>CM044323.1:45146139-46396139 GCA_024291935.2 Okapia johnstoni
GCCACAAGCAATCCAGGCTGAGTCTCCTTCAAGTGAACTGCAAACTCAGTTGGAACAATCTGCCCTTTCCTCTGCTGAATCAATAACCGAGGTTCCAGAATGAAGCCACATACCAACTTCATCTTCAGATTAAAAAAACAAAATTTAGAAACAGAATATACATTGCATTCATTTTGGAAATACATGCTACTGCATTCAAGAATCACTGATAAGCCATTAACAATTTATTGTAATCTCAATTTTTAATTTAATTACAAAGACAATAATAAGGACATCATTAATAACTGTCTTCCTAAAAGTTATTATTACATAGTTAAGCATCAAAGTGTCATACATTATAGACAGCTTTAAATTTAGGTCTATCTGCTGCTGCTGCTAAGTCGCTTCAGTCGTATCCGACTTTGTGCGACTCCATAGACGGCAGCCCACCAGGCTCCGCTGTCCCTGGGATTCTCCAGGCAGGAACACCAGAGTGGGTTACCATTTCCTTCTCCAGTGCATGAAAGTGAAAAGTGAAAGTGAAGTCACTCAGTTGTGTCCAACTCTTTGCAACCCCATGGGCTGCAGCCTACCAGGCTCCTCCGTCCATGGGATTCTCCAGGCAAGAGTACCGGAGTGGGGTGCCATTGCCTTCTCCTTTAGGTCTATCTAGGATTCTTCAAAATTATGAAAATTCATCTTCCTAGAATTCTACTCTTTAAAGTAGAGGACATCTCAGTGTTGACTTGCTCTCCTCATCATAACAAAATGTGCCATTTGTACAGCAATAAATTACTCCTACTCTTCTTGGTTACACCTGAGAGATAAGTACCCAACTAATGTCACTGCTTCATTTCTTCCTCGACTGATTAACTTCTTTGGCTCAGGCCACTCTTCCAGGGGGAAGCCACCTTCCCTTTGATACATCATTCAAATGCCCAGTCTTTCACAGTCATTCGTGATCTTCCCAAGGGCAGGAGATTTTTGCAACTGCCGAACGCCTAAGGCTCAAGGTTAACATCCCACTTGCTGTACTTGAATAGACATCACTGTTCTGTTTTTAGGGACACATCCCACACCTCCTCAAGCCAGGTCACACTGTCAGCTTAGGGCAGAGCCTATATGCTCTTCAGTACCAAGCACTGTGCTCTGAATATATCTGACACTAAGTTTAAAAGTCTTTGGATACCCCTAGCTACCATTTATCAATTATTATTCCTTTTCACTTCCAAATCCAAAGCCCAAGCACTCCTACTTTGGGTCACTTCCTTTTAATATAATATTAAGTCTATTTTCCTTTACCACTAAGGAAAAATGAGCTACACAGAAGCCAGAAAAAAGCTCAACACCTCAGGACCACCAGGTCCTACGTTAGCTGGCTATTAATACTACATACGGCGCCATACCTCTGAACGGCTTTCCATTTCATTCCTGTGCATGTCAAGATCTCCCATTTTCAAAGCCATTGCTGCCTTGGCCAATGTCACTAAAACTGATGAAAATCCAGAAGTATCCAGCTTCCTTAAATATCTTATGGCAGTTAAAGGATCAATATTCTTCATAGAAGGACTACAGAGAATATGTGGCAGTTGCTTCGGCTCAGCCACATAAAACATCTGAACTACTTTTGCTGACAATTCCTTTGGTGATCAAAACGAGAAATAAAAGGTCAGTCAGCCAATAGAAAGCAACAAAATCAGCACAAAAAAAAGGTTAAAAAACAACATTCCAATCAATATAAAATTTTGTACCATGTTTTGACTTAAAAAGAGAGTTGATGATGATAGCATGGGAGATCTGAGGTGACTTAAAGTGATCTCTTTGCACCAAGTTGTGGCCAGTATTTCTAATACTAACAGGTGTTCAGAAGAAGAAAACAAATACTGGATTAAATTCCACTCAAAAGTCCATTATAAAAAATTACTACTTAGTACAAAATATACTTACATTTAACATACAAAATATACTTAATATTTATAGAAGAAAATTTCATTTCTCTTAAAACCTTAAAATATTTGGAATCACAATACCCAACTCTGCATATTTGCATTCAACTATTTAAAAATACACGAAGGGGAGGACTTCCCTGGTGGTACAGCAGTTAAGAATCCACCTACCAACTCAGAGGACACAGGTTCAATCCCTGGTCTGGGAAGATCCTACATGCTGTGGAGCAACTAAAACCCCATGCACCACAACTACTAGAGCCCATGCTCCGGAGTCCAAGAGCTGCAACTACTGAGCCCTCAAGTCACAACTACTGAAGCCCAGCCACCCAAGAGCATGTGCTCTGCAAGAGAAACCACCACAGCGAGAAGGCCATGTACCACAACAAAGGGTAGCCCATGCACAAGGCAACGAGAGAAAGCCTGAACAGGAACGAAGACCCAGAACAACCGAAAAATAAAAAAATACACGAGGGGCTAAAAACAATCCTTAAACATGTCTGAAGGTCACTGGGCCATGATTTTATAAGAAAGTTTTAGACACTTGGGGGAGAGTGGGGCAACTACGGTTTTGAAAAGGGCTGCGGATGAGAAGAAGGCAAGCAAGGCCCGGGTTCTCTGTCATTCTAGAAAGACATGGCACTGTCGCACTGGACAGCTCACTCAGCCACAGTGGACCACATCTCCCCGTCTGTGTAATGAGAAAGTATGAGAAGAGGATTCTAAGTTCTTTTTCAAGCTATAATTCTGTGAGTATTATTAATGAAGAAAAGTGCACCTAGTTACCTTTTTTAGAAAAAAAGACTATACTACTAATGAAAATACTTAATTTTTTAAACAGAATTGCATAAACAGCTAAAGTAAAAAGTTAAAAATATTAGATCTAACTAAGCAGGAAGCTGTATTCACTTCACTTAATTCTTCATCCAGGTTTTCACAAAGTGAATGATTAAAGTAGAAGATTAATCCCCGCTCATATTTCTGTGATCCATCCTCTACTGCCCAGTCCACTCGGGCCAAAACTTCAGCCATAGACAAACCAGACATCTTATAGTATGGCAAAGCGAGGTGGGAATGCTGGGTTTCAAGCCTAAAGGGAAGAAAGTGGGAAAAAAAACCCCTCAGATTTATCAATTTTAAGTTTGGATGTCTAACACATTTGATAATAAACCAGATCATGCTTTTCAGAAGACACAAATACTTTTCTGTGACCAGTAGGAGCTGGAACAAATTCCTAAGTTTTGTTCTGCAAAATCATTCTAATTAATGTAGCTTCTTTTTGCTTGCTCATAATAAAACCAGAAAAACAAGTGAATTTTAATATTCATAATGCAGTTCTACAATAATGGCATTTATAAGCAGGAAGGTGTAAGTTGCTCAGTCATGTCCAACTCTGTGCGACCTCATGGACTGTAACCCGCTAGGCTCCTCTGTCCATGGAATTCTCCAGGCAAGAATACTGGAGTGGGTAGCCATTCCCTTCTCCAGGGCATCTTCCTGACCCAGGGATTGAACCTGGGTCTCCTACACTGCAGGCAGATTCCTTACCACCTGAGCCACCAGGGGAAGACCATAAGTAGGAAAAGTCTTTCATTAATTTATAATGACTCCCGTGGGTCAAGTAAGCCTTTAAAACAATTATATTTAAAAAAAAAAATTGTAAATATCATTCTCAAACATAGGAATCATTATTCTTCCTAGTATCCTTTTCTGACATTATAAAACCATTGATTACTAAGATTAAAATCACAGACTGTTCAACTAGGATCTCTCCCTTAAAGCTAATAGGCAATAGATGAGTAATACGGTTATCTCAGGTATTTTCACTGGTCATGCCCCACCACCACCCAAAGGCTTGAAAAGAAACTTCAAATTTCTAAATTAACTGATGGGAGACACAAACACTGTTCATCTAATAAACTGTAAGTCCTTGAGTAGGAACAGGTCATGTTCATCCCTCTAAGCTTAGCACAGTACCTGGCACACAGGATGTGCTCAACAAGTTCTGTGGAATAAATGAATAAATAAATCACAGCCCCTCATGTGTCCTCCCATTTGTCAGGTAACTGCCGAAGGTGGAAAAGTTGGTAAGCTACACCTGAAGCTCAGGTGGCTTCTTTAAGGAGCTTCGAAGCAGCATCACCAACCTGCTATAGCAGTCGCCAAGGTGCCCACAGCTTTCTTTAAATGCTTCTAAAAGCTCTGCCTTTTCTCCAGGTTCCAGCTGACTGGCATCCATCAGGGCCGCTCTCACTAACAGGTGAGCCTCGCTGAGAAGGTGGATGCAGCTCTGGGTTTTTGTAGTCTTGTAGGTGTTACTGTAGTCTACCTAACACACAAAGAAGGCAAACAGTTCATGATGCTGAAGACATCGCCCCCAAGTTTCCCAGGTCTAGAAGTTGTTTATAAAGTTACTATCTGAACACATTAAATCCTAAGAAATAAAAAGTGGTTATTTATCATTCTGATAAGGCTTAGCTAAAGTGGCTTTCTTTTCCCCCACAATCTATGAGCCATTTTACCACATACATGATTGTAAATACTCTCCTGTTAAACAACGCTAATCATCAGAGAAAGCACGATTAGTACTATAATATTAATGACACTGTTAACTCAGCAATAATTTGATCACAACTTGATACAGCTAATGAACATATCTGAAAGACATAATTATTTTTAAAGTTCTATGATTTAAATATTTTTCAAATTCAGATTGAGCATCCTTCCTTTATCTTAGTTTCAACTGGTGAATTTAGGTTCTGCTGCATCTATTTCTATAACTCGTAGTGGGCTTATACAAATTTTCACTAGCTAATCTGAGTCAATCAGTATTTTTAGACTACAATAGGCAAATCATCTGGATGATATCTAAGACTTTCAATTAAACAAGACTGAAAACACAGGACAAAGGTGATAAAATTATCAGCATTAAAATGCCAGGGACAAATCAGGCAAAACCTTCACCTGATGACCAAAATGAACATTACCAGTGAAGGACAAATGCATATTCTGCACCTCCCCATGTGAAACTCTGAGAAAGATACAATGTCATCTAGAGTTCTGGCCCGACTCTTTGTGACCCATGGACTGCAGCCTGCCCGGCTCCTCTATCCATGGAATTCTCCAGGCAAGAATACTGGAGGAGGTAACCATTTCCTTCTCCAGGGGACGCCTCCAACCCAAGAATCAAACCTGGGTCTCCTGCATGGCAGGCAGATTCTTTACTGTCTGAGTCACCAGGGAACCCAGCCAAGAACACATAACCTCAATCTAATCGTGAGAAAAGAAACAAAACAAAATGAAATGAAATGAAAAAATAAATGTTTAAAAGGTGGAGGAGGACAAATATTTTTCAAAACTATCTGTTATAAAACAAAGAGTGAAATCTAAAAATGCAACAAGATAGTGAAAAAAACAAAAAAGAAACAGTCTTACAGATACAGAGAACAAACTGGTGTTTACCAGTGGAGGAAGGAAAAGATAAAGGTGTAAGAATAAGAGGTACAAACTACTACATACAAAATAAATAAGCTACAAGAATATACTGGACTACACAGGGAATAAAGCCAATATCTTATAATAATTATAAATAGGCTATAACCTTTAAAATTGTGAATCACTCTTTATACCTGTAACTTACAATATTGGACATTAACTATACTTCAACAACAACAAAAAGAAAACAGGAAAAGTTTTTTTAATAAAACAAAGGCTATGAACATATTTTGGCTTAAAGGAGACTAAAGAGACATGACAGTTAAATACATTACTTGATTCCTAACAGGATCCTGGGCCAGAGGATGGGGGAAATGCTACTAGGCCATTACTGAATCAATCAACAAAAATGGAATATGAACCATAGACTAGATAAAGTATTGTGTCATTGTTATATTTACTGAAACACAAGTGTGCCATAATTGTATTAACAAGTATCTAAATTCTTAGGAAACATGCATTGAAATATTTAGGGGCATTGGGCTAGGATGTATGCAATGTACGTTCCAATGGATCAGAAGAAAATATGCAGGCATGTTTGTGCATTTAGAAAGTACTAGAGTGCAAAAAAGGAGAGAGAGGCTTCAGAATGAAGTTGAACATCTCTTTCCAGTCACTGGTTTCCAGAAGCTCATTGAAGTGGATGATGAACAAAAGCTTCGTACCTTCTATGAGAAGCTTATGGCCACAGAAGTTGCTGATGAGGTTCTGGGTGAAGAATGGAAGGGCTATGGGGTCCCAGTCAGTGCTGGGAATGATAAACAGGGTTTCCCCATGAAGCAAGGTGTCTTGACCCATGGCCAAGTCTGCCTGCTACTGAGTAAGGGGCATTTCTGTTACAGACCAACCAAGGAGGACTGGATAAAGAAGGCACAAATCTGATGGGGTTGCATGGTGGACACTAACCTGAGTGTTCTCAATTAGGTCATTGTAAAAAAAAAAGGGGGAAAGGATATTCTTGGACCCCCTGATACTATTGTGCCTCATTGCCTGGGGACCAAAAGAGCCAGAAGAACTCTAAAACTTTTCAATCTCTCCTAAGAAAATGAAGTCCGCCAGTATGTTGTAAGAAAGCCCCTAAACAAAGAAGGTAAGGAACCTAGGACTAGAGCACTCAAGATTCATTGTCCTGTTACTCCACGTGTTCTATGGCACAAACGTGTTTGTGCTGCTCCAAAGAAACAGTGTACTAAGAAATATAAGGAAGAGGCTGCAGAATATCCTAAGCTTTTGGCCAAGAGAATGAAGGAGGCCAAAGAAAAACACCAGCAACAGATTGTCAAGAGACAGAGGCTGGGCTTCCCAGGTGGCTCAGTGGAAAAGAATCCAGTTGCCAACACAGGAGACATGGGTTTGATCCCTGATTTGGGAAGATCCCACATGCTGTGGGACAACTAAGCCTGTGCATGAGAACTTCTGAGCCTGTGCTCTTGAGCCCATGTTCCGCAACCACTGAGCTCACATCTGCCAACTACTGAGCCCATGTGCCACAACTACCGAGGCCCGCATGCCCTAGAGCCCGTGCCCCACAACAAGAGAAGCCACCGCAGCGAGAAGCCCTCGCACCCCAACTAGACAGCCGCCCCTGCTCGCCGCAACCAGAGAAAAGCCCATGCAGCATTGAAGACCCAGCACACCCAAAAATAAAAATAAATAAATAAAAATATTTGACAAGAGAGAGAGAAAGAGATGGAGGCTGTCCTCTCTGAGAACTTTTATTTCTGAGTCTGAATCCAGTCAAAAATGAGATGTTCTAAGAGTCACAAATACATAAGATCAGACATCAAAATAAAAAAAAAGAGAGACAGAAGCATAAGGGGTATAATGTTGACTATGGGTAAATCTAGGTGGGGAATATACTGATTTTATTTGTACTATTCTTATTCTTGCAACTTTTCTATAGATTTGAAATTATTTCAAAATAGTTTATAAAAATCATCGGGGATAAGTAGACAGCTGCCACTCTTAGAAAAGGAATAAGGATACCCATGGGACAATACTACAAGTGCTGTGGTGCACTAGGACCATCTGTTAATATTTCAAAGAAGTGTGAGACACAGACATATGATCTGAGATTTCTTTCCGCTCCATTTCATGATTCTCTTGCCAGGGTTCAAAGTAAAGGTCGAAGGCTATTTATGTTTAGACTGGCTAATCAATTCCCATAGGAGAGTGGGTATGAATAAGGGAGTCTTATTTTAGTGATGGGAATTTCTCTTGGATCCTCAAATGTCACGAGCTGTGAAAACAAGAAGGTGAAGATATATAGTCCTCTGTAAGAGCCTTGAAGCTGGCTGGTTGTGGCATTCTGAATGTACAATACTTAGAATCAATTTCTAGCAATCAATTAGATTCTAAATTTCTACAAATAAGAAGTCTGAAAGGAGTACCATTTCTTTGTACAGTTGCACTGGTGAGATCGTATTCACAATATACAAATTCCACCCAGCTTCAGCTACAGGAGGTGTTTTGGGATTAACACTGATACCTTTTCTAGAACTAAAAGCAAAACAAAGAACAAGACATATTATTAATAAACGGCAATTTTAAATGGTAAATACCAGATACCTAAAATATTGTAACTATGATACCATTTTCATTTAGTATTTTCTTTGGTGATTTAACTACACAGTAGATTTTTAGCGAACATTAGTGTACAACATCGGAGAGGGCAATGGCACCCCACTCCAGTACTCTTGCCTGGAAAATCCCATGGATGGAGGAGCCTGGTGGGCTGCAGTCCATGGGGTCGCGAAGAGTCAGACACGACTGAGCGACTTCACTTTCACTTTTCCCTTTCATGCACTGGAGAAGGAAATGGCAACCCACTCCAGTGTTCTTGCCTGGAGAATCCCAGGGACGGGGGAGCCTGGTGGGCCGCCGTCTATGGGGTCGCACAGAGTCGGAGACGACTGAGGCAACTTAGCAGCAGCAGTGTACAACACTATGTAGGCCTAACAGCAGTTAACATACTATACTTCCGTAGACTGGTCAACCAATCACTTTCAATTCATTCCACAAGTATTCTTAAATGGGCAATAAGCTCAAAGAACAGGCAAGACCTCTCAAAAAGAACAGAGACTTGGCTGTGAAAATCCCTGCGACCTGGCTCTCTCCAGCATGTGGCCTTCATGAGGCCAGGGCTGCTGGGAAAATGTAAAACACAGAACTGTAAGTCAACTTAAAGCTCTATCTTATTTCCTGCTTTCACTATATGAAGCATTTTCTGTAGTATGCAGGCTTTTTTAAAAAGAAGAGTTTTGGCCAAATGAATTTTCAAATAAAATTTTTAAACCATTTTAAAAAAGATAATACTTTTAAGACATCAAATGTATAAGGTTACAAGTTATTTTTCTTCTTGCCAGAAAGCTTTTAGGATCAGTCCATTTTAGACCACTTTGTGCATACTCTAAGTGACCAGTTACCCATGGCAACCTGGTTATTCCTGCTGGTGGAACAAAGCACAGACACAAATAATTCAAAAATGCAAAAACTGCAGTGTTTGACTTGAAATACACTCTATGTTCCTCGCCCCCCTCCCCCAACAGATTTCTCTCCTACTTAAATTTTCCATAGAGGAATGTTCAAATTAGATTGCATTCCCTACCACTAAGTTCACAGTATAGGAAACATCGACTGGAAGCATAACCACTTTGGAATTAACCATTTTATCCCAAACAATGTGAAAGCAGAAAACTGAAGTTAGAATTAACCTGAGATTAGAAGAATGCACTTTTATTTTAAGGTAGATTAACATATAATTTATACATCACGAATGTTCTTTCAGGTAAGAAATGCGTTAGTTAATTTCTTTCAAGTTGAAATACCAGAAAAAAAACTTTGGATAAAAATATAGCCACTGAAAGGTCACGGAAGAAAAATAATAAAGAGCCTTGTAGTTTGGATTAGCCTAAGAGGCTCGATCTCGCTCATTAATTACACAGAAAAACATGTCCTTTAAATTCTTATTAAACAATACTGCAGATTTTTACTGAAACAGTTTTATAATTTATTTTCTTCTAAAAGCTCACAGTCAATTACAAAGGATATTATAGAGAATATTAAAACTTTCTTTTCTTACTCTGGAAATGGAACACCTAGAAAACCCATCTGATTATTCAAAGTTTTGATTTAAAAAAAGATTAGTGAACATGTATACAAAATATACCAGTAACACAATTCATTCCAGAAACTTTGGCAAGGATGTCTGGGGGTGATGGGCATGCTTACAGAAACCTCTTGGGTGACTCTCTTCTTTCTGGAATGGTTTCAGGGTCTGCCTTGGTCAGAAGTACAACGTGGTTTTTAAAGTGACAGATGGCTTTCAAGCCTATGAAAAGCTGTATTCTTAAAGCACAGACATCCAAACTGACAGGTGGGCAAGCCTAATAAGGAAAAATTCACAAATTTAGCCAAGGAATGAAGTACATGAACTTCAAAAACTTCAAAAATCAATCTATTGGATACAACCTCTCCTTTCCCATCTCTCCCTGCTACTCAAATAATCCAAATTCCTATTCTTATCAGAGCAAGAGGCTATCTTATCTAAACTATATAACTGAATACCTCATTAATGTGTCCGCCAAAGAGCTCCTTAGTATGTGTTGACACTGACTTGATGAAAGCAGAGAGCCTCCAGGAGCCCTGCCCCGAGCTGGTTACTGCCACCCAGGGAATTCCCCACTAACAGTGGGCTGGTTCAGGTGGTACCTTCAAATGGGCTTTTAGTCAAAATCAGACACTATACAAGGGCATTCTACTGCTCTTAAAATATATAAAAAGGTTTCTTAGTGGATGAGTGTGTAGAAATGCGGTCACATTCAGATGGCCCCTGTTAGCTCTGTAGGTATGAACACTGCCTGGAATGGCTAACAGGCTGGAGTTTGCCAGGCAAACTGGAGGAAACCCTGGACCAGCAGACAGGCTCCTGTCCTTGTAAGGAAACATTCACCCAAGTAGGATGGATAAGAAGCTAACTGAGGAGCTCCTTCTGGGACTCACAAAATGAGGCTGCCAGGTCTCCCTGTCTCCTCCATTAATGGTGTTTCGATTCCAAAGTCATCTTCCTTGTCCCTTTTGTACTACGTGTATGGGGATAACCCTCCATCTATTTTTGTCATTCCTATGAATAGTTAAGGTGGCCTGGGTGATGCTGAGCCAGAGTCTCAGGGGAAAGGTATCTTTATTTAAAGATAGCGTGCATGATGGCCCTCTCTCTGAGGTTGTGAAACCCTTCTCAGACACCACAGCTTCCAAAGCCTGAGTCAGCAAGGGAGCAAAGTGACGGTGTGCTCGTTCAGGGGCATCTAGGATTTCAGGGTGGTGGGATGCAGGGAAGGGGGAGCCAGGAGGTGTGACCATCACTGTCCTTCCCTCTGCCACCTTCAAGGACTAGCCTCAGGGACAGCGTCCTCTACTAGCTGTCCATCTCCCCTCTTTTCTCCCTTTCTCTCTTCTGTGTTTCTTCCCTCTGGTTTTATGAGACTGCGAGAAGGTCTGGAATTGAGATTTATTTTCAAATGCAGATTGATGCTGCCTCAGTCTGTTATGTACCGCTCACTCCACCATCACTGCCTACACAAGCCTCAGTCTTCCTGAGGTTTAAAACAAAACACAAGGCAAGATGGGTTGGAGAGAGAGGAAGCAAGAGACAAAGAGTCTGTCACCTTGCCATGGGTACTAGGGACATGACCATTATTTTTAAAATAATCTCTTGAAAAGGCTATGTGTGTATCTTAAACACAGACAGAAGGTCATGGGAAAGCCGTGATTCTGGTTTCCCAAGAGGCTAAAGGTAGGCAGTAAACCTGTCAGCAGCAGAAAGTGACAGGCAGCCCTCAGAAGAAAAGAGAACTTGGGTGTGATTTCCAGAAAAAGGCAGCACACAATTTGGGTGACAGTGATAGTGGAAAAGTGTCTCAGACACATTAAGCACCGTACACCATCATCACTGGACACTCATTTTTCCAGAAAAAGGTGTTCCGGGTGCCAGATGGACAATAATGTGTGAACAGAGGCCATCATGATTTAGGGGTTCCCTGAAGCATGGATATTCGTAACACATACCCATTTCAGAGGTGAAATTGCACATGATGAACATGATGCAAATCATCAGTGTATTTCTAAGAACAGAAATTCAAGGTCAGAAAATAGAGAATTTCATCATAAAATTGTCTGTTTATTTGGTGGTCAAAAGCTTTTCAGAGACTAAGCAGATTACTTCTCACTAAAAACGAGGTTACTGAGCTAGAATATCAATTAATACTAGATCAAAACTATGGAAATACAGAACACTTGTTGAAGGCTTTGTAAAATGACAAAACAATTATCAGTATATCCGATAATGGTATAAATAAATCATCTGAATGCACTTCACTCACTTCTGTGCTCTTAGATATACAGATTTCTGAACTGTTTTAATAGCTCTATACACCTGCCACCAATACTTCTCATCAAAATGAATAAATTTGTAGTATACTATAGTTGTCATGTGCCCTCTCTGAAGTTACACTATACATATTCTTTACCAAATTTTAAAAACATGCATTATATCTAAATTCTGAATGACATGTTTTCAAAGTAATCTTAAAAATTACCATCTAAACCACAAATTGCAAAATGCTTACCATTTTACATCCCAAAGCTCTAATTGAACAAACAAGACTTTAATATCTGCCCAGCTTAGACGCAAAGAGCGTCAATTTGCAAGCACTCATGTTTGATCTTTAGGTTGCACTGTCATTAGCCAGCTCTGACCTTCAGGGTGGTGTCCACATACGGGTCCTCCTCCCTTGCAGCCGCTGCACTGCACCGCACGGTATAACACTGCAGGTTGTTACTGAGGAAGAGGAGAAAGGCCACTGAGCAAAGCGGAGGCCAGGAAACAACATGCCCACTGCTGGGAGGATGTCACAGGAGCACAGAGCAATGAGGGGGATGGGGGAACACCCCAGTACTCATCAAATGCTGACAAGTTAGGCTGCTTCTGAACAGATGACCTCAGAAATCCTACAGCATGCTTTTTTTAAAACACATAACTGGTCCCCACTGCACCCCTACCGAATCACAATCTCTGGGGGCTGAATCTGTGTTGTACTTAGTCTCTCAGTTGCACAGACTCTTTGCAACCCCACTGACAGTAGCCCACCAGGATCCTCTGTCCATGGAATTCTCCAGGCAAGAAAACTGGAGTGGGTTGCCATGCCCTCCTCCAGGGGATCTTCCCAACCCAGGTCTCCCGCTCTGTAAGTGGGATTCCTTTCCATCTGAGCCACCAAGGAAGTCCACGGGGTCTGAATCTAGACATGTATATTTCTACAAAGCTCCTGGTGTGACATACACTCCTAGTTAAAAACCATGTGCACAGTGCACAGTCACTCAGTCGTGTCCAACTCTTTGTGACCCCCTGGACTACCACCCACTAGGCTCCTCTGTCCACGGGATTTACCAGGCAGAAATACTGGAGTGGGTTGCCATTTCCTTCCCCAGAGAGAAGAACCATAGATCTGGGTCAATATCCTTAGTTTATTTACAAAATGATGGCTCGGGGACCTGCCCAAAGTTCAGACAGGTGATTATCAAAGCCAAGGTTAGAACCCAAGTTTCCCGATTATTATTACCTCAGGATGAAATGGAGCCTGGGTTGTGCTGGACAACACACTTAGATTAGGCAAACCCTCTGAAGGAACCTTCATAATCATATAGTCCAGCAGCTTGTTTTTAAAGACTAGAGCCTGCAAAGTACACGGTTGGTCCAAGTCCTCTTTGGAGAATGGAGTCAAATCCGACCCAGGTCTCCTCATTCTTCACACTCCTCTTTTCACAACTCCAGGCTGCATTCTGCACAGCAAAGCAACCTGGAGACTTCACAGTAAGTGCCTGTGTCCAAAAAACTTGATAGGTTTCCTCCTGATATGCCCTAAGCACTTCAAACTCCAATATCTAAACCAAACTTTCCTTTTGTCCCACACCACACCAGCCTCCATTCTTTCAGAAAAGCAGGCTCGGGATGTCCCTGGGCAGCCAGTCATTAAGACTTCCACCTTTCAATGCAGGGGGTGCAGGTTCGATCCCTGGTCAGGGAGCTAAGATCTCACAAGCCTTGTAGTCAAAAAATCCAAAACATAAACAGAAGCAATACTGTAACAGATTCAATAAAGACTTTAAAAATGATACACATCCCCCCTGCCCCCCCAAAAAACGCTAAAAAAAAAAAAAAAAAGCAGGCTCAAAACTGATGGGTTTTCTCATGTCTCCTCCTTCCCCAGTATCCCACCAGACATCAAGTCCTGTAATTCTCTCCTCTCCGTGCTTCCTCTTCACTGCTACTGCTCTACCCAAATACAACCCCTCACTATCCTCACTGAACTATTCCAATAGCTCATTAGCTATGTTCAAGCCATCCTCCACTGTGGCCACCATCCATGTTCCCAAAGTAAGGCTCTATTCACATCCTTTTCTTTGATCAAAATCTAAAATAATTCCTTATTTTCCAAAGCTCCAAGTTCCCTCTCAGGCACTATTTTCCCCACTTTTCTCTGTTTCAGCAACTTAACATTTAAAGGACATTACTACACAACCCTTTGGAAACTGAAAAGACCAGAGACCTCTACACTGTTCCCCATCCAGAGAGTAGGAAGAGAGGGGAGCACCGCCACTGAGAGTGGGGGTCAGAATCTTCAGGTGGGTCCTGTGCTGTGTGAAATACACCCCAGCACCTGCTGGAGTTTCTGATATTACCACTCAACTGGGAAAAACAAAAAAAAACACTGTCCTATGCAATCACTTATCAGAAACTCCAACAAACCTGGACATAGCTTTGCCTGTAGCTTCCCCTCTATTTGGAATGCCCTTCACTTTCAATCTCTATCTGTCAGATCTAACTAGCTTTCAGGCCTCATTTTCAAGCAGAAACCTTGCCCGTGTGACTTGGCTGGAAGCAATTTCCCTCTTCCCATAGCCTGCGACACTTTCATGTAGTGTTGAGACATTTTTCACAAATCTCCTAGTGTTTGTGTCCCTTGTACGTGTCTCTCATCCTCTCTTACGTTGCTGCTTGCATAAAGCAGAGGCTGTGCCTTATTCATGGTTGGTTGGCCAGAGGGCTCAATGCAGTCCCTTGCCTAGAACCTGAACTCAAAAAAAACCGGAAATAAAACCACAAGTATTACTTGCTGCCGAGATAAAAGGAAATGAGATTAAATTCAGGAACCCAGTTTACATGCCAGCTTACTAGGAGGGTAAGGCAACTCAGAAGACATCCACCACCGATTAGCCACATGACCCTGACCAACCCCAACCTCTGGACTCTCTCCCCACCTACACTACTCAGAGGGTAGAATCAGGCAGGCTTTCTGGACCCTTTACAGTCCTAAACCATATCAATGAACTCAACTCACAAAGAAAAGATATGACAGCAGTGAAAAAAAAAAATTTAGGAAATCTAAAACTGGAGAGATGACAGGCAACTGACTGTTGGCAAGGGCCCCCACCGACTTTTCATTAGAACCTCACCCGTTCTCAGAAAGATCCCCGTCCAGTTTCAGAAAACAACACAAGGGCAAAACCAGAATTGAAATCTCTGATGTTCAAAAGGTAGTTATGAGCCATTACTTAAAAAAAAAAAACAAACACAATAAACCCCAGGTGCATGTCATTAATTTATAGTGCTATCCACTGGTTCACATAATTTTCATTTAAAGATTTACAAAGCACCTCAGGAATTTACAGAGAAATAAGTGACTCAAAAGCCAGCAAGGGACTGGAACATACCTTGTGATGACATGCAGAAACTGTGGGGTAAGCACCGCCTGCTGAGATTTCTCGGGATATTGGTAAACCGACATTAACTCAACAGATTTGACAATCATGTACAGGTAGCCCACATGAGGTAATGAGAAAAAACAAAAGAGACTCAGCAACACTTTTTCCTGAGATGAATTTTTTCTATCAGAAGTAAGAGACCCTGCATGCAAAAAAAAACAACAACAAACAAACCATGAAACCAGTAAATAAAAGGAACCAATATTTTGACTTTTCTATGCAAAAACATCTATAGATAGATAACCAAAGAGTTGCTTAGGTGCCTAGATAAGAATGCCAGTAAAAAAATGAAAAAAGAGTGATATAATTAGAATATCACCATTTTGAAACCCCTAATAAATGAACAGATCTAGGTAATCATCATCAATAGTTGTTAACATCACAAAAAAGAGCCAACCTGATACGACGTACTCCCAAGAGAACAAAAAACTATTTGCATTACCAAAAAAAAAAAAAAGATCATCACCATCATCTGATCAAGCCTTAGATCAGCACTGTCAATAGAAATAAAATGTGAGCCATATATGTGGTGCAAAGTTTTTTAGTAACTGCTGTTTAAAAAATAAAAACAGGCAAGATTTTTAAAATATATTAACCCAACATATCCAAAATATTAACATTTTGACACACAATCAATAAAAAATTAACGAGACAGTTTATATTCTTTTTGTTGTATTAAGTCTTTAAGATGTAGTGTGAATTTTACACTTAAAGCATATCTTAATTTAGACTAGTCACACTTCAAGGTGCTCAATAGCAACATTAACAAATGGATACCATACTGAACAGTACAGCTTTAGATCACAGGGAAATATAGGGGATACAGGAACATGTTAAATGACACTGTGGGGAGTCAATCAGCAAAATTCAGATTGTGGGAAATTCTGTCCAGTTTCCTGCTAACTAAATAGTCCAGCTTAGTCCAGTTTCCTGCTAACTAAACCGGAAAGAGAAAAGAGACAGGAAGGCAGAACTTATATAGCAGAGAGACATAAAAGGCATAGGAGCCAACTGCAGGTATAGAACCTTACTTGGAATCTGATAAATTGCAGAAAAAAATATTTAGACAATCAGGGAAATTTGAGTAACTGATGGGTATTGGATGATATCAAGTCATTTCTTAAAAATGTGAAATGACATTTGGGGTTTTTGTTTAAATAAAAGAATCCCTTTCCTTTAGAAACATATGTTGAAATATTTATAAATGAAAAGGTATAAACTCTGGGATTTGCATCAAAACAATCTGGCACAGGGCAGGGAGTGATTACGACGCAACACTGTTGAAGCTGTGTAATGGGGACCTCGGGGGTCACTGTACCATTTTTCTATATCTGTGTGCCTGAAACTTTTCATAATCAAAGTTTTTTAAAAAAGAAATATAGCTCTGACTGGTGCCCTTCAAGGACACATTAATAACAGAAGAATGTATAAAAGAGATAACTAATGAGAACCTACAAAAAAAAAAAGAAGAAAATTCAATTACTACACTCTCCACAATTGGCCTAAAACAACTGATCCGGTTTCTACTTCCTCTTCTTTCCTACACACATCTGTGCTCTAATCATACAGAGAGCCGCTTGCTTATCTCCAAACATGCATGATGATCTTTCACGTTGCACATGGTGGTTTCCCTGAGGTAGTATCTTCCTAGAATCTCCATCTTCTAAAAAAAAAAAATTTTTTTTTCATCTTCTAAAAATTTCACTCATCCATCAGGGCCCAGCTCACATGGGCACTGCCCAACCCCTCATCTGTCCACTAAGTAAACATCCATCAGGCACCTACAACATGCCACTGTTCTGGGTTCTGGGGATACCACAGTGCACAAGCCAGAGTAACTGCATTCATTCTAGTGAGGGGGACTAGGGTGGAGAATCAACTCTGCAGCGTGCATGGAGGGAGCAGTTTAAACTGAGAAGTCTGGAAAGTCCTCTGCGGCGAGGTTATCCTTGAGCTGTGAGCTGAAGACACTAGTCTCGCCATCTCTGAGGGAAGCACTATGTTCTGAGCACTGGAGAATAACCAATAGATCTTAGACAAGAGTGAGCTTGGTGTGACCTAGCAGCAGAGAAAAGCCACATGGATGGAGAAATGTACGAGGGTGAGCTGGACAAAAAGAGCTCAGGGTCAGGGTAATGCAGGCCATGGAAAGGATTCGGGTTTTTGTTCCAGGTGCTGCAGGAAGCCCCTGGATAAGGGCTAACCCTCTAAGGTGGCTGTGGGCCCTCTGGTCTCCTGCCTTGTGTTATACCTCCCTCTCCCTGGCTTCTTCCAGTTCCTCAAGCAAAGACTCTCTATTGGTCACAACCAAACCTGTCGACCAATCAGCCCCATTCATTCTACAGATCCTCTTTCTCAGGAAGCCTTCCCAGACCCCCAGTGAGGTCAAGATCCTTTGTTATACATGCTCAAGGCAGGATTCTTCTCTCACAGAGCACTCCCATCAGTGTGTAATTGTATACTCCTTCTAATGTTCATTCCATTCATGCCTGCTTCCCCCCACAAGACAATAAGCTCCATGAGGTCAAGTACTTTGCCTACTTTTGCTCATTACAGGAGCCCTAGTATTCAGCACAAGACCCAACATAGTAGGTACTGAATATATGTTCACTACAAGAAAGAAAAAAAATAAATGAATAAGTTAAATAAGAGTAATATTTATACCTTTCCCTAGCCAACACCTAAAGATGTGAAGCAGGCCAGCACTAAGTACAGAATTCAATAATGATTCTTAATCTGGGTTGCCCATTATATTTCTGGGGAGGTTTTAAAAAATAGTGATGCCCTGGTACTTTCCTGGTGGTCCAATGGTTAAGAGTCTGTGCTTCCACTGCAGGGGGCACAGGTTCAATCCCTAGTCAGGGAACTAAGATCCCACATGCCATGCAGTGGGATTTAAAATTTAATTTTAAATTAAACTATCTTTTAAAAGTTAAAAATATATATATACTTATGCTCAGGCATCAGTTGACCAATTAAGTCAGAATCTCCAGCATGGGGAGTTCCCTGGCCATCCAGTGGTTAAGACTCTATGCTCCCAAGGAAGGAGGCATGGGTTTGATCCCTGATTGGGGAACTAAGATTCCCATATGCTATACAGCATGATCTAAAAAAAAAAAGACTCTCCAGTATGTTGAGACTGGGCATCAGTGTTTTAAAAAGCAACCAAGTAAGGCCAATGTGCAGCAAGGCTGAAAACCACTTCTCTTAAGTGAATTTCCATCCAGCCCACATTTTCCCATCTGGCTCACAAGGCCATCATTAGCAGCTCTGCCAAATGACCCAGCTGGAACCCAGATGAACCTCAGCTATAACAGGGCCCTGATTTTCTTTTGGGGGCCTACTGACCATTTCAAGAGAAATGGGTTTTGTCAGTCATTTCCTCTCTATGGCTTCTCCTAGCAGACATGATTTCTGTTTTGTGGGCTCACTGTTATGTGCTAAGGAATCTGTCTAAGGCCACAGGGAAACTCAGAAAAACCTAACCTATTACTCACATCGGACTCCCCACTCCACCCAGTGCCTTTCCAGCTCACTGTACTGTAGCACTCTCATACTTACCTGTTTGGTAAATGGGTAGAAGCTGAAGTGAATGCAACCTGACGTCATCAGACAAGAGACAGGAAGAAATATCAGGAGCGAAACGTCTATAAATTTAAAGAGAGAGAAAGGAGAGGAGATCTAATTTCCATTGCATTAAGCAGGTAAATATGTATTAACTGCTGGTGAATAAAAAGCTATCTAGTACCTATAGAGCAGGTGCCGAACGTGGAAATATTTTATTTTTTCATCAGCTAATCCTGTTGACTCCAATGTAACAGATATTCCCGACTGTTTGCTTTTTTCACCAAGAAGTTCCATGGGCTTTTGGCAGATAACAAAATCATCTGACTCAAGCTGTGAAGTTTCATTACTTATGCCTTAAAAAATAAAATTGAATAAAATTATGTAGTAACTCCAAGTAATTTTCAAATGCCAATTAGATTTCACCACATCCCCCCACCAATTAAATATAGTATTTGTACACACACATCCCATGTATTTATAAGGCGCTATGGTTTTGAAATGTCTAAGCACTTGCTCACTCCTTCCTCACAACTGACAAAGTAAAACAGGACATGATCATCATCCCCACTTTATACATAAGGAAACAGAAACTCAGAGATGGTATTCCTAACCCAAGGTCATTCGACTAGTAAATATGAGGACTGGAACTAGAAACTGCTCCTCTAGCAGTAGATGTTTCATTATTTTTAATGACAAATATATGTTGAAATACATTTATATGCTACAGAATACATCACATGCTACACGATAAGATATGGACAGCCAGATCATAAACCCAAGTCCCATGTATTAGGAACATCTATGTTTGTGAAAGTCGCTCAGTAGTGTCCAACTCTTTGCGACCCCATGGACTGTAGCCTGCCATGCTCCTCTGTCCATGGAATTCTGCAGGCCAAAATACTGGATCGGGTTGTCATTTCCTTCTCCAGGGATCTTCCCAACCCAGGGATCGAACCCACATCACTCACATTGCAGGTGGATTCTTTACCATCTGAGCCATCAGGGAAGCAACCACATCATAAATAATGTGGCTTGGCAATATATATACTAGAGCCTTTCAGAGATTGCCAGAAATAAGGGTTTTTCTCTATACCCCCAACAAGAAAGTAAGCTAAATTCATTATTTACCTTCTGTCTGCTTCATGGGATTGGTGGTCTTATGTGGATGGTGGTTAACACTCTCTCTGTTTTTGGGGTCTGACTCCAGTTTTAAGATCAAGACTTCTAACTCTGACATGACAGCAACATATCCAACACAAAAAGAAATTTCAGCAGGGGTGATGTTATCTATGTGGATAACTAAAGAACGTTCAAAGTCCAAAATTGAAAATTCTTCATTAATGATCTGATACTTCAAACTAAATAAGACTAAATTACTGGTGCAGCCAACAAGAAGGTCTCCTTTCACAGGGCAGCAGGAAATGCACAGGGGGGCCTCAGAAAGCGGCATTTCCACAATAGACATCTGGTCTCTGAAGGTTTCGCTGAAGGGTGCCTCCACGTCATGTCCGACCATCCGGATACACACTCGGGAGTTTTCAGTCCTTTTACTTCTCCAGTTCACATAAGCACGCAGGAACGTAGCTTTGTTTTTCTCTTCAATTGCTACCAAATAATCTCCTGAGAAGGAAATAAGATTACACTTAGAATTTCTAATTAGGAACCACAACTTACCTTGCATCATGAAAAGGAACTATAACAGAATCCTAATGTGAATGGCTGAATTAAAGACTGACTAGAACTAAAAGCTCCAACACTTTGGCCACTTGATGCGAAAAGCCTACACACTGGAAAAGACCCTGATGCTGGGAAAGACTGAGGGCAGGAGGAGAAGTGGGTGACTAAGGATGAGATGGTTGGATGGCATCATCGATTCAATGGACATGAGTTTAAGCAAACTCTGGGAGATGGTGAAGGACAGGGAAGCCTGGCATGCTGCAGTCCATGGAGTTGCAGAGTCAGACACAACGTGCTGACTGAACTACAACAGAACAGAACTCTAAGTAACAGGATCTTAGGTGTATTTTTCGGAGAAGGCAATGGCACCCCAGTCCAGTACTCTTGCCTGGAAAATCCCATGGACAGAGGAGCCTGGTGGGCTGCAGTCCACGGGGTCGCTAAGAGTCGGACACAACTGAGCGACTTCACTTTCACTTTTCCCTTTCATGCACTGGAGAAGGACATGTCAACCCACTCCAGTATTCTTGCCTGGAGAATCCCAGGGACGGCGGAGCTTGGTGGGCTGCCGTCTATGGGGCCGCACGGAGTCGGACACGACTGAAGCGACTTAGCAGCAGCAGCAGCAGGTGTATTTTTAACAGACAATAGGCATTTAGGTTCTGAAATACAATCTCACCCCATCTTAATGTCTTCTTATTTACTTGCTAAGTCGTGCCCAACTCCTTTGTGACCCCACAGACTGTACCCCACCAGGCTCCTCTGTCCATGGGATTTCCCAGACAAGAATACTAGAGTGGGTTGCCATTTTCTTCTCTAGGGGACCTTCCCCACCCAGCTATCAAACCTATGTCTCCTGCATTGCAGGGGGATTCTTTACCACTGAGTCACCTGTGAAGCAGTTAACATCTTAAGATGACCTATTAAATATTCAGGTAGCTTACAGAGAAATTCTATGATTTATTTCTATGATAGCTCTACATGTTATTGTAGATCTGAATCTACAACTCTAACAAAGTTCTCCTGACATAAAGTGTTTGATATTAGAGTGATGCTAAAATTAGGTAGAAGGAACTCTGAAGAGATCAGTGGAATATATACTGCTACCTCTCCACTCCCCCCAAGTCATATGTTCATGTCAACTCTGAGAAATAGCATAAAGCCACACATACCAAGTAAAATTTCAAGTCAGTTTTCCCTTAATTGTTGATTTTCTTGGATTTTCTAAATTACAAAGTAATTTTGGAATTGTTGTTTGTTGTGAGAAGTCAAAGTGATGAAGAGATACAAAATGAAAAGCAGAATGATCTCTCCCCTGCAGTCCAATCCATGAGGAGCCAGTAATACACACAGCTTGCTATGCGTCCTTCTAAACCTTTCTTTCATAGAAACACAGATCACAGAGTGGTAGTTTGTCATTCTTGCTTTTAACAAAATGGAATCACATTAAATATACTTAACAATCTGCGATTTAAAAAAATTACCTCAAGAGGGAGGGGATATATGTATAATTATAGCTGATTCGCACTGTTATACGGCAGAAAGCAATACGACATTGTAAAGATTTAAAAAAATAATAATAAAAAATAGTAAAATGATTTTTAAAAATTACCAATTTATTACCAAGATTTCCACTATATTTTTCCCTCCAGGGCAGATACATGGATATCTAACGTCCTTTTCAATATCTGCAAAATATCCTGTATATACCTGTGTCATAATTTATTCAGCAGTCCCCCTACTGATATACTACATTTAAGTATTGGGTTGACCAAAAATTTTGTTCGGGTTTTTCTGTACTGTCTTAGAGAAAAACCCGAACGACTTTTTTGGCCAACTCCAAATTTCCAGCTTTTTTGTTTTTGCCACTATAGTTTCACTTCAGTTCAGTTCAGTTGCTCAGTCGTGTCCGACTCTCTGCAACCCCATGAATCGCAGCTCGCCAGGCCTCCCTCTCCATCACCAAATCCCAGAGTTTACCCAAACTCATGTCCATCAAGTCGGTGATGCCATCCAGCCATCTCATCCTCTGTCGTCCCCTTCTCCTCCTGCCCCCAATCCTTCCCAGCATCAGAGTCTTCTCCAATGAGCCAACTCTTCGCATGAGGTGGCCAAAGTACTGGAGTTTCAGCTTCAACATCAGTCCTTACAATGAACACCCAGGACCGATCTCCTTTAGGATGGACTGGTTGGATCTCCTTGCAGGCCAAGGGACTCTGAAGAGTCTTCTCCAACACCACAGTTCAAAAGCATCAATTCTTCGGTGCTCAGCTTTCTTCACCGTCCAACTCTCACATCCATGCATGACTACTGGAAAAACCATAGCCTTGACTACACAGAACTTTGTTGGCAAAGTAATGTCTCTGCTTTTTAATATGCTGTCTAGGTTGGTCATAATTTTCCTTCCAAGGAGTAAGCATCTTTTAATTTCATGGCTGCAATCACCATCTGCAGTGATTTTGGAGCCCAAAAAGATAAAGTCTCACCCTGTTTCCACTGTTTCCCCCTCTATTTCCCATGAAGTGATGGGACCGGATGCCATGATCTTACTTTTCTGAATGTTGAGCTTTAAGCCAACTTTTTCACTCTCCTCACTTTTATCAAGAGGCTTTTTAGTTCTTCTTCACTTTCTGCCATAAGGGTGGTGTCATCTGCATATCTGAGATTATTGATATTTCTCCCAGCAATCTTGATTCCAGCTTGTGCTTCTTCCAGCCCAGCGTTCCTCATGATGTACTCTGCATAGAAGTTAAATAAGCAGGGTGACAATATACAGCCTTGACATACTCCTTTTCCTATTTGGAACCAGTCTGTTTTTCCATGTCCAGTTCTAACTGTTGCTTCCTGACCTGCATACAGGTTTCTCAAGAGACAAGTCAGATGGTCTGATATTCCCATCTCTTGAAGAATTTTCCACAGTTTATTGTCATCCACGCAATCAAAGGCTTTGGCATAGTCAATAAAGCAGAAATAGATGCTTTTCTGGAACTCTTGCTTTTTCAATGATCCAGCGGATGTTGGCAATTTGATCTCTGGTTCCTCTGCCTTTTCTAAAACCAGCTTGAACATCTGGAAGTTATAGTTTATGCTGTAATAAATAAGGCTATACCTACATATTTACTTGAAAGTGAAAGTCACTCAGTCATGTTCGACTCTTTGCAACGCCATGGACTATAGTATGAAGTCCATGAAATTCTCTAGGCCAGAATACTGGAGTAGGTAGCCTTTCCCTTCTCCAGAGGATCTTTCCAACCCAGGGATAGAACCCAGGTCTCCTGCATTGCAGGTGGATTTTTTACCAGCTGAGCTACAAGTGAAACCCAAGAATACTGGGGTGTTCATTTCAATGGTGTAGATTTTCAAAAGTAAAACTATCAGTCAAAGGGCCAGTACATTTTCAAATTTAATAGATATTGCCAGATTACAATCACAATTACATATTACAGATTCAAATTGCCACCAGCACTGTTTAAACAGGCCTGTTCCCCCACATTCTCACCAGCACTGACTCAATATGATGGAGGAAACAGGGACTCTCATGGACATAAATATCATTTATATTTTCCAGACCACTTATAAAGCTGTTATATGTTTATGCAGCCATGTGCAGTTTCTCTTCTACAAGTTACCCACTTTTTTTTTTATTATTATATTGGTTTGTTTTTCTTATCAAGGAATAGCAGCTCTCTGGGTAAAAGATATATTAATCCTTTGCCAGCCATGAAAAGCAAATCACTTTTGGTAGTCTGTAGTTTGATTTTTGACTTTGCTATGGTTTGACTTTGTATGACATCTTTTACCATATAGAACCAGATATGTATCTTTTCCGTGGCTTCTGTGTTTCCTGACTTGTTTAACCAGTCTCTTGCATCTGTCAAATTACACAAACACACTCTTATATATTCTATTTTGGGGAGGGGGGTAAATTAAATTTTTAATCTTTAGAACTTTCTGGGTTGGAGGGGAGAAGTCAGGGTTCTTTCAAATAGAGAATTCACTAAATGCTAGACATTATTAGGTAAACAAGCCAGTCTCCAATGAATTGACATTGAAATGCCGTGGTCAGCACAACTGCTTCCCACATACACATGCAGCAAGCAAGCCGGGGCAGCCCTTTTCTGAAGACACTCAGTGGGCTGGCCAGGCCCCCTCTCCTCTGGACTGAGCCAGGCTTCAAGACAGGCAAACCTTCTCCTGTGCTGGTTCCTTTGATGCCACAGACATGAATCCTGCATCTGTTTTCTCCCCAGAGATCTTGGTTGTTGTTTAGTCGCTAAGTCGTGTCCAACCCTTTTGAGATCCCATGGACAGTGTGCTCCTCTGTCCATGGGATTTCCCCATCCAAGAATACTGGGGTGGGTTGCCATTTTCTTCTTCAAGAAATCTAGGTGGAATACCTAACTATACCCTGTGGGTTCCATTCATTGGCTCACTCTGTTTCAGAGAAGGTCTGATGGAGTTGAGAGCAGAAGATACCATGTGGCCTCCATCTTCCTTAAACTCTCTCAGTAAATACATTAAGCAAAAAATTTTTTATTGTGGTAAAATACACATAACATAAAATTTACCACTTTCACTATTTTTCAGTGTACAATGCATGGCATCAGATACATTCACATTGTTATGCAGCCATTACCACCATCTTGAAAACTTTTTCATCTTCCCCCAAACTCTGAATCCACTAACAATAACTCCCTATTCCCACCCTCTGTACATATATGTCTTTTACTATTTACATAATACAATAAAGCATCAATGCTGAAGAGCATGGATTATGTGCAAATACATGAATATCAACTATCTGTACACATCTGCAGATCTAACTCAAAACTGAGGTACATAAAATTGAAAGCAAAACTAAATGTGTGTAGAGTAAAAGTGAAAACCAGGACTGAACACTGTGGTACATCAGAAATCGTGCCTCGTGAACACAGACTCTAGCAACCACCATTCCACTTCTGTCTCTATGAATCTGACTATTCTAAGGTACCTCATAAGTGGAATCATACAATATTTGTCCTTTTGTGTCAGGTTTATTTCACTTAGTGTAATGTCTTCAAGGTTCATTTGTGTTATACACATATTAGAATTTCATCCCTTTTTAAGGTTGTATGGATACACTGCATTTTGCTTATCTGTCGATGAATACCTGGGCTGCTTCCACCTCTTGGCTGTAGTGAAATTGCTACGTATACTGGTGTACAAAATGTGCACAAGCCCCTGCTTTCAGTTAATCTGTGTGTATACCCAGAAGTGAAACTCCTGGAGAAGGGAATGGCTACCCACTCCGGTATTCTGGCCTGGAGAATTCCATGGACCGAGGAGCCTGCCAGGCTACAGTCCATGGAGTTGCCAAGAGTCAGACACAATTGAGCGACTTTCACATGTGGAAATTCTATGAATTTTTTCAGGAACCATCATACTGTTTTCTACAGCAGCTTATCATTTTACTCTCCCACCAGCAATGTACAAAGGTTCCAATTTCTCCACATCCTCATCAATACTTATTATTTCTATTTGTTTTGATAACGACCATCCTAATGAGTATGAAATGGTATCTCGTGGTTTTGATTTGCATTTCCATTATGATTAGTGATGTTGAGCATCTTGTCCTGTGCTTGTTGGCAACTTAGATAAATATCTATTTAAACTCTTTGCCAATTTTCAAATTGGGTTGTTTTGTTGTTTGCTGAGTTATAAGAGTTCTTCTGAATACTAATTCCTTATTGGGTATGTGCTTTGCAAATATTTTTTCCCTTTTCTGTAGACTGCTTTTTCAAATCAGTTGATAGTGTCCTTTGATGCACAAAATTTTTTAATTTTGATGACAGCCAACTTTTCCATTTTTTCTTTGTTGTCAGTGCTTTGGTGTCATATTCAAGTTACTAGTTACTTAATGAACTTTAAAACTAAGAATATTTGTTTAGTTATAATAAAAGGTTTTATACATTTTATCTCAGAAAAATATAAGCTTTTTTTCATACATCTATAAATATATGCCTATTATTGGTAAAGTCTATATCTCAACTGTTTATATGTAATTTGCAAACTATAGATAGTATCTATGCTGTCTTATGTTTTCAAGTTAATAACTTGTTTTATAAACAATGAACTAGAACTTGCTAAGTGTGTCTTCCTGATAAGCCTTATAAACAGACCTTCAGCGTTCTCTCAGTTAATCCTCACAACCCTTCAAGGCAAGATCCCCTTCTCCATTTTATAGATCAGGAATCTGAGACTCAAATATGCTAAGTGAAGTAAAGTCACTCAGTCGTGTCTGACTCATTGCAACCCCATGGACTATATAGTCCATGGAATTCTCCAGGCCAGAATACTGGAGTGGGTAGCCTTCCCTTTCTCCAGGAGATCTTCCCAACCCAGGGATCAAACCCAGGTCTCCCACACTGCAGGCAGATTCTTTACCAGCTGAACCACAGGGGAAGCCTTCAAATAAGCTAAGTATCTTGCTTAGGCAACACAGCCAACAAATGATGGCACTTGGGCTTAAATCTGATTCTGGTTAGCTCCAAGGTCAATGGTCATTCTATGCATCTCTCAAAATGTTAGAAAGGAGCTATAAGTCTAGAGGATTCTAGCCCTTCATAAGAGAAAGGAATTAAACTTTTCAAAGCATTATGTGCTCAGGGTTTTATTTTACTTATTTTATGACAGCTTTTGTCTTTATTAAGTAAATTTAAAAATCATTTTTCTATTTATTCTCAAGCTGAGAGTCACTGATTTAAAAATTAATAAGTAAACTTTTCCTTTTATGTGGCAAGATCATAAGCCTGGTTAACACTAATCCCTAAATTAAAAGGCTGAACTCCTATGACAAAACAATTATCAGAAGGCAGTAATAATATACAATGAATCAAAATATGTTTTATGACTTAAAAAGTTGAGAGGGTAGGGCTTTGTTGTTCAGCCACTAAGTCCTGTCTGGTCCAACCCTTTGCGATCCCATGGACTGTAGCATGCCAAGCTTCCCTGTCCTTCACTATCTTCCGGAGTTTGCTCAAACTCATGTTCATGGAATCAGTGATGCTATCTAACCATCTCCATCCACAATAGGGCCTAGGGGGAGATAATAGACATTCTAGGGCTCTTTCACGCACTTGTGCTGTGGGGTCTTGTCCTCTCTGCCCCACATCTCCAGACATCCCATAAACAAGTGTCCAGCACCAGAAGTCCCTACACAGCACTCAACTCTGGCCACAGAGATCTTTCTCCCTTGAGAGCAATGAGTTCCCAAATCTCTTCTTTCTCCCTTCACACACAAAACTTAAAATAATTTCAATTACTGATGATGATATTAGGGGCCCATCCTTCAAAATTTCAACCTACATTCTACCACCTCCAATCTTTATGAAAGGAGCCTAGCATCCTGCTAATTAGAGACAAAAAGAAATTGAAAATGCTTTCTTCTGTTGTAAGAATCTGCAAAGCATTTATAGTGAATAGAAATTGCTGACCTAAGATTCACTTTGTTTTTGATGGGGTGAGACTAGGAGAGACACTGGGCTTAGAGCAGGAATCCCCAAGTCCAAGCCAGTGTTAGTGGGAGGAAAGAGGCCAAAAGGAAAAAGCTGAGATGTGTAAGAGGAGTTATCTGGATATCAGCATATCTAGTAGTCCTCTACCTACGTTTTAGAAGAAGCTCCACCCAAGCATTAAGTTCAAGATGAAAGTCACCCTTGAGCTATCTGACTTATGCTAACACCATACCACATGACTCCTGAACTTAAGACAGTCAACGGACTTACAAAAACATCTTTGTTAACTTCAAGGCATCAGTACCACCATGCTACTCACTGCCTACAGCAGTCAATATGGCTCTAGGTCAGTGATTCTCAATCCTGACTAAACAGGAGATTCACCCAACGCTGGGCCACACCCCAGGAAACTGTTACCGTTTCTCTGAGGTCCAGGAATCTTTTTAAGCTCCCTAGGTGATTTTTAAACACCAGTAGAGGCATCAAAGGATTCCCCAGAATCACCACTACTGACAGGCAAGAAAGCTAGAGGTTCACACAGTGCCGGTCACTTACAATTCTACACTAAATGTCCATTTGGAAGAAGGGGGCCAATCATGTAAATAGTGGTTATCTGCCCCCCCACCAGCACACACACACATACTAATGCTGAAACTGGTGAGCCTGCCACTCAATAGAGCTCTTGAAGGTAAGAATTCATAGGTCTAAAAAAGAGGTGGGGAAAACTACTAATATTGTGAAATGATTAGGAGAGCAATACCATTAAAAACACCAAAATCAGAGCCTTCTGCTGACAGAATTTACAGATCTAGTGTTTTTCAAACTGGTCTGTAGACCTGAAGGCCCCTATTGATGTCTAAACTATTCAAAAAGAAAAAGTAGTAACAATATAATAAGTTGCTCATAAAGCAAAGGCATCCAACGTTTGGAGCTAGGTGTTTTTATATAAATAATGACAGTAAATAATAGGGCTTTTCATTTTTTTTTAACATGTATCTTTACTCGGTAAAATGAACAGTCAGATACCGCGTATGGTAGCCCTGCAGTTTTTTTGCTGATCCACAAAATTCCAAGGTCTGGAAATCACTGATCTAGTTTTTCGCTTTCTTTTTTTTAACACAAACGGAGACCCAAAAGTTTCTATAAACTCACACGTAGTCAGTTGTGGACAGAGTATAGACAGAGCTCTACAATCCTCCAGGTTCATGCTTTTCACTTTAT
Source organism: Okapia johnstoni (assembly GCA_024291935.2). NCBI lineage: Eukaryota > Metazoa > Chordata > Mammalia > Artiodactyla > Giraffidae > Okapia > Okapia johnstoni. The sequence goes on from CM044323.1 coordinate 45,175,340, forward strand.
TAGTAAATACCTGTCACAGGCTTTTCCATCTTAAATACTGCAATTTACACCCCTACTGAAAAGCAGAATTCAAATTTTAAGTGTATTATTAGACAGTTAAGAATCCTATGGTGAATTCTTCTGTAAACCTAGGTACCTATTTCTGCCTATTTGCATCTTTTGCCAGGGGTGGGGGACGCGGGCTTGCACTTGGCATGCAGGATCTTAGTTCCCCACCAGGGATCAATCCATGCCCCCTGCAGTGGAAGTGAAGAGTCTTAACCACTGGACCACCAGGAAAGTCCCAAAGTACCTATTTTTAAATATTGGATACTTCTAAAATAGGGAAATGCCCACTCAGTATCCCCTTGGTACTGCTTCATATTTCTAGTGGAAAAGGAGTAGTGGATGCTACTTTTCTGGGGGGAAAGGGGCCTAAGACTCGAGTTCTACTTACACAGATTTAAAAATTAGCAGGTCATGTGAGCTTTCAAAAATCGACAGGAAATAGATAAAGGACTGGCCATGAGTTGGCATAATTGTTGAAGATGGGATTAACCGGGGGTTCAGGATATCATTCTCCCTACTTTTGTATGTACTTGTTTTCTATAATAAAAGAGTCTTACTTGGTTTGTTTTGGTTTCAAGTGTCTGAGTTGAGTGGAATCCAGTCACCCAACCAAGGGCGTTTCCAGCGAGGACTGCAGGAGAGCAAAAACAACCAGCATTCCCCCGGCCCACCAGAGGCCTGCTCTCACCTGTGGTTGCCAGGACAACTGCACAGCTCTCACCTTCCTTTAGCCGCCGGACCGGGCGAGACCATCCTACAAGCAGGAAGTCCTTCCCTACCCAGAGCTGCTGGCGTCACTCGGTCCTCTAAGGAGGCCCCAACGCGGGGCCGGGGCGCCCCTTCCCCCGGCACTACTTACCGGCCTCGCTGTAGGCCAGGCGCAGCACCCTGCCCAGCGTGGAGAAGACGCACCTCGGCTGGCACAGCTCCTGGCCGACCACGGTGAACGCCTCCACCTTGCAGCCAGCCGCCACGAACAGGGTATCGCGTCCCCCGCCGCAGAAGCGCTCGGGCTCCAGCTTGCAGGGCACCACCTGCTGCGAGCCAAACGGGTGCAGGTTGTATAACTGCACCATCCTGGCGACCGGCTGCGGGCCGCCCGGCGGTGCCCGCTCCGGCCAGCCAGCCCCGCTGGGCACCGGGAGACCCCGCGCGGGCAGCGGAGGCTGGACCACTTCCGCGAGCGATTGCACGGAGCCGAGTCACGTGAGCACCAGGCGGACCAGCCTGCGGCGCCGATTCTTAAAGAGGCAGCTACACCGTGAGGGTGGAGCCGGAGGTGAGGACGCGCCCACCAGCGGCCGCGGCTCGCTGGACCTCGGACCGCGCCTCCGCGCGTCCGCGCCCAAGAGTTAGCGGGCACTGGAACCAGTATGTTTTTCCCTTCATGTTTTCATGATACTGCTTTGGGCCAGGCGAGATGTTTAGGCCCTCGAGGCCGTTTAAATACTTGATCATCTGTTGTACCCTTTTCTACTTGCTGCAGCCTGTGAGCTTCTGGAGAACAGGACTGCAAAAACTGAAGTGGAATGCTCACAGCTCAACTTCGGGCCAAACGGAAGAGTTGTTCAGAAGCACTGGACGTTTCAGAATGTTTTAGTTGGAAAGAGGAGCTCCTAGAACGTGCTTGGCAAAATAAATAAATATTTGCTGAAGAAGCGTGGATATCATCTAATGAACTACAAATATTTGAAAAAGATTAGTTTGAGCCCAAAGGATAGAAGGACTAAGGATGGAACCCACTGGTTCTCACTCCAGTGCGCCCAAGACTCAGTTCAGTTCAGTCGCTCAGTCGTGTCTGACTGCACGGACTGCAGCAGGCCAGGCCTCCCTGTCCATCTCCAACTCCCGGAGTTTACTCAAACTCATGTCCATTGAATTGGTGATGCCATACAACCATCTTATCCTCTGTCGTCCCCTTGTCCTCCTGCCTCCAATCTTTCCCAGTATCAGGGTCTTTTCCAATGAGTCAGTTCTTCACATCAGGTGGCCAAAGTATTGCAGTTTCAGCTTCAGCATCAGTCCTTCCAATGAATATTCAGGACTGATTTCCTGTAGGATGGACTGGTTGGATCTCTTTGCATTCCAAGGAGTCTTCTCCAACACCACAGTTCAAAAGCATCAATTATTCGGTGCTCAGCTTTCGCCAATTCTCACATCCATACATGGCTACTGGAAAAACCATAGCTTTGAGTAGATGGACCTTTGTCGGCAAAATAATGTCTCTGCTTTTTAATATGCTATCTAGGTTGGTCATAACTTTTCTTCCAAGGAGCAAGTGTCTTTTGATTTCATGGCTGCAGTCACCATCTGCAATAATTTTGAAGCCCAAAAAAATAAAGCCTATCACTGTTTCCATTGCTTCCCCATCTATTTGCCATGAAGTGATGGGACTAGATGCCAAATCTTAGTTTTCTAAATGTTGAGTTTTAAGCCAGCTTTTTCACTCTCCTCTTTCACTTTCATCAAGAGGTTCTTTAGTTCTTCGTTTTCTGCCAGAAGGGTGGTGTCATCTGCATATCTAAGGTTATTGATATTTCTCCTGGCAATTTTGATTCCAGCTTGTGCTCATCCAGCCCAGTGTTTCTCATGATGTACTCTGCATAGAAGTTAAATTAGCAGGGTGACAATATGCAGCCTTGATGTACTCCTTTCCCTTTTTGGAACCAGTCTGTTGTTCCATGCCCAGTTCTAACTGTTGCTTCCTGACCTGCATACAGATTTCTCAAGAGGCAGGTCAGGTGGTCTGGTATTCCCATCTCTTAAAGAACTTTCCAGTTTGTTGTGATCCACGCAGTCAAAGGCTTTGGTATAGTCAATAAAGCAGAAGTAGATGTTTTTGTGGAACTCTTGCTTTTTCCATGATCCAACAGATGTTGGCAATTTGATCTCTGGTTCCTCTGCCTTTTCTAAAACCAGCTTGAACATCTGCAAGTTCACAGTTCACAAACTGTTGAAACCTTGCTTGGAAAATTTTGAGCATTACTTTACTAGCATGTGAGATGAGTGGAATTGTGTGGTAGTTTGAACATTCTTTGGCATTGCCTTTTTATGGGATTGGAATGAAAACTGACCTTTTCCAGGCCTGTAGCCACTGCTGAGTTTTCCAAATTTGTTGGCATATTAAGTGCAGCACTTTCACAGCATCATCTTTTAGGATTTGAAATAGCTCAACTGGAATTCCATCACCTCCACAAACTTTGTTTGTAGTGATGCTTCCTAAGGCCCACTCGACTTCGCACTCCAAGATGTCTGGCTCTAGGTGAGGGATCATACCATTGTGATTATCTGGGTCGTGGACATCTTTTTTGTATAGTTCCTCTGTGTATTGTATCTAATCCGTATTCTGTATCTATTCCTGACATCTCAGTGTGGAGCTCGTGGTTGCAAATTCTCATTAAAAAAACAACAACACGATTTAGATGAAGCAGATATTGGAGCTACTCCTTCCAATTCATCCAGGAAAAAAAAAAATCCCAAGTATGGATTGAGGGATGCTGTCTTTCTTTTGGCACACAGGGACAGGATTGAAAAGAAAAAGCAAAATTTCCTTTTGTCACCCTTATGACCTTTTTTCTGCTAAGAATTTACAAATTAGGTGCAATTGGACTAAAATAAATTAAATTCTACCTCCATTTCCTAAACCTTGTTGATGAATAAAGTTGTCCTCAGTAATAAACTCTGCTTCACCCAACCACTAGGGACTCGGTGAGATAACAGTTCACCAAACTCAGTGAGACCAGGAAGTGAACAAGGAGGTTTGCTCTGGTCAGCCAGCTAGGGCTGAAAACTCATGAAAGGCTCTTATAGAAAAGAATCAGCCTAATACAGCCCACAACTCATTGTTTTATATACAACACTCATGCATACTCCTTCACAAATATTTGTCTTATGATCCTCCTTTGATTTTCTCCTATAAGGAAAAAATGACAATTTTAGTGCGAAATTAAAATTTTGAGACTAAAATTACAATTCTGTTGTAATTTCACCTACATTAAAATGTTTACTTAGGGGAGGGGGCATACGTATACTTATGGCTGATTCATGCTGATGTATGATAGAAACCAATACGATATTGTAAAGCAATTATCCTTCAGTTAAAAATAAATATTTAAAAAATGTTTATTTTGGGTAAAGAAGTGAAATTTGCGCAAAGCCTGGAACTCCAGTCCCTTCCAGAGACAGCCACTTCTCCCTTATACCTGTGTCTGGCTCATCTAAGATTCTTAGAGATCAGACATGCTAACAAAGGGAAGGTGGCAGTGTGCCTGGTTTCCACATTTGTCCATAGCTCTAAACAAGAGCTGCCTATTTGACCTCTTGTAACAAATGCAGAGACAACAGTGGGCATGCCATCATGTCCTCGTTCGAGGCTAGGTTAGTCTGCTAGGGCAGTCATAACAGAATAACCACAGAATGAATGGGTTAAACAACAAAAAAAAATTTTTTTTCACAATTCTGAAGGCCTGAAGTCCAAGATCAAGGTTTCCGCAGTACTGGTTTTTCTGAAGGTCTCTCTCAACGTACAGATGGCCACTGTCTTAATCCATTTGGGCTGTGATAACAAAATACCACAGATTGGGCAGCTTATAACAACAGAAATTTCTCACAGTTCTGGAGGCTGGGGAAGTCCAAGATCAAGGTACCAGCATAAATAGGTACGAGTCCTCTTCAGTTTGCAGACTGCTGACTCCTTGCTCTGTACTTTCTAGCTGGAAAGGGCTAGGGAGCACTGTAGGATCTCTTTTGTAAGAGCACTAATCAAAATCTGCAACCCACTCTCCAGAAATCTTGCCTGGGGAATTCCATGGATAGAGGAGCCTAGCAGGCTATAGTCCATGGGGTCATAAAGAGTCAGACAGGACTGAGCAACTAACAGCTTATAGGATTTCTGTATGTTGCTCAGCATCATTAGTCTTTAGAGAAATACACCAAAAAAAAAACTCACCATCAGAGACCATGATACATTTATTATAGACTAAAATTAAAAATATCCATCATAATAAGTGTTGATGAGGATATAGAGAAATTGCTGGGGGTGTCAAATGGTACAAGAGCTTTTGAAACAGTTTGGCAGTTTCTTAGAAAGCTAGACATGTACCTACCATATGATCCAACCATTCTACTCCTAGGTGTTTACCCAAAAGGACTGAAGGCTTATATCCTTAAAATCACTTGTACACACATTTTCATACACATATTAACATTATATGTAATAGTAAAAACCTGAAAAAAAAACAATTATCCATCATCAGATAAATCAGTTCATTTCAGTCGCTCGGTTGTGTCCGACTTTTTGTGACCCCATGGACTGCAACACTCCAGACTTCACTGTCCATCACCAACTCCCAAAGCTTGCCCAAACTCATGTCCATTGAGTCAGTGATGCCATCCAACCATCTCATCCTCTGTCGTCCCCTTCTCCGCCTGCCTTCAGTCTTTCCCAGCATCAGGGGCATTTCCAATGAGTTACTTCATTTGATCAGGTGGCCTTAGTTAAGTGTCAGCATCAGTCCTTCTAATGAATATTCAGGGTTGATTTCCCTTAGGATTGACTGGTTTGATCTCCTTGCTGTCCAAGGGACTCTCAAGAGTATTCTGCATTACCACAGTTCAAAAACATCAATTCTTTGGTGCTCAGCTTTCACTATAGTCCAAATCTCACATCCATACAAGACTACTGGAAAAACCATAGCTTTGACTAGATGGGCCTTTGTCAGCAAAGTAATGTCTCTGCTTTTTAATATGCTGTCTAGGTTGGTCATCACTGCTAATGGTGATTGCAGATATGAAATTAAAAGATGCTTACTCCTTGGAAGGAAGGTTATGGCCAACCTAGACAGCATATTTAAAAGCAGAGACATTACTTTGCCAGCAAAAGTCTATCTAGTCAAGGCTATGGTTTTTCCAGTGGTCATGTATGGATGTGAGAGTTGGACTGTGAAGAAAGCTGAGCGCCGCAGAATTGATGCTTTTGAACTGTGGTGTTGGAGAAGACTCTTGAGTCCCTTGGACTGCAAGGAGATCCAATCAATCCATCCTAACGGAGACCAATCCTGGGTGTTCATTGGAAGGACTGATGTTGAAGCTGAAACTCCAATACTTTGGCCACCTCATGCGAAGAGTTGACTCATTGGAAAAGACTCTAATGCTGGGTAGGATTGAGGGCAGGAGGAGAAGGGGATGACAGAGGATGAGATGGTTGGATGGCATCACTGACTCGATGGACATGGGTTTGGGTAGACCCCGGGAGTTGGTGATGGAAAGAGAGGCCTGGCATGCTGCAATTCATGGGGTCGCAAAGAGTCGGACACGACTGAGCGACTGAACTGAACTGAACTGAGGTTGGTCATAGCTTTTCTTTCAAGGAGCAAAAGCATCTTTTAATTTATGGCTGCAGTCACCATCTGCAGTGATTTTGGAGCCCCCAAAAATAAAGTCTGTCACTTTTTCCATTGTCTCCCTATCTATTTGCCATGAAGTGATGGGACTGGATGCCATGATCTTAGTTTTCTGAATGTTGAGTTTTAAGCCAGCTTTTTCACTCTCCTCTTTTACTTTCATCAAGAGACTCTTCAGTTCCTCTTCACTTTCTGCCGTAAGGATGGTGTCATCTGCATATCTGAGATTATTGATATTTCTCCTGGCAATCTTGATTCCAGCTCAGCATTTTGCATGATGTACTCTGCGTATAAGTTAAATAAGCAGGGTGACAATATATAGTCTTGACATACTCCTTTCCCAACTTGGAGCTAGGCCGTTGTTCCATGTCCATTTCTAAGTGTTGCTTGTTGACCTGCATACAGATTTCTCAGGAGGTAGGTAAGGTGGTCTGGTATTCCCATCTCTTGAAGAATTTTCCAGTTTGTTGTGATCCACACAAAGGCTTTAGCATAGTCAATGAAGCAGAAGTAGATGTTTTCTGGAATTCTCTTGCTTTTTTCTATGATCCAACGGATGTTGGCAATTTGATCTAAGTCCAGCTTAAACAACTGGAAGTTCTTGGTTCATATACTGTTACAGCCTAGCTTGGAGAATTTTGAGCATTCCTTTACTAGCATGTGAAATGAGTGCAATTGTGCAGTAGTTTGAGCATTCTTTGGCATTGCCTTTCTTTGGGATTGGAATGAAAACTGACCTTTTCCAGTCCTGTGGCCACTGCTGAGTTTCCCAAATATGTTGGCATATTGAGTGCAGCACTTTCACAGCATCATCTTTTAGGATTTGAAATAGCTCACCTGGAATTCCATCACCTCCTCTAGCTTTGTTCGCAGTGATGCTTCCTAAGACCCACTTAACTTCACACTCCAGCATGTATGGCTCTAGGTGAGTGATCACACCACTGTGGTTATCTGAGTCATGAAAATCTTTTTTGTATAGTTCTTCTGTGTATTCTTGCCACCTCTTCTTAATATCTTCTGCTTCTGTTAGGTCTATACTGTTTCTGTCCTTTATTGTGCCCATCTTTGCATGAAATGTTCCTTTGATATCTCTAATTTTCTTGAAGAAATCTCTAGTCTTTCCCATTCTATTGTTTTCCTCTATTTCGTTGCACTGATCACTTAGGAAGGCTTTCTTATCTCTCCTTGCTATTTGGAGGTCTGCATTCAGTGGATATTTGGCACTGCTCGGCATGTGGTAGATGTCTCACACATTCCTTTATTCTATGGCATGTTGGTGTCTTAACTGTTATTTCTGATATTATTCTGTGACCAAGACTCTTTCCCCCAATTTAGGCAGCAGAAACCAGGGAATTATATACTCACTGCACTCAGGGAAAGAATGAAAGAAGAACCAGAGAATCTAATTCATATCTTTTAAGTTTTAAAATTTTAGATGGATTTATAGTACAAAAGGATTTGTGAACTTATGCCACCAGGTGGGACCAGTTGCCTCTCAAACCACTTTGACTGTTCAAAGTGTGCTAAACTGAGGTGAGAGAGAGGGTTTGAAGGGAAAAAGGAGTTAAAAGCAGGTATGTGTCCCTTTGAAGGGATACTGGCTCTACCCAAACCCACGTTCTGCACCATCACACAAGAGGGGCCCAGGAGAGGATGAAATGACAAAAATCTGAGACTTAAAGAATCTAAGAGCTAAGGACTAGAAAACAACCACAAAATAAAGAGGTGGCAGGCAGAGATGCCAGAGGCCCTGCAGAAGTGATACTGAGGTGAGGATAGACAGACAGTGGGGTCTGAGCAGCCTCATGCCTCTCTGTGTATCCCAGGCTGCCAAGGATAGTGGGGAGGTAATGGGGGCCATACTCAGCCCCTCTGGTTTCCCACAGTCCTGGACTGGAGGGAAAGGAAATAAGGATGGAAACAGCATCAGAAAAACCTCGCATCCACAGGGAGAGGACTGACTGTGGAAAATCAATGGGGAAAACAAACATCTCTTTGGATGGCAGCCTGAGGACCACATAGACTAACTTTTCTTCTCTATGGGTTTGCTGAACGCAAGAGCAGTAATCTCAGAAACCCTAGGACACATATTATCTTAATAGAACCTTTGCTATTGTTAGGAATTTTAGAAGCCTCAAGCAGGAGTGAGTTCCACCTGTAGAGATCTCGGAAGATTGCTAGGGACTCACTGGGCATTCTTTACCTCCACTGATGATATGGCACTTAGACACCAGAATGGGCAAAGCTAGGGCATTCAGAGGTTGGCACCTGGACAATAAGGTGACGTAAGATATTAATCTCTTACTCAAGTAAGTCTTACTACTCTTAGTGTTTAGATAAGCTTGATGGCTTCTGCAGAAATGGAGAGTTGCTCTCAAAATCACACCATGCCCAATTCACTGTTTTATATATAATAATGTGTATCTGTTAATGGACTTCCTGGTGGCTCAGACGGTAAAGAATCAGCCTGCAATGCAGGAGACCCGTGTTTGATTCCGGGGTCGGGAAGATCCCCTGGAAAAAGGAATGACAACCCACTCTAGTATTCTTGCCTGGAGAATTCTGTGGACAGAGGAGCCTGGCAGGCTATAGTCCATGGGGTCACAAAGAGTCAGACATGACTGAGCAACTTTCACAACAACAACAAATCTATTAATCCCCAGTTCCAAACTTTTCCCTCTCCCTTTTCTCCTTTGGTAACCATAAGTTTGTTTTCTATGTCAGTATGTCTATTTCTGTTTTATAAGTAAATTCATTTGTATCATATTTTAGATTCCACATGTAAGTGATCTCATACGATATTTGTCTTTCTCTGTCTGATTTACTTAGTATGATAATCTCCAGGTGCATCCACATTTCTGCAAATGGCATTATTTCATTCCTTTTTATGGCTGAGTAATATTTCACTACACACACACACACGCAACACACACACACACATACTGCATCTTCTTTATTCATCCATCTGTTGATGGACATTTAGCTTGCTTCCATGTCCTAACTTTTATAAATAGTGCTGCTGCGAACATTGGGATGCATGTATCTTTGGAATTACAGTTTTCATATTTTCTGGATATATGCCCAGGAGTGGTATTGCTGGATCATATGGTGGATCTATTTTTAGGCTTTTAAGGAACTTCCATATTTCACAGTGGCTGCACTAGGTTTAAATTCTCACCAACAGCATAGGAGGGTTTTCTTTCCTCCACACCCTCTCTGGCATCTATGATTTGTAGACTTTTTGATGATGACCATTCCGACCTGTATTAGGTGGTACCTCATTGTAGTTTTGATTTGAATTTCTTGAATTAGTGACGTTGAGCATCTTTTCACATGCCTCAGTATTTTTAAAGATTCCAATGTGCAACAACGTTTGGGAACCACGGTCTTAACAGACTTCTCTGTCTTTTGTGATTAAGGGTACTGTATAAATCGAAACCTTTACCTAAGGCATTGTTTGATTTTTCTAAGTAATATGTATTAAACTACTGAAAGTAACAGGGCTGTTTTCAAATTGTGGCTAACTGCTCTTCAGACAAATAGTCACTAGTGGCCTCTGGTGGTGTGATGAGAACCTAAAATAACAATCTAATTTTGTTCCTACCCGAACACTTTTGTTGCTCTTTGTTCAGTCACCCAGTCCTCTCTGACTCTTTGCGACCCCACGGACTGCAGCACGCCAGGCCTCCCTGTCCCTCACCATCTCCCGGAGTCCACTCAGATTCATTTCCATTGAGCCGGTGATGCCATCCACCCACCTCATCCTCTGTCGTCCCCTTCTCCTCCTGCCTTCAATCTTTCCCAGCATCAGGGGCTTTTCTAATGAGTCAGCTCTTCACATCAGGTGGCCAAAGTATTGGAGCCTCAGCTTCAGTACCAGTCCTTCCAATGAATATTCAGGGTTGATTTCCTTTAGGATTGACTGGTTTGATAGCCGTGCTGTCCAAGGGACTCTCCAGAGTCTTTTCCAGCACTACAGTTCTAAGGCATCAGTTCTTCAGCTCTCAGCCTTTTTTATTGTCCAGCTATCACATCCCTACATGACCACTGGAAAAACCATAGCTTTGGCTATACAGACCTTTGTAGACGAAGGACAGAGTAGAAATGCTCTTAACACAGAGGAAATGTGTCAATGACCACTCTCCACTACTCCATGCCCCTCTATGACATACACATATTATCTAGAAAGGACAATCGAGGCCTAGAGAGTATGTTGACCCAAGATCACACAAGAATCATTGATAGCTGTGGAACTGAAACTTGACTGGCCCTTCAACTTCCCCTTCCTCTCAAGGGCATTCTCCCTCAGAATGATCTCATCTTTACAACTTCCCAGTATGAGCACCACCAGTGTGCATCAATAGCTTCCAGATTCTATTTCTAGCCTGTAAGCATGACCTTGATTCTTGCAAATGCCAAGCACAGTCATATAACTGATATGAGCCAGAAGTGCCTGGAGTGACGCTGTCTCTCTTCTATGCCCTACGGTTTTGATTTCTCCTGTGGAGTAGGTGGCAAAGGGTGCGGGGCTGGTAAGGGAAGTCTAATGGACTGGGCCTTCTGGTTAAGGATAACCATTTTGCAAATAAAGAGAATAAGGCTCAATGAGAAATATTACCTAGACCATCCATCTCAACATACCCCTTTCTCTCTGTCTTGATTCCAACACGCTTCATATCAAGTGGGGAAATTGAGGCCCGTGAACTGTCCTCTTCAGGCAGGCTTCTGAAAGCCCCTGGCAAATCTATAGCCCCAACACCAATGGGACATGAGAGATGTGGCATTCTTAGTATAAAGTAATGAGGAGTGGTGCTGGAGTACAAGGGCAAAGTATGGAGTCGAACTGTCTGAAAGAGAAGCTAGGATATCAGTAGAGGCTGAAGATTTAGGGACTGGAGGGTGGGGGTGGGGTGGATCCTTACACCCAGACTGGTGGAGTGGAATCCCTGAAGCAAAGATACAGTGGACAGACTTCCCTGTTGGTCCAGTGGTTAAGAATCTGTCTTCCAATCCAACAGATGTGGGTTCCATCCCTGATCAGGGAACTAAGATCCCACATGCCAGGGCAACTAACCCAGCATGCCACAACTAAGAAGGCTGCTCTTGCAACAAAGAACCAACGCAGCCAAAAATAAAAACATTTTGAATTAAAAACAAAATAGGATGGAATTTGGGACTGAAGATCAAGAGCAAGGGAGAATGAGAGTCTGGAGTTCCATTCAGGTAGTTTCTTTGGAGACTAACAACAGCCAGTGGTGGTGCCACTACCCTGACCTCTCCTTCCGCAACGGATGCCCAGTGGCCACCAACGTGTAATGCCTAGGGAACTAGGACCCTTGGGAACCAAGAGACCTTTCAGGCCAGCGTGAGTTGGAGAAGGACCCCCTACTCTTGTAGCACCTGCCTCCACTAGGTAGTAAGCAGTTTCAGGAGCTGCTGTGGCAAGCCTCCTCCCTTCTCCTCCCTCTCCAGTTTCCATTTCTCGGAACTTCTAATGGCTGCCAGCATGATCTAACAAACTGTAACAAGGCTAAAGGAGGCTTCATAAACATCATCCCGAAGAAGGTGGGGACTGCCTCGGTTTCCAAGGTAGAGGGAAAGATGCGTGTTGATCCTACCATTTTCATCTGCCGTGAAAAACTTTCAAACTCTGAGTGAAGCCAGAGGCTTCTGTGAAATATAGTCCTGGATGAGGAAGATACATTCTCAAAATCATCTGGCTATAGTAGTTTTTTAGCTCTAGAGAGATGTCCAACTCTGCGCGTGCGCACTGCCCTTTGAAGCCTGGTGCTTGATCTCGCAAGAGGCAGGCACGTGAGGTCGCTCCCTGAGGCTTGGATCTGTGCCTCCCAAGGCTGGCAGGCACGTGGCGTTCTTACTCCTTTCTCTGTCTCTTAATGGAGGCCTTATCTGACCTTCCTACAGAATAAGCTTATTTCCCCCAAAGCTCAAAATTCGGAAAGAGCCAACAAGCAAACTGGCAAAACAGTGTAAGTAAGGGCACGTGTTTTAATTGCTGCTTTGGACCGCAGTGCATGAGTTGGGAAGGTTTCCTGAGGCAGTTGAGGTTCTCGTGGAAACCTGAAGGACCTGTAGGCAAAAAGCTGGCAAAGCGTATGGCCTGGGCCAAGGTCCATGGTGGAGGAATCACCCACAGGTCCAGAGACCAGAGTGAAGGTAGTCAACAGAGTTTCACCATCTTGTAGGGAGAGAGATGAAATTAAGGGGAGAGGCATAGGGGAGAAGGACCGAGTAAAGTGGCATTGAGCAGCTTGAACATTGTCTGCAGCGCAGCGTGGAGGCAGAGGCCTTACCTGTTCTGAATTAAATAATAGAAAAATTGGGCACCACCGTGAAGCAGATTGGAGGGGTGAAATTGGGAGTCAGGGATTCATAGGAAGAAATGATAGTGATCTGGGCTAGAGTAGGAGCAATGGAAATAGATAGAAGATGAAATTATGGCAATAAGATATATATAGGAGATGGGCTAGAAAAAGAATGGGTATTAATGTGTGAAGGATGATCAATTACTTTGTGCCTCCAAAGGTCTGAAGCTGCCCATTTCAGGATAGGGAAATTCACACACGTATACCTGAACATTTCATATACCTGAACATTTTTATACAATGATGTCCTTATTTATAAATTATCTCATTGTAAAAATATACTGAAGAATGGTGTTGTTTAGTTGCTAAGTCGTGTCCTACTCTTTTGCAACTGCATGGAATGTAGCCTGACAGGCTCCTCTGTTCATGGGATTTCCCAGGAAGAATACTGGAGTGGGTTGCCATTTCCTTCACTGGGGGATCTTCCCAGCCCAGGGATCAAACCCAGATCTCCAGCATAGGCAGGCGAATTCTTTATCACCAAGCCACCTGTTCCTAGCCATTTATAGAACATGTGCGTGTGGACTCATAATTTGAAATGTCCTGATAAACAAACAAACATTCACACAGATGCACATGTTGTGTTAGACTAGGAAGGGCACAAAGAATCAAACCTAGTTCCCTGCTCTCGGAGAAGGCAATGGCACCCCACTCCAGTAGTCTTGCCTGGAGAATCCCATGGACAGAAGAGCCTGGTAGGCTACAGTCCATTGGGTTGCTAAGAGTCGGACACGACTGAGTGACTTCACTTCCCTTTTCCCTTCCATGCACTGGAGAAGGAAATGGCAACCCACTCCAGGATTCTTGCCTGGAGAATCCCAGGGATGGCGGAGCCTGGTGGGCTGCCGTCTATGGGGTCGCACAGAGTCGGACACGACTGAAGCGACTCAGCAGCAGCAGCAGTTCCCTACTCTAGTATCTAAGCTCCTCACCCTTCCCCTTATACTTAGCAGGGTCTGTTCCTTTTCATTGTGTGTTCTTGAGTTTAGTTTTAAACCTCTCTTGGTTTAGCTACCAAAAGGCAATAGCTTAGAGAGTGACTTTGTAATGAGGAAGTGACACTTTAAGCATGACTTGTAAATACTAAAGTCACTAACGTGTTTGTTCATGGTTGATGGCACCTGGAGCTCAGAGATGCTAGTTAGAGGAACTCAGCATGTCAGTTTAAGGAGAAGTAGATAGAAGGGTTGAGATAACACATCTTTCAACTTTTGAGGGGGTGAGGTCGGGAGGTCAGGATTCACTTGCGGTGATTTAACCAGATGGAGAGTGTGGTGATGGAATTAACAAACCCAGTTTTCATCTAAGGACAGAACTGATGTGGATGCGGAGGGACAAACTTGGAGATGACAGGGAAACCAGAAAGTTTTCTTCTCATCTCAGGCTCTCCCAGAGGCAGGATGGGGCCACAGCCAACGCTAGGCTGAGCCAGTGGAGGGAAGAGCCCAGTTAGGCAGATTCTTGTTGGCCAGGCTGAGGAAGGGCTCCACAGGGCCAGTAGCACACGTCCTTGGCAGGAGGAAAATAGAAGAGACCTAGTTTACCCATGGGGACAGAGAAGTGAAATTAGACTAATGATTTTATTCCAATCAAAAATAGAGAAGAGTATAGAGGAGACCTCAGGTTGAACAGAGAGGAGGGAGCTTCCATTTTAGAGGCCCTACATCTCCAGCTCTCTCTGGGCTGGCTCCCAGATGTGAGGTAACTAAAAGGAGCCTATAACATGGTAAATCTTGGCTTGGAGGAGAGGGTGGTAGAAGGATGTTTTTTCTCTGGGGACTGTATGAGGTTTTTAAGTTCCTGAGGGATTTCCTCTCATAGAGGAATCTTCCCCAATAGAAAAGACCTTCCTTACTGCTAGTGTCTCAGACCTATTCAGGGGTTCAGGTTGTGTCGGGTGTGTTAGGGAAAGGATGCATTGAGGCTGCAGTGGGCAGTGGAGGGGTGAGGGGTGTCATTCAGCAGAACCTCCCATATAGCTAATGCTTGAGAGGCCCTTATAGCCCTATAACATTTATTTTTCTAAAGTGTCCTTCTTCCCAGTGACTGATCAGTAGGGCAGCCCAATCTGTTTTCCTCTGACAAACAAATGAGAATTGATTCAGTCTGACAGTACTGTGGCCTCCACACATAAACTAGGTTGCCAGCTACTTGACATCTTATATCTAGTAGAAGGCTCTGTCACACAGGTGGTGACCAGTAACTGTTTTTCAAATAACTAAATGAATAATTGAATACAAACATTATTCATTGCTATCTTAGCTAATGCAATAAAATAGAGGCCTGAGGGGGGAAATGAAAAGTTTCAAGAAAACTAGAGATACCAAGGGAACATTTCATGCAAAGATGAACACAATAAAGGACAGATGGAATGGACCTAAGAGAAGCAGAAGATATTAAGAAGAGGTGGCAAGAATACACGGAAGACCTATACAAAAAAGACCTTCATGACCTGGATAACCACGATGGCGTGATCACTCACCTAGAGCCAGATATCCTAGAATGTGAAGTCAAGTGGGCCTGAGGAAGCATCACTACAAACAAAGCTAGTGGAGGTGATGGAATTCCAATTGAGCTATTTCAAATCCTAAAAGATGATGCTGTGAAAATGCTGCACTCAATATGCCAACAAATTTGGAAAACTCAGCAGTGGCCAGAGGACTGGATAAGGTCAGTTTTCATTCCAGTCCTAAAGAAAGGCAATGCCAGAGAATGCTCAAACTACCACACAATTGCACTCATTTCACATGCTAGTAAAGTAATGCTCAAAATTCTCCAAGCCAGGCTTCAACAGTTCGTGAACCATGAACTTCCAGATGTTCAAGCTGGATTTAGAAAAGGCAGAGGAACCAGAGATCAAATTGCCAACATCCGTTGGATCATAGAAAAAAGCGAGAGAATTCCAGAAAAACATCTACTTCTGCTTCATTGACTACGCCAAAGCCTTTGACTATGTGGATCACAACAGACTGTGGAAAATTCTTCAAGAGAATTCTTAAAGGGAATACCAGACCACCTGACCTGCCTCCTGAGAAATCTGTTTACAGGTCAAGAAGCAACAATTAGAACTGGACGTGGAACAAAAGACTGGTTCTAAATCAGGAAAGGAGTGCATCAAGGCTGTATATTGCCACCCTGCTTACTTAACTTATATGCAGAGTACATCATGTGAAATGCCAGGCTGGATGAGCACAATCTGGAATCAAGATTGCGAAGAGAAATATCAATACCTTCAGATATGCGGATGACACCACCCTTCTGACAGAAAGCGAAGAAGAACTAAAGAGTCTATTGATGAAAGTAAAAGAGGAGAGTGAAAAAGCTGGCTTAAAACTCAACATTCAAAAAACTAAGATCATGGCATCCAGTCCCATCACTTCATGGCAAATAGATGGGGAGACAATGGAAACAGTGACAGACTTGATTTTCTTGGGCTCCAAAATCACTGCAGATGATGACGGCAGTCATGAAATTAAAAGATGCTTTTGCTCTTTGGAAGAAAAGCTATGGCCAACCTAGACAGCGTATTAAAAAGCAGAGACATTACTTGGCGGACAAAGGCCCATCTAGTCAAAGTTATGGTTTTTCCAGTGGTCATGTATGGATGTGAGAGTTGGACCATAAAAAAAGCTGAGCATTGAAGAATTGATGCTTTTGACCCGTGGTGTTGGAGAAGACTCTGGAGAGCCCTTGGACTGCAAGGAGATCTAACCAGCCCATCCTAAAGGAGATAGTCCTGAGTGTTCATTGGAAGGACTGATGTTGAAGCTGAAACTCCAATACTTTGGCCACCTGATGCGAAGAACTGACTCACTAGAAAAGACCCTGATGCTGGGAAAGATTGAAGGCAGGAGGAGAAAGGGAAGACAGAGGATGAGATAGTTGGATGGTATCACTGACTCGATGGACATGAGTTTGAGCAAGCTTTGGGAGTTGGTGATGGACAGGGAACCCTGGAGTGTTGCAGTCTGTGGGGTCGCAAAGAGTCAGACGCAACTGAGCGACTGAACTGAGCTGAACTGAACTGCAGGGAAATGAAGGTATGTTCTTGCCTGGGGAGAAGAGACCTCTCTTAACTTTGACAAATCCTGGATAAAACACACTTTCACCATCCATTATGCCCACTGACTTAATATTTTTTGAATAGGCTCAGTGTAGCCTTTATTTATTACTTCCTCCTTTAGCATGTATTCTCAGGTTTTCCTACCTCCAGCTTCAGAAGATAAAAATGTAGTAGCAGTCAATGCCTATTTTAAGAGTCTTATAAATTTTCATTTGAAAGGCAAGTGGAATGAGTTTTAGACCCAAATTCCAAAAACCACCTCACAACTTCCTCTCTCCAAAAAGATAAAGTGAAACTTTAAAGTCAGAACACTTACCGCTAGTTACACAGGGATCTTCTATTCAAAACTTCCATGTTATGTAAACAATTTAATTCCAGGAACATTTTGAGGAGGACTAAAAATGCCCCCAAGAAACTTAAAAGCATCAGTAGCACCTGCCATAAAAAGTACAGATTGAGCTGAAAGCTTATTGTAGTTGCTCTATGCAGAAATGTACACATTCTAAGTGCCAGAGCTTAAGGAATGGCAGAAGGAGGACAAAGAAAGGATATGAATTGGGAGACTATTTGGTTATGGGGTGAGAAGGGGATGTGATTTATCTCAAAGATTCTCTGGTGAAGGAGACCTCCCTTATTCTGTTCTAGATATGAAATTTTTGTCAGGGTTTTCAGGTTTGTATGACTTTATTTTCTTTAAAGTGAAAATATAGGTGTGTTTTGTATAAAAGAATAGCAAAATATCTGATTGGAATCAGAAATGATTTGGATAAATTATCTGAAATATCTTTAAAAAAAGTTTCAGATAAGTTTCTGAGTGGTTTTGGGGGGATTTCCAATTACCTTCTTTTGATTATATTAATGTAAACATCTACAAGAGAAAGCAACCCTTAAAAAAAAATTATTCATTTATTTATTTTTGGCTGCTGTGGGTCTTCAGTGCTGCCCTGGCTTTTCTCTGGTTGCCAAGAGCGGGGGCTACTCTTTAGTTGAGGTGTATGGGCTTCTCATTGCTGTGGCTTCTCTTGTTGCAGAGCACAGGCTCTAGGGCATGCAGGCCTCAGTATCTGCGTCTCCTGGGCTCTAGAGCACAAGTTCAGAAGTTGTGGTGCACAGGCTTAGTTGCTCCTTGTCAAGTAGGATCTTCCCGGACTAGGGATCAAACCTGTGTCTCCTGAATTGGCATCAGGGAAGCCCAGAGAATGTGTCTTTTATGTAGAATAGAATTTGACTTTTAAATGATTTCATTGTTGTTGTTCAGCCACTCAATCGTGTCCGACTCTTCGCGACCCCATGAACCACAGCACACCAGGCATCGCTGTCCTTCACCATCTCCCCGAGTCTGCCCAAACTCATGTCCATTGAGTCAGTGATGCCATCCAACCATCTCATCCTCTGTCGTCCCCTTCTCCTCCTGCCTTAAAGTGATTTCATAAATTATATCAAATGCAAGGAAAGTTTATTTACTATATAGACTCAGTCAGCAAAATTACTGAGCACCTAGACTGTCTTTTAGTTACTACAGGATGTAAACTGTGAACAAGATAAAGTCCCTTTTTTGGTAGAGCTTATCTAGGGAAACGAGACAGGAAGTAATCAAGAAAACAAAGTAATTCCAGTTAGTTGTAAGTTCTGAAGATGACACAGCAGGGTAATGTGATTGAGTAGAGACAAGCAAATCAAGTCCTGCTGTTTTGTAAATAACATTTTATTGGGAGACAGACATTCCCACTCATTTAAGTATTGTCTATGGTTGCGTTTCTTACTGCAGCAGAGTGATGTAGACAAAGGTGAACATATTTACTCTACAGCCCTTTATAGAAAAAGTTTGCTGGCTCTTGGGAGAGAGAGTAACTGAGCAACGAGTACTTTAGATCAGAAAGTCAAGGAAGGCCTTTCTGAGGAGGTAGTTTTGAGCTGAGACCTGAAACATAAGAACCCAGCAGGGAAAGGTCTGGGGGTCCACACAAAGGAAAGAGGAATTTCAGAAGCCTGGAGGCCTGAACAATCTTGGCAGTATGTATGCCATAAATGGAAAGAGGGTCGATATTCCTAGAACATTAGGAACCCAGGAAAATGTGGAATGAAATAAGGTAAAAGAGAGAGAGGCAGGGCTAGATAATGTACTGTGGAAGAATTTAGATTTCATTTTAAGGCAAAGATAATTTATTGGAGCATTTTTAGCAGGTGGGTGATGGGATATAATTGATAGTATAAAAAGATCTCACTGGCTTCTGAATGGAGAATGGAACTAGGAGTAGGGTTAGATGAGGAAAAGAGAAAATAGGAAGGAGTTCAGACACACTTTTGCAGTATTGCAGTACAGCTAAGCAAACAGTGGCTTGGACACAGTGATAATAATAAAGATGGAGAAAATTAGGTAAATTTGTGTTATATTTTGGAAGTCGATCTAACAGGAGGGATAAAATGTGTGGTGTAAGAGCAAGAGAAGAATCCATGACAAGTTTTTTCGGCATGCTATTTACTGAAATGGGGGAAACCAGAAGAATAAGCATGTTGCGGAAGGGGAGAGGTGGAATTAAGAGTCCTGTTTCAGGGAATTTGCTGGCTGACCACTGGTTAGGACTCTGTGCTTTCACTGCTGAGGGCCTGGATTCAATCTCTGGTTGGGGAGCTAAAATCCCACAAGCTGTGAGGCGTAGCCAAAAAAAAAAAAAAAGAGAAGTCCTATTTCAGGTTTGTAAATTTAAGATGTCCATTACATATGATTCTGGAACTCAGAGAAAAAGTTGGGTTAGAGATACACAGTTGGGAGTGATCAGTATACAGATAGTCCTCAGGTAACTCAGCAGTAAAGAAATTGCCTGCCAATGCAGGAGACATGGGTTTGATCCCTGGGTCAGGAAGATCCCCTAGAGAAGGAAATGGCAACCCACTCCAGTATTCTTGCCTGGAAAACCTGGCAGCCTGCAGTCTATGGGTCACAAAGAGTAGGACATGACTTAGCAACTGAGCACACATGCATATTCGTGACAATGATCCTTAACTGAGAATAATTTTGTCCCCCAGGTGAAACAGATTTACCTGATTTATCACAGATTGGGACTTGAACCCATGTGGTTGTGCCCTGCCCCTTTCCTTCCTGTTACATAGGGACAACTTTGAAGCCAATATGAGGAAAAAAGCAAAGTGAAATGGCTTGAAAATTATCTCATGTATGATTCAGCCTCAGAACAATCTCATAAAACGTCACTTTAAGGACGTGACATTTTTAAAGACTTTGCCAAAGTATGACATGTTTTAGTTTTCTGCTCCCACCTGAAAGTTTTTACCTCATTTTTATAAACTGTTCGTTTCTCAAGTACTTTCTAAAATACCTGTAGTTAAGAAAAACAGTTATGTGTCTTTAACTAAGTTTAGTTCTGTAGTGTGAAGCCACATATCCACTCCCCCCCACCCCCTTTTTGGGCATTTTTAAAAACTTTGGATTCTTGTGTGACTTTTTATCTCTCTGTGTATATTTTCAATTATTAGATTAAATTGTATGATCTGGGGGAAAACATTACACTAATCTGGGAATCAGGAAATGAGGATTTAGACCATGGGTCTTTTGGGATAATAAATCCTCAGTGATGATGAAGAAAAATGTGTAATTTTTTTGTTTGTTTTGGGACTTCCAACCACCTCAAGGATAGAAATCTGAAACAGCAATATGTGTAATGCTTTCCTTCCTCTTTGAAGGGGGATATTTTGTGAATAGGTAGCTATTTGTATATGATATAATCCTACTGGGATAATCAGTTCAGTTCAGTCGCTCAGTCGTGTCTGACTCTTTGCACCCCATGAATCACAGCGCGCCAGGCCTCCCTGTCCATCGCCAACTCCCGGACTCTACCCAGTCTAGTGGGATAATAGTATCCTAGCTATACAGTTGTATAATGGTAGGATTTTTAGTCTGATGTGGACTTTTATTTTTTGGTTTGGATGGTGTTTAATGTGAGGGGTGAAAGAAGGGTGAGGTAGCAATGGAGCTATTAGCAAAAAAAAAGAAAGAGTTATTTTTAGGCCCATCTTTCTTGGGTGTGGGGTTGGGTGGAGTGGGTAGGGAACCACAAGGGTTTTATCATGCAGATTGCTTGTTTCTCTGGAGGATTGAGAGAGCCAGGGTGACAGATTACTGGTGCTTGAGCAGAAATTTCCAGACTGGTTGATTAAGATTACATTCTGGGAGAGGTTAAAACTGCAGTTAAATCAGGTATTAAAACTAGGTTTGGTATCATAGGTGTTTTAGCATGAGTGACACCATTTGGGGACTATGGTTTTCTTTTTCACAGACCAGAGTGATGCTTTCCTGAACCTGAGATGAGGATCCTGGGCAGGAGGCACTCTGGTCTTTCTGACGTAGGAGCACAAACTGAGCCAAGGACTAAAGGAGGAGGAAACAATTATCTCCTGGGAAAGGCCTCTGTAATCTGGAACACCACAGATTTCTCAGAGTGGGAGTTGGGAAAAGAGTGTCTCCTGGTTCTTGATGAAACTCTTCAGTCTGTTTCAAGGACTTGCACCTGGGAAAATCACTGGCTTCTGGAAACAGTGTTATTCTGTTATTTAGGAACAACTTGCTGACAAGCATCAGGAAATCATCCTCAATCAACTATATTCCTTGTTAAGTGCTAGAAGACTCATTAGATAATAACTCTATTACAACAATAACAGTAATAAGAATGGGCTTTTAAGAGCAATTATTGAATGCTTACTTCAAGGCAGGCACTTGATATTCATTGCAGCATTTAATTAAGAAGAATTTTACTTGGCATTCATTTTACCTTACTTCCTCTACCCTATCAGTTCTTGTTGTACTCACAGATCTGCCCCAAAATCTATAGGTGTCCCAAATAAGTGTAAGAAAATTGGTTGTAAATAAGCAAGTTACAAAAGACTATTTTCTATCGTTTCCTCTGCCTTGTCTTATTTGAAAAAATGGTTCAGAAATACTACTGTACGAATATTAATTTCCTGATTTTGATAATTGTACTATGATTATGTATGTTGTAAAAGTAAATGGGGTAACAGATATGAGGTGACTTTTTGTACTCATTTCACAACTTTTCTATAAGCCTAAAGTTATTAAAATAGCAAGTTAAAAAATTTGATTTCTTTACAAGAATTTAGTTTATATCTTTTATTATTTTCTTATTAAAACAATACATGTTCAATATAGAGAATATTTTACATGCATATAGGCAAAAAGAAGAAAATGTAAATCCCCTAATTCAACCAAGTAGAAGTATCTGCCAAAAATACCTAGATGTAAATTCTTTGAGATGTGTGTGTATATGGATGTATAGAATGTAGTAATTTCAATTAGTGACTGTTAATGAAGACAAAACTTTATAATTTTTTATTGAGCTTAATTTGTCTTACCCTTCAGTTTGCCTGATGGGAAGTAATGATTTAGTCACTTCCAGGTACTTCAGTCACTTTAAGACTTTGTTGTTGTTTAGCCACTAAGTCACGTCTAACTCTTTTGTGACCCCATGGACTGTAGCCTGCCAGGCTTCTTTGTCCATGGGATTTTCCAGGCAAGAATACTGAAGTGGGTTGCCATTTCCTTCTCCAGGGCATCTTCTCGACCCAGGAATCGAACACACATCTCCTGCGTTGCAAGCGGATCCTTTACTGCTGAGCCACCAGGGAATCCTTAATACCAATTAAATTCAAGTTTCAAAATTCAATCTTGTTTCTTTTACCCTTTAGGGGACTTAATTTTTGGGCTTCATTCATTCGTCTTCTGCAGCCACCCACTGGTGGTATAACTTATCTCACCTCATCTTTAGGCACCAGTCTGCTGTTCTGCTTGCTATCACCATGATCCTGGAGACTCACAAGAGACCCCTGTAGGATTTCCGGGACTGCCTTTGGGCCACTTAACTGAGCCACCTCATTAGCATTAGCCTTTACTCCTTTACTGCCGTGGCACACTTTGGACCTCTGAAGCTCTCTCTAAGACCTGCAAAATCTTGAGGCTACTCTTTGGAAAACAAGGCAGAGTTTCCCTTTCTTATAGTTTCAGGAACTTTGCTAAGCTGTTTTTCATTCCTCCTTCTGTGGTGCTTTGTGACCGCATGGACTGTAGCTTGCCAGGCCCTTCTGTCGATGGAATTTTCCAAGCAAGAATACTGTTGTGACTTGCCATTTCCTCCTCCAGGGGATCTTCCCAGCTCACGGATTGAATCCGCTCTCTGGCATCTCCTGCATTGGCAGGCAGATTCTTTACCGCTACACCACCTGGAAAGCCCTCTTTTGTGCTGGACTCTAAGAGCTACTCAGAGATTTGCTCTGTGAACTCTTCTACATCATTCCTGAAAATTCTGTTATACTAAATTTTTGTCTTCATCTTCTTTTGGATGAATGAATTGAAAAAACAAGTAAGTTTTTATAGCATCATATATTCTTCTTTTGGTCACACTGTGTGGCATGCCAGATCTTAGTTCCTGTGCCTCCTGCATTAGAAGCACAGAGCCTTAACCACTGGACCACCAGGGAAGTCCCAGCATCGTATATTCTTCTGGAACCCATTAGTTAATTGCATAAACTTAGAAGTTTTTGTATTGAAGCCAGGCTTTAGAAAAGTCAGACTCTTCTTTGCCAGGGGCTTCAAAATTCTATTTTGTTAAGAACCTGTGAAAGAACATTTTTAGCTTACTTTTTGTTTGGGGTGTAGAGAAAAACCCTTATTTCTGGCAATCTCTGAAAGGCTCTAATATGTATATTGCCAAGCCACATAATTTATGATGTAGATGCTTCCCTGGTGGCTCAGACAATAAAGAATCCACCTGCAATGTGGGAGACCTGGGTTCGATCCCTAGGTTGGGAAGATCCCCTGGAGAAGGAAACAGCATTAAATGTTTTATGCAGGAGAATGGCAATTGTGAAAATTGGATTATGAACTAGTTATTAGAAGACACAAAGGATTGATTTATTAATTTTGTTGGGGTGTGAGAATGGCCTTGTGGTTATGTATGCAAAGGGAACGTGTGGGTTCGGAAGTGATAGGAGTGGGAAGTAGGGGACAGATTATAAAGAGCAACACATGCCATTCTTTGATTTCATGCCCATAGCATCAAACAGGGAAGTGACGTGTTTAATTTGCATAGAGGGGGAAAGGATGAGAAGGCATGCTTGTAACTAGGAAGTGGATGGTTAGAGGAATTTTTTATGCCTTCTCCTCCCTCAGCACCCATATCCAAATTTATTAGCAAACTTTCCTGGTCAGCGTAGCTTCATCACTTCCCCATTCCAAGGTATTATCATTTCTTACCTGGACACAATCATTTCCTGATTAACTAACCAGTCTCTCCATTCCTATAATCCATTCTCCACAGAGCTGCCAGAGTGAATTTTTTTAAGCCTAATTTAGGTTGTCATTCTCCTGCATGAAACATTTAATGGCTTTCCATTACATTTAAAATAAAATATAAACTCTACCATAGACCTTAAATTTCTATATCACATGGCTCTTATCTTGTTATCCTCTTTGTGACACTCTTCTCCTTACACATCAGTCCAACACACAAGCCATTGTACAGTTGCCATTCTGTTTTTTAGCTACAAGTTCATTTTTCAGAAAACATTATCTTATGTGAGAGTTATGAATTTATAACTGTAGTAACATTTTAATCAAACTAGTACACATTGCACTTTTTAAAAACTAAAATAATAATGATTAAGTGAAAGAGTGCTCAAGTTGAAGTTCAACTGCTAGATCTGAGATGTAAAATAGTGACAATATGGACAAAAATGTTGACTTTAGCAAATTTTTACTTCATTCAATCCACATTCTTTAACCATGGTATGGTCACTGCTCACAGGTTTCAAGTCTTGAGAGGATCAGGTTACCTGTATTGTGACATTTGAAATTTTATCTTTCAATCTGACGAGCATAACTTTCTCATTAACTTTATACACAAAACATCTTCAATTTGGGCATTTTGGGGCATATTTTCCAAGAACTTAGATCTGGCACACCCCAAATTGAACTATACTGCCATTTGCCTCCTAAGACTTCTAGAAGAAAGTAAATAACTGAAATAATTTGAGGGACTTCCTTGGCCATCCATTGTTAAGACTCTGTGCTTCCACTGCAGGAACATGGGTTGGATCCCTTGGGGGGAACTAAGATTCCACATGCCTTGCGTGCGTGTGTGTGTGTGCATGCGTGCGTGCACTCAGTCGTGTCCAACTCTCTGCAACCCCATGGACTGTAGTCCCCCAGGCTCCTCTGTCCTTGGTGTTCTCCAGCCAAGAATACTGGAGTGGGTTGCCAATGTCCTCCTCCAGGGGTCTTCCTGACACAGGGATTGAACCCACGTCCCTGAACTGGCAGGTGGATTCTTTATTCACTGAGCTACCAGGGAAGCTCACATGCCCTGCATGTTCAGTAAAATGAAGTATTGTGTTGCTGCAAATTCTACTTCTCATTCTACAATGGGTTCATATTTACAGATTGTGATAGCTTAAAATAATGAACAAATGCCTCCTAAAAACCTGTTTCACTGACCACCTCTAATACTCTGCTGTGCGTGCTAAGTCACTTCAGTCGTGTCCAACTCTTTGCGACCCCATGGACTGAAGACCCCCGTGCTCCTCTGTCCATGAGATTCTCCAGGCAAGAACACTGGAGTGGGTTGCCATTTCCTTCTCCAAATACTCTGCTGATGGAAGCGTAAAATGGACCACTCTTTGAAGGGTTAGGGTCGATAGTAATCACTTTCTCAAATACCTTTCCTCTTTGATCCTGCACTTGTCTTGGCATTTATACCTAATCCGAAGGGCAGGTCAGGCCAGCTTCTTACCCTGGTGCTGCTGCTGCACCAGTTAAAAGGCTGACAAGGCGCAGAGACCAGTCCGGCCAGTACCTGAGCTGCACCGGCCCACTTGCCCACCTACTCAAAGCTGAATTCTACCGAGTCTCCTCAGACTCTCAAAAGCTGGCTATTGGGCACGAGGGAGCTCTCCCTACAGTTCCCTGAGGAAAACCATCTTCTTTTTAGTACTTCAGGGATAGTCACGTGCCTTCAAGGGAAGCCGGGACACTTCCAGCAGTCACCCACTAGCTTCTTTTGCTCTCATCGCGTTCTATGGTTTTTCTCTAGATACCCACTGTGCGCTGGGCATTGTGCTCGGCAGAAAGGGCCGGGTAAGACAGCCTCTGTCCCCAAGCACTTCGCAGTTGATGTGTATGCACAGACGTGCAAATATCTATCTGCAGATTGTGCTCGGCAGAAAGGGCCGGGTAAGACAGCCTCTGTCCCCAAGCACTTCGCAGTTGATGTGGAGCAAAGCAGTGTTCGCGACGTTCGAGGAAAACGCAGGGGAAATGGCTTCTATCCATTCCAGAAAAGTGGAAGCTTCCTGGAAGGCCCCAGCCAACTGCCTGTTACTTTTCATTGTCCGAATTGGTTTACATATTCGTTCCGGAAACAGTTCTCCATCTTGGGGTTGAGGTTACCATTAAACCAAGTGGGAGGCTCAGGGTAAGCTTCCCATGATGGCACGGCTTAGATACCTGAATAAAAAGAAGGGTTCTTTTCGAAGGGAATTAAAGAAATGGATGCTGAATGTATTATTTGTAAAGCTGTAAGTGGCTTCATGTAAAAAATAGTTCTGTATTTTCGAGTTTCTTCTAGCTCAATATTGAAATTTTGGTGTGAAATTAATGCCAGACATCACATTACTTTTCAGTTTAAGTAAGTGATTGTGACTAAGAAAGGTTTGTGAACCATTATTGGTGTTTTCACTTTGAATACCTGTGGGTAGAAGACGCATTATTGAACAGGTAGGATTTCTAGAAGCCTCCCCCACTCACTCCAATCCTTGCTTTAGCCAGAGGAACGCGATTCATCTCTATACAGCACTTCCCATATTAGATTTATTTTGTTGAAATAAAGTGTGAGAAAGCAATTGGCCTTTAAATATGGTATGGTCTTTGATGACTGTTTGGTTAAATATTGTATTTTTGTGCTTTTTTTTTTTTTTTTTTTTTTTTTAAATAGAGATCCTGTTTGGAAGTACTTGCAGACTATCCAGTATGGAGTCCATGGAAATTTTCCACGCCTCTCATATCCAACTTTCTTTCCTCGTTTTGAATTTCAAGATATTATTCCTCCAGATGACTTCCTAACAAGTGATGAAGAGTTAGATTCAGTTTTATTTGGAACTTTGAGAGGCCATGTCGTTGGACTACGCTATTACACAGGAGTAGTGAGTATAGCATTAGATATTAAGTTAATGTGATGTGATGTTATTAACCTAGAAAATAAGAATTAGGTGATATGTGCAGTAAATATTTAAATAATTGAAATATATCTGGTCAAGAGATAACAAATACTTAATTATCAATGTTCCTTTACTTTTATATCATGGTTACAGTATACAAAGCACTGTTTCCTGTGTAGTCTCATTTGATCACTACAGTGTCTCTGTGGTAGATGGAACACCTATTATCCCATTTCAGGAACTGAAGAGCTAAAGCTCAGGAAGGTTAAATGATTTGCCCAAAAAGCACAGATACTGTTTGCAAAGTGACTTCTAAGTCAGTTAATTGCTTTCTCTTCTCCTGTCCCTGAGCCCATTTCTACACTTTTTTTTAAGTTAGGAAGATCAATTCATGCTAGATATGGGACTTGTCTGTTTTTAGGTCCTTTTCTTTCTTCCTGTGTTTCTCTTTTTGTGTCTCTGTTCTCTGCATTGTGTGTGTGTGTGTGAGAGAGAGAACAGAGACAAAGACAGAGAAAGCAGTTATCTTTGTTATGGTTGCCTAGTATGCCTCTGTGTTATCCGGATGATATATCTCTAGTTTTTTTAATTTTGAAAAATTTCAGACATTCATAAAAGTAGAATAATACAGTAAACTTCCATATACCCATGATCCAGATTCAGTAGTTAACAATTTTTTTGCATATTTGCTACATCACTTTTTTCCTTTGGTACTAAAAATTCCAACTATCACTTTACACATCTAAGTGTGTATCTCTAAAAAATGTCAGACATTTTCTTACATCATTGTTGTACTTAGCAAAATTAATAATAACTCCCTATTATATCCAATAGCTGGTATATAACCAGTTTTCTTAATTGTTTAAAATGTCTTTTTATAATTAATTTTTTTTAATTAGGATCAAAACAAGTTAATAATAGTATCTTTGGTTGTTATGTAAATCACCTCCCTACTCTTTGTTTTATGTCATTGATTTATTGCATAAGCTGCTTATATTGTTCTATGGAAATTTGATTTACCAGTTCTTTCGTTCTCCCATATTTTTCTTATGTTGAAGCTTCTCAAATCATTTTTTGGTTGTGTGAAGTATGTTTTGCAGTCTTTGGGGAAGAATTCCATTTGTCTAGTGTTTTATCCTCTCATATTTTCTTTATAATATTAGAGCTTCTCAGATCATTCTGTGGTTGTCTGAAATGTGTTGAAGTGTGTTGTCTAGGAGATTCCTTAAGAAGCAACAATATTTCCTGAGTTTTTGTATGTTTGTAATTGTGATATGCTTCAAGGACAATTTGGTTGAGTATAAAATCCTTGACTCATATTTTCTCTCCATGATATCTTTTTAAAAAAAAATTATTTATTTTTGCCTGTGAAGGGTCTTTGTTGCTGCATGGACATTTCTCTAGTTGCAGAGAGTGGGGGCAACTCTTTAGTTGTGGTGCGCAGGTTTCTCATTGTGGTGGCTTCTCTTGTTGCAGAGCACGGGCTCTAGGATGCATGGGCTTCAATTGCTAGGGCAGGTGCTCAGTAGTTGTGGTTCCTGGGCTCTAGCACACAGGCTTAGCAGTGGTGGTGAATGGGCTTAGCTGCTGCATGGCATGTGGGATCCTCCTGGTGATATCAAGGATCGAACTTGTGTCTCCTGCATTGGAGGTGGACTCTTCACCACTGAGCCACCAGGGAACCCGTGATATCTTGATGTTATATAAGATATTGTTGGTGAAATGCCAATATAATTTCTCTCCTATGTAAGTGAATTAGAAATCTCGTAATTTTCATTAGGGAATGTCTTAGTGTTGATGGTTCTGTAACTTTGTTTTCTTCTATTTCAGAAAGCTTTAATTATAGTTTTTCTTTTTTTGGCTGCCCTGAATCTTCATTGCTGTGCATGGACTTTCTGTTGCTGTGGTACCTGGGCTTCTCACTGTGGTGTCTTTTCTTGTTTCAGAGCACAGTCTCTATAGTGCAGTCTCAGTAGTTGTGGCATACAGGCTTAGTTGCCCCTCAACAAGTGGGATCTTCCCAGACTAGAAGTCAAACTGTGTTCCCTGCATTGGCAGATTCTTAACCACTGGATCACTAGGGAAGTCCTAATTATAGTTTTAAATGTTTTTTGTTTCAAAGCTTGTTTTTTTCTTCAGAACACTCCATTCTACTCTCTCTATATTAGTTCCTTTGTGCATATATATATGCCAATTACTTCCTCTGAGATCATTTTTTATCATGTTTTTTCACTTTTCTCTTTTCATCATTTATTTCCCTTACCATTTTTTTTAACAGGATCTGTTCACTTTTATGTTCTTTCTACTTTATTCTTTAATTCTGTATACTACTTTTTTTTTTTTTTTTTTGACTGCACTGTGTGACAGGTAGAATCTTAGTTTCCCAACCAGGCTTTGAACTTGTGCTCCTTCAATGGAAGCACAGAGTCATAACCATTGAACCACCAGGAAAGTCTCTATTCTTTAATTATGAAGTAGTTTTTCTTTTCTGTTTTTTTCCTGAAGTCTATCAGTTCTCAGTTCATGTATCCCATCTGTTCTCCAGCTCTCATACTCATTTCAGAACTTTCCTATTTTAGATTTGTGAAAATTTTCCAAACTAAATATTGTTTTTAAATTACTTTAAATTTAAACAACCATTAAATCATGGTTGTTTTTTATTATAGAACAATCACTATTTGTTGATCTTAGAATAATTTCTGTGACACTGGTAAGCTATTAAAAATGTGATGGGCTGATTTGGGCTGTCTAAAATTTATTATTGCTTAATTTTTTAATTTTATAAAATGTGTATTATTTTATTAGTACTACACATTTATTATTTTAAAATGGCTAAAAGAAAAAGTAGTAAGTCTTCCTCAGTCCAGAACCACAACTTACTTTGTTATGTCTTCCACACTTTACCTTGAGAGCATATGCATATGAATTGCAATCTTATTATATAATAACAAAAATGAGGATCGTATTATATATATTATCACCTTTTTTAAAGTAAAATATTAGGAATAATGTCTTTTCGTGTCAGTGTAAATGTTTATTGTACCTTTTATTTTCTTGTTGATGGACATGTTGGAGTTGATCACTGATAAAAATATTGAAATAAAAATTGAGGTATTTATCTTTGTACACTTTTTTATTATTTATTATTTTCAACTTTTTTATGTTTTATTGAGATGTGATTTATGTATATATTTCTAAATGCAAACATTGTAAGTACATGATTCTGAGTTTTAACAAAGATATATACCTAATAATCATTACCCCATCAACATATAGATCATTTCCATTACCTTTGAAAGTTCTCTTGTATTCTGTTGCAGTCATTCATCCCTGCCTTTGCCCTAAGGACCACCAGTCTGATTTCTATCACTGGAGATGGTTTAGCCTGTTCTAGAACTTCATATACATTGTTTTATTTTTTGTTTTTTTGGTGTTCCCTGAGTCATGCGGGATCTTAGTTCCATGCCCAGGGATCAAACCTGTGACCCCTGCAGTGGAAGCATGGAGTCCTAACCACTAGGCTGCTAGGGAATTCTCAAGAGCTTCATATGCATTGAATCATACAATATGTACTTTTTAAGTCTGGTTTCATTCAAACCCAGCATAATTAAAATACTTCTTGAGTCAGTTTTGGCAATTTACATTTTTATCAAAAAGCATCCATTTATATTTTCAAATTTATTGCCACAAAATGTGGATAATAGTCATTTATACTTAAAAATATTTTGGCTATGTTTATGGTTGTATTCCTGTTTTCATTGTTTGTGTTATGTATTTGTGTCTATTCTTATTTTTTATTGATTAGCCTCAATAGAGATTTATCTGTTTCATCTTCATGTAATCTTGAATTTTTTTTAATGATTATCATCTTTCTTTGTTCATTGATTTATATATTCTGTTATCCTGTTTTCCTTAGGTTCATTTTATTTTTGGGTTCTTGATTTGAATGCTTAATTTTAATCTTAATAATAAAAGCTTTTAATCTTTTAAATGTTCTTCAAAGTACTGCATTGGCTGTATCTCCTAGGTTTTGTTATCTAATATTGGCATTATACATTTTTAACTTTTTAAAAATGTTTCCCATTTGCTTATGTTTACATTTTTTATTTCTTGACCCTTCAAAGCCTTTATAATAAAGTAGATTATTTCTTGTCTAAAAATACTGTTATAATTAGTCCTGATTCTTTTTGTTGTTGTCTTAATCTTGCTTTAATATATCGTTTTTTGTCTTGTGCTTGGATCATATT
Organism: Okapia johnstoni; assembly: GCA_024291935.2. Lineage (NCBI taxonomy): Eukaryota > Metazoa > Chordata > Mammalia > Artiodactyla > Giraffidae > Okapia > Okapia johnstoni. Next base: position 45,206,721 of record CM044323.1, read on the forward strand.
TTCTTTGTTTTTATAGTCTCCACATTTTGCCCTAATTTTTGGTTATATATTTCCTGGAATTTGCATTAATACGGTTTAAAGAAGATCATGTTTTAAGAGTGGCATGAAGAAGGTGGGCTGGTAGAAAACAGTTATGCCCCACAGAATATCTTGAAGGAGTAATATTTGTCTGATAATCTCGTTAGTCAGACTGTAGTCTCTTGAGTCAGTAGACAGATACTGGGAGATTTAAGCAGCTTTCCTGCATATTTTTCAGGCAATTTAAAAAATTGAGGTAATTCACATACCATAACATCATTTTTAGGTGTACAATTCAGTGATTTTTAGATATTCACAAGGTTGTACAACCATCCCCACTGTCTGGTTCCAGAATATTTTCATCATTCCAAAAACCTTATACTATTATTTTTATAGTATACTATTACTATTATAAGTAATCACTCCTTATTGCTCTCTTCTCTTAGCCCATGGCATCCATTAATTTATGTTCTGTTTCTATGGATTTACTTTAGACATTTCATATAAAAAGAATCGTACAATATGTAACCCTTGGGTCTGGCCTCCATTACTGTCCTTTTTTTGTGTTAAATATGTAATAGTTCCCTTCTTGTTTCTTTTATTCTATATTTTGAGTTGTTTTCTACTACTAAGAAACTACTACTAACTACTAATGCCCATGGGAATTGCAGTTATCTTAATTTATAAGTTTGGATTTGTGCCAGCTTACTTTTAATTGTTTATAAAAACTTTGCTTTAAAATAGTTCCGTTGTCTTCCTCCCCACTCTTCGGTGCTGTTATCATACACATTAAATCTTTACATACATTGTATATTCATCAATACAGGTTTAAAATGATTGTTACATGTCCTTTTAAATCAGTGAGGAGAAAAAAGTTACAACCAGAAATTTCATACTGTCTTTTACATTTACCTGTGTAATTACCTTTACTTGTGCTTTTTATTTCTTCATACAGATTGACAAATGTTACTGTCAAGTGGCTTTGATTTCAGCCTGAAGGTCTTTTAATATTTTTTGTGGAGCAGGTCAGCAAGTGATAGAGTCTCTCAGTTTTTGTTTGTCTGGGAAGTCTTCATTTCTTCTTTATTTTTGAAGGGTAGTTTTGCCAGATAAAGAATTCTTGGTTGAATTTTTTCCTTTTAGCACTTTGAGAAGTTATCCCACTGTATTCTGGCCTCCATGGTTTCTGGTGAGAAATCAGTTGTTAATCTTCTTGAGGAGCCCCTGTATGGGATGAGTTGCTTCTTTCTATTGTTTTCAGTGTTCTTTCCACAGTTTGATTATGATGTGTCTGGGTTTGAAGTCTAAGTGTTTTTTACTTGGAATTTGTTCAGTTTCTTAAATATGTAGATTAATGTTTTTCTCTTCAAATTTGGGAAGTTTTTGGCTATGACTTCTTCACATGTATCCGCTACCTTTTTTTTTTTTTGCTCCTTCTGAGACTCTGTGTGTGTTGGTATGCTGCTACTGTCCCATAGATCTGTTCATGTTTCTTCATTCCTTTTTCTTTCTGTTCCTCTAACTTTTCCTCAGACATTATAGTCTCAGTTGACCTATCATCAGCTTCATTGATTCTTTCTTCTGCCTGCTCATAACTGCTGTTTGGTCCTCTCTAGTGAATTTTAAACTTTAGTTAACTATGTACTTTTTTGACTCCAGATTTCTGGATGTCAAGACATAGTTCTCATGCTTTCCTTTAGTTCTTTAGAAATGGTTTGCTTTAGGTCTTTGAACATATTTAAAATTAAAACTTTTAAGTTTTTTTCTAGTTGTTATCTGTGCTTCCTTAGGGATAGGTAATTGATAGCATTTTTCCTATGTGTGGACATACTTTCTCATTTCTTTGTATGTCTCATGTTTTTTTGTTGTTGAAAATTAGACATTTTGCATAATGTGGCAACTCTAAATCATATCCTGCAGTCCCACTCCTGGGCATATATCTGAAGAAAACTATAATTTGAAAAGATTTGTGCAGCCTAATGTTCATTGCAGCAGTATTTTCAATAGCCAGGACATGGAAGCAACCTAAATGTCCATCAGCAGTTGGATGGATAAAGAAAATGTAGTGTATCTATACAATGAAATATTACCCAGCCATAAAAAAGAATGAAATAATGCCATTTGCAGCAGCATGGATGGACCTAGAGATTATCATACCAAGTGAAGTAAATGTGACAGAGAAAGACAAGTATCACATGATATCACTTATACATGGAATCTAAAAAAAGATAAAAATGAACTTATTTACAAGCAGAAATAGGTCCAAAGACATAGTTCCCAAAGGGGAAGTAGGGGGAGAGATAAATTAGGAGTTTGGGATTAAAATGTACACACTACTATATAACCAATACAGACCTACCGTATAGCACAGGGAACTGTACACAATATTTTGTAATGACTTTTAAATGAAAAGAATATGAAAGATAATAGATTTGTACATATAAATATGTGTATATGTATATGTATACACACACATATATATGTATAACTGAATCACTGCTGTACACCTGAAACTAGCACAGCAGTGTAAATCAACGATACTTCAATTAAAAGAATAGTCTACGTGAGATAAAGAATGTGAACAACAACAACAAAATAATGTGGCAACTCTCAAAATCATATTCTTCCTTCTCCCCATAGTTGCTGGTTGTTGTTGATTTTAGTAATTGTTGTTTGTTTAGTAACTTTTCTAAATTAACCTTGTGAAAGTATTTGCTGTATATGGCGACTGATAGCTGTATTTTGTTAGCTTAGTGGTCAGCTAATGATTGAGTTAGAGCCAGTAAATTTCCCAGTCTTTACTGAGAGGACCTGTGTGCATTTGGGGCACTCCTTCGACACTCAACCTGGCAGTCGACAGCTGTGCCTTAGCCTTTATTTTCTGCCTGTTCAGATCGTGAGGTTCAGCCAGAGGTAAGAGTTTAGGGCCTCTCAGGTCTTTCTTGAACATGTGCACAACCCTGGGCATGCAAATAGCCATGTGCTTGCTTTTGCCCTTCTAGATTTCCAGGAATATGCTGGAGCTTTTCAAAGCCCCTATAGACATCTTATTTTCCACTTTTTCCTTTTAAACTCTCTGCTTATTGTTTTGTTTGCCTCAGCTATTAACCATTGCTTGTAAATTTTTTTTAAAATATTTTTATTTATTTACTTGGCTGTACTAGTTCTTAGTTGTGGCATATGGGATCTAGTTCCCTAACCAGGGATTGAACCTGGGCCCATGTGTTGGGAGTGTGGAGTCTTAACCACTGGACCACCAGGGAGGTCCCTGTAAAATTATTATTTATAAACACCCACCCAAGGGAGAAGTATTATGTACTGGGTAGGTTCAGAGGTCAAGCAGAAACAGCTTTGTAAGGGGGAGTCTTCTAGGGAACCACCATACCGGTCAAATGACAACTCTATAGAAATGGATCTTTGAAAGATTCTACTTCAGTATGCTTACCAGGCTGTACTGAGAATTCCAGTAGGTTGTTCTATTTTAAAAGGCTATCATGAACTGAGAGCTGGAGATGAGACTAGGGCATTGATATTCAGCTGTTTTCTTGAATTAAGACTCCCCAGGTTTCTGTGACACTTAGGTTAGTTTCCAGAGTTCTGAAAAAGTTGATTCAGTTTTTGCCAGATTTTATTGCTTTTATGGAAGAGATAATTTTTGGAAATCTTTACTCTTCCATTTTCAATTAGAAAATGGACAGTTTTTAATTAAGTGGAATCAGATAATGGCAGGAGTTGAAGGCTGGATGTGCTTTCTTGATCCACTTCCATTCTGACTTACAATTAATACCTTTTTCCCCTTTCAGATTCTGGAGAACTTAGGCTTAGGAACCAGCCTACCTGGATTCAAATTCTAAGCTCTGCTGCTGCTTAACTTTATGACCTTGGATAAGTTACTTAACTTTCCTGTGCTTTAGTGTCTTCATCTGCGAAATGGAGATAATGACCTACCAGTAGGGTTGTGACAATTTTTAAAGTCAATCCGTATAAGGTACTTAGAACAAATTTGGTATATAATAAGCACTCAAGAGATTATCTGTTTTTGAAGTTATGTTGGGAATTTTATATAATGTGTATCTGTTAGTTTTGATTGTACCTTTTATATACCAAGGATTTGTTAACTTCCCAATTAATGTAAATTAGGAAAATACTGCAAAAGAATTATTATAAAATATATTCTCTAATATTTCTATAGAAATATGGGTCTAAGAAAATGTACATTTCTTAGGCATGGTGTTATTCAGTACGCATTAAAAAAAGGAATGGAAATCCCAGATAAAGTACAGTGAAGAAATCTATCATATGTTTGTTATTTATAACATATCTGTTTATTTTTTATTAGGTTAATAATAATGAAATGGTTGCATTACAACGAGAGCCAAATAACCCCTATGATAAGAATGCAATTAAAGTAAACAATGTGAATGGAAATCAGGTTGGTCATATAAAGAAAGATCTTGCAGCTGCCTTGGCCTATATCATGGACAACAAATTGGCACAAATTGAAGGGTAATACACTTTGGGAGTTTAATTTTAATAATTGTGAATTGTGGTGACCTTGGAATTTAAGAATATGTATAGTTGCCCTGACAACTTTTGTCACTATACCTTTAGTATGTGTTCAGTAAATGTTTTAATTTTATCATCTGCCTGCACTACCCTAGCCATCAAATAGCTATTCCCTCACTTTCCAGGTAAATGATTACCATGGAGAAAAATAGACTTTGGTTCAAATATTAGAAAGTCCACACGATCTTTTAAGAAAAAACCCTTTTTGTTGTTGTTGTTCAGTCACTCAGTCGTATCTGACTCTTTGCGACCCCGTGTACTGCAGCAAGCCAGGCTTCCCTGTCCTTTACCACCTTCCAGAGTTTGCTCAAACTCATGTCCATTGAATCGGTGATGCCATCCAACCGTCTCATCCTCTGGTGTTCCTTTCTCCTCCTGGCTTCTATCTTTCCCAGCATCAGGGTCTTTTCCAACGAGTGGGCTCTTTGCATCAGTTGGCTAAAGTATTGGAGCTTCAGCTTTGTCATCAGTTCATCCAGTGAACATTCAAGGTTGATTTTCTTTACGATTGACTGCTTTGATCTTGCTCTCCAAGGGACTCTCCAGAGTCTTCTCCAACACCACAGTGCAAAAGCATCAGTTCTTCAGCACTCAGCCTTCTTTATGGTCCAACTTTCACATCCATATGTGACTGTTGGAAAAACCCATAGCTTTGACTAGATGGACCTTTGTCCACCATGATCTTAGTTTTTTGAATGTTGACTTTTAAGCCAGCTTTTTCACTCTCCTCTCACTTTAATCAAGAGGCTCTTTTGTTTCTCTTCACTTTCTGCCATAAGGATGGTGTCATCTGCATATCTGAGGTTATTCATATTTCTCCTGGCAATCTTGATTCCAGCTTGTGCTTCATCCAGCCCAGCATTTTGCATGATGTACTCTGCATATAAGTTAAATAAGCAGGGTGACAATATACAGCTTTGATGTACTTCTTTCCCAATTTGGAACCAGTCTGTTGTTTCATGTCTGGTTCTGAGTGTTGTTTCTTGACCTGTGTACATATTTCTCAGGAGGCAGGTAAGGTGGTCTGGTATTCCCATCTCTTGAAGAATTTTCCAGTTTGTTGTGCTCCACACAGTCAGGCTTTAGCATAGTGAATGAAGCAGATATTTTTCTGGAAATTCTCTTGCTTTTTCTATGATCCAGTGGATATTGGCAATTTGATCTCTGGTTCCTCTGCCTTTTCTAAATCCAGCTTGTACATCTGGAAGTTTTCAGTTCACGTACTGTTGAAGCTTAGCTTGGAGGATTTTGAGCATGACCTTACTAGCATGTGAAATGAGTTTAATTGTGCGGTAGTTTGAACATTATTTGGCATCGCCTTTCTTTGGGATTGGAATGAAAACTGACCTTTTCCAGTCCCATGGCCGCTGCTACGTTTTCCAAATTTGCTGACATATTGAGTGCAGCACTTTCACAGCATCATTTTTAGGATTTGAAATAGCTCAGCTGGAATTCCATCATCTTCACTAGCTTTGTTCATAGTGATGCTTCCTAAGGCCCACCTGACTTTGCCCACAATGTCTTGCTCTAGGTGAGTGATCACACCATCGTGGTTATCTGGGTCATTAACATCTTCTTTGTATAGTTCTCTTGTGTATTCTTGCCACCTCTTCTTAATATCTTCTCCTTCTGTTAGGTCCATACCATTTCTCTTCTTTATTGTGTCCATCTTTGCATGAAATATTCCCTTGGTATCTCTACTTTTTTTGAGGAGAAAAAAAAGCCTTTTTAGTGTGTCAATTTTATAAGTTTGGCAATGTTTGTTTAAATCTGGTTGTAAGCTGGTAGGCTGTGATCAGTTGCAGATGAGTTTGATTTTGCCTCAGTTCAGTTCAGTTCAGATCAGTCGCTCAGTCATGTCCGACTCTTTGCGACCCCATGAATTGCAGCATGCCAGTCCTCCCTGTCCATCACCAACTCCCGGAGTTTACCCAAACCCATGTCCATTGAGTCGGTGATGCCATCCAACTATCTCATCCTCTGTCATCCCCTTCTCCTCCTGCCCCCAATCCTTCCCAGTATTAGGGTCTTTTCCAGTGAGTCAACTCTTTGCATGAGGTGGCCAAAGTATTGGAGTTTCAGCTTCAACATCAGTCCTTCCAATGAATACCCAAGACTGATCTCCTTTAGGATGGACTGGTTGCATCTCCTTGTAGTCCAAGGGACTCTCAAAAGTCTTCTCCAACACCACAGTTCAAAAGCATCAATTCTTCAACACTCAGCTTTCTTCACCGTCCAACTCTCACATCCATACATGACCACTGGAAAAACCATAGCCTTGACTAGATGGACTTTTGTTGGTAAAGTAATGTCTCTGCTTTGAAATATGCTATCTAGGTTGGTCATAACCTTCCTTCCAAGGAGTAAGCGTCTTTTAATTTCATGGCTGCAATCACCATCAGCAGTGATTTTGGAGCCCCAAAAAATAAAGTCTGACACCGTTTCCACTGTTTCCCCGTCTATTTCCCATGAAGTGATGGGACCAGATGCCATGATCTTAGTTTTCTGAATGTTGAGCTTTAAGCCAACTTTTTCACTCTCCTCTTTCACTTTCATCAAGAGGCTCTTTAGTTCTTCCCTTTCTGCCATAAGGGTGGTATCACCTGCATATCTGAGGTTATTGATATTTCTCCCGGCAATCTTGATTCCAGCTTGTGTTTCTTCCAGCCCAGTGTTTCTCGTGATGTACTCTGCATATAAGTTAAATAAGCAGGGTGACAATATACAGCCTTGATTTTGCCTAACAGTGTTTAAATTTTTTCAGTTATTTCCAATATTGAAATATCTGGACATTCTGCATTTTATGCATATTATTTTTTCCCTACTTATAAAACATTATTTACAAAGATTTCTCTTGATAAATGGAAAATCTGGTAATTCAGGATACTCATTTCCGTGACATTATTTGACTGGAGCTAGGTAACAGCTGTTGCATTAATTAGGCATATCCCTTCTTAGTTTTACCACCTGTTCCTTTTTTAAAACTCAGTCTCCTTGGTTATGTTTTGTATGCATTTGTGTCTGTAATCTAAATTTTAGTGTAGTTGTTTAGGATATTTAAAGGTGAGTTTGGAAGATAAATACTTAGCAGTGTCTTCTCACTTGTTTACTTGTTTTCTCCTTTCTCAGTTCATCTCCTTTGTTAGGTTTTTCAGATGTTGAGAGTAAACTTTCAGTGAATCCTGAATCAGAAATAATTCTTCGAAATCATTCCCCATTTTCTCAGAATGGGTTGCTACACTCAGTGGTTCCATTGGTGAAAGTTCTACCTTCTCAAGTAAACTTAGTATTTTACTTATCTTACAACCTTGGTAATAGGCTGTCTTATGTATTTAAACACTTTTGTCTCATCTTAGTTTCTTCTGGCATTCTGATCGTAAAAACTGCGTAAAAAATATTGTAAAAAATCCTTTCCTTCTCATTGTTGGTCCTCCTCCATGTTCTTTTTCTTGCTAGTCTGCCCAGTTAGTTCCTTTTTGTTGTTGTTGTTCAGTTGCTAATTTGTGTCTGACTCTTTACAACCCCTTGGACTGTAGCACTTCAGGCTTCTCTGTCCTTCACAACCTCTTTCTGTTTTACTGCCGTGCAAAATTTGAAGGTGACAGTTATTTAACATGATTCTTAATGGGACTTAAAATTATGTGAAAAAATAACTCTACTAACTTCTCATTTTTTTCCGTTAATTATAATAGGGTAGTTCCTTTTGGTGCAAACAATACTTTTACCATGCCTCTGCAAATGACATTTTGGGGAAAAGAAGAAAATAGAAAAGCAGTTTCAGATGAGTTAAAGAAACATGGATTTAAATTGGGACCTGCACCAAAATGTAAGTTTAGGGTTTAATATGCTATTATTTTGATATTGTAAGATGCCAGAATTGTAAAACATTTATTCTCTTAAGTAATAGTTTTGAGTTGGTTGACTAAATTAATTAGTGCTGAAGCCTCCAAGTTCTTTTTTAGGACTATTTTTAAGGACATCCCTGAATTTTTTTTCTTTATTTTGAAATAACCATAGATTCATAGGAGGTTGCACACACACACAGAAAAACGTACAGGGAAGGCCCTCCCCAGATTTCCCCCAGTGATAATATCTGGGAATCCCTGATTTTAAACTTTCTTTTTAATAAGTAATAGACAAAAGGAATTTCCTAATAGAGAATGAAAATGTATTATTTGTGTTTCAAAAGTTCAAATCATGTGGAATTCTTTTAATGTATTTTTTGAATGACCTAGGAAGTCTACCTTTAAAATGTTTAAAACATGTATTAAGGAAAGTTTTAATTCAGCTTATTAGACAAGCTTTAAAAACAATTTACTAAAAGATAATTTTATATTCTTTTCATTTTGTAAATTATAGCTTTAGGATTCAATTTGGAAAGTGGTTGGGGCTCTGGAAGAGCTGGACCAAGCTATAGTATGCCAGTTCATCCTGCAGTACAGATTACAACTGAACAGGTGTACTTTTTTTAAATTTTGTAATTTGAAAGTGAATTTTAAATGTTGAAGATTGATGTTTAAAAATGAGATAAGTATGCATGTGCTAGTGTTAGTGATTTTATATTGTTATGAAAAGTAGAATCAATAAAATATATTGTAAATATTTATGTATAAAGAAAGCAGTGATAAGGAATATATCTATATGCTTATATTCATGCATACATTGAAACATACATTGCTATATATACCTGGAATATTTTATTATGTTTTGATGTTTTTGTATTATTTGAAAATTTTTAAGTGTCCATAATTTTTAAAAAATTGAAGCTTGAAACTTATTCCTTTCAGTAAGATTGCAAATTCAATGCTAAAAAAAAAAACTAGTTCCAAATCTTTGGCCTTAGTCTGTTTCTTACTTTTGTCTACTTTGTGATCCAGGATACTATTACAAATTGGGTTAGTTTGGGGGGAAATGGATATAAAATAAATTAGTGAAATCAATCTACCAATTACACAATTACATAAAAAAAAAATTACATGATTTTTTTTTTGTCTTTACTCATCAGTGTTAGCCTTTTTATATTCTAAGGTAGTTAGTGTATTTTCCCTGTTCATTGTTAGAAGGGCTTGAGCCTGTGTCTGGTGGGTAAACCCCAGATTACCTCTCCTCACTTTTAGACTTGGCATGGTTTCTTCTGGACTGATGCTCTGTATTTATTTGCTAATTTACAAAAGTAATTATAACACATATATGTTACTATAAAATTGGACAAGATCAGTTTAAAGAACCAACTAAATTAGCATTAAGATTGAAATTATTGTAATATTTTGTTGCACATAGCAAGTTTCTGATTATAGTATTAATCAATGTAATGTCATTTACTTGAAAAAGTCAAATATACCTGATAGGATCTGCTAAAATGGTTTGAATACAGCTAGTAGAATCATAGAATTTCAATGGAAGAAGGAACCTTAGATACACTCTAAATTTAATTTATTCTTTTTGTTTTGCAGTAATAAGATACAGGGTCATATAAGTTAAGTCTTGCCCAAAGTTATATAGAGGTTTACTTGTGACAGAGCTGAGACTGAAACCCAGGACTTAAAACTCCATCCTATATTTTTTCGACTATAACAGTTTCCTAAACGATCTATTCTACTCTTATTGAGCAGTGTAGTATCTCAAGGAATTAATATATTTTATGTACCTTTTGGTATGCAACTGTTTTAGTTAAATGACTTGAAGTCTCTGAATTAAGTGCAGTTATTAATTGGTTTGTTTCACTATGTTTCTTGTTGCTCTTCATGGTAGCTTAAGACAGAGTTTGACAAATTGTTTGAAGATTTAAAAGAAGATGATAAAACTCAGGAAATGGAACCAGCTGAGGTACTGAGGCAGTATTTTTTATCTAAAACTATTTGAAATTTTAAAATGTTGCATTAATATATACATTTTTTTTAATCAGAAGATCAACTGTTTTCCAGATTCTTTGTGGGGTTTATTATAAGAAAGGGCTTATTATATTTCTATTTATGACATTTCTTATAGGCTATTGAAACACCATTGCTTCCACATCAAAAACAAGCTCTAGCTTGGATGGTTTCACGGGAAAACAGTGAAGAACTTCCACCATTCTGGGAACAGCGAAGTGACTTATACTATAACACAATAACAAATTTTTCTGAAAAGGACCGACCAGAAAATGTTCATGGAGGAATTTTAGCTGATGATATGGGTTTGGTAATTATATTTTTTATTAAGTTAATAACATTTTATTTTTTAACTAAGATTTTTTTTAAACTTTATTTATTTGACTTCACTGGGTCTTTATTGCTGCACACAGGCTTTCTCTTGTGGCGAGCAAGGGCTATTCTCCAGTTGAAGTGAGCAGGCTTCTCATTGGAATGGCTTCTCTTGTAGTGGAGCACAGGCTCCAGAGCTCACAGGCTTCAGTAATTGTGGCACACCGGCTAAGTAGTTGCAGCTTGTGGACTTCAGAGCACAGACTTAGTAGTTTAGAAGAATAGGTTTAGCTGCCCTGCTGCATGTGGTATCTTTCTGGTCTAGGAATTGAATCTGTGTCCCCTGCATTTCCAGGCAGGCTCTTCTCTGGGCACCAGGGAAGTCCAGTAACTTAAGACTTATATGAAGTAATCTTAAAGTAGATAGAGATGGGAATATATTGGTGCCAGTTTGGGAATAGATATCACTATTAGTGTAGAATGTAGTTTTTCCTATGGTTTTCTCTTAAAATAATGCTGAATTTTTCTTCTTTTTCTTTCTTTTGGCTTGTTTGCCCAAGGTATAATTAAATTAATTGACAGTAATCATGTAAATATGTTTCTCAATTTCTTTTGAAATCTAAGATTGCTTATCTTTTATAGATTTTATTCAAGGAAAGATATGATTTGTTACATCAGCAGTTTTTATACTTTTTGGTTTTGATAATAAAATAAATTTTTTATTTTAACTCATTACTTGCTAACAGAACTAGCATATTTTTCAGTGAAAAGTGCACTCCAGAACAAAAATAGTTTTGATGAGAAGACTGGCGTTGTTTTACATTTTTGCAGGTCTCTTTAATGTGTAGCTTAATAGTTGATAGCTGATGTCTCATACCTGTTTTTTCGTTCATTCTGTTGTTTTCATTGAGATATACAGAGAAGGTTAGTCCTCACACAGATATGTATTTGAAAGAGGTGTACTTTAGCAGTTTTTTTGGATAACGAGATCTTCTTTGCCAAAACATCACATCAAAATTAAGCAAGTGTTAGTTTATTAAAGGGCCTCTCTGACAGCTCAGTTGTAAAGAATCTGCCTGCAATGCAGGAGACCCCGTTTCGATTCTTGAATCGGGGAGATCCACTGGAGAAGGGATAGGCTACCTGCTCCAGTGTTACAGCTCACGGGTGTCTGTCTAGTAGTGGTAGTTGTGGCATGGGCTCCAGAGCACATGGGCTCTGTAGTTGTGGGGCGTGGGCCTAGATCCCCCTGAGCATGTGGGATCTTAGTTCCTCAGCCAGGGCTCGAATCCACATCCGCTACATTGGAAAGTGGATTCTTAACCGCCAGAACACCAGTGAAATCCCTATTAAAGGTTAATAGTTATAATGTGGAACTTTTCTCTTTAGCTATGCCTGTGGCATGCAGGATCTTAGTTCCCCAACCAGGAATTGAACCTGTGCTCGCTATACTGGGAGTGTGGAGTCTTAACCCCTAGACTGCCAGGGAAATTCCGATAATGTAAAAATTAAATATGTCAGTGAACTTTTTATACTCTGTTCCGTTAAAATTCATTGGTGTAGCTTGCACATTGCATGGATGTTTTATCCGTGCATGATTTTGTAACATTAGGTATCACTCATTTGTAATATATTGGTTCACTGAGTTACACAGATCTGCCAAATGTTGATGCATTTCATTATATAATGTAAAAAACTTTACATTCATTGGTATTACTGCTGATCTTAATAGAAAGGCATTTACATTTGGGAAGCTTCTGTGCTTATGGTGTTGATACAAGTTTTCTAATGTAAATTTTGCTTAAAAGCTCAAATTTTATCATTAACCACGTTGTCACTTTTTTCCTTTGGAATTGATAGGCTCACTTTGTTCATAGGCTCACTTTATCATTTTTCAAGAGACTGTCTGCTGCTCAATCAAAGAACTAGTTGTCAGCCATTCTTTCAAGTTAAAATGGTGATACTTGAAAATGATGATGTGTGGTAGTTAGTTGAGCTTGCAATTCAGTCTCAAGTGATTTTTCTCTAGATAACCTTCATGTTTTGGTATGCAAAAGAAGTATTTTGGGTTCTTCCCATCTTGTTACAAGAATAGTTAAAAGATCCATACTTAAGAGGTGATATTTGGTAAAATGAATGTGTACTGCTTTATCAAGAGCATTCTTAAAGTAAAACATTTTTTTCTTTTTACTGTATGTGTTAGTTAGAAATACAATGACTACTGGTATAGTACAGCACCAACTCCTTTGTTTCATGCTAAGGCAGCAGCAGCAGCTTTGCCCACCATTGCATTTTGTGGAATTACTACAGATATCCAACACAATAAAGTCTGAGTAATATCAAAATATTTTTGACTATACACACTCCTGAAAGAGTCCTAGGGGGAGCTTCTAAGAGCTGTGGACCACACTTTGAAAATGGCTGCTTTACACTGCTTCCAACTTGAAAGAGATTTATTTCTGTGTTGCTCATTATAAATTCAGCTAAATAATGGAAAATAATGAAAATTTTTATATTTCTACTTTTAAAAAATACAAATGAAGTATCTTGTCCTTTATGCTGTATTGGTAAGGTGTAACCTTTAAGTTTTGAAATTAAATTAAGTTTAATAAAATAATGACCTTACGTTCATACTGGGATTACTAATCATTTTAAGTTAGCTTTGAATTATATGGCAAGCAAATAGTTGTAGTTTCATGATAAAGTTATTAGTTCAGGGTTAAATGTGAAATTTTAAATAGAAGTTCAATAAAATAACATTTCTCAAAGACGCTTATAGTATTTTAGAGTAAATTATTTAATAACTCCCAGTAATACAGCATGGTAAGACGTTTCCTAATGTAATCAGTGAACTAACTTCATTAATATGTATATTATTTAGTATAATAATCAGCACACTTCTGTGGCCCTGAATACTGTTTGATATTTTCTTAGTTTATTTAAAAATTGGTTTTGAAATGTTATCTGGTCATCTGGGTTTCAGAATCTGACCGTTTTTCTTTGTAAAACATTTTATAGGGCAAAACTCTGACAGCCATTGCAGTGATTCTTACCAACTTCCATGATGGCAAGTCTCTTCCTGTTGAAAGAATTAAGAAAAATCAACTGAAGAAGGTAAAGTATTAGTGTGTTTTTTCTAAACTCTCTGGTTTATTGTAAAACTTAAATTTTGTCATTAAAAAATTATTGGCAAAAAGTTGATAATACCCAGTTTTTAGAGATATGATGAATGGCTTTGTATATTGCTGATGAGAGTGACAGGTGATACTACATTTTGAAGTCAGTTTGGTAATATGTATCAGAAGCATTTTAAAAGCGTTTATAATCATTGACTCAATAGTGCCATTTCAAAAAAACTATCTGAAGAAGTTATCAGAAATGTATTTATTCCAAAGAGAAAAATACAGCTTTATTGCCCCAGCATTATTTTAAAGGCAGAAAAGCAATACCTTTCAATAAGATGATAGTTAACTTATTATCAAACTATAAAATCCTTTTTTTGAAGAATACTTGCATGATCTTTTTTAGTTAAAAAAAAAAGAGGCCAGGTATATCTTGTATAGAATTTGAATCTTCATTTGTAAATACATATTTGTGTATGTCTTAAGTGTAGTCACACATACTGTATGTGCCAAAATGTTACTAGTGATAATTCTGTCCTATTGATGAGTATATGGGTGACTATTCTTTTTTTTTTTTGGGGTGACTATTCTTGATACTTAACATATGTATGTTTTTATATATAGAATATATACACATAATATATTTATATTCAGAACCACTTCAGTATTCTTGCCTTGAGAACCCCATGAACAGTATGAAAAACCAAAAAGATAAGACACTGAAAGATGAACTCCCCAGGTCGGTAGGTGCCCAGTATGCTTCTGGAGACCAGTGGAGAAATAACTCCAGAAAGAATGAAGGGATGGAGCCAAAGCAAAAACAACACCCAGTTGTGGATGTGATCGGTGATAAAAGCAAGGTCCAATGCTGTAAACAGCAGTATTTCATAGGAACCTGGAATGTTAGGTCCATGAATCAAGGCAAATTGGAAGTGGTCATATAGGAGATGGCAGGAGTGAACGTCAACATTCTGGGAATCAGTGAACTAAGATGGACTGGAATGAGTGAATTTAACTCAAATGACCATTATATCTACTACTGTGGGCAAGAATCCCTCAGAAGAAATGGAGTAGCCATCATAGTCAACAAAAGAGTCCAAAATGCAGTACTTGGATGCAATCTTAAAAACGACAGAATGATCTCTGTTCATTTCCAAGGCAAACTATTCAATATCACGGTAATCCAAGTCTATGCCCCGACCAGTAACACTGAAGAAGCTGAAGCTGAATGGTTCTGTGAAGACCTACAAGATGTTCTAGAACTAACACTCCAAAAAGATGTCCTTTTCATTATAGGAGACTGGAATGCAAAAGTAGGAAGTCAAGAAACACCTGGAGTGACAGGCAAATTTGGCCTTGGAGTACAGAATGAAGCAGGGCAAAGGCTTGGCATAGTCAATAAACCAGAAATAGATAGTTTCTGGAACTATCTGGAAATCAAGATTGCCAGGAGAAATATCAATAACCTCAGATATGCAGATGACACCACCCTTATGGCAGAAAGGGAAGAAGAACTAAAGAGCCTCTTGATGAAAGTGAAAGTGGAGAGTGAAAAATTTGGCTTAAAGCTCAACATTCAGAAAACTAAGATCATGGCATCTGGTCCCATCACTTCATGGCAAATCGATAGGGAAACAATGGAAACAGTGGCTGACTTTATTTTTCCGGGCTCCAAAATCACTGCAGATGGTGATTGCAGCCGTGAAATTAAAAGACGCTTACTCCTTGGAAAGAAAGTTACGACCAACCTAGACAGTATATGAAAAAGCAGAGACATTACTTTGTCAACAAAGTTCCGTCTAGTCAAGGCTATGGTTTTTCCAGTAGTTATGTATGGATGTGAGAGTTGGACTATAAAGAAAGCTGAGCGCTGAAGAATTGATACTTTTGACTGTGGTGTTGGAGAAGACTCTTGAAAGTTCCTTGGACTTCAAGGAGATCCAACCAGTCCACCCTAAAGGAGATCAGTCCTGGGTGTTCATTGGAAGGACTGATGTTGAAGCTGAAGCTCCAATACTTTGGCCACCTAATGCAAAGAGCTGACTCATTTGAAAAGACCCTGATGCTTGGAAAGATTGAGGGCAGGAGGAGAAGGGGACGACAGAGGATGAGATGGTTGGATGGCATCACTGACTCAATGGACATGAGTTTGGGTAAACTGTGGTAGTTGGTGTTGGACAGGGAGGCCTGGTGTGCTGCGGTTCATGGGGTCGCAAAGAGTCAGACAGGACTGAGCAACTGAACTGAAGAATTAATAAATAATTAGTTTTATAAGGAAAATAAGCGCTATTAGAATGAAATGGTCGTTTTCATTCTGAGCTGAAAGTTCAAAGAACTTAAAATAGGAAATAATTTAAGCACAAGGTATATGCAAAATATTTTTTTTTGAACTTTTGTCTGCTGCTGTTCTTTTGATTTTTTAGTTTTCAAAGATGCTGCAAATCAGTTTCCATTTTCCTAATTTCTAAGCTTAGTTGCATTTCATTCTTTGTACTTTTATTGGGAGTTTAACTATGTTATTAACATGTAAATTTCAGTCCCCTACCCTGAATATTCCAGTGCTTTTTACGTTTTTTTCCCCTACATTTTAGTTATTAAAACTGAAAAATAGTACTTAAGACTACTTAGAACTTCATTGTTAATTACCAGTTTAACAGTAAGGCATTCTTTTTTCCCCTTAAGATCAGCCATGCATTTAACGTGTTATGTAGTAGAAAGACTTTAGGATATTTCGTTTTCTACATTAGTTGAAATTGAGACTGAAAATGTGATTTCCAGCCAGGCATTTACTGCAACAGAAATTTCATTATTTCAAATAGATTTGGATATTGCAAACTTAGAGAGTGAAATGTTAAATTCCATGAGATTGGAGCATAGTATTTGATAGGTTAGACTTTATATGTACATTTTTTTTGGACTTCGTGAATAAAAGGCTTGCTGAGCAGTAATTTAATGTGAAAAGAATAATGTAAAGGACATCCTTTATTTTGTAGATAAATTTTTAAATTATTTCTGCATGCTATTTAAGTGATTGTGCTGATTACTGAGGAAGACTCGGTAGGATGTCTGACTAAAGGCATTTTTAACATCTGCTTCTTGGAGCTAATGCTTTTAAAAATTAATTATCTAATTTCTAGGTACATATTTCTAAAAATGGTATATCTTAGATTTTTAATTTATTTAGACTCATACTGTTGGAAGGGGATGGATTTTCTTTTCAGCCACATTTTTAGAGAAATGTAAACTTTAGTGGGATTTTATAAAATGTTTAAAATTGTCTTTTAAAAAACGAAAATAAAATATCTTTTAATGGCCTTAATTCTAGGCAAAAATTACATTGTACTCCTGCTATCCAATCTTGGACCCACTCTGAGGTTTTGAATCAAAATAATGATCTTCCTTTCATAATATACCTACCTTACTTTTTAAACTGGAAGAATTAATTTAATTAAACCCAATTTTATTTGTCATTCCTTCATACAGAATCAAGTCTAGAATTAAGATTGGAGGAACCCTGCCCTAGTAGACTCAGTTGAAAATACTTTCACAGAGATGTATAAAAGTTTGCTTTTATAGAAGTTCTTGTGCTCACATAGGTGCATTTTTGAAACAAAGAAACAGGAAGGGAAAAGAACAAAGAGTTGGGAGGAAAATCCCTGATAGAACAAGGGAGAAGGCACTCTGATACATGACTATTGGATCTACCCACTCTAGGAATTACAGAGAAAAAAAGGATGTCAAGGGCAGCTTAGCTTCATTATAGATCTGTTATCTATTGAGAAGGGACTCTTGGTTTGAAAGTTTCTAGTGTTAGAATTTCTTTTAATTCTGAAGTAAATCCCATTTGTGACTGTTTCTCACAGTAATATGCCATTTATAATTGAAGTTTGCTTTTTGTATTTCTTTTGAAAAGGTTGAGACAGACTAGTTTTCTTTTTTTAGATACCTGTTAAAATTTTTCAGTTTATACATTTTTCCTCTTAATGTACCTCGTTACATTGCTCCAGAATAGGGTAGCCATTTAAGTAGTCTTTATTGTGTAAAGTTAAGCAGTATAAAATAGGATATATTTTTAAGTTTACTCTAAACTGACAGCAGTACTATGTAAGAAATATGCCTTTTCATCTAGGAATGTAATGTTTACGATGAATCTATGGAACTTGGAGGAAACAATACCAGTGAAAAGGCAGCTGGACTAATCAAAGGTAAACCTTAATTTTGAACATGACCCCATAGAGTTTTTCAATTTAATGATGTAATTCCACCTCTGGCTTTAGTACTGTACAAAAATTTCAGATATTTTTTTTCTAAAGAATCTCATGAAAACTGGTAGTCAAGAAAAATTTCATGAAGGAGGCCATGATGAAATTGGGTGGTAGCACATTAAAGAAGCTGAGGAAGAACATTTTTGGTTGAGAAAAAAAGCCCCAGGAAAGGGCAGCTAAAAGCAAAACAAAACAGAGTATCTTGCTCTGGGACCTCAGAATAGTTTGTGGTATTATAATGTAAATAAATAACTGAATATGAATAAATAGGCATGAATAGCAGCAGATTAAGATAGATAGGTTAGAGCCAAATTAGAGGAGAAATGAAAAGGGATGCATTTAGCAGTTAGTGACTTTCATAAAATTAATTTCTGAAGATTG
Source organism: Okapia johnstoni (assembly GCA_024291935.2). Lineage (NCBI taxonomy): Eukaryota > Metazoa > Chordata > Mammalia > Artiodactyla > Giraffidae > Okapia > Okapia johnstoni. The sequence continues at coordinate 45,225,255 of CM044323.1, forward strand.
GTTAGAGCAAGACTGAAAATATTTTAAAATAAGACTGGTAGATGAAGAAATAGAAATAACATCTGTGTTCTGTTACGAATTTTGCTATGTTTGAGATGGGCAAAATAGTTGGAGAGAGAGGCAGAATTGAGGGCTTTGTGGTGGGGGCAGGGTTTAGGAAAAAATTTTGTATGTAATGGAAAGAATAATTTGACCTTTGGGAGGAAATGTGATCAAGAAAATAGGTAGATGAGTTAGCATTAGAAGGAAAGGAAGCAATGCTGAGGAAAAATATAGTTAATTGAGAGAAATAAAAAATTTAAAAAAAGGAAAATTGATTAATTTATAGAAGATGACATCTGATTTTCTTTATAAAGTGAAGTAGGTCATCTGCTGGGAGTAAAAGGAGTTTAAAATTTGGGCAGAGGATCCAGTATATGATAGTATAGCTATTCCAGGTGATGGGTAGGGAGGCTGTGTGATAGGTAGAAGACTTGCTAAGTGATACAAGGTTGACAACTGAGATTGGGAAGTATACATTTATTATACCACTTGTTTATTGTTCATTTTTTTTCTGCAGCAGCTCTCAACTGCCTTGGTATAGCAGGAAATACAGTCAGTGTGGGGACTGACTAGATGACTACAGGGGAAATGACTAGGTTACAAAAAAGTTGAAGGTACTTTTGTGAGAAAATACTAGATTAGGAAGCTGTAGCTATTGAGCTAGAAAAACCAACATTTTAAGAAAGATGCTTCTTATCTGAGACAGTTTGCTAATACTCTTTATCTTTTTCTTTGAAATGGAAGGATCTAGATGTAGTGGAGAACCCAGTATTTCAGATGTCAAGGGAAAGGATAAATATCCCAAGTCAGAATTCTCTAGCTCCCGCCCCAAAAGGTAAACTCTATTATGGTTTGATTTCATGTAATATGTTTAAACTCTTTCTCTGTTTTCTTACATGTAGAAGAAAGATATGACCATTATCTCCACAGCATAGTTCTTTCAAATACATTCTTTGATTTGAAACTGCTAAAATCATTGTGACTTAGGGAGGTAGACTGTTCTCATTTTATAGGTTAAAAAGTAACATTAATATATAAAAGAAGTAATTGGTAATTTTTAATAATCACTCTCTTTCTATCATTTTCCTATTTCTTTCACATAGGAATTGAGATCTCACCCTTGGGTTTTTTGTTTTCATTGAGACTTTAGGAAAGAGTTTTCTTTGTGAATTTAAGGAGTTGAGAACTGATGTATAGTTATTGGACCACTTGACAAAAGCATTCTTTGCTCATCTGAATTGTTTCTCAATTCACCTTTAGTATAAATAAAACATGATAAAGTTGTTTATGGACAGTATTATATTAATGTATTCTAGAAGGAGAATTTGAGTAAAACCCATAATGCTCCTCTGATTTCCACTTGAATTGTTAAGTTCATAAATTTTATTTATTCTCTGAGGTAGATCTAAATACTTGGCTTTTGTATTTTGTTGTTCACCATCGATACCTGCAGTTGTGACCTCAAATCTGATTCCCTCTTAGCTATTCTATTTGAAATAGAGATTTCAAATCGGGGACTTTGTTAATTGTTCTGTCTTTAATACCTGTCTGAACTGAGTATAAAACTAGGACTCATCAGTTTCCCTTTTATCTAGATCTCAAATCTTATATAACTCTGAACTGACCATGAGTCTGGGTAACAGAGCACTATCAGCTGGACCAGATTAGGTTAAAGGGTGTGGAAATAATGATGATATGGGAAAAACAACAACCAACACACAAACTATTAATTAAAATTAAATAGATACTTACTGTGCAGCAGGGACTACTTTAGAGGCTTTACATGTGGTAACACATTTTATTGTACAGAGTGAATTGTATCTTTATTCCTATTTTCCGAATGAGGAAACTGAAACTTAGAAGAATATTAGGTAATTTGCCAAAAGTCACATAGCAAATAAATGGTGGAACAGAGATTTGAATCTAGGCAGTCTCATTCCATAGTCCATTGTTTCTAGGCACTTAAACATAGTACTGTACTACTTCTACACAGAATTTATAGAAGTTTCCATTATGAAAGAATTGTATTTTTGCCCCTTAGCTGCTTACTTTATATTGGAGGGTTTTCTTTGATAATCAGAATCACTTCTTGTTTGTTCTAGTTTTATACAAGTATTTTAATTGAATTACCAAATACTGAATAAAGTGTTGAAGAGATTACTATTCTAGAATGGTTTACTTTCTCAAATTTATTTTAATAATCATGATACTGCATTTTGTACAGTTAAGTGCATCTGGCTGTGAAAGCAAAATGCTTTTAGCAAATTTGGCTTTCATTTATCAAATAAAATTTTTTTCCCTTGGAATTTTCTCAAAAAATAAACCAGGGTAGGACAAAAGTATTTGTATTACATTTATTAAACAGATTTTATATCCCATTTTGTTTTGGGTTGATAAAAAAATTGTGTATACTTAATTTTAGGAGAAAACCTGCTGTACAGTACACTGAAAGTAGTGATTCGGAGGAAGTTGAACCAAGTGAATTGCCACAGAAAATGAAAGGTGATATGAAATGAGTTTGATTTGATAATGTGTCCTATATTTTAATTTCCTAGTGTGACCACGTTATATTTGGTTTTGTTTTTAGGCAAACTGAAAAGAACACAATCAGAGACTAAAATCAGAGTAAAAGGTATGTATATACATCTCAATATCCCCTATCTACACTTAAAGATTATTAAAGTAAAGGCTCATTATTTGTATCTGTCTAGCTTGGAATTCTTTAGTAATAGGTCTTAAACTTGACTACTTTTTACATTTGAACTATTTATGGAGCTTACCAAGGGTGTTAAATGAATGAAGCATATTGAAAGAATAGTTTCAAGTTAAAATCTAAGAGCAAATATTTAAACCAACTTTAGACAAAATGAAAATCTTTCTACAACTTATAAAATGACTTCAATAAAACCTGTTTTATATAGTATAAATTGTAGTTACAGAAGTAGGGTGAGACTGCCCTATATTTTTGTCAATATAGCTCAGCTGTTATTTAATATACAAATTTACAAATGTTAAATATCTTTACTTTTTCCTTTGTCTTTAAAACATAACTTTACTTTGTTTATCTCCTAATCTGGTTTATCGTATTCCTAAGTTAAGAAATTGTGTTGCATTTGGAAAATAACTTATCACCATTTGACTGATCTGAAAATTTGGCAGCATCTTCATTAAAAGTTAAACACCTGTTTCATTGAAAATATTATCCTTCTACCTAGGAGCTAAATCACTTTGCATTTGACTGCTTCTACTTTCACATTTCTTCCTTAGGAGAAGCTTCAATTTATCATGAATGACTGTTTTCTTCTCTGAGCTACAAAGATGCTTAGTGTCAAAAGAGGCAGTTTTGGTTACTAGAAATTATTTTATATTTATTTAGTAATACAAACTCTTGAAATGTGTAAGTGGTATTATGTTTCCTGTCCTTAGAAAGTTACCTGTTATGTAAGTACAGGAGAGAATTAGTTTTCAAATATCTTGATGATTCTGTGGTTTGTACTTCAGCAGGATCTTCTAAGGTTCAAGAGGATGCAGAGTTTGCATGTGCACTTACTTCATCTACCCCTGCAACAACAAAAAAAATGTTGAAAAGGGGTAAGTAAATCTGCTTTTGTTTGGTTTTTCTTTTTTTCAAATAAAAAAATTTTAAGTGACAAAAGTATAAAATCATATTACAAGAAAAAAGTAGAGAAAAAAGATAATCTCATTTATAAAAGTACAATTTTATGTATTTTCCTATTCTATTTATATAAGTTAGGTCAAAAATATGATGGACAGAGGCCTCTTATTCATCTGAGTAGCAGAGATATTGTTTCTAGTAAAGGCACAGCGATTTATGGCTTCTTTAAAACTTAATTTAATTTGGATTAATTAGAATTATAAATATTTATTATTGGTATGAGAAGAATTTGTTTTTCAATTAAAAATGTGAGTGATATTTATTATTACTTTATAATTTGTAATTCGTAGGAAAATGACACTGCCTAAGAGTCTAAATATTTGAAATGGAAAAAGATTGGACTGTGGTTAAGGAGATCTAACAAATTATTTTATCTCTGTACCTTAGTATCTTCCGTTTTACGTATTGAAGATGCAGCAGACAAGTCTATTTTCATGGGGCTTATGTCTAATGATCAGGTGGAAACATAAACATGTAAACATAATTTAAAATGTTTTTATTTTTTATTTATGTGTAGTTGCTTTACAGTATTATATGTTACAGGTATATAGTTTTTAAAGGTACTACTCCACTTACAGTTATTATATAATATTGGCTATATTCCCCATGTTGTACAATATATCCTTGTAGCTTATACCTAATATTTTGTACTTACTTCTCTACCTCTCCTTTGCCTCTCCCCTATTCCTTCTCCCCACTGGTGACCACTAGTTCTCTATATCTGAGTCTGCTTTTTTGTTATATTCACTAGTTTGTTGTATTTTTTAGATTCTCCTTATAAGTGATATCGTACAGTATATGTCTTCTCTGTCTGACTTATTTCATTTAGCATAATGCTCTTCAAGTCCATTCATGTTGTTTCAAATAGTAAAATTTCATTTTTCTTTTTGAAAATATTACTTGTTTTATTTATTTTTGTTGTTGTTCAGTCACTCAGTTGTGTCCAATTCTTTGAGACCCCATGGACCACAGCATGCCAGGCTTCCCTGTCCTTCATTATCTCCTGGAGTTTGCTCAAACTCATGATCATTGAGTTGGTGATGCCATCCAACCATCTCATCCTCTGTCGTTCCCTTCTTCTCATGCCCATAGTCTTTCCCAGCATCAGGGTCTTTTCCGATGAGTCAGCTCTTTGCATCAAGTGGCCAAAGTACTGGAACTTCAGCATCTGTCCTTCCAATGAATATTCAGAGTTAATTTCCTTTAGGATTGACTAGTTTGATCTCCTTGCTGTCCAAGGAACTCTCAAGAGTCTACTTGAACACCACAGTTCAAAAGCATCCATCTTGGGTACTCAGCCTTCTTTATGGTCCAACTCTCACACACATACATGACTACTGGAAAAACCATAGCTTTGACTAGATGGACCTTTGTCAGCAAAGTGATATCTTTGCTTTTTACTATGCTGTCTAGGTTTTTCATAGGTTTTCTTCCCAGGAGCAAGACTCTTTTAATTTTGTGGCTGCGGTCACCATCTGCAGTGATTTGGGAGCCCAAGAAAACAGTCTGTCACTATTTCTGTTGTTTCCATATCTATTTGCCATGAAGTGATGGGACCGGATACCATGATCTTAGTTTTTTGATTGTTGAATTTTTTTTACTCTTCTCTTTCACCTTTATCAAGAGGCTCTTCAGTTCCTCTTCACTTTCTGCCATTATTTGTTTTTAACTTTTTCTTTTGGCTGTACCACATGGCTTGTGCAATCTTAGTTCCCAGACCAGGGATTCAACATGGGCCTTAGCAGTGAAAGTGCTCAGTTCTAACCACTGGACCACCAATGAATTCCCCAAATTTCATTCTTTTTTAATGGCTGAGTAATATTCCAGTGTGTGTGTGTGTGTGTGTGTGTGTGTGTGTGTGTGTGTGTGTGTGTGTGTGTGTGAGACATCTTTTTTTTCTGTTCATCTGCTGATGGACACTTAGGTTGCTCTGTATCTTGGCAGTTATAAATCACGCTGCTGTGAACATTGGGGTGAGTGTGTTTTTTTACAATTAATGTTTTTATCTTTGTATATACCCAGGTGTAGAATCGGAGAAGGCAATAGCACCCCACTCCAGTACTCTTACCTGGAAAATCCCATGGACGCAGGAGCCTGGTAGACTGCAGTCCGTGGGGTTGCGAAGGGTCGGACACGACTGAGCAACGTCATTTTCACTTTTCACTTTCATGCATTGGAGAAGGAAATGGCAATCCACTCCAGTGTTCTTGCTTGGAGAGTCCCAGGGACAGGGGAGCCTGGTGGGCTGCCGTCTGTGGGGTCGCACAGAGTCGGACACGACTAAAGTGACTTAGCAGCAGCAGCAGCAAGTGTAGAATTGCTGGGTCATATGGTTCTTTGAGAAACTACCTTACTGTTTTTCAGTTGCTGTACCAATTTTTATTTCCACTAACAGTATATAAGGGTTCCATTTTCTCTACAGCCTCACTAACATTTGTTATTTGCATTCTTTTTGATGATAGCCATTCTGACAGGTATGAGGTATTTGATACCTCATTGTGGTTTTGATTGCATTTCCCTGATGGTTAGTGATGTTGAACATATTTCATGTGTCTGTTGGCCATCTACCTTCCTCTTTGGAACAATGTTTATTCAGGTCTTCTGCCCATTTTTTAATTGGGTTGTTTGTGTTTTTGATGTTGAGTTATATGAGCTGATTGTATATGTTGGATATTAATCCCTTATTAGTCATAATCATTTGCAAATATATCCTCCCATTTAGTAGGCCTGCAGTTTAGCTTATTTGTTTTGTCAGTAGTTTCCTTTGCTGTGCAAAATCGTTTAATTAGGTCCCATTTGTTTATCGTTGCTTCTGTTTTCTTTAGGAGATGGATCCAAAAAATATTGCAGTGATTCATATCAAAGAGTGTTCTGTTTTCCTGTAGGAGTTTTATAGTATCTCGTCTTACATTTAGGTCCTTAGTCTATTTTGAGTTTATTTTCATATGTGGTGTTAGAGAATGTTCTACTTTCATTTTTTTACATGTAGTTGTCCAGTTTTCCCATCACCGCTTATTGAAGAGGCTGTTTTCCATTGTATATTCTTGTCTTTTTTGTTGTAGGTTAACTGACAATAAGTTTGTAGGTTTATTTCTGCGCTCTCTGTACTGTTCCATTGATCTATGTGCCACAGCCATACTGTTTGATTACTGTAGCTTTGTGGTATAGTTTGAAGTCAGAGCATGATTCCTCCAGCTCTAAAAATCACTGCTACTAAACAGAAAAAAGAAAAAAAATGAACCTATTTACAGGACAGCAGTGTGGACGCAGACATAGAGAACAGATTTGTGGACACAGTGCGAGGAGGAGAGGGTGGGACAAATTGCGAGAGTAGCATTGAAACATATACATTACCTTGTGTAAAATTAGATAGCTAGTGGGAGTTTGCTGTGTGACACAGGGAGCTCGATTCTGGTGTGCTGAGACAACCTAGAAGGGTGGGATGGGATGGGAGGGAGTTTCAAGAGGGAGGGGACATATGTATACCTATGGTTGGTTCATGTTGATCCATGGCAGAAACCAGCATACTGTTGTAAAACAGTTACACTCCAATTAAAAATAATTAAAAGAAAAATAAAGAAAAAATGAATGAAAAGAAATGAGGACACTTTAAGAGACTTCTGGGAAAGCACCAAGCTCACTAATATTTGCATTATAGGAATCCCAGAAGGAGAAGAAGAAAAGAAAAAGCCTGAAATGTAATAGCTGAAAACCACTAACCTGGGAAACAGTCACCCAAATTGAAGAACAGCTGAGTTTCATACAGGATGAATCCAGGGAGGAACATGCTAAGACACATTGTAATTAAAATGGCAAAAATTAAAGATAAAGAGTAAATATTTAATGCAGCAAGGGAAAAGAAGCAAATAACATACAGGGAAACTCCCTTAAGGATATCAGTTGATTTTTCAGCAGAAACTCTGCAGGCCAGAAGGGAGTGGCTTGATAAACTTAAAGTAATAAAAGGGAACAACCTACAACCAAGAATATTCTACCCAGCAAGAGTCTCCTAAAGATTTGATCGAGAAATAAAAGCTTTACAGACAAACAAAAGATGAAAGAGTTCAGCACTACCAAATCAGGTTTACAACAATTGTTAAAGGAACTTCTCTAGGCAAAAAAGGAAAGGCCACAGCTAGGAACAAAATTACGGAAAGAAAAAAACTCACCAGTAAAGGGCAAATATACGGTTAAAGTAGAAAATCATCCTCACACAAAGCTAGTACAGAGGTTAAAAGACAAAAGTAGTAAAATCATCTATGTCCACAGTAAGCAGTTAAGGAATACACAAACAATTAGATGTGAAATATCTCAAAAATAGTAATCATAAGGGAGTTTTTAAAATGCATTTGAAATTAAGAGATCAGCAACTTAAAATAATCATGTATGTATAGAAACTGTTGTACAAAAACCTCATTAGTTCAGTTCAGTCACTCAGTTGTGTCCAACTCTGTGACCCATAGACTGCAGCATGCCAGGCTTCCCTGTCCATCACCAACTCCCAGAGCTTACTCAAACTCACGTCCAGTGAGTCGGTGATGCCATCCAACCATCTCATCCTCTGCCGTCCCCTTCTCCTCCTGCCCTCAATCTTTCCCAGCATCAGGGGCTTTTCCAGTGCGTCAGTCCTTTGCATCAGGTGGCCAAGTATTGGGGCTTCAGCTTCAGCTTCAGCATCAGTCCTTCCATAGAATATTCAGGACTGATTTTCTTTAGGATTTACAAAACCTCATGGTAACTGCAAACCAAAATCTATAATATACATACAAAAAAGAAAAAGGAGTGCAAGTATAACACTAAAGATAGTCATCAAATAATAAGAGAACAAAAGAAGGGGAAAAAAGACCTACAAAAAGAAATCCAAAACAACGACCAAAATGGCAAGAAGAAGATAGATATATATCAATAATTATGGGCCAAATGTTCCAGTCAAAAGACATAGAGTGGGACTTCCCTTATGGGCAGTGGTTAAGACTTTGCCTTCCAATTCAGGGGGTTCAGGTCAATCCCTGGTCAGGGAGCTAAGATCCTACATATTGTGGGGCCAAAAAACCCATAATATAAAGCATAATCATTATTTTAACAAATTCAAAATGGAGCTTCCCTGGTAGCTCAGACGGTAAAGAATCCACCTGCAGTGCAAGAGACACAGAGACTCTGATTTGATCCCTTGGTCAGGAAGATCCCCTGGAGGGCTGTATGGCCATCCACTCCATTATTCTTACTCATCCACTCCATTATTCTTACTCAGAGAATCCCATGGACAGAGGAACCTGGTGGGCTACAGTCCATAGAGTGGCAAAGAGTCAGACATGACTGAAGTGACTTAGCGAGCAGCAAACATGAAGAAAAGAAAGAAAAACTGTGAAATAAAGACTGACCTAAGGTTCCTGGTTAAAGATTGTGAAAGGAGTACATCAAGGCTGTATATTATCACCCTGCTTATTTAACTTGTATGCAGATTACATGCTGCGAAATGCCAGGCTGGATGAAGCACAAACTGGAATCAAGATTTCCAGAGAAGTATCAATAAGCTCAGATACACAGATGACACCACCCTTATGGCAGAAAGCGAAGAGGAACTAAAGACCCTTTTGATGAAGGTGAAAGAGGAGAGTGAAAAAGCTGGCTTAAAACTCAGCATTCAAAAAACAAAGATCATGGCATCTGGCCCCATCACTTCATGGGAAATAGATGGGGAAACAGTGGAAACGGCGACAGACTATTTTCTTGGCTCCGAAATCACTGTGCATGGTGACTGCAGCCATGAAATTAAAAGACACTTGCTCCTTGGATGAAAAGCTGTGACAAACCTAGACAGTGTATTAAAAATTAGAGATATTACTTTGCCAATAAAGGTCCATGTAGTCAAAGATATGGTTTTTCCAGTCGTCATGTACAGGATGTGAAGGTTGGTCCATAAGGAAGGTGGAACACTGAAGAATTGATGTTTTCGAATTATGGTGTTGGACAAGACTCGTGAGAGTCCCTTGGACTGCAAGGAGATCCAACCAGTTAATCCTAAAGGAAATCAGTCCTGAATATTCATTGGAAGGACTGATGCTGAAGTTGAAACTCCAGTACTTTGGCCACCTGATGCGAAGAGCTGACTCATTGGAAAAGACTCTGATGCTGGGAAAGATTGAAGGCAGGAGGGAAAGGGGATGAGCGAGGACAAGATGGTTGGATGGTATCACTGACTCAAAGGACATGAATTTGAGCAAACTCTGGGAGATGGTAAAGGACAGGGAAGCCGGGTGTGCTGCAGTCCATGGGGTCACAAAGAGTCAGACACAATTGAGCAACTAAACAACAACAACCTGTTTAAGAAGGTGATATTTGAACTAGCAAAGGATGATGAGAAAGAGTTAAGTTTTGTCTAAAATCAGAAAATTAGAAATAGAAAATTCTTTTTAGATTACTTTTGACCCTAACTTTAGAAATTTTAAGAAATGTGGGACTTCTCTGACAGTTCATTGGTTAAGACTCTGTGCTTCTAATGCAGGTAGCAAGGATTAGATCCCTGGTCAGGAAACCAAGATCCCAGAAGCTGTGGGGCACAGCCTGCCCCTCCCTGTCCCCCCCCAAAATCGCACAGTTTATAGGCAAGAACAGGAACACACAGTGTATGGAAGTGTAAATTACCTTGGAGAACAAGTAAGCCATACAATGAACCCAAAGATACATGACTTAGAACTCTTGATATCTACTAGGAGATATGAAAAAATAGTTTTATCACATTATTTTAGCAACATATTAGAAAAAATGTCAGTACTGTCCAGTAGGGAAGTGGAAAATAAAATTGTAGTGTGTTCTTCCATAGGCTGTCTTGAGTGTCCTCACGTGGCAGCTAGCCTCTCCCAGAGAGAGTGATCAGAGAGAGAAGCTGACTAGACAGAGGGAGAGAGCATCTGAGTCAGAAGTTCTGTCTTTTATAACAATCTCAGAAGTGATACACTATCATTTCTACCATATCCTGTTGGTCATATTGTTGTTTAGTTGCTAGGTTTTGTCTGACTCTTTGCGACCCTATGGACTGTAGCGCACCAGGCTCCTCTGTCCATGGGATTTCCCAGGCAAGAATACTGGAGTGGGTTGGCATTTCCTTCTCCAGGGGATTATATATATCAAGTCTAGTTGAATGTGGAAGGGGGCTATACAAGATAGTGACTTTGGGGAAATAGATACCATTTGGGCCCATCTTGGAGTCTGATACCACATTAACTATAGTACAAATTCAGAAAACTGCATAAAACAAATTTTAATAACTATGAAGAACCTAACAAGTATTAGGAGATATTCCAAACTTCCTCCCTATGCCCTTTCTCAGTCATCATCCTCTGCATTCCCCATAAACAATCACTATTCAGATTTTTAGTTGTATAAAGTGGCAAGGTAAAATCTAGTTCCTGTTAACTAGAAGTTCCTGTTTCTGGCTAGAAACAGAAGTTTTTTTGTTTCTTTTTAATTATTCCTAATTTCTCTTCATAGAGGCACATTTTTGACATATCTTTATTGACTTCATGTATGTTTGAGAAAAAATTAAACTGCTGAAGGATGTGTCGCTGATTCATTCTTTCAGGAGCGTTTGCAGCAGAGAGTTCAAAGAAAACTGATGTTGAAGGTAAACCAAGAACAACACTGATCATCTGCCCACTTTCTGTGCTAAGCAACTGGATGGTAAGTCTTCACAGCCCTTTAAAAATATAAAAATATAAAATAATTATAAAAATATAATTTATATAATTTATATTTGTCTTACACTATAAAGAGAGTCATTCTTTGGGAGAAATATGGTTGGTCAGCACTTTATAGTTAAGTTCAAATAATTGTTAATTGACTTGGGGTTATTTTTACTGAATTGAAGTAATTTTTCTCTGAAAATGTATAGTAGAGAAAGAACATTGTCAGTTGCTATTGTAAGATTTGACTTGTACTTCTGCCTCTTTTCTTTCTCTCCCCTGAAGTAGGAAAGGTGTATAATTTAAGACCACAACATATTTATGAACTGTTGAAATCTCTTTTTTAAGCACACCACTACATGAGCTCTTATGTGCTCAGTTTTTCCTAAACTCTTTTCATAGATTTTCTCAATGAACCCTCACAACTAGTATTCTCATTTTCCAAGTGACTGAATTAAAACACAGAGGAATTAAATAACTTGCCTAAGGTCATCCAGCCAATAAATGATGGAGCAAGGAGATAGTGTCCAACATTCTGACTCTAGAGCCTATACTTTTAAGGCCACTCGCCAGAAAATACAGTCTTTTTTTTTTTTTCCTTCGAGATTGCTTTTCGTTGTAAAACATTACATTGGAATGGAGCCTCTTTTTGTGTAGGAGCAGCTTGGTTCTATTTCCTTTCTTGTTTGACCTTCAAGCTGCATGTTATAATGAAATAATGACTGTTGGAAGCATTGTGAACATAAAGACCACTGGATTTGAACTTCCTTTCTTGCCACCTGCAAGGTTATCTGCATCTGTCCTCGACTTGCCTTTTTTTATCTCAGATGTGGACGAGTTCCTATTCTTTGTAAGATCAGTATATTAGTCTATACGTTAGATTCCATCTCTTTCTGCTTTTGCATTTTGTCTGTTATTTTTCCTCTTGCCTGGTTATCCAGTCTCTCTCCACTGGCTCTTTCATGAAATGTACTCAGATCCTTTTGATTTTCAAATACTTTCTCTTGATTATGTCTCACATTTAATGGTTATGTCTCATTTTTAAAGGAATGATGGTTGAGCATATAGGGATAAGAATTAGAATTTTGCAATCTCTGCAAGTTGCTGTCTTCCAAACCCCCCAGTGACATAACTGTACAGTACTGTAATAAGCAGGCTAGAAATAACCTTTTCTTCCCTTCTTTGTCTTCAGATGTAGGAAAGAATCCAGTTAAAGGAGGAAGATACCAATCCCATATACACTACATAATTTTGGGGGGTATTTAGGTTACCTGTCCTCCCAAGGGAAAATTAAGTAGTAACTCCTATTTCATTCATGCAGACAGACACACACATACAATGTACCACAGTGACTAGAAACTCAATACTATAGGTTCTCTTTCACCAAAAGAGTTAATTTTCTTTTATGTCAAATCTGATCTTTCCACAGGTATTATCTGTTCCATTTCAAGGCTAACGCATTGATTGACTTTTCTCATACTGTTCTCTTTCTCCTTTCCTTTTCCACTTGATAAAATTCTTGATAAAATTCTCTTGATAATTGATAAAGATTTTTGATAAAATCTCTGCATTTTTGCCTTTAATGTTTCATGTTTTATCTTCTGTGTATTTTTGCCTTTGCTGTTTCAGATTTCATTCTCTCTTTAGCCCACAGTAAGTCTGGGTTTTGCTCCCATCTTCCTTAGAAACTCTTTGAACTTTTGCCAAAGACTTCATTGTTGCCATGTCCAATGAATTCCCTTTTTCTTTTCCCCTGTGCTTTGTTTTTCTTTTATTACTTTCTGTTATGAGTTATTTTGTAAATCGTCTTTAACCCTTTTGGTAAATAGAGGGAATGAGCATAAATTACAAATTAAAAAATTAATCTTGTATTTGTTCTTGAAACTTTGATATTCTTTAGGCCTTCACTCAAGATTTTGTTTGCTGTCTCAGTGACCATTGTTTTTCTCTACCTCTTCCATACATCATATGTAGTCTGCCTTTCTTCTCCTAAGCTTTTTTTTTTTTTTTTTTTTTAGTATTATGAAAATTTGTAATGAGATCTGTGTTCAGTTCAGTTCACTTCAGTCGCTCAGTCGTGTGCGACTCTTTGTGACCCCATGGACTGCAGCACGCCAGCCCTCCCTCTCCATCACCAATTCCCGTGGTTTACCCCAACTCATGTCCATTGAGTCGATGATGCCATCCAACCATCTCATCCTCTGTCGTCCCCTTTTCCTCCCGCCTTCAATCTTTCCCAGCATCAGGGTCTTTTCAGATGAGTCGGTTCTTCACATCAGGTGGCCAAAGTATTGGAGTTTCAGCTTCAACATCAGTCCTTCCAATGAACATCTAGGACTGATCTCCTTTAGGATGGACTGGTTGGATCTCCTTGCAGTCCAAGGAACTCTCAAGAGTCTTCTCCAACACCACAGTTCAAAAGCGTCAATTCTTTGGTTCTCAGCTTTCTTTATAGTCCAACTCTCACATCCATACATGACTACTGGAAAAACCATAGCCTTGACTAGACAGACCTTTGTTGGCAAAGTAATGTCTCTGCTTTTTAATATGCTGTCTAGGTTGGTCATAACTTTCCTTCCCAGGAGTAAGCGTCTTTTAGTTTCTTGGCTACCGTTATCATCTGCAGTGATTTTGGAGCCCCAAAAAAGAAAGTCTTCGACTGTTTCCCCATCTATTTGCCATGAAGTGATGGGACCAGATGCCATGATCTTAGTTTTCTGAATGTTGAGCTTTAAGTCAACTTTTTCGTTCTCTTCTTTCATATTAGTCCTCTAGATTCAGGAATCAAAAGTTCACCACATTTGCTTTATATTTTTCTTTGCTGGAATGTTTTAAATTGTACCTCAGACTTCATGTCTTATTTCCCAATAGAAGCATAAGCTTTGCTCTTTAAATATTGCTCTCTGTAGCCTCTTTCCCTAAACCTACTTTTATCACTGTATTTGTTGTCCTTAGAGAATCTTATTTATTCCAGTGGTTTCATGTACTGATACTGATAACTTTGAAGTCTATATCTACACTTGCATTATAGGCCAATATTTAAATTTTTGTGGTATATTTCTCCAGTTAGATATTTTAAGGTGACCAAAATTTTAAAATGTCTAAAATAGTAATACTCAATACCTCTTTCTCATCTTTATGCCTATTTTTCCTTATTTTTTAAAATTTCTCTGTATCATTATCACACAGTTCTTCTAGTAGTTTTTTAAGTTCCGGAGTCTTCTTTTGTTTTCTCCCTTTTCTTCATATTCCATATTTAATTATTTCTCAAGTCCCCATCAGTCCATGTACACATCAGTCCTTTCCATTCTGGGCTTACTTTTGCCATTCTGGTTTAGGTCTTCATCTTTCATCATTTTTCATCTAATAGTTTCCCAGCTATGTCTCCTCAGTGTCTTCTCTCTCTCTTTCTCATCTTTTGTCTTTTTTTTCTGCTCAAAATCTCTCAGCCTTGTTGTTTTCATAAGTTTAAAAAACCCAAACAAAAAACTCCTTAAGTTTTAAAAACTGATTGTGTTATCAAGGAGGGCAGCAGCCTGGTCTTATTTTTTTCTTTAGCTGTACCATCTTTCTAGTTTATACCTGACAAATAGTAGTCTTATAATAAATGAATGAAAGGGGATACTGTGCTTGAATCTCTACCTACGTTTATGAAAATATTGCTTACTGTTCTTTTACTGCTTAATTTTTATAATATTAAGTCACTAACTGGAATCATTAAAGATCCTTTTTGTAGAATACTAAATTAAGAAAACCTAATTACTATCTTAAAAGAGCTTGGTTGCCTTTAACTTCTAAAGATGAAGCAGCCGCTCACTGGTAAGGCCAGGCAAAATTTATATAATTTATTATTACTGTAAATATGTCAGTTTCTCTGGCAATAAAATATTAGTATTGTTATTGTTGTTTTAGTTTAGATTTCATGAAACTTGTTTTTATGGGATTTTAGTAGTTTGACTTGTGAAACTGCCAAGACAGTATATTTTATATACATAATTAAACCTGATACTAATCTTCTCATTATTAAAATATTTCTAATTTTCTTTTAGGACCAGTTTGGACAACACATAAAATCAGATGTGCACTTGAATTTTTATGTTTATTATGGTCCTGATCGTGTTAGAGACCCAACCTTGCTTTCAAAACAGGATATTGTTTTGACTACATACAATATTTTAACTCATGACTATGGTGTAAGTGTGTTGATACTCAGAGATTTTCAGAAATTGAATTTAAGAAATTGCTTCAGGTTTCTAAAGTGTTTTAAAATTTAGGCTTTATACTCTTCCCTTTTTCCTTTCTGAATATATAAGAAATAAATAAGAAATTTTTTAAGTAAAATATTTTATTAAAATTAATTTCACCTACATCTTGTTACTTAAATGTGGCTACTAGAAAATTGAATATGACATATGTGCTTACACAACATTCCTGTTGGACAGTGCTGCTCTAGACCCTTTTTTCAGAACCATTCACATCCATACCTATCCACATAGTTTAGCATATAATTTCAGGAACTGGTGGAGTGCCCTGAATCCCTTCTGTGGGCTCTACCTCCACATTAAGGATCTCTGTTTCAGGAGTTAATGGGTTTCTTTAGATGTGGAGTTTGCCGCACCATCGCTACACAGATGGAGGAGCTTGAGCATCAAGCTGTGCCTCCAGCCGTGATCACAGCTAGCGCGGGCACCCCGTCCTCCAGTCTTTGGGGTGTGGGGCTGCCTGGCCCCCATGTTCAGGTGTGGAGGGCAGCCCCGGGGCGCCACCTGCTAGCCAGTGATGCTGCTGTTCTGCCTCTCTAGTCACCACGAGAGAAAATTGTTTTTTTAATATCTTGCCAAAAAAAAGAACGTTCAACTTCCTTTAGATAATAATTTAGGAATATTTTATATTTAGACAACTTAAATTTTTAAATTTGAATTTAAGTGTATCCAGCAATTTGTCAATGAATTCTTTTTCTAATTTGGAATATTGTTTTCTGTCACAATGATTTGATAATTGTTTATCTCTATTTAAAAATAAGCTTTTTTAATATCTGAAACTGAGGAGTTTCCCAATTCATTTAGGATTTTAATTGTCTAATTCCAGTTCTTAAGTGAAAATGTTCTCCAGAATACTTCATTATAAAAATTTTAGTCTTCAGGTAAGAACATGGATTTTTACATAAAAAAGTCATTCTGTTATATTCAAATAATTCTTATAGCTGACATCATATGTCATGTGTTTGACTCTGAGGCATGATAACTTAGTGTTTTGAACCATGGTCTCAGCAGAAAGCTAGACAACCTGGGTTTGAATGCTAGCTCAGCACTTCCTAGCTGTGGTACTTTGAGTAACATATACCATACCATGGTGCTTCAATTTTCTCATTTGTAAAATAGGAATAATAATACTTTATAAGTTTGTGAACATTCAATAATTGAATGTATGTAATGCTTAAAGAAGTACCTACCACATAGTAAGTGATGATATTAAAAAATAAGAACTCATTATTATAAGATTACATAAAGTGTTATTTTAATTTCCTGTGTTTTTAATTCATATGAAATATTTATTTTAGACTAAGGGTGATAGTCCATTACATAGCATAAGGTGGCTAAGAGTGATCCTGGATGAAGGACATGCCATACGAAATCCAAATGCTCAGCAAACAAAAGCTGTACTTGATTTAGAAGCAGAAAGAAGATGGGTTTTGACAGGTAATGATATGGATTTTGAGATAGCATATACTATCTCACTGGATTTTGAGATAGCATATATATACTTTAGAAAAGTTAATTACAAAATAAGTATTGTTAAGTAAGTTATGAGGTAACTTGTAAATTTCAAGTGGATATAGTCTCTCCAAAAATTAATTATAGAAATAATTTAATAAAACTGACTTTTTTTTATAACTGCCCATGATACAGCAACATTTGAATTATAGTTTATTTATAGAACAGTCACCAGAATAATTTTTCAGCATTGGAATTTGACACTTTAATTCTCCAATCAGAATCTTGATTTCTCTGCTTTGTATCTTGGAGCTTGTTTGCTACATGTGAACCTGTACTAGAAGATGGGGATAAGAATATAAACTCAAAAATTGGTTTTTATCTTCTTGCTAGTGCTGCTGATTTAAAAATCTGATAAGCAAATGTTCTTGATAAGGGGAAAGTTAAGTTTACGGGATCTGTGATCTTTTTGTTAGTATGGCAAATGAGAGATAAAAGTTAGAGCCAGGCTGGATTTTGAGATTGTGTATATGTTTAACAAAGCATTATAGTCACAGCTTAACAGTGGGTATGCTTAGAACTAAGTGCCCATTTTCAAGTGTTGTCTCAGTTAATTGGGCCAAGTGGATATTTTGATTGTGTACTCTTGCTGTTGAATTATAAGAGTTTTCTGTTCTTTTTAGGCACTCCAATTCAGAATTCTTTAAAGGACTTGTGGTCTCTTCTTTCCTTTTTAAAACTTAAACCATTTGTTGATAGAGAGTGGTGGCATAGAACAATACAGCGTCCTGTCACAATGGGAGATGAAGCTGGACTTAGGTAAGTAATTTCACAGCTGATAGCTGCAAATAATTATTAGCAGCTTGAACCAGTTGTCACTTGCATTAACATTTTAACCTGACTGTTGTGGCTTTCCTCTCCAAAATGTGTTTATAGCTTAATGCATTTGACTCTCAAAATCTAATGATTCTTGTTTATGGAAATGAAAATTTCTGCTGCTGCTAAGTCGCTTCAGTCGTGTCCGACTCTGTGCGACCCCATAGACGGCAGCCCACCAGGCTCCACTGTCCCTGGGATTCTCCAGGCAAGAATACTGGAGTGGGCTGCCATTTCCTTCTCCAGTGCATGAAAGGGAAAAGTGAAAGTGAAGTCACCCAGTCGTGTCCGACTCTTAGCAACCCCATGGACTGTAGCCCACCAGGCTCCTCTATCCATGGGATTTTCCAGGCAAGAGCACTGGAGTGAGGTGCCATTTCTAACTATCACTAAAAGGTTAACCAGACTTTCCCCTGATTTTAGTCAAAACTGTGAAGAAAGAGCAGAGCCATATGGTCTTTGTGTGTTGCTCTTACCCTCAAAACCACCATTAATAAACAGTAATAGGAAAAACATTATATGGTCAGAGAATCCAATATGTGCTAAATTTTCATAACTTACCTTGTTAAGCTTTAGATAGTGATAATTGAATGATGTGATAATACAGTGGTATCACCAAGGGTTTCTACAAGAGAGAAAGTTGTTTCTGGTGGAGATAGATAAAAGTTGAGAACATAGAAGTCAACTTCGTGGTAGCCATTTTAAAAGCAAGGTATTCGGCTAACCTGGTTCAGATTTTTTGCTACAGTGGTGGGTTTCAGACAGGGTTTAGGATTCATTTGCAGTTTGTGAAATCATAAAGATGGCAGCTAGCATAGCTGTTCATTAAAGAAAATGAAATAGAGTAGAAGATTTAATAAAACAGCAGAGTGTATCACACACAGTATCGTTTTGTGAAATGTTCATTTCTGTCATGTATGTGTTTGTGTATATGTTTGTTGGATAGAGTAAAATATACTTCTTACTGTGAGTTATAGTGAAAAAGGTTCAAAAGCCACTAACCTAGCTTGCAGTATTGTCTACTTGATTCCTTAGAATCAACTATTTAAATTCTAATTTAAGAAATTATATTTCAGTGTTAGGAAAATATCTTTTTTTAAAGAGTTGATATGCTTCCTTTTTACCCTGATACTAAGAAAAGAGAGTGTAAAATTTGTAGAATCTAAAAAGGCGTTTATCCCTCTTCTGAATTGTCACATCATGTTTTTATTTTTGGTCATTACTTTATAAAAGTTACTTATTTATGTACCTTGATTTTCATATTACTGGAGAAACTTTTTGAAGATAAGATCTTACTCATATATATGAACTTATGATACTTAGTATAATGCCTTGTGCTTAATAGGTGCTTATTAAGAATTTGAGTGTCAAACGCTGGGTGATATAGTTGACAGAATTGAGAAGTAAAAAGGGTTAGTGATTAGAAAAATGGGGAGAAGAGTGTAAGAAAAATAAGGACAGAATGAAAGATTAAACTGTGACAGGTACTGAATTGAGAGCAAATTTAGATGCATTTTGTTGCTCTAATTTTCTCTGTAGTATATGTCTGTCATTATCAGATTGGATAAAAATCCCTAAATAAGGTTTTTTTTTTAATCTTTACTAAGTTTATAAAACTAACAGATTAATATATTTATTTTTGTTCTCATTGAATCAACTTATGTAGGAATAAAAAGTTATATAATTATTTGTTTTATTTTGACTAGGCGTTTGCAGTCCCTAATTAAAAATATTACACTTAGAAGAACAAAGACAAGCAAAATTAAAGGAAAACCTGTTTTGGAGTTACCAGAACGTAAAGTATTTATTCAGCACATTACACTTACAGATGAAGAGAGAAAGATTTACCAGTCCGTGAAAAATGAAGGCAGAGCTACTATTGGGAGGTATGGAGAAAGCAAGTCATTTTAGAAATTAGTTTTTTACTTTGTTAACTTTAATTGAAGAGCCTTTTTAGAAATGTAAACTATAAAAGCCTTCAGTACACTGAAGTATAATTTGTTTTTAAGTATTCAAACTGCTTTTTTACAAATTAATAGTTGGAGTGAAATAGTATTATAATTCACCAGGTAAGTAACTCCTACAGTTAGGGAAAAAAGTTTATGTGAAATGGCAAGTTTTGAATTGCTAGTCAGAAGACCTTTCTTGCTTCTATTCCTGTTTTTGTGACATGGGAGAAAATTAAAAGCGTTGAAAGAAGTATACATAGGGAAAGTAAACCTATTAAGGACTAAAACTTGAAATTTTTATGGCGTTCAGGGAAGATGATTTCACCAGGAGGGTGACATGTGGGTAAGGATTTAAAGAAGATTGGGGCTAGGAGGCATTTCTGGCAGAGGGGAACAGCGAGAGTAAAGGTCCTGAGTTGGGAGCAAACCCGAGGAACTTAAGCAACAAAGAGGCAAGTGTGGCTGGATAATATGAGCAAGGTAGAAAATAGTAATGATGGTAGAGAGCTGTTGGAGTAGGGGCTGGTGACAATTATGTAAGGCATTGTGGCATATTTCAGGAACTTTGGCTTTTACTGTTTATGAGATTTAGGAACCTCTGAAGTGTTTTGAATCACAAGAGTGACTTAATTTTATTTTTATTTTAAAGTATCACTGGCTGTTGTGTTATTTAGAAATAAGGCATAAATAGGGAGAACAGTCGGGACTTCTCAGGTGGCGCTAGTGATAAAGAAACTGCCTGCCAGTGCAGGAGACATAAGAGCCCCAAGTTCGATCCCTTGGGAAGATCTCCTGGAGGAGGGCGTGGCAACTCACTCCAGTATTCTTGCCTGAAGAATCCCCATGAACAGAGGAGGCTGGTGGGCTATGGTCCATAGGGTTGCAAAGAGTCGGACACGACTGAAGCGAGTTCGCACAGGGAGAACAGTGGCAGTAATCAAAGTAAGAGATGATGGTGTTTTTTTACTACAGTAGTAGTGATGAGGAGGGTGAGAAATACCTAGATTTTGTTATATTTTGAAGGGAGAGCCAACAGAACTTGCTGATTTATATAGCATGGGGTTGTGAGAGAAGTGGAAGGTTACTGTAAGGTTTTTCACATGAGTGACTAGAAGGATGAAATTGCCATTTGCAGAATATAGACATATTCCGAGGAGGAGCAGAGTTTTTTCAGGGAAAATGAGAAACTCCGCTTTGGACACATTGATTATGTGATGCCTGTGTGTTTCCCAAGTGGAGATGTCATATACTTGGTTGAATATGAGGTTAGAGTTCATAGGAATTATCTAGAGTTCATAGGAATTTGAAAGTCACCTGTGTGTAAATGATAGTTAAAGCCAGGGGACTGGATTAAAGTCACCAAGAGAGTGAGTGAAGTTAGAGAAGAGTTCTAGCAAGACAGAAGTAGCTGGTGAGATAGGAGGAGGCTTCTACTTCAGTATCTAGCACTCAAAAGGAATTTCTTAAACTGAAATAATGATTTTCAGTGTACGAAATGATGCCAGGAAGTAGTTAGACTATTGGTAATGTTATTCTGTTTGAAAGGTTGAAAAAAAATAACTTTATTGAAACTGTTCTTAGAGAAATAAGTATTTTAAAAATATCTTAATAGGTAATACATTTACAAACATTGAGCAGTTACTAGGTGTTAATGCAGTCATCTGAAAGTGCTTTATGTATATTAATTCACAGCAATTCTAGTAAGTCAGTACAAAGATTACCTACATCTTACTGAGGAAGAATCTGAGAGACAGAGGCAGTTAATTGACTTACCGTATGTCACGCAGCTAATGACAGAGCTGGTGCTTAAACTCAGGCAGTTTGATTCTAGAATTTGTAAGTTTAATCTTTATATTGCCTATTCCTTGCATTCTTGAATGTTGTTGTGTGCATGCTCAGTTGCGTTTGACTCTTTGTGACTCAGTGGACTGTATAGCCCGCCCAGGCAAGAATACTGGAGTGGGTAGCCATTTCCTGCTCCAGGGGTTCTTCCCGACCCAGAGATCAAACCCAAATTTCCTGTGTCTCCTGCATTGGCGGGTGGATTCTTTACTACTGTGCCACCTGGGAAGCCTGCATTCTTGAATACTGAGAAGCATTTGTTGCCACAATACTACCCTTACTAATAATATCAGCACATATATATCATTCATTGTAGTTCAGCACTGTTGTAAATGGTTTGCATGTGGTAACTTTTTTAATATAGCAATCCTATTAGGTATGTATTATGCCACTATTACAACTGAGGAAGCTCAAGGCACAGGTTGAGAAACCTGCCCAAGGTTTCATGGTTAAACTGACAAAGTCATGTTTTGAATTCAGACAGTTTAGCTCTAGAGTCTGTCCTCTTAACCATTAGGCTATATTTCTTCTATTCCCTTAATACTTAAATATCATTCTTCCTTCAGAACCTTTATCATCTTTTTTCTATATTTTATATTGACTCTTTCCCTTGAAAACCTTGATTTTCTTTTTATTCTTTTCTTTAAAGTCCAGCAATCTCACCAGGATCTCTCTCTGTTGACTTTTTTTTTCCTGGAACAGGTGGTTCCATTTAAATCTGTAGACTCCAGGATTCCCCTGTACCCCACTTTGGGAAAGTTTTCTTAAATATTGCTTTCTGCTCATTATTTTATTTCTCTCTGTGTATGTTGGATGGTCTTTGATTTTCCATAGGTATCATTTTACTCTAATCTTTTATATCTTTGTGTTTAATTTTGTTTTTCTCAATCCTGTTTCCTACATTCTTTCCTGTGTTTATCAGTGGCTGGTCCCGTGGCTCAGTGGTAAAGAATCCACCTACAATGCAGGAGACGGGTTTGATCCCTGTATGGGGAAGAATCCCTGGAGGAGGGCATAGTAACCCACTCTAGTATTCTTGCCTGGAGAATCCCATGGACAGAGGAGCCTGTCGGGCTACTGTCCATAAGGTCACAAAGAGTCAGACATAACTGAAGCGACTGAGCACACACACACACAGAGTCTCTTTTAAGTTGGCTTTCCTGTGGCTTTCTCTGATAGTTCACTTTTCTCTTTCTTACTCTTTAGCTGTACCAGCTCATTTTTGATCTCTGTTTTGTTTTGCCATACCTTTTCAAAGTTTTGTCTCTGCTTTAAGGTATTGGTGTTTTTTTAGGAGGAACTGTTTTAACAAGTGGTGTTATCATGGCAGAATTCTTGGTCATAATTTTTAATTTGTTCTATGGCAACTTTTTTCTGGTGAGTTTTCTTTTGATGCTATTTGTTTTCTCCCTTGATCTGTGCTGATTATTACTCATATATGAATGTCTTGAGTTCTTTCTGGACTAGCTATTTGCAAGAGATTCATACAAAGGGATAGGAATCATAGCTGTATCCTTGACTAGTAAGAAATATATCCTGTTTAATTATGACTCAGGGTGTTACATGTGAGTTCTGTCAACAGAGATCGGAAGCTTTAGGGTGCCCTGTGATATGGAATGCTGTGCTTGTAGTATTTTCTGAAAAAAAAACACAGTAGGTCAGTGCATTTCCTTATTCAGTTTGTCTTCCCTCTGTCCTGGTATAAACTTGTCCTGGGATGTTCAAGCCATGAGCCATGCACCCTGTTTTTGTTTCTGCATGTAAGAGGTGGTGGTTTTCTCCTTAGGGCAGCAAGAGCCCTAAGGCTCTAATTTGAAGAATTGTGCTCTGGCAGGTCTGCTTGAGATCTGCAGTCATATCTCTCATTATCTTCCTGTTTGATATTAACTGTAGTTTGCAGCCATTTCTCATATACTTTGCTTTATTGGTGTAAATCTCTCCTGGTTTCATTAAAGATAAGAGTGTACTTTTCTGTTTTCCATTCTTGTTTTGAAGCGATTTCTAGGGAAGAAGAGAACAATGCTATTTGTGTGTGTGTGTGTATGCTGTTTTAGAATAGGAAATACTATTGTTTAGAGGCCTTCATAGTATTTAACATTTTTACCTCTAGGTATTTTAATGAAGGGACTGTCCTTGCACACTATGCAGATGTCCTGGGTCTTTTGCTTAGATTGCGGCAGATTTGTTGTCATACACACCTTCTTGCAAATACAGTGTCTTCCAGTGGTCCCTCAGGTAGGTAAATGTGATTGGTTTACACATTATATTTATTAGAGATATTTAAATCAAAATAAAAAATTGTTCATGTGGCCTAAATTTGGTTTGTCAAATGGACATTGATTTTTAGTATAGGACTCAACTAGAAATATACTCAAAAATCTCTTTAACAATGAAATGGAATATCAATGAGGTTTTCCAGGATTTCCAATGATAGTCTTACAAGGATCAAATTGCATCAGCCTTATATTCTGTGGTAGTACCTGCAGACTGTGTTATAATATTGTTTCTGTGTAAGGTATGTTATGTGGAACTTCTGAATTTTTCTTAAAATTTCAAATTTAAATCAAGCTTTTTACCTATGATAAAAAAATAAAAGACTAAGAACTACCCAAGCGAAACTTTTCCCTGTATATAAGCAAGATTAAGATTGTCTAGTCGTATTACAAGTCTTCCTCTGAAATTAATTATTCGGCCTTTTCTCTAGGGAATGATACACCTGAAGAACTACGAAAGAAGTTAATAAAGAAGATGAAGTTAATTTTGAGCTCGGGTTCTGATGAAGAATGTGCAATTTGCTTGGATTCTTTAATGGCTCCTGTCATAACGCATTGTGCACACGTCTTCTGTAAACCTTGTATTTGCCAAGTCATTCAGAATGAGCAGGTGAGTTTTATGCCTGGTACAAATTCAGTGTTTGATGGAGTGGAGTTCCAGTGTTGAGTGTAATGGAAACCCAAGCCCAACAAAGACTATAAGGAGTTTTTCACTTGGGTTTGCTAGTACACTGTTTATAGTTAATTTTATCAATGTTTATATTTCATGTAACTAAGCTCTTGTCATATAAAAAGACATAGCTTTGGAGGTATATTTCACAGTCAGTGTTTTAATTCTACTGATTCTTCAGATCATTTCTAAGAAATAGACTTATAATGTTAGACACAAAGGTAATTTAAAATTTTCTAGTAAAACAGATCAATTTTTATAATGCATTTTTATTTATCCAGTATACCTAAAATACAGAAATTATTAATGAGATGCCTTATATGATTTTTTTTAAACTTAGGAGTTCAAAATTCAGTGGTATTGTGCACTTAAAGCACGTTTCACTTTGTCTTTGCCATATTTCAACAGCTTAGTTGCCATGCCATGGCTATTAGACTGTTATATCTGGGTAGGTCTAAATTTATGTGACGTGTAATAATCCTCTAAGCAGTCCTTTTAAGGTATAACTTTTTTAAACATTTTTATGGAGAGGTAATCTTGATTGTACATAGTTTCAGAATATTTTTTATTGTAATGGTATTTGGTATGTAGTTATTTTAGAGATAATCTTATTAGTATGCCTTGGTACAAAATAGACACAACAGACAACTGCTTTGAATGAACCTGCTAGGACTTAACACATCTGAACTACTTTATAAGCTATGAAGAAGGAATTGTTTTTCTTCTAAAGAATAGTTTCAATTAGTATGCTGTATTTTAATTAGCTCAAGAAACTGTTTTCATAGTTTCTTTATTTGTCTGAAAATAATATTTATTGTTTCAAGCTCTTGCTGCTAGTCAGGATTACCTGCTTTTGCTCTCTTACCAATCCCACTTCCTACATTAGAACATTATATCTGCCTGGAGTTCAGCATATACAGATTTATCTCAAATGGATGAATCTAATAAAAGGTTTAATAAAATGCTGACTATTTGGGATATGGAATTTATCTTGCCTTTTAAACTTTGGGTAAATTTATATTTCTGTTCCTTTGTTAAGTGTCACTCGTACTTTGTTCTTTCTTCTATAGCCTCATGCTAAATGCCCTTTATGCAGAAATGATATACATGGAGACAGTTTAATAGAATGTCCTCCAGAAGAATTGGCATGTGACACTGAGAAAAAGTCTAATATGGAATGGACATCCAGTTCGAAGGTAAATATACATGTGCAAATATTTGAATATTTGTTTTATGTTTATATAAAGAAATAATCATATTTAAAAATAATAATTCTGCTTTTAATCTTGTCACTTGAGTATTATAATTTGTTGGTGGTTAGTGGCTTTTATAGTGGTGAATTTAAGAGTAGAGAGAAAGGGTTCAGATTATGAAAAATATGATAGTCTCAATTTTTTAAAAGAAATTAGTGGTCTTTTACAGTTGCATTTTGGGGAGATAATATGTCAGAACCTTTCTCTTCCCATTCAAAATGGAACCTAATGGGTGTCCTAATTTTTTTCAGATTAATGCTCTAATGCATGCATTGATTGATTTAAGAAAGAAGAACCCCAAGATAAAAAGTTTAGTCGTTTCTCAGTTTACAACATTTCTGTCTTTAATAGAAACACCCCTCAGGTAAGTTCAACAGTGTTTTTCACTTTGAGCAAAAGGATTTTATATATATGTTTTAATTTGAATAGCAAAATCCCATTATTTATGTTTTAGCAGTTTTATTCATTTCATCTATCTAAAATAACTAACAATAAAGAATATTCCTGAGAACTTAGAATTTTAAAGTTTAAGTCCTGGATTTATAGGAGAAAACGTTGACTGTAGAGCCTGACATATTAGTAGATGATTAGTACATATTTGTCAAAAGAAATGAATGAAAGAATTGGTTTAATGAAAAGATTACAATTACTTACCATGTTTTTATAGTGTAGTAACTTACTTGTCTCTTTTGTCCCCTCCATTAGAACCTCTGGATTTGTATTTACTCGTTTGGATGGTTCCATGGCCCAAAAAAAAAGAGTTGAATCAATTCAGTGTTTTCAAAACACTGAAGCAGGATCTCCAACTATAATGCTTCTATCCTTAAAAGCAGGTGGAGTTGGTTTGAATCTTTCTGCAGCTTCTCGAGTTTTTTTAATGGATCCAGTAAGTAGTTTTATAAGACTTTTTGATCTGTTACTACTTCTTTACCAAAATAGTTTTTTGTTTGTTTTTTTAAAATACCTGTATAGTTGTAACTGATTATGAAAATGCTTAGGCAAACTTTAGAAATAGATAATAACTTAGGAAATGTGTTTTGAGGGCTTTCTCTTTAAGTGCTTTATATATATCAACTGAAATTCTCACAACATCTCTGTGAGTAGATCTTGTTACTTATCCCTGTTTTGCAGGTGAGGAAACTGAAACCAAGATGTGAAATAACTTGCCCTGTCACACAGCTAGTAATACACAAATCAGGATCTGAGTCCATGTTCATAAGTATTGTGCTGTGCTTTTCTACTGCTCTTCTATATGCAGAATACGTTTCTGTTATTTCTAATGCTTTAGGGAAGTGTTTTCATTGATTTGGCCCATGAATAGTGAGATCCTATTTTGTATCAGGGAATCTTCCAGATGTGGAATATGGCTATAAACAGAATAGACAAAGTAGCCACCATCATGGTACTAATAGTCTCAAGCTTTACTGTGCATAAGAATTAAGAAATACAACTTGACCTCTGTCCTCAAATTTAGGAGTTCCTAGATGAGACCCGGGAAACTGCATTTTTAAGGAGGTGCAGGTGGTCCAGCATCACAGTTTAGAAACAAATAATATTAATGGAATGTTTTGGGTAAATTTTAATGTCTGATACAGTGCAGTCACTGTGTGTGAAACAGGCCTAGGGATAGAGTGGGAGCTAAAATTCACTCTGAACTTGACTCATCAAACTGTGACTTAGAGTTGCATCCCTATAGGAGCACTTTTTCTTGATTGTACAAAGGGTTTTGTTGGACTGGAAACCCTCTGAACTAATTCAATTTCTAATTTGTATTGCATTCTGTTTTGGCTAGAGGAAACCCTGTACTATTTCTGTGTAACCACAGACTTAATTAAGGTTTGCGATTTTACCTTAAAGAAATTTTACTAAGATAAAAATTTTGAATTATTCTGGATAGACAGTCTAGTTGAAGCATATACCTGTTACCAAGGTTTTATTCTTCCCTCACCTGAGGGTGACCTTTCCAGTAATATCACAGCCATAAGCCATACTCAGGCATTCATGGATTTCATGTTAATGCCATGGGGATGGCAGTGTCTATTGTATTTTCTTGCCTTAGTTCTGTGGATGAAGTTTTAAATCTCTGCTGGAGTTCTGGTATTATGGTTATTATAAAAACTGTGCGTTGTAACTACAGATAATAATTGTAGAAGCTGATTTTTGGAACAGATTCCTAAATTATTTTTTCTTCGGTTATAATCTTAGTACTTGATAAGAAAGAGGTTGTTAATACCAAATACAGTAATTTAATTAGTATTATAAAGTTGACCAGAGACTAAACTCTTTTTAACAGTTATACTTTTAGAAAACTTACAGAATGTTTAGTAGTTTCATAGTAAGTTGATTGTTTTTCATTGAATATTTTAAGTTTTCAGATATTGTTTCTAACTTTAAAACAAAAGCCAGGTCCCCAAAAAATAAGATTCAGTAAAAAAAAAAAAAAATCTGCTCATGAAAATCTTTTACCTCTTTATGGAGTATTATATAAAAGATAAGATAAATTTTGATATTTCATTATGAGCTTTTGATAAAGTTAATTGCTTCCTTCATCACTGCCTATAAGAATGGGAGCTATCAGTTTTCTATTACCATGAAATAAATTTTATTATACATCTTAGTCATACTTGATGTATACTACCATCTCACCATGAGGTTCCTAGACAAAATACAGACAGCAGAAAGGAACATTTTATCTGGGTTTTTAGTATAATGGTTTCAAAGTGTGTCCAGTTGCAAACTACAAAATATTCACAGAACATGACTGTCAGTTTTAGAAAATCATAAGCTACATAAGTCCTTTAAATCTAACTTCTATACCAAAAACCAATCCCCAAATCAAATTATAGCAAGTTAATAGTTTAAAAAATCTCCTTTTCTCTAGATCTCAAGGGAACTTTAAAAAGAAGAAAATAACTTCCGAAGTATAAATTGTACCGTGAACTTGTCATCTACTTATTATTCATTTGTGATTTTGTTTCTATTTTCCGTTGGTACTTTGTTGTATACATTTTCCTTTTCTCAGCTTCTTTCCTATTTTCAGCTTCAAGAATCATTCCATAGTTTAGTTTAAAATTTGATGATCCCTACCCTGACAATTCATGATATTATTTCAAAACCACTTGACTCCTATCTTCTAGACTGAAAAGCTCTATATCCTTCTTGCTTATTCTTCCCTTTTCAGTGCTTCATTGTTTTATTCTTTACCATAAGAGAGTCCCTATGATAATGCTTATGTTAATTAGCTAATGTTACTTTCTTAGATCATTTTTGAAGTCAAACTGATTTCAAGTATATATACTGAAAATTATATTGCAAAGTCTTAAATAATTTTTAGGACTTTTGACCACTCCTGAAATCTTTTTTTGTACTTTTACATAATGAATGGAGGAAAATGAAAGAAAAAGAACCAAAGACCAGCAGAAAAGGGAAAAGACTTTTTCATTAAATGGACTCACCTATCTTTTCTGATGTAAAGTATTTTGGAGAGTGTACAAGCTTCCTCTGTTAAGCAAATATAGTTTAACTTGAAAGTGGGTTGAGAAGAAACTGGAAAGATATTATCTGACTACTCAACAGTCATTTATACTGTGTGATTTCTATTTTTCAGACCTTCAGTTAGATACTGGAGGCAGTGGAGTGAAATGGCAGGGGAGAGAACACCTGCCTATCATAGTAGTGATTGGGGAAGGCAGTTGGGGGTGTGTGGATTGTTTTGTCCCCAGAACATTTATTAATATATCATTATCTGAGTTCGTTCCAAAAGATTTCAGTCAGTAAAAGGTGAATGAATAACACTGCAACAAAAGGACTTGTATAGAACACATACAGGTTAAGGTGTTAATGATGCGATTCATGTTCTTACTAGGCCTGGAATCCAGCTGCTGAAGATCAGTGCTTTGACAGATGCCATAGACTTGGCCAGAAGCAAGAAGTTATTATCACAAAAGTGAGTTTTTAAGATACCTATTTTAAAATTAGGTTGTAAGATTTTAAAAACTACATAAATAGTGCACGAATTTATTGTTATGAAAGATTGAAATAGAATTATGCAGAGCAAACTATTAGGGTCATCTTTATTCTGGTCTTGTTAACTTTTTTTATGTGAATTGCTTGCTTATATCTTTTGCCAAGTTTTCATAAAGAACAAATATAGTTTTATAGTATAAAGGACTTTATAAATTCTGATTTTAAATGTTTTGTTATGTGTATTGGAAGTTTTTTATCCCAGGCTCTTGTTTATCTTTAAACTTTGTGGGGTTTTTTGTCATGAAAGTTTAGAAATTTTTATGATTTAAAATATGTCAGCCTTTTTCTCTGTAGCTCTTGTATTTTTGAGGTCTTGCTTAGAACCGAAGACTTTTATCTTCAAATTTTAAAAATGACTCTTCTGTTAAGTTATGTAAACTGGAGGGGTGCTGTGCTTCGTCTCTCAGTTGTGTCCGACTCTTTGCAACCCCATGGACTGTAGTCCACCAGAGCCAGACAGGCTCCTCTGTCCATGGGGATATTCCAGGCAAGAATACTGGAGTGGGTTACCATGCCCTTCTCCAGGGGATCTTCCCAACCCAGGGATCAAACCCAGGTCTCCTGCATTGCAGGTGGATTCTTGACCGTCTGATCACCACTGGAAGTAGTGTTTTATAAAAATATCAATAAAAATTGTCATATTCAAAATTTGGAAAATGTTACCCACAAAAATCTCCTGTAGTTCTGATTCTTTTGAAATATTTTTCTTTTTGTTTATGACTCATGATATGGATCTAACTTTATTGTTTTCAAATGAAGAATCATTTGTTACATTACCATTTTTAAGTCGATCTTTTTTTTTCTACCAATTTGAAATGTCACTTCTTCATAAACTAATTCATATATATTATATGGGTCTCTTTCTGGACTCTGTTCCATTTCATTGATCTCTTTTCCTATTCCCAGGACAATATTACTTTAATAATTTCTGTGGTTTTATAAAGTATGCCTTGATATCTAATAGAGCATAGTGCTCTCATTACCCTTCTTTCTGAAAATTGTGTTGGTTTTTATTATTTAGTCATGAATTGAACTTTGGATTTGGATTACCAAATCCCATTTAAGAAATCTTGTTTGGGATTTACTGAATTTATGATTAATTTGAAAACTGTATTCTTTATAAATAAGGAGTGTTCCCATATAAGAATTCAGTATCACTCTCCATTTATTTAGGTCTTTTGTGTATTTCAGTAACATTTTATAACACAATTTGTTATTACAGTAACTGGGACCTCTTGTACAGTGTTAAATAGTAGTAATGATAGTAATCATTCTTGACTTGTTCCTATCTTTGTTGGAAATACTTTCTGTTTTACATTAAGTATGTGTTCTTGGTAAGTTTCTAGTAGATGTCCTTAATAAGATTGAGGACATTTATTTCTAGGTTAATGAGGATTCTTTTTAAAATCAAAGTTTTTAATCAGGAATAAATGTTGAACTTTATCAAATTCTTCTTTGGCATTTACTGAGATGATCACATTTTTTCTCTTTTAATTTTCTGAATTATACCAGATGAAGGCATATTCTTTCTGGGAAAGTCTTATTTGGCTTTTTAAATATGCTGAATTTATTTTGCTAATATTCCAGCTACAGCATTGTCCATAAAGTTTGCTTTTTTTATTTGTTGCTCTTATCTGATGATAGAGTTATAACATGTCCTTACAGCTATAGTCTTTATACAGGAGAAATATACTGAGTAATAGGGGAGATGGTGTTCATCTGTAGCTATCATATCATATTCTAATATTCCTACTGTATATTGAGAAAGAAAGGGAGAGTGAAACAGTTTCTAATAGATTATTATTGGTCATTTTTGATAGTACATAATACTATAAGGAAGCAGATTCCTTTAGAGTAGAGCATTATTTTCATTAGATCTCATTTTTTTAATTAAAGAATTTAATAAGTATTGTGACCTAAAAAGTACCTAACCAATTTAACTTTGTTTTTCTTTTTACAGTTCATTGTGAAGGATTCTGTTGAAGAAAACATGCTGAAAATACAAGACACAAAGAGAGAACTTGCAGCTGGAGCCTTTGGAACTAAGAAAACAAATGCGAGTGAAATGAAACAAGCCAAAATCGATGAGATCAGAACTTTAATTGATTTATAAATTTGTGGAATTTGGTAAGGTCAGTTTAATCAGATACATACACAAGTTTTAGAAATGAGAAAAATGCAGTTCTAGAAATGATATCTAGAGTATGTCTTCTAAAAGGGGCATATTTTATATTAGTGAAGTGGTATTACTAATCACCTTCTATATATGAACCTATTTTTAATGATATTTCAAATAGCAATAAGTTCTGTTATATGCCATGGCCTAAAATAATTTTGGGGGGAGAAAAAGTTACTTTTATTCAACTTTTCATACTATCTATGCTGAGTATTTTCATATATCTCCCAAGTACTCAGCTTTTTCATATTTCCAAAAAGGTCAAACCTTTTATACTTTTGACCAAATAGAGAGTTATTTTCTATGTTGACACAGTTGGTTAGTCACCAAAGCCTCCCATTTGTGATGCTGTGGATTCATAATCCTTGTAAACGATTAATATGTACACAGACTATACAAGAGATTGATTTTATTGGACCTTTGAAAACCGTGTATGCATTCCAGAACATTAAATGAGAGACCAAAGTCCAGGTTAGCAAGTTACTTGTTTTTTGTTTGGTTTTGTTCATATATGTGTGTGTGTGTTTTGGTTTTTTTGTTTAGTTTTTTTTCATAGTATCATTGAGGTAAAATTCAAATAAGTGACTTACAATTTTATGTTCATGAAAAAAATTAGGGTTTGTGTTAGAACACTATTTTCTCCATTTAGTCAGGTGGTACTTTTCTTTTTATTTAAATATAACTTGATGTGTTAGTGTGTAAATACAGTCTGTGGGGATGAGAAGGAACCAGTTCTGCCCAATTTGATTTGACTATTTAAATTATGGAATTGCTGAATAGATATTTCTATATATAGATAATATTATTTATGTGCTTTTAAAAAAAACTTTATAAATTTTTATAATTCAGAAGACTACTATATGTGAGAGGCATGATATCTGGATGGAAGTTGGGCTGGATGACGTCCAAAATTGTTTCAACTTTTAAAGACATCTTAATCCCTAAATGGAGAATTTTCTTTGATATTATGTGTAGAATCAGAATTTCATTTTGGAATTTGAGTAATTCACCCTTACACCTACCTACAGAATCAGTCATCATTTTCCTACTTTTTTGTTAATAATCAAACAGTAGCTGCCACAGAATTCTTGATGACTCTTTTAGTCACATTTAAAACTATCAATCAGGTTAGGTAGTACGTGGTGTTTTTTCCTTAAGGGAAACTTTATTTTTAATCTAAAGAAGGAAGAAATTGATCACTATAGTAGGAGAAGCTTCATGTTTGATGACACAAATTTAAGAACACCTTATATTTAACTTACAGTGTTGGAAGTGACAACTGAAAGATAAGAGGAGATTGGAGGCAGGGTTGTATTCTAGGGCACCCATCTTAGATTTAACACATACTTTATCACCAGCTAAGTCCTTCCCTTCTCTGAGCCCTATCCTTTGCTCCAAGGGAACAGTGGATTAGACAGCAAGAATCTTCCCAGGCCTTTTTCTCTTCAGCAGCAGGTGATGAAAAGGACCAATAGACCTTGCTGCGGCGATGAGAATGGAATTATAACTTGAGGTTGGTCCACTAGCATGAGGAGTGATAGAGAAGTTCTTTACTTTGTAGGACTAGCACAAAAAATCAAGTTGATCAGGATCTCATAAACATGATACATGGGTTCTCAATATACCAATACTCCTGTGAGATTAAGTATAAAAAGAGTTCGCAGCAAAAAACACTCTCCTTGCTTACAAAGGCAAAACCTTACAAACTCACTGCAAAGTGAAGACTGCTTGCTTCTTTACCCAAGCATTTACAGACTTGTGTTTTTAAACACACTCATAATGATAAATGTGGCAAGTCATTTAAAAAATACCTTTTTGGTTTTGTACAGTTCCATTAAGTGGTGTTAAATAAAAAACAAATTCATCCTATGAAAATATATAAACTACTGGAATGAAAAGTTCATATTATGTTTATGCTGTTAACTCTGTTTCATTATTATGTAGAGTAGTAGCTTTAGAAATAACTTGAAAATACTGTGTTTCCACTTGTGGTTCAAACTGGATTTTGTTTTAAATTTAAAATTAATAAAAGTTTCAAAAATTATTATTTTCTCAGTGCCATATTTTAATGAGTACTTTTTCTTTAAAGAATATTTAATCTTTATAAATCTCATATTTCTGTTAAGATGTCTTTTATATAATTATTTTTTACTGACAGTACATAAAAAGTACTACAAGTAGCTGAGAAAAATTGACTCATTCCTACCCTTTTTTAATTTTACTAAATTTCAGTTTAACTGACTTTCTTGTTTAGAACTCAGTGTATATATTTTAAAATTTTAAGTATCTTGATCTTAAACATTGGTTTCAATTATTTTTATTTTCCCATCAGGCAGAAAAAAGGAGCTGTGATAACGGCTATGTATAGTGGTATACTAGATACCACTATGGATTATAGACTTTGCCCTTATTACAGCTCCAGGATTGGGAATATCAAGAGAATAATCATTTTATGTTTAAAACCAGTAAGTACCAATAAAATTATACTCAGGTAATGCATATTTTCTTTTGGGGATATCAAAGGCATTCACTGGTGTATTTTTTTAATTAATTAATTTTAATTGGAGGCTAATTACAGTATTGTAGTGGTTTTTGTCATACATTGACATGAATCAGCCATGGGTGTACATGTGTTCCCCATCCTGAATCCCCCTCCCGCCTCCCTCCCCATCCTATCCCTCAGGGTCATCCAAGTGCACCAGCCCTGAGCACCCTGTCTCATGCATCGAACCTGGACTGGCGATGTATTTTACATATAGTAATATATGTGTTTCAATGCTATTCTCTCAAATCATCCCACCCTCACCTTCTCCCACAGAGTCCAAAAGTCTGTTCCTTATATCTGTGTCTCTTTTGCTGTCTCGCATGTAGGGTCGTCGTTACCATCTTTCTAAATTCCATAAATATGTGTTAATATACTGTATTGGTGTTTTTCTTTCTGACTGACTTCACTCTGTATAATAGGCTCCAGTTTCATCCACCTCATTAGAACTGGTTCAAATGCGTTCTTTTTAATAGCTGAGTAATATTCCACTGTGTATATGTTTACCACAGCTTTCTTACGCATTCATCTGCAAATGGACATCTAGGTTGCTTCCATGCCCTAGCTATTGTAAACAGTGCTGCAGTGAACATTGGGGTACACATGTCTCTTTCAGTTCTGGTTTCCGTGGTGTGTATGCCCAGCAGTGGGATTGCTGGGTCGTATGGCAGTTCTGTTTGCAGTTTTTGAGGAATCTCCACACTGTTCTCCATAGTGGCTGTAGCAGTTTGCATTCCCACTCACTGGTGTGTTTTTTATTCCTTTTATTTATAGTGCTTAACAAAGGTCTGTTCATTAGTATTTGGAAAGAAGATTCATCAAAAACATGAGGACAATGATATGTTTGGCTTATTAATAAGAATTCAAATGCTTAACCTTAAGTTTTCAACTATATTAAACTTGAAAATATTTGCAAAAGGTGAGATACAACAGCTTTCCTTCATTTAATTCACCAATAAGTATGTATAACCTTCCTTACAAGTTCTACAATCTGGAATTCAGTACCTCATTTTTATGGTACTTCTAAATAAAAAGATCCCAAGATACTGATAGCTGTGAATAATGGTTGGTAGGCTAACCTGTAGTAATGTCTACTTCAAAGGGAGAAACTCTGTTGATTAGAAACCCTGTTAGCAGACATAATGTTTTCTTCCATGTTAATATATTTATACTTATTGTGTGGTAATAAGGGAGAACAGTCTTCTAGATGAAGCTATAATAATATGCTGCTTTTGAAAGGGAAGATGATTTCTTATTCCCAATCAGATCTTCCAAAGGTTAAGATGGGATTTTAAAAAATCTCTTTTCCAGCTCCCTGTTCAACCTTCTTGATCATGAATTTTCTGACAGATTTAAACTCGCTTCTACCTTTAAATATGAAAATTAATTTTTCATTGAAAATACAATTTTAATAATATATATTATTCAAGTGTACATGGAACAGGACACCTCCATTAATCTGAACCAAGATATAGTAACTAGGCTACACTGGGACTTCACTTAGAAGAACAGCAAATGTCAAAATGATTTCTTAAATTGGTAGATAAATTCTAGGGCATGTCTTTGCACAGTTGAAACCCAATCTAGTATTCCAAGAGGGTATTTAATGTGATAGATGTGATATTAAAAGTCATCAGAGAGATTATATATTGTTAAAACATGTGGGCCAGAGATTATATATTGTTAAAATGTGTGGGCCATTTGCTAAAGCAGAGATAGGACTCATGTTTTGAAATGTTTTCAGTAAGTTTGCCATCTCTTCAGCATTCTGTCAATAGTGTCTTAGAAAGGCAGATAAAATTAACTAGGATACAGTTTCCTGAATGCTTAAACTAATTTACCCTTTTTATTATGGTAGGGAAGGGCTATTCCCTAATAGTACATCATAGAATTTTAAAACCACTGCAGTGAGAAGCCTGCGCACCACAACTAGAGAGTAGCCCCCACTCTCTGCAACTAGAGAAAGCCCATGTGCAGCAACAAAGACCCAGCACAACCACAAATAAACTACGTAAGCCTTTTAAGTTTAGAGCTTTTCTCTTACGCAGTGTAAAAAAATAGGGAACCAAAGGGAATAAGTAAACACAAAGAGTTTATACCAGATGAAATGTTTAATTCTCCTCACTCCCTAGTTAGATGCTTTGATATCCTCAATTTTATTAAAAAAAAAAAAGGATTTGAGTCTTGTGATCTCGTGATACAGATGAAGAGCTCCAAATATTTGGATTGCATGTTACGTGGTCACAACAATAAGGCAGTATTAGTTATCTGAAGACTAGGTTTCTGTTCATCCCAACTAGGAGCAGAGAAACCAAAAAAGGCTTCTAACCACCTAAAATAACAGTGTTCAATAAATCCATATACTTAATAGAAAAGTACCTAGTGTTCAAAGGCCCTGTTATTAAACATTTAACTCTTTTCCTATTTTTGTTCTAGGCAAACCGTAGTGAGAAGTGGTAGCTGGTAGACTGGACATTATAGAAGGAAACTTAAAAGTGAACACAGAATAAGTAAATCACAAGAGCTGAGTGGCTTAGTATAGGTATACGGAGCCCTTACCTCTAAAAGGATGTTGACCCTGAATACACCACAGTATCATACAGTCATATCATAGAAGTTTTCCCTCTTCTGGGTCAATAAAACAACTGTGAAAACAAACAGGATAATTCTATATAGGCTTTTAAGATACAAAGTCTATACATTGTGAAGCTGAATTGTGTCCAAGCCTAAATTCATGACTTAACTCTATCCTTGAATTTTCTTACACATTCATTTTTATATTACAATTTCAGGCAGCCTATTTAGGAATGCCTTTTTGTAAAAAGTATCTTCCAAGTCCTATTTCAAGGCCATTGTCCTTACCTTCATAGCAAACAAAATGAAAGCTTTTCCATTATTTGTTTCTGGCATTTATATTTCTGGGTGTATACAGAGAATACTCTTGATCTCTTGGCCCATTTCCCTGATTTCATTGTCTGTATTGATCATTCATTTGTTTAATGCAGAGCATAGCTTTAGATTTAGAAGATACAAAGATCTGAATCAAAGTCT
Organism: Okapia johnstoni; assembly: GCA_024291935.2. Classification (NCBI taxonomy): domain Eukaryota; kingdom Metazoa; phylum Chordata; class Mammalia; order Artiodactyla; family Giraffidae; genus Okapia; species Okapia johnstoni. The sequence continues at coordinate 45,263,027 of CM044323.1, forward strand.
TTAACCTTTCTTATTCTCTGATTACCAAAGAAATGAGAAATCTATATATACATTATAGGGCTGATATGAGAATTGAGCTATAAGTACCTAGTAAATACTGTCTTTCCTCATTGCTTTCTTACAGATTGTTTTCACTTAAAGAAGATTGAATTTCAGCATCAGAAACTCAGAGAAATAAATTATCAAAGGCTGAGCCAGCAAGGAAGCCCATCACATAACATACCCAAGTGTAAAAATAGTTAATAATCCATTGTAATAGAAAAAAAAGGCAGACTGTGGCAAACTTTTATTTTAGGGGAAACCAAGTCTTCCTTAGCTTAATTCCCTACATTTCAGTGACATTAAAGAGGTAAACATTATACAATTAATTTATAGATGTTATTTATGATAATATTGCCTATGTCACTCAAGGGGCCGAGTTTGTCTTCTGGAAAGCCTTTACTAAATAGAAGTTGAATCCCCTGCTATGTAACAACATTGCACCATGCATCTTCCAAAAACTCTGACTCCCTGTTGTATTTAGTGTAAATATCTTCTTAATGTATCAAATGGTTCTCAAATGTCCCTTGGGTCATAGTCATTCCTTGATAGTACTTGGAATAGAGATACTATGGCCTCAACCTCAGCCAATGTTTACTGAATCATAATCTCTAGTGATAAGCGCAAGAGACTACTTACAAATACAGTGTTTTTCAGGAGCAGCCAGGTTGGAGACTCGTTGCTCAAGCTTCTAGTTTTTATTTACTAATTCCTCTCTCTTCTTCATATCCGATCCATCAGCAGCTTTATGCCTTCAGCCTGGTGGAAGGTGTGTTGGAATACCACTCTCTCTCTCCAGGACCACCACAGTAAACTAACTTGCCTTCTAATCAACCCTTGTTCTCATTTAAGCTGTTTTTCACCAGCTTCAGAAGCAGTGTTCTTAAAATGTAAATCACAAAGGTAAGACAATTAGACCTTCTTTAAGATGACTGGCATTGGACTGAAACAAACTATATTAAAATTAATTAAACCCCCTCAAAACCACCTTTGGAGGATGCTATGAAACCAGTTGCATATTTTATATACTGACTAGTGAGTAAAGGGAAGGAATCAAGCAATTATCCTGCCTCTTTAATAGGAAAAACTCAGGATAACCAGATTGGTGATCAATGTGAAGTATATAGAAATATTTCAGCTAGTAAGTGAGAGTACTACCATTTTGTAACCCCAGTGCGATAATGTATCTAGGCAATGATCGTTAATGGCAGTTAATATAACGAGATTAAATTACACCTTAATCTGACTGGTCCTCTGAATCAGTTTATAAGAAATACAGCATACAAGGAAACAAACTGCCATCAGTAAAGTGTAGAATGTGGGAGAGACTAAAGGACAAATAATCTGGTTTCTTCAGAAAATAAATTGCAAGGCAACAACAAAACAAGAAGGGAGTGTAAGGAAACAGTTTAATCAGAGATATCAACCAGTTGCACTATAAGGGCCTTACTTGTGATAGAGTCAATTCCCAGGCAGGTTGATAGAAGTCTGGGGTCCCTGAGGAGGAGAAAGGGGTCTGGGGCTCTCAAGGAGGAGATAGGGGTTTGGAGTTCTCAAGGAGGAGAAAAGGACAAAGTTTTCTCTACATTGCTTTGTCTTAGTATAACAATGTAAGGACATGTTTCTCCTTAACAAGAACCTTCTGACTAATCTTGTTATCTTAGGTATATTGTGGGGGTGGGTCTGGTGAGACCTTCCTATTGTTAGTTCTAATCTTGTTAATTTAAGATGTATGTTGTGGGAATGGGTCTGGTAAAAGTATATAAGGCCTTGAGAAGACTAGTGAGGGGGGGCTCTCTGTCCCCCTTCTGATGTCTATGTCAGAAGCTTCCTCTGTCCCTTTTTATACTTGAATAAAACTCTGCTACACAAAAGCTCTTGAGTGATCAAATCTGGTCCCTGGTCCAGAAGCTAAATTTTCGGAGATCGGAATCTGACATCCTTCACCTGAAGCTTTCACTTGGATCCTGTTGAGATCAAGTGGAAGTAAAACACAAAATAATGGCGGAAATTTGGAATTAAGTTTCTTGGTGTGAGCATTTTTGAAGTCCGTATGTTTTAAAGATGGTGTATTTCATGTGAATTTTTTTTATCTAGGATTTGCTTCCAAATAGTTTGGTAGGGGGAGTTCATGGGGATATAGGAACACACATGAAACAACTGTTGAAAGTAGGTGATGGGAGTTCTTTATACTATTCTGCTTACCTTGGTATGTAAGTTCCCATTAATAAAACATTACATATGTTACATTAATAAAACTTCAGTCATTATTGAATTTAAAATCCAAAGCCCAAACATTCATCTATGAAGCCAATACGTTCCTCTCCATCTAGTCTTGAAAGCTTTTATATCCACCCAGTTTTCCCGTTGCCACAATTTCCTCTGAACGGAATAGCCTTCCTTCTCACTCCCTTTTGGCTTCTGCAGAGCCTCTCTTTCTGGCTTAATCAGCATCCTGTAGGAGGTTTTTCCTGAAGACCCTAAGGCTGGACTTGCCCAGGGGCAAGTGTATTTGTCAGTGTATTTTATTTAACATAATTTGCAATTATATATGTTAGTTTCTCTCCGTCTGCTACTAGAATATAAGGAAATATGTCTGTCTTATACATTCCTATGTATCTACTGTCCATCACATGTGTGATATGGCCAGTACTTAGTAAGTGCTTATTGAATGAATTATTCAGAGTTGTGTTGTACAAGTGTACATATCAACCCAAATCATGTTTGATGTGAAAATAAGATGACTGAATAAATGCTTTGGTAGATGTAATTTCTGGAATAAGCTCAAGTATTTCCTTGAAATCAGAACATTTTTATAACCATTGAGACTATGAAAGCCACATAGGGCTGAGACCAACTTTAAAATTAGGCACAGATTCCTTAAAAAAATAGAAATAAAACTACCATATGACCCAGCAGTCCCACTACTGGGCATTACCCTGAGGAAACCATAACTGAAAAAGACACATGTACCCCAATGTTCCTGCAGCACTATTTACAATAGCCAGGACATGGAAGCAACCTAGCTGTCCATCGACAGATGAATGGCTAAAGCAGCAGCAGTACATGGAATATTACTTAGCTAAAAGGAACACATTTGACTCAATTCTAATGAGGTGGATGAACCTAGAGTCTATTATACAGAATGAAGTAAGTCAGAAAAACAAATGTATATTAACATATATATATGGACTCTAAAAAGACGGTACTGATGAACCTACTTACAGGACAGCAATGGAGACGCAGACATAGAGAACAGACTTATGGACATGGGACGGCAGGGGCAGGAAAGGAGAGGGTGGGATGAATGGGGAGAGCAGCATGGAAACATACACACTACCATATGTAAAACAGATAGCCAGTGGGAATTTGGTATGTGACTCAGGGAACTCAAAAGGGCTTGGTAACAACCTAGAGGGGTGGGATGGGGTGGGTTGTGGGAGGGACGTTCAAGAGGAAAGGGACGTATGTATACCTATGGCTGATTCATGTTGTATGGCAGTAACCAACACAATATTGTAAAGCAACTATCCTTCAATTAAAATTTTTTTTAATATTAGATACAAATAGATTGTCCAGAAATACTTGTTTGTATGACTTGTAAATTGCACTGCAATGAATTTAATTTGTTTTGCCAGAATTTTCTATGCAATGGATTCTCATTGGAAGAGATTCTCATACCCCTCAATGCAGAGATTCTTGGACTAGGAGCATCTTGAGGGGTCTTTGTATGGCTGCATCTGACACGTGGAAGCACTTAAATCTTTTGTAGTGCTTCATTTATTTGAAGATCACAGCAACTCACTTTCCACCAGTCCAAATAACTAGCCTATTTCACATTCAGAAATCATTTGTTATTTAACAGTTTACACTTTGACGTAAATCCTCAGGCTCTTCTTAAGCTCTTCTGGGAGCCAAACTCCAAGGTGGCCCCCCAATCCATTCTTGCCTCCAAATTTCCATATTCCAACATTGATTCACATTCTTACTGTGGAAATAAAGGAATCTTTATTCCTGATCTTGAAGGTTAAAAGCCACTGCAGCTTCTGGCCAATTAAACCTCTAAAGTTTCTTCTTGTCATGGTCTTCTCTCGTTTTCTTCAACAGAATAATTTGTGATTACTCACTTCCGATTTAAAAGGTTATTTAAATCATGCCCTTCACTAGCTTGCCATCCGTGCAACCTGGAATCACCTGCACATTTAATAAGTATGTTTTATATTGATACTTCTATCATTTTAAGCCACAGATAAAAATGCTAGAAGACACTGGGTCTGATACTGATTCTAATAGTCCTGAAAGATTATTGAGTATGTTTAGAGACTGACAATGAACCTAGGTTCATTAAGGTTACAATATTCTAAAATTTGAGTACCCACTTAATACAGAGATGAAATGTGAGTGATAGAGGAGATAAACTTGATCTTCCTTTCCTCCATCTATCATGTCAGATACATCACCATCACTGGAGAACCCTAGATGTAGATTTACCTAGGTATCTAGAAAACAACTTCTAAAGCATATATTTCACTGTCAAGTTTTACACTGGTTTTTAAAATACAAATTCTACAAATTATGAAAAATTCCCTGATACTTTTTTTCCTCATGAGGAGTGGGCGTCCTTAATTTAATGAAACAACCAAGATATGGCAATAAGTCTTTATTTTTCATACAGGGTGCCATTGCAGGGAACCATCACACTGCTGTTTTCAGATATACAGAACGGAACAAAGCATTTTAGCATGCCGCCTTACTGTACACAGAAAACTGGTGAACATCTTCAGACACTAAGACTAGGAAATGGGTTAACACCATTTGTTGATATGCTTATGAATCATTCAGCAGTGCTATTACAGGCTGTCTTTATCTGAAAGCAGAATTATAATCACTCTGGCAGCCTCTGGGCGACTCTAAAATGCAGGTCTAATGGGTACAGCAAGCAAGCAAGAGACATGTACTGTGCGTGTCCCATTCTGAAAGGAAACTGATTTGCAGCCTGGCTTGGCACATTTTAAGAGTTGATACAGCTATCTGAACAACTTAAGATTGAGTTTCCCTTACCGTATACATTGGCAATCAGCTTAATTGAGAATTCCTGAAATACAAGCTCAGGGTTAAAAAGCAGAACTGTTGTTCATATAACAGAATTGCTACTTACACAACTTTTGCCCAGTTCTCACCAGTTGTCTTGCAAAAAACCTCCCATCTGATGAATTTTAGTGAAAGCCTCTAGCAACTGTAACAGACCTTTCTTAACCCAGCTCTAGGTACTAAGTATCGAAACAAGTGCCTGTGAAGTGGGTGTGTCCACGGAAAATGGCAGTGTTTCTACTGGAGGTAAGTGTCAAGTTTCCTCTTGATGTTGTCAAAGGAATCTGCTCCCATGTAGTCAGCCTGGCCCTGTTCCCACCGCTCCTTCCGTTCTTCTGAGGATACAAAAGGCTGTGCCGGAGCTGGGATCTCCCCAAGGGACAGCTGTGATATGGCTCCTGAGACCTTTTCCTAGAAAGGAGAGAATAAGTAGAGACTCCTTTAGAGCTTAAAGCCAGACCATTTTAAAGAATGCAATAAATTGAGGAAGGTGAGTAAAACCAGGATGAATTGTCATGCAAAGTAGCAAAAACCAAAAAGTATTACATGAAACAAAACAAAGACACAGAAATACACGGATCATATGATTTTTTTTTTTTCCTAACAAAATGAAGACTTCTCGACTTGGTGAAAACATTGGGGGAACAAATTAACTGGGTAGGGTTAATGTTTAAGTTCTGCATACCTTTCTACAGAAGCCACAAGAGAAAGCCAGTGTATAGACCAAGTCTGAAAGCTGCAACAGTTCATTAGAAAGCGTAAGATGGATGGACAAGGGAATACAAGTCTCATGATTAAGTTCCTGATCTGTGTAGGCTCAGAAAGGTTGAGAACTTAAACAAAATGGTACCTCAGAAGCTAAGAACCTACGCAGAGAGCCGCACCACATATATAGCCGTCACCTTATAAGAACGAGCTAAATGGTTTGAGACTATACACCAAACTTATCTTCCTGTTCAAGTTTATTGCCAAGTAGCATGTATTCCTGTAGCTTCTGTTAATCTGCTTAGTTTTTACTGAATCTTCATTTCCCATCTTTACTTCCCTTGGTTCAAAACCCTCAGTCCCTGGCTTGTGTGGAAGGAACAAGGTAAATGTGCAGGAAATGGAGCAAGCCTACTCTGCGTTAAATTCAATTCTCATTACATACAGGTGGGGAATTAACTTCAGGCTTCCCAGGTGGCGCTAGTGGTAAAGAATCCACCTGCCAATGAAGCAGACACAAGAGACATGGGTTCAATCCCTGCGTCAGGAAGATACCCTGGGGTAGGAAATGGCACCCCACTCCAGTATTCTTGACTGGAAAATTCCAAAGGCAGAGGAGCCTGGTGGGCTACAGTCCATGGGGTCGCAAAGAGTTGGACACGACTGAGCACACACAACACAGGCAATTAACTTCAGTAGTATCATAAAAGAACATTTAAGGTTATCCTTCATAAAGCTCTCAGGCGCGACAGGACTAGAACCATCAGTACAGAAAAAGAAGGCAAATGAATACATACAGGTATTGCTTTTAACAGAGAAAATGGTAGAACAGAACGTGTGATTACCTATTTCTATTGCTATATATGTGTGTAAGTATGAGTATATATGTATGAATTTAAATATTCTAGAATTCCAAGGTATTTGAGTAGATTCCACGGGATTCTATTATAGCTGTGGCAACATCTGTCCTTCCCCTGGATTAGTCCTGCCTCTGCCTTCCACTTGCTACAGGAATGACACAGGGAGGCTCTCGGAGTCCCCTTCACAATGCTCTTCATAAGGACAACAGTCTCTCAGACCTGGATGTGAGTCTCAGTTCTGCTGCTGCCTAGTCTGTTACATAACTAAGAGAAGTTGTGTGACTTCTTTAAGTCTCAGTTAATTTTAATATATAAGAAGGGGATATTAACAAAAATAATACTTACTTGCCAGAGTGGTTATAAGGGTTAAATAAGAATAGATAACTTTTTGTAAGCACTTCCTATGTACAGGGCAATATTCCAAGTACTGTATAAGTATTATTTCATGGTCCATATAAAGCAAATAGTGTAAGAATGTAAGTGTTGTTTTTCACTTTCTCTTTTTATATTTCAGCACCAGTGCTCATAAGTGAAATGACTAAAATCTAACCTTATAGTCTCTTATATTATAGCAAGGTAATTAACTGATCTTTTAGACTTGATTATAATTCACCCATTTAGTCTTATTCTTTATATCTTAATATGTAACATAAAAGTTTAATTTCCCATCCTCCTCCTACTCTTCCAAAAGAACCAACCTCAGAGGAAGACCTTTCAAGTCAGAAAAGATGCTAAGCAGGATATAACTGTAAATGTCACTATGTAATCTCTTACAAAGAGATTTTCTAAAATCCTATATAACCAGAGGAATAAAACACGGCAACTCAAAATAATCCCAGAAAAGTATTTATTCTATGTTCCTGTTATTGTAATTTTCACTTGAAAAATATTCTTCTACACAAATGGCAAAACTAAAATAGGTATATTTGAAATTTTTGCGGCTTCTAAAACATGAACTGGGGCATTCTTTGTTTTTGTGAACCACTACTTTAGGAATAATCTTACAGTCTTAGGACAATGGACTAAGAATTTTATAGTTATAACATACAGATATATATATACAGATACATCTTCAGTCTAAACCTCTAAAAACCTTTCTTGTGCTCCCAAGTCTAATGAAATCACCACAAAATCTACTTCTGCTTTAATCTTTGCTGGTAATATTTCTCCCCTCTAAGATAAACAGTTTTCTTTCCACAAAGTCTTACTTATCTCTCTGTTCAAAACACCACTAAAAAGTCTTGTCTCTACTAGTATACCAAGTTTTTAAAAAAACACCAAATTACCTGAAAGGAAAAAAAGAGAACCTACCACATGTACATATGAGCGGGTGTCTGTGACAAGGCCAAACTGCTGAAGCACAGGTAACACGCTGGTAGTGAAGATGTCCCACCACAGGCTGAGAAACTCTGGGTGAGTCATATTGGGATCATGGGACTCACTCTGAACGCTTTTTGTTTGAGGATCGTAAGTATAATTCCATGGTTTGGTTCGTCCTAGGAAATGCACAACTTTGGCATTTGCACCAAATCTGCCAAGTGAACACAAGTTGAAACAGTTAATGAATTCTGAGCACTGACAGTGCACCTTCCATCCTGCAGTCATGGTTAGAAAAGTTGAGCTCACTGAAAAAACTTTATACTTACTTCTAAAATTATTCCATTGTACATTGTGCCTGAGTGCTAAGTTGCTTCAGTCTTGTCCAACTCTTTGCAACCCTATAGACTGGAGCCGGCCAGGCTCCTCTGTTCATGGGATTCTCCAGGCAGGAATACTGGAGTGGGTTGCCAAGCCCTCCTCCAGGGGATCTTCCCGACCCAGCGATTGAACCCAAGTCTCCTGCAGCTCTTACACTGCAGACAGATTCTCTACCACTGAGCCACCGGGGAAGTCCTCAATTGTATGTTAAATATACACAAAAATCCCAAAGTAACAGTGGATCAGTGCAACACCCAAATACCCATCCACCAAGGATAGAGCCAGTGACTCAGTGGTAAAGAATCTGTCTGTAATGCAGGAGACGTGGGTTCGATACCTGGGTTGGGAAAATCCCCTGGAGGAGGGCGTGGCAACCCACTCCAGTATTCTTGCCTGGAGAATCCCATGAACAGAGGAGCCTGGTGGGCTACAGTCCATGGGATTGCACAGAGTCAGACACAACTGAAATGACTGAGCACACACAAGGATAGAAAAGGTATAACCACCTGGAAAACCATTTGATATTACCTAGTAAAGCTGAAAATGCTCAAGCTTCACAACCCAGAGGGAAGCTCACCTCCTAGGCATGAACCCTAGAGAAACTCCTACACGTGCGCAGTAGGAGACATAATCAAAACGTTCACAGCCACAGCACTGTCTGAAATAGTCCTTAACTGGAAACAACCGGAATGGCCACACATCAGGTTGGTTTACTGTTCAGCAAATGTTCACTTCTTTGCCCAATCTCTTTCCTGCCTCCCTGATATTGGTATGTGTGCATGATTTGCTTTCACTGATGAAATGTAAGAAGGGACAGTGTACCTTCTAAAACCAATGCTTGTTTCTGTTCAGCCTCCCGGAGAAGCTGCAACTTCTGCCAGCAGAAGAATGTTCCAGAAGAATGGGACGATCGCAACAGATGTGCATCAAACCTGTGGCCTGGCTCCTAACTCAGATGAGACAGTCACAGCTGTCCCAATCTAGTCACTAACATATGAGCAAGAAATACAGTGCTGGCTGTTGAATGTCACTGAAATCTGATGGTTACTTACCCATTCTAGAATACAATACAGCAAACAAAACAAATGAACTGTAGCTATACACATCCTGCAGCCAATAGATGACTGATTTTTAAAAATATGCTGAACTATACAAATTCAAACAGAAACATGAATACATACATATGAATCTACTTACATAAGGACAAACACAAAAAAGTACTGTTTAAACAGCAGAAAACCGTAATCAATATAAATTTCATGATACTGGTTATCTTGAGAAGAGAGGGGAAGCTGTGATAGGAAAGAGACAAAAAGGGGCTTCTAAGATGCTGGTTATAGTCCACTTCTGAACTTGGGTGGTGGATGTTTCTTAAAACTGAACATTTCTGTATATCCTCTTGTGTATATACTATATTTCACAATACACACACACCATGTATCATAATATAAGAAAAGTAAGAGTTAAGAATAGTCCTGTCTGTCCTACGTATATAATCTATATACATGTAAAATGAAATAATGATAAAGGTAAATACAAGTGCCAAAAGGAAGATGGGAACAGCAAGTGCCCAGCAAATGGGCAGATTTGGTGCAAAGAGCATGGCATCGATGACTCAATGGACATGAATTTAAGCAAGTTCTGGGAGATGGTGAAGGACAGGGAAGCCTGGGGTGTGCAGTTCAGAGGGCAAAGAGGTCACTGACAGCTAAGGTCAGTGGGGCAGGTGGTGATGAGATAGAGGATGTGACTTAAAAACTTGTACAGCAGACAGACATTGGGTAGCAGGTGCTAATACAGGGTTTTCTAGGCAGGGGCCACAGAGCATGTGTGTGCCAGACTGAGTGTCCTCCAATTGGAGACAAGCAGGAAGCTCTGAGAGCTCCCCTGGTGGCTCAGCTGGTAAAGAATCCACCTGCAATGTGGGAGACCTGGGTTCGATTCCTGGGTTGGGAAGATCCCCTGGAGAAGGGAAAGGGTACCCATTCCAGTATTCTGGCCTGGAGAATTCCACGGACTGTATGGTTCACGGGGTTGCAAAGAGTTGGACACGACTGAGTGACTTTCACTTTCAGGAAGCTCTGATAGGGAAAGGTAACATGGGACAGATCCTTGGGTGTTGGGCCCAAGTGTCAGATTTTAGTGGAGTTATCCTATAGGCAACCGAAGTACTGGAGCATGATGTACAGATCAAAACAATGCAAACTCTATTTATGTAACCTTTCTTATCTCCTAAAGGTTTTTTGCTTCGTTTTTAATGTCAGAGACCTGTTATATAGCTATCATTATCTGACATTTTGCTGACAAAGGTCCATCTAGTCAAAGCTATGGTTTTCCCAGTAGTCATGTAATGATGTGAGAGTTGGACCATAAAGAAGGCTGAGCACCAAAGAATTGATGCTTCTGAGCTGTGGTGTTGGAGAAGACTCTTGAGAGTCCCTTGGACTGCAAGGAGATCCAACCAGTCAATCCTAAAAGAAAACAGTCCTGAATATTCATTAGAAGGACTGATGCTGAAGCTCCAATACTTTGAACACCTGATGCAAAGAGCTGACTCATTAGAAAAGACCCTGATGCTGGGAAAGATTGAAGGCAGGAGAAGGAGATGACAGACAACGAGATGGTTGGGTGGCATCGATGACTCAATGGACATGAATTTAAGCAAGTTCTGGGAGATGGTGAAGGACAGGGAAGCCTGGGGTGTGCAGTCCATGGGGTCACAAAGACTTGGACACAACTGAGCAACTGAACATCATCATCTGACATTTTACTATGTTTGGGGTCCAAATTCTTTCAGGACACATTTGGGAATAATAGTAATAGTCCTGCCAGGTAGATTTTACTAATGTGTTAAATGGAGGGTCCTAGAGCTGAGTTGTCCAGAGTCATATGGCTATTTAGTCACAGCAGTGGGGTCTTGTCCCTCTCTTAAGTCTAAGTTCTTACCATCCTACCATGCTGCTACTACAAGTTCAGTTTAGTTCAGTCGCTCAATCGTGTCCGACTCTTTGCGACCCCATGAATTGCAGCAAACCAAGCACAAAAAGAGCCTACTGTCTAATTCCTTCTAAGGATAACTATCTCCCCTCAAGGCATTTCTTCTAATGATGGAGTGGATACTTGATATTCCCAAACATACTCTTTATTTTATACATGTGGTATATTTTACATGCATGCACATACTTGGGCACATCACACACACACAAACTCTCAGTGTTATTCTTGAAGGGATAAATCATAATGCTCAAATTTGTGCATAGACAGGCTTCCCTTGTAGCTCAGCAGGTAATGAATCTGCCTGCAATGCAGGAGACCTGGGTTCAATCCCTGGGTCGGGAAGGTCCCCTGGAGAAGGAAATGGCAACTCACTTCAGTATTCTTGCCTGGAGAATCCTATGGAGAGAGGAGCCTGGCAGGCTACAGTCCATGGGGTCACAAGAGTCGGACATGACTTAGTGACTAAACCACCACCAGGGCAATCAATTAAATAACCAACAGTTCCATGTAAGGCACCATGATCATGGTCAGTGTGCAGCCCCAAGAGCCTTTATCCAAACATGGAGATGAGTCATCCACATAAAAATAAGAAACAATAGCACAAGCAGGCAACACATCAGAGCCAGCAGGGCAGTCCTGACATTAAGTGCTATGGACATTCCAAAGCAATTACTGCAGGTGGGTATTTTCCGAAGAGGCTCAGTCAAGGCCTGAGAAAGATGAGCAGGATTAAGAGAAGTGCCTTCAACAAATGTTCTAATGATGAGGGGGCAACCCATCCCAGAGACCTGATACTTGTGTTCTGGGGCATCGGGGGCCAGGCGGGGACAACAGGCACTGCCTCAGCCTAGCAGGACACTTAAGCCTAAAACCAGAATAGAGCGCACGTGAGGGGGGCCCCTCCCACCTGCTCTGATATCCACCCCGCTTGCCCCGACTTCTCTGCCTGAAGCAATAGCACTTGTCTGCTTCTCCTTTATCAACCAACCAATGTCTCAAACCCATGACCTGCTGAGCCTAATTTAAATGTCACGTATGGTCATTACACGAGAGACAGTAACACTAAGAAAAATATTAAAACATGAATACAGCATGAACTTTATTCCTTTTAGCCCACTCTCCTCACAGTTCACACATGCTTATTCCTTTTAGCCCACTCTCCTCATAGTTCACACATGCTTATTCCTTTTAGCCCACTCTCCTCATAGTTCACACGTTTATTCCTTTGAGGCCACTCTCCTCATAGTTCACACATGCTTAAGCAATAGTAATCGGAATAGCTAACCTCTATCAGGGATTCCTAGGTGGCTCAGGGGTAAAGAATCCACCTGCCAATTCAGGAGATGCAGGTTCAATTCCTGGGTCAGGAAGATCCCCTGGAGGAGGAAATGGCAACTCCCTTGAGTATTACCTGGAAAATTCCATGGGCAGAGGAGCCTGGCAGGCTACATACAGTCCATGGGATTTTCCAGGCAAGAGTACTAGAGTGGGGTGCCATTTACCTCAGTTAACTTCCAAAACAACTTTGTGAGGAAACCAAGGTAGGAAGAAATTAACTAACTTGTCTAGAATCATGTGGCTGGTGAATAACAGGACTAGGATTTCAGTGAAGCGGTCTGGCTTCAGAGCCAAGGTTCTCCACCACAGTCAGGCTGTTAAGACATTCCCAGAATTATTAAGGACATAATCTCAGAGTATCACTTGTCACTCCACAGATTAACCCATTGCCTACAGACAGTCGGGCTTCCTGGTGGCGTAGATGGTAAAGAATCTGCCAGCAATGCAGGAGACCCACGGCTGATCCCAGGGTCAGAAAGATCCCCCGGAGAAGGGAATGGCTACCCACTCCAGTATTCTTGCCTGGAGAATTCCATGGACAGAGGAGCCTGGTGGGCTACAGTCCATGGGATCGCAGAGAGTCAGACATGACTGAGCGACTAATACAACAGACAGTCAATATCAAAGCTGGAACTGAACCCTGGAAATATCCCCAATATAGTCAAGGACATAGCAGCAGGAAGTAATTAACAGGAAAGAAAGCTAGAGAGCAAGCAACTTAGCACTGTCTGAAAACTGTTCTCAGAAGGATGCAGTCTGCACAAAGTTTAGGGGGAAAGGGAAAAACAAGAGCAAGAAATGGATGGTGCTTCTTAGGGATTCTCAAGTGGACTGTGCTTAACAGTGTCTAGGCGCCTTCCCAGCACCTCACTCCATGAACTGGGCCATCAGAGCACATGCAGAGGAAGGCACAATGGTCTAATCTACAGTTGAATGCCACTGCAAAGCAGCAAACCCGCCTGCCCGCAGAACTGCCCACTGTCTGTGGGAGGCAGAAGTGTACATTGGCTCTGTCTGTGCCCCGAGGCGGCTCAGGGGCCTCTGCCACCTCCCTGGATACCTGGCTCATGCCCATTGGATTCCTGCCCACATGGCCCATGGCCTTCTCCTAGTCAATAGGAATGCTGCTGGGGACGGTCCATACCCTGCACTTCACTGTGGTTCAGGCCTGGGCTCTTCCTTCAGGAATCCACGGTACCTGAGTGTTTCTTTAATGCTAAGTCACCGTTACCTTCTGTGGCCAGGGGAAGGACTTCTTTTCTCAAGGACTCCACATTCCACCCCAACAATGTGAAAAATTCTATTCACTGGAGGGTCCTTTCATAAATAGAGCGGTGCTGGTTTTAAGAGAGTTCTTGATAAGTCTGTTAGAGGTAGAAACTGAGATTGTAAAGGGTCCTAAATGTGGGGTGAACTGCTCTTTCTGCTCAAAGGTGAGGAATCCCTTGGGTGCTGGTAAGTTAGGGGGAGGGTGGGGTGGGTCAAGAGGTGAGCAGAACTGTGGAAGGCTGCCCAGTGTGACACACTCCCCCAACAGCTTCTCAAATTCCAGCAACAAAGCAAGTCACAAAATGCCCAATGTGAGGTGTTTCTTGGAAAAAAAATGACTGGGTCCAGGGTACTGAGGGGCAGACGGGGAAGAGTTCACAAGGATTCAGGAGGTGACAGCAGAGAGATACACAAGAGAGGAAGATGCTGGGCTTATAGCTCATGGTGTGGAGGCTTCCAATGTCACAGGTTCATACTACAGTCAGCCCTATTTCTGCATAGTCAGGAATCAGAACTTGTTTTTTAGGTGCTGAGGTATTACTTTAACCTCAGTGCCACCTACCTGACAGATCTGTGGGAATGAATAGGGGTGGGAGAAAAACAAGTTTCAGAGCAAGGATGCTTTATGAGAAGAACAAGCCTGGTGAGTCACTGAAGGTTTTGCCCTGGGCCCTTGGAGGGTGGGGAGAGAGGCAGCCACTGAGTGGGAATCATGGGGCTCAGACAGAAAGGTGGGAGGAAGTGCAGACAGACTCAGCAGTTGTGCAAAAGGTAGTCACCTAAAGGATGTTCCTGGAGATCACCTGAGGCTGCCCTGGGCTTCACGAAAGGGGCAACCTCATTAGGCCTAACCCTGACCATGACATATGAAGGTTTGTCAGTTACACAGTTTACGTAACTATGGTCTCGCTGCACAAACAGAATGGTATTTAATTACAAAACACAGTAGCCTGAACGGCCTGCTCTATTAACTTTCAAGATAAAACAGTCTGTTTGCAAAAGAGATGAGCAAAAGGTCTCAGTTTTTGTATCTGGAATTTCCATTCATCTAGATACGGATTTCATGTTATTATGTTTGTCACAATCATGTTCCTTAAGGAATGTTTTTAAAAATCATTTTCTATCATTTTAACCAACTTACTCTTCAGCTATTTATGAGAAGTCCAAAATAACCATGTGAAATGAAATAAGAGCGAGCACAGGTCATAAGAAAAGGGAAAATTACTTCTGTTTAAAAGAACAATTTAGCTTAAATGCAAATTTGGGGGAGGGGTGTTTCTTAGAGAAGAGAAACCCAGAGTATTTTTCTGGTGGTCTCTCTCTCCCTTACCAAAGGCCAAACAGGTACGACAGTCAGAATTAAGGTCGCTTTTTTAGTCAAAAGCAAAGTAGGCAGTGAACAAGAAGGGGACATGCTAATATAAGAAGATCAAGTTCAACTGACCTCGATTCAGTGCAAGCATAACCAGAAGACTCACTGACTCACTGCCCGATTTATCCACCAAATTTTACCAGCCAGGAAAAAAAAAAAAATTGGGTACATATCACAATTGTCTCTAAATTACTGAGAGCCATTCATTCTGACCCACTACTGGGGATTTGTCTCAGCTTGCACACATCTCTTAAAATAAGTGTTCTAATTTTAACTTGATAGAATCTCCAAAGTAACGTCCAGATCACAAGACATAGTTTGAACCCAAGCCAGCAATAATACTGCTTAGGTTAGCCGTTAAAATAATCCCTGTGACCTGGTGTTACCAAAAGATCAGATAGAATTTTCACGACCAGTTTAGCAGTTGAGAAGTGCAGCCGGTAAGGTGTGGATGAGACAACAGGACTGGTCAGAGCAGAATGGGAACTGACCCATGACAGTTCACACAGGAGCAATTTCAATTCTCACGAAGCTCTTTGCGTGCGGTGTTCACGCAGGTTCCAAGAAGAGACACGCAGCACTGCCAGCCCAATCCTTCCCTAGGAAACGTGGCCACCGTGCCAACCATCCTCGGACCATTTCAGTGACTCATGCTCTCTGGTCTGTGGCTACTCACTCTCGTATCTTCTCAGGTTCCCTCTCACACACAAACCCAAACACACCCCACAGTCGATTAGTCACCTCTCCTCTCTCACCAAAAATTTCCTCCTCTTATCCACTCACAATTTAGATCAAGAATTATAAAGCCAAGTGCCCATGGGGTGGGCTGGTCATGCAGAGAGTGGAGCTGGTGAGGGGGGGTCATGGGGTGAGTGCTTTTCCCATCACCAGAAGACAGCTGCTACCCAGCGACAAACAACTGCAGCCTCCAGGGACCCACCCAATCTCTCCTTGCCTTTCAAGCTAAATTAAATAACCCTCCCAATTGTGCCCTGGAAATGCCAACAACATCAGTACTCAAATCCAGACTTTAGTAACCTCAACTTGGGACTTCCCTGGTGGTTTAGTGGCTAAGAATCTACCTGCCAATGCAGGGGACACAGGTTCCATACCTGGTCCGGGAAGATCCCACATGCCAAGGGCGACTGAACCCGAATACTGCAGCTACTGAGCCTGTTGCACCCTAGAGCCTGTACTCCACAACAAGAGAAGCCGCTGCAGTGACAAGCCCGCACACCACAGTGAAGAATAGCTCCCGCTCACTGAATCTAGAGAAAGGCCACATGCCGCAATGAAGACCCAGTGCAGCCATAAATAAATAAATATTAAAAAAAACCCCATAATCTCAACTTGGACCTTGTCAACTCCACCACCTACCTGGTTGGCTTCTCTTCACAAAGTAGCAGGGAGAGCCCCAGGAGGTAAGGTCACTAGGGAGACTCTCCTGGGGGTAGCGTGTCACTCTCAGTCTCTTCTGGCTGACTGCTCATTCATTCACTCGACCAAAAAAATACAGCCATCTACCCGCATTCGTGGCCACACAACCGTCCTCCCCTTGTCTGAAGCCAACCTCTCCACTTGTGCACTGAGACACATTCCTTTTCACCTACTCAAAGGCATCACTCAGCAAGTCCCCTCCAGGTTTTTCAGTGCTCTCTCCCCCTCCTAGATCATTTCCATCAACACACAAACATGCTGTAATTGCTTCCATCTTAAAAAACCACCACCACCACTGTCTCTTGGTCCAACATCCCCATCCAGTTAGGAGTCCCTTTCTCTTCTTTCGATTAAATGCTTCAGAAGGGTTCCAATTCTCCCTTCCCTTGGACCTGCTGTGATAAGGTTTTCTCCTCCACCCTCCACCAGGTGTGTCCCTGCCAAAGTCACTGGTGACCCCATGTTCTAGGTCCAGGACCACTTCTCTGCGGTCCTCTTACCTGGCTTACCACAGCATCTGACATGGAAGGATCACTGCCCCTCTCCTGAAATGTTTTCTTTGTTTGGCTTGTGCAAAACCTCACTTTGCAGGGTTTCCTCCTCCCTTGCTGGTCTTGGTCTCTTGTTCCTGTTGCTCCACATTTTCCCGTCTCAGGGCTCAGTCTCCAGGACTCTTCTGTATCATAACCACTCTCTTGCTGATATCATCTTGTCTCCCAGCTATAAATATCACTTATATGCTGACACTCCGGTGGCAATGTCTTACCTGACCTCTCTCCTGAACTCCCAACTCTTGTACCTACTCACCTCTTCCACATTTTCACTAGGATGTTTAATGTTTGCCTTAAAACTTCACACACTGGATACATCTCTGGTCAGTCCCTGCTCCTAATACCCGGCTTTGCTCACAGTCTTCCCCATCTTGGGAAATGGCAGCTCCTCTGTTCCAGCTGCTTAGGTCCCATGCTGGTAACAATATCTTTGACATTCTTCTTCCACATCCTGCTCAAGATTTGACTTTTTTTTTTTAAGGGCTTGGAAATTTGCATTTCATGTGAAATTTCCTAATTTTAAGCATTAATAACTAAGAAAATTAAAAAAAAGAAAATTATGTAAGGACGACAAAACGTATCCGTGGGACAAATACAGTCTGCAGCCCACTGGCTTGAGACCTCTGAGGAGCCTGAATCTTCCCCTCAATCCCCACGTTCTTCCCCTCCCACAAGCTCCCTCTCCTGTGAGACGGCATTTCTCAGTCAGAGTCCTGCCCATGAGATGTTACTCCTCGGACCCTTTTGTGCCTACTGTCAGAGCAGTCTCTGAAGGCTGTGATGGGTCTGTCGTGGAAGCTTCCCGCTTCGTGATGAGGACCCGGGTAGCAGAATGGGCCGCAGCAGTAAGATCTGAGGACAGACCATGTGACAGGCGCTTAGAGGTGAAGTCAGAACGACC
Organism: Okapia johnstoni; assembly: GCA_024291935.2. Taxonomy (NCBI): domain Eukaryota; kingdom Metazoa; phylum Chordata; class Mammalia; order Artiodactyla; family Giraffidae; genus Okapia; species Okapia johnstoni. The sequence goes on from CM044323.1 coordinate 45,281,285, forward strand.
TGATGGCTGTGCTGAGACATGGGGCACCAGGGGCCTGGCAGGCACCCCTGACACTCAGAAAGGAGAAAGACGTCCATGGACACAAACCATGCTGGACTGTACCATGGGATGTACAGGAAGCTCTGCATGCGTAAGCATTTTCCAGGTTGTTTAGATTACAGCGCCCTCATTCATTTTTCTGGTCCTCTGTGAGCAGAAGGCGGGCACCCTCCATATGCTCCAAGCTGGATAATCAGTAAGAAGACAACAAATGGATGAAAACGTAAGAGCCACACCAACTACAGCTCCTCAGGGTTTTAGGTGAAGATGGAGGAGCGTGGAAAGAAATGAACACAGATGATCTGTATCTTCAATGACAACAGTCCCAGGCAGAACTGGAGCCAGGGGTCTCTTAGGGATCAAGGAAAAACAACCACATCAAAAATATGCATACACAACCGAAATGAGGACACCAAAGGTTCAACCTCACTTTCAGAAAATACTGACTTTAAAGAGGCTTGAAAAGGTTTTAGTGAATAAGCTACATTTCTGGGAAAGAAATAATGGATATGAACATCCTCTGAAACATTTTAAGCAGCAAACAAATGGAAAGAAATATTTTGGGTCTGTAGATCTAGTTTCTGAGATTCGATCACTAGGCCAGGTCTTAGATCATATTTAAACTCAAGTAAAAGGGTAAGTTAAAATATTTATTTGGAAATTATTTGGCAAATCAAGTTTTTTAGTCAATCAGTTTGACCAATTAATATGCATGACAGTTTGAAGCAATACCACAGAATTCTTTATCTTTGCTTTAGGTCAATTTTATATAACATAAGCAGCTTTTAGTCAGTGGATTTAATAGAAAGTAATAATGGAACTAAATGGCTGATTTTAAAAAGACTAATGAGATTTTGCCCAGCATTATCTACAAGCCAAATTCTATGCTATATGGATAAAACAGGCCCTCCAGATGGAGAAAACATAAAGAAACGAATATTAACTAGGAGCCTGCTATTTCCCAAACATGCGAGGCACTTTCAGAAATATTATTTCATTAAGAAATACATTTATGAGCTTGTTTTTCAACACATATATTACAAATTAATTGAAAAGTTCTAGGCCAAGTATTTTGGTTCTCAAGTTATACACTATTAAACAGGATCTTCTGTTACAGAAAATATTATTAATTTGGTTTTTCAGAAGCTATGTTTGAGAATCCATTCAAAGTGGTAAAACTAGTACATGTGTTTCCTTTGTGCTTTGTTCTGTCCCAACAGTTTGCAGAGAAAGGCTTTAGATATGCTACCTCTGTGGATCAAATTCATGTTAATTTTGATTCATGTCAGGCCATCCTTTTGCAGAAACTTCATGTAAGAGCAAAGGCTACACTGCTCTAAGATGTCCAAGGTGGTGAGATTCTGAGGCATCTAAATACTGTCTTGGCATTCTCAAGGCACACAGTTGATGGAGCTGGTGAGCCAAATTCTTGACTTCTTCCAAGAAGCCTCTAAACCACTCCTTAGTTTCATTCCACCTGCCACCACCTGTGCTGTCCTGGGAAAGGCCAGCACACCACAGGGCCGCTCGGTCCTGGAGGCCAGCAAGGTTATCCTGAGCCCAACAGTGGGGCTTTGAAGTCACTCTGAGTTCCCAGCTGTGCACAGGGTTCTTGGTCAGGTAGCACTGGCAGCCCAAGAGTTCATGACTGTCTGTGTTGTTGTTTAGTTGCTAAGTTGTATCAGGCTCTTTGCAACCTCATGGACTCATAGCCCACCAGGCTCCATGGGATTTTACAGGCAAGAATACTGGAGTAGGTTGCCATTTCCTTCTCCAGGGGATCTTCCCGACTCAAGGATCAAACCCGCATCTCCTGCATTGGCAGGCGGATTCTTTACCACTGAGCCACCAGGGAAGCCCTCATGACTGTCTATTTAAGCTTCAAACATTCGGGCCACAATTTTATATTAACTTAAAACAAAAAAGAAAATGTAACTGCCTGCCTTTTTAGCCCTTCCCAGTTGTAACAAAAACATAAGGAAAAATGTCTCTGGAGACGGATATCTGCAAAACAAAACAAAAGAATTTTCTGGCAAAGGGAAGGGAAAATGAGTTCTGTGATCTGGTTTCCACATCCCTAAATAACTAGCAATGGGCAGAGGCAAGGCATCTCTCTGAGAAGCCTGGTTACCAAACTCTGGAGCCTACACCCCCCAGGGAGAGCAGCACGGAGGCAGTATTAACTCCCGTCAGGTCACACGCCAGCTGACATCGAGCTAGTGATGGGGCTGCTCCTAACCTCCCAGTGCGTCATCTACACTACGGTTATGGCAATACACCAAGCAGATGTCCAAAATTAGCACTCATTTCTAGAGTCAGGAAGAAGAAACCATCCTAATCATTTTGGTAATTTAGATCCCAAACTGTTGTGCTGGGAAATTCATTTAGAGGATATAAAAACCACCGGGATTCTGAGGCAGGCGGCCGAGATTCCAGCAAGTAAGTCTATTTTCTCCCCAAATAACTTAACTCGGCTTCACCTGCTTCTTGTTCTTTGTCAAAATAAAATGAATGCAAGCAGTGTCTGTGCAAACCAGGCTTATCACTAAAGGGACAGTAAGTTCAACGTTGGTAGGAAAATGAAAATCAGAGGGAATCTCAATGAACCATAGTGGAAATAAGGCCATGTTACATGAAAAATATGAATCTTTAAACTCTGTATCAAGACGGTTTGGGAACCAAGTCCAATAGGGAGGATGTCAAATTCATGTCTCCCCAGGACAGTCATCTCAGGATACAAGCTTGATGAGCAGACTTGAGTGGAAAGGGGTGCAGAATTGCTCACACTAATGAGCTAATGGTTCTTTCTCTTTTGCAAGCTCACCTTCGCTTGCTCAGCTGAAGCTAGTCAATTAAATTAAGCAACTGCCCTCTTATAGAGCAATTCAGTTCTAGAGGTCTTTCAAACTGTGGTGCTGGAGAAGACTCTTGAGAGTCCCTTGGACAGCAAGATCAAACCAGTCACTCCTGAAGAACATCAACCCTGAATACTCATTGGAAGGACTGATGCTGAAGCTGAAGCTCTAATATTTTGGCCACCTGATTCGAAGAGTCGGCTCACTGGAAAAGCCCCTAATGCTGGGAAAGAGAAGACAAGAGGAGAAGGGGACGACACAGGACGAGATGGTTGGATGGCACTATCAACTCAGTGGACAAGTGTTTTAGCAATCCCTGAGAGACAATGAAGGGCAGGGAAGCCCAGTGTGCTGCAATCCACGGGGTTGCAAAGAGTCGGACATGACAGAGACTGAACAACAACAAAGTGACCACGATTTGTAGGAACAGTTAGTTATGAGGCAATAAGGGTTATAAAGAATCAGGCACAGAGAAAATATTACACTTAGTGAAGTAAGTCAGACAAAAACAAATATTCTATGTTATCACTCATACATAGAATCTAAAACATAATAATACAAATGAATTTATATCCAAAACAGAAACAGACTCACAGACATAGAAAACAAACTTATGGTTACCAAAGGGGAAAGCGGAAGGGAAGAAACAAGTTAGGAATTTACGATTAACAGACACAAACTACTATACATCAAAAAGATCAACAAGGATATAATCTAAAGCATAGGGAATTATACTCAGTATCTTGTAATAACCTTTATTGGAATATAATCTGAAAAAAAATAATCACTTTGCTGTATACCTGAAACTAAAAGCAAAACTAGAGAAAATCAAGTCCACACTTCCAAGCAAGACAGGCTTGTCCCTCACAAGGCCATGGACAAGAGGTAAAGATAATGCATCTCCTATTCCATCCCTTGACAGTGAATTGTGTTCTATTTGCTTTACTCAGACCACAGTTGGTATGTTTGAGAGTCTGTCTGTTTTGTTCTAGAAAGGAAGAGGCTGCAATATGTCAGAGACACACTCCAAGAGAACAGTTAGGGAGGAAAGAACGCAAGATACTTGTAATCTTTATCTGGGTAACCTTGACAGAGTTTGCCCAAAAAAGAACACAAAAGAAAACATTTCTGCCTCAAAAAGCCAGGCATGCTCATTACCCTGGGGCAAGATGTCTAGAGGGGACCTTGGATAATGAAACACAAGGAGTGAAAGGTCCTTTGTTTTGTGCTCACTCAGGAATGCCCATGCGGGATACAGATCACGAGCCTAGCCCAACACAGCAGAGAGTGTTGCTGCTCACGGCTGTGTCTCAGGATCAACCTGACAGCTTGGCCTCCACTCAAGAAGCCTGAATCATCTTCTTGGTTGCACACAAATGAGTCAGAGGCTAAAGGACAGGGCCCAGGCCCTCAGTGGGAGACAAACTCTGTTAACTGGGCTGTGTTAGCTGCTGAATTAGAAATACACAGGAACAGTGTGAAATGAGCATGTTGCAAAAACAACAAATGTCCACTGAGCACTTTACATATATGAACTGCTTTATCCCAACAGCCTGATGAGGGAGGTTATTACTTCCCTCATTTTACATATGGTGGACTGAAGCCAAGAGCCTTCCCCACACTGCAGGGAAATGGCAGAATGAGGACACACATGCTGCTCCTCAGGCTGAAAGACCACCTGCATTGCTAGATCACCTCCCAGACAGAGAGGAGGCATCACCTGCTATTACTAAATGCTAAGGGAGGCCGAAGAATCGATGCTTTTCAACTGTGGTGTTGGAGAAGACTCTTGAGAGTCCCTTGGACTGCAAGGAGATCCAACCAGTCCATCCTTAAGGAAATTAGTCCTGAATAGTCATTGGAAGGACTGATGTTGAAGCTGAAACTCTAATACTTTGGCCACCTGATGCGAAGAGCTGACTCACTGGAAAAGACCGTGATGCTGGGAAAGATTGAGGGCAGGAAAAGAAGGGTTGACAGAGGATGAGATGGTTGGATGGCATCACTGACTCAATGGACATGAACTTGGGCAAACTCTTGGAGCTGATGAGCGACAGGGAAGCCTGGTGTGCTGCGGTCCATGGGGTCGCAAAGAGTCAGACACGACTTGGTGACTGAACCACAACAAAGGGAGCTCTTAGCTCTTCACATGATTGCCTCCCTTAGGTAGGTTTAGTGGCTCAGTCACGTCTGACTCTTTGCAACCCCATGGACTGTGCAGCCTTCCACGCTCCTGTGTCCATGGGATTTCCCAGGCAGAGAATACTGTAGTGGGTTGCCATTTCCTTCTCCAGGGAATCCTCCCAACCCAGGGATCAAACCCTGGTCTCTTGCATTGCAGGCAGACTCTTTACTGACTGAGCCACCTCTCTTAGTGCTCACAATAACCTTTGGAGGACACTGAGGATGAGTGTTCAGTAAGAAGCCCAACTTCTACTAAGCTGCGAGTTCAGTAACTAGTAACCATCCAGGAAGTGGCTTCTCCAGGATGTGAAGTGAGGGAGCCCAACTCCATAGGCCCTGCCCTTGACCATGACACCACACATCTTGTGTCATCCCCACCACAGCCACGGAGGGAGATGGTCACACCCTCATTTTAGAGCGCTGAGGCTCAACAGCTTGTACAAGGCAGAAGTGTTCTTGACCACGACAGATGATTCATCAGAGGGCCTGACATCCCAGGAACCAATGGGAACCTTCACCCACCGGCAGCAAAGGGCCCTCTGGGTTCCTCCAAACATAAAGTGATCAATACCAGCAAGGCCCCTCCCCATCACAGCCAAGTTTCTTATGAGAGAAAGGACTTTCCTCAAAGTCTCCACCTGTTTTTGCTCCAGGAATGACACTTAGGCACCCCCCTCCCCCACCCCCTGCCCTCAGCATCCCACCCCACAGTTAAACCCTCTGCACTCACGCTTTAAACGCCGGGAGGTAGGAGTATATAGACACGCTGCTCAGGTTATAAATAAACGGCAGATGTTTTCTGATATCTGCTGTTGCCCAGCTGCTAAAAAACGTGTTCAGTAAACCCTGGTCCCCACCTGAAAGAAACACACAAATTTCAGTCACGGACTTCAAGGACAGGTCAATAATTTTACAGGAATATATCACCAGACCTTTACAAATAGGTAGTAATTCTATTTTTTTTTTTTTTCTGGCCGTGCCTCATGGCTGGTGGGATTTTAGTTCCCTGACCAGGGACTGAACCCAGGCCCTCGGAAGTGAGAGCCCAGAGTCCTAACCCCTGGACTGCCAGGAAATTCCCACTTATTCCATTTTAAAAATAATAAATTCTGTGTCAGGCTCCCAAGGGACATTTTAGAGGGTAGCCATCTCCCTGAGTTAATTCATTAACTGAGAAGCTACTATGTGCCAGACACCAGCCCAGGCACTAGAGAATCATCTGTGCGCAGAGACAGGGCCATCATCTCTAGGACAGTCTGGGTAGGGGGGGAGGCACCCTATCAGCAAATCAAGGATCCACAACACCATCGCAAATGGGGCTGAGGGCAGTGAGGGGAAGTTCTGAGTGCTGTGAGGCACACGGCAGTGGCTTGAGACTTGGTCTGACAGGCTGGGGGAGGCCTCTGTGCGGAGGCTGTATGTAAGCCAGAACTGCCTACACACACAGGGTGTACGAGGGATGCACAGGCGGGCTGACAATTGCAGCTGGAGAGAAGGTGGGCAGACGGTGTTCCAGGCAGAACACATAGCACCACAGACCCGAGGAGGGCAAAACATGCAGCTATGGAAAGAAGACCTGGAAAGGTGGCCTGGGTAAGTGGACTGCAGAGGAGGGTGGGGGTCACCTGGCACCAGGTGGGTCTCCAAGAGGTAGGCAACAACTAGACCACCCCAGGCTTGGATTTTAGACTGTTCTCGGTTAAAGGGCAACGGGACAGGGTTTCCCTGCTGGCTCAGTGGTTAAAAAAAATCCACCTGCCAATGCTGGGGACACGGGTTTGAACCCCGATCCAGGAAGATCCCACATACTGGGGAGCAGCAAAGCTCATGCACCCCAACGACTAAGCCTGTGCTCTAGAACCTGGGAGCCACAACTACAGAAGTCTGCACACCCTAGAGCCCATGCTCTGCAACAAGAGAAGCCACCACGAGAAGCCCACACACCACAACCGGAGAGTAGTCCACACAGCGACAAGGACCTAGCACGGTCAAAGATAAACAAACAAACAAATAAAAATATTTGTAAAAAGTCAGACAGCAAATTTTTTTTTTTTTTAAGAAAGAGAAATGGTACAGAAAAAGAAGTCAAAAGCAAAAGAGAGCAAACCGGGATAGCAGGATTGTTTCTGAAGCCCCCAGCACTGATGGAGGGCTGATGGACAGCAGGCCATGTCACCCTGGTGCACCCTTCCGCCACCAACCACACCTCCAGGCAGGTCAGTCCTCACTGAGCTAAGGTCACCAGCAGCCACAACCACTTAACACAATGATTGCTCAGACCCTGGGGGTTCCTGGACCTCACACTTTGCTCAGACAGCGAGGACTATGCCATTCATTTAAAAGAAGTAAAACAATAAAAATCTCAACAGCTAAGAACAAGACCTAAATCATAAGCACACAAGGAACCAAAAAGCCCCAAAGTCACTTCAAAACACATTCAACCACATAGCCCATGTGCTTCTCACCTTAGGCTCATGAGCCTAAGAAACACCCAGAACCAGAGTCTCCCATGAATTAGAACAGCAGCTCAGGTGTGCAGGTGTGTGTACATGTGCTTAGGAGGGAGGGAGGGTGACAGGCAAGGAGAATCCTGCTCTTTCAAAGTGCAAGGCTGGTAAACCACACAGTTCCTTCCCTCTCTGGTTCGCTTTGCACTAAGACCTAGTTTCCTTTCTAAACATACAGGAAGTCCCCGAATTGGCTATCACTATTATTTGGTTTTTCTTGGTTCTGAAAAAGACTTTAAAGATCTGGAGATGTATTTAATATTCAGAGCTAAGTAGTAAGATCAGGGCATTAGGTTTAAAGTCCAAATGTACCTTACCTATCCTCTGTGTGTCCCATCCTTTCCACATGCCCTCGATCAACTCTATGGATCAAAGGCACCATTGACCAACTGTCTGGAGTGACCTCACATGGAGTGATCTCTCTGTATCAGAAAGTTCTGATAGGCCCCCATTACTTAAGGGACAAGTAGCTCAACAGAGAAATCAAGGTTGGTGGACTGCATCAACGCATCAATTCCTGTTGCAGAATTACAATTATACAAGATGTTACCATTGGGGGAAACAGGGTGAATGAAGTGTATGTATATGGGGTCTCTCTACACATTTTTTAAAACTGCATGTAAATCTACAATTCACTCAAAAAAATTTTTTTTTAAAGTTCAAAGATTAATGTGGCTAAAATGCAAAATGCCATCAAGAACTGTTAGTCATTAGATTCTAGATTCCACAAGGACAGAGATTATGGCTCTTTCTGCTTATCATTGTAATTCTAGCAGCTAGCTGAATGCCTTACACATGGGTAAGTTATTTGTAGAAAGAACAAAAGAACCATGAAGACGGACATTAATGGCAGAAAACCTGAAACAACCTGAATATTCCACTATATAAGAGTGGTTAGTATACTGTGATACCAACCACTCCCTGAACATTATTCAGCCATTAAAACCAGTGGTTATAAAGACCATCAATATACTGTGTAATATAAAAATATACAATGACACACATTATGATTATAACTAAGAACATACGCATGCGCGTGTGTGTATATATGTGCTCAGTTGTGTCTGACTCTGTGACCCCATGGACTGTAGCCCGCCAGGCTTCTCTGTCCATGGAATTCTCCAGGCAAGAATATTGGAGTGGGTTGCCATTTCCTTCTCCAGGGGATTTTCCCAACCCAGGGATCGAACCCTCATCTCCTGGGTCTCCTGTATTGGCAGGCAAATTCTTTACCACCGAGGAAGCCCCAAGAACATACACATTCCTACCAGAAGAAAATAAATCCAACAACAGTAGCAGTGTGAGGGGATTGGTGTTACCAATGTTCCCTCATTTCAACTTTTCCTTAATAGTTACATTATTTTTATAATTCTAGCATATTAATAATACAACTGAGGAAAGAATGAGAATTGTGCCAAGACCTTTTCTTTCCATTTTTCACTTATTTATTTTCAGTATGAAATATATTATCAAAAGAAAAATATATGTGTAGGTTATAAGACATCAAATAACACTAAATATACCCAATAGCCAACTGAAAAACTCACACATTACCAACACTGTTTAAATTCTCTGTGGGGGTTCCCTTACCCAATCTCACTGCCCCGGACCCCAGAAGGAACTACTTATCATGAAATTTGTTTGTAATTATCTTGATTTCCTTTAGCACATGTGTGTGTATCTCCACACAACATATGCATTTTCACTTGTTTTTGAACTTTATAAAATTAGGCATCATACTATGTATCTTTTTCTACTACTTGTTTTTTCCTGCCATATTTAAAGACTTTTCTTTTAAAATTAAGCAATTCCACTTAAAATGACTACTGACGACATTGCAATGCAGAGAAGAAATCTGATTCCACGAAGGCTAGAAGAGTAGGCATAAAGCAGAACTCCCCAGTCTGACAGGGTGAGCCTGGGAAACAGGAGTCAAGAGTTTGGTTGATCCCTCAGAGCCCCTGGACAGCTGCCTCCAGTCACAAAAGGCCACTTCCGTTCACTCTCAGGTACCCTCCAAATACCATCAATCCCTCAGCTGTGTGCCATGGCAGGGCTGAGAAGCACTGCTAGAACAGGAAACAAGCAAGAAGTGCAGCAGGCAGGGCAGCAGACGTGTGAATCAATGGTACTCATTCAGCTGGTTAGTCCTAAGCCCTCAACAAGGACCCTGCCTCTCAGGGCACAGAACATACAGACCATGAAACTTCCATGGCCACTGACTTCATTATGTGACTATGAAGGGTCACCCTTTAGTCAAAAGTTGTGGATTAAAAATAGAATTAACAAATCAAAACCACAATGAGGTACCATTACACACCAGTCAGAATGGCCGCTATCCAAAAGTCTACAAGCAATAAATGCTGGAGAGGGTGTGGAGAAAAGGGAACCCTCTTACACTGTTGGTGGGAATGCAAACTAGTACAGCCACTATGGAGAACAGTGTGGAGATTCCTTAAAAAACTGGGAATAGAACTGCCATATGACCCAGCAATCCCACTGCTAGGCATATACACCGAGGAAACCAGAATTGAAAGAGACGCGTGTACCAATGTTCATCGCAGCACTGTTTACAATAGCCAGGACATGGAAGCAACCTAGATGTCCATCGGCAGACGAATGGATAAGGAAGCTGTGGTACATATACACAATGGAATATTACTCAGCCATTAAAAAGAATACATTTGAATCCGTTCTATTGAGATGGATGAAACTGGAGCCCATTATACAGAGTGAAGTGAGCCAGAAAGAAAAGCACCAATACAGTATACTAATGCATGTATATGGAATTTGAAATATGGTAATGGTAACCCTATATGTGAGACAGAATAAGAGACACAGATGCATAGAACAGTCCTGTGGACTCTGAGGGAGAAGGTGAGGGTTGGACGTTCTGGGACAATAACATTGAAACATGTATATTGTCATATGTGAAGCAGAACACCATTCCATGTTCTATGCATGGGACGGATGCTCAGGGATGGAGCGTTGGGATGACACTGAGGGATGGGAGGGGGAGGGAGGTGGGAGGAGGGTTTGGGAGGGGGAGCACATGTGAATCCATGGCTGATTCATGTCGATGTATGGCAAAAACTACTACAATATTGTAAAGTAATTAGCCCCCAACTAAAATAAAAAAATTAAAAAAAAAAAATAGAATTAAATACCACCTAGAAGTCTATGGCTTCTTATATAATTTTTTAATTCAGCCATCTAACCATCTTCTTCCAAATATACAATTGCACATCTCAAGATCATGCAAAGCTATGTTTTAGTTTCACCAGAAAAATCTGTGTTTGGTGCTATCAATATTCTTTCATTAGAAGTCCCACACTTTAAAGCAGAATGCAAATCTAAGCAGGTGTGCTACAAGACATACAAGGATGTAATGAAGGCTGCTGAATTTTCCTAACGAAAACCCCAGGACTTTTGTCCAGTACATTCTAGTTAGGCTTCCAGAGGCAACTTTATTTATTTTGACAGGTTAAGACACTGTCCATCTCAATCAGCTCAGAACCAACAAGCATGATTAGCAGACATGCCAGCAGCTGTGATCCAGCAAGCGCGGGTGTGGTGACACAGGTGAGAGATAGAGAGAAAGGAAACGGAACAAGAGACGCATGGCACCTGTTTTGCAACAAAAGCAAACATCAGAATGCTGTATCTTCCTTCCCCCAGGCTCGCCAAGTGCTAGTGATAACATTACAACCACTCAGTATTTCCAGGTCTTTTGACCAGAGTCATGAACCTGATAAACATGAACATATCACAGCAATTACCAGAAACTGTGTCCATTACTTTATGGGACAGAAATGGAATTGAGTGCTGTTTTGTTTTTTAATGTGTGCACTATATTCAATGCTTAAGTGTTTTGTGTGCTTTCCCACAGTTTGTTGGCAGCTGGCTTGCCTACTGTGAATAGCAGGGCAGGAGTGGGGGGATGAATTTTGGTTTAAACATGAACCTGAATTTCTCAGCCCTAAGGAAATGTTCCCCTAGAACCATGCTGCTCAACAAAAGGATCCAGAAGCAGGGGCATCACCTGAGAGTTTGACAGAACTGTGGAGTAAGTCCCCAATCCCACCAGACCCACAGAATCAGAATGCTCATTTGAATCCTGAGATGCTTTGTTTGCATATTAAAATCTGAGAAGCACTGGTCTAGGGTCTTCTAGAGAATGACCCTTTTTTTATTTTATTATATTAGAGAATGTAACTCTCAGAAATGTCATTTCTATAGAAAATGTCTGAGGTTATATATATTACATATATGTACTATAGGATGATGACTAAAATAGGCTCCAGCTTTCAAACGGTTCTCAACCTAATCAGAGAGTAGAAGAGCATAAATCAAGCAAACAATTTAAAGCAAAATATGCTTAATATTATGAGAGGGATGGGCTTCCCAGGTGGTTCAGTGGTAAAGAATCCACATGAGATGCAAGTTTGATCTCTGGGTCAGGAAGATTCCCCGGAGAAGGCAATGGCACCCCACTCCAGTATTCTTGCCTGGAAAATCTCATGGACAGAGGAGCCTGGTAGGCAACAGCCCATGGGGTCACAAAGAGCTGGACAGGACTTAGTGACTGAACAACATAAGCAAGAGATGGACAAAGGAGGAAGTGAAAATGTGCCTCACTCCTTAACACTGAACTCCTATAAATGCTCGGCAGGTGGTACCGCTCTTGCCTACAGAGAGCATGCCAAGGATACTAAGTTACTTTCTGTGAATATTCCAGCTCTTGCGGATATTTCCATCAGGTTTACTAGGGATCATCGGATTAACCCAGGTGGCTCATGGGAATCCAGGTGCTTTGAGTCCTGGTCTTAGCATCACTGCATCTCGCTGGCCTCAATCCATTTAAACCAAGAACGATTGATTTATTTTACCATTTCATGTTCAGCTTTTCTCACTTTAAAAAATATTTTTAATAATCAAGCTATTAAATGATTACATAGATGCAAGGGAACACTTACTTGTGGTTTAAATTTCACTTTCTCAATTTAAGGCAGATCCTCTTAAGTCTAGATTCTTTTAGCACTCTGAATTTATCAGATTCATGATTACATAATTGTGTAATTAGGTGTTAAATGTAAGGTCTCATAAAATATACAGTGTACAAGCTTTATACAGGTAGGGATTAAAAAAAACTATTATTTACTTATCTATTCCTAGCCCTTAAACTTAGTATCTTCCCCAGATGAGGAGCTCAAATGATTTTTTTTCAATACTATAGGAATGGATTACAGAAATGAAGGCAAAATTAATCATTTGCAAAAATACTTCTAGACTCACAAAACAATACAAGACTATCAACTGTGCTGATTAAAAAAGAACTTACTTATAGACACAGAAAACAAACTAATGGCTGCCAGTGAGGAGAGGGAAGTGGGGACAAGCTAGGGGCCGGGGGGTTAAGAGGTATCGACTACTATGTATAAAATAAGCTACATGGATAGACTGTCTGGCACAAGGAATATGGCCAATATTTTATAAAAACTATGAGAGGAGTGTAACCTTAAAAAATGGTGAATCACTATGTTGTACACCTGAAACTTACATATATTATAAATCAACCATGTCTCATTAATCAAATAAAACACATCCATTATTTTAACAATAAAAAGACAAAATATTCTAGACATTATGGTGTAGAGGGGAGAAATAGTAGCTGCAGAGATAGAATACTTAAGTGTCCTCATCTCTAAAATGAGGAATATATCAACTGCTTTCTCTAGTTAGGGCAATGAGTTTTAAGTAATTAATCTGTAATACACCCAGTATAATATTTTCCTACATCCTATACCATTCCCAGGATATACTTTCATGACTGTTGCAGCATGTGATGATCCACTGGAAGAGAAGACAGAAAACTACACTCGTACAACCCAGCCACAGCTTCAAGAAAGACTGTCTGCTCCAGACCTTGCCAGACTGTTTGGCAAGCGGCTGTCCGAACTGTATCGATGCTGGTGCCCAGTACAGCCATATAGCAGGCCTTCAATTAATACCTACTGAATTAATATATTAATGAATAAATAAATGACTACTTCACAAAACTGTCAAGGAATAAATGAAGAAGTTAAATGACCCCCCTAACAGCCTGTACACATGAACACTTTAGTACTTCCTTCTGTCTCTATTTCTCAAGAGTTCATGATCTCTGCTGGTTACAAGGCTAGAAACAGATGGCTAAGTTAAAAAAAAATACTCATGGGTAGGTAGAGTGAGATAAAAATAGCTCTTAAAAATTGTGTGTACTCATTTATTTTGCTACATGATATGACTTTTGCTTTTCATCTTTATTCAAGATACTACCCAAACTATCAATTAAAATTTAATTACTGAATGATACAAACACACGAGAACACAGTAATTTTCAAAGCAACTGACAACACAGCTTAAGGCCTATATAGCCACAAGTAGCCCAGTCTGTGGGCAACTGGGGAAAGCCTACCATGAACACCTGTCAAAGTAGAACCTTTCGAGTCAAGGGACCAGGTGAGGCCCATCTGAATTTCTGAGCATCTCTGGTTTGAACAAGACAAGTACTATCTGGGAATACCTCTCTCCTTCACTCCTTTTTTGGACAGCTTGAATTGAAACTAATCACCAAGGTTAGAGAAGCTGGCACTGGGGTCAATTTTACACTTTAAAATTTAGAATTTAGAACCAACTCTTTTAAAGTTATTTTAAAACTTCATTGTACTCTCCCAGTTTACATTTCCAAGCACAGAAAAAAATTTTCAGTTTAAGGGTCTCAGTGACCCCTTAAAATCAGAATAGGGAGCACACAGTTGAATGACCTCACAGCAGATTTTAGATTCTGCTGAAGGAAAACCATACCTAACATTCTATACCAATTTACTCTGTTCTATTTTTTTTTTTAATTCAACTACAGACCAAAATTTTATGACTTCAAAAAAAGTTTAGGCTATTTAGATTACACTAATGAACTCCATTTTTTTAAAGATGGATACTTGAAATTGGAAAATGTGAATTCTAATTTTTCACTTAGGTTTTTGAAGGTAACACATGGAGACAAAATTTAATATACAGCAACTGTCAAGCACTAAACTTTTCAACTGTATCAGTTCAGTTCAGTTGCTCAGTCGTGTCCAACTCTTTGTGACCCCATGGACTGCAGCACACCAGGCTTCCCTGTCCATCACCAACTCCCAGAGCTTAAACTAATGTCCATCGAGTCAGTGATGCCATCCAACCATTTCAACTGTATAGGCATCCTTAATTTAGGATACTCTGGAGTCATGGGAGGAAAGGAAATAAAAATCTCAACTTGCATCCAGATTAATTTAATCAAATGAAGAGTCAAGTGAATCAGCCTTATTGCACACTCATGTGTGGAGACAAAACTGCTGACTAGTATCTACGAAATCACCACCTCTCTTCCTTCTCACTGTTAAGTCCTGAAGTTGACCTTATCTTGTCAGAGTCTATAAAATGTTACCGTATATGTGTTTTGCAACAGTTATTGTACAACTCTTCAGAAAACATGTAATGTTGGTTATGAAGTAAGTGCAAGACAGTCCACAAATATTAACAGCATAGGAAGTTAGACACTTCATTGTGGGAAATTAAACGCCAGCCATGAATTAGGTATGAAGTCACTAGTTCGAAATTTCTAATACTCTATAGATATTGGGGAAGAAAAGAGATGTCAAGGTCCCTAGCATGATTTGCCATATTAGGAATATCCTCTTGGTCAGAGGCAAGGGTGCGGTGTGATTACAGGACTGGTGATTAGAAGCCTTGACAGCCACATTCTTTCACATCAGAAGGGCTGCAGGAGCAGCTGCAAATACTCAGCCATCAGCAGCCCGCGTGGCTTGTCAGTGGACATCAGGCCCCATCAGTTTTTGCTGAACGTATGAGGAGATTAAGCAGAACTTGCAAGACATTCAGATTGAGATACAGTTATCTGCAAATAGGTTTTCTTTAATATCAGTTTAAAAGTGCTGGGACTGAAGACCCCTGCTCAGTACACCTGGGGGTTGGGGGTGGGGGCAAATATCGGCGGATATTAGAAAATGTATGGTAAGGTGAAAGGAAATACCTGAAAGTGCTCATCTCAGAGCCTGTGGCATGACATCTAAACAAGACAGGGCTCTGCATTGAGAGCTTGACGTCAGTTCCTCGGTTCAACTAAGCCCAGGAACCACAACTCCTGAGCCTGTGCTCTAGAGCCCAGGAACCATAACTACTGCAGCCTGTGCTCAGTAATAGGAAAAGCCACTGCAACGCACCACAATGAGAAGTCCTCTCACCACCAGAGAAAAGCCCATGCCACAGCGACGACCTAACCAGTAACAAATATAAATAAATAACATTGACAGAAAAAAGAATAACCATAAGCTCCTATCTACATAGTTGAATTTTCCTCTTTCAACTAGGTATTTCTATGAGTCACAGAAAAAATTCAAATCCTTTGCCACCAACGGGCCAGTAAATGGAGCACCCTCCAGAAAGGCCAGCTCCTGGAAACTCTGATGCTCAATAATGAATGTGCTCCCAGGCACAGAGAGAATCTCCTGTGGTTTCAGATTCTAGCTGAAAAAGCAGAAAGTGCTTTCTAGTTGAGCCCTCTTCACACGTTCTTGCTTCTTAACAACGGAGCATCAACTCCTTTAGTACCTCTTGGTTCCAGAACAAATACATGATCCAGGTTGCTTTCTACCAGCTAATTGAACCATTTTATATTCTGAAATTGTAACCCAGTAATTTATTACGGCACACTGGTACCCAAACTTTCATCTTGCAACAACAGAATCTAGTATTCTTCAGAATTAGAAAGTGGATTCGCTTTACACGATTACAATCGTGTGCATTTTAGGTAGCTAGATCTACTGTAGAATGCGACTCACTCACTAGATCTGAGAATTTATATGGAATTTCTGGCAGGATTATGCTACTTCCTTTAAATTTAATGAGAGGAGGTGAAGAAAGCCACAATCTGACATGAAGGTTAAGACAAACAGTGGACTTCTGCTAAAAATACTCTTATCTTCCTTCTGTGCAAAGGTAACTATTTTTGTGTGAGCAAGAGAAATACATGTTTTGAACTCAAATGCCAATATAACTTTCATTCCTTATATGAAAGGAAAAGAGCAGGAGCTACAAAATGAGTCAGTGAAGTGAAGTTACATTTGGTCATAACCACAGTGAGCACTCAACACATTATTTCTCTCTTAAGGTTGCTTAAAGTAAAGACGCACTTCCTGTTGGAGGCTGCCATTTATCACAGCTCAGATACTTTTGCTCACTGTTTTAAGGGCACATAATGACTTGGCATTGAGCAGAATTTCTCAACCTTGGCACTACTGACCTCTTGAGCCAGATGATTCTTTGGTGTGGGGGCGTGCGTGGGAGGATGTTTAGCAGCATCCCTGGCTTCTACTCACTAGATGCCAGTCCTGCCTCCCCATTCACCTGTGACAACTAAAAATGTCTCCAGACATTGCCAAAAGTCCCCAGGGGGTGGGGCCAAATCACCCCCGGTTTAGCACTACTGGTATAGAGTATAAACTAGTCAAATAGTGAAACAAGATTGAGATTTAAATTTCTCCTTCCTTTTTAATGACATTTCAAATAGCTGCTATTCCAAATCCTCAAATGACTAAACAGAATTCAATTTCTGTGAACAGCAACAACAAAAACCCAATTTCAATTTTATATGTAACTAAAAATGTTTTGGGCTTCCGGGGTGGGGAAGGTAAAGAATCTGTCTGCAATGCAGGAGACCTGGGTTCAATCCCTGGATCAGGAAGATCCTCTGGAAAAAGGAATGGCTACCCACTCCAGTGTTCTTGCTTGGAGAATTCCATGGACCGAGGAGCCTGGCAGGCAAAGGTTCGTGGGGTCACAAAGAGTTGGACGTGACTGAGTGACTCACACACACAAAGGTGTTTTAAATTCCAATCCCTTAATTTCAGCAATCCCATGAACTTCTAGATGTACTTTTAATCCAAAAAGTTTAAATTTGAAATTGTGATTTTTAACTTTACAACTAGTTAGTGGAGATGAACCCCCATATCTTCATCCACGGCTGAACTTTATGTTAGTTGAGGATGGTCATTCCTGCTGGTGTCAAAAGATCTACTCACTGCAAATCTCATATCTGCTCTTGGAGAGGAAAGTAGCCCCTGGGGCCTGGGGTCTGCTCAGGGCTCTGGCCTACCCCCATATTCCTGGCCCAGGCTTCTGCCACAGTGTCAAGTATCTGACAGAGAGTCATTGCTGAGAGGGGGTCTCCTTGTACAAATCCTTCTTCCTAGATACAACTGGGTCTTTTCTTAATTCAAAGGATCCATCAACATTTACTTTCAAAAGAGCTGCTTTTGCATACTAACTGCTAGTTTTGTGGTTTGTGCTGTTAAAAACAAAAGTGACTTATTATTTATTATTTTAGAGACTGGCCTAAAATAGAAGTATACCTAACTAACTAATTTAACCAAAATTCTCCAAAGGATGTGAGGCCCTAAATCACAGTCATAACCTTTCTATATAAACATATATTGACAGCTATAGATAGATACACATACGCATTATGGAAAATGGATGGTGACTCTGCCAAGGTTCTATGCTTTAACTTTGCAGATAGCACTCTGTCTGATGCACTGCCTTATAGGCAGTGAAAATTTGGAGACAAAGATTACTCACAGAGCCCATGTTCTGAGAATGAGAGCCTAAATTTATTCCTCAAATTTCCACGGAGACAATTCTGGGTCCTCCTGTTCTTGTACTTCAGTTTATTCAGGCTTAAGACAGCTGTTAAACTCTTTCATTTGTTTAGGGGCCTTTTGAACTCCTGAATAATCATGGTTGCTTTAATCATACTCTAATTTAGACACAGGAAGATCAATGAAGGGCAAATCTATAAAACAGCCTAGGTACCTATAGGAAAAAGATGCATGCATACACACACAAAACACACTATTTCCCAGAACATGACTTAAAACACTTGTCATATCACTTGAATCACTATCTTGTAGACACAAGGAAACGTAGCAACTCCCTGAGAAGAGCAGCCCCTAGAAGTTATTCACAGCTTATCTGATACAAGGAAAACAGATACTTACCATCAAAACTACCTTGCTCGGAAGCAAGATGCAACAGCTGATTGTATGTTTCGAATGAAGGCTGATAAACAAAGACTCCAGAATTGAAGCAGTCAGGCCACCCTGGGTCTGGTGCTGCCGACAATTCTTCTCTCTCAAAAAGGTCGTCAATATTGGCTAGAACCTGATTCAAGGGTAAGGGGGTGGGGAGAAGGGAAAGCATTTCAAAACTGTTCTTCTATAGCATAACCCTTCCTAAGTTCTCCTTAAGTTATTCAACACACAAGATGCAATCTGTTGCTGGTCTTTAACTCTTCAGATGACACCTGTGAGGCAGACTGGTCCTACTCTCCTTCAACACCTGACACTTTTCACAACAGAGGTTTTATCTGAACGTTACTGTCAAGTCCTGACAGCATTCTTCACATGCCTAACTGGTTTCAGTTACTATATCCATTTCTCCAGCCATCAAAGTCATACTCACCAGAGTATCTGCATCCATGAATACACATTTTGAGTACTGTGTAAGTGCCCAGCAGTGGAGTTTGGTCAACGTGACACCCAACTCAGGCCTCTTCATTAAGGTTAGATGCGCAGAATCACCACTGTCCAAGACATCTACCACAATGACTTCATCAAAGACTGTCTCTAAAGTTTTCCTGCCAAAATAAAATCCAGAAAACAGCTCTTAGCATCTCTTCAGAAAAAGTGACCCATATAACGTAAGACTGCATTCTTATTAGCTTATCAACGACTACAGCAATCTGTTACTTTGGTATATTACGGTCTCTTAAATATGTCCTAATTGACTTCAGCACAAACTGTTAATTTGCATGTGCAGTTAACTTCACTAAAATGGTAAGAACTGCTTATGGTGAGGATGAGCTACTTGTGTTAAACACAATCACAGAAGAAGTTTTCCATATGTTTTATTGTACCACTGAATACCAGGCAAATTGTGCAACAGCCTGTAAAAATGTAACTGATGTCTAGTCAGACATCTTTTCAACAGCTGATGTCTTTAACAATAATATTTTATTAGAACTGATTCTTGCTGACCACTGAATACTTTTTCAAGTGATGCTGAGTTAAGGCATACAATATCTGCACTGAAGCCTATAACTAATTAATAATTTTTGCTAAAGCAGTTGACAACTGCCTGAAGCTGTGTGTCGTAAAAGAAGCTGAGTGACTCAATTACTCGGTTTCCATTCTTTTTCATCGAATATAACCAGCATTTATTATATGCTTAGCACCCCTGGCATGAGAGACTCACTTTGGTTTGTGAGGTACAGCACTTCTCCCTGCCAAAAATTAACTAAAGACTTACTGTAGAGAGCAAGCCAGAGGTGAGAGAAGTTGGGGTGTACTTCTTAGGTGAGACACTAAACTCAGCACAAGAAAAACACAGGATAAAGACAGATCATCACTGAAAGTATACAGCAATATCAAGCATGCAGAACAAAACTGGTATTGTACTAGTAATCTCCAAATCGGTACAAAAATATGTTCCAGTTCACACTGTAAACTTGATTTCTTTGAAAGAAATGATTGGTGTACCACTTATCACCCGAAAGGGGGCTTGGTTTCTAAGACTATATCCACTTTCTTACAGTATCCTCACTAAAGTGATTATAGATTAGGACATACACATAGGAGACAGTTTGGGGGTAATTTGGTTTTCCTAAATTATCCTTTAGGAACAAGATGGTTAGTGTGTGAGATATACTTATGCATATATAATGCCTCTTTTTCAGGGGTCCTTGGCATGTGCTTACATTTTTTGAAAAGAGTCACAAAAACGGCATTTTCAACTTCTAAAAGGGATAAAAGAACACAAAAATAAACGCAACACAGAGGTGCTAGTATGGCAAGATACTCTAAATAAGTTAGTATGGGGATCAAGGCAGTTGATTCAGATACTTCAAAATTTAATTCCAAACAAGTAACATGAACTAACCCAATCAACAAGCAGCTTGTACCCCTCAGGGTCTCTCCTAGCAGGACCCCTAATTCAGAGAGCCCTTTGGAAAATATCTAGTCTACTGAATTGTAAATAAAGATCATTAGGTTACTAATGTCAGATGTGGTGGAGAAAACTGCTATTTTCTTTCAAAGGCAAGGGAGGTTTGCTTGGCTGGAAACAGGAACAATAGCCCCTGCTCCCTTTGGGGGAAAGGTATGCAGGTAAAGCAGGAGGACACAGAGGGAATGGCTGGACTGAGTCACTCACTTGGATCACCCGGAGAGGACCTGCCTACGGGAGAGCCCAACTCCTGGTTGGGATTAGTAAGCACAAAGGCCAGAACTCCACCTCCCAGATGGAGCTTGGCTGGAACATCTCCCAAGAGCCAGGAAGAGGATTCAGACCCAGGAATCCTTCACTCAGCAGTTCTCATCATTCTCCACCAGCACTCACCCCCTGGAAAGGGTCTGGCCTTAAGGTCCACTGATGCCATAACAGGGGAGGGGATGTCAGAGCCCGACCAACAGCCTGGCAGCAAGGTCCTCACCTCATGGAGTCCGAGACCTGCGGGGTGACGAGCACGACCAGCCTCCTGGTGGTCCCATGCTGTTTCAGAGACAAGCCCAGGACCAGGGCTCCTTTGGCATAGGAATCGTTTGTGGTCAGTGTCACAAAGGCCTGATCTTAAAACAAAGAAAACAGAAGGTATTCATTACATCATTCTAACTAAAAAACATGACCCCAGGACCCTGGTCAACCAATAATTGGGCAAAATCAACTCCTCTGTGATCAATCTGCTCAATTAACAAAGGAACAGCCTCTTGGCAGGTGGGAGAGAGAACCCAGTGCCCACTTTAAGAGTGTCTCAATACCATTCTTTAGCAGGAGATCATTGGCAACCTTCAGGTGGCTATAAAAATTAAATCTAATTTAGAGGCCACACATGCTAAATTCTCAGACTACACAGTAGCTTAACACCCAGAGGGCAATTACCAGGTAACAGAGATCAAGAAGTGCATTTTCTGTTTGTCCTACAAGGTACCATAGACAGTATTCTCAGTCAAGAACAAATCCAGCCAACAACCTCAACTGACAGCATCTGAAGCAGAGGCCATATTCTCCATCCTGGTGCTCACATGTACCAAGCCTCAGGCTTTTTCAACTCTTTCCTCAACCTGGAGCAAAGACTCCAGTCACCCAACCACCTCTCCAGAGTCGCTTTGAGTCTCTCTTAAACATCACTTTCCCCGAGAAGCCTTCCCTCCTTGATGCTTCCATCTAAATAGTGGCCCATCACTGTTGAATGGATTTAGGGACCATCTCACAAGCTCTAGCAAATCTGCCTCTTTTTCCTTGGAGAAGCAAGCAGTACATCTTACCCAGTACCCTGGGGCCCCTCAACCCTTTCACACTCCTGCTTGTTCTCAGTCGCTCAGTCGTGTCTGACTCTTTGTGACCCCCTGGACTGTAGCCCGCCAAGCTCCTCTGTTCATGGAATTTTTTAGGCAAGAACACTGGAGTGGATTGCCATGTTCTCCTCCAGGGGATTGTCCCGACCCAGGGATCAAACCCACATCTCCTGCTTGGCAGGTGGATTCTTTACCACCAGGCCACCAGGGAATCCCCTCTCTCTCACACACACACACACACACATTCAAAAATCAATCTCCAATAATCACTTAGTTGCAAATACATGAATTATTCTTCCTCCTGAACAAGCCCAACCCTCCCAAAGCCACCAGCCAAGCCTTTAGGATTTCTTTAGTCCTTCCCAGGATGATTACGGGACACATTCCCTCTCGAAAGGGATTTTAACATTAAAACAGGTTGGTGGGCATCCAAACACAAAGGATCCAGTGCTGCCGGGGCTCACGTGGGTCACTGTTGCCCAAGTAGGGAGTTGGGACACTGTAACGAAGTCACTCTGATTCTGTCTTAGGTTTCCTCTTCCTCCCTTGCCCATTTTCCAGTAGAGCCTGGAGGCAAATTCCAGTGAGAAATAAGAGGAAACTGTAGGCTGTCCAGTGGGCCAGCACACTCCCTAGCCGCAGATCTGAGGGCAACCTTCACACATAGCCTTGGATTCTCTGTTAAGCAGTAGAAGATCTGGAGTTTCTACCTGCACCCCGCCCTCCCCCAGGGTCATCAGCTTCTCAGCCAGTCACTCTAGGAAAGCTCAGGACAGGGCCCCCATCCCTTGACATATCAATCAACCTCCTCCTGTTCTCGTTTTTTTCAACCTGTCATAAGATAGCAATATTTTAGTCAGCCCACCGCAAGGGCGCTTAACCTGGGGCATGATGAATGATGTTTCAACTCAAAGATGGTCCATTCCAGGACCATGGAGGAGGGCATGGCAACCCACTCCAGTATTCTTGCCTGGAGAATCCCTGGACAAGAGGAGCTACAGTCTATGGGGTCCCAAAAAGTAGGACATGACTGAAGCCACTTAGCACACACACACACACCGGGGGATCAAGGAGAAAAGTTTACAGGTTAAGTAGGATTCAAGGCTTTCAGGAAGCAAGGATATGGATGATTTCCCAAAGGAAGCGGGAGGCAGGACAAACCTTAGGAACTGGGGTTTGCAAGGCAAACCTAGCAAAGGAAAGACCAGTGACAGCTGGGGAGGAGGCTAAACCTTTCCAGAGATGGCCGAGCTCCGGGTGACTTCTGCAATCTTTCCGCAGTTCAGTGGCTGTAATAACCCCACTATCAGACTCAACACCACGGTCTGAGGTCCTCGGGGGCAGACTCGCCGAGCGGTCCGGACACCCCGCAACAAGTGGGCCGGCGCCTTCCCACCGCGCGGGTCCCGCTCCCCGGGGGCGCTCGCCGGGCTCGGGCTTCCCGCAACCCAGCCCCAAAGGCCTAAAAATAGGCTCGGCGAGGCGGCCAGCGCCGGGACGGACGGCCGAGGAGCTGGGCCGGGACCGCCGGCGTGCCCGCCTCGCGGCCGCCCCTTTCCAGGGGTCCCCAGCCCGCGGGCTGTGGGGCGGCGCCCCGCGACCCGCCGCGCTCCGGGCTTCGGGCCGGGCGCCTCGGGGGAGCCGGCTCCCCGCCCCTACGCAGCCCGCCGCAGCTGCTCCGCCCGCCCGCCCGCCCTTCACGGTGCGCGCAGGAGGAAGGGCAAGGAGACGGAAGCAGGAACGGGGGGCTTCGGCGGAGGGCCCAGGCGCTGCCCGGCGAGGGTCCCTCGGCTGCGCTCCGTGTCGGGACGGCCGGCCAGCGGCTGACGCAGGAAGCGACACGCCCGGCTGCGGCCAGCCTGCAACTTCGCGGCGGTCCTCGTCCTGCCGGGAGCTCCCCCGGGGCGGAGGGCCGGGTGCGCGGGGAGAAGCGCTGCGGCAGCGGCGGGCGGCGCGTACCTGTCATGGTGCAGCCGGGGGCGCGGGCGGCCGCCGCAGCCGCAGCCGCAGGTTCGTGACTCGGAGACGCCCGGCGCGGGGAGCGAGCGCGGCCGGCGAGGAGGCGCGGCGGGAGCCGAGCGTCCGCCCGGAGCGCTCTTATAGCGGCCGTCACGTGGCCGCGCACGCTCCCCGCGCCCGCCGGCATCCTCGCGGGGAGGCGGCCCCGGGACTCTGCGGGACCCGGGTCCTCACCCAGCCCTTCCACTGGGGGGCTGGGCTCCGCGTCCACCTCCCGCGGCCTCCTGGGCCGGCTCCCGCGGGGCACCTGCCTGAGACCGTGAGCTGGGGATTTGGAGGGGGACTTGGGCGGCAGAGTGTGGCATCCCAGGGACGAACTCCCAAAGAAGCCAAGGATTAGGGAACTTGACAAAACAAAACCCCCAGATCACTCCAGTTAGAATAATTCATCTGAACTGCTTGTGTGAAACATAAAGTTTAACGGCACTTTCTTCACCTGGAGTTCCAAATCACCCTCCGGAAGCATTTCTCAGTGTTCTCACAGGGGTTTTGTGGCCTTAACCGAAAAACAATAAATTTTCAGTACGTTAGATTTTCGAAGTCCTCTGCATCAATTAGATATTTCAGTGTTTCATTGAATTGTCAAACGTTAACTCAGTGAAGTAGGTTCTATAATCTTCATTTTACAGATGAAGAAGCTGAGTCACAGAAAAGTCACTTGTCTATGGTCGTATCATGTAAGTGGAGAAAGTAGGGTTTGAACCATGGCAGTTTTGTTACAGAACTGACCTTGCAAGCAAGACCATGACATCTCTGGTACACTGGTGCCCAAAAGGTTAGTAAACTATGCTAACTGTGGTTGGGTAATACAGCCTTTTAGGTTAATCTGTTTCACAAATCATGAAAAGGTGAATTTGTCATTTTTCTAGGAAGTTGAGAAATAGTTCTCTGATGTGATCACGCCCTTCTCTCCCCATCTCTTCCATTCAGTCCAATCACACAGGAAAGCAGCAACTAGTATTGATACAATTCTCTGCAAACAATAGTTGCTCAGTGTCTGCTGAATGGAAACCAAACAGGAAGTTGACAACATCAGTTGAAACAATGAAACAGATGCTTTAGAATAGGTGATTTATTTGTAAAGGTGGTATTGCTATTCTCAAACCAATCATGTATGTGTGCTCAGTCACTCACACAACTCCTTCCAACTCTCTGCAGCCCTGTAGGCTGTGGCCCACCAGGCTTCTCTGACCGTGGAATTTTCCAAGCAAGAATACTGGAGCAGGTTGCCATTTCCTACACCAGGGAATCTTCCTGACACAGTATTCGAACCCCAGTCTCTGGTGTCTCCTGCATTGGCAGGCAGATCCTTTACCACTAGTGCCACCTGGGAAGCCCAAACTAATTATATCACTGTTTGTTCACGTGTAGGCCTGGACCTCCTACATCAGAATCACTTGGGGGCACTTGTTAAAAAAGCAGATTTTTGGTTCTAAGCCCAGACCCCTGAATCAGAATCTTAATAATAGAACCCAGCAATCAGCATTTTAAATGTCATCTCTGGGAGATTCTTGAATCCTTTCCCCCATCCTGACCATAGCAATTGACACCACTGATTTACTTTGGAAGACCACCTGATTACTTGGCATTCTAAACTTCCTTTGAAGGAAGTGGGAATGTGGGGAGAAGGGGCAGTAATTGGGTTACCACTTACTCAAAAGCCTACAAGTTTAGAAGAGTTGGAGCTCTTTAAGGATGATAAGGCTTCCCAGGTGGTGCTAGTTGTAAAGAACCCGCCTGCCAATGCAGGAGATAAAAAAGCTGAGGATTCAATCCCTGGGTCAGGAAGATCCCCTGAAGGAGGAAATGGCAACCCATTCCAGTATTCTTGCCTGGAGAATCCCATGGACAGAGGAGCCTGGTGGGCGACTGTCCGTAGGATCACAAATAGTCGGACACAACTGAAGCAACTTAGCAAGCACGCAAGGAAGATAAAAGGCTGTAGTTGCACCTACCTGAGGAGAGGAAAGGGGCACTAGTGGTAAAGAACCCGCCAGCCAATCCAGGACATGGTAGAGACGCAGGTTCAATCCCCGGGCTGGAAGATCCCTTGGAGGAGGAAATGGCAACCCACTCCAGTATTCTTGCTTGGAATATCCTATGGACAGAGGAGCCTCGCACCCTACAGTCCGCGGGGTTGCCAAGAGTTGGACATGACTGAAATGACTTAGCACACATAGCCACTGGGAACAGGAAAACAGAGCGGTACTTTCAGGTTTGAATTGCTCTTTTCCATACTGATAAGTGGACTCAAGAGAGTGAGGTTTTCCTGTTTCACCCAGGAACCCTCCTGCCCTTATGACACGTAACCACCTGCTGCTTGAAGTCTAAGTATTCAGACTGGGCTCCCACAGCGTATGGTTCTGGGGCCAGAAGGGCAAAGCCGAGAGGAAGAGCTGTGGACAGCTAGAACTGGCAGGCTTTCCTTAGAAACAGCTCCCCTCTGCTCCACAGTCCCCCCACCCCGCCCACCAACCTGTGGTGTTTCAGTAAAAGCAGTCACCATAGCCTCCTTTCCTGTGTTTCATATGAGAAAAACATTTACATGAAACAGAGTTACAGAAACAGAAACTTTGCAGCTTTTACCACATTGAGTCAAATAGGGGCATTTTGAGGTTGCTACAATCTATTCTGGCATGTTTTCTTAATTGAGATTACTAATAGTGACCCACTGACCAGTTTTCCTGAGGCTATTCCACATTGAGCTTCGAGATCAAAACGTCTCAAATTTTAATGTGACCACAGATTGCCTGGGGATTTTGTTGAAATGCAGATTCTGACTCAGTGGTTTAGGGGTGGATCTCTCAGGTGAAGTCCCAGGCTGTGGACCAAGTAGGTATTCAAACATTCTGGCTTATAAGGCTTTGCAGGTAGTAGATAGATACTACCCGCAAATACTACCTTAATACATGTACCGAGACAGATGTTTGAGACTTTCATTTGTTTATTGTTTTTCTGTGAAATTTAAACTTGTAGAATTTCTGATTCCTAAAGAAAGATTTAAGGTTAAAACAAAAATCTGTATTCTACAAGAGTACCCAGAACTATAAACCATTTAAACTGTTGCTAAATCCATATATTCAGCATGGTCGGTCCAAATTAATTTTTAGTTGGCCTTGGAATGCATTATGTAATTTTTTTTGGCAGGATACTTACCTTCCTGATTCTGTTTTGTTTAAGATAATGCCGAAACCAGTTTGCATTCCCTTGAGCACACATGCTAATTGATGGTGGGAACAACTGACCTGGAACTATATTCAAGAGCAGAGGGCAATGTGCTGCCCTAAGACACAAAGAGTTCCCACAGACAGTCCATGGAATAGATATACCACATCTGGCCAAACACAGGAACTAACTAGGTAACTGACAGCTTAAAAGTTTTCCCTTAATTGATAATACATAAAATCCATACCTGGAACTGTTGCCAGTGATCACAACCCTGTTCATATCTAACTGGAAGATTAGTTTCAAGAAATATTATCCTTGGAGGCCCAAAGGAGTCCATTCTTTACTCGAGAGTTGGAGTCCCAACACCACAAGTTGCAAGAGCTTGGTGACTAGCTGCTGCTGCTGCTAAGTCGCTTCAGTCGTGTCCGACTGTGCGACCCCATAGACGGCAGCCCACCAGGCTCCGCCGTCCCTGGGATTCTCCAGGCAAGAATACTGGAGTGGGTTGCCATTTCCTTCTCCAGTGCATGAAAAGGAAAAGTGAAAGTGAAGTCACTCAGTCGTGTCCAACGCTTAGCGACCCCATGGACTGTAGCCTACCAGGCTCCTCCGTCCATGGGATTTTCCAGGCAAGAGTACTGAAGTGGGGTGCCATTGCCTTCTCCAGTGACTAGCTACATTACCTTAAAAGAAACTTTTGTTGTTGTTCAATCACCAAGTTGTGTCCGACTCTTTGTGACCCCATGGATTGCAGCATGCCAGGCTTCCCTGTCCTTGACCATCTCCTGGAGTTAGCCCAAATTCATGTCCATTGAATCAGTGATGCCATCCAACCATCTCATCCTCTGTCACCCTCTTCTGCCTTCAGTCTTTTCCAGCATCAGGGTCTTTTCTGATGAATCAGCTGTTCACATCAGGTGGCCAAAGTAGGGCTTCAGAATCAGTCCTTCTGATGAATATTCAAGGTTGATTTCCTTTGAGATTGACTGGTTTGATCTCCTTGCAGTCCGAGGGACTCTGAGTCTTCTCTAGGACCACAGTTCAAAAGCATCAACTCTTTGGCTCTCAGCACAAGCTAGAATCAAGATTGCTGGGAGAAATATCAATAACCTCAGATATGCAGATGACACCACCCTTATGGCAGAAAGTGAAGAGGAACTAAAACGCCTCTTGATGAAAGTGAATGAGGAGAGTAAAAAAGTTGGCTTAAAGTTCAACATTCAGAAAACTAAGATCATGGCGTCTGGTCCCATCACTTCATGGGAAATAGATGGGGAAACAGTGGAAACAGTGTCAGACTTTATTTTTTGGGCTCCAAAATCACTGCAGATGGTGATTGCAGCCATGAAATTAAAAGATGCTTACTCCTTGGAAGGAAAGTTATGACCAATCTAGACAGCATATCAAAAAGCAGAGACATTACTTTGCTGACAAAGGTCCGTCTAGTCAAGGCTAGATGATTTAATTGTTCCCAGCAATCTGATGAGGTGGTCTCTACTCCCTACTTTAGAGGTGAGGCACAGAGCTTGCCCAACATTTTGCAGCTTGTAATTTGTACAGCTAGGATTTGAACCAAGTGGCTTGCCTCTCCAGTCTGAGTACTAACCTCTGTTTGGCAATGTGTGTAGTTTGTGTGCTACTAAAAAGCATATGTGTACAGTGAAAAGTAAGTCTTGCCTGCTACCTTCCCCCCGCCCCAGCTACCATGTTCCCTCCTAGAAAGGCATTATCTTCTTGACTTTTCCCATGGTTTTAAGGATGTCACAAAAAACTCACTGTTGTGATTTTTCCTGTGTTGTTGTCCAGTCGCTTAGTCATGTCCGACTCTTTGCAACCCCGTGGACTGCAGCACATTTCCCTGTCCTTCACCATCTCCCAGAGCTTGCTCAAACTCACGTCCGTTGAGTCAATGATGCCATCCAAACATCTTGTCCTCTGTTGTCCTCTTTTCCTCTTTCCCTCAGTTTTAACCAGCATCAGTTTCTTTTCCAGTCAGTTGACTCTTCACATCAGGTGGCCAAAGTATTGGAGCTTCAGCTTCAGTGTCAGTCCTTCCAATGAATATTCAGGGTTGATTTCCTATAGGATTGACTGGTTTGATTTCCTTGCTGTCCAAGGGACTGTCAAAAATCTCCATCATACAATTTGAAAGCATCAATTCCATGGATTCTATTATTTTTTTTAATTTTATTTCTTTTTGATGCTACATGTGGGCTTTCTCTAGTTGCAGTGTGCAGGCTTCTCACTGCTGTGAATGCATCTTGTTTCTAATCATGGGCCCTCGGGCACATGCACTCAATAATTGCTGCATGCGGGCTTCAATGCCCTGAGTATGTAGGATCTTAGTTCCCAGACCAGGGATCAAACCTGTGACCCCTGCTTTGGAAGGCAGATTATTAATATTAATCACTGGACCACTAGGGTTAATAGGTCCGTCCTATGGGCTCTTGTAGATGTTTCTTGGTGTCACAGAATTTCCTCTTTCAGAGGCTCCATGGGAAAATTTTCACCTTGGTCTCGGTATCAGAAAGAGTGTTGTATGCCTTAATACTTAGCTTTTTTCATTATCTAATAGACTTTTTGAGTCATATTAATTCTTTCTTATCTTTTTTTAGGCCACTAAGAGGCTTAGAGCGAAATTTGTAACTTTCCAGTAGTTACTTGGCTCTTCACCCTGCATTTATTTATGCTTTAACCTTTTGTCTCCATTATTATCCTGCCTGATTTGTTTCTGAAGTTGCTGAGATCCTTTGCAAGTGGGGAAAGAATGTGGAATTAATTAGTAAATAATTAAGTGATCAGAGTTTTCTAGTAGGAGTAGAGAAGGGAAGATGACATTTCAGCTCAATTTGGGTGACTGGAGTTTTTTGTAGTGATCTGTCAGTAAAATGAAAATTTCATAGACAGGCTTAACTGATCCAGACATGGGAATAACCTGTAATTAGTTTAAAATCTTAAAAAGACACAGTAATGGCTTTATTTGTCAGCCTTAGTTTTATTATCTATTCTAACCAGTAATACAATAACAACATGATAATGGTCAAAAAGGAAGGATAAGGTTGTCCAATTTCTCAAATATATTTCAAATATTTTTCACCTTTCAAGTTCTAGTTATCATATTTGTGATCTTTTAGTTGGTGTGTTGTTATTTAAATTAGCTAATTATCAGGCTGAAATTAGGAGAATCTCTTTGGCGGTTACCTTTTCTTTAAAATGCTTTGTGATGACATAATTTATATACAGTGATTTCACTTTTTAAAAGGATACAATTCAATGAGTTTTAACAAATATACAATCATATAACCATCACCACAATTATCTCCAAAACTTTCTTATTGTATCTTGTGGTCAATTTCATTCTTCTCCCCTGCCAAACACAGCTCTGATTTCCATCTGTATAGATTTACTTTTTCTATAATTTCATAGAAATGCAATCATACAGTATGTAGGCTCTTGTGTCTGGCTTCTTTTACTTAGCATGATGCTTTTGAGATTTATTCATGTGGTTACATATCAGTGGTTCATTCCTTTCTATTGCTGAGTAGGATTCTTTTGCGTGCATATACCACAATGTATTTATTCAGCTGGTGGACATTGGAGCTGCTTCTACTTGGGTTTTATGAATAAAGCTGCCAGGAATATTCAAAAGAGTGGGATTACTGGTTTGTATAGTATGGTATATTTAATTTTATAAAGAAAACTTTAACTTTATAGGAATGGCAGTTAACTTTCAAAGGTCATTGCCAAATTTAGATATGATCATGAAAAACAGAAGTTATTGTTTTTATACAAATTGATTATGTCGTAAGATGATCGTATGTCCATTCATAGTTCACTGAGAGAAAGGGGGACATAAATCCCCATGTGTATCACTGGAGAATTTCTTTTTTATAAGCATGGCAGTGCCATTCACTTCTACTTGTCCAGCATGTGTACACACAGGGCCTCCTTTGAGAAGGACTGAAAAAGATGACCCCAAGACTCATTACAGTCCAAAGTCTTAGTGCTCTATCAGCTGCAGGGATTTTGCCCAAAGAGCAGAAAACATGGAGAGAGAAAACATTACCGAACCTCAAGGTCACAATATATATTATAAAAAGTTTTCTCCCATGGATTGTGTCATTTGATCCTCAAAATAGCCAATTGTTAATCCAGCTGGATACATGACATTTTCACAAGGCCACTCTGGGAATCTAGAACAGTTTAATTCTTCTTTTTTAAAAAATTAACCTTCCAGTTTTAAAAATATTAAAGGCTGTAACAAGTACCCCCACCTAACTCAGAGCCAACTTCACATCATTGAACTACACCCCATCCCTCAGACTTATTGTATCTCTGATTCAATCTCAACCTTGAACCTCTAAGGTGAGGATAAGGGTGAGGGCTGTGTTATGGAGCACAATGTTTGAAAACAAAAAGTTTCATTTTTTTGTTTCTGTGTTTTCTTTTTCTTTTCCATCAGGAAAATGACTTTCTTTAGCTCATGCAGAATGTATATGACCAGTGATGTAACTGAGATGTGGAGAAGAGAAGAAATTGTTCAGGGTCATTTTAGTAGAGAGTAGCAAATCTGGTCTCCTTAAGCTGTGCTGCTTCACTGCCATGTAAGTGGGCAGCAAAGCATTCCTCAGAATTTAGGACCTCAGAGATACTCATTTCCAATGGAAACAATATGTCAACAGCACCCCACCATCTGCTGCTTTTTTTTGATGTAAAGGAAGTGGAGGAATGAATGGGCACTGGATTTTTGAAGAAGCTCTCTAAGATCTCTAAGAATAAAAATAAAGGTAGAAAGTAAAAGAAGATGGATGGATGCAAGAAGGAGCCTGAGAGAGGCTCCCAGCCCATGGGCAGGCAGAGAAGGAGAAGGGGTGAGAGTGGAAGAGTAAAGAAAGCTCCAAGGTGCTGGAAAAGCTAGTGTTAAAGGACATGCATGATTTCCCTCCCTGTGATTCCCAAGCAGCTCCTAGAATAGGTACTGTCGCATATTTCTGGTTCCAGGGAGGGGTCATTTGGATGAAGGCTTAATGATTTCTTGGAGTGTCCTAAAATCCTGAAATACCTCCATGAATCTGAAATTCTTTTTGAGGACAAATATGTCACCTACAGTTAGAGAGAAAGATAAATTCTGATTGAGGGAGGAGAGACACTTATTTTGAGTGCTAATTACTATCAAGCACAGTAAAGAAGAAGTCCTATATATACGATCTCATGTAATTTTTTTAGCAGACTGTGCAAGAGACTAGTAGCTCCATTTAGTAAACAAAAATGATGAAACCGAGAGGTTAAGAGACTGTTAACTTTCAATTTGGATGTCATTTCAATTGGTTGGATGGCATCACTGACTCAATGGACATGGGTTTGGGTGGATTCTGGATGTTGGTGATGGACAGGGAGGCCCAGCATGCTGTGGTTCATGGGGTCGCAAAGAGTCGGACATGACTGAGCGACTGAACTGAACTGAACTTTCAATGTGTGACTATGCCTTTTGTGAGCCAGTAAAGAAGACAGCATATTAAAAAGCAGAGACATCACTTTGCCAACAAAGGTCCGTCTAGTCAAGTCTATGATTTTTCCAGTAGTCATGTATGGATGTGAGAGTTGGACGATGAAGAAAGCTGAGTGCCGAAGAATTGATGCTTTTGAACTGTGGTGTTGGAGAAGACTCTTGAGAGTCCCTTGGACTGCAAGGAGATCCAACCAGTCCATCCTAAAGGAGATCAGTCCTGGGTGTTCATTGGAAGGACTGATGTTGAAGCTGAAACTCCAATACTTTGGCCATCTGTTTCAAAGAGCTGACTCATTGGAAAAGACCCTGATGCTGGGAGGGGTTGGGAGCAGGAGGAGAAGGGGATGACAGAGGATGAGATGGTTGGATGGCATCACTGACTCGATGGACATGAGTTTAGGTAAACTCTGGGAGTTGATGATGGACAGGGAGGCCTGGCGTGCTGCGATTCACAGGGTCACAAAGAGTCGGTCGGACACGACTGAGTGACTGAACTGAACTGAACTGAAAGAAGACTCCGTGTCCGGAGGTATTTTTGTCATATATGAGTACATTTGGTTTGGCTTGAAATGACTGCTGAAGATTTTTTAAAACAAAGTGCTTACTAAAGCAACACGTATAATAACATATGATTCTTGGAAACATGAATACCTAGTGCTATTGTCATTTGTAGATTGAAAATGTGTTTATGTAGAAGTAGACATTTCCTCAGTCCTGGTACTGAAACTTTTTAAGGATTATTTAAGGACTATTTTTCCCCCAAATATGTATTTTAGACATTTTTTCTCCCAGTAAGACAAGAAAAAAGTGACTTAATATTATTTTGTCCAGACCAATAAGGCCCTTGAGCTAGAAAATACTAACTCACTTCTCTTTTTTAAAAATTAATTTATTTATTTTAATTGGAGGTTAATTACTTTACAATATTGTAGTGGTTTGTATGCCATGGCTCTTAAAGTTATGCAGCTGGCTGCTTTCACTTTTGCTGCTGATGAACTTTCAAGTTCTTTGTGACCAGATAAACATTTCCCCAAACATTTCAGATTTTGTTCTGTTGGATGATTGAGATAATTTTTGATTTGGAATTAAACAGCTATAAAAATTTACTCAATTACCCACCATGTTAACCTTCATTGGCAAGGATTTAGGACTCACAGTCTCCTAACCCCTGTATTTCAGAAAGATTCGCAAACAGTAGTTGTAGGGTGTGTGGGTGAACTGGCTCCATGCAGCACAGACTGACCTTGAACTGAAGATTTTTCTCGGCCAGTTCACATCAGGAAAACCCCTCCTGCAGCCCAGGATCTTCCTTGACTACTACAGAGCCAAAAGCTGTCGTCAGAATTTGATACTACACCTCTCCTTGCCAAACAGGATCCCAATGCCAAAACAGTTCTATCATGGTACATCATTAGGACTCACCCGGCTTCTGGCCTGGCCAAAAGTTTAGGAGGGGTGACAGTATCTAACCTCCCAGGCATATCAGAAAATCAGCATGTGAGCTGCTTGGCAAGTTCAGTTGATGTCAACTGAGGGCAGCCCTTTCTGGAAGCCAGTGGGTTCTCCCAAAGGGAGATGAGGCAAAGATGCCCAGCCACCTGCCCTGAAGTGATACTGCTTAGGATTCTGGTGTGTTAGGCTAGAATCAAATTCATGAAAGAAGTGTGTGACCACTGTTAAGTGAAACTCACAAGGGGATGTCTATAAGAAAGGCAATACCTACCCCAGGGGCAAGCAGAAGAATGGCTTTTATCAAAGATACCGGTTCTCGAAATTTGGCCAACAGACCTCCTAGACAAATAGGTTTTGAAAGAAATAGTATTTACCTAGAAAAGGTGTTTAGATGCTTTTCGAGGTCAGGAGAAAAATGTTTCACAACACAGAAGGCCCTGCAGTTCCCAAGAAATATACTCAGTTGATAAGGACAGCTGGGTGTTTCTGACACACCTGGCACACAGCACCATGTATTCCCTGCTCATGGAATCTTTTGGATTGGAGTCTTAAAAGTTAAGGCCTTAAATGGAAGACAAGTAATCAAGACATGGCTGATGTTAGAGGTGAAGTTTACATAAAGAAAAAATGGAAGGCAGAGGTTAATACAGGAATCCACATTGATTTAAGATTTGACTTTTCTCTTTTGGAGACTTTATAGGATTTTCTTTATACTTTTGTTGGTTTCAAGAAGATTGAAAATTGAGTCCACACTCTAAAGGTTAAAATAAATAGTTTGTGTGTGTGCGCTCAGTTGTGTCTCTTTGCTACTCCATGGAGTATAGCCCACCAGGCTCCTCTGTCCATGGAATTTTCCAGGCAACAATACTGGAGTGGGTTGTCATTTCCTACTCCAGGAGA
This sequence comes from Okapia johnstoni, assembly GCA_024291935.2. Taxonomy (NCBI): domain Eukaryota; kingdom Metazoa; phylum Chordata; class Mammalia; order Artiodactyla; family Giraffidae; genus Okapia; species Okapia johnstoni. Next base: position 45,316,368 of record CM044323.1, read on the forward strand.
TCTTCCCAATCCAGGGATAGAACCTGAGTGTCTTGAGTCTCCTTCATTGGCAGGTAGATTCTTTACTACTATGGCACCTGGGAAGTCCTAAAAATAAGTACACCACTGTGTAACTGTCTCAGTTGAAAAAAAATATATCGTGTGTATATATATATATATATACACATACATAAAGAGTTAACTATTTAGAGCAGTGCCTGACTAATAAGGGATAGAGTAAGCTATTTATTATTATAAATGTGGTTTTCATTATTATACTTAATTTTAGAGTAGATAAATTGTTTTAATATTTCAAAATAAGTATAAAAAGGTCTGTGGTGAAAAATCTTCCTTCTACTCCTGTCTTGCTTTCTGTGGGTAACCAATCCATGTATGTATAGGAACCTCCTCCATTTTTATGCAAATAGAGACGTCCTATCCATCTCGGTAAGTGGTGCCATGTGAGGGGGTGCACAGGCTAGTGCAGTAGGAAGACCCTGAGCTCACCTCCTCCCAAGGGCTCACCTAAATTATAACTATTTATAGAAAAACTATTGTTGAGGAAAACCTAAAGACCAGTAGAAAAGATCTTCTATAACTAAAAATATAAAGAAGGAACCTCAGTGAGACAGGTAGGAGAGGGTGGAGCCATGATTCTGTCAAGACCCATACCACTGGTAGGTAACCTACAAATGGGCGGATAATTAAAATTGCAAAGTTTTTCCCCAAAGAGGAAGTGGTCCGAGCCCCACATTGGGTCCCGTAGCCTGGGGGTCCTGCACCAGGAAGACAAGCCCCCAGAATGTTTGACTTTGAAGGCCAGCAAAACTTATTTTCAGGAGAACCAGAGGGCTGTGGGAAATAGATTGCACACTTAAAGGGTGCACATGTCACACTTGGACCCAGGTAGGAAGAAGAAGTTTGAAAGGAGCCTGGTCAGACCCTTGTGCTGATATTGGAGAGCCTCTTGGAGAGGCATCAAAAAGCTGGGGCTCATCCTGGGGACATAGATGCTGGAGGCAGCCATTTGGGGGAGCTTGTTATATCATGAGGACACTGGTGCTGGCAAGCATCATTTTGGAATCCTCTCTCTAGTTTATTAGCACTGGGACCCAGCCCCACCCACCAGCTTGTCAGCACCAGTGCTGGGACACTTTAGACCAGGCAACTAGAAAAGCTGAGGAACCACCCCTGCCCGCCCCCATCCACCACGAGGCCTGCTACTCTAAGACCCCTGAGCCTTCAGCTGCCCTGGGACCCGACCCTGTCCACCAGAGGGCCCAGCACCTGATCTGCAAGCCTACACGGCAGTAGTCCCTGGCCCCCAGGACCCTGAAGTCAGAAGCCCTGGGACTCAGCTCTACCCACAAGGGGGTAGTCACCAGTTCTAGGCCCACCTGGGCCCCAGCCCCACACACCAGTGGGCCCAAACATACGCCAGGGCCCTGCAGTCAGAGACCCTGGACCTAGCTCCACTATCCAGCGGGCTCACATGTGTCCCAGGATCCAGCCCCACCCACCAGCACCCGACAGCCTCCATATAGGGTAGGGCTTGGCAACCACTGGACTGAGGGCCTGCCACAACTACCACACTGCCAATAGTTGTCAGCCCAGGTGCCATATATATATATATATACAGTCGTCAGTTGTGTATATATATATGTATATACAGAAGGCCCCTCACAGCCTAAATAAGGGACATGCCTAGACTGGATAGCTCTAGTGACGGAGGCGAGTGTGCTGCTGGGATGCACAGGATGACTTCTATAAAAGGCAGCTTCTCGAAGGTTGGGAAATGTATCCAACCTACCGAATATATAGAAATAAAAACAGCAAATTAGGCAAAATGAGGTGACAGAAGAATATATTCCAAATGAAAAAACAAGATAAAACCCCCAGAAGAAGAACTAAGTGGAGATAGGCAAGTTACCTGATAAAGAGTTCAAGGAAATGATTGTAAAGATGCTCAAAGAACTCAGGAAAAGAATGGATGAACACAGTGAGAAGTTTAATAGAGTTAAAAGAAGAATCAAACAGAACTGAATAATATAATAATTGATATAAAAATACACTAGAAGTAATCAATGGTAGGATAGATGATACAGAATAACAGACCAGTGAGCTGGAAGACAGAGTAGTGGAAATTACTGAAGCTGAAGAGAAAAGAGAACAAGAGTAAAGAGAAATGAGGACACATTAGGAGGCAGACCTCTGGGACTATATCAAGCACACTAACATTCACACTATAGGGATCTCTGAAAGAGAAGAGAGAAAGGGCCAGAGAATATATTTGAAGACATATATAAATAGCTGAAAAATTCCCTAACCTGGCAAAGGAAATGGACATCCAAGTCCAGGAAGCACAGGAAGTCTCAAACAATATCAACCCAAAGAGAACTGCACCAAGATACATTGTAATTAAAGGATGCTGGTGATTTAGTTGCTGAGTCCTGTCTGACTCTTGCGACCCTGTGGACTGTAGCCCGCCAGGCTTCTCTGCCCATGGGATTCTCCAGGCAAGAATACTGGAGTGGGTAGCCTTTCCCTTCTCCATGGGATCTTCCCAACCCAGGGATCGAACCCAGGTCTCCCACATTGCAGGCTGATTCTTTACCAGTTGAGCCACAAGGGAAGCCCAAGAATACTGAAATGGGTAGCCTATCCCTTTTCCAGTGGATCTTCCTGACCCAGGAATTGAACCAGAGTCTCCTGCATTGCAGGTAGATTCTTTACCAACTGAGCTACCAGGAAAGCCCAATTAAAGAATAAAAAGAGAATATTAAAAGCAGCAAGGAAGAAGTAACAAGTTACATACAAGGAAGCTCCCACAAGTCTGTGAGCTGACTTTTCAGCAGAAACTCTGCAGGTCAGAAGCAACTGGTACAGTATATTAAAGTGATAAAAGAGAAAATCCTACAACTAAGAATACACTAAGCCAGTGGTCCCCAACCTTTTAGGTACCAGGGACTGGTTTTGTGGAAGATAAGTTTTCCACATATAATGGGTGAATGGTTTCAGGATGACTCAGGCACAGTAGGGTTCATGCTCCTATGAGAATCTAATGCCATCATTTATCTGACTGGGGGCAGAGCTCAGACAGTAATGTGAGTGATGGGAGTGACTGTAAATACTTGCCCGCCACTCACCTCCTGCTGTGCAGCCCAGTTTCTAACAGGTCACGGACTGGTACCAGTCCATAGTCTGGGAGTTGGGGACCCCTGATTTAAGCTTTCATTCAGATTTGGTGTAGAGATCAAAAGCTTCATAAAGAAACAAAAGCTAGAAGAGTTCAGCACACCAAACTAGCTTTACAGGGAATGTTAAAGTTTAAGCAAAAAGGAAAAGGTGACAACTAGAAAGATGAAAATTACAAAAGGAAAAAGCAAATGTACAGTAAAAGTAGTATGTCAACCTTATATAAAGCTGATAGAAAGCTTAAAAGACAAAAGTAGTAAAATCATTTATATCCACAATAAGTAGTTAAGGGATACACAAAACAAGATTATATAAAATATTATGTCCAAACAAGAAAACGTTGGTAGGGGGTAAGGAGAAAAAAATGCAGGGTTGTTAAAATGGGCTTAGACTTAAAGAGATCAGCAACTTAATTATATATATATATATATATATATATATATATGTATGTATATAAAATTTTGTAGTGACTAACCAGACACACAGATCATTCTGCAACTTTGAAGAATGAAAAGTTGAAATAGTGTTGAAATAGTAAAATCATATATATGTACTTGTTACTTTAATTACTAAATTACCCGCTACTGGGATTCTACCAATTTATACTCATACTCCCAGCCTGTGGCCTATGTTTCCATTCTCCTGACAGTGTCTTTGACAAGGCAATTGTACCAATTTATACTCATACCGTATATGAAATACTTGAAAAGCTGCATCTCAGCGTAGTTTTGATTTGTATGTCTCTTACTATGAGCAAGGTTGAGTATGTCTTCTCTTTTTATATTTGAGTCATTTATGTTTCTTTTCCTATCTACATCCTCTGCCCATTTTTTATTGGACTGTTGGTATTTTTCTTGTGACGTGTAGTAGCTTTTTACATATTATGAAGATTATCCATTTATCTGATATGAATTTCAATTGAGTGTATATATGTACAGACTATTTTAACAAAGAGTAGACACTCTGCCCCAATGATGTTCAAACATAAGGTAAGATAAGAATTTTATATCAGATATTCTTGGATCAAATCTGTGGACCATATGACTTTTAAAGTATATTTCGATTCCCAGCTTTTATACTTTATTGATTAAACATTGCCTTACCTAGCCTTGAAAACCTAGGTCAGGCTAACTATGCATTCTTCATATAAATTAGTTTGCTTGAAACATAGACTACCCAGAATCTCCTCAGAAGACAAAGCCTGGTAAGCATGTATTTGTCCAGTGTCCAGTGGCCTGCACCTTTGTACCCTTTCCCCTAGAAAGAAGGAAGCAGTTGTGGCCTCTCACCTTTGAGTATTTTTGGTCAGCAGCCTGGCACTTTGGGAATTTATCCAGCATGCTTTTCAGAGGTATTTCAACCCTTTTTATGAAGAAAGCAACGGAGAAGGCAATGGCACCCCACTCCAGTACTCTTGCCTGGAGAATCCCATGGATGGAGGAGCCTGGTAGGCTGCAGTCCATGGGGTCGCTATGAGTCGGACACGACTGAGCGACTTCACTTTCACTTTTCACTTTCACGCATTGGAGAAGGAAATGGCAACCCACTCCAGTATTCTTGCCTGGAGAATCCCAGGGATAGGGGAGACTGGTGGGCTTCCATCTATGGGGTCGCACAGAGTCGGACACGACTGAAGTGACTTAGCAGCAGCAGCATGAAGAAAGCAAAGTCATGAAAGGAAACCAAGAACATTTAAGATTCATGCCTCTTGTATAATTTGGCTGTAAGACACAAAGCCAATTTCTGCTCAGCACTTCCTGTAAGATGAACTGAAAACTGCAAAGAAACATGTTTAAAGATAATATGTTTGTATCATAGTTTTGTCAAATCACTTGTACCACACTTCTTACAGGCAGCTTGAAAACATTTTGCACACTAGAAAAATGAAAGTATTCAATATTTATTTCCTGGAGGTGGAAGAAGAGTCCTGGGTTTCTGAAGTCCCCAGATGATTCAGCATATACTCACATAGCTACCAACCATGAGAAATCAGCGAGGCCTCACTGGGATTTTGGACGTGTCAAGAAAGAGTATGGGGCTGACTGAAGCAAATGCCAATGTGATGTCAGCAGTTGCTGGAGGATTTTTGTTCAAGTTTTTTTTTTTCAAGTTTAAGAGCAAGACTTCCCTAACTTAGAATGATTAAACACCGAACCTTTCTAAAAGGAATGAAATAAGTTTAGGTCATATTGAACAGTTTGGAACTTTAATTTTCCTCGTTTTTTTCTTTTTTTTTAAGAAAAGTTTTCCTTCTCTCGCCTCTCCTAATTAGCTGTTTGATCCTCATAACTCTGCCCCTGGTTCCCCCCCTCCAACTTTAAGTTCTGTGCTCTCCTATCTCTGAGAGGGTCTAATCAAAGGAATATATTCTTTACTTCCTTTTTGTTTTCTCTCCTCGAGGGTAGATCCCTTGTGTTTATGGACCACTCGATATTATTGAAGAAGGATGAGTTTGGGATCTAAAAAAGATGCCAGATGCAGCAAAGTACACAGCTGTGACCACAACCCCTGATTGGGAGGTGGCATTAGGAAAGGCCAAGAGTGAACTCAGTGGCTCTAAGCATTTCTCATGGCTGGCCTGGAGCCTGATGTAGCCATAGATAGAAGCGGATGCTTTGGGAATGCACAGCAAGCCAGACCGTCAGGAATCCTGCAAGGCAAATAATGGTTGGATCCACTATACTTGACCAGCCATGGAGAACACCCCAAGGCACCCCACCTGTTAGGCACCAGGCAGAAACAGTCAATCTTGTCTGTCAGTTGAAAAATAAGGAGAGTGTGTGGGAAGGAGTGGGAGAGAGAGAGAGATTAAAAAGAAGCAGTATTTTTTTCTTTAACCGAAGTTTCAAGGCCTCCAGGTTGAATTCACAATAATGATAGGGTGGAGAAAAAGTTCAAATAGATGTATCCCATTCATGGTATTAAAAATGAAGCTTAAGCATATGCAAATAGCATAGTCGATGGCAGCTCTGAGATGATGGTGAAGCATAGGCTCTGGGCTGAGAAATAAGCTTGTGCTGAGAAACCATCTGGGAAAACTCTTCAACTAATTTGAATTGAGCCAAGCTGAGACCTTAAGCATTTCTTCCCAATGAGATCCAAGCTGAACAATGACATGAGCTGATGTTTGGTGGTGGAGATGCCCGTGCGTCCTCGCCTAACAGCTGTCACGGTAAGTCCACGCTGCTCCCGAAAGCTAGATAATTAACTGCCGTTTGCTTTGAAGTTCAGGGAAAGCTGCTTCCTACTGAGGTGCATTTACAGCTTCTACAATTGCCTCGTCAAATGTTCAGTGCCTCGACCGCGTCAGTTCCACTAACTCCTTTAGATGTTGAGGTTTCTCAAAGGTATTCAAATCACTGAAGCTGCCATGTGAGGTTTTTCAAGACAGATGTTTTAAAAAAGTGACTTATTTTTTAATCACTAGATTATTAAATAAGTTTGCCGAAAACCTGACTACAAGTCATGAATGTTTGCAGCTTTTTCTTTATTTTTAATTGATGGAGAGCTGTTTTCAAAGGGATCAAGTTTGGCAAGCATGGATATAGGATTGTTAAATCTATAGGACAGTCCAGGTAGTAGCATCACACTAAGAAAAGAACACTAGATTAGTTTATTATTTTTTTTAAGAGCTTGATAAAAGGACTAAATTCACTTCTGCTTACCTTAGAAGTTTCCAAATAGGCCTTGGGAAAAAGATCTATTTATAAAAAGGTTCAGAGTAAAGGTTCAGATTGAGCCTAAGTTTAGTGTATACATGCATTGAAGGTAGCAGAATAAAGCACAACTGAACGAATACTTTGATTTATTTGTGTTCCATATATATCTCTCTGTGGCAGTATGACAGTTGGATCTCTATAAAGGACTTTGGTTTCTAGATATTAATCATTCAAACCAAAGTGAATATAATTTTCCTCGGAGACGGTTATGAAGGGAAAGGAATTAACGTGATAGTTTAAAAGATAATGTTTCACAGCACAATTTTGAAATGGATTACTAAGACTTTTAGTGAAGTTACGTTAGTTGATTCACTATACGTGACATTGTAGTAAGAAAAACATAAGAATTTTCATGCTGTGATTACTTGGTAGGGTAACCGAAGGGTAATTGCCAGTTTAGGTTTATCTTTGCAGTAAAAATCAAATGTGGACTACACTGAAACAGAAATTCAGGACTTAACCTGTCCACTGGAAATCATCCGTGCTTAGCAAAGCCTCGCAGTTATTTATCTTTCAAATTTGCATTGTTTTGCCTTTAGGGAGTTGATGGAAATTCATTGTGAGTGTTTTTGTTGGTAAAGTTAAAATTGTTTCATTAAATGTTAATGGACTTAATAGTCCAGTTAAAAAGACCCAATATATTAGCCTGTATTCAGCACTTAATGCTGACATGGCTTATGTTCCAGAATTGCATTTGGGCCCATAGAGCTGAACATCAGATGTGAGCATAGGTTAGGAATGGGTTTTGTTCTTCTGGCATAAGGAAATAACCATTCTGTTTACAAATGACTCCGATTTTTAACAAAGCAGCTATTTTAGATGCAATTCATTGGTTTATTTTGGCCCAAAGAAAGATTCGGACATCTACGTGTACATTAGGAACACAGCACGGCTCATTGGACTTGACAAGCAAATAGAATGTGAGTTACATAAAATCCCATAATATGCCTCTAACTTTCTTTGGCACCTTTACTATCAAATAAGCTAACAGTGCTATGGGAGGGAATTACCAATTTTAAAGTATTTTGCAAATCTGCAAGAGATACCTAGCTGATTGTTTTTTGGGAATGGAAACTTATGCCATAAAAGATACATCTTGAAAAATGAATTTGTCCTTGGCTAATGAAGAGAGTTAAAAGGCCATTTCTTCCAGATTAGATGAGAATAATAATTTTTTTTGCAATTTTGAGCAGTTAAGGGTATATTATATTGAGTATAGGAATGCAGGCTCAGCTTAGCCCACAAGTCCACGAGACAGCCCTTATTCTTGTCTTCAGGAATTACAGCATCATGTGGCTTTGGATACATCTTTGTCAGCTCTTTTGGAATCAAACAACACTCATTTAAATATAATCTTTAAACATTGGGAAATAGAAATACTGCATGGTTTCACAATACATGAACCACATGTAGTTTGAACCATATGGACTATATGTAGGCTGAAATGATCATACACCAGGGTCTCCATTTCCTCCTCCTACTTTATAAAATGGTTAGGAATTCAACCAAGATATTGTAAGGTGATATGAAACAAAAGCTTTAAAAACTTTCATTCATTCATTCAGCAAGTATTTTTGTGCACTGACTGTTTTCGTTTTCCACCCAGAGAGAAATGTAAAATTTGCACAAAAGTCTACAACTGTCTTTAGTTATAGCAATTCTAGGATTAGAGAGAGGAATTTGTCCAAAAGAATTCAGAATAAACTATATATGCAAAATGATGACAGGTAGAAGGGACAGAGAAAGAGCCTGAGACTAACCAATGGGTCCTCAAAGAAACAACTGAATTCTCTCTGCGTTAGTGTCCTCAGCAAATGAAGAATTGATTGGTAATTTGAGAGGTTCCTTCTCACTCAACAATTCTGTGAATCACAACATAAATTTCACTGTTGAATCACTAATAATAATAATAATGCCAGCACAATAGGAGAGATTGACACTCTGAGTCTTCCCAAGGGTATGACGTTTTCTAAAATTCTCTGGTTTTCAGATGCTTTGAATGGACATTTTACCATTGTCTAATATTCAAGTGCTTTGAAAGCTGCTAGGCACTTGAATACAAGGCATATTTCTTGAAAGATCACAATTCTTCAGGATGTAAGACAAATCCATGGGTAAGTTTCTAAGCCTAAGTCTTGTTTTAGTTTCTTTTAAAATCAGAAGGAAAAAAACCCCAAATATAATTTAGCCTGGATCATATTTGTTTATATCAGTATTGCCATAATCTATATTTTATATATTTTTAAATGTGCCCAGGAACATTATAGTGTGGGCCTGACTGGAGTAGAAGTTGATAGGCGTGGACAAAGCTGCTCTTCCCATCTGGTCTCTTCCTCTTCTCTGCAGGGTGGTACCCAGGCAAGCTGCCATACAGCCCATCTTTGGCTCAACACAGCATCAAACCTCTGGTTTCTCCTGGGAGTGCCCCTCCCCCTGCCTTGGTCACTGGATGGATGGAACTTTTCTCTTCTCTCCTGCCCTGTGCTGAGGCAAGCCTGTTTCACTGCTGGCCTGCAGGTGGGTCTGGTCTGGTCTGTACAATGTTGAAACAAATCAGAATAGAGTAAGCCCTCTACATCAGAATGAGTTCTGCTCCGAGAGTGTGTTCATAACTCCAGTTTGTTTGTAAGTTCTAACAAAGTTAGCCTAGGGACCCAAGTAATGCAATTGGCTATATAGTACTGTACTGTAATAGGTTTATAATACTATTCACACAAATAACATGCTTCCTCGGTGGCTCAGCAGCAAAGAATCTGCCTGCAATGCAGGAAACACAGGAGATGAGGGTTCGATCCCTGGGTTGGGAAGATCGCCTGGAGGAGAGCATGGCAACCCACTCCAGTATTCTTGCCTGGGAAATCCCATGGATAGAGGAACCTGGTGGGCTATCGTCCATGGGGTCGCAAAAAGTCGGATACAACTGAAGTGACTGAGCATAGCACAGCACACAAATAATATATAAAAAACAAGCAAAAAAAAATAAGGAAAACGTTTTTAATCCTACAGTACAGAACCTTGAAAAGCACAGTAGTACAGTAAAACAGCTGGCAAACAGGGGCTGGCACTGAATGAACAGGCAAGAAGAGTTACTGACTGGAGAAGGGAGAGGAGGTGGGAGATGGTAGAGCTGAAGCTTCGTCAGCAATAGGAGAGGAGGACAAGCTGCAATTTCACTCATGCCTGACGTTGATAGAATGCACATTCTCGTTTTTTAAAGTTTGCAACTTGAAAGTTCATATATAGGGAATTTATTGTATTTGCCAATGCTTGTTTTAAAAAATGGGAAGTTTCACATAAAAATCTGGATTTCTGTCTTCTCTTGAAAAATCAGAAGGCTTAGTAGCACTGGGCCGGTATTACACAGCTCCATTTGGCTGGAGGTGAGTGGAGCCATCGCTTCAGCTCCTCCCAGCCCTGCCTGGCCCTGTAAATATGGGAGAATTTCAAATCTTTGTGCTAAGATATAAATGACAGCTTAAAACATTATCTTTCCTCAAAATTCTTGCAGGTTTACTGTGAAGGAAGAAAGCTGTAGTAACTATACAATGATAATGGCTGGATGGCCTCACCAACGCAATGAACATGAACTTGGGCAAACTTAGGGAGATGGTGAGAGACAGGGAGGCCTGGCGTCCTGCAGACCATGGGGTCTCAAAGAGTTGGACACAACTTAGTGACAACAACAACAATGGAATTACAGGCTTCAGCAGTCGGGAAGGCATGAAGAACATCAGGGCTTCAGCATTTCATGTCGGGTGAGCCCTTTGCTTGTGTTCACTGTGAGCAAGGTTTGTCCCAATCATCACATGAATGGTGTGGCCAGGACAGCCTGACTTTGTAGGGATAAAAGCAGATAGAATGTGGATCAGGAGAGGCCATGGAAGTTGGCGATTTGCCACCTAATCTCACCTGCCCTACTTTCCATGCTTCATTCTGCTAAAACCAGGTGAAATATGAATTGAATACAGAATATATGCATATCTTCTTTTTAACTGTATTGTGACTATTATTGTTTTAAAAGACAGAACTTCAAGGAAGCTGGCAGGTGCTAACTTCAAAGAACGAATGTAAAACACTGTCCTGACAGTTGAGTTGCATTGGGTGACTCTGTGCAAGCCCAACAGACATCCAAAGGTGAAAGGATTTTTATTTTAGCTTATTGTGGAAGCCTTTCTATTTAAGAATGAGATTTTGTATTTTCTCCATAACAATGAAGCCTATCTAAACTTTATCTCTGTTTTTATTGGCACCCATGGGAGCTTTCTGTGTGGGCAAAATATTGCTGTGGCCCAGCTTTTGATGTTGGTGCTGAAAATTGAAGAAATGCAACTTCTCATTCTCACTTCTTTTTTTTTTGACAGTGTGGGGCATGTGGGATCTTAGTTTCCTGACCAGGGATTGAACCCATGCCCCCAGCACTGGAAGCACAGAGTCTTAACCACTGGATCATCAGGATAGTCCCTCATCTTCATTCTCATTTTTAAAAAGTCCCTCATCCCTCATTCTCACTTTTATAAAGCTCTTTAGATCTATTAGCTTAACTGCTAGAAGTCCAGGTAGGTGTTTTCACATTTGCTTTCACCATGTTGCTAGTGTTTCCCTAGAGAGTTTATAATTACATATATATAGTACTTAATATGGAGAAGGCAACGGCACCCCACTCCAGTACTCTTGCCTGGAAAATCCCATGGACGGAGGAGCCTGGTAGGCTGCAGTCCATGGGGTCGCTAAGAATCGGACACGACTGAGTGACTTCACTTTCACTTTTCCCTTTCATGCACTGGAGAAGGAAATGGCAACCCACTCCAGTGTTCTTGCCTGGAGAATCCCAGGGACGGCGGAGCCTGGTGGGCTGCCATCTATGGGGTCGCACAGAGTTGGACACGACTGAGGTGACTTAGCAGCAGCAGTACTTAATATAAATATATGAGGAATATGATTACTTAGATAGCTAGTTACTGAATATAGGAGGTGAACAAAATAAGATTTTGCGACCATGCTGCTGAGTTTACCATCCTTCCTAGTAAGAGCCCTGAAAAGCCCTCTCTGCCTGCAGAAAAAGGAGGGCTTTGTGGACAAAATATAGTCGTTGCATTTCATTTTTCCTACCCAATTCAATGCCTGACATTCCAGAAATCATTCTTTGTTAATATTGATTGTCCACAAAGTATATAGATTGTGGCTTGTCTGTATATGGGATTCAAATGATGCATGGGATGTAGAAGATGTAGTTCCTACACAGTGAATTCAGTCAGTGAGCCAGGACCAAAGAAGGAGGCGATGGGCCTTATGTACTGTTGTATATTAAGCACTAAATCGGATGGATATATGTGTACATATATATACACACACACACACACATATATATATAATATATTTTAAAAATTTTGCCAATCTGATATGTGAAAAAGTGGATCCAACTACAGTTCTAATTTGGACAGTTCTAGTTCTTTTATTGACATTTATAAGGTGTCTGGCTGGGGTGTGAGGGATGCAGTGTTTTCTAGAGAAGTAAAGGGTTTCCCAGGGCCAAGCTGTCAGGGGAGGGCCTGTGCCCTTGACCCTATTTGCTTTAATCTATGGATAGCTGGTTCAGAGAGAGATTCTAACTGTGGCAGGAATCATCCATGTCATCTCCAATTCTGAAGGTGCCTGGAAAAGTGGTATCCACTTATGCTTGCCTGTGGATGGGTGGGGCAGGACCTTTGGCGCATCAGTTTAGAGCTGTCTCCTAGGACACTGCCAGGTCCCTGGGAGCTCACACTGGGGAAGAAGTTTGTCCTGAGGTTTATAGATAAGTGGACAGTGCCCCAGCTGTTGGAGAGTGGAGGCAGTCTGTTCTCGGCTGGGCCATTCAGGGCAGAAAAAATTGGGTCTTAGACTGGGTTTCAAAAAGAGTCGAGAGTGAGGACACAGCGTATGACGTGATGGGTGGAGGTCACTGGAGTTGGGAAGTTGGGAACAGAGTTACAGAGTGACGGAGTTTCTAGGCAGCGGTGGGGAGGAGCAGGCGGAAGAGCTTCTGCTTTATTCTCCAGGTAATGCTAAGCCATTATTAGGAAAAAGAGGAAAAGACGTGACAAAAGCAATGCTCTAGGAAGATTAATCTGGAAGCTTAAAGCGATTAGAGCAATAGAAGCTGCAAGAGGCTGGAAGGCTGGTTAGGAGGCTCTTGAATAATCCAGGCAGAAAGTAAGTGGAGTCTGAATTTAGCTGGGAAGGGAGGGAGAAGTAGGGAGGGGTGCTTTTAGAGAATTATTCTTTAGAAAAGATAAATGAACCTAATCTTCCAATTCAGCCTACTTTTCCCTTTCTGCTTCCCATCCCCCTGCCCCCTACAACCTGTGTTCTCATGTTTGCATCTCCATTCCTGCCCTGGAACTAGGTTCATTTGTACTATTTTTCTAGATTCCACATATAGGAGGGGAGAGTTACATGTACACATATAGTGATTCACTTCTTTGCACCAGCAGAAACTAACACAACATTGTAAAGCAATTAGACTATATATATATATATATATATATCAGTTCAGTTCAGTCGCTCGGTCATGTCTGACTTTTTGCGACCCCATGGACTGCAGCACACCAGGCTTCCCTGTCCATCACCAACTCCCAGAGCTCACTCAAACTCATATCCATCGAGTCGGTGATGCCGTCCAACCATCTCATCCTCTGTCATCCCCTTCTCCTCCCACCTTCAGTCTTTCTCAGCATCAAGGTTTTTTCCAATGAGTCAGTTCTTCGCATCAGGTGGCCAAAGTATTGGAGTTTCAGCTTCAGCATCAGTCCTTCCAATGAATATTCAGGACTTATTTCCTTAGGATTGATTGGTTGGATCTCCTTGCTGTCCAAGGGACTCTCAAGAGTCTTCTTCAACACCACAGTTCAAAAGCATCAATTCTTGGGCGCTCAGCTTTCTTTATGGTCCAACTCTCACATCCATACAGGACTACTGAAAAAACCATAGCTTTAACTCGATGGACCTTTGTCGGCAAAGTAATGTCTCTGCTTTTTAATATGCTGTCTAGGTTGGTCATAGCTTTTCTTCCAAGGAGCAAGCATCTTTTAATTTCATGGCTGCAGTCACCATCTGCAGTGATTTTGAAACCCCCCAAAATAAAGTTTCTCACTATTTCCATATCTATTTGCCATGAAGTGATTGGACCAGATGCCATGATCTTAGTTTTCTGAATGTTGAGTTATAAGCCAACTTTTTCACTCTCCTCTTTCACTTTCATCAAGAGGCTCTTTAGTTCTTCACTTTCTGCCATGAGGGTGGTGTCATCTGTATATCTGAGGTTATTGATATTTCTCCTGACAATCTTGATTTCAGCTTGTGCTTCATCCAGTTCAGCATTTCACCTGATATTCTCTGCATAGAAGTTAAATAAGCAGGGTAACAATATACAGCCTTGACGTACTCCTTTTCCAATTTGGAACCAGTCTGTTGTTCCGTGTCCCATTCTAACTGTTCCTTCTTGACCTGCATACAGATTTTTCAGGAGGCAGGTAAGGTGGTTTGGTATTCCCATCTCTTGAAGAATTTTCCACAGTTTGTTGTGATTTACACAGTCAAAGGTAGTGTAGTCAATAAAGCAGAGGTAGATGTTTTTCTGGAACTCTTTTGCTTTTTCGATGATCCAGTGGATGTTGGCAATTTGATCTCTGGTTCCCCTGCCTTTTCTAAATCTAGCTTGAACATCTGGAAGTTCACGGTTCATGTACTATTGAAGCCTGGCTTGGAGAATTTTGAGCATTACTTTCTAGTGTGTGAGATGAGTACGATCGTGTGGTAGTTTGAACATTCTTTGGCATTATCTTTCTTTGAGATTGGAATGAAAACTGAGTTTTTCAGTCCTGTGGCCACTGCTGGGTTTTCCAAATTTGCTGGCATATAGAGTGCAGCACTTTCACAGCATCATCTTTTAGGATTTGAAATAGCTCAACTGGAATTCTTTATATATAGTATAAAGATAAGATAACTAAATACAGCTGGATCAAGGAGAGGGTGGGAGGTATAAGAGGTAACTGTAGTTCACCTGCAGTTTCCAACCTGGAAGGGTCTAAGAACTGAGAGTCTGTGCCTAGCTCCTCGTCTCACCTTGCTCCCTTTCCCTAGCCATACGGATCTCCATGCTGTTCCTTGAAACAAGGTAAGCATAATCCCACCTCAGGGTCTTGACACTGCCAGTTCCTCCATCCTGAGCACTTTTCTCCCAGATCTCTACCTGATTTGTTTCTTCATTTTCAGTCTTTACCTGGCCCTCTCCACTCATTTAAGTTGCCTTTGAAAATACTGGAATTTTCAACCAGTCCTCTGATTATGAAAATATTACTCTTTCTGGAAGTTCTTGAACTTCCAGAGATGGAGGGCTTAAGTTACAGAGACTGCTAAAATATGCCCTCATTAGAGGGGCCTTTCCTGATTGTTCAACCGCAAACTTTCCCTTTATCCTGCTTGATTTTTCCTTGTAGCATGTTTCCTCAGCTGAGTATATGTGTTAAGTATTTAGTCCCTTGTTCAGTGTATGTTTTTTCTTTTTAGTATGTAAGGGCATATGAGCAGAGACTATGTTTCTATTTTTATTTTTTTTTAATGCAGTAAAATACCAGGTAAATTCAGTGCCTGGCACATAGTAGGTTCTTAATAAATATATGTTAATTAAATAAGTGAAACAGGGAGGTAATTTGGAGAGAAGAGGAGGCGGAAGATAATGAGTTAGTTTTTTTCCTTTTTTAATTTCGGTTTTATTGAGATATAATACTGAGATATACTCATGCAGCACTGTATGAGTTGTACAGCTTAGTGGTTTGACTTACATCATGAAGTGATTATCACATTATGCTCAGTAAATATCCATCATTTCATATAGGTGTAAAGTTAAAGAAATAAAAAATTTCTTTTCTTATTTCAAGAACTCTTAGGATTTACTCTCTTAACTTTCATATATAACATACCACAGTGTTAATTATGTGTTTTATGTTGTACATTACATTCCTAGTACTTATTTATCTTAAAACTGGAAATTTGTCTCTTGGGACCACCTATATTCAATTCCCCCTCCCTCTATCCCATAATACCCCCTAACCACAAATCCGACCTCATTTTCTATGAGTTTGCTTGTTTTTGAAATATGATTGTCCTACAATACTGTGTTGGGCTTCCCTGGTGGCTCAGTGGTAAAGAATCCATTTGCCTGCCAATGCAGGAGATGCAGGTTCCATCCCTGGGTCAGGAAGATCCCCTGGAGACAGGAATGGCCCACTCCAGTACCCTTGCCTGGAAAATTCCATGGACAGAAGAGCCTGGCAGGCTACACAGACCCTGGGGTTACAAAGAGTTGGACATGACTTAGTGACTGAGCACACACAACACTGTTAGCTCCTAATGAATTAGTTTTAAACAGGGATCGTCCTGGAAGAAATGATACTTTACATGGCAATCGGCGGGATCTCAAGGATGGGGGATTCAGCTCTGTGCCCTTCAAAGGTCATTTCCTTTTGAAGCATCAGAACAGCCCCCTTAGGACAGTCCTGTTCTCTGGGTGGCTGTCTCAGTAGTTTTCAACTTTCTTTAGGAGTCCACGCTCCCTCTTTCCTTGTAACTCACCTTCTTCCTGGGAGAGAGGAGAGGCGAAGAGCCTTTGAAATAGAGGGTGGACCTGGATTCTGTTGACTTTCTGTGAAGACCTGAAACCCTGAAACCAAGTGTTCTCTCTTAAACTGTCCATCAAATACACATCTGATGCTTTCCAGGAACTCCAGATCAATTTATCACAATGATTTACTGCAAACTATTGGAAATCTACTTGATGCTGCTGCTGCTGCTAAGTCGCTTCAGTCGTGTCCGACTCTGTGCGACCCCATAGACGGCAGCCCACCAGGCTCCCCCGTCCCTGGGATTCTCCAGGCAAGAATACTGGAGTGGGTTGCCATTTCCTTCTTCAATACTTGAAGCACCCTGTAATAATCCAAATGAGGCCACAAACAAAAACAAGGCACACCTGTAGCTCATTTGTTCCCACTGTTTCAATTACTTCAATTCCCACTTTTGCCAGGAGCAGATTAGATCATCTTCCAAACTGACTTCTGATTTAATGAAGTAGTTCATGCACATTCATTTGGTTCTCTGAAATAATCCCTTTAAGAAAACACATTTCTCCTTTTCAAATGCAGCTCAGCCTTTTCTTGCCATGAACCGCTTTCGAATGTTATCATTGACTGTATGGAAATGAATGAATACATTATAAAGCACTTTATCTTTATTGCTGCCTGAAGTAATCTGTAAAGAGTATAATTGCCAGCTGTGTACCTTAGGCCCATAATTCCATTACTGGGCTCTTATGGAGCCATCAGTCCCATGGATGGTCCTCTGCTTGACAAACCAGCCATCAAATCCCAAACTTGCCTAAATGGCACTCTTCAGGTCAGTTCACCCTAGCCTGAACCTGGCAGATGTTATCAGAAGCCTCAGCTTCCTGGGCTGTTCTTAAGAGTCTGCTTAACAAGGCTGTCATGCCTTGATAACTTGAGGTCACAGCTTCTGAACAAAGACTCCCTCCAGGATCGAGTGGTCTCCTGCTTCCTTTGACTGTCCATAAATATCCTTAACAGATGGTAACGTTAATTTTGATTTTCTAGCCGTATTTGTGTGTGGCACAGGGGCCAGCCACCATTCTAAAGTGTGGTGGTGAGGAGGTTAATACTGTTTGCCTTTGTGTTTGGGCTGGGGGTGACCCAGTTTCTCCAGATAGATCTAAATATCCCATAGTCTACCAACAAAGATTAAATTATTGGGGATTAAATTAAGTGGGGATGGGGGTCATTGAAAAAACTCTCCTGCCAGCAGGCCAGTAAACCTTAGATTCACACTTGGCCATGAATTTCTGTGCAATCCGAGGATTTTATGAGTAATCTTGTCCAGATTTCTTCTTTCAAAGTGACAGCTACCACTCATCACAAATCTCATATGTGCTATGATGTATCTTATAGAAATTAATTTTTACAAAAAAACTTGGAGGTTGGTATTTTGATCTTTATTTTAGAGATGACATTTCTTGACCAGATTCTCACAGCAAATGGCAGATGTGGGATTTGACTTGAGGTTTATCTGGCTCCAAATTTATGTGACAGAATTCCAAATAAGTAATTTGATATTTACTCACAAATAGTTTCAGTGCCCTCATCCCCCAATTTTTATACTTTAAGTAAGTTGAGAACATTGTAGCACTGAACTTAATGGCACGATAAGAAGTAATAGCAATAAGATAAGCTGCCCCCTTAGGGACTTTCCTAGTGGTCCAGTGGCTAAGACTTCAAACTCCCAATGTAGGAGTCTCGGGTTCGATCACTGGTCAGGGAACTAGATCCCACATGCCATAACTAAGACCAGGTGCAGCCAAATAAATATTTTTAAAAAGCTGCCCCTTTAGCTATTCCAAGATTCACAGTCTCAAGAAAACCTTCTTCATATGTGTTAGCTTGCCAGTTCCTGGGATACTTGCTCCTGATTCCAAATGTCCAGGAACAATTTACCACCTAAAATTAAATCGGATTGGTTCAGTTCAGTCGCTCAGCCATGTCCGACTCTTTGCGACCCCATTGACTGAAGCACCCCAGGCTTCCCTATCCATCACCAACTCCCAGAGCTTTCTCAAACTCAAGTCCATCGAGTTGGTGATGCCATCCAACCATCTCATCTTCTGTCGCTTTTTTCTCCTCCCGCCTTCAATCTTTCCCACCATCAGGGTCTTTTCAGATGAGTCAGTTCTTTGCATCAGATGGCCAAAGTATTGGAGTTTCAGCTTCAACATCTGTCCTTCCAATGAACACCCAGGACTGATCTCCTTTAGGATGGACTGGTTGGATCTCTGTGCAGTCCAAGGGACTCTCAAGAGTCTTCTCCAACACCACAGTTCAAAAGCATCAATTCTTCTGCATTCAGCTTTCTTTATAGTCCAACTCTCACATCCATACATGACTACTGGAAAAACCATAGCTTTGACTAGATGGACCTTTGTCAGATACTACACCCTTATCAGACCCTTTAGATATAGTCCTACCACATGAAACAGAGCAACAGAAAACACTTCTTTTCCATTGAATGTTGACAATCATTCTTATTCATGAATAACATGTCAAAATATGATACTGAAGGCCTTTACATGTCCAACAAGAAGACATATATAACTAGGTAATATCAGGGTATAGAAGTAAGTCTTGGGAAGTGGTGGAAAGAGGAGAGAGGACCATAATCTAACCAGGCAGATAAAACCTGCAGTGAAGAGGGGATGCAAGGGCATGTATTTACCTGCTGGGTGGAAACCCTCCAAATTCATGCCTGTGAGTTATGGACAGTGTGTGTGTGTGTGTGTGTGTGTGTGTGTGTGTGTGTGTGTGTGTGTGTGTGTGTGTTTGTGCTCAGTTTGTGTCTGACTCTGCGACCCAATGGACTGTAGGATTCCAGGCTCCCGTGTCCATGCAATTTCCCAGGTAAGAATACTAGATTGGGTTGCCATTTCCTTCTCCAGGGGATCTCCCTGAGCCAAACCCATGGCCCCTACATCAGCAGGTGGATTCTTTACTACTGCACCACATGGCATTATTCAAAAGAGGAATAAGACCATATCGCTTTGGTTGGAATTCCTATACCGAGAGAGGCTGTGAGGAAATCAGATAACTTAGGCTGGTCTCTGGGTCTGATTAGCCTTCTTTGTGGGGGGTGGGGGGGCAACTGACAAAAGAATTGATGCTGGTGGGTATGATGAGGGCTGTGGGTATGTAAGACTTTATCAATGTTACCATCCTGCCGAGGACTTCCTCCGAGGCCTTTTGAAATGAGCGCTTGCCCTGCCAAAGTTTGCAGAGACAAAAGCTCACCCTTGTTCTTCCTTCCACTTAGAAAATTAATACAATGCAAGTCATCCCAGAGGCCCTGGGGAAGGTCCAGCTGTCCTGTGAGGGCAGCTTGTCTCTGTCCTGAAGGACCATGACAATGCACTTTTAAAGGAACAGGCTCTTTGGTTGCTTCTGTACATCTGTTTACTTATTATAGCTTCCTCACTGTCCTCATTTACTGGAGAAAATCTAGCTATCTTAGTATGTAACTTGGGAAGAATGTGATGGGGAAAATGTGGCTGTTTATCGCCCCCTGTGACCTTGAACCTGTTTTCCAAGTCATCTGGGTTTTGGTTGCTTCCTGTCTGAAGTGGATCATGTGGGTAAACACAGAAATATCATTCTTCATTAAGCACCATCACATTGCCAGCTTCTTAGAGAGATGAAAGTTATTCTTTTACTTTATGGCTCTTTCTTTCATTATTAACAACCTTTTCTAACAGCATTTTCTTAGAATCACACACTGTTACAGCCAGAAGGGAGATAAGGAATGAAAAAAAGAATGTTCCCACTGTAAACGTCTATTCAAATACAGAAGTCCTTACAAAGGTAAGGAAAGGCACTTCCAAGTCCCCGTGCTGCCTTTGGAGTCTGTTTTCTGTTTGTTCTGTTCTCAGTAGGGAGAAGATCTCATACTGTCCTAGGTACTATAAGCCTTTTATACACTTGAAAATTGCTGTTAGCTAACCCTGTAACCCCTCTTGCCTCCAAACAGAATTACCTTGGTTCCTTTAACCTCTCCTGTTTTTTATTTTTCAGCTCTCTAATCACTCCCGTGGCTTCTGAGCTGACTGCAGTTTCTCTCGCTTCCCCATTAATCGCAGGCACCAGAACCAGACTCCGTGTTCAGGAAGGGTCTGCCCATGTCTGCGAGGCTGAGCAGGGGATATGGGAGTGGACTGGCAGGCAGTGACTGCAAACGGCTTGTTAGTGGACACACAAGGTGGGAAAGAGGACAGGAGTAGGCATCTTTGTGTAAGAGTTGGAAGTCAGATGTTTTATCCACCCTATCACTTACACTGAAGAGTTTTCCAAACAATGTCAGTGAACCATTTCCTCACAAAGCGTTTAACAAGGCTTAGCTGTGGGCTCAGTTCTTCTGTGGGAATTCAGAAAACTGCCAGTTTTGGGTCCTCAGGTTGAAAGCTGCCTGTGGGCAGTGTTTGTATTTTTCACCTAGTTTACAATGTTTTATTTAGCTACTGACATTTTAAAATTAGGATAGTTCACTTAAGAATTATCCAGATTTCTAGCTTCTTTTACTTTTTTTTTTTTTTTGGCCATGTAGCTTATAGGATCTCAGTTTTCCGACTAGGGACTGGACCTGGGCCGCCACAGTAAAAGCACAGAATCCTAACCACCAGGCAACCAGGGAACCCCACTTCTTTCGCATTCTATAGGTTGGGAATATTAGACTGGCATGTCAGGCCTGGAATCATGTGCTAAAGCTGAGCTGCAGCTCTCCTACCTGCCTGCACGAACTCCCACGTCATGTGAATGGGAACTGCTTTCTAGTGCTCCTAAGTCCCACCTCACCCGCTGTGATGGACTGTATTGTGTCCCCCAAATTCATATGTTGAAGGCCTAACCCCTGTTGACTAAGAAATATAATCGCAACCAGAAAGTAGAGAGTTATTTTATTTGGTGGGAATATTTAGGACTCCGAGCCCGGGAAACAGCATCTCAGGAGCTCTGAGAAAACTGCTTCAAGGAGGCAGGGAGGGAAATCAGGCTATATACAAGTTTGCAACTAAGGGAGCATGCAGTCTTAACATCAAAGATCAGGTATCAAGTTAAAGAATTTAGCATTCTACCTATGGGAAGATGCAAGGCTCTGGACTTACTGAATTCGTTCCTTTCATATGCACCTCAGTGATCTGGGGCCAATCCTGTTTCCTAGTTCATCCCGCTTCTTGCATTCCCCTAGGTCCTTGGCAATCACCAGCAGCATCCGCTGAATCAGTTTTGGGAGCCCTCATTCATATTTGGAGAAATCGCTGATGGCTGTGACATTTCTTGTTTATTGATATGGCAAGAGATGTTTTCATTTCATATGCCCAATGTGACTATATTTGGAAATGGGACCTTTAAGAAGGCAATGAGGTTAAACCAGCTCATAAGGGTGCAACCTGTGGCTAAGACTTCACACTCCTAATGCAGCGGCCCCAGGTTTGATCCCTGGTCAGGGAACTAGATCCCACATGCAGCAGCTAAGAGTTCTCATGCTGCATCTAAAGGTCCCACATACCACAATGAAGATGGAAGATCCTGACTGCTGCAACAAGGAGCCATCGCAGCCAAGTAAATAAAGTTAAAAAATAAGGGTGGGGCCCTAATCCCAAGGGACTAGCATTCTTTTAAGAAGAGGAAGAAATGCCAGAGAGCTATATCCTCTCTCCCTGCAGGCAAAGGAAGAAGGCAACATCTATAAGCCAGGAAGAGGGGCTTCACCAGCAACCAACTTGGAAGCACCTTGACCTTGGACTTCTAGTCTCCAGGACTGTAAGAAACTGAATCTGTTGTTTAAGCCCTTGAGTCTGTGCTCTTCTGTTTTGGCAGCCTGACACACCCATGTGCCTCATTTACTTTGTGCCTCGCTTCTGTGGGCATTCGAGCTTGAGACTCCTGCTTTATGTCCTTGAGAGTTGAAAGTGAATATCCATATCCTATACTTTGTCTACTGGTGGGGAAAAAGTTAAATGGAGACATCATTTGTGACAGGATGCAATGGAAGAGATATACAAATGGATATCAAAGGACAGAACTGTCAATGGTGGGCAAGGAAGGGAGAAGAGAAGTTTTCACTATGTGAAGAGCATGTCGAAGGGTTTTAAGAGATTCAGAAGATTTCAATGAACAGCGATGGAACAGAAGGCAGAAGCTAAGGTAGTCAGGGGTGAAAGTGGCTGGTGTGTTACAAAGTTTGGCTAGAGTTCAGGGTACATTGCATGTGAGAATTGTATGATAGGAGATAAGACCAGAAAAGAGGGGGAGAGTTGGATCATGATTCTGGAATGCCCCACCATAGGATTTGGTGTAATTCTGGAGTAAATGAGGAGCAGCAGGGGATGGAGGGTATGTTTTCATCCATTCATTCATTATTATTAGGAACATCTAATGTGCCAAGTGCTGCAAATACAGTTGAGGACAGGATGGAACTAAGACTCTGCCCTCCATGGAACTGACAGAAAAAACACTCAGATACAGAACACAGTGTCAATAGAACACAGTGTCAGAGACTGATGAGTGCTACAATGAAAGGTAAAGCAGTGTAAGGTGCAGGGTGGGTACGGCAGGTGCTGGTATAGATGCAGGTCAGGAAAGGCCTGATATTTGGGCACAATCCTGGATGAAGTCAGAGAATGAATCATGCAGCTTTTGTTCTAGACAAAGGGAACGTACGTGCAAAGGTCCCGAGGCAGGAACACAGTTACATTCAAGGAACAACACAGGCCAATCTGGCAGGAGTAAGCAACTGGAAGAATGGTGGGCGGTGAGGCTGAGGGAGTCAGGGGTCAGATCTTTTCCAGGAAGGGAACTCCAATGTAGTGTGAAGGATGGATTGGGGATGAAGACTGGAAGGGGGAGACTGCTACATGTCTACGGGAATGATGGGGGGTCTGAGTCATCACAGGAGCAATGGAGTTGGAATTATAGAGTCATACTTAGGAGATGGAGGCATTTTGGACCAGGACAAAAATGAAGTCCCCAAACAGAGCTGGCCTTGGGGGAATAAAGGGCTTTGAGACAGGATGAGATGGGGTACTTACCTCCCAATCTCTGGATCAATCATGTGTGATGGCAGTCGTCAGAGGAGGAGAACCACAGCTCTCTCTCTCTCTCTCCCAAAGTTCAGAGCGTCAGTCTGTGACTGGCCCAGAGAAGGCTGAAAGAAGAGACAGAGTTCATTTGTTTCCACAGCTCAGAAGCCTGAGCAGTCTCCATGGGGAGAGAGCACAAATGTTCTCCCCCTGAAAGATACAGCAACTCTATTTCTTATCACTACAGGCCTGGCAAATGTCCCAGACATCCTGGTTTGGTCTAAGCCTCGAATGAAATGACTTGTTCTAACAAGTGGAAATAAAAAGACGTGAAAGGCATTGCAGGGGGAGGGTTAGTACAGTCCAGAATGCGGGTTGGCTTGGTACAGCTTCTTCTTGGCACTTTCTCCTTTGTTGATTAGGCTTCAGTGAGGAGGAGTGATAGTTCTTTGAGAGCCATATAAAGCTCTGCCTCTGGAGTGCAATGGAGCAGTCACCTTTGGCATTCTTCTCTACTAACATTTTACCCTTGGTATTTTCCCTTTTCCTTCTTGCTTGGCTGTGAGAATTACGATGAGCTCCTTAGGAAAGAATGCTGGGCTTTCTCTGTTGCCCCCGCTGTGGGCAAACGTTCAAAAAAAGAAGGCGTTGATGGTAAACATCTGTGGAAAGAGTGCCCTCTGTTGGTATGCTCTATTTGTTGTTGGCTGTCTTGCCTTGGCAATTGCTTGCTTATCATTTCATTAAATAAATTGGTGGAGAAAAGCAAAAGGTATTGTTGTTGGGATAAATTAATTTCACCCAATGTTTCTAGAGCCTTCATGAACAGTCCTCATCCTTACTTGGCCATGGTTTCTGAATCTTCTGACCCTGCCTTTCTTTGGGATTTACATTTAATTTGTTACTAATTCATAAAAAAAAAAAAAAAGGAAAAAAGGGCTGCAATTCAAGGCTTGGAGGGAGTATTGATAAAATTCATTGGATCAATTTCTGCCCCTTATTTCTATTACATCTATTGTCTACTCAGTTTTTGAATGCATGAGGCCTCTCAGAATCTTACATGAGGGCATTCCCTGGTGGTCCAGTGGTTACTAACACCTCACACTCCCAGTGCAGAGGGCCAGGGTTGGATCTTTGGTCAGGGAACTAGATCCCACTTGCCACAACTAAGACCTGACACAGCAAAATAATAATTTTTTTTTAAAGAATCTTAAGTGAATAAGGTACAGTCCTTGTCTTTGCTGAGCTTGGCGGGTGATGGGAAAGATGGGTGAGGAAACCAAGTTATAACACTGGGAGACAAATATTGAAGTGTGAACAGTGAAGTGGGTGGTCAGAGGGGAATGAACTTTTTTGGTTGTTCAAACTCAAAGGTGAAAAAAATGAAAGCCTCCCTGACCTGAATTTTTTCTCCTGAGAGTAACATCTCTCCTATGCACTAAAAGTCAAGATTCTATGAACAAGTTATGATGGATTTAATATATTTCTGTGTTACTAATCCAAGGAATGATTTCAGATCTGAAAGGGTTACATTAATATGTAGTCTGGTATCATTACAATTCAAATGTCCCAGGGAAATTTCTTTTTTTTTTTATAACCTGAACACTTGGAGAGACTCAGTGTCTCTAGTTTTAACTAATTAAGAAAGAAAAAAGTGAAGTCGCTCAGTTGTGTCCAATTCTTTGCGACCCCAAGGACTGTAGCCTACCAGGCTTCTCCATCCATGGGATTCTCCAGGCAAGAATACTAGAGTGGGTTGCCATTCTCTTCTCCAGGGGATCTTCCTGACCCAGGGATCAAACCCAGGTCTCCTGCATTGCAGGCAGATGCTTTACCCTCTTGCAGAACACCAGTGTACAATGAAAAAAGTTATGTGTGGGTTTTGCTAGAAGTCATAATTTTGGTAGAAATTATTTTCCTTCACAGAAATGGAAAGTTGTACTTAATGAGTCCTTCCAAAAATGGTTCTTCACGGGGAGAGGCTTGCCCCTTCCCCTGTTCTCTTGTGATATTTCCTCATTGGCTCTAACCCAAGGCCTTGTACATATGTGGTTCTGACCATTACCCAGGGCCCCAGGGACCATTAACCTTTTATTTTGTTCTATTTGGAAAATTTATTAATGCATTTTTTAGATTGTTATTTTTTTTTTCTTTCTCTATGCCCCAAGATTTCTACATGAGAAAAGCTTTAAATAAAACTGGGAGAAAGAGATTGGGGATTGGTGTGGAGAGATACCATTCTGGTGAGCGCTCTTGGCTATAAATTCAGATAAAAAATGGTGGTGGTATTTGGGGGGTATCCCTCTTTTCAGCAGACACGATTGGTGTTATTATTTTATTTAAATTATTTATTTTAGTTTAGAATAGTTAGGATGTATTTGGCATTTGCATAAATTTGGTCATCGTTTAAAATTTCTCTTTCATTTTTTTTTTTAACTCTCAATTGTGCACTAAAGACATCATTTCTATCCCTTCAAGTGGAACCAATAAACTTTCTCTCTCACAGGACAGATCTCGCCAGGACTCCAGCCTTGGTTCACTTTATCTCTATTGCTCTGACTATGCTTTGTCCAAAAATATCTTCTAAACACAAGAATTCCTAAGGGGAGTTTGGAGAGGGACTCACGAAGTCCTTAGATTGATCATACCTGATAAACACTGATTTAGGCACTGTTGTGCTGACTTGTTCCCTTAGAACTGGTCATGGAACAACAGACTGGTGCCAAATCGGGAAAGGAGTACGTCAAGGCTGAATATTGTCACCCTGCTTATTTAACTTATGTGCAGGGTACATCATGCAAAATGCTGGACTGGATGAAGCACAAGCTGGAATCAAGATTGCCGGGAGAAATATTAATAACCTCAGATACACAGATGACACCACCCTTATGGCAGAAAGTGAAGAGGAACTAAAGAGCCTCTTGACGAAAGTGAAAGAGAAGAGTGAAAAAGTTGGCTTAAAACTCAGCATTCAGAAAACTAAGATCATGGCATCCAGTCCCATCAGTTCAGTTCAGTTCAGTTCAGTCACTCTGTTGTGTCCGACACTTTGCTACTCCATGGACTGCAGCACGCCAGGCTTCCCTGTCCATCACCAACTCCCAGAGCTTGCTCAAACTCACGTCCATTGAGTTGGTGATGCTATCCAACCATCTCATCCTCTTTCATCCCCTTTTCCTCCCACCTTCAATCTTTCTCAGCATCAGGGTCTTTTCAGATGAGTCAGTTCTTCACATCAGGTGGCCGAAGTATTGGAGTTTCAGCTTCAGCATCAGTCCTTCAAATGAATATTTAGGACTTATTTCCTTTAGGATGGACTGGTTTGCTCTCCTTGCAGTCCAAGGGACTCTCAGGAGTCTTCTCCAACACCACAGTTCAAAAGCATCAATTCTTCTGCGTTGAAGAACAGAAGAATTTTACAGTCCAGCTCTCATATCTGTACATGACTACTGGAAAAAGCATAACTTTGACTAGATGGACGTTTGTTGGCAAAGTCAAGTCTCTGTTTTTTAATATGCTGTCTAGGTTGATCATAACTTTTCTTCCAAGGATCATGTGTCTTTTAATTTCATGGCTGCAGTCACCATCTGCAGTGATTTTGGAGCCCCCCAAAATAAAGTCTGTTACTGTTTCCATTGTTTCCCCATCTATTTGCCATGAAGTGATAGGACCAGATGCCATAATCTTAGTTTTTTGAATATTGAGCTTTAAGCCAACTTTTTTTACTCTCCTCTTTCTTGTCCCATAACTTCATGGCAAATGTATGTATAGATGTGAGAGTTGGACTATAAAGAAAGCTGAATGCAGAAGAATTGATGCTTTTGACCTGTGGTGTTGGAGAAGACTCTTGAGAGTCCCTTGGACTGCAAGGAGATCTATGCAGTCAATTCTAAAGAAAGTCAGTCGTAAACATTTATTGGAAGGACTGATGCTGAAGCTGAAACTCCAATACTTTGGCCACCTGATGGCAAAGAACTGACTTCTTGGAAAACACTCTGATGCTGGGAAATATTGAAGGTGGAAGGAGAAGGGGACGACAGAGGATGAGATGGTCGGATGGCGTCACCGATTCAATGGACATGAGTTTGAGCAAGCTCTGGGAGTTGGTGATGGACAGGGAAGCCTGGTGTGCTGCAGTTCATGGGGTCACAAAGAGTCAGACACGACTGAAAGACTGAACTGAACTGTGCTGACTTGAAATAAAAACCTTAAATAGACTTGGGGAGTTCTGAGGCTCCATGTAGCTTTGAACCTGCTCTATCCTGAGCCAGTTTCAATGATCCATTATGGCTGGAGGCATAAGGCTGTGTGTATTCACTGATGCTGGACAATTAAGTCTTGTTTTTAAAGATTATTTTTTCACGTGGACCATTTTTAAAGTCTTTACCGATTTTGTTACAATATTGCTTGTGGTTTATGTTTTTGGTTTTTTGGCTTGGAGGCACGTGAGATCCCTGACCAGGGGTTGAACCCCTTCCCCCTGCTTTGGAAGCACTGAGTTTTAACCACTGGACCAACAGGGAAGTGCCAATTAAGCCTTTTAATTATGTTTACCATCTTTTGGTAGGAGCAGAGGTACTAAATTAAGGATAGAATTTAAACACAATACTCAAAATGGCAGTGAGAAACGAACAGAGGTGAGGGGAGAGGCAGGACAGAGTAGACTGGGGAGAGAACCTGAGCTCCTCTGGCCCTGTCACTCATGGGCTGTGGGTCCTGGAGTCAGCCATGCATGTGCTCTGAGGCTTATTTTTCCTGTCTTTAAAGTTGTCAGTAGTATGCTGCTATGGTGTACCCCAGGAAGGAGGAGGAGGTGCAGGTAGGAGGCAACATGGTTGGAACTAGGGGGTCTCCATCTCTTTCTACCTGAACAGCACAGTTTTATTCTGTTTTAAATATTTGATTTCATCCTAAGATATTGTTTGAAGAAAGCTAAAGATCTTTTTTGATCCAGCAAAACAAAACATGACCCTCAGTCCCAGAAGAAAACCTTTCAAAAATATTTGGACCAGGTGATTCCTACTTTTCTACAAGCTCTGGAATTCTATGAGACTCAGGATGGTGGTATTTGTTGTTTTACTGCCCACCTGTTGGCTCAGATGGTAAAGAATCCTCCTGCAATGCAGGAGACCCAGGTTCGATCCCTGGGTCAGGAAGATCCCCTGGAGAAGGGAATTGTTCCCCACTCCAGAATTCTTGCCTGGAGAATTCCATGGACAGAGGAGCCTGGCAGGCTGCAGTCTATGAGGTCACAAACAGTCAGACATGACTGAGAGACTAACACTTTCACTTTCATTCATGATGACTTCCTTCTGATTTTCCTGCACTTACCTGTCACTATTGTGACAAAGCCTGAAGCTGCCAGAAGCCACCACAGATGGCTTAGGCAGTCAGCCAGAGGTGGGTCCTGGTGGCAGCATTTAATTGCAGAATGAAGTGAGAATGAAGCCTCACTTGTGGCTATACTATTTTCTAGGGTTTTCAGTTACATGAGTCAATACATTGCTTTGTTATTATTATGTCTTGCTTAAGCTATTTAGAGTTTTCTACCACTTGCCACCCAAAGATATCTCATCAAATCAGATGGTGATTAAAAGAAAATCAATAGATGTTTATTGAAATTCATAGAGTACAAATAGATTTTTAAATGCTTAAGATAAAAATCAAGGGACTATTTCTGTCACTAAAAAAAAACTTTAATATGTTGTCCTTTGTGTATGGCAATGGCAGCGTTCTGATTTCCTATCACTAGGACATTCCCTTTGCTTGGTTTACTTAACTATTTATAAAAACTCTTACCTCCTAAAGCCATAAAATGGATAGTCTTGATCTTACTAACATGTTTGGACCATCTGAATTCACATGGAGTAGATAAGTTATGAAGCACACTGAAGGAAATGGGGCTAAAATCATTCTCCTATACTGCTTTGTGAGAGTGTACATTGTAATAACTTTATTTTTTGGCATGCTGCATGGGAGGTGTGTGAGATCTCACTGCCCTTACCAGGGATCAAACCCAGGCCCCCTTGCAGTGGAAGTGCAGAGTCTTAACCTCTGGACTGCCAGGGAAATCCCTGTAGTAAATTTTAAGGGCAATTTGATAATATTACCAAAGGCCTTAGAACTGTGATCTTACTTTGATGTAGCAATCCCATCTCTGGAAACTTACCCTAAAGAGATAACTACGGATATAAACAAAATCTTAGATACAGAGATGTTCATTTCAGCTCTGATTATAAGCGCGCATACACACACACACACTATTCTGGGTAGAACTGTGTCTCCTCCTTAATTCTCCCCCACCAAATCACAAATGCATCTGTTGAAGTCCTGGTGCCCAGTAACTCAGACTGTAATTGTATTTGAAGATAGAGCCTTTAGAGTGAAAATCAAAACAGAATGAGGTTACATGGGTGGGCCCTAATCCAATATGAATGGTTCTTATAAGAAGAGAAGATTCAGTTACAGACACACACAGAGGGAAGACTGTATAAAGATGCTGGAGGAAGACAGCCATCTATAAACCAAGGAGAGACGTTTCAGAATGGAACCAACCCTGTGGATACCTTAGTCTAGAGCTTCTGGCCTCAGGAACTGTGAGAAAATAAACTTTGTTGTTTAAGTCTGTGGTACTTTGTCATAGCAGACCTAGTGCATACATCCATACACACACACACAGACACACACACAAAGGAAAACCTTCTAAATACCAGCAATAGGGTATTAGTTAAATATGTGTGGTTCATTTGTACAATGGAACTCCATTCATCCATTTGAAGTGATACAAATGAATACTGTCAGGGAAGACCATTGTTGATATATCATTAGGTAATATAAATTATTAAATAGTGTGTGTAGTATAATCCTATATTTGTTATACACACACACACACACACACACACACACACACACACACACATGACAAATATTAATTTGGCCTAAGAGACGATACATGCTGCTGGAGTCCTGCCCCAGCTGGTCAGGGTTCCCTTAGAATGGACGGCGTCGGCGATACGAATGAGAAGACACAGCGAGTCTCGGTGTTTCCAAGTGTCTTCCGACTTTATTGTTTCTAAGACAGTTTTTATATTTTTTGTGGTACATAGAAACAAATGTAAAGTATAGAATCATACCAATTCAGCTTAGTGGGCATACCAATTTAGCTTAATGGGCATATGAATTCAGCTTAATGGGCCTATCAATTCAGCTTAATAGGCCAGCAGTTTTTGACCTTCATCGAAACTGTTTGCCTGTTTTTAGTTACAAAAAGCCTCATTTTGTTTACATCATCTTCCGGCCTGGGGGCCTGCTAACATCTTGTGACTCTCCTATTGATAAGGGTTGATCAGTCAGAACACTTTTGTATCAGGC
Organism: Okapia johnstoni; assembly: GCA_024291935.2. Classification (NCBI taxonomy): domain Eukaryota; kingdom Metazoa; phylum Chordata; class Mammalia; order Artiodactyla; family Giraffidae; genus Okapia; species Okapia johnstoni. Next base: position 45,347,292 of record CM044323.1, read on the forward strand.
ACAGCAGGAAAGAATTTATCAATAGAAAGTTTCAAGGTAAAACCTGTTTTCGGTAATTTACTTTATGCCTCGAGCTTAACAGAAAAGAATGTGGTCCCATAAAATCATAGAACAGCAAGCTGAAGGTCAGCTCTAAGTAAGAATCATCAGTTAATTCAACAATTGTCTTATTATTTGTATTAAAGCTAAACTTCTATTTATATAAATTTTTAACTATTATGCTTTCATTACATAGGCTAAATACGTTAAGAGTAAAAACATAGTGAGTAAATATAGACTAAGTAACAGTTTCATAAAGCAATATTTCTTATATTTCCTAACAAGCCTTTTTTCCTGCGAAAGGTTTTGTGCCCATAGAGGCTTTCTGTACAGAGGCTCTCAATGCTGTTTTATTATTAAGGAATAGTCATGCACATTAGCTCCAAAGGCACAGGTACATTTATTAAACAAACCAATATGTTAGCAAAAGGAATTGAGATCAGCATACTCTATATCTCAGATAATTTTATTTAGGGTGCTACCGTTCAGGGGCCTTGTTGATTTGAGGTTTCAGATTGATCTATTTTAGAAGAGAATCAGGAAAAGCCTTTTGCCTAAGTCACAGAAAATAAGAGGTTTATTATAGTAAGCGTCAGAAAGAGAGATCTCATTTTTAAGGTGAGTGCTGAGGCAGCCTCTGGAGAATCCCCGAGGCCTGAGTTGCTCTGCTCATCAGTCCTTCTCCTCGTGACTCTGTCATGAGTGGGGATCTCGTGAGCTGGCTCCCGGCAACATGCTTTTTGTTCAGGAAAAAAAGAAATTGGCAATGGTGGCAGCGGATCATGAAGTTCCCAAGTGAATATTAATGATATTCACAGAATATAAACAATGTTCAGACAAGGCCACTCTGATCAAGTTTGGAAGATAAAGACAAAGCTACTCTCAGTTCAGTTCAGTTGCATCCGACTCCTGTGACCACATGGACTGCAGCATGCCAAGCTTCCCTGTCCATCACCAACTCCCAGAGCTTGCTCAAACTCATGTCCATCAAGTTGGTGATGCCATCCAACCATCTCATTCTCTGTTGTCCCCTTCTCCTCCTGCCTTCAATATTTCCCAGCATCAGGGTCTTTTCAAAGGAGTCAGTTCTTCACATCAGGTGGCCAAAGTATTGGAATTTCAGCTTCAGCATCAGTGCTTCCAATGAATATTCAGGACTGATTTCTTTTAGGATGGACTGGTTGGATCTCTTTGCAGTCCAAGGGACTCTCAAGAGTCTTCTCCAACACCACAGTTCAAAAGCATCAATTCTTTGGTGCTCAGCTTTCTTTATAGTTCAACTCTCATATCCATACAGGTTACTGGGAAAACCATAGTTTTGACTAGATGGACCTTTGTTGGCAAGGTAGTGTCTCTGCTTTTTATGCTGTCTAGGTTTCATAGTTTTTTCTTTCAAGGAGCAAGCATATTTTAATTTCATGGCTGCAATCACCATTTGCAGTGATTTCAGAGTCCAAAAAAATAAAGTCTCTTACTGTTTCCATTGTTTCCCCATCTATTTGCCATGAAGTGACAGGACCAGATGCCATGATCTTAGTTTTCTGAAGGTTGAGCTTTAAGTCAACTTTTTCACTCTCCTGCTTTTTAGCTCTTCTTCACTTTCCGCCATAAGGGTGGTGTCATCTGCATATCTGAGGTTATTGATATTTTTCCTGGCAATCTTGATTCCAACTAGTGCTTCATCCAGTCTAGCATTTCACATGATGTACTCTGCATGTAAGTTAAATAAGCAGGGTGACGATATACAGCCTTGACGTACTCCCTTCCCAATTTGGAACCAGTCTGTTGTTCCATGTCCCATTCTAATTGTTCCTTCTTGACCTGCATACAGATTTCTCAGGAGGCAGGTAGGATGGTCTGGTATTCCCATCTCTTGAAGAATTTCCCACAGTTTGTTGTGATCCACATAGTCAAAGGCTTTGGCATAGTTAATAAAGCAGAAGTAGATGTTTTTTCTGGAACTCTTTTGCTTTTTTGATGATCCAGCAGATGTTGGCAATTTGATCTCTGGTTCCTCTGCCTTTTCTACATCTAGCTTGAACATCTGGAAGTTCACGGTTCATGTACTATTGAAGCCTGGCTTGGAGAATTTTGAGCATTACTTTCTAGTGTGTGAAATGAATACAATTGTGTGGTAGTTTGAACATTCTTTCGAATTGCCTTTCTTTGGGATTGGAATGAAAACTGACCTTAACATCTCAGTATCTCCCAACACAAGTGACCACTACTTTCTTTTTAAACTAATGACAACTGTCCCCCTCTTTAGTTTTTCCCCTTGCAAGATAAAAATTAAGATATTTATCACCAGCTTGCCTCTTCTTCTTGACGGATAAATCCTATCCAGATTTATCTCTGCTTCCTTGATTTCTCCTTGAAAGTACAGTAGACCCCCTTATCTGTGGTTTTGCTTTCTGTGGTTTCAGTTAACCAAGATAGATCTCTGTCCAAAAAGATTAAAGGAGAGTAGTTCCGGACATAAACAACTCATAAGTTTCAAATTGCATACCGTCCTGAGTAGCATGACACAATCTCTCCCCATCCCCGCTCGGCCCTGCAGAGCTTGTGAACCATCTTTTCGTCCAGCGTATCCTGCCCATTAGTCACTTAGTAATCGTGCTCGTGTTCACACATTTTACTTAATAAGGGCCCCAAAGCTCAAGAGCAGTTATTGATGCTGGCAATTCAGGTATTCTCTCACTGTGCCTAATTTATAAATTAAACTTTATCATAGCTATGTAAGTATAAGAAAAAACATAGTATATATAGGGCTTCATATTATCTGAGGTTTCAGGCATTCACCGGGGGTCTTGGATTATATTCCCCATGGATGGTGGGACTATTGTATCCATAAAAAGCCCAAAATCCTATAAGAAACTTCTCCAAATTCCTTTTTACTGAGAGGTTCCATGTGTATTCCTGGTGCTTTCAGTCAATGGGCTTTTACAATTCTAAAGGAGATAAAATTGTTCCCCTCCCACCCACAATGACTGGCTGGAAATCCCATTTGAGTTTTACATGGTGTGTAGCAAACCATGAGGCCCCATCTGTTAGGGCCCCTGTGGGAGCCACTGAGGTGCTCGTTATCCTTTTGAAGAGGGCAGCTTCATTTGCTCTGTGCCAAGCTGGTTACAGGGACCTTAGGTTGCAGGATAAGGCCAAAGATTTTGGGTTCAGTCCCTGTTCCCCAGAAGCCAGATCACTCCTCGAGGGCTCTCTGGGACTGGGGCGTGGGTCTACCCTGTTTGTGGACCCCGCTGCCATCGGCCTCCCTGGTGAGCCTTCTGCCCTGCTGCAGGCCTCCCGTCTCAGCACCAGCCTCATTCAGGGTGGGTGAGATGTTAGCTTTCTATCACTCCTAGCTTCTATTTCTAGCTCTGCTGCTAGAATGTAATAACCTGCTGAGCCTGGGAAGCTCAGGTTCCAAACATAGAATTGGCTTGGGAATGAAGGAGGAAAAATCACTACTCATTCCGTTACAGCAGTGAGTTCAGAACACATCAATCTGTGAATTGCATGCTGGCACACATTCTAGAAAGAGTTCTGAATGTATATCCTAAAATGTTAAAGGTGGATGTCTTGCCATGGTGATATTATGGATCATTAAAAATGTTTACCTTAACCCTGGCAGTCCAGTGGTTAAGACTCTATGCATCCACTGCTGGGGGTACAGGTTCAATCCCTGGTTGGGGAAGTTTCACGTGCCACACTACGCAGCCAAAAAAAAAAAAAAAGTTTACATATATTGCTTATTTTTATTTTCTAATTTTTCTTTTTTTTCCCATCCACACATTGTTTTTATTTTTATCCAATTATAAGCAAACAGCAGAATGAACACAGCATTCAGCAACTCCAGATGGGCTTTTCTCATACCGGAGAGGAGTGATGAATTTAACAGGCACAGATTTTCAGATTTCTGATAACCTCTCACTCAGCCCTGCAGCTCATCTAGATGGCCACGTTTTAACAGCAAAGTGACTCTCTCCCTATTGCTTTTTTCCACTATTGCCCTTTAAGGAGCCAGAGCAGGACACTGGCACCCAGCAACCAGCTTGACATGTACCACGTGGGGGTGGTTAATGGATATGCCAGCCTCTGGTTGTCTTGGTGAGAGTCGGAGCTGTGAAAACACAAGCCATGAAGATGCCATCCCACACAAATCTGGGCTTGGGCTCAAATAGATGGAAGCAATCCATCTTTTTTTTTTTTCTTTTCTTTTTCAACCTCACTAAAAGATTCTCTGATACTCTATTCTAATACTGTAAACTTGGTCTTTTTTACCAGATTTTTTTCTTCATTAAATTCTGTGTTTGCTATCCTTATATTAAAATTTTGATAGCCCTCTCATAGCACCAAAAATAGTTTCCCAAGTGGGGTTCAAATTTGATCAAAACATAAACCTCCTAGAATTATAGAGGACAGGTAGAAGGAAAAGTCACCCTAAACCTAAATCTCACTGCTCAGGGTGTTGGAACTGAAGGGGCCAAATCTATAGGCATCGCTGAACTGAAACTCTGCTTGGGAAATTCCCAGAAGGCTTTCATCTCCTCCTCTACTTCCCAGATCCCCGCAGAGTTTGGGCACACAGCCATCCCATTCAGCCTGGTAACACGTGCCAGCCACGGGGTCCCAAGCTTTTCACCTTTTGCGGAAACCGCTGCTGCTAAGTTGCTTCAGTCGTGTCCAACTCTGTGCGACCCCATAGACGGCAGCCCACCAGGCTCCGCCGTCCCTGGGATTCTCCAGGCAAGAACACTGGAGTGGGTTGCCATTTCCTTCTCCAATACGGGAAAGTGAAAAGTGAAAGTGAAAGTGAAGTCGCTCAGTCATGTCCGACTCTTCACGACCCCTTGGACTGCAGCCTACCAGGCTCCTCCGTCTATGGGATTTTCCAGGCAAGTGTACTGGAGTGGGTTGCCATTGCCTTCCCCTTTTGCGGAAAGACTCCGGTGTGAATTTGCCACAGTGGTCTCCATAACTGCTGCTGATAATGGGCTTGCCTCATTCAGCGGCCAGTCCTGGTTGTAAACCAGACAGACATAGCAGTGAAGATCCGTTCTCCTTGGAGTCCCAGGCCCACATAATCCGAGAGGACCGTGTCATTGCTGATGTCCCTGCCCTTCGTGCTGACCACTAGGAAACGGTGCCCTAATGGCTGGGAGCATTCAGTTCTGTCAAGAACAACAACAGGCATTTATCTGGATCAACTCTACCACCTGCAGTGCTCTTGGGCTGGTTCTTAACCTCAACCTGGGTGAGTGTCAGCGCTTTGCCCAGCTCGTGACACCTCCTGTCCTGTCCCCCACCCTGTATTTGACCAGTTGCATCGCAGGATACAGCGAGACTGACAACAGGGGGCAGCAGCAGTCTGCCTCTAATTTTTCTTACGTTGAACATTTGCTTTCAAAATAAGAAAAAAAAGTATGTTATTTATTTTTAGCCAATAAAAATAAAAAACAGAGGATAAGAAGGAAGAAAAAATGAAAGAAGAAACCAGGGCCTTCTGTAGCGGATGTTCAGGCGTGTCGGTGTAGTATATGTTTATGGTATCCCTGGAGGTTGGGATTCCCTGGAATTCTGGAGTCAAGGTGAGACCAGCTGGGACCCTTGGCTGCAGTGCTGCAATGCTTGCACCTGGACACACCTCTCCTTGAGCAACAAAATACAAAGAAACTTTATGAGATTAAAAATAACTGCAGACATGCAATAGTTGAGATAAATTTTGGACAAAAGATACAAAGAGACCAGAGAAACTCCAACTGCCACTTTTGAAGAGCCTGGAGCAAAGGCAGGGTACTGGGCATGCCCCCCACATAAGGGGTGGACAGAACACCTAAGCCAACCCTGGACATACCTCTACCCTCACCCCGTAGAAGGAACCAGTTTGCTAGCTCCTTGGGGAGCTGGCAAGGCAGGGAATCTGTTGTTCATTCTTACATCCCCCCTGTTGCAGCAGGGGCCACAATAAAGTCTCCTGGAAGGAAAGGTAGAATCAGAAATTATTTATTTTTATCAGTGTTTTCTCCAGTATTGAAGTGTGCCCACTGGAATACAAACTTAGTTTAGTCCTATAGGCAAATGCATTTTTAAAACAGTTTTTAATGGTGCACAAGTATTGTGTATTAGAAAAAATACACTAACGTCCATCAAAGCCATGATTTCATAGTAGTGATATAACTTTAAAAAAACTGAAATCTTTTTATGCAAAAATGCAGGCCAATTGATATAGACATCTTATGTAAATTGCAGTACAGGTGGTCCATGGATATGGCAAAAATCAAGATGACATACATGACTTTATACCAGGAAACACTGGCAGAATTTGCTTAATTAGACCTCTCTGCAACGAGGTGAGGTGTGAGCTGTGATTCAAAGCAGGGCTTCTAAATACTAGGCTGAAATGATGTAGGGTTGGCTGAGGGCTTGTGAAAACACATTCCAGGTCCCTACCTAGACATTTGAGTGCAGGAGATTTGAAATGGGGCCCTGGGCTTTGTCTTTTCATGATGGTTTTCTGATGACTCTGGTGCAGCCAGGTTTGGGAAACTTGAAGAAGGAAGTAATACCTCCTTGGGCCTCAAGATCAGTTGTTTTCAATAATTAAACCTATTTGAAGTATTTGCTGGCTGTGAAGTCTATGAACCGTTGTTGACATCAACGTGGCTTTGAAAACTTTTAATTTTTAAACTGTGCTTCTGGCTCTCAGCATCAGGGGTGAGTGTGTATCAGTTAAACACACACAAGTGAGCACACTGTATCCCAGCCCCAAACACATTATCTGATTTAACCAATTAAACAAACAGGAGTGAGTCACACCATTAGGCTCAACGGAGCTGCTAGAGCAAACCAATGGCTCGGTGCCGCCCAGACATGGGAGTAATAAAGTGTGTGTTTCTGGCAGGGAGGAGGTGCTCAGGTGGGAGCTATTTCACTGCAAATTTATGTTTACGCAGGGAGTTTCGGGAGAAGGCAATGGCAACCCACTCCAGTACTCTTGCCTGGAAAATCCCAGGGACAGAGGAGCCTGGTAGGCTGCAGTCCAAGGGGTCATGAAGAGTCGGACACGACTGAGCGACTTCACTTTCACTTTTCACTTTCCCACATTGGAGAAGGAAATGGCAACCCACTCCAGTGTTCTTGCCTGGAGAATCCCAGGGACTGCGGAGCCTGGTGGGCTGCCATCTATGGGGTCGCACAGAGTTGGACACGATTGAAGCGACTTAACAGCAGCAGCAGTTGGTGGCTCAGATGGTAAAGAATCTACCAGCAATGTGGGAGACTTGGGTTTGATCCCTGGGTTGGGAAGATTCCCCTGGAGAAGGGAAATGGCTCCACACTCCAGTTTTCTTGCCTGGAGAATTCCGTGGACAGAGGAGCCTGGTGGGCTACAGTCCATGGGGTTGCAAAGAGTCGGACACGACTGAGCGACTAACACTTCTTGGGGAGTTTCAGAGGAATCACTGTGATGCAACTGGGAGGGAGATCCTGGGTGGAAGCATTCTGGGAGGGAAACCCTGGGCTGGGGCCGCCTGAGTCTTGTTAGAAGGTAATGGGGAGGCGTGCGGGTGAGGAGGGGTGAGAAACCAGGAAGCTGCAGTTATGCTAGGCAGGGATGAGAACTGACAGGAAGCTGGTAGCACTAGAGAGGCACAGTGACTTTACTGAGGGGTTGGTAAAATCTTCTGTCCGAATAGTAGCAAATGGTTGTTCCTGAGGCAAAGAGAAGCAAAATACTACCCCAGAGGACATTTAGGAAGCAGAATAAATTCTTTATGAAGATCAAAATGGGCAAATCTATGTGTCACAGCAAGCGCATATCTTGAATTTCCCGGGGAGCAGCCTTTAGTTCAGTGGCTTTGTCCTATGGTGTGACTGACTGTTAGGTAATGTTCCCTGATTTTATTTTGCTTTAATTTTTTTGGGGGGGTATACCTAGCATCATGTGGAATCTTAAGTTCCCCAACCAGGAATTGAACCTGCGCCCATGCAGTGGAAAGTTGGAGTCTTAACCACTGGATGGTTGGAGAGATCCCAGTGTTACTTGATTTTAGGGTAAACATTTGAGAAAAAAAAATGGTGAAAGTGCCTGAGGACAGAAGCCCAAGGTGCCCACAAGATGGCTCTGCTCTGTAAGCTGGGACATGTGAATTGATGAACCTTTCAGATTCTGCAAGAGTGGATCCCACAAGGTAAAGGGGCCAACGTCGCCAGGCCAGGTTTCCAGAGGCTGTAGCTACTGTTTTTCACCTGCTTCCAATCCAAAAAGTCCTACTCACAGATTCCTAGTAAAATTCAAATTTTCCTCTTTCCATCTGATGGGAAATTTTCATATGATGTTAAAGAAACTTGAGACAGAGATATGTCTTTACATCTTTTACTACTTCCTTTTCTTATCCGTTTCTTCACTCACAAATGCTTCAAACCTACTTTTAGTCTGCCAGTGTCCTTTTGCTGTTGTTCTTACAGAAATAGAAGTTATAGAATTTGGGGTGAGGTTTTCAAAGGCGTTGGCTTTATGACAGTTTGGTTATACTGTGGAATAATTTTGGAAACGAAATTGCTTTAGAGGGAACAGGAAATAGAGGTTACCAGAGCTTGTCCACTAGGTGTCACTCTTTATCCAACTAAACCTGGCTAACGGTGTTCATAAAAAGAAGTACGTGTAAGGTATTTATTTCCTTGGTTACATAAAAATGAATAACAAATGTCCCCACTTGTGTGTTCTTAAGTGTTTTGCTGGTGACTTCTGTCATAAAAGGGGACCCTATATCATTTCTCCAGAGAACTCATTCCAATCACAGAGGTTTGTTCTGAGACCTCTTGGGAGCTGCAGCCTGGCCGCTTGAGTTGGAGCTTCCTCAGTTCATCCATCGCTCTTCATGACACTGGACCCAGCTCCTTTGGAGATCACAGTGGACCGTGAGAGCCAAATGTTTCTAAAAGTCCCCATTTCCACTTGCTGCTTCCTGAAGTGCTGTCTTCCAGTCTTTGCAGACAGCACTTTCACCTGCTCCATGCGTCCATCATCTCCGCGTGCTCCCGGGCACCCAGCGTGCCCTGAGCCACTTTCCCCAAGAATGGGGACGTTCAGGGACCGCTCAGCCCAGGGGAGTTGGGATAGGGGTGGGGGTTGGGGAGATCCCCTCTTCATGGCAGTCGCTATGGCTTAATGCAGGTAAAGTCGCTGCTAGCAATTTTGAATTTCAGAATTTCTGGAATTATTTTCATTAGCTATGAGGATTGGCCAAATACCATTCGTTTGTCTTTTGCACTGCCTCCGGGGATAAAAATGAATATACAGTTTGGAGTTTACAAGAAAGGAACAATCTGATTCAGCTAGACTGTGCTTCTAATTAAACATAATTTCATTATTATTTTAAAAAATGTTCTTTCTCCAAAATATAAGTAGTTCACCTTCAGAGAATAGGTTATAAGAACATATTTATATCACACTTTCCAGTTCAAGAGGTCCTAAATCTGCTCCTGGTATGATCTTGGGTACAACCCTTGGTGTTAGGGATCATTGCTACCATGTTTCTCACTTCTCATGGGGACTACAGTTGTAATGTCCTGCTTGCCAAGTGGGAATTTTAACCCAGACCATCTGACTCCAAAAGCTAATATCCATTAAACCAGTGGCTCTTAACCAGGCTATGCATTTTAATCTCCTGGTGAGCGTCTCAATATATGTCCTCCCAGACTCATGCTGGACTTTCTCCATCAGAATTCCCTGTGTGATATTGGGTTCATTCAATAAAGAAACATAAAGTGGGTATGTAATACCATGTCAGGTAGTGATGAATGTTTGGGGAAGGGGAAAAAAAAAGCAGAATGAGGGAGTAGAGATTGACAGGAAGGGCTATTTTAGAAAGGGGCAATTAGGGAAGACCAGCGGAGAAGGCAATGGCACCCCACTCCAGTAGTCTTGCCTGGAAAATCCCATGGACGGAGGAGCCTGGTGGGCTACAGTCCATGGGGTCGCTAAGAGTTGGACACGACTGAGCGACTTCACTTTCAGCTTTCCCATTCATGCACTGGAGAAGGAAATGGCAACCCACTCCAGTATTCTTGCCTGGAGAATCCCAGGGATGGCGGAGCCTGATGGGCTGCCGTCCATGGGGTCGCACAGAGTCGGACATGACTGAAGCGACTTAGCAGCAGCAGCAGCAGCAGCCCCTCCAAGGAGCAGGCATCTGAACTTAGACCCTGTTGAAGCCAATCAGTAAACTTTGCAGATGTACATGGGAAGTGTGTTCTACCAAAGGAATGAGCAGGTGCAAAGGCCCTGAGGCAGGCGTGCGCTTGGTATGGAGAAATGGCAAGAAAATTAGTGTGGCTGGGGTGGTGTTGATGAGGGGAGATGGGTCAGGAGGTGGCTGGCAGCCAGATGTTACGCCTTCAAGTGGTGTCGCACAACTTTTCAACCAAGTGCACACATGCATTGTCATTCTTCTAATGCTCTCTCTCTGCCCCTTACCTTGCCAAGCAATGAGAAGGAAAAACAGGGAAGGTAAAAGCACAGTGAAAACACAGCCCTGATGAGCCACCACCATTGCAATCACCATGAAGCTGCAGTTCAGCATTGTTAGGGGGACCAAGAGGACTGAAAATGGTTAGTGGTGAATGAGCAGCTGCTAATTTGATAATCACCGTGAATCCGAGTGAAACAGATTTGTTCGCCTCACTGTCTACAATTTACTTTTATTTGTGATTGAATTGTAATTTCCATTTAAAATCATTATAAGGAAACAGTACGTTACCATCACGCTCACTTAAGTACCATCCTGGAGTTTTAAGTTTTCCTTTAACATTAAATCTGGTCATGCTGTCTTTCATTCCTATCATCAGGGTTTTGTCTTAAGTAGATACTGTTCTTTTCCTTGTGTTTATAACACAGGGACAAGCTACACATGCCTGGAGAAATGATGATGTTTTGCTCCTAAGAGAAGTGAAGACTGGTGACATTTGAAAATTTCTCTCATGAAAGTTAAATATCTCCCATAATTTTGGGGAAAAATCTTTCACATAGATATAATTAAAAATAAATATTAAAAAATATAAAAAATATTTATTTATTAAAGCAGGGATAAAATGCCATATCCACAAAGTTTAAATCCAGTATTGTAGTAGATCTTAAACAATTAAACAACTCACTGTGTTGAATACAGTTATATTCAATATATTAATGTTAACTTATTTTCCATATGCTCAGATGTATTATTTTAACTACCATCTAAAAAGTAAAATAATATGTGTTTTGATTGGTCAGTTGCTTAAGCCAGCTGGAAAGGTCAGGTGAGAGATGATTCCAGAGGAAGATTGCAATTACCTCTGCTTGTTATGGCACCCTCACGCGCCTGCTCTCTGGTGGCTGAAACACAGGTTAGGGATGACTTCAGAAAGCATGAACACTTTTGTGACCTCAGAATATCTCAGTAAAGAAGCAGATTGTGAAACGGGATGCAAAATGTGATCCATATTTGTTAAGACAGACTCATTTGTCTACATATGCATCCAGTAATGTCTAGAATGACACATTCACAATGATACCTCATGGTAAAGGTATTCTTTTAATGGAGGGTGGTTTCTGGGTGATTTCATTTTTATTTTGTTGCTTATTTATACTTCCTAAGATGCACACATATTTGTATAATAAACTTGTACAATAAAGCTTATATACTTTTCTATTGTAGAAAAACCACTGAAAGTGATTTTTTAACAATGACATGTTGAATTGTTGATTCATACTTCTAAAAACGTTTTAATTGGAGGATAATTGCTTTACAATATTATGTTGGTTTCTGCCATACAACAACCCGTGAATCAGTCACAGGTATGCATATATCCTCTTCCTCTTGAACCTCCCTCCCACCCCCCCTCCCCACCCCACTCCTCTGTGTTGTTACAGAGCACTGGGTTGAACTCCCTGTGTTATACAGCAACTTCCCATTAGCTATCTATTTTACATATGGTAATGTAAATGTTTCAATGCTACTCTCTCAATTTGTCCCACCCTCTCCTTCCCCCGCTGTGTCCACAAGTCTGTTTTCTATGTCTGCGTCTCTATTCCTGCCCTGCAAATAGGTTCATCAGTACCATTTTTCTAGATTCCATATATACGTGCTATTACATTTATTTTTCTCTTTCTGACTACTTCACTTTATATAACAGGTTATATGTTCATCCATCTTACTAGAACTGACTCAAATCCATTCCTTTTTGTGGCTGAGTAATATTCCATTGTATATATGTATCACAACTTCTTTATCCATTCATCTGCCATGGATATCTAGTTGCTTCCATGTCCTAGCTATTGTAAATACTGCTGCAAAGAACGTTTGGGGTACATGTGTCTTTTTCAATCTTAGTTTTCTCAAGGTATATGCCCAGTAGTGGGTTTTTGGGTCATACGGTAATTTTATTCCTAGTTTTTAAAGAAATTTCCATACTGTTCTCCATAGTGGCTGTATCAACTGACATTCCCACTAACAGTGCAAGAAGGTTCCCTTTTCTCCACACCTTCTCCAGCATTTACTGTTTGTAGATTTTTTAATGATGGCCACACTGACAGGGGTGAGGTGATACCTCATTGTTGTTTTGATTTGCATTTCTTTAATGAGCCATGTTGAACATTTCTTCAGATGTTATGTTGGTATCTGTATTTGACTCGTAATTATTTTACTTCAACTCACACTTTGCCTTCCACAGTGGAAAAAATTAGCTTGATTCTTTTGTATTTTTTTTTTTTTTTACTATTATAATTACTCTAGCTGTACACCACAGAGAAAGGAACGCTTTTTCTGTGACTGTTTCCTCTCTTCCGGAGTTAGGCTCAGGGTACTCTGGATTTAGTAGGACGCTGTTTGCTCTATCCCTTCTCTCCACTAGAGGGCACCAGATGATCGAAGGATTCATGGGCCATTAAGGTTAACTTCCTGTGTTGACAGCTTTGGGGATGAGAAATGGTCTGAGCAGAGCTGGCTGGGTGTCACAGTGATTCTGTCATTCAGAAAGCCATATGGTTTATTTGTATTAGTGCAAATTAAAAACAGAATGTTTCCCTTTTCTCCAAACTATGGGGAAGCAGAAAATTAACTTCTGCCCCGTTATTAGGAGTTTCTGAGGATGCTAATGACACAAATTTACACACTTAGGAATAGGACTTGCACCAAATACTTTTATTTTTTTCCCATAAAACCTGCACATTATGTACTATATATCCTTGGAAGTTCTGATTAAGTAAATTTGAGGCAGGGTCTAATGCGAAGTTGAAATATAAAACCTAGGTAAACCGTTCTTGCCCTCAAGGTATGAAATCAAAAGCCAATATGATTTAAATTGTATTTAGTGGGATGTAAAGGAGTAGTGATTAGTAAAGAAAACTCTAGGATAGTAAATTGAAGCTTGAATCAGGATTTGAAGAAAGTCATGCCTACAGATTAGAGTGGAGGCTTAACAGGGGTTGAAAACTGGTGCCCCCTGAATCCCACTGCAGAAGTACTCTGATCAGCAGAATGCTTTAAATTTTTTAAACTTGAATTTCTTTAAGTAGGGCATGTATACTTTTTAGTTTGCTGTATTTCCTAATGTCCCCTATCATTGTGCATCCAGCACGTGACATATTTCTCATACCTTCCTGGCCCCAGTCACAGAAAAATTATCCATTCCTCTGCTGTGTAGAGTTGGAGTACTTACAATAAATCAGGAAAAATTACAGAGGAATCAAGACATTTGTGATTGCAATCCTGGCTTAGAGGAACTGGGAGAGGGGGCCTAGAAGGGAGGAGGAGGCGGTAATCCAGGAGGCAGGGCATGAGACTTGGGCCAGAACTGGGAGTAGGTAAGTCAAGTGTGGAGGCTACTATATATAGACTAGGTTGACTTGGACCAAGGGGCCACTCCAGACCTCACCACTCACCTGTGTCCCCAGAAAAGTTGGGGGCTGAGAGAATCAGCACCCCACATCTAGGACACAGGACTCCCCTTAAATGATCTTGGTAGCACCACGTAGTGTCGAAATACTGCCCTGGAGCTCCTGCTGGTCCTGACTCAATGGCTCACTGCAGACATAGTACTTCAATCACTGCACAAATTTTCTCATCCTAATTTAAAGGGATTGCATAATGCAGTGTTAAAAGATTCACTCGGCATTAGTCCAATGATTAGAGCTCAGAAATGAAAGGCCAATATCCAGTATTTATAAATAGACCAAGCTGCCAATCAAGTTCTTGAACTCCTGAGAAGAGTATCAGTCGCCTTGCATTATGGGAGGAAACAGAGGTGGGAGGAGGGATGAAGAGAAACAAAGAGTGTGAAGTCCAACAACATTAAATGCCCTGCGTGCCTGCTAAGTTGCTTCAGTGATGTCTGACTCTTCGCCACCCTATGGGCCCATCAGGCTCCTTTGTCCATGGGATTCTCAGGCATGAATACAGGAGTGGGTTGCCATTTCCTCCTCCAGGGGATCTTCCTGATCCAGGGATCAAACCCGAGTCTCTTATGCCTCCTGCGTTGGCAGGTGGGTTCTTTCACTAGCACCTAGGAAACCCAACTCTAATGCCAACCTTTCCTAACCAAATGACCTTAGGAAAGCCACTGAACTTCTCTGAGCATCAGTTTGGTTCGCAAAATGGTGACACAGGCTTGTGTCTGGCAGGGTTCTTCAGAAAATTAAATGAGAGAGTGTCTGCAAATGTCTGGCATGTCTTCATTCTTGCCCTCATCCTGTGTGGAAGTCACTCCCCTGAACCCCTAGACCTGCCTGTCAGAGGGAGTCCTGAGTGAGAAGACGCAAGGTTTCAAAAATGCAGCATGAAGATTTCATCCCTATGAGAAGGCTGCGGAGAGCATCTGCACTGTTTCCTTGATTAACTCAATTAAAACTCTGAACAGTTAATATGCTGTTTTCAGACAGTTTTGATTGCCACAGCATTTTGCAGTTGCTCTGTCACCCAAAGAAGAACGGTGTTTTAGGATCAGAGACTGCTTCTAGAGGAAGTGAGGAGAACCCCAGCTGCCCATGGTGATGACTTGGTGGGGAAGGAGCACCTCTCACCAAGGAAAGACTCTGCCTCCCTGCCACCAAGCCTGCAGGACTTCGCTGAAGCCCTGTTGCTTTGACCTATGTCATCTGTTCTCTCTGGAGTCATTTGGATATCTCCAGCAAAAATTGTGCTTTTCAACACACGTGAGGGATACAATGCACCCCTCTGCCTACAGTGCAATTGTCTGGGGAAGGAAAAAGGTGGATTGGGGAGACCTGATGGCTCCAGATGATTGAAGCAAGCCCCCAGCAGGTGCCTCTGTTATATCACAATTTCCTCCAGAAAACCCCAGTCAGGAATCTAAGCAAATTAATTGAACAGTAATATACTCAATGTCAGGCTTCCCCTACGTCTTAGTGGGGTAAAGAATTCTCCTGCAACGCAGGAGACTTAAGAGACGTGGGTTCAATCCCTGGGTCACGAAGATCCCCTGGAGGAGGGCCTGCAATTCACTCCAGTATTCTTGCCTGGAGAACCCCATGGACAGTGGGGCCTGGCAAGCTACAATCCACAGGGTTGCAAAAAGTCGGACACAACTGAAGCAGTTTAGCACACATGCTCCATAACTAACTAGAAAGGCCCATCTTGTTTATCCTTGGATAAAAGTCTGTTTTGAATAGAACTGTGGATGGTAGGTAAGGCATGATGTTGCTAGATGTGGTTTCATAGTTTTATAGCATAACGAAGAAAAATTTTCTCTCTTTTTTTTTTTATTTTTGAAATGAACCCCAGAACTACTTATTAACCTCTAAAATTCTTGGTTGCTTGTTTAAAACTCATCCATAGATGTCTAAGGACGGAAGAAGTTGGATGAGAAAGGTTAGACTGAGGCTTGGTTGGGGTGTTATGGGAAGCCATAGGGTGGAGATTCGGAAGTGAAATGTGCTAAAGCAACTGGCTTTTAGGTGGAAATAAGAAAAAGAGTACTGAAGTTACTCCTGGGGTGGATGGGCTTTGGGCTGGTGGCAGTGGGGGACTATGTGGGAGCCAGGAGGCACCTAGGTGCTAAATTTAAGGAGGCACTCACTGACAGGTTCATGTGGATGCAGGGTGGGCATCTGAGAGTGAGTGCCTTCTTAAATTTTGCATCTTGGGTGCTTGGCTTGTACATCCTAGTCCAGGTCTTGGGGGTAGAGTAAAGTGAAGAGAGATTCTGGTTTCTCCAAGACAGTTTCAAGCTTACCTCCTATTTTGGTTACCCAGAAGTTCTGATAAAAATCTAAATAGCTAAATTCTGGGAAGGAAAGTCTCAGATGAATACTGGGTTTATAATATAGTAAACAATAATGATGCACCTTTTGGTAAATTGGAGAGTGAGGGAAGAACACTTTCTCTCAGACATATCCCAGCTATTCACTAGGGAATTGTAGTACATTTATAAATGTACAATGGCTCTGATGTGAATGGAGTCCCCAGCATTTTGTGGTGTGCATTATAAACAACAGCACACCCCAGCCTTCGGGTTCCAGTTGAAAGTTTGTTTTCTTGTCTTTATGCAATATGTTGCATATTCTTTATCATGAGAAGTTTTAAATAACAAGAAAAAGAAGAATGGTCTAAGCTCTGTTAATCCTTTTTCCTGTTGTGTTAGACTGGAATGTTTTCATCCTTATCAGATTTTAAAATAAATTCATGAAAATTCGTTTCACACAAGATGAGACTACTTCCAAATGCAATTTTTTCTTTCTTTCTTTCTTTTTTATTATGAAAAGAGACTTGGTTCCACAAGTTCAAGCTGTTTAAAAGTAAAGAATGTTGAATATGATCTAATGTTGGGAAAGCTTTGTTAGTAACTCCTTCATCTTGAAATAAACTTCTGGGGAGGTTTAGCAAAACCTGAAAAGCTTTAAAAACATTTCCAGAACAATCAAGGTCCACAGAAGTATATGGTTAGGTTTTAAACAAGATGTAAACATTTGTCATTTAAGCAAAAAAAAAAAAAAAAACAACCAAAAAACTTCCTCCACATTAAGGTCCATTTATAATCCAGGTATTAGGTTGGAGAGCTGAGATTTTTCCCACCTTCTTCTTACCTTTCTTCTTTTCTCTTTCAACTCGCCCCTTCCATTCCTTTCTCCCCTTTTCCTTTTGCTCTGTGTGACACTACTGAAATGATTGCCCTTCTTTTTTTTTCTTCTTCCTTCTTCCTTTGCTTCCTTGCTTATAAGATTCAGAGGGGGAAAAAAAAAGAATCAAATATGTTTCACAGCCATTTCATAAACAATACTGGCTCCTTTTTTCTGGTACCACTGGGCAATGAAAAGCACTGTAGGAGGACATTTGTGACAGTATAGTGATGAATTCATGACGCCTCCATAGCGTCGACTTGAAACAGACCCACTGTGTTTTTCTGCATTTAGCCGAGACCAAACCAGAATGAATGCCCATGGGTGCTCAGCTGGATACTTGAAACAAAGAGGTTTTCTATTTTGTGATGAAAGGAAAAATAATTTGGGGGGAAAAACCCTACCCAGACCAGAAGTTGAGTTTGTGTTTGTTTCAGCCAAACTGCTTCCAGCCCTGTCATATACGTCTATGGACCTTGATTGTTGTAGGACTGTTTTTAAAGCTTTTCAGGTTTTGTTGAACCTCCCCAG
This sequence comes from Okapia johnstoni, assembly GCA_024291935.2. Classification (NCBI taxonomy): domain Eukaryota; kingdom Metazoa; phylum Chordata; class Mammalia; order Artiodactyla; family Giraffidae; genus Okapia; species Okapia johnstoni. The sequence continues at coordinate 45,364,969 of CM044323.1, forward strand.
AAATTTATTTAGAGATGAAGGAGTTACTAACATAGCTTTCCCAACATTAGATCATATTCAACACTCTCTACTTTTAAACAACTTGAACTTAATGGAACCAAATCTCTCTCTTGCTTTTTTTTTTTTTAATTGCATTTGGAAGTAGTCTCATCTTGTGTCAAACAGATTTGCAGGAATTTATTTTAAAATCTGATAAGGATGAAAATATTCCAGTCTACCCCAACAGGAAAAAGGATTAACATGGCTTAGATCATTCTTCGTTTTCTTGTTATTTAAGACTTTTCATGATAAAGAATATGCAACATATTACATTAAGACAATAAAACAAACTTTGAGCTGAAGACAGAAGGCTGGGGTGCGCTGTTGCATAGAATGCACACCACACAATGCTGGGGACCTCATTCACATCAGAGCTATTGTACATTTATATGCTTATTACAACAATTCCCTAGAAAAAGCCTGGAAATGTTTTGAGAAGGGGCTTCCCCTTTACCCTCCAATTTGCAGAAAAGATACCATCTGGGAAAGCAGTGGTCTTGATGCTGAGTTAGTATTTAAAAGGTTTATTTTTGGTCCTGTGGTTGTAGGCATCTAGCTGAACCGAAATGATTAATCTGGATCTGTTGTATCCTGCTGTGCTTAAACTTAGGACCTTTCTCCCAACTTTCGGGTTATTCCAAAACAAACAAACAAACAAATCAAAAAAGAAAACGGAGTATCTGCTTTCTCCTGAGCCTGAACTGCTTCTCCTTAGTCTCTACTTTATGCCAGATGCTGTTCTAAGCTCTTGATGGATGCTAGCTCATTGAGTCTTAAACTATTACTCATTTTTTATTTTTTGGCAGCGTTACATGGCATGAGAGATCTTAGTTCCCTGAACAGATATCAAACCCATGCCCGTTGCAGTGGAAGCATGGATTCTTAACCACTAGATTGCCAGGCAAGTCCATCTTAATCCTTTTTTAGGAATGAGGAATCTAAGGCCTAGAGAGGATAAGAAATTTGCCTGTGGTCACACAGGCAGTTGGTGGTGGAATGAGGATTTGAACCCAGACAAGGAGGCATCAAAACTCTTGGTTTTAACCACTTAGTTCATCTACCTTTTCTGAAGTGAAGTGTCAGTCGCTCAGTTGGGTCTGACTCTTTGCGATCCCATAGACTGTAGCCTGCCAGGCCCCTCTGTCCATGGTATTCTCAAGGCAAGAATACTTCAGTGGGTTGCCATTTCCTTCTCCAGGGGATCTTCCAGACCCAGGGATCAAACCCTGGTCTCCTGCACTGCAGGCAGATTCTTTACCATCTGAGTTGGTCTCTTTTCCTTGATGCCCGTGCTCCTGTCTGAAGCCCTATTTTAAACAGCTCTGGCCAGCCTCGGCTCAGTGGTAGACTTGCCCCTCTTTCACTGTGCCACCCAATTAGATCTCCTCTGGGCACCGTCATTCAGTGTTTCAGTACACCTCTTTGAGGACCAGCCTAATTTGGATCAATTCCCTTAGCCCTGGTTCCCTCCAATTCCAATTTTCTGCCATTCTCTACGCTTTCATAGCTGAGGTCTCAGCAACAACTTGGGGCAGACCCCACCTGACTTGTGTTGGATGAGGATGGCCCTAGCAACTGCTATTGGGGGCTATGTGGTTCCTATTTGTTTTTAACTCCTAGTGTGGCAAAGCCCCAGGAGTTTGCCATGTGTTGTGTTGGCAGGACCAGGGTGTGGGGAAACAGGAAGTCTCCTTTGCTCATGGGAAGATAAATTGAAGCAACTGCTCTGGAGGGCAGTTTGGCAACCTCTACCATGTACATTCAAACTTTAGTTAGATTCCGACCACATCTTAGAATCTCCGCTTCTGCCGCTCAGCTCTGAGTCACTGTCCCTTCATCTGGGTTGTGCAGGAGCCTCCTGTTCAGTCTCCCTGCTTCCACTCTTGCCTCCCAAACTCTATCCTCAACACATCCTCTGTTCTCAATATGTTCAGAGTAAATATTTTAGAACAGAAGCCAGATCATTTCACATGTCTTTCTCAAAGACTTCTATTGGCTTCCTTCTATTTGTTCTCATTTAATTAAGAGCAGAACCCCAAATTCCCATAATGGGCTGTGAGGCCCTACATAACTTGGGCCCAGCACCTCTTTGATCTTATGTCTTATTTTGTCCTTCCTTCTCCCTCTGCTCTAGCCATCCGGGCCTACTTGCTTGCCTTGAACATTCCAGAGATCCTTTTGTTGTAGAATCTTTATATGGATGTCCCTTTTGCTTAGAACAGTCTTCCCTAGATATCTGCAGGGTCAAAACCCTCACTCCCTTGTGGCCTTTGATGAAATATTACTTTCTCAATGGGGCCTTCACTAATCACTCAGTTTAAAACAGCAAACTCTTGATTCTGTTCCCTTTAACTTTTCTCTACTTATTTCTACAGCTAATTTTAGCATCTAATGTACTCAATGGCTGACCCATTTGTTTGGGCTGTGTCTGTTTCTTTTCATAAGGATGTAAGCTCCATAAGGGAAGAAATGAATTTTTCTGTTTTATTTATTGACGATGCTTGGGCAGCTGTCAAATAAATATTTATTTATAAATACATTTAAAAAATACTAATTGGATATTTTTTTGAATTTACTGAATGGTATTGGATTCAGCTGTTCTACTTCTAGGAATTTATGCTATGACACACAAGGGCACAAAGTGACATAAAAATTGAGAGCCACTGAACATTGCTCATTGTGTGAAGACTGAGCAGCTCTCCCAAGAGACTGAGAATTACCTGAAGGCTCTATTTAAGCAATTGTACAAAGTCTCAAACTGAACAGGAATAAAAAGTGCTCCGTGTTCTTACCACCTCCTAGAAAGTGGGGGCTGATGTGAAGACCAAATTGGTTATAGTCAAAACTACATTTTCTTGGCACCTCTGAGTAAAAACTTGGAACATACACCTGTGTGCAGTTAACTTTTCTAATTTCTCCCAAATTAATGAATACGCTTCAAAGTGGAGAAAAAAGAAGTGTTCACATGCTAAAGAAAGCTGTCAACAATTAAGATCAGACATTTCCCAGGTGGCGCTAGCGGTAAAGAACCTGCCTGCCAGTGCAGGAGACATAAGAGTTGCGGGCTTGATTCCTGGGTCAGGAAGATGCCCTGGAGGAAGAAATGGCAACCACTCCAGTATTCTTGCCTGGAGAATCCCATGGACAGAGGAGCCTGGTGGGCTGTGGTCCATGGGGTTGCAAAGAGTTGGACACAACTGAAGCAACTTAGCAAGCATGCACTTCCCAAGAGGTGCTGAACTAGGGCTGTCCCCTTGATCATCTCCTCTACCCCAACATGCGCAGATGAACAGATTACAGAATAAGTCCAGTGGTCACGGTTCTGTCTCCCAAGATATGGTGGGGCTCCCGAAGACTCCCTCTTAGGGGTGGGGACTCCTGTGAGAAGTGGCATTCCCTCTCTTGGTTGGATGTAGTTCCATCCAGGGCTCACTGTGGTGTTGCCACTGGAGTGAAGTTTCCTTCTTGGGAGAGCTTGACAGTTCCTCCAGGGGTTTGGAGGTAATCTGAACCCAGGGACTACTGTTGGGAGCTTCTGGAAGCAGGAGGCCTGCAGTGTCATCCACTGCAGAGAGGTGAGAAGGGATGGGGGTCATTTGCTTGGGAAGAGGAAGGCAGCCGCCTCACCTGTAGCTCTCCGTGCCCTTAGGAAAAATGGAAGATGAAGTCACAGAGGATCGGATCTTCACGTAGAAGAGCATGAAGGAGAGAGTTGAGAGTGTGGGCTATGGTGTTGTCCAGGCAGCCTCTGGTCCAAGTGGGTACATAAGGTTTGGGGACTGTATTAGTGTGTTAGGGCTGCCATAACAAAACAGACCAGGAGGCTTAAACAACAGAAATTATTTTCTCACAATTATGAAGGTTAGAAGTCCAAAACCAAGGTGTCGGCAGGTTGGTTTCCTCTGAGGTTTCTCTTTGGCTTGGAGATGGCTGCTTTCTCATTGTGTCCTTATAGTGTGTGTGCAGGCTTGGTGTTTTTTCGTGTGTCTAAATTTCCTCTTTTTAAAGGAGCACCACCTCATACTGGATTTGGGTCCACCCTAAGAGCTTTGTTTTAGCTTTATATCTTTTAAAATACCCTATTTACAAATATAGTCACATTCTGAGGTATAGGAGTTCTGGGGCTTCCATACATACATTTTGCAGGGGACATAGTTCCACTCATAGCAGAAACCAAGTCTTTTATGGGGCTGGCTGAAGGGCTGCCACGTTCTGAGGTGGCTCAACAATGGAGGAAAGCATGGGGAAGCTGAGTACCATTCCAAGAAAATCATCTCCCTCACGAGGAGACCTCCCCATCAGCAGAGGCTACCAGTAACAAGTGGGATTAAATTGAGTCATAAAAAGAAAGACTTCCTAAAGAGAGAGGCCTCCTAAACACCGGTACATTGCTGGTAATGTAACAGAGTCTCTGCTTTTCTTATTCCTCCTACCCCCTGACTCTTAACCCAAAATGCCTCATCTGGAAAAGGAACTGGATTCCTGCTTCCTCCATCCAATGAAAGAGTTTCTTCCCAATTCTAAGTCCCTTGAGCCAATGCTAGGTCTTCACTGGGGAGAAGAGAGGAGAAGAGATTAAAATTGAAAATGAGGTGGGGATTTTAAACAAATTAAAATAAAATTTAACTAAAAGTGGCAAGAAAGTTATAGGATCTGACTAAGCAGTTGTATAGGAGGAGAAAGGAAAGTTCTCAGTTGAATGTAGTGCTTGAAAAAAATAAAGCTCTCTCAATTTAAACTCCACCAAGTTGATATTTCTCAACAAACTGGATATCTATCTCTTTATATAAATAAAGGAGCATGTCTTGAAAACACAGTAAACTGTTTTCATAATTATCTCTGGGAAAGGGAAATTCAAGACGGGAGTTGGTGTGGGAAGAAAATGTACTGTTCCCTCCATACCCTTTTGAACTTAAAAAAAAATACCATGTGCATGTATTACTTAAAAAACAAACAATTTAAAACAAATTATAATCACACGATACTCATAGAGCAAGGGGTGAATTAAGAAATTGCCCACAAAGATGCATGTTAATTCCAAATACATTAGTTTATCACCAGTGGGGAAAAATTATTTTAAGTTAAAACAGGGAAATTGTGATGGAAAGAAGGTGAGGTTTGCTGCTGTGCGGAGAAAATCTTTTCTAAGCATTTGGAGAAAGATCTGTGGAGGATGGAATAAGAGAGACTTGGCCCAGCGCTCCAGTGTTAGAAAACAATGTGAACTGCTGATGCTGTTGCTTGAAGGGAGATAAATGTTGTGACAGATGCCTGCAAAGAATTTGGCAAGGAATGGGGTTCCATTTGGTATCATGCATTTCAAGGTTAAGCCCTTTTGTGTCATGTAGATGTGGCATGTTTTTGGCTCAGTGAGGAACCCTGGCACTTGGGATTTATATACTGTGGAAGGCATTAAGTCAAGAGGCAATGCACAATGATTTGGCCAGTGACATTTGATAGAATTCCTCACACATATGTTCAAGCAATAGACATCACTGCCAAAATACCAGGAAAGGGTTCCTGCAGAACAGGAAGGAAAGAGAGAGAGGGGTCATTCATGTTAACACATGTGATAAGTTTATGCGCGGGTCATTCATTTCCCCTCACGTAATTAATTCTATTCTTGAAGTGTTGAGTAAATAAAAATGGTGAAATCGTCAAAAAATTGTGAAATCTTCCCCATTCTGTGTGTACAGACAGTGGCTTAGGAGTGGATTGATAACCCTGTCATCTTCCTAGAACTGAGTTCAGCCTGGACAGAAGGAGTTCTGATGACTTGAGTGCAAAACTGGACATCAGAGTGGGTGCAACCAATGCAGCTAGTCCACATGAATGCCTGCCACAGTTCTTTTCCCTCTATATTCAAAGAGATGAAAGGAGGGGAGGGAAACAAACTATAAAATCATAAGATAAATAGTTTAAAATGTGGGTTTCTGCCTTGTTTTATACGGAGTCTTTGCCACTGAGGAGCACATTCCAAGGAGGCTATTGGAGCTTTAAAAAGTGCAGTTATTGGCTTATCTTGATGCTTGTTACTCATTCAGGCCAGTGTATCTGATGATGTCAGGCCAGTTATGTTGCATATGGAGTGTCTCCCCAAGGAAGGGCTGTATACCAACTCCTCTTGGCTCAGTATACACACTATTTCCATTGGATTTTATTTTTTAAATTAAAGAAATTTACTTATTTACTTATTTGGCTGAGCTGGGTCTTCATTGCTGTGCTCAGGGTTTCTCTAGACGCGGTGAACAGGGGCTACTCTCTAGTTGCACTGCATGGACCTCTCATTGCCGTGGCTTCTCAGGAGCCTTGTGGAGACTTGCGGAGCACAGGTTCAAGGACACATGAGCTTCAGTAGTTGTGGTGCACAGGCTTAGCTGCCCCAAGGCATGTGGGATCTTTCTGAACTAGGGATTGAACCCACATCTCCTGCATTAGCAGGTAGATTTTTATACAACAAAAGTATTTGTTTTTGGAGAATCATCAATAAAAAAGCTAGAGTATCCACTATACAGAGCTGGAGAAGAAGCTTCCAGGAAAGATGGAAGAAACAGGGTCTCCAGCCTTCCCAGATGTGATGTAGGTGCATTTGCCCATTCTGAGGTCAAGCATTGTTTTGAGCATTTTAAAAACAATATAAGACAATAGAGGGGAGCTGAAGCAGATATTGGTTATCTTTTGTCTACTTGCCATCCTTTTTCTCATTTACGGGTAATGTATTCCCAGTTTCCTTCTGGGGAACCTTCCTCTTCTACTGTCAATTAACGTACTTTGACTGGGCCCTCTTCAGCTCCGGGAATGGGCACTTGATGTAGGTCTAAGTCAGTTAATAAACTCCCCGGGGTCACAGTGATTGCTTTAGATGTCAGGAAGAGGCACGGTACTCAAGTGGAACCAGTTAGAGTGAAGTCCTAGTTGTGCAATGGGGCTGACTGGTAAGGAGTGGTACTCTCTCTCTTCTGGGGGATGTGAATGAGGAAGGATGTTATAGGCTGAAACTGTTTTATTTTTCTGACCTTGGTGCTTTCTCTTGTTTCCCAGCACAGACGCCAGTCACAGGGGCTTCAGTAGTTGTAGTCTGATTGCTCGGTAGTTGCAGCTCGGGGGCTCTAGAGCTCAAGCTCAACAGTTGTGGTGCATGGGCTTAGTTGCTCTAGGCATGTGGAATCTTCCAGGGGCCAGGATCGCACTGGTGTCCCCTGCAGTGGCAGGCAGATTTCTATTCACTGTGCCACCATGGAAGTCGTACAACTGTTTTAGACGTCCACGCAGTGAGCAGCGGTGGTGGAGCGTGTCTAGAATATAGCAGCACAGTGGAAGCCTGGAGGGAACTGGGTCCTGATGAAAGCTTTTGAATTTTTAACTTAGTTATGCCTGAATCCAAGACTCCAAATTGATATTTTCAGTAATGTGAATTAATATATTCCACTTTCTTTATCCAAACCTTTATTTTGCCCCAGTCATTTTGAGCGAGAGCTTCTGTCACATGGAGTAGAAGGATCCCTACCTATTACTGTAAAGCATTATGAAATTACAAAAAGAAATGTGAGATGTAGAAAGAAATTAAAAGGAAAAACAGAAACTAAACATGACAATTACATTTCCATAAAGACAAATGATTGGGAGCTAAAATTATGGCTAAATAGTGATTTAAAATAAAGGTACAAATAATCCTAAAGGAGATCAGTCCTGGGTGTTCATTGGAAGGACTGATGTTGAAGCTGAAACTCCAATACTTTGGCCACCTCATGCGAAGAGCTGACTCGTTGGAAAAGACCCTGATGCTGGGAAGGATTGGGGGCAGGAGGAGAAGGGGACGACAGAGGATGAGATGGTTGGATGGCATCACCGACTCGATGGACATGGGTTTGGGTAAACTCCGGGAGTTGGTGATGGACAGGGAGGCCTGGCGTGCTGAGATTCATGGGGTCACAAAGAGTTGAACACGAATGAGCGACTGAACTGAACTGAACAAATAGTCAGAGATTAAAAATATAACAGAAGAAGAGATGCACATAAAAGACTAAGTGAAAGTGAAAGGCACTCAGTCGTGTCTGACTCTTTGTGATCCCATGGACTATACAGTCCATGGAATTCTCCAGACTAGAATACTGGAGTGGGTAGCCTATTCCTTCTACAGGAGATCTTCCCGACCCAGGAATTGAACCAGGGTCTCCTGCATAGCAGACAGATTCTTTACCAACTGAGCTATGAGGGAAGCCCAAATAAAAGACTAAAACCCATGATATAAAAGCTTAGAATATTAAAATAGAGGGGATAAAGGACTGAGAAAAGGAATTGGAAACAAGATAAAACTGAAGATTAAAAACCTCAGAAGGATAAAAATGGTTATGAGGAAAGATTTTTTTAAAGAGACAACAGAAACCAAAACATTAAAGATTAGAGCGAGTGATAGGAACAAAAAAGTTCAAAGTAAATTAGTGAGAATCCACACAAAGTTCAAGGTGGTGATTGAAAAAATTCTGTTGATGGGATGTCAGTCAGTGGGGCAAAGAGCCAGAAAGGCAGAAAGCCCATGCATAGATTGAGCCGTGTCTGTAAATACACAGAGTTTGTCTGCTTCATAATGACACATGGCAAAACAGGAAAAATACCAGCCTTCTCATCCTTGGGAAACTTGAAAAGTTAATGTCACTCAGCTCCCTCCACCACCACATGCATGACGGATCCAGTTCTTTACTAGTTTGTCTGAAAACTTGGCACACTATGCATCAAGCCAAAAGAGCCTAGTTATAGTCAATTAGAATACTGGCAGGAAAAGTAGGGAGCAACTCGATACATGTTTTTCAAATTATTTTCTTTCAAAGAAGTACTTGGAGAATATGCCAGCAAGAAAGTAGCCCAGCTATGATTGCCAAACTGAAAACTGAAAAATGAGATTATTTAAAATGAGCAATTCATGCTCATCATAAGTCTGAAAATATTAAGTATTATGGAAAATGAAGAGAAGTAGAAACTCATACCCTGCCGATGGCAATATAAATTGGTATATCATGTGAGAGCAATTTGACTACATCTAGTATAATCAAAGATCTCTATACACTTAGATGTATGCCTTAGAGAATGCATACAAATATACATAGACATACAACAATTACTTGTAACAGCCAAAATGTATATGAAACATATCAATAGAGAAATGAATAAAAATTATGGTATATTGAATATATAGAACAGTTAAAATGAATAAACTATTATAAGTATCAATGTGAATATATACAGAAAACATAATGTTAAGTGAAAAAATAAGTTGCAGATTCACAGCATAGGCTAGTGTTTATGTAAATTTTTAAAAACACCCCACATTATTATTTTCACTTTGGGACAAATACACATGTAGTGAAAGTATAAAAATATATAGAGAAACGATATTCAGAGCAGAGGAATAAGGGAGGATGAAAGATTTGGGAAGATTACAAAGGGACTTTCAAATATGGCTCTAATGTTCTTTTACTTAAATCTGCTGAAGATGGGATAGAGTGCGAGACAGGAGAACAGTCTTTGTTGAAATCACTGCTGCAGTAGAATGCCTGCCCCATTTTTTGGTTGGCAGAGTCTTTGCATTTTGGAGCCAGGGCAGACAGTGGGGAGGAGCAAAGCATCTTTCTACCTTCTTTTCAGCCATCAGGTTTTCTACAGTCCACTGCCAACACATTCATGGGTCACTGATTCTATTTCTCAGTCCAATTCTAAGGGCTTTGCAAATAGTGGCCATTTCTCTCTGATTTCAGCAGTTAATTGTCAGTTTTAGTTTTTGCTGCTATGAGTTTCCATCATCTTCTGGGGGCCTCTTAAAGTATCAGTCTGTTTCAGTCTAAATAGGCTAGACTGATTATTCTGTAGTACTTATAGTTTTCAGCATACAAGTCTAGTACACGTTTTGTTAGATTTATACTTATTTTATGCAATTTTAACGATACATTTTAAATTTCAGAGTCCACATATGTTGATTGTGTAAGTGCATAGAAATATAATTGATATTTCTGTGTTTACCTTATATTTTGCAAACTTAACTGAATTTGCTTATTTATAGGAGATTTTGAAATTCCTTGGGATCCTCTAGATAGACAATCCTGTCCTCTGCAATAGGGACACTTTCACACCTTCCTTTCTTATCTGTGTGCTTTTATTTCATTTTCTTGCATTATTGCAGGCTATACCTTCACATTCTACCTGGAATAAGAGTGGTGAGGACAGATAACCTTTGTTGTTGTTGTTTAGTCACTAAGTTGGGTCTGACTCTTTGTGACTCCATAGTCTGTAGCCTGCAAGGCTCCTCTGTCCATGGGATTTCTCATGCAATAATACTGGAGTGTGTTGCCATTTCCTACTCCAGGGCATCTTCCCGAGCCAGGGATCGAACTGGTGTCTCTTGCATCTCCTGCACTGGCAACCAGATTCTTTACCACTGAGCCACCAGGGAGGACTCACTGGCTTCATCAATGAATTGGGAAGTATCTGCTCCTCTTCTATTCTATGCCTTTTGTTGGAAGAGACTTTTAGAATTGGTATTAAATTTGGTTAATTTTTTCAGTCAGTTTTTCCCATTGTTTAGATTGGGTAATTTTTACTTATTCTATTGTTTACTTGTCTATATATTCTGCTATTGATCCTATCTACTGAGGTTTTTTTTTAGTCAAACATTTTTTTTAATTCTAAAATTTCCACTAGTTCTTGTTTTTAATCTTCTGCTTCTTTGCTGATACTTTCTGTTTTTTTTTTTTTTTTTTTTTGCTGAGATTTTCTATTTTTCATCTATTTCAAGTGTGCTCCTAATCACTCACTGAAACATTAAAAAAAAAATCATGTTTGCTTTACTATTTTTATCAGATAATACGTTTCTTTTGTCTCTGTCTTTTCAACTATTGTCTTTTTTCATTTAGTTCTACATCTCAGTTTTTGATATGCTGAGTAACTTTCAAATGAAACCTGGACAGTTGGGGTATTATGTTATGAGATTCTGGCTCTTGTTTAAACCTTCTGTTTTATTTGGCTTCCCCTGACACCTCTTTGACAGGGTAAAGGAGGACACTGTCTCATTACTGCCAGGTAGATGTAGATGTCCAGGTTCCTTACCTCACCTTTGTTGATACCCAAGGCTGGGGTTCTCCCATAACTGGGAATTCTGGCTCTTTCCTAGGCCTCCACTGATACTTCCCAGGCAGAGAGGAGCATGAATACCTCATTACTGCTCTTCATGTGGCCTCCACTGACTCCATGGTGGCAGGAGTGGCCTCGTCACTGCTGGGTGGAGGATAAAGTCCTAAATCTCCCCAAGGCTTGACGTCCCACCACTGTGGAGAGAGGAAGGAACCTTTTGTGAGTGCCTGGCTCCGGGGGAAATCCTGGTTCCCATGTTGTCTCCCACTGAACCCACTGGGAGACCTCATTAGCTCATGTGGAGATGAAAGTTCTGGATCCCTACTGCATTGTCTTTGACACCGTATTTGTGGGTATTTTAGAGTTCTTTGTTATAGCCTGATGGGGGTGGGTGGGGCTGGGTGTGGGGTATGAGGGTGTGAAGGGTGTAGGGTATGGGAGCGTGGGAGATAAAAGCCTAGACTCCCCTCTTAGTCTTTGCTGGCATGGGTTGGGCCTCAGTTTTTACGTAGTGTTTTGCTGAAATAGAGTGTTAATTGCCCAAAAGTTTTCTGTCTCCCTGGTGACTCAGGTGGTAAAGAATCAGCCTGCAATGCAGGAGACCTGGCTTTGATCCCTGCATTGGGATCATCCACCGGAGAAGGGAAAGGTGACCCACTCCAGCTTTCTTGCCTGGAGAATTCCATGGACAGAGGAGACTGGAGGGCAAAGAGTAGGACATGACTGAGTGATAAAACTTTTCTGTCTTGTTAAGCTGCCTCTTTCCTGGTTCCTTGGCTAGGGAGAGTAGGCTTTTTGGGGGCTTTTTTACTCTGTGTCCATTGGTATTTCTATGTTGTTGGTTTCCCCAGCTTGAAGTCTGGTGCATATAAAGCAAAAAAGAAAACCCAGGGAACTCATCAGCATATCCTTCCTTGAGTCTTAACATCTGCACATGATCTGCCTTCTTCTCTCCACCTTTTGAGTCTTCTGATGTTTGCATGTATGTCTATATGTACATATGTACTTAAAACAGAGGAATAGTTGACATTTGTTTCAGGTATACAACATAATGATTCCATATTTGGATATATTGTGAAAGGATCACCATAATAAATCTAATTAACACATCAACACACATAGTCATAAAATTTTTTTTCTTCTGATGATGATTTTTAAGATCTACTCTTAGTTCAGTTCAGTTCAGTCGCTCAGTCGTGTCCGACTCTTTGCGACCCCATGAACTGCAGCATGTCAGGCCTCCCTGTCTATCACCAACTCCCAGAGTCCACCCAAAGCCATGTCCATTGAGTCGGTGATGCCATCCAACATTCTCATCCTCTGTCGTCCCCTTCTCCTCCTGCCCTCAATCTTTCCCAGCATCAGGGTCTTTTCAAATGAGTCAGCTCTTCACATCAGGTGGCCAAAGTGTTGGGGTTTCAGCTTCAACATCAGTCCTACCAATGAACACTCAGGACTGATCTCCTTTAGGATGGACTGGTTGCATCTCCTTGCAGTCCAAGGGACTCTCAAGAGTCTGCTCCAACACCACAGTTCAAAAGCATCAATTCTTCTGAGCTCAGCTTTCTTTATAGTCCAATCTCACATCCATACATGACTACTGGAAAAACCATAGCCTTGACTAGATGAACCTTTGTTGACAAAGTAATGTCTCTGCTTTTTAATATGCTGTCTAGGTTGGTCATAACTTTCCTTCTAAGGAGTAAGCATCTTTTAATTTCATGGCTGCAATCACCATCAGCAGTGATTTTGGAGCCCAGAAAAATAAAGTCAGCCACTGTTTCCACTGTTTCCCCATCTATTTGCCATGAAGTGATGGGACCAGATGCCGTGATCTTAGTTTTCTGAATGTTATGCTTTAAGCCAACTGTTTCACTCTCCTCTTTCACTTTCATCAAGAGGCTCTTTAGTTCTTCTTCACTTTCTGCCATACAGGTGGTGTCATCTGCATTTCTGAGGTTATTGATATTTCTCCCAGCAATCTTGATTCCAGCTTGTGCTTCTTCAAGCCTTGTGTTTCTCATGATGTACTCTGCATACAAGTTAAATAAGCAGGGTGACAATATACAGCCTTGCCGTACTCCTTTTCCTATTTGGAACCAGTCTGTTGTTCCATGTCCAGTTCTAACTGTTGCTTTCTGACCTGCATACAGGTTTCTCAAGAGGCAGGTCAGGTGGTCTGGTATTCCCATCTCTTTCAGAATTTTCCACAGTTTATTGTGATCCACACAGTCAAAGGCTTTGGCATAGTCAATAAAGCAGAAATAGATGTTTTTCTGGAACTCTCTTGCTTTTTTGATGATCCAGCGGATGTTGGCGATCTGATCTCTGGTTCCTCTGCCTTTTCTAAAACCAGCTTGAACATCTGGAAGTTCACGGTTCACGTATTGCTGAAGCCTGGCTTGGAGAATTTTAAGCATTACTTTACTAGCGTGTGAGATGTGTGCAATTGTGTGGTAGTTTGAGCATTCTTTGGCATTGCCTTTCTTTGGAACTGGAATGAAAACTGACATTTTCCAGTCCTGTGGCCACTGGTGAATGTTCCAAATTTGCTGGCATATTGAGTGCAGCACTTTCACAGCATCATCTTTCAGGATTTGTTAAGCAACTTTCAAATATGCAATACAGTATTATTAGCTATATTAACTATGCTATACATCATGCTATATAAGTAGACCTCATTGATCTGTACTTGAACCGTTAAGGTGAGACCAGCTCTGAGTACCAAGACCAGCTGCTCTGGGACCCAAACATCCTCCCCAAGACGGAAGTTACCGCACCTGGCGGCGAACCGGTGATGAAATGAGAAGGCCGTGTTTCAGTTCCCAGAGACAGAAAAAATGAAAGCAAACAGGCGCAGGATGTGCTGGTGAATTGCAATTTCAATGCTTGAGGCCCCTTGCAGGCTTAACTTGACCATGGTTTCTGTGAATCCCCAGTGCTTCCACACAATCAAGGGCAACAAGTTGCACAAGTGGTCCATGGCGCCAGTGGGGAGTACTACTCTCTGTGGAAGGAGTTGGAGCGCACAGACTCTTCTGAGCAGACATGGGAGGAGGCAGAGGAAGTACTGCCCTCCAGGAATCACAGCCACAAACCAGGAGCATGCCGCGTGGTCCTCGCCACCCTGCCCTGCGACGGGCAACTGGGGCGGAGCAGGATCCCTGGGTACGCATGCGCACAGTGCGCGGAGCAAGGCAGGCACGGCTGCGTGCGGTCTCGGTGAGCCGGGAAAAGCTCTGAGGGCCTCATTTCTGTCCGCGTCAGTTCCGGCTGCCAGGTGTGCCTGGTTGTGTCTCTGCCCCAGGGGACCCCAGCCCTGGTCGACCTGGCTCTCTACCTATTCCAGTTGCAGCCGCACTCGAGCCCAGCGCCAGCCGGAGACCAGCCATGGATCGGCCCTGCCCGGAGCCACCTAGTAGAGCTGCCCCTAATCTCCAAACACGTAGATGTGAACCGAGAGCTGGAGGGGACCGCGCCCAGCACAGGGGGCCTTGGCCATCACTGAGTTTGGAGTCATCAGCACTGAAGACATGAATCCCTTCCTGGCTGCCTACCCAGTGCTCCTGGCCCCTGGGCTGCATTCAGAGGCTCTGCTAGGCTGAAACTGGTAACTTGTTGATCCCTGGCCACAGGCGGGCGTGAGTGGCCAAACTGTACTTGAGACCACCGCGGGGCCTGCCTTTTCCTGACGCTACGCCTTCACGTGGGCTTCTCTGCTTTCGCATACTTTGTGGACTGGGGTGACAGGTGGCCGGGCCATAGGCCCCCTCCTCCCTTCCTGCTCCCCTCCCCTTTTGCCCCCGGGAGGCGTCACCGCCCTGTTTCAGGCTTCTGCCTCCACCGTGGCCCCATCTGCATTTGGATACCCACCCTGTACCTGAAAGCCAGCAGAGGTGAAGGAACGGCCAGCTTGCCCACCATCTCACAAAATGTGGACCCACTTGCAAACCAGTCTTCATTATTGACTGCCAGACAGCTTGTGTAAGTAGGTATGATTAAGCAGTGAAAATTCTATGCCAGTCTCTGGGGTGAGCAGGTGGACACCATTGGGTGCTGCCTTATTGGCAGGGGTCATCAATACACCAGACATATTCTGGATGGGGGAGAAGGTGGCTGAAATGGGTGAGGGGTCAAAAGGTAAAAAGCCTCCAGTCATAAATTAAAGGTCGTGGGCATGTAACATACAGCATGATGTTAGTCTTGTGTATTATATCCAAGGTTTGTAGTTGTACTTAATAGGAAGATTTGGTAAAAATACATCTGGTCTATCTTCCTGGAAGTGGAAGCTGCTTTTCTTTTTATATAGATTATTTGTATCTCTACTTACTTAGAATTTATTTTACTTATTTTTAACTTGGCAGAAAGAGTCTCATGCTGAACTTTTTCTTTAAGGACTTTTTTCATGTTAATATCATACTGTTGGGAGTCATCCAGAAGGCAGCATATCCCAGTGTAGTTTATTAGATCTGGCTGCTGTGTGTGTATACTGTTTTATTCATCCAGTAGCCTGTGGATGGATATTTGTGATGTTTCCAGTGTGAGTAATGATGGTATGAGCAATCTTTTACATGCATTCTGTCTTACATGTGGTAAAGTTTCTCTTGAAATAGATCTAGGAGTGAAATTGTTAGGCTACAGATTATGTAAATCTTAAATTATAGAAAGTAATGCTAAATTCTTTTTTAGAGTGGTCTCACTAGTTTAATGTTACTACTAGTAATGTGTTAGCGATACTACAGATCCTTACTGAGCAGCACCCTGAAGACTTTCTCCAGGCAGTAAGCCGGGGTAATTATGGGGCTCCTTCAAATTTTCCCCTCTCAGGCATCACTCATTGTCAGTTGTTGCCTAATAACCAATATATAAAAGTTACTGTTGTTTATTTTTGGCTTTTTTGGGGGTTGTTTTTGGCAGGTGAGTCAGTCTGGTCCCTGATTCTCCATCTTGTTTGAAAGTAGAAGTGTTTTAAAATCATTCTAGCCCTTCTTTTTCTGTAGTAATTGTCTCAGCTTTTATTTATAAAATCATTTGTGTGTGTTGTCTCTCTACTTGATTAATTTTGCTAAAGCTTTATTTTGTTAGTTTTTCTAAATAGCCATCTTTTTTTGTTCTTTGCTAGTCTTCTCTATTTTATCTTTGTTTTCTTTTATCCTTTATCTTGTATTTTCTCTAGTTTTTATCCTGTTATTTTTCTAACCTCTTAATTTGGGCAATTAATTTTTTACTTAGGGGGCTTTCATTTTTTCCTTTAATGTTCATATTTAAGGCTATAAATTTCCCTTAGATTACTGCTCTTACTGTAACACATGAATTTTGCTATATAGTTTAAAAGCTTTTAAATCAATTCCAGATATTTTAAAATTCTGATTATGACCTCTTTATAACCTTGAGTTATTGATCAGGATTTAAAATAAAGTTTCAAATAAGTGGGGATTAAAAATTTGTATTATTAATGTCTAACCTAGTTGCATACTTATTTTTATAAAATCATTGAGGCTTTCTTTATGACCTAATTCATGATAAATTTTATTCATAGTCGTATGTACTTGAAAACAACATTTTGATTCTATTTGGTGGATGCAGAATTCACTGTGTGTTCATTCAGTTTTTTAGTTCTGTCCTTCAGATCTTGTATATCCTTGCTGATTTTTTTTTTTGTCTATTTGACTTCTTAAAAGTTGAGAGAGATATGCCGAAATCTCTTACTATGGTGGTGGATTTATTACTCTGTCTCTGCAGTTCCAATAAAATTAACTTTATATGCTTTAAGGCAATTTTATTAGTAACTATGTATTTAGAATTACTTCATCTTTTTGGAGAATTGAATTAAATAGTGAATTGAATTATCTGTCCCTAGTAGTACATGTTACTTGAACATTTATTTTATCTGTTATTATATAGTTTCAGCAACTTTCTTTAGTTGTATTTGCTTCATATTTCATTTTCTATCCTTTTACTTTTACCCTTTGTGTTTTCTATGGTTTAGGTATATCTTTTATAAATAGCCAACTTTAAATTTTATAAAATCCAAATTGTGATTTTTATCTTTTAAAGTTTTAGTTGATATTTATTTATGCTAATTACCAATATACTTGGACCAGTTTTAAATATCTCGGCTTATTATCTGTTTTCTCTTTCATTTCTATTTCTTTTCACCTGTTTCACTTCCCTCCCACCTTTAAATTGATAGCTGTATCTACTCAAAATGCTGATCTAGGAATTGTTTGTTACTGATCCAGCAAGGTAAGGACCTCATATCTGAACGTAAATTAAAGCACTGTTCCCTTCATTGAGAAAGTATGTGAAAATCATGTCAGCTGAACAGAGCAGTGTGGTTGATGACGTGGTTCATGTACACTCTGATGCAAATCTTTCTCTTGTTAAGAACTGCTAAAGAGTTCACAGACCAGCTTGGTGGACTACATTTTGAGAAAGACCATTTAGTGTGTATTCCCATCCTTTGTGAGATCCCAACCTTCAACATCCTCATAGTATCTAAGCTTTTAAATATGGGTTGTTATGCTATGTTTCTTTTTTACTTTGAAAATAAAATTCTTTCTTGCCCTCTCTTTAAAATAGCAACCAACTTTAAGGTAACAGCCAAGATATTGGGTCTGTTTTATTCATGCATCACAGCATCTCTTGTATTTGTTTGCTCTCTTTTTTAAGAGAACAAACATAGCATGTTTATCAAGCCTTTTCATTTGACTGATATTGGGCTGGATATGAAATTCAAATTTCTAAGTTATTTTCCTTCCATATTTTGGAAATTTTACACCTATAGTGTTCTTGCAGTCAATATTGCTTTTCTTGAAGAATACCTGCTGGCTCAGATGGTAAAGAATCTGCCTGCAGTGCAGGAGACCTGGGTCGGGAAGATCCCCTGGAGAAAGAAATGGCAACCCACTCCAGTATTCTTGCCTGGAGACTCCCCATGGACAGAGGAGCCTGGCAGGCTACAGTCCATGGGGTCACAAAGAGTTGAACACGGGCTGAGCGACTAACACACACATGGTTTTTTTTTTTTTGTTAGCTTTTAGAATTTTCTCTTTCTTATTCTTAAATTTTAGTATAATGTGTAGATTTTTCTTTCTCCTCTTTGGCACTCTGTAGGTGTTTTCAATCTTAGTCTTGTTATCTTTTAAAAAATCTGTGAGATTTATCTACATTATTTCTTCAAATATTTACCCCTCTTTAAAATTTTATTTTCTTTCTGTGATTTGTATTATTTGGATTTTAGCACTTTTATGTCTATTCTTTATACCTATTGACTTCTTTTTATTTCTAATTTCTCTGCGTTTTCTTTCTTTTCTCAGCATGATCCTTTTTAAAGTGTATCTTATCTTTCTGTTCTTTGTTCCTACAGTAATCTTATCTTTAAAGTATCTGCTTGACTATTTTTAATGTATTTTTCTTTTACCATATTGATACATTCTCTTTTAAGAATATATTTCATTACGGTGATTTAAAATGATTAAGTTTAAATCCTTTTGCTTCTGATGGAATCTAGAATACAGATAGCTGTACTCCTTAAGTATCTTATCTTCTTGGTTAGTGGCCTTCTATTTCCTGGAGGTATTTTTCACTTTATCAAGCCATGAATGTATGGGAAGGCCAGACCCCTGTCTCTATCACTACAACCAGCTCAGGGTGTTAAAGTAGGGTATATGCAAGAGTCCTAGTGTAGAGAGGTCCAGGCAGTGGAAAACTGAGTCAGTCACTCCTCACTCTAAAAAAAGAAAGCAGGGTTTTGCTCTTTGCCTTTCAGTTTTAGGTAGGGATCTTTCTTAAATGTAACAACTTCCAAAAGTCATTACCTTGTTCTTTATTTTTTACACCGTGTCACGCTGGCTTCTGCCTTTGATTTTGCCTTGGTGGGGAGGAACACTTGGACCAAGTCTGAGTTGCTATAGATGTAGGGTAGGTATTCTTTGTCTCAAGAGTACATTTTTCTGCATTATACTGGGTTGCTCCTTGTGCTGGCTGAAGCCACTCCTGTCTTGCAGTAATTCAGAACAGCCTTCTGTCTTTTATTTCAAGGATTTCTTATATCTTTTTTGGTGTCTTTGGTTGATCTTGGGTATGAGATGCAATAACTGCCTGCTCACCTTCCTAGTAGGACCTGGAAATGAATCCACCGCCCTTTGGTTTTGTTTTTAGGGGCCAACATTTTTTTTTTTCTTTCCAGCACAAAGTAACATATAGTTTTGTCTTATGATTTTATTTTTACAAAGTGTTTAGAATATAAACATAGAATATCAAATACTATACCAAAGCTCTTTGTCTGTGTTCCATCCCCCATCTTTAGCCATATACAGTAACATGTTTTTAATCCTGCAAGCTTTTTTCACCTTATCATATTGAGTGTACTTCTTTTGCTTTGTTCTTTTTATTTTAATGGTTTTAGTGTTTGTTCTTAATATGGTGCATAATATTTTAAAAATTATAGACTAAAATTTATTAAAGCTGTGTTATGATTAGATTATTTTTGAGTGTATTTAGGTTAGTTTTACTTCTCACTACTAGAGATAAGTATAACATCTTTAAAAATATATCTTTTTCTTTTGATATATCGGTTTAGATTTATTTTAAGAATGAGATTACAAGGTCCATGGATGTAAAAGCTTTATGGCTCTTGATAAGTATTGCCAAATTGCCCTTCAAAGAATGATGCTATTCTTTGAATGGTTTTCTATACACTTATTCTGATGTATACTTAATTGCATATGCACAGACTTGTTGTATATCACTTAAGACAAATCCTCTTCTGTCTTTTTTACACTACTCTGATTACATTTTTTCAGGATACATTAAATTAAAATGGTGATAGACCATGTTCTCTTTTTTTAAATCCACTATTACTTCCAAATAGCCCTGTAAAATCCTCTTAATTCTAATTCTAATTTAAGTAATTAGGAATATAAATATAAATTAAGACAATGGGTGATGTTTACTCCCTCAGATTCTACCAATATGGAGAGCACGTATTACTCATATAGTTTGAAGTCTAAGGTCTCCTCGAAATGTAGAAAATATTTTTTGAAGTCAGTGTTACTTCCAGCAGTTGTCTGAAATTATGACTCTCCCCCTCTGTTTAGAACCATATAAGTCCTGGGGTTTTGTGTCATGTAAGAAAGGGTTGGGAATTGAAAAGAACAGCTGTTAGGCTTCTTTCCAGCTCTGAAGCCTGGTACTTAAACTACATTTAATTTGACCTAGAAAAATGCAAAAAGGTACCATTTTTACACGGTGAAGACCTGCTACTCATACCTGCTATTTTCTTTAAACAGAGATTCTGAATATCTTGCTTACATTTTTATTGTTCAGTATGATTTATAGGATTCCTGAAATAATTATGGTTAATATGTGGTAAGCACTGTTTTGGATACTCTGTGTTTAACCCCTGCATTAATTTTTGCTGCATAACAATGTCAAAGATTTGGGGATTTACAATAATAAACATTCCTTTTCTCCCTAGGTTTTCTGTTGCTTAGGTTGGCTCACGTCTGTGGATTGGGGTCTCGTCTGCTTCACCAGTACCAGTGGCTGTCTGGGGCATGCTATTCTCATTGCAGACCACAGAAATGTAAGTTAGCAGGCCAAACCATGCAGACTTATTTAAAACTTCTGCTTGCGTCACATTTGCTCACATTTTCTCGTCCTACACAAATCACTTGGCCAGGCCCAACTGTAGTGGGCAGGGATATATACTCTGCCTGCAGTGGGAGGCAGTGAAAAGTCACATGGCAAAGAATGAGGACATTTAACTTTTTAGGAAGTGAGTGAAGAATTGAGAGTAATAATCTTGTATATCATAAACCTCAAAGCAGCTGTGTAGATTGTCTATTGTTAACTCACCATCATCCCTGGCCCTTATATTAAAGATGCCGATTGCACTGCATTTCAGGGGAGAAGCCTAGCATATTAATTGGCTTCGGCTGCCACAACAAAATACCAAAGACTGGCCAGCTTAAACAACAGATATTTATTTCTCACAGTTCTGGAGGCTGGGAGCCTGAGATCAGGGTGCCAGCATAGTTGGGTTCTGGTAGGAGCTCTCTGCTTGGCTTGCTGCCTTTTCACAGCGACCTTATGTGGTGGGTGGAGAGAGGGAGAAAGCTCTCTGTATCTTCTTATAGGAGCACCAATTCCATTATGGGGGGCCCACCCTAAAGACCTTGTTTATTAAATCTAATTATTTCCTAAAGGGACTGTCTCTAAATACCATCACATAAGGGGGTTAGGCTGTCAACATGTGAATTGTGGGGGGACACATTTCAGACTATAGTACCCAAGGGCAGTATTTTCTGAAATCCCTAGCCTCCTGGGTCAGATTCTGTTAATGAGAAACACTTAATTGGGATATCCAGTGTTGAAAATTTGAAGACATTGTATATCAGCATATGGGCAGGTAAAAGGCAAAGAGCATGAAGTTTACTTTGAACTCTGGCCACTTTTCCCAGTCACTTGCTTTGGTGCTGGGGGCAGCTGAGATGGGCCATCAGCAGAGGTTTTTCCATGATGCCTAAGTCTTCTCATTTCTGAAAGCAGTGGTGGTTTCCCTGATTTTGTAAACACTTATCATATTTTCCTGAAGTTAAGATGCCATCCATTGTGTCACTAAGAAAGAAAAAAGCTACTGTTAAAAGGCTAAAATTTTTTAATTCCGAGGATTTTTATTCCACACTTTGGAAAAAAGACTCTTAGACTTATTTGGACAGCTCTCAAAAATATGTGTGCTAAAAAACATATATTGCAGTTGTACATACATAAAGATGCAAATATGAGCACTGTCAATTTGCTGTTATTACTGAAATAACCTCATTTTCAGAATTTTGCTCTTATGAATCATTTTTCTCCATTTAGAGGCCCCAGTGTCTGTGTTTTTCCACCCATCAGCATTGGTGACAGATCATTTCTTAAAAGAGTGCTCCATCATTATCCTGTCTTTTTCCTTCCAAGCTGCTAAAAACTGCTCTGCCATTCTGGTTGGAGTTAATCTTGATTTTATGTCAACTCATATTCTATTATATCCTCGAAGAGTACTTGAATGGTCTATGAGGATTTGCAGTGGTTCAGGTAGGCCACTGGGAATAACCATGAGATTCTGTCCTTCTCAATGAGCTTATTCTTTACCCATCTTAATACGCGTTTCTGCAGTGTCTCAAGAGCTAACCTAATTGATGGGTTGGGGAGATTTTCTGGATAAATCTCTTCGGAGGACACTGAGCTAGCTCAGTGGCAAACCATTCATGTTTCTTGCGCTCATACCATAACGTTTTGGGGGAAGAGCTTATTTTTGTCATTAACATTTTGCAGTTTGCGATTAAATATGAAACCCATGGAATGTACAACAACAAGAGTGAACCTTAATGTAAATAAGGACTTTGAGTGGCAGAGATGTATCAGTGTTGGTTCACTGGTTGTCATAAATGTAACCCCGGTTCAGGGTGTTGATGAGGGAGGCTCTGTATCTGTGGGGGCAGGAGTTATATAGGAATGTTCTGTGTTTTCTGCCCAATTTTGGTGTGAATCTAAATTTGCTCTAAAGAATAAAGTCTATTAAAAGTTGAGTATAACAACAACTTTGCAGTCCCATAACAAGTACAGTTATGGGCAACTATGCATAGCTTTATAGATTTAGGCTCCTTTTTTTGTTTTAAACTTTTTGTTTTGTTTTGGGGTACAGCTGATTAATAATGTTGTGATAGTTTCAGGTGAACAGCAAAGGGACTCAGCCATACATATACATGTATCCATTCTCCCCCAACCTTATAGATAGGGGGTTTGGGATGGACATGCACACTGCTATATTTAAAATGGATAACCAACAAGGACCTACTGTATAGCATGTGGAGCTCTGCTCAGTGTTATGTAGCACCCTGGATGGTAGCCTGCTTTTTATAACCTGTGTCATAATCTTGACCTCTTTAGCACCTTTATCAGTGATAGTGTCATCACTGGAATTTCTTTAGCATTTTCTGTTTGACGAATAAACAACTAGTTTTATTAATTTTCTCAATTGAATCACATGTTGCTAGAAATTAAGCAACTTCTGTTCACAATCAGCAAAGTTTATGACAAATTGATCCTTAGGGCCTTAAGGGTAATCCTGGGTGGTGCATGGATTATTTGCATAAGCCTCTCTTTCATCTCTTTTGGATGATTTGGTCATTTCTCCTGCCTTTATTTCCCCTTTAGTTTGGGTTCCCTTAAAAGCAGAGCCTGAGACAAGGACATGGGTGCGTAGAGAACATATTTAGAAAGTGGTGTCTGAAGGCAGGTGGTCTAGGGGCATTAATGTCACCCCTGGGGACATTTACTGTCCCCTGCACCCCAATTTCCAGGCTTTTCTGAGGGAGAAAAGCAGAAGCACCCTTATTGTTTTGAAGAAAGGGAAAGAATGATGATGAAGACAGAGTGATGGCTGCTGGGAGGTGCTCTGCTGGTTTTGTTTTTTCCATGATACTTGCTGGGCCAAAATGCATAAAGTTGAGACTTGGCATGATCTTATGACATGTATTTCCCCAGCTTTTGTTTGCATTTATGCCTCTTCATCACCTGCTTGGGATGGATACTACCTGTCTCTCCTAAGTGTGTCTACTTTGCGTTCTCTAGTTCACTCCAGACCCCTATTGGCCCACCGTCAATTAATAACTTGGCAATCTCACTGTAGAAGTCAGACCCCAGTGAGTCTGGTTGACATGCATTCATTTAGCAGAGCCTGTTCACTCCTCATCACACTTCTGCACGTCAGATTCTGAACTCTGGTCCCTCCACCTAGGCGTTGCCATCCCTGGAGGCCCTGCTGAAGCAGCCTGCCAGCACTGGTCTTCTCCTTTACTATGCCGTAGATGTGCTAGGTCCTACAGGGAAGAAAAAAGAAGTCTGCAAAAGCAGCTGATTTCCAGGAGTATAGCTGTATGCTCAGGAGTTAACCCTGCATAAGGGGGTAGTTTACCAGTCAAACTCTGGGAGCAGTTACGAAGGAGGATGCTCACATAGACTGGAACAGTCTAAATTTTTAGGAAAATTTCCATAAGGGGCCCAGGTCTGAGCAGTGGTTTTGAATTGGGGAAGTGATGTTGATAAAGACTCCTAGGACACATTCTTTTGGAACCTGGGCCTTCCAAGCAAATGCCATTTTAAAATTTGATCTTATTCCCCTCTGGTCACCAAATTGTCTGATAAGTTAGTCAAAGTCTATAGACCCTATGAGCAGGCAACTTGGTTGTGGAATTGAGGTCTGAATGTGGGTCTGAATGTATGTTTGCCAAGGAGGTTGGTGACTGACCTATTTAACAATGTCCTTGGAGAGGCTTGGTGGCTTACTTGTGTATGGAAAGTCTGAATAAGAATCGTAGATTCAGTGGGACCCATATGAGGGAGAACCTGGTAGCCTGCTCTTTGAGACAGCCAGATTTCTGGGGAAATTGCTGTCCCTGGCCCGGTGGATGACACTGACCAGCTCCTGGGTGGACCTGTACCTTCTGGAGCCATGCTTCCCTCTTCTACATCGCTAGGAAAGAACTGTAACCATTTGCTTTTCCATGGCTATCATGGGATGAAGCCAAGGGTCTAAGGTGGCTGGGAGGAGCATTAAACCTTCCCTTTGTCTGCTTATTCCTTGTGAGGCTGTGATGTCTGTAAATGCTCACTTGTTAGGAAACAGTTCACTTGCAAGCTCCAAAGGCCTTGAATGATGTACCACAAGAACTTAGGGTCACTTTTGGAAGGCATTGTGTTTGAGGCTCAGACTTGGGTTCAAATCTTAATGCTGCCCCTCCAGTGAAAACCATGAACCATGGGTAATTCTCTTAGATTCTCTAAGTCTTGATTTCCTCTTACTACGGTGTTTAATTATACTTGTCTCGTAACACTGTTGGCAGATTAAATCAAATGATATAAAGTGCCTGGCATGGAGCTCCAGAAATGTCAATTCCTTTTCCATACAGACTAATATGTGATACCTGAAGCTAAAGCCTTAAAAGTCCAGTTTAAAATTAATGAAAAACTAAGATATTTAATGAATTATTTTAAAAAGAAACACTGTGAGAAAAATCTTTAGATTTAAGCCAAGAAATTCTGAAGGTGGGATTATAGCCTTATTTCCTAAATGTAATTGTTTTCAGTGACTATTTTATTCATTTTTATATGGAAGAAATATGTCATACAGAAGAGATGGCCTTGGTATGAAGGCATCTGATGAAGTGCAGCTAATTAAACACATAATTTGGTACAGACTGTGTACCCAACATATTCTGGCACATAAAATATTTACTCTGATAGACTGAAGCTGTTGCTCTGAACTGGGTCTGAGTTGTTATTGAGACTGAGTGTTTTTAATCTAGCAAATGATAATGACTTCATCACTTCTGACTTTGTGTGTCTGGTTTCAGCCTGGAATGAGATTTTATTGCTGTGCTTTCAGCTTTTTGTAAGAGTGCTTGATAGACTATCTCTGCTGAGTTCCTGTTTTTGAAAAGAACATTAAATACTTGTTAATTTATATTTATATTCAAAAGTCTAAATCTGGGCTAAACATAAGCTAGACTCCTAATTATGAATTTTCTTTCTATTTTCAGTTTTATGTGAAAGCCAAGAATTTGCACAACACGAAGAATAGATAAGCTCAAAGTTCCTTTGCAAAGTGCTTTGATATTTTGGTCTTTGCTCTCCTCAATTCCTGATGCACTTGTACCAGAAGAAAGGTCTAGTTTTGGTCCTATTCTAAATAGATGTGTTTTGGGGGGAAATCTCCCTAAACCCATGCTTTAAGAAAGTACTACTTGGCTTTATTTCAGTTTCAAGAGTGCCTAGTGTATTTGTCTACTTCCAGAGATGCAAGTTCTACTTTAGTTCAACTTTAGTTTCCTTTTCTGAGTCTCTGTGTGGCTTTTAGAGATTCTAGACTTCAGATTTGTGACCTCACAAATCAGGGGCATGGAATGAAGAAATTTGCTCATATTATCTAAAGCTCACGATTTAAGCTGTAAACGTCTCAGGCATTAGTGTTTTCAGTACAGATTGTGGATCAATTAGTCCAGGGTGGGTGTGGAGCTGAGAGTCTGCATTTTTAACAAGCTTCTAGGTGGTGCTAAGGCTACTACTGTCTGAGGACTACACTGAGTAGGAAGTGTTCAGCCGGCACATTTTAAAATTTGCCTGCTAGGATTTGAATGCGTGTTGTTCCATTTCTTAGCTCTGTGACTTTGAGTAGGGCATTCAGCTGCTCTGTCTCTCAATTTTGGCATCTGTCAACATGGGAGTAATTAAAATGGCAATTAGCTCTAAGGGTTCACTTAAAGAACAACTGTTACAGTTCATGTAAAGTAGTTAACACCTAATAGCAAAATGATAACTACTGATAAATATTGATAGAGATTTTATCTGGTGAAATGTTTCTCAAGAATTGGAGGGGCAGAGGAAGGCATCCTAATGTTTATTTACTTTTGCCTGAGAAGTGTTTCAGTGACCAACTGTCACAGTTTTCCCAGAACAGTCTTGGTTTTAGCACTGCAAGGCTCACATCCTAGGAAACGTCTTTCTTCTGAGCAAATGAGAACAGTTGGTCACCCATGGCTCAGACGGTAAAGAATCTGCCTGTAGTATGGGAGACCTGGGTTTGATCCCTGGGTTGGAAAGATCCCCTGGAGAAGAGAATGGCTACCCACCCCAGTATTCTTGCTTGGAGAATTCCATGGAGAGAGGAGTCTTGCAGGCTATAGTCCATGGTGCCACAAAGAGTTTGACATGACTGAGCAACTAACACTTTCACATGCTTTATATACTTATTTTGAAATCTTCACAGTAACCTCATAACAGGTAGCATTACCTGAATTTCATAGATGAGCCATGCTAGTAAGTGGTGAAACCTCTCTTTAGACCTGCCTTTGAGTCTTTCTATGTTCCATTACATCTTTTGTACGCTCAAATGTTCCTGTATTATTAGTCTTTCAAAATGTATGTAAGAAGCCTATTTGGTGATCATGCCATCTGGTCCCATCACTTCATGGTAAATAGATGGGGAAACAGTGGAAACAGTGGCTGACTTTATTTTTCTGGGCTCCAAAATCACTGCTGATGGTGATTGCAGCCATGAAATTAAAAGACGCTTACTCCTTGGAAGGAAAGTTATGACCAACCTAGACAACATATTAAAAAGCAGAGACATTACTTTGCCAACAAAGGTCCGTCTAGTCAAGGCTATGGTTTTTCCAGTGGTCATGTATGGATGTGAGAGCAGGACTATAAAGAAAGCTGAGCGCCAAAGAATTGACTCTATTGAACTGTGGTGTTGGAGCAGACTCTTGAGAGTCCCTTGGACTGCAAGGAGATGCAACCAGTCCATCCTAAAGGAGATCAGTCCTGGGTGTTCATTGGAAGGACTGATGTTGAAACTGAAACTCCAGTACTTTGGCCACCTGATGTGAAGAGCTGACTCATTTGAAAAGACCTTGATGCTGGGAAAGATTGAGGGCAGGAGAAGAAGGGGACGACAGAGGATGAGATGGTTAGATGGCATCACCGACTTGATGAACATGGATTTGGGTGGACTCCAGGAGTTGGTGATGGACAAGGAGGCCTGGTGTGCTGCGGTTCATGGGGTCACAAAGAGTTGTACACGACTGAGCGACTGAACTGAACTGAACTGAAGATAAAGAAATAAAATATCTTTAACTTCCGTGAGGTTATTTTAATAAAAAAATCAGTAAGTAGTAAATAGGAATATTCTGGACACACCAGAATCACGAGGCTACCCTGGTCCACAGTCTGAGGAAAGGTGACTCATCTCAGAACCTTGCTTTTTGTAGACCAAATGAAATGGACAGTTGGGTTAAGATGAAACTTAGTGGCAGAATATTTAAATAATCCTGGGAGAGGGTGGGTATTTGAGGAAGTAGCTAGGGAAAATCTGATTTTATTACTTTTTTTTCTTCCGGACCCTTTTTTCCTAGTCTTCTGTAAAAATGGCCAGACATGTGTTCTTTATCTT
Source organism: Okapia johnstoni (assembly GCA_024291935.2). Lineage (NCBI taxonomy): Eukaryota > Metazoa > Chordata > Mammalia > Artiodactyla > Giraffidae > Okapia > Okapia johnstoni. Next base: position 45,393,128 of record CM044323.1, read on the forward strand.
TCTTCGTTTCTCTGTCTTTGTAAAAGATTAATTGGAGCAGATTCAATTGAGCTTTGTCCAGTGGCAACATCAAGAGATGCCCGAGCGTAAGAAAGTCCTCAGATTATCCCATCGTCCTGTCTGAGCTTTTTATGTGACAGCCAAAGAACCATGTCAGCTGGAGTCCTCCCCTTTGTCTTCCCTGAAACAAATGCTGTTAACTCCAAAAAGACTTCTGCAGATACTGAGCATAGAATTTGCTCAGTTTTACTGTTAAGAAAGCTACTGTCATTGCTGAAGGAATTTTTAACTCCAAACCAAACCAGTTTTCCTCAGTTGGATGTAGCCACAGTGAACCTGGGCCTTGGCAGAAGTCTTACTTTTATGTTCTAAAAATGGATTTGGACACGACTTTAACATAAAAGCTTTTAAACATTTAAAAATTGAATACGTTAATAAATAAAAATATAAGATATAAATAATAAAAAATAAATTGATGCCAGTTATCTTAAAATCTGTAGAATCAATGAAATTTCAAAGGAAGGACCCTTTATTATACATATTTATTTATGTATATTTTAAACTGTTTTAATGTGTAATGGATTTGAAATGTGTAAATCTTTGTTCAAACACTTGTTTACAAACATTTTTATGGAAAGATAGGAAGTGAAATGGAAATATTTTCCCCATTTCATCTATTTGACTTGTCTACAATTTTAGTTGGAGATAAGACGTGTGAGTAAATTGCTTTTTGTAAATAAACTGCACATGTCAATAAAGATCACTGTAATTATTGAGAAAAACAGTCATTGAAAGATAAGAATTAGTTTTATTGTAGAATGTTTATAATTACCCTATATCAGTGCTTTTCAAAGTGTGATTCCTGGGCCAGCAGCATCAGCATTATCTAGAAATTTGTTTAAAGTGAGCATTATTGTATTCTACCCAGATCTATTTTCAGAAACTGTGGAGGAGGGGCCTAGCAGTCTGTCCTTTAAAATTCTTAGGTGATTTTAGTACAGGTTCAAGTCTAAACCATTTAGAAGAGTGTCTGATGGGTCATTAAGATGATACACCTTTGGCAAGGTTCAAGAATTAGAACCTAAATTGATGATTCACAAATTAGACAACCTCTTTCTCTCTCTGCTTTCTAGCAACGTGATAACCATGGGACATTGTGGTCCAAGAAAAAAGAATTTGAATTTTAAGTATGAAGGTCTAGTTTTAAGTGGCAACTTTTTGTATGTAAGTCACTTAAGTACTTTGAGCCATGGTTTCTAATACATAAAATGGGATAATTCTAGCCTCCTCCCAACTCAGTCTCATAGAGGAGTTGTGATCAAATGCAGACATACAAGTGAGGGCAATTTTTAAATTATCCAATGCTATGCAAATGTTACTTTTCATATGATCATTACTGCCGGTATGATTATAATACCCCAGATTTTTCCTTCTCACCTTCCCCCTCTTTGGCCCATTAAATTTGATTGCTCTTGAAATTTGTTTTGCAAAGCAGAGATTAAAAAAAAGAAATGGGAGACTTTTCAAATTAGAAAAGAAACCAGCGTTCTTGCAGTTTCTTTTATATATGAAATGATACATATGGAGTTTTTCTTTGTTTCATTAACAGTCTTTTAAGCCTTTAATCCACAAGGTAAAATGAATCAGTAGCACACTTCAGTGATACCATGGCAATAATAATGCATTTGGAACGTTAAGTGTCAAATTTCCCTCACATATTTCAAAAATTGTTTTACATTTTTCTGGTTTAACCTCTCTTGACACCAGTGAACTTAAGGCTTGTAATTGAAGGATAAGTGAGCAGAAAAGCAGTTCAAGTGATAATATATCCATTTCAATTCCTATTTTCTGGACGGAGACCTTTTATGCTAAGTTCATGTGAGAGTACATTTTTATGACAAAATTATAACCCTCAAATAGATGTTACTCAGGCAGGCTGAGATCTGTCCTGGTATAATGGATTTTGTGACAATGAAATGCAAAAAGTCTCCCAAAAGCTTTGCCTAAGGAATTTCTGTCAGTAGCCTATATGCTGCCGAAATTTTCAAGATGCTATTATGACTCATTTCTACTCATTATAGAAAAGCGACTTGGTATTTTAATCATGAGATACAATTGTGTTGAAAAAAGGAGAAAGAAGCATAAAGGATAGTCTGAAAAACTGCCGTGTATTCATTAGCTGTACTATTTGGTAAATTTTGTTGCTTTTGAAATGGTTTTACATAATAAAACCTTCTAATTTAGAAGATAGAATATATTTGTTTCTCCTAATTTGAGTTTCACTAATAATTTTCTGTTTGTCACTAGTGGAATGAAAAGACGGCGTCCTTTGCAATGAGAGGTAATCTGAACTTAAATTCTCTTAAGTTCTTTCTTCCTGCAGTGCTAGGATACTGCTTCTTCTCTCTTTTCAGTGTTTTTTTTTCCCCTTGAGGCAAAGTATGTAAAGTTGTCTCATAATATTGCAACATGTGCAATTAAAAATATCACAGCATCTATAAGGACCAAATACTTTTTCTTTTTCTCCCTCTGGTTTTACTGAGATATAATTGACATAACACGGTGTTAGTTTAAGGTGTGCAGCTTGTTGGTTTGATATATGCATATATTGTGAAATGATTACCACAATAGGTTAGTTAACACCTTCATCACTCATATAATTGCTTTTTTTTGTGATGAGAATGTTTAAGATTTACTCTCTTAGCTTTGAAGTATAGGATATAATTTCATTAGCTATTGTCACCATCCTATACATTAGATTTCTAGAAATTATTCATGTTATAGCCGAAAGCTTGTACTCTTGGACCAGTATTTCCCCATTCCCCAACCTCCCATGGCTAGCAACCATTCTTTATTCTACTCTGTTTCTATGAGTTTGGCTTTTTATATTTCACATATAAGTGATAGATATTGTTTGCTTTTCTCTATCTGACTTATTTCACTTATCATAATGCTTTCAAGACCACACATGTTGTCACAAATGGCAGAATTTCCTTCTTTCCTATGGCTGATAATACTGTTCTTTATCCATTCATCTATAGCTCGACTCTTAGGGTTTTTCAGTTTCTTGGCTATTGTGAATAATTCTTCTATGAACATGGGAGTGCAAATACCTCTTTGAGATCCTGATTTCTTTTTCTTTGTGTCGTGGTCTGGGTGGGGGTTGAAAAGAATTTCCAGACATGAGACAGAATGAGAGGGAAATAAAGTTTATTAGAGTGGGAGATGCTGTTAAAATAGCGAGCCAACTCAAGGGAGAACTGACATTGAGAAAGGGTCCTAAGTCCACTTTTATACCCAGGGCACAAGGAGTGGGATAGGGGTCTTGCAGGTCATTTGCTGATTGGATGAGGCACATATACTAGGTGGGGGGAAGAGTAAGGCAAATACCTTCTCCCTATGGGATAGGAGGGGATATAGGTTATACTGCTCAGTTCAGTTCAGTTCAGTCGCTCAGTCGTGTCCAACTCTTTGTGACCCCATAGACTGCAGCACGCCAGGCTTCCCTGTCCATCACCAACTCTTGGAGCTTACTCAAACTCATATCCATTGAGTCAGTGATGCCATCCAACCATCTCATCCTCTGTTGTCCCCTTCTCCTGCCTTCAATCTTTCCTAGCATCAGGGTCTTTTCCAGTGAGTCAGTTCTTCCCATCAGGTGACCAAAGTATTGGAGTTTCAGCTTCAGTATCAGTCCTTCCAATGAATATTCAGGACCAATTTCCTTTAGGATGGACTCATTTGATCTCCTTGTAGTACAAGGGACTCTCAAGAGTCTTCTCCAACACCACAGTTCAAAAGCATCAATTCTTTGGCGCTCAGCTTTCTTTATAGTCCAACTCTCACATCCATTCATGACTACTGGAAAAACCATATCTTTGAATAGACAGACCTTTGTTGGCAAAATAATGTCTCTGCTTTTTAATATGCTGTCTAGTTTGGTCATAGCTTTTCTTTCAAGGAGGAAGTGTATTTTAATTTCATGGCTGCAGTCACCATCTGCAGTGATTTTGGAGCCCCCCAAATTAAAGTCTCTCACTGTTTCCATTGTTTCCCCATCTATTTGCCATGAAGTGATGGGACTGGATGCCATGACCTTAGTTTTCTGAATGTTGAGTTTTAAGTCAACTTTTTCACTCTCCTCTTTCACTTTCATCAAGAGGCTCTTTAGTTCTTCTTCACTTTTTGCCATAAGGGTGGTGTCATCTGCGTATCTGAGGTTATTGATATTTCTCCAGGAGGATCTGAAATCCATTAATAGTTACAACCTGGGGGAGGGGAGGATAATAAGTGTCTGCTTTTTTCTGTTCCTGCATTCCAAGTCTCTCCTTGGTTTTATCTGCTCTTTGGTTCTTGGGTCACCACACTTGGCATGTGTACAGAGAAGGGGAATCATATGGTCGTTCTCTTTTTAATATTTTGAGGAACCTCCATATGCTTCCACAATTGCTGCACCAATTTACATTCCTACAGTAGTGTCCAAGAGTTCCCTTTTATTTGCATCCTTGCCAACACTTTGTTTTCTCTTGTCTTTTTTATAATGACCATCCTAACAGGTGTGAAGTGATATCTCATTGTGATTTTGATTTTGATTTCCCTCATGGTTAGTGTTGCTAATCACTAATGGAAATGTTGTCTTCTTTGGAAAGGTCTATTCAGGTCCTCTGCCCATTTTTTTATTCAATTGAGGCTTTTTTTTTTTTTGGCTCTTGAGTTGTATAATTCTTTGTATATTTTGGATATTAACTTATTATCAGATAGATGGTTTGCAGATATCTTCTCTGTTTCCACAGGTTGCCTTTTCATTTTGTTGATCATTTCTTTTGTGGCACAGAAGCCTTTTAGTTTGATGTAACACCACTTATTTTCGTTTTCAATATCGCATTCCCAAAGCATCACCAAGACCAATCTCATGAAGCCTTTTACTTAAATTTTCTTCTAGTTTTATGGTTTTAGGTTTTATGTTTCAGTTTTTAATCCATTTTGAGTAAAATAGTTTCCATCTGCATGGAATATCTTTTTCTATTCCTTCACTTTGAATCTGTGGGTGAACTTTTTTTTTTTTAATAAATTTATTTATTTTAGTTGGGGGTTAATTACTTTACAATATTGTAGTTTTTGCCATACATTGACATGAATCAGCCATGTGTTTACATGTGTTCCCCATCCTGAACCCTCCTCCCACCTCCCTCCCCATCCCATCCCTCTGGGTCTGTGGGCGAACTTAAAGCTGAAGTGAGTGTCTTGTAGGCATCATATAGTTGAAAGTGAAAGTGAAAGTTTTAGTTGCTCAGTTGTGTCCAACTCTTTGCGACCCCATGAACCTTAGCCCACCAGGTTCCTCTGTCCATGGGATTCTCCAGGCAAGAATACTGGAGTGGGTAGCCATTCCCTTCTCCAGGGGATCTTCCAAATACAGGGATTGAACCCAGGTCTCCTGCGTTGCAGGCAGATTCTTTGCTGTCTGCGCCATTAGGGAAGCCCATCATATAGTTGGGTCTTGGTTTATTATTCATTCTACGTCTTTTGATTATGGAATTTAATATAAAATTTAATTTATTTACATTTAAGTAATTATTCATAGATAAGTACTTATGGTGCCAAATTATTGCTTTCTGGATCTATTGTTATTAAGAAGAGGTGGCAAGAATACACAGAAGAACTGTACAAAAAAGATCTTCACGACCCAGATAATCACGATGGTGTGATCACTCACCTAGAGCCAGACATCCTGGAGTGTGAAGTCAAGTGGGCCTTAGAAAGCATCACTACGAACAAAGCTAGTGGAGGTGATGGAATTCCAGTTGAGCTATTTCAAATCCTGAAAGATGATGCTGTGAAAGTGCTGCACTCGATATGCCAGCAAATTTGGAAAACTCAGCAGTGGCCACAGGACTGGAAAAGGTCAGTTTTCGTTCCAGTCCCAAAGAAAGGCAATGCCAAAGAATGCTCAAACTACCGCACAATTGCACTCATCTCACATGCTAGTAAAGTAACGCTCAAAATTCTCCAAGCCAGGCTTCAGCAATACGTGAACCGTGAACTTCCAGATGTTCAAGCTGGTTTTAGAAAAGGCAGAGGAGCCAGAGATCAAATCGCCAATTTCTGCTGGACTCTTTTTGTGTGTGTGATTTCTATCTCTGTTAAATGTCTCATTTTGTTTGTGTATCGTTTTCTCAGTTTCATTGGATTATTTTGTATGTATTTTCTTGTAGCTCATTGAGCTTCCTTTAAACAGATATTTTGAATTCTTTCTCAGGTAAATGGTAGATCTCCATGTTTTGGGGGGTGAGTTACTGAAATATTATTGTTTTCCTTTGATGGTATCCTGTTTCCTTGACTTTCAATGTTCCTTGAAGTTTTATGTTGCTGTCTTCACATTTGAAGTAGCAGTCACTTCTTCCAGTCTTTACTGACTGATTTCAGGAGGAAAATAACTCTCCTTCAGCCCTGTTAGGAGTTCTGAGACTTTCTCAGACTTTCTATAGCCTGCTCCATACTTTTTGCTACCTCTTATGGCAGAATTTCTAAGCTTGTATACTTTCTCTTGATCCTGCAGTATACCAGGCTGGGCGCCGACAGCCTCCCTTTTACTTTCCCAAGAGAAGTGCTCAAAATTTAAGTTTGTGGTTTCTCTTTGGCCCACAGATTCTGACCTGCTTTGTTTTGAGTATGTGCTCATTATCTGCTAAAGTGTGTTTTCACTACTATTGGAAGCATACACAGGGAGCTGGCCATGAGGTGTGTATATTTGTGTTTCTGTGTGTGTGTTTATGAAGTGGTTGGAGTAACTGTGCTGGTTGGGGAAATCTGTGGGCAAGATATCCCAGACTCATAGGCAAGCCTCCAGAATGGAATGTGTGATGTGGTTGGAATCATTCATGTCTCTTTGATGCATTATCCTCCCTGCTGCTGTTCTCCCAGCTGCTCACTGCTCCCAGCCAGGCAGCTCATGACTCAGTGTGCTGGATGAGACCAGAGAGAAATGGGCCTCCTGGATAGTGTCCCACATAGCTGAGGGAGCAAGGTGCTCACTCACATGCCCTCCCTTTCCTCTGTGAGATGAATCACAGGCCAAGAAGAGTTCTCTTAGACTGAGTTGTGGCGCCTTCGGGGAAATGTGATGAGGGTAAAGGCAAACTATTCCCCTTATCCTCTCCAGTGTGTCCAATCCTGGAATTTTATTTTTGCTCCAGTGGTATGTTGGAGCTTCTCCGCTGAACTCCTGGGCTTCCATAAAGTAAGTAGCTCATTGTTCAAGTCAGTATTCTATAGGGACTCCTGGTTTGTGGCCAAGAGGGGCTAGAGCCAGTTCATGGGCAATTCAGGGTCCACAGCTGGTACTGGGGTCTGTAGGTCTATTATGCTTGGCATATGGAACTGGATTCTGCTGCTCCTACAGAGGCACCTTTGTCCCTGGATGGATGCCAAATTATTGTTGTTGAGGGGGACGTGTTAGTGAGGGACATCTTATTTGGCCATCTTAGTAATGTCACTCTCCATATATTACATTTGAACAAGCACCAGCTTAGGGTCAGAACAACTAGGGAAACTGTAGGTGGAACTTTAGAGCAGGGACACATTCAGGCCACCTATTATAACAAATGCATTGGCATGCTATAATTATTTTGTAAAATTTCAGGACATCTAATTTACTTGTTTTTGATAATTGGAAATGTTTTATATTTTCCAGCTATCTAATATACATTTATGTATTTTTTTCTGAATATTGTTTAAAAAAACAAAGGAGAAAATCAATAGTAACAAACAACTGCAAGAGAGACGCAAGTTGCTATACAAACTGAGATCCCTGGATTGGAGTTAAGTTTTACTTTTATGTGTGCATATATTTTTTCAAATTATGTTAGATTTTGTTTTCAGTTGTGCTTATACACTTTTGAGGATCAGTAACCCTTAAATTGGGCTTCCCTGGTGGCACAGCGGTAAAGAATCCGCCTGCAATGCTGGAGACATGAGTTCTGTCCCTGGGTTTGGAAGACCCCCTGGAGGAGGAAATGGCAACCTGCTCTAGTATTCTTTTCTGGGAAATCCCATGGACAGAGGGGCCTGGCATGCTGCAGTTCATGGAGTCGAAAAGAGTTGGACACGACTGAGCAACTGAGCACACAAACTCGCACGTAGCAGTTTATAAACTTGGGCACAGTTTCTAGATGTTATTGCTTCTTATAGACATTTGTATAAATGAATATTCAACTGAGATTGTTTACTGCTACTGCTTTTTATTATTTGTGTCCTGGGAAATCAGCATCAATTTAATACTACCATATTTCATTGTAGGTTTTTGGCATGTTCTCTTTTAGAAAAGCTTTTGTTTATATTTTCTATGTTAAAGGCAAAAGGTTAGTTTATACTACTGAGAACCACATGGTGAAATCAACAAGTTCTCTCTTTGATCTTTTCCCAAGTCCAGAGAAACCCAACATTCATCCATTTGAAATGACCAGAATAATTTAAACACTTAGCAAGAACAAGTCAGCAGAACCTGAAAATAGAGAGAACTTGTACATTTTCAGTGATCTCCTGCAAGTTTCTTTGGGAATTTCATCTAAAGAAAATCAAGCATAAATGTTTGTTTTAAATGAGAAACAAACTCTTGTCAGTAAGTCTCATATTTATTTAGCCAGTGAGTACTTATGTAGCTATAGAATGTATCCAGTGTGTTGGGAGTGGGGAAGATACTTCTGTTATGGCTCTTTTTTTTTTAAGTTTATTTATTTATTTTTGATCACACACAGGCTTTCTCTAGTTGCAGTGAGTTGGGGCTACTCTCTTGGTGCACGGGCTTCTCATTGCAGTGATTTCTCTTGTTGCAGAGCACGGGCTCTGGGGCACATGGGCTCAGTAGTTGCCCAGAAGCTTGTGGGATTTTCCTGGACCAGGGATCGAACCCGAGTCCCCTGCGTAGGCAGGTGGATTCTTAACCACTGAACTACCAAGGAAGTCCCTGATGTGGCATTTAAAAATCAGTTTGAAGTCAAAATGCCCATTGGAAACTAAAATTTATTTGCACTATGAAAAATAATCAGTAAGATATTTCATTTTCTCTTGTAATGAAGACATATGTCTCAGTTACTAGATCATTGCCATAAAAATGTTCTAAATATGAAACAATGTTTCTTGAGTGAATTTGGTGGTATGAACACTAGGATAGGAATGATAATTTAGAAGACTTTTTGTGAGACATTGTTAAGAATATTTTAAGAGACAGCTTTACTTGTGACTTGGATACACAGTCATTTTACTGATAAATGAGAAATGACAAGGGAAGAATCAACCACTGACAACTCAAACTTTTCCATAAATACAATGAAATTTTAGTTTTTGAATTTTATTTTATTTATTTTTTTAAATAAATTTATTTATTTTAGTTGGGGGCTAATTACTTTACAATATTGTAGTGGTTTTTGCCATACATTAACATGAATCAGCCATGGGTTTACATGTGTTCCCCATCCTGAACCCCCCTCCCACCTCCCTCCCCATCCCATCCCTCTGGGTCATCCCATTGCCCCAGCCCTGAGCATTTGTCTCATGCATCAAACCTGGAATGGTGTTCTGTTTCACATATGATAATACACATGTTTCAATGCTATTGTCCCAGAACGTCCCACCCTCACCTTCTCCCTCAGAGTCCGTAAGACTATTCTATGCATCTGTGTCTCTTATTCTGTCTTGCATATAGGGTTATTAGTTTTTGAATTTTAATGTAGGTATTTTCTTCACATATTTATTTTCACAATTCATATGAAGTCAAGCAAATACCTAAGATATCATGCAAAAGTGAAAGTGAAGTCGCTTAGTTGTGTCTGACTCTTTGCAACCCCATGGACTGTAGCCTACCATGCTCCTCCATCCATGGGATTTCCTAGGCAAGAATATTGGAGTGGGTTGCCATTTCCTTCTCTAGAGGATCTTCCTGACCCAGGGATCGAACTGGGGTTTCCCGCATTATTAGCAAGATGCTTTACTGTCTGAGCCACCAGAGAAGTCATGCAAAAGGCATTTAATTAAGATATGAATGATACTGTAAGGATTTTTGATTTTTTGTCACTCAAATGCTTTCTGTCTGATTGAGAAAAGAGATACTAAGCTATATAAAGGCTCAAATAAAATGGTGAGTAAAACTTTTGTGCCTTTTATAAACTTGGTGAACACTGGATGATATTCAATAATTGGGATTATCTCTCTTATCTCTACTACCTACAGGCCTAACGGAATTAGAAATATTTTATGTACATTTTAAGATTACAATTTCTTTCAGTCCTTTTATCAGTTGAGTAAGTGTGAATGAGTGTGTAATTCTCATATGGCGTATTTGATGGAACACATTTACATTCCTGTGTTCTGAGCCAGTTTTGCATGCTAAATATTTAGGTATAGATATTATATTTTTTATATAAAGGACAGTTTAGTCTTATAATCAGGGCTTTATCTTTTATCCTTTTTTTTTTGTCTCTGTCGCATTTCCTCCTCTATCTGTAGAGCAATTTTATTAGTTTTATACAAGTTTCCCTATATAGGTTTTAGACAGTTCTGCATGGGAAATTTTACCTACCTTCTAACTATCAGATATACCATCACCTTGTAGATTTGATGACACTCTTTCTTTTGTGAGGCCTTAAAGGAGCCATAAGAAATGTCCCAGATTATTTGTTAACCTGGTTTCTCAGAATCTTTTAAGATCCTCTACATTTTTATAGATTGTTTTGAGAAGTTTATAGAAAGTCAAAGAACTCTCTACTTAAATCTCCCTTAAATTCTCATCAATCATCTCTTTCTGGATTTCCAGAATGTAGATACCAGTGTTATCATATGATGAGATATAGAAGAATAAAGTTAGGGAAAAGGTATTTTGTAACACTATCTTAAGCAATACGATTATAGACGTATAAAGGTAATAAGTTACTCAGATTGACTTTAGTCAACATGACTTTCTCTTTCCAATTTGTACTGTATTTCCAGGCTTCTTTTCTATCCATTGTTAGACAGGGATTACAGCGGATTAGACGTTCTGGCTGTGTCTGTAACTGCCAAGAGGTGTTTTGGCAGGTAATTCCTCTGATTATGACACTTTAAATTGTTTTGAATTTAGTGTACATCATGTTGATGAGAACTGGGTTGGTTGTTTAAGGCACTGAGATTCATTTCTAAATAAACTACTTTATTTCCTTCTAGAACATCCTTTTGCTATTGTGAAGATATAAACATGGTCTACTTATATGAAACAGATGTAGGCAAAATAGATTTTTAAAAATTGAAGATATTCTTCTGTGTTAACAGAATGCATAGAAAGAATTAATGCATGATTATTAACACTAATAGAGGAATGTAGAGAACATAATTTATAAAAAACAGAAGGTGAGTTTTGGAATATGTTTTATTTTGATTATATTGGCGCAGGAAATGATGAAGCTGCATGGTGAAAGTGGTTCTGAAGAAAGAGAAGGTTCTCATTTTCATCTCATGACCCAGGATCTACTACCTTTCAAAATGCTCAAAATAATACTTTGTGCTGTGTTATAACTTAACTTGGTTAAACTTTCACCTAAAGCTATTTGTTAGGATATTACAGAGAGTAAATAAAAGCAAAAAGAAGTAACACAGGACTTAAGTGAGCAAGAAAGGACCTGTTCAGGTGATGTGGAAACCAATCTAGGTATAAGCAGACTTGACTTTCTAGTGAAAGGCATGGGAAGAATTAACTGGCCTATTCCAAACAGGGCAATTCTTTATGAAGTATGCTTGAGGATATACTTGATGATAAATTTGACAGCTAGCATGGTCTCTTTACACATTGACTTTATCTGAGATTCTGGAAGAAGAAAACCAAATCTTCCTTTATCTCGGAGCTCAAAGGCAAATGTGTGTTTGATGCCCAGGTTGTAAGCCCAGTCTAAAGAAGAACCTGATGTTGGGTCTGTAAAACATAAGCAGTAAATATTTAATTAGAAACAAATGTTAAAATTTTTTTGAAAAAGAAATTCACTGGTGTAAAATTAGCAATGAAAAGTAATTATATGTACAATTAATTGCAGTAATGAATGAGAGTAGTGGTCTGCATAGTATCGTGCATGCCCGTATGTTCATTCGTGTTCAACTCTTTGCGACCCTGTGGACTATAGCCCGTCAGTCTCCTCTGTGCATGAGGTTGCAGTGCTGAGTAAAAAATAATCATGGCTTTAGAATCCACCACGTGCTTTAAATATGTACTTCATATTCAGAATTACATTTTGCTTGGATCATTTTGAGTCTAAATTGAGTTTGTCTTTTGGGTTCATGTTGTCATAGATGGAGGTGGTCTGAGCAAATGCAAGCAGTTGAGGAGATCAACTCAGGAGTGGGTGGGTCACTGAAAACCCACCAGGGAGGACAATACATACAAGATTTGAGAAATTAGATTCTTTCTAATAGTTCAGGTCTGTTTCCATTTATGTTGCTAGGATAAAATATTTCATAGTTAAAAGACAGAGAAAGTTTAAATCAGTTATTTTAAGGATGTGTTTAATCCCCCTAATCCAACATTTCCATGTCAGTTTTTCTGAAATTTTACTAAGAATATTATTTGTTAAAAAGACCAAAAATATAAACATCTAGAGGCTATATACAAGCTTTATATAAGTGTGTAAAAATACTATAAATACACTTTTGTACATTTTGACTTATATAATAGAAAAATATATATTTTTTATATATAAAATTACTTATGTTTTAGAAAAAGTAATGAGTTTAACTGATACTAACATTTTAGATTTGAAAGATAAGAATTCAAAGTTGTGATGAAGAAGTAGAGAAAGAATATTTTGTTAGAGAGATAGGATTGGCTTTAAAGTTATTCAGTGTGTATTTATCAAACCTTTAATATGTGAAATGCACTTTACTGGGAACTGCAGAGGGTGGGTGGTACAGCGCATAGAGATAAAGAAGATACTATTGGTGTGTTTGAAACTTAGAGTTGGTGGGGAAAGAAGTCAAATATGCAAATCAGTAGAGATGTGGCAGACTATTAAAGAATCATAGGAAAGGTACAGTATCTTGTGAAGATTCAGAGGAAGAAAGAGATGAGGCCTGGTGAAGGAGATGACATTTCATGCTCAATACCTGCTGAAATACCACCTTCATGATGGAGATTGTATTTGGAGAGAGCCTTGAAGAAAGTCTAGTATTTTTCCAGATGGGGATTGAAGAAAGGCATTCTAGCTAGTGAACCACGAAGATGGAAAGCATGGAAGGGTTTAGGGACCAGTGAGATCCAACTGAACTGGAAAATGGAACAGCAAGAATTTGTGGGCAAAGTTCAGAAAGCCTGATAAGTCAGGAAAGATGTTTTGTTTGGAAACCAGTTATAGCCATTTCAGTGCTGTACTTCCAGCAGCATTGGAAAGAGACCAGTTAGAAGGTATTGTGGAGTGAAAGCCTGAACTAGCATAGAGTCACCACACAGGGAACAGATTGGTGGGGCTTGCTGTAAGAAACACCGGAATGGAAGAGTCACAGAATTTGAAGAAAATGATAGAGATTTCCATCTGGATAGCTGGAAAAAATCCACATGCTATTAACAGAAACAGGAATTCAGAGAGAGCAGTGATGGGGAAAAGAAAGGGTAAAGCAAGGAAGACAAAGGATATGTTTAGCATCAGTCAGGGGATAGATGCCTCCTACTAGGGATCTGGGGACTGGGGGCAGAACACTGGGAAGCTGTGTGCCTGAAACAGCCAGAGAAACACTGTCGGATGTCCAGCCTTGACAAAGTGCAAGAACCCTGTTTAGCCCTGGGGTAGAAGGTAGGGGGAACTGCTGGGCGGGGCTTGTGCAGAATCTCTGAGGCAATAGTTGGCTTCGTGTGCTTTTCCGCCTCAGTTCTGTGCACAGCACCTGCCAAATAAACAGTGTTTGATGTCGGAAGGATATGTGAAGCCTTGCTTCTTGCTTCTTGCTTTTGACATGTGAGTTGGAAAGTTTGGGAGGTTGATGAAAGCCAGGGAGGTTGATGAAAACCAGGGGTCGCTGCAACCTTTCTGATTTACTGTGTCTTAGAGGAAGGTGTCTGGGAAGATGGATTTGGAAATTAACTAGTAGAAGCATCCTAGGTGAAACTGGCTTATACACACTTGTTCAGGGTCATTATGTCTTCTTGGTGGATCGATCCTTTTATCATTAATGTTCTTCTTTGTTTCTATCAAATTTCTTTGTTCTGAAATTTACTTTATCTGGTATATAGTATAGCACTACTTCTTTAGTTAATGTTTGTATGATATATTTTTTTTCAGCCTTTCTGTTTCAACCTGTGTTATATATGATGTGGGTTTCTTGTAGCCAATGTATTGTTGTCATATTTTTCTGAACCCACCCTGCCAATTTCAGCCTTTTAATTAATATATGTAGGTAAATTATTGATATCTCTTAAATGTACCATCTTACTATTTGATTTTTGTTTGATCCCTCCATTTTTCATTCCTCCATTTCTTTTATTGCCTTATTCTTGGCTACATGAATATTTTTAAGATTCCATTTTGATGTATTTATAATACTGCTTTTGAGCATATCAGTTTGCATAATTTCTTAGTGGTCGTTCTATGTATTACAATATATACACATAATTTATCACAATCTACTGGTATCAGTGTTTTAGCATATCAGGTAATATATAGAAATCCTATTTTTCTTTAGGTTCTTTCCCCCTTCCCACTTTTAAAATACAATTGTCTCAATTACTTCTCTACATATATTAAACCCCACATCAGATGGAATTATATTGATTCAACTATCATAAGGAGAAAGATAGTCTATTTATTCATTCCCTAATCTGTTGTTTTTCTTTCCTTTCCACAGTTTCAGGCCTTGTTATTATTTATTTCTTGTTTGGAGAGCTTTCCCTACCCATCTTTAAAGCGTAGGTCTGCAGGTAACACATTCTCTTAGTTTTCCTTTGAGAATGTCGTTATTTCCTCTTCATTTCTGAAGGATGTCTTTGCTGAATATAGAATTTATGATCGATAGTTCTCTTAGCACTTGAAAAATGTTACCTGTTCCTTTTGACCTTCTATGGTTTCAAATGAGAAATCTGCTGTCATTTGAATTGTTTCTCCCCCTTTGATTGTTTCTGTCTCATTGCTTTCAAGAGTTTTTCCTTTGTCTTTAGTTTTCAGAACTTTCCTTATGGTGTGGCTTGGTCTGAGTTTCTTTGAACTTATTCTGTTTGTGAGTCAGTCGTTTCGTAGGTATGTTGGTATATGTGTTTAGGAAATTTGGGAAATTTCGGTCTTTATTTCTTCAAATAATTTTTTCCAACCTTCTCTTTCTCCTCTCCTTCTGATAATTGATGACATGAATGCTTGATCATTTGTTATTATGCCACAAGTCCATTAGGCTTTGTTTATTTTTTTTTCAACTTATTTTCTCTCTTCAGATTTGTTAAGTTCTATTGTTCTGTCTTCAAGTTAACTGATTCTTCTCTCCATCATATTCATTCTGCTATTGATCCTCTCCAGTGAGTTGTTAAAATTTAAGTTACTGTGTTTTTCAGTTCTGTAATATCTGGGCTTTCTTTGATGAGATTTTCTATGTTACCATTTGTTTCATGGCTATCTGTAACTGCTCGTCGAAGCATTTTTATGACAATGATTTTGAAATTCTTGTCAGATAATTCTAACACTTAAATCATCTCAGTATTGACATCTGTTGATTGTCTTTTTTCACTCACTGTGACTTTTTTTCATTTTTGTCAGGATAAGTGATTTTTGACTATATCTTAGACACTTTGGCTACTATGTCAAATCTTAATGGAAATCTATTTTAGCAGGCAGTCACCCTGTTTAGGTTTAGCATGCAGGCTCTACTCTTCTTTAGTGACTTCTGGTTCCAGTGTTAATATAGTTTTGCAGAGCCTTTAACTTGCAGTTTTCATCTCGTTGGTTCCTCTGATGCTGCTGGGCTCCCACTGATCCCTGTAGGTAACTGCTGCATGAGTGAAAGGTGATCTGCTGGCTGGGCCATCTGAAGCCTCTAGGTGGCAAATGCAGGCTCCAGCCTGTGAGGGTAGAGAGCACTTGCCTGATGAGGAAAGAAGAAGGAAGGTGCCTGAAGAGAGAACCTGGTGAAATACCTGAGTCATATCTATTTTGGGGAAAATAGCTGCTTTGGAGGCAGTCAGCAGAGACAGAGTAGAAAAGAAGAAGGAAGAGGCAAACCAGATGAGTTTGGTGTCAAGGAAGCCAAGGGAATGGCAAGAATGGTATATCAACAAGGTCCAGTGTTGCAGGGAGTTTTTGGAGCATGTTAGCTGAGATAAATACACTAGCTTTAGTGATCAAGAAGGCTGCCATTTTCAGCTAGAGTTGAGTTTAAGTTCATTAGGAAAAAAGAACTTAAAGGTAAGAGAACTATAGCAATGGAGGTAGGGAAAATAGGGGTTGTATCTTGCATGATGATTTAGAGTGTGCTAGACATTTCAATAAATGTGGCCAATTTTTAGCTGTACCAGCCTCCCATTTGCAGTTAAGTAAACTGCTGTGATTTCAAATAATTAAAGAATATGGATATTCCATTTTGACAAATTTACTTTATGTGACATCTCTCATTAAGATTAATGGTGGTGATTGAGAGTTTATGTAATTTGTGCTTTTTCATAATTGTGTGATGTTATTGAGTGTAATACATTTTCTTTTATGATACCACTTTTTGTATCTTTGAAGCCTTAAATTTGCAAACAAAAACTTTATTAAGACATAAAATAAATACAACATTGAAAGCTTTTTACTTGTTAAGAATATATTATTATACAACTTAGTTGAACATGTTGCTTAGCCTTTTATTTATCTCCATCTGTACCCACTAAAATATGTGGATATATTTATAAAATATAATAACAAACACTTCCTAAATACCAGGCACCCTTCTAAGTGCTTTATGTATGGTAGCTCATTTCATTAACTCCTATCACAACCTTATGATTTAAGCACCAATCACTATTTTACAGAAGAGGAATTTTGGCACACAGAAATTAAGCAGTTTACTCAAAGACAGCATAGTTAGATGTAGAAAATAGGTGACGAGGATATACTGTATAAAAGGGAATTATAGCTATTATCTTATAATAACCTATAATAAACTATAATCTGCAAAAATACTGAATCAATGTGCTGTAAACCTGATGCTAATATAATAGTGTAAGTAAAAAAATACTTCAATTACAAAAAAGGACCCATAGCTAGTAAGTGGTTGAATGAGGAATCAAACCCAAGCTGCATGTCTTCAGAGTTTGTATGACTAACCATTGTACTGTCCTACCCACCATATGTCAATCTGTAGTCCCCTAATAAAAAGTCTTAATCAAGTTCTGCAAGGTAATCTTTTCTTCTGCTCACAGCATTTTCTTAAAATATTGACAATAAGAAGAAAATTTCCTACTCTTTTCAAGGCATGTTAAGCACAAGAAACTCACTGTAATATGCTCAAAACAAGTCAAAATAAAATTGAACTGAACTAACAATCTGGTTTCATCCCAAAGAAATCCACATAAAGTGACACTGGTGGCTTAACTTGTATGTTTTTAAAAACATATCAATATGCTTTAAACTAATAAGGTGTACTTTTATGTCAACAAGAGTCAAAATTCTTTTTTCAGCAAGAGCTGAAGCTCTGGATACATGGGCATGGACTGAAATTTTTTTTTTTCCACATCTATTGCCCCTAGTATAATTTCAGTTCAAATGTCTTAGTGGATAGATACTGGATGTTGAGCTACAAATTTGGGGGTCTTGATTTTCTTCTTTTCAAAATGTAGAGTGGTAAAGAGTATAGGGAATAGTACTCTAGAGCTGAGGAACAAGAGCAGAGCTAGCGATTTTGATGTGTAGGAAGGCAACAAGAACGGCACTTTGAAATTAACTTTTTAATTCATGGTGTGACCCATAGATAGATGATATTATTGATGCAAACTCCTTGGTTTCTATCAATTCAGTGAACTATTCTTGCTAACCAGGCACTATCTTTAGTTATTTCTAAGATGCTAAAGGATTGGCTAGGCTGTCAACATGCAAATATAAGCATTTCATGATCTTTTAATATAAATTTTTGTGTCATCTAAATAGTGCTGCTTCCTGGTGTACAGTTTGTGATCTGGAATGCTTATTTTTGATCCTATTTTGCCCCTAAGGGATGAAATCTTTCTGTATCTCAATTTCATAGTTTATGAAATGAGGGATTTAGCTTATATCAGTGGTTCTCCTCCCTAGTTTCATCTTAGAATTGCTTCAACCACTTTAAGAAAATTCAGATTCCTGGGCCTCATCATGGACTAATGAAATCTGAATCTCTGGGGACAAGACCTGATCATCTGCATGTTGTAAAAGCTCCTCAGATAATGCTAATTGGAAGTCAGGCTTGAGAACCATAAATTAGATCATCTAGTTTCCTCCTGGTTTTAGATTTTACAGTTTGAACTTATTTGCTTATTAGGTTAAAATTGCAGATATATTTATGTTCTTCTGGAGGCCAGGGATCTTTCCACAGTTTGGGTTTTAAAAATGCGCTCTCAGTTCTCTTTTTCTGTCTCCATCAAATCAAAGAGAAAAATACTGGTAAATGCTAGTTGCTTCCCCCAAATCCTGGAACATGTTAAATGACAATTAGAATACTGGAATGACTAAACTTTGATCGTGGGGTGCATCTCTTCTCTATTCTTACCAAGTCAACTGCTTGGCTACCCCTGCTTCTCATGAATATTTGATTAACATTTAATCAAATGCTTTATTAAAGCAGTGACTCCTTAGAGTTTTATACATCTATCAAGTTGCTGCAGCCCATGTATGGAAGAGGCTGCTGCTGCTGCTGCTGCTAAGTCGCTTCAGTCGTGTCCTACTCTGTGCGACCCCATAGACGGCAGCCCACCAGGCTTCCCCGTCCCTGGGATTCTCCAGGCAAGAACACTGGAGTGGGTTGCCATTTCCTTCTCCAATGCATGAAAGTGAAAAGTGAAAGTGAAGTCACTCAGTCGTGTCCGACTCTTCGCGACCCCATGGACTGCAGCCTATCAGGCTCCTCCGTCCATGGGATTTTCCAGGCAAGAGTACTGGAGTGAGGTGCCATTGCCTTCTCCGATGGAAGAGGCAATTCTTTCTAAGTCTGAGTTACTTAAAAATCTTACAATATATAATAAAAAAGTTTAAAATACAACACAGTTGTATAGAATAATAATTCCTCTTATCCTCCCATTTTTAAAGTGACACATGATAGCATGGAGCTGTGTTATCTTTAGACATCTCCTCCTCCCAGTTAGAAGGCAACTTTTTGGACACAGTTGTTGTGTCTTTCACCTCTCTCTCAAAGGTCCAAGTGCTGGGCTATTAGATAAGTGCTCCATAAATTCTTGCTTATTAAATGATTGTGATGCAATGCAAATGCATACTCTAGTATGCTCATAATTTGCATAGATGCAAATACATATCATATACACATACATGTGTGTTTGCATATACATATATGTGTGTGTGTATATATGTATGTATATTGAAAGTGTGAGAGTAATAATCCTTTGATGCCCTAGCTACCATTTGCAAAGTTTGTTCCTGTTCACAACCCTTTGTTCTTTGCTGCCAAGAATATTTGTGTGTTTCCCTCATTATGACGTAGAAATTACTCTTACATCATACTTGGCTGGTTTATCTGGTCCTGATATTTCTCAGTATCCACTAACTAGGCTGACATTCTGTCCTTCGGTTCTTTGCGTACTTTTGTCCAATCATGTAGCTGGGTACATCACCTGTTTTGAAATCTTATCATCCACTTGTATGTGCAATGAATCCCTGGCCTAGTTATGTTGCAGCAAGATCTATTTAGATGCTGGTGATTGGCTGTGTCACTGTATTTTCTCTTCAGCCCTTTAAAGCTCACAGCTGGTTGATATGTGATTGCTGATGAATGTTCTCTAAGAATGGAACTTGTCTGGCTTTTTAAGTCATTTTTCCAATTCCACCAAGGGAACCTCCAGTAAATGGGCTCTAGAAATTGTTGTGATGACTGCAGAATTTTCAAATTCCACAGCAATTTTTGAGGATATAGACTTTTAGTTACAGTTTATTCTTTCAGCTTGGGTTAAGGAAGTGGTTTATAATGTATGGTCAAGTAGAGTTATTACATGGAACCCACAGAATGCACATATTTACTTTTTCAATCCACACATTCCAAAAGTATAATGGAAATAATCATTTGTTTTTAGTGCTGGTGAGTTGATCCATGAAACGTTTAAAAGTTAAGCAATAGCCTTCATGCTAAAAATGTTGGCTATCATGGCTCTAGAGAGTAATATAGATTACTCTATATCAAGTCTAGTTTTGTTGTGGTTTCAACCCATGTTCACTTCTTTTGGACAAGCTAGGACACCATTTCATTGAGTAAGTTTATAAGAATCAATTCTGCTGTTGTTGCATGCCCTGTACTAGACATTATATGATCTGAGAGGACCTCTAAAGTGTAATCCTTGCTTTTGAGGAATTAAATTTTGTTAGGAAGTTAATACTGTATAAGCAGTTTCATTGAAATTTCTTGTAAAATTTGGGCATAAGAACTGAAGCTTGGGATAGTTTGGAGAAAAGGTGGTTTTTACTAAAGAATTTCCAAACTAAGGTCAGTGGAATCAGAGGAGAAATGGTCTCACTTCCCAGGGTCTGAATTAAGGGTCTTTGGTGAAAACCAAATGAATTTCTTTTTATTGCTTGGAAATGGAAAAGCCTACTTATTTTAGCTGCAAAACAAAATGGGAAATGAGTATATGCACAGCGGTTAAGACCATGGACTTTGGGTTTTTTTAAAACCTGGGATTGTATCCCCATTAAGCTGGCTACAAGTACTGCATACCTCATGGAATATTGTGAGGAGTAACTGAGATTGTGAAAATCAAGGGCTAAGCACAGTGCCTGACTTGTAAGGAATTTAAATCGATAATTAACAAAATGGAAAGACAAAGTTTAAAAATAGTGAAGAATAAGAAGTGATGCTGAGACATTAAAAAAAAAAAAGCAGCAGAACTAGGACCTTGGAACCTCCTTTCTTAATTCACCATGTAGATTTCAGTTGAACACAGTAGGAAACGGCTGATGAGAGCCACAGGAGACTGTTTTTACATGATCAAAGTGGCTGAAACTGTTGGCCTAACTATTTACTCACCAGGAGCTAGGGGAAAGACTGTGCTTGCATAGGGACAAGGCCAAGGAAGAAAGAGTCCAGTCAAAGCTAAACGATTAAAAAAAAAGGTGGACTCTGCCACAGCTTTGGTGGTGGTGGTGGTGGTGGTAGAGAATAGGAAGGTGGAGGAATTAAACTGTAAATTGTCTTGATGTAATTATTTCTGTTGACCTTGTCACCTTGTAAAGGTTCAGTATAATTTGCTTCTAGAAAAATCTTATCCTCTCAAAAGGTAGACTCTATCTTCTGAGTTCACATATAATTCAGAATCTCCTGTTAAAACTGAAGTTTAAATTAGCAATTCCATATGTTCTAATTCTATTCTATGAATTCTTTAGCTTTCCTTAATATCTGTAAAAGAGAATTAGGGGAAACGACACAGTAAGTAATAGGAAAAACTTACAAATTGTTGATGCTATTGGGCCATGGGTGTAGTGGATTTCATATGGAGTTGAAAGAACATCAGTGGCGATCTTTGCAATTTTGGCCTGGAGAGAAAGGGAAGTTAGAGTAGAATAACTGGATACTGTGTAAATGCAGTTAATTTACTGGGGATTAAAAAAGGTCAGTTTTACTGGTTATTTGCCATTTGAAGATAAAATAAATGACTGAGAAATTTGTTTAAAGTAAGATACACATATTGTTAATATGAGTGAGTTAAAGTTGCTCAGTCGTGTCCAACTGTTTGCGACGCCATGAACTGTAGCCCACCAGGCTCCTCTGTCCATGGAGTTCTTCAGGCAAGAATATGGGAGTGGGTTGCCATTTCCTTCTCCAGTTGTTAATGTGAGGCCTTATAAATGTGAAATTAGTTATATACAGTAAAGTCATATCTCATTTTGTGTTTCTGTCCTTCTTTTATACTTACTTCTCTTTCCTTTCTCCCTTCCTCCTTCCTTTTTGTCTTTTGGCCTTCCTTCTAAAAAAACATATTCTTTCTTTTTCCTCTGAGGTTTTTTTGACTTCAGATATTTGTCTTTCCCAAAGTCAGATCACATATGGACCACATATTACCTGTATATTTATTGTATATACACAAAGGTTTTAGTTACTGGTTCAAATCTCTGCTCCTACTCAAAATGAAATGTTGAAAACAGTTGACTGAAATCAGAATGACAATTGTAACCTCTAAAAAATAGAAAAAAATTTTTTTGAGGTGGTGTAGAATTACAGCTTTTACTGGATATTATATTTGCTAGCCCCATGGGATCTGGGACGTTGAATGTTTTCTGCTTTATTTCTTCTGTAGCAGTTAGACATATTTAATATCTCTCATATGCAGAAGTTTTTTTTTTTTAAGCTAACATGGTCAAACTAGTTTTCATAGAAAGGAGAAGCATGCTTAAGTTCAGTTCAGTTCAGTTGCTCAGTTGTGTCTGACTCTTTGCGACCCCATGGACTGCAGCACGCCAGGCCTCCCTGTCCATCACCAACTCCCGGAGTCCACCCAAACTCAAGTCCATTGAGTCGGTGATGCCATCCAACCATCTCATCCTCTGTCATCCCCTTATCGTCCTGCCTTCAATCTTTCCCATCATCAGGGTCTTTTCAAATGAGTCAGCTCTTTGTATCAAGTGGCCCAAGTATTGGAGTTTCAGCTTCAACATCAGTCCTTCCAATGAACACCCAGGACTGATCTCCTTTAGGATGGACTGGTTGGATCTCCTTGCAGTCCAAGTGGATCAAAATTTTGGAGAGAGTATATTTTTTAGTGCAGAAGCTTAAAATTAATATAATTTCCAAGTTGATCAAGAAGATAAAAAATACAATGGCTCTCCTTAAATCTGATGTCTCGGGGTAGGAATAGCAAGATGTATTTGGTGTTGTCTTAGGCTCTTGCTCTCTATGTTTTATGTTATGACTCATGGTAAACATTTAACTACACAGTCATCTGGATAGTAATGGAATTCTGCTCTGGTAGGCTAGACCTTTCTTCATAGTGGCTTTAATCTTAAAATCACATCAAAAGGTTTTATTATCTATATATGTTTATCATATGAAAAACTAACTTAAGACTGTGATTTTAACTCTAAGGTAGACTTCACTAGTTTTCTTCTTTGGTATTAAAATGTGAAATTTTTTCAAAATAACCCAAGTTGTTAATGATGAACAGACTGAAAGGCAGTGGTGGTACCAATGCATAAATCACAGGCTTTTTCCTACATACCAGGTCCTTGTGGTTCGGTAGCAGTTCTGATGTATACCTGTAGGGAAACAACAGCATCTGGGAGTAGGAGTGGAAGGTAATGTAGGCCTTGATTGATTTTAGGTGGCTTCGAATGAAGTCACTGACAGCTTTGGTCTCTTTCTCGGACTCTGGTGCAGGACCCCGATAGATCTCCTGACATGGATCACTGGTGTTCGGGAAAGCTGCAGAGGACATGGAGGGTTGAGATCAGAATCTGTCTCCCTCTCCCCCTACCCCCAAGTACAGCCTCTACCTCTTTTGATGTAGATTCACAATTTTTTTTTCTTTCTAACATTTTAGTCTTCCAGGTTTATAGGGCTACCCCAGTGTCCCTGGTGCTACAGACACTGTACAGTACTGTGCACACAGGACACAGAGTATGACAGACAGCTCACTTGAATATTCTTATTCTTAGCCTTGTTTATTTTCCTTCCATTTCTAAGGGTCATGGGAATAATGCATCAGAAGCAGCCAGGGGCCTGGAGTCAGTTCCAATTCAGCTTCGGATTTGACTTGTTGGAGGCTGGTGTACATTACCTTCTTTGAGCCTGAGTTTCTTTAATCTGCTTCAGCAGGCAGCTTTCACTTAGGGATATATGCTTTTATCATATTCATTATCGTAGAGTGGAATTAGATGCTGAGGTGGTATTTTCAACAGTATTAGATAAAGAAGAAATTTATGAATCGGGGTACTGGTAGTTTCTTCTTGAATGTGCATAATGATAAAATCATATTTGTGTAGCAACTGTATATCATCTGGTGTAGCAGGCCTCTGCTTTTCTATGAAACCTTTTCACTTTCTTTGCCCCAGATGTTTCTTTTCACTAAACATTTGAGGAACTGCCTATTTGTTGGTTCTGACCACTGGTATTTCTCAAATTTTATCAGACCAGGAAGGGAAGGGAGTTGAGACCTCTGTTCAGATGATCTGAGTTTCTGGGTTGCACCTGATTTTTAGCACACTAGATATATTAAGTAAGAGATGGTTTTATAAACAGTCCTACCCCCTATTCCTCCCATTCAACAAAACATTCATAATACTTCTAAGTAGTGGTGATTATCTTTCATTTATTTTTAGTTATAGCTTTCTTTTAAAATTATTATTATTATTATTTTTAAACTTTTTACTTTGTATTGGGGTATAGCTGATTAACAATGTTATGATAATTTCAGGTGGACAGCAAAGGTACTCAACCATATATATATATATATATATATATATATATATATATATATATATATATATATATATATACATGTATTCATTCTCTTCCAAACTCCCCTCCCATCCAGGCTGGCACATAACATTGAACAGAGTTCCCTGTGTTGTACAGTAGGTCGTTGTTGGTTATCCATTTTGAATATAGCAGTGTGAACTTATGGTTGCTGGGGGGAAAGTTGGGGAGATGGGATAGTTATGAAGTTTGGGATGGACATGTATCTTTCATTTTTTAGATTAGAAAATTAACACTTAGCGAATACCTATCTTTCCTAAAATAAGTAGGTAGTTTAACTAAATTCAGTCTCTAAACACTCTTTATAGCTATTTCCCTTGAGATCTTGTCTGCTACTTACAGTTCCATGAGACATTAAAGTTCCTGTTGAGGTCAGTTCCAATGCATTTGGAATTTTGGTTCCTGGAACGATTTTTTTTCCACATGCGGTTCTGCAGGATTGAATGATGGAAGTGTTTACACAAGTTTACGTTTTTCAGTTTGATCATTTCAGATTCTCTCTGCAGGTGTCTATAGCTTTATTTGAAATTTATCTAGTTAACCTGAGACTCATTAAAGAAAATAAACATTTTTCTTATAACTTGTAATATTTTCAGAAACATTGTTTTTATATTAATATTATAAGGCCTTGATAAAAAATACAGTTTTAAAAACTGTTGTTTAGTTCTGAGTATTAAAAAGTAATCCCTGATGTTCTGAAATTATCTGTAGTTTGAATTTTAACTTCATTAAACCTTTTACTATTTACAGATTCAGGTATAATACAGGTCAAATTGTGATTGCTGGAGCATAATTTTCAGAAAAGAACTTTTTGTAGTAGTATCAGTCTGAAATCTCAAATTTGATCTTAGCAACAGCAGGGCATAAAGAATTCTCACAAAAGAGAGATACCTATGTCACTCTTTTGTTGATTTTTTGATATAATTATTTCATCTCAGATTCTGTCCCAAATTGATTGAATACAGTAACTTTGGTTTTGAAGTCAGTGTATTCATAATATCTCTAAGTGACTTTTATTCTTAGCTATAAATACTTTCACCATATTGTGTAACATACATTTCCTTTATAATTACTGCTTTATTTCATTTTTCTCCATTATTAGCTTCAGGAGCAGAAATTTCATATTATTTCAAGGACTCCTGTGTAACCAGGAAATCATGCTGTTCTTAGTCTAAATTGAGTTTTTGAATTGGAATTAACTGGTTAGCTAAACCTTAAACTTAATGCCTAACAATCAACGTGCATATTTGCTAAGTCACTTCAGCCATGTCCCTCTCTGCGACCTTATGAACTGTAGCCTGCCTCTGTAGGCTCCTCTGTCCATGGGATTCTCCAGGCAAGAATACTGGAGTGGGTTGCCATGCCCTTATTTAGGTAATCTTCCCGACCCAGGGATCAAACCTGCATCGGCTTCGTCTTCTGCATTAACAGATGGATTCATTACAACTAGCACTACCTAGGAAGTCTCAATGTGCATGAAAGTCAGTAAATAATATGTTATCTAAATTCAGACAGGAGTTAAAGATCAGTACCTGTGTCCATGACCAAATATATCCATCAACATTGAATACAGGAAGAACATAAAAATTCATCTGGTCCAGGAGTTTGGTCATAATCTTATTTTTACCATAAGTTTTGGTTGCCTGTAGGAGTAGGAAAAAATTAAGCTATTGGCATAAGATTTAGTTACCATATGGAGAGCTGTGGTTATAATTGTAATGATGACAACTCCTTAAGTCATTTGCCCAAGGTCACATTATTTCAAACATATTTCACCTAAACTGCATAAAGATAAATGACTCATATAGATGACAGAAAAAATTACACTTATTCAGACTAGTGAAATTAATTTGACTGAATATTCTTTAAAGTGAAAGACAGTCAGTCTTGTACTACTCTTTGCGACCCCACGGACTATACAGTCTATGGAATTCTCCAGGCCAGAATGCTGAAGTGGGTAGCCTTTCCCTTCTCCAGGGGATCTTCCCAACCCAAGGATAGAACCTAGGTCTCCCACTTTGCAGGCGGATTCTTTACCAGCTGAGCCACAAAGGAAGCTCGGATATTCTTTAAAGGATCATTTAATTATAAAGACTAGTAGCATTCCAAGTGTAGAATGCAAGATGCATTTCATAGAAAGAATGGAGGCCAATTGAAAAATTAGCAGTACGATTTAAGTAGATTCTTTCCCTCACATCTTTAGGTAAATAGAGATTGAGTTTGTAAGCATAGGAATATGTAAATATTGCAGAGGATTCATGAGTTAATTATAAGTAGGATTAAAGAAGAAAAACACTATTAATAAAAAAAAATAGAATATTTAGATTGACCAGTCAACTTTTCTCACATCTGATGGAAATTTCTCTGATTATCTGGCCTTTTTATGGCTAACTAAAATCTCTCATTATTCTTGGAAAATCTCTTCCATGTTTATCTGCACTAGAGCCAAGATGTTTCTTTTCATTAAAAAATAAGTTTGTTTGTGTCAGGTTTTAATTGCAGCAAGTGGTATCTTTAGTTGTGGTATGTGGGATCTAGTTCCCTGAGCAGGGTTTGCACCTGGGCCCCCTGCATTGGGAGCTGAGACTCTTAGCCACTAGACCACAGGGAAGTCCCAAGAAAAGGTATTTCTTATAGGCCTATCTTGTATGTTCCTTTATGGCTTAAGTAAGCAGAGCTCTCGGCCCTCAGCTGAAGAACTAAAACAACTGCAGGGATAAATCAGTTTGATTGGCAGATTCATTCCTAGTGGAAATAAACTTGCCCTGAAAGTGGTTGTGATATCGTATTCCAGCAGCATGTTGTATGCAAAAGTTGGCAGAAAAGAGAGAGTTAAGAGATCGCGGGAATCAGAATACAATAGAAATAGAGTGAGAGGAACAACTAACAGGATTTGTTGTTGTTTAGTCACTAGATCGTATCCGACTCTTTTGGTATCCTATGGACTGTAACCTGCCAGGCTTCTCTGTCCATGGAATTCTTCAGGCAAGAATACTGGAGTGGGTTGCCATTTCCTTCTCCAGGGGATCTTCCCGACCCAGGGATCGAACCTGCATCTCCTGCTTGACAGGTGGATTCTTAATCGCTATGCCACCTGGGAAGCCCATAAACTGGATTTACTTTTTTAAAAAGTGAGTTATTTTTCACTTGGAAAGGAAATTTAAGCATGAAACTTCCGAAAGTGTGTGTAGCCAATTAAATATCTAAGTGAGAACTAGTGTTCTGTGCTTTGAATTCACCAAAGTAAGGCCAAGTTTATAGATTTTAAGTATAAATATAGTTTCAGATTTTCCATACTTAACTATAGGAAAAACCATATTGTAGCCATTTTTTAAAAATATTTTATAAGCCATCATCTGGATTTCAAGAAGTTTGAAGGAAGGTGTCAATTTTATTAAAAAACCTCAGCGATGAGTAAAATCCAGAGTGTTTTATTCCCTGACAGCATCAAATGTGGGCTCTTCTAGTTAAGTGGAACTGCACTTACTTGTAAAGGGGCGTTGCCACCCAGTGAAGTGCTGGAGACTTGACAAAGGAGAATTGCGTGAATGTTCCAATTGACTTACCTGATAGACAAACCACTGGCAGAAGGCTGGGGAGATCCATTCTCGTGCATGAATGCCACAGTCCATAAAAATAGCCTTTCTTCTTTCATCCTTTCCCCCAATCTTTTAAAAAATAAATTTGAGGTGTTATTTTACATGAACTCACACACTGATCCCTTGTTGTCCAAGAACTCACTCATAGTCTCAAAGCAGTTATCTCACCTGTCTCCTGTTGCGTGAGTCACTGTGTGTGCACTTATTTTTCTCAGGGAGGACCATGGTACATATCTTCAAAATACATAATTCATCATCTATTTCACAGTATATTTTTCAAAAATTTTTCTTCATGTCAGAGTGGCTTTTAGAGTTTTAAAAAATCATGTCGATGGATGGCAAAAACCACCACAATATTGTAAAGTAGCCTCCAATTAAATTAAATAAATTAATTAAAAAATCACGATCTATTGTTTTTCTTGTTTTATTGCTAACATCCTTTGGTATGAGATATTATAAAGTTGCTTCTGTTTCTGCCATTTTCTTTTGTTTTTCTTACTTCGTAAACAAGAAGTGGGAAAGACTCTGTAGTTGTGTTTCAGTGGGGAGGAGGAATAGGGCTGGATATTTGAAGGGCTGTCATTTGGAGAATTTATATTTGTTTTGAGTGGTTGGAGAGCACGAATGGATGGGAATTCAGAGTAGGGAAGGGCTTCTCAGTTATTGAGAGGATGCTTTAGGGAGCAGTGTCTTTGGATGTACAGAAATCCAGCAGCAGCTGAGTGGCAGTTGTCAACTCAGTCATAGACGGAAATCCCTATCAACACAGTTAAAATGCCTCACTTACTGTACTGAACTCCTACAATTATATGATTCTTAAATTTCTTTTCTTCTTGACATTTAGTTGTCCATTTCCCTGAATTTTAATGGATGAAAAACTGTTTTATACACCAGGGACATCATATGCTCTTGTAATAAAGATATAGGATAAGAAACTTGTCTGGTTTTGTCCACTGTGTCTGTCAAGTGGTTTATTCACAGACTTTCTTTGTCCCACCTAAAACCATCTGTCACTTCTATTCTTGAACAGTTGTCTAAAGCTTACATGTTCTTCAAAGAAATAAGACTTTTTATTGTATAAAATTAGCTAGGGCCTTCCCTGGTGGCATAGTAGATAAGAATCTGCCAGCCAGTACAGGAGACATGAGTTTGATCCCTGGTCTAGGAAGATCCCACGTGCCAAGGAGCAACTAAACCCCTGTGCCACAACTATTGAGCCTACGCTCTAGAGCCTGGGAGCCCCAACTACTGAAGCCTGTGTGCCCTAGAGCCTGTGCTCCCCAACAAAGGAAGCCACTGCAATGAAAAACCTGCAAACGTGGCCCCTGCTCACCCCAACTGGAGAAAAAGCCCGAGCAGCAATGAAGACCCAGCACAGCCAAAAATAAACAATAAATAAAAACTAGCTAGTTGTGTCACAAAGTAACTCTTAAATTCATATTTTTGGACAATAGTAAGAATCAGTAGTTCTTGAATTACTTTTACCTTGAGAACATACAGTGGATTATCTTCAACAGTAGTTCCAATTTTGATATGAGAGACCATTTTAGGATGCTTATGCACCATGTTTTTAGTCCAAGCAACAATCTTAGGAACAAAACCGATTTTGAGAGATTAGAATAAAAGATAACTAAGTGACAACAAATGTTTAGGGTAACATTTTTCTCTTTGGAAGTACAGGCATTTTATACAATACCTTGTTCCAGTTATTATATTTTGCATAGCTGTGCCTGCCTGGGTTATCTTCTTTAACATCAAACTGTTTTTCAACCTCTTCTTGTACATTGTGAATCAAGATTCTGTTTGACAGGGGGAAATGATAAAATACACACTTACGGGGGAAAGAAAAACAGTTATCTTTCATTTGCAGAAATTTTCTCTTCTATCATCTCTGTCTTTGATCAAGTTTATCCTGTTTCTTCATGATTCTCTGTGTCTTTTAGATATGTCATGTGTCTGGCTTCCTATCTTCCCATTTATCTGAAGCTGTGCTGTTCTTGCTGATTGACTGATCTGAGTTTAGAGGAAGAACAGAAGTGAGGTGTACTCCTAATTAGAGTTTATTTCGGACATGAGACCATGTACTGCTCACTCTATGCTTGGCTTTTGACTTAAGATGAATCTGGGATTTTTGAGAAAGAAAAATTTGACAACAGATTTGGAATCAAGGGGCTCCTGTTGTGCGCTAAAACTCACATGAAGTCTGAGAAGTTTGGAGATTATATTTTGGGTTGTCCCTGCAGCCATATTTAATTGTCTTAAACTCTAAAGAGGGCTTGTGGCTTTTGCTCCACCTGCATTAAAAGCAGAGGAACCAGGCAAAAGGGAGATTTTTATGGTCTCAGAGGTTGATTGGTAACATATGGCAGTATTAATTAGTCACAGGAAGCTTGTATCTAAGAATATTTTTAGACTTACACATATCAATTTAGCTCTTGTGATAACAGCAGCAAGAGAAAATTCTGTGAGCTGAAATACGACCTTCCCACATATGCAGCTGCATGAGGACATCAGAATGGTGCCAGATTGCTGCTGATGAGAACTAGAAATTAAGCCTAAGGCTGGAAATTAAGATCCATGTCCAGATGTTATTTTCCTGAGGCCTTCCACTAACCAGCAGCCAGGTTTAAGCAGATGAAACCAAAGTACTTTCTCTTAAATATTATTTTAGCGCTCCAAGATTTCCCTAATTTGTTAAAAAATATTGCTAAATATAGGTGAAAGGATAAATAATCACCCCTGAGGATTTATTGATGTAAATGGCCAATGTTTATTGAGTCTTTCTTATGCGCCAGACATTCTGTTCAGCATGATATTTACATTTTATCACTTAATCTTTACATCAACACTATTAATTTGGTACCATGATAACTCCCATTTTTGTAGATTTTAGGTAGATTTCCAACATTGATATAACTAAAATACAGAAGTTGAAATTTGAGCCTAGAGCTGTCTGTACTCTAGCCATGAGCCATTATACAACAGTTATCCATCATAAGGAGGGAAAGCCCTGGGTATTTCTGTCAGATCTAAACTCTCCTTAGTCTACTGAAACTTGTACGAAGTTTGCTCAGCTGACCAGCTCTCCAGAAAGCCTTGAGTCTCAAGATCAGGGAGCAGGTTAGTTCAGAGAAGAAGCAAAACGAATCTTATTTCAACAATTTCATGGCTCCTTCCATCTGCTGCTTTTAGTAGGAATGGAGATTGCTTTGGCAATTTGTGTGTGTGTATGTGAGTGTGTATGGTATTTTTTTTGGTGGGTGCATAAAAATTTTAGGATTATTTGTTCTAGTTCTGTGAAAAATGTCCTGGGTATTTTGATAGGGATTGCATTAAATCTGTAGATTGCTCTGAGTGGTATGGGCATCTTAATAATATTAGTTCTTCCAGTCCAAGGGTATGGGATCTGTATCATCTTCAGTTTTCTTCATCAGTATTTTATAGTTTTCAGAGTATAGGTCTTTCGCCACCTTGGTTAAGTTTATCCTCAGGTATTTTATTCTTTTTGATATGATTTTAAGCAGAATTTTTTTTTTTTACTCTCTTTCTGATAGTTCAAGTTAGTATATAGAAAAGCAAGAGATAATGCTTATTAATCTTGTATCCTGCAGCTGCTGAATTCATTTATTCTAATAGTTTTTGGATAGAGACTTGAGGATTTTCTATGTAAAGTATCTTGTCTTCTGCAAATAGTGATAATTTTGCCTGTTTACTTCCAATTTAATTGAAAAAAATTTTTATTGGAGTATAGTTGATTTGCAATGTTGTGTTAATTTCAGGAATATGGCAGAGTGAATCATTTATACATATATTAATACATATGCCCACTCTTTTTTAAAGATTCTTTTCCCAATTAGGCCATTACAAGTACTAGTAGAGTTCCCTGGACTGTGCGGCATGTTCTTATTAGTTGCCTACTTTATATACGGTAGTGTGTATATGGCAATCCCAGTCTCCCAGTTTATCCCTCCTGCCCCTTATCCCCTGGTAACCATAAGTTTGTTTTGTATATCTGTGACTCTACTTATGTTTTATAAATATATTTATTTGTACCCTTTCTCTTAGATTCTGCATGCATGTGATATCATATATTTGTCTTTCTGTGTCTGTCTGACTTCACTCAGTATAATGATCTGTAGATCCATGTTGCTACAAATGGCATTATTTTGTTCTTTTTTATGGTTGAGTAGTATTCCATTGTATAGATGTATCACTTCTTCTTAATCTGTTCCTGTGTTGATGAACATTTAGGTTACTTCCAAGTCCTCATTTTTGTAAACAGTGCTGCAATGAGTGTTGAGGTGCATATATCTTTTCAAATTATGGTTTTCTCTGGGTATATGCCCGTGAGTGGGATTACTGGGTCATATGGTAGCTCTATTTTTAGTTTTTTAGGGAACCTCCATGAATATTCTCCATAGTGTCTGTACCAGTTTACATTCCCACCAATAGTGTTGGAGGGTACCTTTTCTCCACATCCTCTCCAGCATTTATTGTTTATAGATTTTTTTGATGCTGGCCATTCTGACCAGTGTGAGGTGATACCTCACTGTAGTTTTGACTGCATTTCTCTAATAAGTAGTGATGTTGAGCATCTTTTCATGTGCTTTTCGGCCATTTGTATGTATTCTTCGGGAAAATGTCTGTTTAGATCTTCTGCCCATTTTTTGGACTGGGTTATTTGTTTTTTTGATATTGAGCTGCATGAGCTATGTGTGTATTTTGAAGATTAATTCCTTGTTGGCTGCTTTGTTTGCAAATATTTTCTCCCATTCTGACGGTTGTCTTTTTGTTTTGTTTATGGTTTCCTTTGCTGTGCAAAAGCTTTTAAGTTGTATTAGATCTCATTTCTTTACTTTTGTTTTTATTTTCATTACTTTAGGAAGTGAGTCAAAAAAGATTTTGCTGCAATTTATGTCAAAGAGTGTTCTATGTTTTCCTCTAAAAGTTTTACAGTGTCTGGCCTTACATTTAGGTCTTTAATCCATTTTGAATTACTTTTTGTGTATGGTATTAGAGAATGTTCTAATTTCATTCTTTCACATGTAGCAGTTCAGTTTTTGTAGCACCACTTACTGAGGAAACTGTCTTTTCTCCACTGTATATTCTTGTCTCCTTTGTCATAGATTAGGTGACCGCAGGTACCTAGTCATCTCTATTGAGATGATCAAGTGATTGTTTTTTAATCTTTCCTTTTGTCATTGTGGTATATCACATTGAGTAATTTGCAAATATTGAACCATTTTTGCGACCCTGGAATAAATCCCGTTTAATCATGATGTATGACCCTTTTTATATATTGTTAGATTTGGTTAGCTGGAGATATCACTCTCTCTGACTTCAGACTATACTACAAAGCTAGGTCATCAAAACGGTAGAGTACTGGTACAAAAAAAGACACATAGATCAATGGAACATAATAGAGAGTCCAGAGAGTCCATTCCCACTGTTGGTAGCTACGTAAATTGGTACAGACACTATGGAAAACAGTATGGAGCTTCCCCCCAAAACTGAAAATAGAACTACCATGTGATTCAGCAATTCCACTCCTGGGTATATATCCAGAAAAAAACCCACTAATTTGAAAAGATACACCCAGGATATGGAAGCAAACCAAGTGTTCATCAATAGACAAATGGATAAAAATAGACAAATAGATAAAAGATAAAGAAGATGTGCTATACATATACATTGGAGTGTTACTCAGCCATAAAAAGAATGAGATTATCCTTTTGCAGCAATGTGGGTGGACCTAGATAATAATATGCTTAGTGAAATAAGTCAAACAGAAAAAGACAAATACTGTATGATATCACTTATTTATGGAATCTAAAAAAATTAAACAAAAGAACGTGTACATCACAAAATAGAAAGAGATTAACAGATTTAGAAAGCAAAGTAGTGGGGAGAGGGAAAAGATGGGGTATAGGGTTAAGAGATACAAACTACTTTTGTAAGAATAGGTAAGAATATACTGTATAAAATGGAATTATAACCATTATTTTGTAATAAGTTTTTTATAATTTATTTATTTTGTAATTGAAGGATAATTGCTTTACAGAAATTGTTTTCTGTGAAACCACAACATGAATCAGCCATTGGTATAAATTTTAATGGAGTATAATCTATGAAAATACGGAAACACTATGCTGTACACCTGAAACAAATATTGTACGCAAATGTACTTCAATTTTTAAAAAAAGAAAGAATGGAGAACTGTGGGCCAGTGTATGTGTTACTGTGAGTTTTGGAGTGTGTGTGTGTGTGTGTGTGTGTGTGTGTGTGTGTGTGTGTAAGTGCAGTGGGAAGGATGTTTTAGGGAGGCAGAGTCATGTTATGCTGCCTGATAAATTGGTTTGGACTACGTCTCCCTAATACCCACATTCCTGCAGGGTAGAGTCTACTCAAAAAGCATGATTCTAGGTTTCTGCACGATCTCAATTCTCTCCAGGAACTCCCTAATTGAATTACCTTTTATCCTACTTGGCACTTTTGGACATGGATTTCCCCCAACATTTGAGGCATATTTCTATGTTAGATAATAAACTTTAAGGCACTAATTTTTATTCAGGAGGAGGGAAAGGGTGCCATGATGATGTGTGTGCCACTGCTGATAGTCTCTAGTTATCCTGTTGCTCTTTTTCTGTGGGAAAGGGAGCAAACATGCTACTTTAAAATAAAATCTGTCTTGGTAATTTAATTTTCTGGAAATTAAAAAAAATATCACACAGATGCTTTAAACTAAATAGTGGTTTATATGCACTGTCTAATGAAGGGTGTCTAAGTAAATCATTGTGTCAAACCAGCCTCTTAATGTGTTTTTATTCAGACTGGTGTCTGGTCCAACCAGATGTTTCTGTGCTTAGAACCCACTTCTGTTACTGACTGACACTAAGTAACACATATAATTAATATGCAAATAAAATTATCTATATAATTAGTACTTGGAGACAAGATTTTAAATAGTTCTTGTCTGCACAAATCACTTTACATATTTATATTTCCGAGGAAGGTAACTATCTAATTATGTGGCTTTCCCACAACTGTGGATAATTTGGACCAATTTCTAGAAATCATGTCCTAATTAGATAAAACTAATTTTTATAGGTAGTTTAACACTTTGCTTCTTGATGTAAGTAGAAAGAAAGTACTTGGCATAAGACAAAATGAAAAGCACACTATTTATGAGGATCTGGATTTAGACCTCTGTTTGAGTCAGAGCTGTTCCGAGCTTGGAGAAGCCCAAAGAGGAATAAGGGCTGATAAAGTGGATGGCGGGCAGCCTGCTGCCTTGGAGTCTCCTGTCACAGTGATCTATGCCACTAACTACACTCAGTGTCAAGCAGTCAGCTTCTTGTCTACAGTATCAGGATATTGAGGAAAATGTACTACTTTATGTTTAACCTGCTGTTCAAATCAAATTATACAAAGTTAGGTAAAATTTATTTTAGCTTGGTCTAGATACTGTGTAAGAATTAGCTGATCATAAGGAATCTGGGTCAGGTTTGTATTAATGAAGTAAAATGAAGATTGTATACATCGAGGCACATATTTTAGAAGTCTGGCTGTCAAGTGATTCAAGAGATGGTCACCAGGAAGTATATAGTGTAGAGGGGTGATTTCTTTTAGAAATATTCAAGACAGCATATCAACCTCAGCATAAGCCCAGAGTCCATAATGTCCTACTAATTTCTGTGAGTGTACAGGTATGTTTATAAAGTGTCTGCTTCTAATTTTAATGGTACAGTTTATAAAATTATAGAAAAACTTATCAATGTATTAATTAAAAGTGTTTAGATTCATAATTTTGAATATGTTCTCCCCATATATTAACTTCCCTGGTGGTTCATTGGGAAAGAATCCGCCTGCCAGTGAAAGAGACATGGGTTCAACCCCTGGGTCCCCTGGAAAGATCCCCTGGAAAAGGAAATGGCAACCCACTCCAGTATTCTTGCCTGAAAAATCCCATGGACAGCGGAGCCTGGCAGGCTACAGTCCATGGAGTTGCAAAAGAGTCAGATATGACAGTGATTAAACAACAAGAATAAATTACTTTAGAATATGTTCTCACCATATATAAACTTGCACGTTTGTTTCACAGCCTTCTTGAAACAATGACAAAAAGAAAGATAGTGACCAACAATAATCACACATAATAACCTGTGACTCTAAGCCATAGGCAAGAATGTTTTTTGTTTACTTGTCTATGTATGTATTTCCTTCAATAGTATTTAAATTTGTTAGGGATATTGTAGCAATTTAATAAATACAATCGAGTCATGATGAGCAGCAATGAATCCCGCTCTCTAATATGACACTGTAGGATCTTTGAACCAGAAGTAGAAGGTTTTTTGAGTTAACAGCACTAAGTTAGGTAGCAGAGGCATGAAATATGAAATCAAAA
Source organism: Okapia johnstoni (assembly GCA_024291935.2). Lineage (NCBI taxonomy): Eukaryota > Metazoa > Chordata > Mammalia > Artiodactyla > Giraffidae > Okapia > Okapia johnstoni. Next base: position 45,429,755 of record CM044323.1, read on the forward strand.
AGAAAGAACTAATGTGTAGCAATTTTTAGTGATGGGGTCTCTGTAAAGGGGGCTGCTGGAATGACAAGGGCTAGGGGAGTTCAAACAGGACCCCTCAGTACATCAAACTGCTAAATATTTTAAAGGATAAAAACACACTTTGTTTTCTCCAGTATGCATTGATTTGTGATATTCATCTCTGAGCTCCCTTCTTATTTGTTGCCCTAGGGCCCAGACTGTGTGTGCATGACCCATGGCTCATGCTCGACAATTTCTGATTTCCTCTTATTTCTCTATGGGACCACAATGACTTATTTCTGCATCTTAGGCCATTTGAGAATTCTCTCCTCTTAGATTTAAGTCTTATTTTACTGTGTTGTTCTGCTTTCTCTGAGGAAGAATTTCTCTCATAAAGAATTATTTATTATATATTTTACATTCTCACATCTCTGACTCAAAGATAAACATTGTACTTTGGGTCTCTTTTTATGTATCAGGAGAATTTGAATACAAGAATCTGGTGCAGGCACAAGGAATTCTGCTCAATGTAATGTGGCAGCCTGGATAGGAGGAGAGTTTGAGGGAGAATTGATACCTGTATGTATATGGCTGGGTCACCTTGCTGTGCACCTGAAACTGTCACAACATTGTTACTTGGCTATACTCCAGTATAAAATAAAAAGTTTAAATAATGAAAAACAATGCAATGCTGGTAGTCATCAGTGGTGCTGAGTTCTGGGCTGCTTACCTGTCGGGAGTAATGAGTGTGACCAGATCATCCATACCTGCTCACGTGCTCTTTGTCCTTACCAGGGATTGAGTTTTAGGGATGGCAGATACCATAACTGTCATTCTTGCAGATCATAATAAACATAAGATAGAACTTGAGTGCCAGGTTTGAGCTCATCATTTTTATAAGCAGGCATCCATACTCTGTTTGGAGGAAACTATAAGTGTTATTTCATAGATAGAGCTTTCATTTTGAGGGGCCCAATATAAAATTACACTCTCCTTTCAATTTCAAGACTCCTCAGTCTTGAAATCTAACACATTTGAATATTTTCATAGGACTTACTCATAGTGCATTTGATTTTGATCCAACGCAGACTGAACAAACTGGAATTCCTTTGCAGTGATTTGGAAATCCACCGTCATGTTAGCAACTACATGGTGGGTGGAGTCTGGGTACCAGAAGTCAAGCTGTGAAGATAAGTTCAGTGTTAGTCACAGTTGTTTATTTGCTCATGCAACACATGTTTATTAATAAATGATCATTTGTCATATGCAATGAAAGGAATTTGGGGTTCAACATGTCTGAAGTATGAACTCTTCTCTTAATAAATCTATGAGATTTTTGCAAATATATCTAAAAACTGTTGAATATTAGGCAGTGGGAAAAAAAGCTATTGTAATGATCATATTTTTTTGGACATAATATATTCAGATGCAAAAAGAATGATCAGCTTTTGGTTAATCTGTTTTCTTCTACCACCACTTGGAGTTGTTTCACAACTGATTTAGCCACAGCACCTGCCTCTGGTTGGGAACATGGATTCATATGTGGCTTCTCCCTCCCCTGCCCCTGCTCTTGGGTCAGGTCTCAGAACCAGATGTCCCTGTAAACTCTGAATTTCCTGGAAAGATTGTGTCCAGTGAAGACAAATTCTCTAGCCCTGTCATTTTCCCAGCAGTATGTCCTTGGGCAGATTACTAAAACTCTTTGAGTTTCAGTCCTTCTCCTAAGAAATGGAGCTAACAGCCCTCCATTGGGAGTGTTGTGGAGGTTATGAAACAGCTATGACATCTGGGCCACGCAGTATTTAGCAACTGTTGGTTCCCTTCTCTTTGTCTTCTGCTAGCTGAGAATTTCAGAAATTTGGTGAACAGGACTGTAAAGATAGAATTCAGATTAAAATAATTTGAGAAGTTCCCAGTTCTTATTCTTGAAAATCATACTCAACCGTGAAACCAAATGAAGTATCATTTCCCAGCCTCGGAGTTGTGGAGAAAATGCTCATTTTCCACCCATTGTGCCAAGCTTGTGGGCATAGCTGAGTCTGCCTGGCTGTTCTGTAGATGAATTCCACTCTACTTCTATGTCAGTCCTGTTCCAGTATAAGGCTGCTGTGAACCAACCAGTATTTGTTGGTTTGTTTTGATCAAAAGGCTACAGTATAAATTAGACATCTGGGAGGTATAAGAATGATTTAAAGGTGAGTTAGACAGGCCATCACAATAGCAATTTCTCTATCCTAACAGGATTATGGGGTGCATGAATTTGTTGTTGTTGTTGTTTAGTTGCTAAGTCAAGTCCGACTCTTTTGCAACCCTATGGACTCTAGCCTGCCAGGCTCCTCTGTCCCAGGGATTTGCCAGGCAAGAATACTGAAGTGGGTTGCCATGCCCTCCTCGAGGGCATCTTCCTGACCCAGGAATCAAAAATGTCTCCTGCATTGGCAGGTGGATTCTTTACAACTGAGCCACCAGGAAAGCACAGTGTAAGAGTTTAGGGCTCAGTGGACTCTCATGAACTAAGCATCAGGTGCAGAGCTGGATGCCAGGGTTGTGGAGGTTAATAAAAGAGAAGCAAGAAGTTTAATGTGGAAGACAGAGCTGTCTGTGCATTTCCAACATGCTTACCCATGCCAGGGGCAAGCACAAGGTTGCTTCTAGGAGCACAAGAAGCAACCCATCTGGGTCATGAGAGTTGATGAACAAAGAGGGACTTTCTCCAGGAGATACTGCCTGAGCTGGATCTTGAAGAATAAGTAGCATTTGGCCAAGTAAAGAGGAAAATACATTCCTCCTGAGAAAAGGTGTGTAGGGCCAATGTAGGTGAGTATTTGGTGTTAATAGTGCTTGAAGGGTAAGAAAGAGGGTGGCGTACAGAGGTTGGAGATGATGAAGTTCTTGGAATACCACATCGATATCAATAGAAGATGCTTCTACAGTGCTTATTATGGCCAGGCCAGCTGAGCATTACCCCAATATTAGCTCATTTAGTCTTTATAGAAACTTTAGGAAATAGGTATGGTTATTATGTCCCCACTTTACAGAGAAGGAAATTGAAGCCCGAGAGAGGTTAAGTAACTTGCCTAAGGACACAGAGCTAGTATAAAACTAGGATTTGAACCTCTGAAGACCATGCTCTTTCCATACTAGGCCACCTCTCACTAAAAACCTTCAAACAGAGGAATGTAGGTGTCTAATTTTAGAGCAATCAGGTTACAGTATGGACTTGACTTTGTGGGAGGCAAGACTAGAACCCTGAGCATAAGAGAAATTGTAATTGTCTATTGAAGTTGTCCCTGAAAAAGATAGAACAGACATGAATTAGGCAGTGACAGGGGAATGAAGAGGTAAGTATGGATTTGAGAAACATCTGGGAATTAGTATAGGCAGATTGATTTGATGTGGAAATAAGGGAGTATCTGACTAGACTTAAGTCTCAGATTCCATTCTGGATTTAAATTTGACATGTCATCTTGGTCATTTAATTTACCATCTTTGAACTTCAATTCTTCTGTTTTAAACACATTAAATTGGGACACAGACATTGAAAATCTAATGAATTTGAAATGATGTATTTGAGGAAACTCTGGGAGACAGTGAAGGATAGGGAAACCTAGTGTGCTGCAGTCCATGGGGTCGCAAAGAGTTGAACTCGACTTAGTGACTGAATAATAACAACAAGTGGCTGGAACAGTGTGTCTTGTACAGAGAAGCAGTTGAACAAATGATACGATGATTACTTTAGTCCATTGGATTTTATTTTATTTTTTTATTTTTTTTTTTACTATGTGTATTTTATTTATTTATTTATTTATTTTCTTTATTTTAGTTGGGGGCTAATTACTTTACAATATTGTAGTAGTTTTTTCCATACATCGACATGAATCAGCCATGGATTCACATGTGCTCCCCCCTCCCAAACCCTCCTCCCACCTCCCTCCCCCTCCCATCCCTCAGTGTCATCCCAACGCTCCATCCCTGAGCATCCGTCCGATGCATAGAACATGGAATGGTGTTCTGCTTCACATATGACAATATACATGTTTCAATGTTATTGTCCCAGAACGTCCAACCCTCACCTTCTCCCTCAGAGTCCACAGGACTGTTCTATGCATCTGTGTCTCTTATTCTGTCTCACATATAGGGTTACCATTACCATATTTCAAATTCCATATACATGCATTAGTATACTGTATTGGTGCTTTTCTTTCTGGCTCACTTCAACAACAAACACATGAAAAGATGCTCAACATCACTCATTATTAGAGAAATGCAAATCAAAACCACAATGAGGTACCATTACACACCAGTCAGAATGGCCGCTATCCAAAAGTCTACAAGCAATAAATGCTGGAGAGGGTGTGGAGAAAAGGGAACCCTCTTACACTGTTGGTGGGAATGCAAACTAGTACAGCCACTATGGAGAACAGTGTGGAGATTCCTTAAAAAACTGGGAATAGAACTGCCATATGACCCAGCAATCCCACTGCTAGGCATATACACCGAGGAAACCAGAATTGAAAGAGACGCGTGTACCCCAATGTTCATCGCAGCACTGTTTACAATAGCCAGGACATGGAAGCAACCTAGATGTCCATCGGCAGACGAATGGATAAGGAAGCTGTGGTACATTGGATTTTAAAAGACAGAGCTAACTTTAAGAGTTTTCTTTCAAAATGCGTCTGCTCTTAGAAAGGGACGCTTCTTGGTATTATCAAACAGTGCATTGATGTTATTAGTTAAGCAGTACCTTGATGTAATCATAATTATGATTATGTCACAGAAATTAGGCCACTGGTATAGATCCAGGTGGTAGTGAGGAGAATGGAGTAGGCAGGCACTGTCAATGTTGAAGAAGAGGCCATGATAAAGGTCAGGAATGTCTCCCTATTTCACAATCCCACCTAAAAAACACTGTTGTTTGCAAAGTTTTTGGATGGGAAAAAGAAGTGGTAATTTGGAGAAAAATAAACAGAAACAGTGAAAGGATTAGCAGTGAGTTGCATTATCCAATTATCACCGTTTCCCCCAATCTTTGTCTTTGGTAGCTCTGTGGCTATTAAAAATAAAAGGCAAAAGAAGCAGCTTTTAGGAAATAGAAAAGATAAGATAGCCCTTTACATGCTTCACCTGGCTGGTTTTGGCTAAGTCCTTGATGACGTTTGCTTGTTTTTCATCCTGGAGCTTCACACGGAGTACCTTGTTCCTGTAAGAACACAAAAAGTGAAACAGGTGAACTGGAAAGAAGCATTTCCTCATTGTCTTCCCAAACAGTCTGGAACACAGGGCGGTGAGATTTACCCGTCAAAGCGGACAGGAGCAATTGCAAGGGTGGTGACGATCAAACCCACAGGCAGGAGGAACCTCATGGTTCTTTGCCTGTCCAAAGACACTCTGCTGGTTTTATGTCTCAACTCTTATCTGGAGGAACAGCTAGTTTCCTCTTTGGGTTCTGGTGGATAGAAAGAGTCCCCCACCCCTTCGCCCCACCATTTTCTAATTGGGGAGGGGAGTAGGGTGGCAACATTAACCCTAATTGCCCTCTTTGTGACAGGTGAATTCCATGCTACTCATATACCTTTTACAATTGAGAATTCCCATTGTACAGATGGAACGGGAGGCAAATTCCTTGTTTAGCAAATAACTTGTCTGGTGTCTCAGATGGTAAAGAGCCCGCATATAGTGCAGGAGATCTGGTGTTGATTCCTGGGTTGGAAAGATCCCCTGGAGAAGAGAATGGCTACCCACTCCAGTGTGATTGCCTAGAGAATTCCATGGACAGAGGAGCCGGGCGGGCTACAGTCCATGGGGTCGCAAAGAGTCAGGAACGACTGAGTGACTAACACTTTCACTTTTGCCCAAGGGAGCAGAGTTAGTCTGTTCACAGAGTTGACCTTTGAATCTAATTCTTTGTTCTAAAATACTACTATATCATGTTCTTGATGTAAATGATGGAAGAAATTTGTTTAAATTTGCACTTGGAACCTGGGAGTAATTAGGGTATCTGATCACAGAAACTTGATGGCAAAAAACTATGTTTTTGAAGCCCCATTGTAAGTTGTTAAATTAAAAATGTTTATATTACAAATTATTTTGAATATACTAAAAATATTAGAAGTAATCTGGAAAACGTTGTTATGTTCACTGTCTAAATTGTATACTTTTGCCATCATTATATAAATGATTATATAAATGATGGCAAAAGTATAATGAAGTGAACCTGACAGAAATTGCTAAACTACTCTTGGTAAAGAAGTAAACATTACAGAAATTGCTGAATTACTTCCCTGCTCCTTTCCCCTTTTTTATCCCTCCATCTTCAGAGAGAACCCCTATTCATAAAGCAACTTGAAGACATGTAAAGGGCAAGATAACATGGTTGCTCAAATGTTTGTTCATTGGCTATTCTGGTTAGGGTCTAAATGCTATAGATACCCAATGAGTGCTTTTTGAAAGTTGAATTTATGAAAGTCATTTATAAGTCATTTTTAAAGTGTCTGGCAGGGGATCTTTAATCTTGAACACAACTCAATTAATTATGGATTGGAGAAGGCAATAGCTTTACCCAGAATTATAGGTAAGGTAATATGGTGAATAAATTTATCTGATCAGATAGCTTATTAGAATTTCCTTTTAAAACTGCCTCTTCACATTGACAGATGTATAGAAAATCATAAATGAAACTTCTCAGAGTCATAGTTTTATATTTTTATTATCAAAATAATTCTGTTGGGGAGGTACTCCTGTTATACATACAGCAGCGACAGCTTCATTCATCTCCATCAGAGATATACAGTATGACTTGTCACCCGGGAGGTTCCCCTTGCCATGATCCTGCAGGTAAAGAAGAGGATTTCAATTGCCTTCATGTTGTTGATATTGGAGAAGGGTATCAGCACTAGAAAATTCCAGAGCAGATTCTTGCTCCATTGACTCTAAAGGTGTGTTTGGCAGGAGAACAGAGGAAAAGGAAGAACTTGACTTTGGAGTTAGACAAATGTAACCTCAGAGTGATTCCCAAACACTAGCTACTTTACCTTGAGCACGCTGCCTTCCAGACCTGTTTCCTGGGCATGCAAATGGGACCCTAACAAGTGATTATGAGGGCTAAATGAGATGAATATATATGTAAGGGATTTGGTGGATGGTAGGGACAAAAAAACATGCCTAAGTCCTCCAGGTGCATGCCTGCTAAGTCACTTCAGTCATGTCTGACTCTTTGTGATCACATGGACTGCAGCCCGCCAGGCTCCTCTGTCCATGGGATTCTCCAGGCAAGAATGCTGGAGTGGGTTGCCATGCCCTCCTCCAGGGGATCTTCTTGACCCAGAGATCAAACTCACATCTCTTACATTTCCTGCATCAGCAGGTAGATTCTTTACCACTAGTGCCACTTGGGAAGCCCATCCTCTGAGTATTAATACAACTGTCAAGTTCTATAAACAGACATACTGGCCATTATCAGGCTGCATAACTCATGAGTATCAGCATATATCAGGTGGGAGGTTAAAGTGGTGGCCGTGTCCAATAAGGCCAAAATATCTCTGTATTTGTTTTAATGTGTATTGCTTCAAGTAAAAAAATTTTATGTTATAGCTTTGCTTTTTAGAATTTTATTTGGATTCTAAAAGTAATAAATACACATGGAAAAATAATTTATCAAAATACAGAGAAGTTGAAAGAAGAAAATAGAAGTCACTCTTAATTCTAGCATTCTGATATATTTTCTATGTTAAAGCCTTTTTCTGTGTGGTTCATTTCAAAACTATAGAGAAAAGGCTTCTATGTCTGTTTTTCAGGTCAACTAGGAAGGACACTTTTATTTGAGGATCTAAGTAAAGGTTGGAAGGATCCTGGTTTTTCTTAAGACTTTGGTGATAAACAATCTTTGACTTCTTAACGTCTGTTGCGTATTGACAATTCCTTGTTTCTGGAGTAGGACATAGGTATGTGATGCTTTAAGACCTCCCATTCCTCCCCAGTCTATGGATTTCAAGAATATTTTGGAGCTCTTTGTCAGAACCAGTTTCATTTCTTGGCAGGCATAGTTCAGTACAACCTTATATTGCTGCATTGAGGTTTATGAGAGGTCTTGGCATATTTATGGAGTAGGATGAGTAGTTGTTGGACACTGTATCATTTTAAGGTTGACTGTGTAAGGTGGCATGGTGTTTCACAGGTTAAATTAACCTCTTTAAAAAGATATCTAAAGTTGAATGCTTCACATAACAGTAATTTTCCATCTTTCTGGGTCTTTGCACTCCTGGGATTTTTGTGTGTCTAGACACGGTTAAAAATATCACTTTATTTTTTAAAGTATGCTTTTCTTTATATTTTTCAAACATTATCACCATAAAGGAAATGTCCTAGAAAATGGAAGTGAACATTCTCATGTGATTTACTAGAATTCTTCAAATAATTCTCTGTCTGTAAATCAAATATAATAAACTGACGGAATACCTTTACATATCTCATAAAGGAAATGTCAGAAAGACGAATTGCTGCCTTTAGTTATGGATATTGTATGTTTAACATGGAACCGAAGCTGCCCTGTAGAGTGCTGCAGAGAAACATGTCTTGACTAGTTGTGTGAAAGGTGGTGTTTCTGGACAGAGACATGGCTGTGTGATTCAGGCAGTGTCAGATCAGGCTAGAGAGGGGTGGCTACCTGCTCAAATGAGGTGACCTAAGAGGCTTCTCTGGAGAAGGCAATGGCAGCCCACTCCAGTATTCTTGCCTGGAGAATCTCAGGGATGGCAGAGCCTGGTGGGCTGCCGTCTGTGGGGTCGCAGAGAGTCGGACACGACTGAAGTGACTTAGCAGCAGCAAGAGGCTCCTCACAGCCCCATATAGCCACCAAATAACCTTATTAATTGCATAGTTCCTCCTGTCTTCCTTCTACACCTGAAATTCTCTCTTTGATCAGTTCATATAGGTTATCTGGCAAAGCAGATGAATACATGAGATGTGACTCTAGCAGAACTCCCGTTCTCCAGGCTGGAAAACCAGTCTTGCTAGTCTTGTGGCAACACCATCCGAGATAGGAAAGATCCCGGGAGCTGTTCCTGTGCTGTCTGTTAATTGCTGCTTTGCAGAGGTGAGAGTTGGGGACTGAAGGAAGAGCTTGGAGCCTGCCTAGGTCCGGAGGGTGGGAGTGAGTCGCAGGAAGGATAAAGAGAGGAGCCTTCACAGTCAGGGGCTCCTGTGTAGGCAAGGCTGGACGGTGTCCGGTCTGCCAAAGCAGTAGCCTGTGGTCAGCCAGGCAGGAGGGTACACGGTACCATTGCACTGGGAAGGCCTAATGCAGAAACTTCTCTTTTGCTTTTTCTCTGTCTTTACTAGTCTTTACAAGGCTCAGGCAAGTGACACTGCTAACCTGCCAGCTGTTAAGTTTCAGTTGCAAGAGACAGAGCCAAAATGTCTCAAGTGCAGGAAATCTCAGATACGTGGATTTTATTTGCTTTCCTATGCTTTATTCTTCTTAAAAATTCCTTGGAATTTTAGAAAAGCCCATATAGACTCCTAATTTCCCCTTTAAGGCACTGAACTTAGGGCCACAGCATCCCCTAGAGGTTGATGCTCCCTGCTAAAGGTGGGGTGAGGGAGTGTCCTGTGGAGCTGTCTATGAATTGAATGATACACCTCCATCAAGGTAACTTCACTCCAGTAACTGGTTGAGTTATCCTTGCAGTTCACATGGATAGAACTTAAATAGAATAGGGGAAAGATGATTTTGCTAAATTACATCCATTTTTAAAGTTAGCATCAGTACTGCTTAAAACTTTATGGGAACTTCTATTTTTGCATTTAAGGGTCTCTCCTTTGCTGTGTCTACTTAAATGATTTATTTTTAAAAAAATAAATGATATATTGATATTACTAAATTATTTTGAAGAGGATCACCTCACAAATTATAGCAGCTGCACTGCTACCATCTAGTGGACAATTAATGCAATTAATTATTCTTTGGCTTGACAACTTCTGAACAAGTGACGAGTGGATTCTTTTTTTTTTTTTTTTTAATAAATTTATTTATTTTAGTTGGGGGCTAATTACTTTACAATATTGTAGTAGTTTTTTCCATACGTTAACATGAATCAGCCATGGGTTTACATGTGTTCCCCATCCTGAACCCCCCTCCCACCTCCCTCCCCATCCCATCCCTCTGGGTCATCCCATTGCCCCAGCCCTGAGCATTTGTCTCATGCATCGAACATGGAATGGTGTTCTGTTTCACATATGATAATATACATGTTTCAATGCTATTGTCCCAGAACATCCCACCGTCACCTTCTCCCTCAGAGTCCATAAGACTGTTCTATGCATCTGTGTCTCTTATTCTGTCTCGCATATAGGGTTATCGTTACCATCTTTCAAATTCCATATATATGCATTAGTATACTGTATTGGTGTTTTTCTTTCTGGCTTACTTCACTCTGTATAATGGGCTCCAGTTTCATCCATCTCCATAGAACCGGATTCTGTTTTTGAATAGACACTGTCACAGCAACTTTAATGTATTATGCTAGATATGGAATCCTGTTTTCCTTGACTCCACATGGAAAACAATGAGGTCTTGTTTCGCTTTATGATTTTAAAGTAAGCAATGCCCCCCCCCCCATTAAAATCTAAATACATATTATTATATTTTAAAATTTGAACTTTGCTCAGTATGCTTGCTCCTTGGATGAAAACCTATGACAAACCTACACAGAGTATTAAAAAGTAGAGACATCACTTTGCTGACAAAAGTCCATATAGTCCCAGTTATGGTTTTTCCAGTAGTCGCATATGGATGTGAGAATTAGACTATAAAGAAGGCTGAGTGATGAAGGATTGATACTTTTGAGCTGTGGTGCTGGATAAAACTCTTGAGAGTCCGTTGGGCAGCAAGGAGATCAAACCAGTCAATCCTAAAAGAAATCAACCCTGAATATTCATTGGAAGGACTGATGCTGAAGCTCCAATATTTTGGTCACCTGATGCAAAGAGCTGACTCACTGGAAAAGAGTTTGATGCTAGGAAAGATTGAGGGCAAGAGGAGACGGGGGCAGCAGAGGATGAGATGGCTGAATGGCATCACCGACTCAATGGACATGAGTTTGGGCAAACTCCGAGAGGCAGCGAAGGACAGGGAAGCCTGGTGTGCTGCAGTCCATGGGGTTGCAAATAGCTGGACACGACTGAGCAACTGAACAATGACAACAATACTCTCCATTATTAGCATGTTCAGTTTCAATTCTGGAAAACTTCAAGTCATATTTGATGTACAAGTCAAAGTGTTATTTTTGCCTCTTTTATTTTAGGCCCAGCTGGTTCAGTCAGGGTCCCTGGCACCTTCTTACTTCACTTCCAATTTACTTTCCACACTGTAGCCTGACTGGTGTTTTTTTTTTAAAAACCCAAAACTCTGATCTTGTCATTTACAGTTTAACATCTTCAACGGCTTCTCATTGTTCTCTTAAAAATTTTATTTATATTTTTGACTTTTGGCCATGCTCTGTGGCATGTGGGTTCTTAGTGCCCCAACCAGGGATTGAACCCATGTACCTGCATTGGAAGCATGGATTCAACCACTGGACCACCAGGACAGTCACTTATTGCTCTTTTTTAATTGAATGAAAGATTCTTTAAATTCTATACTGTTTTACAGATATCAGAAGTTTCACACACATGATTTCATATAATCCCATAGTAACCCCCTTTTCCTCCTACGCTTACATTACCCCTCCCCACTCCCCTCTCCCCACTAATAACCACTAGTCTGTTCTCTGTTGTCTGTGAGTCTGCTTCTTTTTTGTCTTATTCACTAGTTTGTTGTATTTTTTCATCTATTTTTTATATAAGTGATATTGTACAGTATTTGTCTTTCTCTGTCTGACTTATTCCACTTAGCATGCTGCTGCTGCTCCTAAATCGCTTCAGTCGTGTCCGAGTCTGCGTGACCCTATGGACAGCAGCCCACCAGGCTCCTCTGTCCACAGGATTCTCTAGGCAAGAGTACTGGAGTGGGTTGCCATTTCCTTCTCCATCGCTTAGCATAAGGCCCTGCATATCTACCATTTGGTGCAAATGGCAAAATTTCATTAATGCTTATGAGTGAGCTCTATTCTGTTGTATATATGTACCACATCTTTATTTTTTCGTCTGAATTGCTGGGTTACACGGTAGTTTAATTCTTTAGTTTTTTGATGGCCAGTTAGGTTGCTACAGCACCAGTGTGCATTCCCGCCAGCAGTGTGGGAGTGCCCCCTATTTCTGGTTTCCACAGTGGCTGCACCATATTGGCAACTGTGACACCAGTGCGCATTCAATAGTATTGCTGTGAACATGGGGGTGCCATGTATCCCCTATTTCTGGTTTCCACAGTGGCTGCACCAGTGCGCATTCCCAGCGTTGGCTGCACATATTAGTGTTCCTATTTTGTTTGGATATATCCCGCCAGCAGTGTGGGAGTGTCCCCTATTTCTGGTTTCCACAGTGGCTGCACCAGTGCGCATTCCCGCCAGCAGCGTGGGAATTTTGCTGGGGCTGCACCAGTGCGCATTCCCGCCACGGTGGGAGTGTTTATTTCTGGTTTTAGTATTTTTTCCACAGTGGAAACCAGTGCGCATTCCCGCCCACACTGGTTTCCACAGTGGCTGCACCAGTGCGCATTCCCTCCAGCAGCGTGGGAGTGCCCCCTATTTCTGGTTTTGGCCACAGTGGCTGCCACCAGTGTGCATTTCTGGTTTTCCCGTGGCTGCACCAGTGTGGGAGTGCCCCCTATTTCTGGTTTCCACAGTGGCTGCATTCCCGCCAGCAGCCAGTCCACAGTGGCTGCACCAGTGCGCATTCCCGCCAGCAGCGTGGGAGTGTCCCCTATTTCCCCCTGCACCATTTCTGGTTTCTGGTTTCCACAGTGGCTGCAGTGCACCAGTGTGCTATTTCTGGTTTCCACAGTGGCTGCACCAGTGCGCCAGCAGCGTGGGAGTGTGGGAGTGCCCCCTATTTCTGGTTTCCACAGTGGCTGCACCAGTGCGCATTCCCGCCAGCAGCGTGGGAGTGCCCCCTATTTCTGGTTTCCACAGTGGCTGCACCAGTGTGCATTCCCGCCAGCAGTGTGGGAGTGTCCCCTATTTCTGGTTTCCACAGTGGCTGCACCAGTGCGCATTCCCGCCAGCAGCGTGGGAGTGCCCCCTATTTCTGGTTTCCACAGTGGCTGCACCAGTGCGCATTCCCGCCAGCAGCGTGGGAGTGCCCCCTATTTTCCACTTTCTTGCCAACATTTGCTATTTGTGTTCTTTTTGATGTTAGCCATTCTGACATGTGTGAGGTAATGTCTCATTGTTTTCATTTGCGTTTCCCTGATGATTAGCGAAATTGAGCATCTTTTCATGTTTCTCTTGGCTGTCTGCATTTCCGCTTTGGAGAAATGTCTGTTTCATTCTTCTGCCCATTTGTAATCCGGTTGTTTATTTTTTGTTGTTGAGTTTTATTTATGTTGGGTATTAGCCCCTCATCAGTCAAATGATGTGCAAATATCTTCCCCCATTCATTGGGTTGTCTTTTTGTTTTGTTGACGGTTTTCTTTGCTATGCAAAAGCTTTTAAGTTTAGCTAGGTCCCATTTGTTCCTTTTTCCTTTACTTATTTATCTATGGCAAAGGAGGCAAGAATATACAATGAAGAAAGACAGTCTTTTCAATAAATGGTGCTGGGAGAACTGGATAGCTACTTGTAAAAGAATGAAATTAGAGCATTCTCTAATAACATATACAAAAATAAACTCAAGATGGATTAAAGACCTAAATGTAAGACTGGATACTATAAAACTCCTGGAGGAAATCAGAGACACACTCTTTGACATAAATTGCAGCAGTATTTTTTGGATCCATCTTCTAAGGATCCAAAATGTGTCTCTTTGTTCTTAGACCAGTGTTCCAAATCCTTAACCTGACCTCTAAACCTGCCTAATATGATCCCCAACTCCCTCCTCAGCCCTTACACCTGTCCCATCTTCCCTCAGTTCTCTGAGTTCCACCCTTTCTGGCTTTCTTCTTACAGCTTCTGCATAGTTAATAGCGCCTGGAAGGGGTACTCCGTTCATCCAGATAATTGTTCTTCAGTTTTCAGCACTTCCTGAGCTTTCTCTTCTACTTCAGATCAGTAATATAAATTAAACTACTAGCTATTACATAATAGTTCACTTCAGTCGCTAAGTTGTGTCCGACTCTGCGCCAGGCCTCCCTGTCCATCACCAACTCCTGGAGTCCACCCCACCCATGTCCATTGAGTTGGTGATGCCATCCAACCATCTCATCCTCTGTCGTCCCCTTCTCCTCCTGCCCTCAATCTTTCCCAGCATCAGGGTATTTTCAAATGAGTCAGCTCTTTGCATCAGGTGGCCAAAGTATTGGAGTTTCAGCTTCAACATCAGTCCTTCCGATGAACACCCAGGACTGATCTCCTTTAGGATGGACTGTTTGCATCTCCTTGCAGTCCGATGGACTCTCAAGTGTCTTTTCCAACACCACAGTTCAAAAGCATCAATTCTTCTGCACTCAGCTTTCTTTATAGTCCAACTCTCACATCCATACATGACCACTGGAAAAACCATAGCCTTAACTAGATGGACCTTTGTTGGCAAAGTAATGTCTCTGCTTTTTAATATGCTATCTAGGTTGGTCATAACTTTCCTTCCAAGGAGTAAGCGTCTTTTAATTTCATGGCTGCAATCACCATCTGCAGTGATTTTGGAGCCCAAAACAATAAAGTCAGCCACTGTTTCCACTGTTTCCCCATCTATTTGCCAGGAAGTGATGGGACCGGATGCCATGATCTTAGTTTACATAATAAGTTAAATCATTATTTGTTTCATGTCTGTCATCTCAGATGGCCTATACAACCATTGAGGGCAGGCATGTTTTCTTTCTTTTTTGTTGCTCGGTCCTCAATTGCTTAGCAAAGTACTTGGCATGTAGTAAACAGCTCAGAAAATAACTTGAATGAGCTGATGTGAAAGCTAAACTGTGACGGGATTGTTTCACCTATACCGTGTCTTACAATCCTAAATTTCTCCTACTTCTTCCTCATCAGCCCCCCACTATAACCTGGACATCTCTGCAATCTGCTGTGATTGGCAGTACCCCAATGACTTCAACTCCTTGTAGGCTGACCTACATCATTGGTTGTGCACAGCTTGCTTAGTCATATGTTCATATCTTTTCCCCCCAAAGAAGTAGACAGTCTGTCAGGTTCTTTAGTTATACTGATTCACTTTTATTATGATCAATATTAAAGATCCAAGTAGCTTAATAGACCCAGAAGCTTAAAAGATGAGGATATGGAAAAAAAAAACATCCAGGCTCACAAAAGTAGGAATTTAGGATAGAAGAGAAACAAGCGAATATTCAGAAATCAAGCTCTTAGCACTCTGGCTCAGTATAGATGTTCCAGGACATAGCTGGTAACGTATTTGATGGCCAGCATTGTCTCCTCACAGGTTGGCTGGATCTGGGATTCAGGGAGGACAAAGCCGTATCTGCCTTTATCCCGGAGTTCAAATGTGAAGGAATATTGGATTCCTTGGTCATAAGCCCAGTCATCAGAGCCCCCAGCAGCAGGATCTGAAATGAGCAAATCAGAGAGGAAAAAGCACTTCAAATCTAGGAGGGAGATTTAAAATCATGCCAGCTTTCTTTTATAATTACAAATGTTTCATTGCACAAAATAGTACAGGTAGAGAAATTATCTAGTCACCAAGATCACAAAAGCTATGGGGGCTGTTTTAAAGATTAGTCCAATCTTATCTCTTGGTAAGATTACCTCTTACCTCTACATGGTAAGAGTGATGTGTTTAATACTTCAGGATGTAATCAGTAATATATATATACACTCAGTGTGCTTCTGTGCTGTGGTAAACTGTCATGCTTACATAGTGTGTGATTTGTTTACAACATATATATAGTTCCTGGGAAAATAATGTGTATCTCCTAGAAAAATAAGGAAAAACTGCATGATGATTGGTGAGAGGAGAGGACTCTGAGACTTGCTGAAACTGTATTGAATGATGAAACTGGAGCAGCTCAAGGGCAGGGCTGGGTCTTCATTTTTCTTTCTCTGGGATCTAACATATGGCCTGGCATAGATTAGACATTCGTTCAATTATTCATTCAGCGACAGTTATGGTGTCATTCATTTATTCAGTTACTTGTTCATTCATTCATTCATTCATTCAGTCCACAGTTGTACAGTTCTCATTGAACAGCAGGCCATGTGCTCAACTTTGGAGATACTAGGACAAAGGAAAGACATGGGCCCTGCCCTCCAAGGGCTTGTGGTATAATGGAAAAAGAAATCTCATTGAACTGGCCTGAATAAAACTTCTGTGAAGTTCACAGTATGTGAATAGACGAGTTATTTCTGATAGAACCCCCTTAAGAAAATAGTATACCTCATCTGATACAGAGAAGTTTAATAAAGGACAAGAATACAGAAAACTGTATTCTACATGAAGCTTTTTTTTTTTTTTTTAACCCCTCATGATTGGAGCCTCTCCAACTGCATTGAAGGCCATTGATGGTGAGGCTGGCCATTTTCTCCCTTATATTTCTGGTCCTTTAAAGCCTGGGGCAGAAAAAAATCATGCAAAGGCAAATATATGTAGAAATTGAAAATGCAACCTGCAGTATGTGCTTTCTCAGTGAAATCAAACTGTAGCACCACGGCCCTGGGGTCCAGCCCATAACTAACTCTTTTGCTGCTTGCTTGCACCCCACGAAAACAGCTTAAGCCTGAAGTAGCCCTTTGAAACTTCAGTCTGTTTAGCCAAGCAAACCTTCCCTCTATTGCTTTTCCCCAGCAGTTGTCCTTCCAGATAAAGCTTCTGTGTCATCGTCCTGGGAAACCATTCTCGATACAGCGGGGTTGGTTGGCTAGTCTTTGGGTGTGCTTTGTTCTTGTACATCCTTCTGTCTCAGCACTTTGCACCTGTATGGCATGAACTCTTCCTGATTCCCTGCTGTGGGCTCTTGGAAGATGGCTCTGGTCTCCCTCCTTCCTTTTTCCTTCCCTCTTGCCTTCACTCTGTCCTGCCTTCCTTTCTCCACTGGCACCTCTTTAGGACCTGGCATGGGGGTAGATGCTCAGTAGATGTTTACAGAGAGCAGATGTGTCCATGAGTTGAAAGGGATATTCCCCGCCCCCTTCTGTCTTCTAAACAGAAAACTGATTACATGTTTTATAAAACATTTACTCTCAGGCAAAAGTCACGTGCTTTAAATGATAGGAAAGACTCTGGGGGCCGTATGTTGCCTTTGCACAGTTCTGAAGCCAAGACTTACAGATCGTTGAAGCTCCTGGGCCATAGGTGTACTTGGTGCCATGCAGTGTGGCCAGTTCTTTCACGGCACCTTTAGCTAGGGTGTTCTGCAAAAGAGCCAGTGGTACATGAGTGAAGAGATAAAGCACGCACTGATGAACAGACACCTGTCCATTATTTCTAAGACATCGAAGACATATAAGTCATAATATGGGTTAGTGTCTTTATCTTATTCAGTGCCCAGCCCCGTTTTGCAGTGAATTTAGTCACACAATCCAAGTGATTCTGGTAGAAAGATGTCTTCCCTAACAGCCTCCCCAAGCACCCAGGCTGAGCCTTCCTTTGTTACACACACAGAGTGTGTCATATTGTGTCAGGACCATTAGCTGCCCTCTAAGTTCTCAGTGACTTTTCCTGTCCTTTATCTCAGTGTTCCCAGGGCCTAATGCAGGGTGTGTTACTTAGTGGTTGTGTGTACATGCTAAGTCACTTCAGTTGTATCTGACCCTACGGACTGTAGCCCAACAGGCTCTTCTGTTCATTGGCAAGAATACTAGAGTCAGTTGCTGTGCCCTCCTCCGAGGGATCTTCCCAACCCAGAGGTTGAACTCATGTCTCTTATGTCTCCTGCATTGGCAGGCAGGTTCTTTACCACTAGTGCCACCTGGGAAGCCCACTTAGTGGTTACTCAGTAACTATATTTTTGAAACTCTGAGGATCATAAGCACTCTTCCTACCACATTATTTGAGAATTTGGTACTTACATTTATTTTAAATCATCGTTGGAGTAAAATTTGGGTGTTAGTTGCTCAGTCATGTCCGACTCTTTGTGGCCTCATGGAGTATAGCCTGCCAGGCTCCCCTGTCCATGGGATTCTCCAGGCAAGAATACTGGAGTGGGTTGCCATTTCCTTCTCCAGGGGATCTTCCTGACCCAGGGATTGAACCCGGATCTCCTGCATTGTAGATAGATGCTTTACCATCTGAGCCACCAGAGTGGACAATTCCAAGGAGGAGTGTAGTTCCAGCATGGGAGATTTTTTTAGATTGAAAAATTAGAGAACACTTATTTTATTTCAAAATGCAGAACATTTCAATCCCAGAATTAAGAAAAGTAGTAAGTACTAATTTATTTTTTCTGAGAAGCAGCATCACCTTAAGTTGCCCTCCTGGCCCCTACACTCAGTTCCTCAGGGAGAAGGGCTCTGCCTGAAGCTCCTCCCTGTGCTCTAAAGTCTCCAGTGTGCACTGAATCACTTGAAAAGCAAGGCTTGACTTAGCTGTCTGGAGAATACAGATTGGTGAATCTGATTGTTTACTGCAGGAGAATTAGATGTAATTCATTCTGGGTATGAAACTAGCTGTATTTCATACTTTGGCAACATAATTGTCTTGTACATATGACTGAAAAACTGTGAGGTTGGTGATGACATCAGAATAATTACATTTTTAAAAAGTAGGAACTTCTCTTACTCCTTGCTCTAATATTAAAACCAGTTTAGTAGTCTTAAGTTAAATTGATGAGGGCATGACTGTAAGACTTTACGAATTTCAGCTCCCAAAGCATAAATGCTTCACCAACCAAGTGGTAAACTTGAAAATTTAAAAGGAATTATAAATCATGATCTAAAGCCCAATTTTCTGGTCTGGTCCACTGAAATGATGCAATCAGTTTCTTGGAACTAACTTATTATTCTTAGAGTTTTGAGACAGAAACTTGAACTCGAATTTCAGGGTTTCACTTCCCCTTTTTCCAAACTGGTAAAATAATGTGTGCTTTCTCATATTGTGTGGAATCTTTCCTGTTGTGATGCAAAGGTACTGTTTCTGTTGTTTAATCTTATTCTAACCAGCATACTAGAGTTGGGTGTTCTCTCCATCCCTTAGTCTATTGCCAGTTGAAATCAGAATACTCTGTAAACATTGCACAATACTCAGAATACATTGAAAACCATCTTTTAGAGATGTGAAACATGGTGAGGTACTAGGTTTTTTTTTTGCTAGATAAACAGCATGTGGTGTTTAGTCACTAAGTCGTGTCAGATTCTTGCGACCCCATGGATTGTAGCCCGCCAGACTCCTCTGTCTGTGGGATTCTCCGGGCAAGAATACTGGAGTGGGTTGCCGTTTTCTTCTCCAGGGGATCTTCCCAACTCAGGAATTGAACCTGGGTCTCCTGCATTGTAGGCAGATTCTTTACCGAATGAGCTACAAGGGAAGCCCTAGATAAATAGCATATTTCCTACAATTCTACAGTTTCCTTAACTTTTGATTCAACCAAGGAAATTTCTATTATTTATTTTTGTGTAAGGCAGAACCTCTGATCCTAAAGAACTCTGATTCCTTCTCTAGCTGCCTTCCTCAGGCTTTTCTTCTGTTCTGCTTTCCAACCCCACCTTAAGCCATGAATTCTTATTTTTAGTTAGTAGAAATAAGATTCTAATAAGTTCCAGACATGTAATGTACAGCATTGTGACTATAGATAGCAAGACTTCATTGAATACATGAAGATGGCTACGAGAGTAGAGCTTTAATGTTTTCACTGTAACAACAAAATGACAATTATGTGAGATAGAAAGTGTAAATTAATTAAACATTTTGCAGTATTTATATTATCAAATCATCACAGTGTACACCTTAAATTTATTTTATCTCCATAAATCTGGAATAAAGGAAATTCTTTACGATTAGTTCCAAATGTGAAGTTATGATGACTTTAGGCGATTTAAGACAAGATCATTGTCATTATCTCTTGATCTCCTGCATGTCAGATGACCTTCAAAGTCTCTCCATATTTTTATTGGTATAATGTAATATTTGAGTTATCTGGCAAAATCGAAGAGTCTTACTTGTGATCTGTTATCTCTTTTGATTTATCAACTTATCCATTTAGTCATAACTACCGTTAGGGCCACATAAAATGTTTGGTTTCCTTTCCTCAAAGCAATAACCAAGTGCTATCTAAGCCTTCAGAGACAAGTTTTGCAAACAGTTTCTCTGCCTCTGATGCTGAAACAATACCTAAGATTGATGTTAACTTAAAACAGCTGTTGTTGTGCTCTTGTCACTTGTGCCCGTTGAAGGGACATTTAGTTTGTGTCTCAGCCTTGGCTTTCCTTGTCCTCAGTTGCTCTCTTATCTTGATATCTACCTCCTCACTCACCTTCTGACCATCCTCTCATCACCGCATCCTTGAATGGCTCTCTCACCTTCTTTCATGAAGTCCGGCCATGTATCACTTGCCATGCATCCCCACATTCTTTCCAAGCCAGGTTGCCCTGAGCTGCTTTCATACTGTTCCCTGCCTCTCCTTACCTCCATGACTTTGGGTGTCCTTCTCCTCTTGCAGGAATCCTCTTGCCTTTTTTGTTCATAAGGGGAATTGCCGTTGTTCTTCCAAATTCAGTCTAAATGTCACCTTCTTTGCAAAGCTGCCCCCAACTCTGTGAGGAGCAGCGAGCCCCCCTTCTTTGTGAGGGCTCGCATCTCCATCGGAGTTCCTACCACTCTGTGCTGTCATCATTTGTTTTTGCCTCTGTTTGTCCCCCAGTGGAGCTTTTGGTGGGATGGTGATGGGGGAGAAGGATTCTTGGCTGTTCGTTTTGTATCCTTAGCAGATTGCATAAAACCTAGCACATGGTTGCTTGATTGATTCTCTTCCCAGGGCTGCAGGTGGGCATGGTCTGATTGGGGGTGCAGAGTGCTGAGCTCTACAGAGGCTGGCCTGTGACCCCTGCACCGCCCCCCCCCCCAACCTGGGTGGAGATTAGGATGCTTGTGGGGAGAGTGGTGGGACCATGTAGTGGGGGTTGATGGGTTAGCATATTTAGACATTGACCTCTGCTATGCGCTTGGCTTATTTCCTTTCATAAAAAAAGTAGTGTCTGTGGACCCTTTCTTTCAGCCCCTCTAAGGCCAAGAGACAAAAAAGTCAGAACAGACATTAATCAACCAAAATATCTTATTTTAAATTCCAGTTATGGTAACAAAAATCTCTGGAATCAGTGTGAGTCTTTTCTTTTGAAGAGTTCAAATACTTTCACAAATGTTACTCATTTATCTTCCCAACATTATCTGTCCACATTTCATCAACACAGAATCTAGCCCGTCTTATGCATGCTTTCTTTTGTCACTTATCTTCTTAAAAAGAGGCCTTGGTCATAGAGCAAAAGGCAGGGAGAGTCTAAAATGTCACATCTAACTCAAAGCCCAAGAGACAAAGGGCCAACTCCTGTAACATCTCCCCAGGCTCTGAGCTCCAGGAGGCTGGTGAGATGAACAAGGCTAGGGTGATCTTTTTCAGTGACCTGCATTCCCACGTAACACGTGATCAGGAAGCCCCTGTCTCACGACTGTGCTCGTGGTCCTCACTGCAACCCCTGGTGCACAGCCAGTGTCATGGCAGCGGGGGCTACCTCTTCTAATCTTCCCCTGGCCCGTTCTTACAGTACAAGAAAGCAAAAGCCCCACACTGGTGGTGGGGTATACACCAGTGCAAAGGAGATTTGCTTCAGAACTTTGTTTCTAACTTCAAGTCCTGAGTTTAACCATCCCTCTGGGTGAGTACATGTGGTAATGGAAACATCAAAATGATCTGTCGCTGCAGTTTCCTTCCTTCTGTGCTGTGATCCTGGGTAACTTATACCAAGGGACCAGTGAGGAATTGAACTTTTGTAATTTTGGTGCAAAAGGAGAAACCCCCAGGGCCTACTAAGGCAGGGACTGAGGAGAAAGCCTACGGGATTTGAAAAAACAAATATGTTTCTGAGAAAAAGGAAAAGAGTAAGCAAGTGCAGGCTCTGATTGCAAAGCCTTGAGGTGGCGAAAAAAAAAGACAAGGAGTAACGAAGGGTCTGCTTTAGGAGAGTGGAGCTTGTCTATCTTGGCAGACCCCATGGGGAGCGTGGCAATGCTTTCACTGATGTAAACTAAATTCTTTCTGTGGCTGATCTAAATATGTGTTTTTTAGCTCTTTAGAATTCAAGTAAAATGTGAAGCATGAGTCAGCTGAAGCTGCAAAGCCCAGAATGTTTTTTTTTTGATGGCAGTGGTACTTCTTCCAAATAAATGCAGTATAATGGGGATGTACTGTCTTGCACTTGAGCTTTGTAGAAAATTGTAAACTGTGTGTGTGTGGAGGTGTAAGATCCTGTGAAAGCCAGGGACTTTGGCCAGGAATGAGACTTTTCTTATCTTTGCTTAAAGCGAGATTTCTCAACCTTGGTGCTTTTGACTGGTGGGCTGGGTCATCCTGTGTGTGGGGGCTGAACTGTGCATTATAGGAGTTGATCAGCCTCCCCTGGCCTCTATCTAGTGCATGCCAGGAGCACTCCCACAGTTAAAACAATCAACCCCCTCCAGCCCAGTCAACATTGCCAAATGTCCTCTGGGGGAAGGGAAGGAGGCAAAAATCAGCTTAAAGTCAGATAAAAGATGTAATTATGTTAAAGAAGAAAGTATTGTAGAGAAAACGAATGAAAAAGAAGACAGCTGGTTTTCAAGATGCTCTGAATGCCTTATTTTGTTTTCCTCTCCTGACCATAGTACAAGTACCTCCTCAGTACTGCTGCTAGGTCACTCCTGCTAGAAGAACACTTTACTTCCAGGGTGGCTATAACCAAAGGCAGGTTACCCAGTTACATTTAAATTTCAGATAAACAATGAATGTTTTTCCAGTAAAGTCTGTCCCATGAGCTATTTGGAACATACTTAGACACTAAAAAATTATTTGTTGTTTATCTGAAATCAGATCTAACTGGGAATGCTGTATTTGACCTGACAGTTCTGTTTATCAGGTCACTGGCTCCAGGGCCTGCTGTGTGACACAGGGTTCATTGTGACATCCTGGTCCCTCCATAGTCTGCTTACCTCCCTCCCACTCTTCCTTCCAGAAAACACTCATAACAGGCTGACCCCTGTCTACTCCCTTCTTATGGCAGGAACCATGGTTTCTGCTGAGCACTTAATAGGTGCTCAGTAGAATTTCTGGCAATTGCCTAATGAGTCACCAGACCCTGCAGGAGAATTTTAACAGGCCAAGAAGCCACTTTAAAAATGGTAAATCAGCAACTGTCTCTCCAGTGTCATTGGGCTAGATGGTATTAGAGTTTAGAAATGGATTTCTATCTTTTGGTCAAGGTCAATAATTTTCCAGAAATTATTAGCCTGTCATATCTCTCCTGGTTTATGTATGTATACCCATGAAGGGATGGGCCAGAATCATAAAGACTGGGCCCTGAGAAGTCAAGGATCTTAGTTGGCCAGTGTAAATCCTTAGCAGTGTCCAGAGCTAGAGGTAATAATGGTATATTTGTGGGGTAAAAGACTTTATTTAATGAAAGGTCTTTTAAAAACTGGCTATATGGGGCACCAGCATAGAACACGGCCATACAAATCTGTGTGTGTGTGTGTGTGTGTGTGTGTGTGTTTGGGAATTGGGGCAGCCTAGAGAGTTCTTCTGTGTCCACTAGCTCCATGCCCAAGGTTGCCTCGATTACTGATCTTGGCTCAGCTAAGCCTTCATTGTCTAAGCTGGAAAATGAGAAAGCAAAACCAGGGAAATTTCAAGATTCCCACTTGTGACGTTCTGTTCCTGCTTTTGAATTTAGAAGTAGTATTATAGTAATAATTGTTGTTAACAGTACCATGTAGCCCTCTTGGGGAGGAAAGTAGACCAAAGATTTTGAGATTCTCTATGCTCAATAAATAAAAGGATATGGATTGGTTTGGGAGCCTTTTTAATTATGTCTCCTAGCTTTTATTTCCTCTGATGATAAAGAGGTCATATAACTCAATATTTCATTACCCTTTAGAATTTTGGAGCTGTAAGTATATTCTTTTCTGAGTCTTAAAACTTTGTTTGAAGATAATGATAGATCTATATTGCAGTCAATACTGAGATTGGACAGTTTATGAAGCCACTTGAAAACTCACAGTACATTTTGTATTCTTTCTTTAAATAATTACGGTGTGTGTAAAAGTAGTTTGCTGTCGGGAGAGCATATGCATGTAAGATGCACTCATGTTTCCTCAAACTTTGTACTCATCTGATGGAGATGTATTTTTTGGTAGCCTTTGTAATCCATACTATTACTTCTGTACTTTTATTTCATTGGTCTTTTGCTTTCTCATCTCTGCCCTTTTTTCCCCCTGGAGGTTGTCCTATGATATGAGTAACTGTCATGTAATCTCCATGTAAGATTTTTCAGAAATGCAGCCATATACATTTTTATTACAATTCTGATATAAAAAGATTGCTGCTTATGGTATGTTCTAACTTTGGACTGAAACTGCTAATATTTCTGTCTAGAATAATTTCCTTCTGACTATTTCATTGAAGCATATTTTTTGCCACAAATATGATCTTGTAAGTTTTAGATGTATAAAGAAAAAGAATCATATATATGCTAAAATCTGTATGACACAATCTGCTTTGCATTGCTCTAAGAAAATCCGAGTTATCTAAAATGTAGTGTGGTACCAATAATTCATCTTATTAATCTTTTACTATCTTTTGTCTTCTAATAGTGGGGTCCTATTTTCCTAATTGAGAATTAATATGGAGGCACTAGATTTGGGTGGAACATTCATGTTTCTAGGTCAAGACTTTTACTTTTTTTTTAAATTGGTATCTTTATTACAAATAAAAACCATGCAAAAGCCAGTATCTTTCTTATTGAGAGACTCTAATTCTCATTTGGCTATACATATGCTTGTAATAACACTGTAGTTATAAGTTGTTCTAGCAAAATGTTCTTAGAAAGTAAGTGAATTGGATTGATACAAAATAAGAACAAGACCGAAAGGATTTCTGGTTAACTATTCAAATGATTTACATTATTTTGGGGTGTCAGATCCTAAATTAATCAAATAACCAAATAATATGAATCTCAGATTTTACTGATGGTAAAGGAGTATGTTGTTAATATACTGTATATTGTATATTGACAATATACAAGGCTGTTTATTGTCACCCTGCTTACTTAACTTGTATGCAGAATGCATCATGAGAAATGCTGGGCTGGATGCAGCACAAGCTGAAATCAAGATTGCTGGGAGGAGTATCAATAACCTCAGAAATGCAGATGACACTACCCTATGGCAGAAAGTGAAGAAGAACTAAAGAGCCTCTTGATGAAAGTGAAAGAGGAGAGTGAAAAAGTTGGCTTAAAATTCAACATTCAGAAAATAAGATAATGGCATCTGGTCCCATCACTTCATGGCAAATATATGGGGAAACAATGGAAACAGTGAGAGACTTTATTTTGGGGGGCTCCAAAATCACTGCAAGTGGTGACAGCAGCCATGAAATTAAAAGGTGCTTGCTCCTTGGAAGAAAAGTTATGACCAAGCTAGATAGCATATTAAAAAGCAGAGACATAGCTTTGCAAACAAAGGTCTGTCTAGACAAAGCTATGGTTTTTCCAGTGGTCATGTATGGATGTGAGAGTTGGACCATAAACAAAGCTGAGCACTGAAGAGTTGATCCTTTTGAACTGTGGTGTTGGAGAAGACTCTTGAGAGTCCCTTGGACTGCAAGGAGATCAAACCAGTCAATCCTAAAGGAAATCAGTCCTGAATATTCATTAGAAGGATTAATACTGAAGCTGAAACTCCAATACTTTGGCCACCTGATGTGAAGAACTGACTCATTTGAAAACACCCTGATGCTAGGAAAGACTGAAGGCGGGAGGAGAAGGGGACAACAGAGGATGAGATGGTTGGATGGCATCACCGACACTATGGACGTGAGTTTAAGTAAGCTCCAGGAGTTGGTGATGGACAGGGAGACCTGGCGTGCTGCAGTCCATGGGGTTGCAAAGAGTCAGACACGACTGAGTGGCTGAACTGAGCTGAACTGATTTAAGATGGTAGGCAAAAGTTTAGTCATAGAGAAAAAATTGTTGGAAATTGACTTTTAAATCAATCTGTGTGATATAAGTGCAAATAAGTTTTGTATTTTATCATGCTAAGTATGCATGCGTGCATCTTATCACATATCTTATCATGCATAAACATCCAAGGTAAGATTATGTTGTAGTTTGTGTTTTTTTTTTTTTTTTGAGAATTCATTATGAATATTTTACTTTTGTATAGTTCTGTTTCACTTCTTTAGAATTTAAAAACAATCTTGAAGGATAGAATTTCTAGTATGTATTTTTTTCTATTGCCTCTCTTTCCTTGATTTTAAATGGAGAAGTGATTCTTAGAGAAAAATATCAGTGGATCACAATCTCTGGAGGGATGTAGCAAGAATTTTTCTTGAGATTCTAACGGTAAAACTAACTAGATTCTTTTTTTCTAAAGGACAATTTATAGACTTTTAGAGCAATCCAGATACAAGGCTTTTATTGTATGGAGCCAGTGGGGCAAGAAAGTTTTCATCGCTAAAAGAGTTTAGACTTACACCTCAAATAAGAAGTATTGCAACATTGTGAAGCAGTTCCATTCCAAAGAACACCTTAAGCTTTTCTGTTAGCATTAGTCTTTTAGTGTTTATATATTTAAAACTACTTATTAAGCAAACTGGATATATTAGCTATTGTTATATTTAATGTGGTTTATAATTTTGGTTTTAATATTTTACTTAGTAACTCATTAGTGCTTAGTTTTTATGGCTTTGTCTTTTTCTCTTTTGATGTGGTACAGTTTAAACATATTCATATGAATTAAGCAAGCAATGTACCCCCACTTCCTCTCCTCTGGTGGCCAGAAATCTAGGACTGAAATGAGGAGCTGACCATACTCATCTCTGGGACAGCAGGCCTGTGAGCACCCACTGCTGAGAATACTCACAGACTGAGCATTATTGGAAAACTGAAATATTTAATGGTTCCAACTATTGATGTTCTCCTTTGTTTTTGGCTACAGATAGGGAAAATGGGAAGCTTTTTGAAAAATAGCATTTTTTTTTTTTTTTAAAGAAAAGGACCTGGCCAACTATTAGCTATCAGTTTTCTAAGAGGTTGAGTTATTTTTCCTGTTTCCTCTTCACAAAATATTTACAGCATTGCATATTTTATTTGGCCTCTGAAAGACCAAATCTGAAAGTACAAAACAACAATTTCCAGTTGATTAATTTTTGGGCCTTTGAATTTATGCATTTAGGTAAGCCAAATATCTGTCATTTTCTAAGTGGAATACTTTTTTTTTTGGCATAAGTCAAATGCTTTAAATCTTATACTTGTTCTTTTAGATCATTGGTTCCAACTTCTGGTAGTCAGATGTTCATAATTAAAAAAAATTGTTGAAGTATTCACATATGCTTATTTTTAAAAAATTTATGCAGGTATACCATATTTAACATGAATATTATAAAACTCATTATTTAACTTTTCACATGGTTGTATCGTGACTCTCCAACAAGATTGCTAATTTTTGAGGCAGGGATACTTAATTTTTTCTCATATCTAGTAAAGACCTATTCACATCATTTGTTTATTGATTGATTTACATCTGTGTCTCACCTAATCCAACAGTGAAATAGGCATTTTAGGATCTTATCACTTAGCTCAACATCAACCAGATATGCCTAGTTCCTATTAACATCTGCCATACTCTGCCTATGTATGTCAAATCCAGTTCGAGGCAGCTTGATAACATTAGTTTCTGATGAAGATTATGTATGAAGTGAAGGAACTTTGTTGATTACCCCAGATGCATCTGAAATCATCATATGTGTCAGTGTTGTGGTGAAGCAGGAGGAAGTGGAACTCTTGTTGTTTGGAAGATTAGTGAATGAACCATATGTTAGGGATCATTCTCTGCATGAAAATTATATTTCTTTTAGCCAGTATATCTAGCCAACTTCAGATTCCTTGTAAATCTGTTTTGCTTCTATTACCAAAGATCAACCATGGACCTTCCAGAAATTGTATAATTTTTTTCCCCTAGGAATAGAATTAAAAAAAAGAAAACTCAACAGCAAAATACTGTATCTACCACCATGATGACTTACCAACTCAACGTTGTTTTGGGGGAGTTTGTAATCATAGGAGTAAGGATAGAGCATCATCTGAGAGTAGGAGTGGATTGTCAGATATGCTTTGATGGAAGAGAGGTGGTTGCGGACGAAATCAGCCACAGCCTTGGTCTCTTTTTCAGACTCTGCAGCAGATCCACAGTAAGTTTCATCGCATGGGTTTGTAGAGGCTCCGATACCTGGAAAAACATGATGCTGTTAATGGCAAGTGGTCATCTACTGATGTTTCTACAGGGCGTGTTTCAGAATTTCCAACTACAGTGTTAGAGAGTTAAAAAAATAAGTTGTTTTCACAAGAGTTTTTATAATCATCCCATGTATGTATACATTATAAAGTATATATACTTTTAGTCACAAGATTATGGTGCTTTTAAGCTAACAGGGTAAAAACTTGCATGCGGAATCACCAATATGTCCCTGTGTGTGTGCTCAGTCTTGGCTGATTGGGACCCCGTGGACTGTAGCCCACCAGGCTCCTCTGTCCATGGAATTTCCCAGGGAAGAATACTGGAGTGGGTTGCTAGCTCTTCCTCCTTAGGACCTTCCACTCAGGGATCAAACCTACGTCTCTTGCGTCTCCTGCATTGGCAGGCAGACTGTTTACCAGTGGTGCCACCTGGGAAACCCTAATGTCCCTGTGTAGTACTGAACGAGGAGATCAGTATAATATAAGAAAACTAATGAGAGGGGACAAATACCCATGAGAAATTTCTGTGTTACTGTAATCATTTACTGAGAGTTGAATCACAAAATTATAATTCTATCACATTTTTGTTTAAGTAATTGTTTAAATAATTATTTAATGATGATTTCCTCTAGGTTGTACATCCTACAAATAGTAGGGTTATGTCTGGTTTGTTCAGTCTTATGTTTCCAGCATCTAACACAGCTGGGAACACAATAGAATAGGCAATGCCTCTTTATTGACTGAATATATAAACTGTTTATTGTCTGTGCTTTTAGAAACCTAGAACCTGAAAGTATAAAATTTTATAGTTTTTCTTGTTTTTGACACTGTTGTGTTTTCCTCTGTTATTTTGCTTCCTGTGCTTTACATGATGTAAGCAAAACAGTCAGCATGATACTTACTGCACCAACCAGCATCAAAATTTCTGTTGAGGTCTGTGCCAGTGCAGGTAGATGCAGCATTGGTGGAGCGGGTCTTTCTCCACATTCGGTTCTGAAAGTGCAGTGTATGGTTAGGCCAAGTATAACAGAATGGTTAATTTTAATTTCATCAGCCCCTCTTAGTATTGGTTCTTATACCGTGGTCCAGGTGTAGATGTAGCCATCAATGTTGACCACAGGCAAGACATAAAAGTCTAGCTTGTCGAGAAATTCTGTCATGTGGATCTCACTTCCATAGGTCCGAACAGCCTGTGTACAAATTACAAAGCAAAATTTTATGGAAAATGGTCTGCATTATGCACTGAAATTTACAAAGACTGGACAAATGTTGACTCTGATAACAAAAGTGGTTACCCTTTTTGAGGCAGAGATTATTAATATTGAAAAAAAGCAAATAGCAAAGTATTACTAATAGTTTTGTTTAAAATAGTTTCTGATTCTCTGTTTCTAAGTACTGTATTTTATCCACACATAACTCATTTAGTTATTATTTTTATTTTAACTTTTTAAAGATGGACAAAATTGTAATAAAATTAAAGACTTTTAAAGAACATAAATGCTTCTTTCCTTTGAAATAGTAATTGCAATAACTTTTTTTCAAAGCTAGTAGGATATGAGAGTAAGGCCTATTCCTAGTAAGTAAGGAATGTCTGTGGATGGCTTTGCATGTTCCTTATAATATTATCTAGAAATTTGTTTAATTTTGATGAGACTTCCTGTAGACGGTCTCACTAGAGGAAGTGGCTGACATGGAAGAATGAAGAGGCCTCCCACTGTGAAGTGAGATCACTCTGATGGGTTTTGGAGAGGCTCTCACCAAGTCTCCAAATTGCACGATGATGGAAGTCTTCTTACTCCCCTTTCTTGAGAAAGGAGCTCTGTTAAGGGTCTAGCTCTTCTTGATAAGTGATGTGGACACTTATGTATGAATGGAGGAGCTTATACTGATTTATTGTATTCTCTTAGTCACAGTTCCTCAGCCCCAGGATCATATTAAATTTACCTTCAGCTCTTCCCTAGGCTTGCTTGAATAGATTTTAAAATATTTAAGACTTCTATGTAGTAGTGGTTTTTAAATACTCTTTGTGGCTCTACACATGTATGTTTATTAATACTTGACAAAGCATGTGCTTTTTAGGTTGGAGGAGGTATAAAGTATGTTTTGTTGGTGGTCTATAATTGGAGGTAGCCAAAGTGATGATGCAAGTTCTTTCTCCTAGAGAGCAGATGGTGAGTGTGCATGCTAAATCACTTCAGTTGTGTCTGACTCTGCAACCCTATGGTCAGTAGTCTGCCAGCCTCCTCTGTCTATGAGATTCTTCAGGCAAGAATACTGGGGTGGGTTGCCATGCCTTCCTCTGGGGGATCTTCCCAACCCAGGGGTTGAACCCATGTCTCTTGCATCTTCTGCATTGGCAGGCAGATTCTTTACCACTAGCGCCACCTGGGAAGTCCTGTAGATGGTGCAATAACTCACTGAAATTAAATGGTGTCAATTGGACACATAACATGTCTAGAAACCAAGAGCCTAATGAATAGATACAGAAAATGCTTTACACAAAAGTATATTGTATATAATAATATTCTTATATTGTTAAAGTACTTCAATATTTTAAATGTAATTTTACTTTTGAGATAATTTTAGAAACTTATAGAAGAGTTGCAAGTACAGGGAGTTCTCATATACCCTTCACCCAGGTTCCCTAAATGTTACCATCTTACATAACCATGGTACAATGATCAAAGTGAAGCAATTAATAAGGGTACAGTACTATAAACTATAGACTTTAATTCAGATTTCACTATTTTCTTTTCACTAATGTCCTTTTTCTATTGCAAGATCCAATCTAGGCTCCCACATTGTATTTGGTTGTCATATCTCCTTAGTCTCTTCTTATCTGTGACAATTCCTTTGACTTTTCATTATGACTTCGACATTGTTAATGAGTACTGGCCTGGGTATTTTACAGAAGGTCCCTCAATTTGAGTTTATTATTATTATTTTTTTTTTGTAATGATTAGAAGGAGGTTGTGCATTTTGGGAAAGAATACCAAAAAGATGGTTTATCTTCTTAGTGCACAATATCAGATGTTACATGATATTGATTATATCTTACACTGGTGATGATACTGGTGTTGTTAACCTGATCACTTGGTTAAGGTAGTCACTGCTAGGTTTCTCTATGATAAATTTTGCTTGTGTAATATAGTATAATACATTTTGGGGGAGATGGTTTGATGCTGCAAATAACCTATTTCTCTTTAAACTTTTACCCCATAATTTTTGTATCCATCTGTAGGTTTTCATGAAGTATTTATTATTATGGTGCTCTAATGATGGCTTTCTGTTTTGCTTATTTGTACATCCATTAGTTGTAATTCTTCCATAAGAAAGCACTGTTCCTTCCTTTTCTTTCTTGACTGAATTATCTTTTTATATCATTTATGGGCTTATGGGTATTTAAAAGGGTTTTCACACATATCTTACCTTGACCTTTATAAAGGAGTGAAAAACAGTATCATTTACAGTAGGGGCTCCTATGTGTTATTTTCTTTTATTCTGAAATATACACTGATTATTACCTAGGAGATAATGGTCAAGTTAGTGGTTTACCCCAATCACAACTTTTCAATAACCTATTCACTGTACTTGCTACCTGTTAGCCTTTTTCGCAAAGGTGGGTGGGAAAATTAAGATGAGTGAAATTCCAATAAATAGAATTTGCTAACTGTTTTAAAATTTTGCCTTATCAAGTTTTCTAGGTGACCTTTATAGCTTGGAACTTGGAATTATGATTTTTTTCTGTGCTGCTGTTCTCTTTTATTATAGCTAATTTATAAGGGATTGATTGAAATAAAAAAATACTTTCTACTTTGCTGTGTCAGTAATCATCCTACATACTGACCTCTCTGACAAACCACTGGCAAAATGCAGGGGAAATCCACTCTCTGGCATGGAAACCACAGTCCATGAAAATGGCAGGCTTATTTGATCCAGGTTTGCCAACCTATTGCAAACAAAAGGAAAAGGAAGACCATGATTCATCACATTCAGAGGTTAACATTCACTACCTGTCTGGGGTTTGGACTCCACTGGTGACACTTGACAGCAACAAGAGATATATTCCATGATTAAATTAAAACATAATACTTGCACAGTGTATTCTTGCCTGTAGACACTCACAGTGTTTGAGCTGGAGGCTTACATGGCTGTTTGTTATTTTTATTAAGCTTGACAAGCTCATATTTTCAGAAGATGCTTGATTACTCTGCTTAATTGTACTCATATGGAGGTTATTTTCTGTTGCTATTATTAGGTGACATGACCAAGATGACTGGATAAGTAATTAGAAGTAATCATGATTGTTGCTAATATTGTAAGATTTTTTCCTTTTCTCCCACTTATTCCTTGTCTTTTTATTTTCTTCATTAGAGTTGCATGATAAAAATGGCATTAGAGGACGACAGTAACAAATTGTTGATCGCTGTGTAATGTTGTCTGATAGACATGAAGTTTATGAACCTCTTTAGCAAATGGATTTGCAAACAACATCTGGGAGAGGAGAATTCCATCAAGGTAGATGATCATTTACGTTGCTTACAGGAATGTGGTTAAATTTATAGGACTTCTCCTATTTTATTGCATTTTTTCCTTTTGGATAAATCAAAATAATGATTTAAAAATTCACACATGATAAAAGAATCTGGATACTCTGTTTGATTCCCTGAGGGATGTAGGCAGAGAAAGAGTTATAACAATGTTTGAGATGAACGTGTCTGTGAAACAGATGTTACTGTGTTAGAATTCATTGATTTAAAGTGCTCAGACATGGCAAGGTTATGGTTAAAAAGGATTACCTTGAGGAGGTATATAGTGTTTCCTAAAAATGTAGTTCCGATGGCACTGCGAGAGATGAGGTCTGGATTTTCACTGGCGACTTGTTCAGTCCATGCCTCTATCTACGAAATGGAACCATTGATGGATTAATGTGACATTCTCAGTTCAGTTCTCAAGGCAATGTCTGTCTAAATCACATATACTTCATACCGTTTCCCATTTGTTGTACTTCTCATAACTGTGTCCAGTAGCACGGACTCTGCTATCAAACTGAGCCTCCAGCATGGATCTCAGGTTGCTTATCAATACCCTGTAATAAACCAGAGGAAGTGCTCCTGTGAACATAAGCATGTTTCCCAGTGAACATATGCAACAACCCAGAGTCTCTGCTAGTCAGATGTGTCCTCTGATTATGCTCTTCAACTTGAGCTACTTGTCTCAGAAAGTGAGTAAATCATTGAGAAGGGTACCAGAGAGTATGAGTAAGGCAGGCTCTTCTTTGGCCCGAACTTGTTTGGCTGTCCTTGGACCTTAAATTTGAAAAATGATTTCCCTGGTATCTGGGGCACTCTGGGTCAGGGCCTTGGGCTGCCGCACAAAGGCATGCCCTCAAGCCCACCTATGGTCTTTCTTGCTCAAGACTTCCCTTGTTTTAGCACTGAAAGCCCCATGTCCCAGCAACCCATTCATTCCCAGGAAAATTGGGACATCCAGTTACCTGAGGCCTTTCTTTAGGTTTTGAGAAAAATACCTCGATGGCTGGAAATTCAGAAATATTAACAAGCTATTAAAGCTTTATTAGACAAAAGAACACTGAGTTTAAAGTACTAGCTTCTGCTTGTCTTTCTTTTGGCATGTTTAAAGTAATCTAAGAGTGGCCCTGTAGCAAGGTAACACGAAAATTGCTGACAGAAACTTTGAGGCCTGCCATTTCCTAAAAACGATTATTCGGGTGGAAGTGTGTATTATAAGAGGCAAGGGTGAAGGTGTGGGTATGTGTGACTTTGACTTTGTAGCTTCTGAATGGAAAGTGTATTTAGAAGGGACAAAATTTTATGAGCATTAATGTCCTTGGTCATAGCACTGTAAACATTATGGGCAGTAGCTAGCTTGCATAAACTTCTATTATCCACAGTCAAGCCTTGAAATATTTTTATCTGACACACAGAGAATTGTAGCCGCACATCAAAAGTCTCTTCCGAGTGCCCCAAGGGCATTCTGATGAAGTATGTCAGGGACATTCTCTGAACCTCCCTTCTGGTCTCTCCTTCATTTGGTTAACTTGGGCGTGAACTTGCATCTGTTTATGGAAAAATGCAGTAAATCAATACTAAATGGTATGGATTTCCTAGCAAGAAGGAAACACTGTCTTAAGGTCTTAACTCTCTTAAGGTAGTATTAAAAAAATAAAATGGAAAAGGAGAAGAGTTTAAAATTTATTCTGTGGAAAGAGAATTTCCCACTAAGCACACCCATCAGTACTTTGTTAGTGTATTCATTTCTATGGTTGCTGTTAGTTAGCACAAACTAAGTGGCTTAAAACAACGTGAATTTATTATTTTATGATTTAGAAGTCCAGCACAGGTCTTGCTGGGGTAAAAATCAGTGTGTCCACAGGGATATGCTCCTTTCTGGAAGCTCCAGGGGAGAATCTGATTCCTTGCCCTTTATAGCTTCTAGAAGCTGCCCACATTTCTTGGCTGTTTGCCCTGCTCCATTTTCAAAGCCAGAAACAGCAGTTCAAGTCCTTCTCATGTTTCATCACTCTGACCTCCTCTTCTGCCTCTCTCTTCCTCTTGTAAGGACCCCGTGATTACTTTGGGGTCATCTAGAATGCCGCGCTGTATGCTGTGCTCAGTTGCTCAGTCTTGTCTGACTCTTGCGACTCCTAGCCTACCAGGAGTCTGTAGGCTACCAGGACTGTAGCCTACCAGGCTCTTCTGTCCATGGGATTTTCCAGGCAAGAATACTGACTGGAGTGGGTTGCCATTTCCTGTTCTAAGGGATCCTCCCCACCCAGGGATTGAACCTGTGTTTCCTGCATTGGCAGGTGAATTCTTTACTATAATGCCAGCTGGGAATCCCATATATTTAGAATAATCTACCTATTTTAAGTTCAGCCGCTTAGCAGCCTTAATTCCATAGCAACCTTAATTCCATATACATTCTTAACTTTTCTTTGCCATTAACGTAACACATTCAGATGTTCTAGAGATTGGAATGTAGTCCTTTTCTTGGGGCGGGGGCAGTCATTCTGCTTGCTATGGTTAGGAACAATGATTATAATAAGTGATTATTATTTGATTATATAAGTTAATTATAACACCCAAGTTGGATTGTTAGGAAATAGGGTAGAATTAGGAAGAATCTAGAGTTAGAAATCGAAAGATGAGGGTCATGGTTTTGCCTCATATGTAGATTGGTTTCAGCAAAGCCATTTAATCTCTGGGCCTTACTTTCATAATTTTTATGATGAGATATTTGGTTAGCTGATATTCAGTGTCCTTTTCAGTTCTAACATGCGATGACCTGACTCAGATTCATAGGTCTTGGTCATTTATATAGATTTTTCAAGGTTTATGAATAAAAGTTAAACTATAGTAAAGTTGCCAGTTATGGGCTTCCCTGGTGACTCATGCCATAAAGAATCTGCCTGCAATGCAGGAGACTCAGCTTTGATCCCTGGGTTGGAAAGATCCCATGGAGAAGGGAATGGCTACCCACTCCAGTATTCTTGCCTGGAGAATTCCATGGACAGAGGAGCCTGGCAAGTTACAGTCCATGGGGTCACAAAGAGTCAGACATGACTGAGCGACTAACACTTTCACTTTTTCACTTCACCATCTTCATAAACTCCAGGGAAGCAAGTGTCTAGAATAGAGTTAGTTTAGGAAAATGGTTTTCAAATGTAACTAAAAACTAAAAACAAGCAAAGCCAAAGCAAGCAAAGCCAAAGCAAGCAAAACAAAAACCTTGAAAACCAAAAATCAGTAGGCAGAAACCTTTAAGAAAACAGCTATATTCCAAGATCATCAATTTGAAAGAACAATCCTGGCTGGTAAGTATAAGCTTCTCTAACAGAATGGCAAAACTAAAAATACAAGAGGAAATGGTCAATGACATCCACTTTCCCTTTATCAAGATTTTCCATTTTCAGTGAACAAGTAAAATAATCATCTAGGTCACATGGCTTCTTAATGGGTGCCCAGAGAAAAGAAATCATGAATTAATTGCTCCCAGCCTCAGGACATTCAATAGACATTTGTATCCATAACCATGGTGATTTCTGACCTACCATGAACAGCTCTAAATGGAGTAGGAAGTAGGGTTTCCACAGCATGTTGCAATATCTTTACTTTTTCATCCAATCTTCAGATTCAAATTATTTGGGAGAATAAGTGACTACTTGGAGGTTGGTGTTTTGTTTGGTACTAAAAGGAGACATTCTGTTAGAGTTATTATTATGTTAAATATTAAACATTTTAATCAATAATCAAAACAAAGAAGCATAATAAAACCAATTAGATTTAAGATGACACCCAAGAATAAAAGTGTCCTCTAGTAACTTACAAAAGACTATCAGAATGAGGTTGAAATGTGGTGCTGATTTTTGCCTGAAGGTAAGGGATTGACCTTAAATGAACCCTTCCAGCCCTATGATTATTTGATTTTATTAGATTTAGGATAAAGCACTACTTTAGCTATATTACAAAATATTATTACTAAATAATGAGCTTCTATTCCAGGAGATTAAAACAATGCCTCTTAATGTAACAGGGACTGCATTACAGCTCCAAAGTGCAGAGGCATGTACACTATTTTATACTTTTATATGTTTCTTTTGTAGTGCTCTCCAACTTCTGTTTTTTCAAGTATGCATGCAAATTAGATAAGAGACTCCCAACAAAGCAAGAAATACAATGTGTGAGGAGGAGAGACATGACAGTTTTCTCTCCCTTTTAGATTCCTGAAAATGGAGTATTTGGTCACTTCCCAGACTACACATCCATTGCCACTGAAGAACATTACTGTGTACACATTGTTATCCAAGGACACTTTACTATTCAGATCTGCAATATGCAGAAAAATGTTACAGATAGAGAGCAACAATCATTCTCTTCCTGGATTGAGTAGGACATAGACCCACCGAAAGGTTCTGTCGACGTTCAGAACCATAAGTGCGAGATTTACACCCTTCAATTCTTAGTCTTTGTGTACCTAGGGTACAACATAAGCATTTAAAAATATAGTTATTTTCCTTGGTGCACACATTTTGAATTTTTTCCATGATAGTTCAGAATCTGATTAAAACTACCAACTGATGCAAGTCTTGGTGAAGAGAGCTGGAATCACTGAAAAATCTGAAAAGCTGTTTTGGTGAAATGTGTGCAGTAAATGGTTCCTGTTACATAGAAAGTGAAAGTGTTAGTCGCTCAATTGTGTCCGACTTTTTGCGACTCCATGGACTGTAGCTGGCCAGGCTCCTCTCTCCATGGGATTCTCCAGGTTAGAATGCTGGAGTGGGTTGCCATTCCCTTCTACAGGGGATCTTCTCGACCCAGGTATTGAACCTGGGTCTCCTGCACTGCAGGCAGATTCTTTACTGTTTGAGCCACCAGGGAAGCCCGTTACATAGAAAAACTGCAAATTCTTGCTGGCAGGAAACCATCTAAATACACATTATCTACCATACAAGGTAATAATGGGATGCCCAGGGACTGCTTGCAGCCCTGGCAAAGATATTGCTGGTGTGCTTCTACAGGATTTCTAGGGACTTGTTATTACTTAATATTTAGAAAATTATAAGCCACTAATGTGCTAAGCAAAAATTAACAAGATCTTGTCCTCAGGGAACATCCTGTGTTCTATATGAGACAGCATTCATACATAGTTCCCTAAAAGTTTACCTGGTATAAAAGTGCATGAATTTTCTACCTGCTAAAAGAAGACTGATACTCGATTAGAAGCTCTTCTACCATTTTGTGATCTGAGTAGAATAAGGACATCAATTCAAGCAACTAGGGTTAGCTTATGGTCGCTGATCTTCCTTTTGTTTTTCTTGAAGACTTTTAGAGAAACTGTCATCTTTTTGAATATTATTGAGGGCTCCTAAAGGCTGGGATTTTAGAAGTCCTTCCTAGTGTAATGAAAAGAGCAAAATATCACAGACATGAATCTCAGTCACATTTTGAAACTTACTGTTTTATATCTTTGTTTTAAAAAGATAGTCAATTCTTAAGGTCACATTTTGACACTTCCCTCAGGCTGAAGCAGATAGCTAAGCTGTGTGAAGTATGATAATGGGGTTAAACAAAACAGTTTCTGTTGACCTTTAAAAAATGTATAATCTCCCTCTTTATACAGTAGTACAAATAGTAAACCATAACAGCATTCACAGTGATAACAATGTCAGTTGCAATTTATTTATATATTGTTTAGTTTCATCTTCACAACAGCCCTTTGAAAGTGGTATTATATTTATCTTCACTTTATGAAAATATGATTCTAAGGATCCTTTCTTTATAAAGTCAAGGAAACTGAAGCTCAGAAAGGTTAAGCAAATTATCCATTGTCACACAGCCAGGAAGTTGCAGACTCAGGATTTCAGTCTTATGTATTTTTTTCCCAAAGCATTTGCTTGTTGCATTATGCTGCACCACTTCTCCTGATGGAGGTGAAGATTTTATAGGTGATAATTTTGATACCTTTACTGGCATAAATACTATTCTATATTTTTAAGATGTAAAAAATAATAGAAAATTTCTGTTAAAATTTTGTAGGTCAATTTCTCAAAATGTAATGGAGACTTGTGCTTGTGGTTGGGGATTGTCAGATAAATATTTGATGGTTCAGGACTGGAGGTGGAGACTCTCTCTTTGCTCCTCGCTGACCCACTCTTTGGAGGAAAAACTCTGCTTTAGACTAAAGACTAAAGTTGAATTTTTCTACCTTAGTCATTTATTTTAATTATTCCCACCTTCCCTTAAATGAAGATGGAGGGAAGTTCTAAGTCTAAGCATCAAGTCTGTTCTCTGCCCAGAGTGTGATTTTTTTCCTTGTCTTGTCTGGCTAACTCATCAGTCTTTTAATTCTCAGTTGAAGGCTTCTTTCCTAGTATGGCCCCCTGTGATCCTTCAACTTAATCTATTCCCCTGCATCTCTAACTCTTCGCTCTTCTTGACATCTGTTAAAGGTATTGCAATCCTTTGTTCATTTTCCTCTGAAGGGGTGGGTCCTATCTTTTCCCAGCATTTATTGTATGATAGATTGGCGCTCACTATCTATTTGTTGGATCAACAGATGGACAACTTCCTTCACTTGGGAGAACATTGTAAACTAGGAGCAGGTCAAATATCTGGCTAAAAATTTGGGATTCTAGAGCCAGGCCTGTTTTTATTAGGGCAATAACTCAACACAAAGTCTCTCAGGCCTAACGTCATCAGACTTGAAATTCAGGGCCAGCTCTGCCGTGACCTTTGTGTGGGGCCCTGAGGACGCCAGTGTCTTGGTCTTATTGTTATCTTCCTGGGATGAGAGCATACCTGACAGAGAATTTTCATAACCATAAAACATAAGCTTACTCATATTGTAGTCCGTTCTGCCCCAGAAAGTCTTCCACAGCGACAGTATCTTCTGCTTCAACATGGAAGTCAACTGTACTGTGAGGTTTGATTTGTGTGACTGAATCTGGTTTCCAGAAATCCAGCTGAATAAGGAATAAGACATATTGCATTGGACACCAATAATTCAATGGGTGAATCATCACTAGCGAGCACACTACCCCCGTGAATTATTATGAATCCAATTATCCATGAAATCTCTTATAAATATCTCCTTTATATATCTCCTTTATTTTTGAGTGGACAAAAGTTGGGACCAAGCAGTTGGATGTCAACAAAAGTGTTTATACACACATACATACACAGCATTAATTATCAACAAGGATGAGGAGCATATGATTATCTCCCATAATGGTATTTAATTGCAGTGTTCTATAGCTGCTCTCTTCTGTTTATTGATTTTCCAGAACAGTTGCTTATTGGTGACAGCAGTGTTTGTGGTAATGGATATATGTGATAAATAAATGATGCTGAATTACCTGGAGCCCAAACTTTAATGGAGAGAAATGGAGCTTTCCCTTTTACTTTTTAGTGAACTCATTGTATGAGCTGCTCTTGGAACTCAGTGCCGTACAAGTCACACTCATGTGGGAACCAGACCATCCCTGAGCTGTGGAGAACCCTTCAGGGAGGACAACTGTACCTTTCCGCGGTGGTCATCTTGGCACCACGACAAAATCAAGATAGTCTCAAGAGTCCAACAGTGTGCTGACATTTTCATTTGTTCAATTATTTGTCAGCGATCACTGAGGGCCTACTATGTGACAGATTTTATCTTCTTTGGCTCCAAAAGCACTGTGGATGGTGACTGCAGCCATGAAATTAAAAGATGCTTGCTCCTAGGAAGAAAAGCTATGACCAACCTAGACAGCATAATAAAAAGCAGAGACATTACACAAAGTCAGAGCTATGGTTTTTCCAGTAGTCATATATGGATATGAGAGTTGGACCATAAAGTTCAGTTCAGTTCAGTTCATTTCAGTGGCTCAGTCGTGTCCGACTCTTTGCAACCCCATGAATCACAGCACGCCAGCCCTCCCTGTCCATCACCAACTCCTGGAGTTGACTCAAACTCATGTCCATTGAGTCGGTGATGCCATCCAACCATCTTGTCCTCTGTCATCCCCTTCTCCTCCTGCCTTCAATCTTTCCCAGCATCAGGGTCTTTTCCAATGAGTCCACTCTTTGCATCAGGTGGCCCACGTTTTGGAGTTTCGGCTTCAACATCAGTCCTTCCAATGAACACCCAGGACTGATCTTCTTTAGGATGGACTGGTTGGATCTTCTTGTAGTCCAAGGGACTCTCAAGAGTCTTCTCCAACACCACAGTTCAAAAGAGTCAATTCTTTGGCACTCAGCTTTCTTTATAGTCCAACTCTCACATCCTTACACGACTACTGGAAAAACTATAGCCTTGCCTTGACTAGACAAACCTTTGTTGGCAAGTCATGTCTCTGCTTTTTAATATGCTGTCTAGGTTGGTCATAACTTTTCTTCCAAGGAGTAAGTGTCTTTTAATTTCATGGCTGCTGTCACCATCTGCAGTGATTTTGGAGCCCCCCAAAATAAAGTCAGCCACTGTTTCCATTGTTTCCCCACTATTTGCCATGAAGTGATGGGACCAGATGCCATGATCTTAGTTTTCTGAACGTTGAGCTTTAAGCCAACTTTTTCACTCTTCACTTTCATCAAGAGGCTCTTTAGTTCTTCACTTTCTACCATAAGGATGGTGTCATCTGCATATCTGAGATTATTGATATTTCACCCGGCAATCTGACTGGAGAAGGGAATGGCAAACCACTTCAGTATTCTTGCCTTGAGAACCCCATGAACATTATAAAGAAGGCTGAGCACCAAAGAACTGAATCTTTTGAACTGTGGTGTTGGAGAAGACTCTTGAGAGTCCCTTGGACTGCAAGGAGATCCAACCTGTCCCTCCTAAAGGCAATCAGTCCTGAATATTCATTGGAAGAACTGATGGTGAAGCTGAAGGTCCAGTACTTTGGCCACCAGATGCAAAGAACTGACTCATTGGAAAAGACCCTGATGCTGGAAAACATTGAAGGCAGGAGGAGAAGGTGATGACAAAGGACGAGATGGTTGGATGACATCACTGACTCAATGGACATGAGTTTGGGCAAACTCTGGGAAGTAGTGAAGGACAGGAAAGTCTGATGTGTTGCTGTCCATGGGGTCACAAAGAGTCAGACATGACTGAGTGACTGAACAACAACAATAAAAAACAACTATGTCCTAGGCTCTGCACCTGAGACTAGGAACACACTCATGAGCAAATCAAACATGGGGAGATTTTAGAGGCAATTACCCACAAAGGTAGGATGACATATTTGATAATTCCAATGTTTTTCTTTGTGAATGTGTGGTTTCAAATCTCCTTTTTTCCTTGGGAAAATGTTAACCAAGGACATCCTGCCTCTAACAGGTCTCTGATTTTCTCTTCTTTTCTTGAGCTGAATAAAGGCCTAGAAGCCTAAGGTGACCCTGACATTGGATCATTCTGTGCTCTTTGTCTCCCCCAGTACCTGTTCAGATATTTATGGGCTAATCTCAGGCTAGAGATGTGGCAGGTGGTGATATTTAGGACTGTTGCTTTGGAACTTGGGAGTTTGGTCAGACTTAGAGGTTGTTAAATAGAAACTGATGATGTAAGATATTAAGATGACTCAATTTTA
The DNA here is from genome assembly GCA_024291935.2 of Okapia johnstoni. Taxonomy (NCBI): domain Eukaryota; kingdom Metazoa; phylum Chordata; class Mammalia; order Artiodactyla; family Giraffidae; genus Okapia; species Okapia johnstoni. Next base: position 45,472,307 of record CM044323.1, read on the forward strand.
GATATGCCTGTGGAGAACCCAGTTGCCTATCTCCCGTCCTGGTAATCTTCCAGCTACTGCAGATGTCTAGAGGATGCTGAATCATGAGTCAGGGTCATAGGGAATGTTAGCACAGTGGGAGGTGTGACATTAGGATTACACAGGAGGGATTTCAGAAGAAAGATAGTGAGTGTGGTTGTCATTAAGTTGCTGAAAGGAGAGAGTATTGATAATTTGATAAGGATTGGCTACAGAATGGGATGAGAAGATAAAGATGAGAAGTTAAAAGATAGTGAAGGAAGCTTATCATGATAAAGATAGAGAAAGCAAGAGCTGGTGATGAATTCTAGTTAGTGAGCACTGTAGAAAGAAGTGCCATGAAGACAAGCACATTATAGGAGAAGTTTTTAAAAGTTAACTCTGGGGCTTCTCTGGTGGCTCAGTGGAGAATGAGACTCTGCCTGCCAATTCAGGAAACACGGGGTTCGATCCCTGATCTTCAAAGGTCCCCCATGCCCCAGGGCAACTAAGTTCATGCACCACAACTACTGAGCCTGTGCTCTAGAACCCAGGAACCTCAACTACTGAGCTCATGAGCCACAATTACTGAAGCGCATGTGCCCTAGAGCCTGTGCTCTTCAACAAGAGAAGCCACTGCAATAAGGAACTCATGCACTGCAACTGCAGAGTAGCCCCCACTTCCTGCAACTAGAGAAAGCCCATGCAGCAATGAAGACCCAATACAGCCAAAATAAAAAAATAAACAACAGTACCAAAAAGTTAACCATGAATGTGTGTTCTTCATAAATATCTGTCATTCCATGGTGGGATGGGAGAGGGCGGTGTATCTTGATTACAGACACAGAGGTTGAGAATTGGTAAAGAACATAAAGTTCTCCAAGCACATGTAGGCAATTAGACAGTGCCCTACTCACACAACACTGGGACCTTTTAGTGTTGCTCAGGAGACTCCTCACTGCCAAGATCTACATATCTGTGCTTGAAAGCTCTCCCAGAACTGGAAAAGGCCTAACAGCTCACAGCAGGCAGGAGCTGCCAAAGAAGCACTTTCCAGAGAAGTGCTTAATCAATGACCCTAGAAAGTAAGTGTCTAAATACTCCAATTCTCTCACTTCTCAGGTGGGATAATTTTGCAGTGTGTGGTTTGCACCCTTTCCTAGAGTTTCTCTGTAGGATGAAGCTCTAGTCATCCTGTATGCTAGCCGACTTTGTAGTGTCCCTTCTGTTGGCTGCCCTCCCTTATCTGCATCACTCCTCACTTCTCTGCCCAGGCTCCCTTTACTTTCCAAGTGAAATCTGCTATTGAATCTTTGTCTAAGGATCTGCTCTGGAAGAACCTATGTTAAGATATTAGCTTTCCACCTAGAGTAACACAACATCCTTGGCGATAGTTCTAATACAATCTTGAATATATCTAGTACTGCTTCAGAACAGCCTAATTGCCTTATAGATGGTTTTCTTTTTGATATTAAATTGAAAGTTGCCTACCCTAATCTCTTAACCTCTTGTCCATCTGTCTTGGCTCTGCCAAATATTGGTGTGTGTATATATATACACACATACATATATAAAAATATATATATTTTACAAATGGGATAGAGAAATCTCATAAACATGTTTGAAGAAGGACTTGCTGACCTAACCTGAAATCTCTTAAAACCTTCAGTTTGACAAGGAGAAAACTGGTCAGCAAACATACATCCAACACTATGGAGTCCTACAAATATGATGGATACTTACTAACCTGGGCTTAGTAACCAGTGCTTCTTAAGAGACATGCAGCCAAAAATCAGGAAGATCATAGCCCCAAAGATGTTTTTAATGCATTAAGTATGGTTACAAATAATAAACTTAAAACATTAGCACAAAGAGATAAATATAAATTTCAATAATTACCAACACTTTGTGAGTGAGATCTATGTTTAAAATGTGGAAGTAGAGTAAAATATATGATCTGAGCTGTGGGGAATTGAATTATAAGTTAAGGAGTTGCCACTAGTGGTAAAGAGTCCACCTGCCAATGCAGGAGACACAAAAAACACAGATTCGATCCCTGGGTCGGGAGGATCCCCTGGAGTGGGAAATGGCAACCCATTCCAGTATTCTTGCCTGAAAAATTCCATGGACATAGTAGTCTGGTGGGTTACAAGTCCGTGGGGCCACAAATAGTCAGACATGGCTGAGCAACTGAGCACATACACATACACAGAGACACAGATTGAGGTTGTAAATTTATAAATCCACTTATCTGAGTAACAAAGAACCATAAAGAATATTTGTTGGAAGATAAAGGAATAATTCTAAGAATTATTAGAAAAGTGAAAATGTCAACTAAACCATCCATCTGGCTAATAACCAAAGAGTCCGTCCTAAAATGTGATACAAAACCAGCGCAAAAGCAAGATAAAATAGTGTATTCACCTTATATTTTTTTGGGAATAAGAAGAACATGCAAACAAATTAATAATTATGTTGGAGAATGTCTGTTCTTCACATATTTACACATATTTGTTTCTTCACATTGTGTTTGACTGTAAATTCAGCATAGGATTAACTCTTAATTTATCTTGATGGAATTTTCCTTTCTTGTTGAAAGAGGCGATGACTTCTACTCTAGGTCTAGTTCCAGACAGTGGGGAGGAACTTAACAAGTATAATAGGAGTGATGGAACATTAGAAGACTGTAACCACGTTACTTCGGTTGGGTACCTGAATCTAGAGAAACGGAGTTCAGGAAAGTATAGAGAGAAGAGGATAGGTTTTGTGGTGAGTGCCTCTAATAAAGAAACAAGAAGGTAAAAGAAAACCTTTATTATACAATTGAATAATGAAAAGAGGGAGGCTCCTAAAGTCCAGTGTGGTCACAGGTCTCTTCAATACATTCAACTTTTAAAAGGACATGTTCAAAAGCTGGGAGGAAGGACACATGGCCAAGGATGAATACAAAGACTAGATGCCCTTGTAATGATCTTATCAGGAAGGCTACAGTCCAGAATATGCTATACTTGCAAGATTACTAAGAAGAGTAAAACCTCTTTTTCAATCACATTGGAAATAGAATGAATAAAGAAGAAACATGCTGTCTCATGGCTTGGAGCTAAAGCATAATGTTTGCAGCTGAAGAGACGAAGTAACCTTATTTAACTCTTGTGTGGCTTTTGTCTTTTCTAAGGAGTTACGCTATCTCTTATTTTTTCCTACTTCTACTGAGAGATGAAATTACCCTAAGTAAATAATTTTTCACATGTTAAGATTTTAGCATAAATACCTTCTTTGGAAAGAGAACTTTGAGGCCCAGCTTAGATAAGGAGAGAAGGGATTATACTGGTCATGTAAATTACGTTCAGAATCCTGGATCTCATGGTGCATAATAACAAACACATAGTTTTTACTATGTAAATTCTTTCCAAGTGCTTTACTTATATTATTTCTTTTAAATCTCACAAAGTTCTGTAAGGTACATGCTCTTTTCTCCTTATTTGAGACATGAGATGGTTGAGACCCAGAGAGGCGTCCAAGGTCCAGCTAGCAAGTGGTAGAGCCAGGAATTGAACCCAGGAAATCTTAGTCCAGATTCTCTGCTCTTGACTACTAGAAAATGCTGAATTTTAGGTAACTAAAAAGGCAGAGGATGTGACTGCAAAACTTTTTCTCAGCAATCTTAGAGGAATCAGAGCTTGACGGGATCGCTGAAAAGTGGAGGGGGCATGTCTTGGATTTCATAAACAAGAAGACAGGTGAATCTCAGAAGCAGGATCTCCCGGGGCCTGGCATGGATACTGGCAAAGTTAACTGGAAGCAGATGGGTTGTGAATGCTCAGAAAAGGGAGCTGTGATCCTTGGGAGCCAGCACAGTGTACAGCAAGAGTAAGTCAAGCCCAGTTAACTTCATGTGATGATTGAAAGAAAACACTAGCCCACGAGAGTGCTGAATCTGGATCTTAGCAAAATGTTTGACCGAGTCTCTACATTTACATTCTTCTTTATAAGCTGGAAAGCACGGTGCTAGCTGTAGGTAACACCACAGTAACATGGATAGGAGAGAAAACTCATCTGAGATGCATTGATTTATCAATCACTTTCAATGCTTGCTTAACACTGCATCTGGCATACTGGAGACTCTTGATAAATAGATATTAAAAGAATGAATCATGGAAGATGCTTCTAATTCTGTACTGACCCTTTACTTACTTAATATTTTTACTCTATCCATGACAAAGGTAAGAGTCAAGAAGACATGTTTATCAAGCTTGCTGGTGATGTGAAGTTAGGGCAAGTTATTTCCCTGAGTGAATTCATTTTTAAAACTGTCTCAGTTCAGTTCAGTTCAGTTCAGTCGCTCAGTCGTGTCCGACTCTTTGCGACCCCGTGAACTGCAGCACGCCAGGCCTCTCTGTCCATCACCAACTCCCGGAGTCTACCCAAACCCGTGTCCATCAAGTCGGTGATGCCATCCAACCATCTCATCCTCTGTCGTCCCCTTCTCCTCCCACCCCCAATCCTACCCAGCATCAGGGTCTTTTCCAATGAGTCAACCCTTCTCATGAGGTGGCCAAAGTATTGGAGTTTCAGCTTCAACATCAGACCTTCCAATGAACACCCAGGATTGATCTCTTTTAGGATGGATTGATTGGCTCTCCTTGCAGTCCAAGGGACTCTCAAGAGTCTTCTCCAACACCACAGTTCAAAAGCATCAATTCTTCGGCGCTCAGCCTTCTTCACTGTCCAACTCTCACATCCATACATGACCACTGGAAAAACCATAGCCTTGACTAGATGGACTTTTGTTGGCAAAGTAATGTCTCTGCTTTTAAATATGCTACCTAGGTTGGCCATAACCTTCCTTCCAAGGAGTAAGCGTCTTTTAATTTCATGGCTGCAGTCGCCATCAGCAGTGATTCTGGAGCCCAAAAAAGTATGCAATAAAGATAATTTTTAACTGGCTAAATATATAATAAAATCCTGCATTTAGGTTAAAACATCAATTAGGCAAGTCTAGAAGGAAGAATACCTTGCTTCATGTGAGAGGGTGATTCATGTGAGAAAAAAATACCCTGATAGCTTTGATTGACACTAGGTTTACTATAAGCTAAGAGCCTTCTAACTGTTCAAGCTGTAAAAAGAATCTTATACCCCATTAGTAAGTGTCTGCTTTATAAATGAAAGCAGACAGTGACCCTACACTGTGTATTAATTAATCAGAGTACACCTGGAGGTCCATTGTCAATCTGAGAGCTACATTAAAAAAAAAGAAATATAGACAGATTGAGCTATGTCCAGAAGTGACCAGAATGACCAAGAGTCTGTAAACCCGTGCCAAGAGTATTGATAAATCTCAGAAGTGAGACAGTATTTGACTCAGCTAGGTCCAATGGGTCAAGGTTAAGGTAGTTTTCCACTCAGTGTAGTGGTTTGAATGGTTTGTAAGGCAAATGCTACTTTGAAAAAGAAGTATTCCTACTATCCTTGGACTTACTCAAACAGGTTTTATTAGGGCTAGCAACCAGAGATGCTATTTCCACTGAAGAAGTTCAAATTTGAGTGGAAGCCTGCAATAGATGACTTTAAATTCTCTTTCAGATCTAACCTTCTGAATCTGTTTCAGTTTATGACACTCTCTACCTTTTTTTCCCCTCCACATCTTAAAAGCTGAAAAGATAACTATAGAAGGATAATGGATGGATAGATAGATAGATACTTAGAAGCTAGTAGAATGTTTTGGTTTTTATTTATTTTTTATTTTATTTATTTATTTATTTATTTATTTTTTTGCATGTTTTGGTTTTTATATTAATGAAAAGACAGCATTGGATCAAGTAAACTATTTGTGGTCTACAATAGCTCCCTGCCACTAATATATATATATATATATATATATATATATATATACACACATATATATATATATACACACACACACACATACATACACTAATATATATATATATATGTATATACACATACACTGATATATATACATACACACATATATATACACATACACTTATATATATATATATATAATTTAAAATGTGAGTTTTAATCCCATAATACAGTAAATTTTAAAAAAACTAAAGTAGCCTAGAGATTTTGGTTTCTTAATAGTAAAATAAAAGTATGAAAATCACTCATGACTTTTTATCATTTTTACCCCCTTCAAGTCCTAGCATTAAGAGGGCCTGAATCAAGGTTGTGAAAACTCAAGCTTTTTGATTTGGAATGAAAGAAAATCAAAGAGAACAGATGATACATGAGATGTGGAAATAAATTTCAAGTTGGACCAAAGCCCAGTTTTTCTGTAATATCCAAGTTGATCATTTTTCTCTTTTGACTTAGAAGGGAAGTTGCTATACATTAGATGTTCTTTGACCTTTGCAACAATTTTGACTCATCCGGTTGTCATGCTCAGGCAGCTCTTTAAAAAGTTAGCCTAGATTTATAATACTGTAGGGCTTATGGCAATCGAATTTAGGCAGACAAAGAAGGCATGGTGCCACTAAATGTTTTTCAAGTTTTTATTTCTTGCTACAAAAGTGCTGTAGTTAATATTTCATGTCATTTTTCCCTTGATGAAATCACAGTGCAGTCTAAAGATTTTAAAAAATTATGTAAGATTTTTTAAATATTGTTATAGGAAACCTGTAAGCATAGATTGGCATTTACCTGCCTGGTGCTGGCCAACTCATGGAGTAAGTTGATGTGATTTTCATCTTCAACATGGACACGGAACACCTTGTCACTGAATGATGAGATACAGAAGAAGAAGAGAACATTTAAAATTGGGTAATGTGTTCAAATTTTTTGGTTAACAAGGAAGGGCTTGCTAATTTAAGCTGTAGGCTACTTACCCTTCAAAGTGCTCACCAGGATGGTGAGCAGATGCTAGGGTAACGGTCGCCAGAATCACGAATGCCAACATTGTGCCTGATTAGGTCTTTAGGTAGGTTTCACTTGCTTTTATAATCCGGGGTGTTCTCTGTGTTCTGATTGCAAATAGGCACTGTCAGATCTTGATTAATGGTTTTCCTAGCGTTGTTGCCTTGGTAGCTGTGGAAAGTCTAGAAGTCTATCTCTCCCAACACCTGTGAAAACAGAGCAAATAATATGAAGTTCAGCCTATCTAATTTGGATGTCAGACCTTGAATATCTGGAGGAAAAGAAGCTTTTTACATTTTTTTTGTTTTTTATAAAACACTATTTTTATTATATTATTTCTGAATACATTGGGTCTTCGTTGCAGTGCTCAGGCTTTCTCTAGTTGCAGCGAGTGGGGGGTGCTCTCCTGTTGTGGAGCATGGGCCCTGGGCGCTCCAGCTTCAGTTGTTGTGGCACACAGGCTTAGTTGCCCTGAAGCATGTGGGATCTTCTCTGACCAGGGATCCAACCCATGTCCCTTCATTGGCAGAGTGAGTCCCATTCATTGGACTTCTTTACTACTGAACCACCAGGGAAGTCCCAAGAAGTTTTAAATAAAATCTATTTTGTAGCCTTTAATTTTTTTTTGGATTTGAGAAGTACATACAACAAATTCTATAGATTTAAGTATAAAGTTGGTGAGTTTTGACAAATACATACCCATGTAATAAACATCCCAGTATCCCAGTCAAGGTATAGAACATTTTCATGACCCTAAAAAGTTCCTTTGAGCATCTTTTCAATCTATTTCTGTACTCTCCTCAGGCTACCACTATTCCTATTTTTAGCTTCGTGTATTAATTTTGTCTATACTAAAACTTGATATAAATGAGATCATATGGTATATATTTCTTTGTGTCTGGTTTCTTTCATTCGTGATAACGCTTTTGAAATTGATTAGTGTTTTGTTTTTATTGTTTTTTTCCTTTTTATTAGCAAATTATATTTTATTGTACACCACAGTTTATTTTTCTGTTGGTGGATATTTGTATTGTTTCCAATTTTGTATTATTATGAATTAATCTGCAATAAACATTGTATGCAGGTCTTTCTGTAAGCATGTGTTTTCATTTTGTGGGGGCTGGGTTACATAGCTATTGAAGAATGTGCTGTGTGCAAAGTCACTTCCTTCGTGTCTGACTCTTTTGTGACCCCCCCTGGACTATAGCCTGACAAGCTCCTCTGTCCATGGGGTTCTCCAGGCAAGAATACTGGAGTGGGTTGTCATGCTCTCCTCTAGGGGATCTTCCTGACCCAGGGATTGAACCCATGTCTCTTACATCTTTTGCATTGGCAGGTGGATACTTTGCCACTGTTTAAAGCCCCTAATTTAAGAATGTAATTGATAAATAATAATGTAGGTGAGGGTTTCACACTCTGAGATTCTGACAAACATTTTTCCTCAGTGGTTGTATCATTTTAACTTTCCACCAGTATCCAGTTACTCTGCATTCTCTCCAGTGTTTTGGTAGTATTAGTCTTTAATTTTTGTAATTTTAGTGAGTGCACAGTGGTATCTAACTGTGGTTTTAATTTGTATTTCCTTGATGCTGATGAAGTTAAACATCTTGTCATGAACTTTTTTGGCCATTTGTAAATCCTCTTTGTGAAGCATCTATTGAAATCTTTTGCCTTTTAAAAGAAATGGGCTGTTTGCCTTTTTATTATTATTATTATTATTATTTTATAATTTGTGATTTTTGCATTTTCCCAAGAAATCTTTGGCTATCCCAAGAACTCAAACTTATTTGCCTGTGTTTTCTTATAGGAGTTTTGTAGTTTAGGGCATTATGCATGATGTAAAGTGTGGATCAACACATTTAAAAAAAAATATGATAACCAGTAGATACAGTAGTGTTTGTTGAGAAGGCTTTTCTTTCCCCATTGAATTACAGTTGGTGTCTGTCAAGTTCATTTGGCCGTATATGTGTGGGGTGATTTCTGGACTTCATGTTGTGTTCCACTGATGTATTTCTCTAATTTCATACAACCATCACAATGTCTTTAATTACTATACATTATAGTAAGTGTTAAGATCAGAGAGTGCACAAATCCTCCAAGTAAGTTCTTTTTCAAGATTGCTTTGGCTATCAGTGTCAACTTGTCAATTTTTATGAAAAATCTTGTGGAATTTTGCTTCATGCATTGATCTATAGATCAATTTTAGAAGAGCTGATATAATTTTGAGTCTTCCAACTTACAAGCATGTTACCTCTGTTTATTAATCTTGGTCTTTATCAGAAAGTGTGAAGGGTCTGAGATATTATCCTACCTACAAGATAAAAGGTTATCCAGCCACAGTTTATTAGATGCTGGCGGAAGATAAACTCCTTGATCAGAATCAAAGGACCTTATTATGCAAGCACAGAAGGCAGCATAAGCTTTATGTTTGTTTCATTTTTTTTTACTCTGCTGTTCTATGACCCCCGGTGGCTGTTGGGTTCACAGGTCTGTGTCACAACTGAGGTATACCAAATTTAGGAAACTCGTGATCTTATGAGGGAACCGCTGGCAAATCTGCCTAGCTTTTGCCCCAGAGGACACATTAGCATTAATATCCTGAATTGCAAGCAGAATTCTCATTTGCCCTAAAGGGAGATGTCATTCTGTCTCTCAAGCTGTTTGCTATACAAACATCTTGGAAAAGATAGTCCAAAATAAAAGCTGTTCCAGGACATGCAGAAATAGAGGGATCCATGAAGACTTATCTCTCAACAATTCCTACCTCTTTCTATACACTCTTGACTTCTGCTGAATTTTTCCATGAGTATGCTACCCTGTTGGTCACTCTTACTAATCTGATTGACAGGGGCTGGGATCAAATGCATTCAGTTTGCCTAATGTGACATTTAATTAAGGTTAATTTCAATGGGACTCCCAGTAGTATGATGAAACCAGTCTTTTGTATTGACCTCAGCCATGCCTCCCTACGGTACCAGCCCTTACCGGCTGAAGAAATTCCATAAACTATCAGTGTCTGTTTTAGAAAGTCAGGTAGCTTTCTTAAATTTCAGTATTGACTGTTCCACTGAGACAATACTACAATTACAACAGGAAAGATTAGCTATTATGTAAATTCCACCATTGGGTGCAAGAAGGGAGTCTTCACATGTGCATTGCTTCAGTCACGTCCAACTCTTGCGACCCCATGGACTGTAGCCTGCCAGGCTCCTCTGTCCATGAAATTCTCCAGGCAAGAATACTAGAGTTGGTTGCCATTTCCTTCCCCAGGGATCTTCCTGATCCAGGGATTGAACCTGGGTCTCCCACATTGCAGACAGACTCTTTACCAACTGAGCCACCAGGGAAAACCATGCCTCAAATAGATCCAAGTTAGCATCTTACTGGATTGGCAGTCCTGATGGCAAGATAATTTCTTCTTCCCCCCAAATCTAACAGATCTTCAGAATGAATCTCAGTGGCCTGACTTGGTACATCTCTATCCTTGAAGCAATTCTGTGGTCAGGATGATGGAATGTGCTGTCATTTGATCACCTTCAGAACCTTGGAATAAGCCCCAATTAAAATGCTTATAAAACTATTACTGCTGCTGCTTCTGCCTTTCCCAGGATGGATCTTGAGCAGTCATCACTTGTGTTTGTCACCAGATCCCAAATCAAGTCAAAGTTGTAGGTCAGTGCCTAGCTACAAAAGAGGACTGGGTGAGTGGAAGTCTGACTTTTAACTTTGATAGTGGGAAAGATCTCTGCCTCCCTTGGCTTCTTAGCTAGAGCTGCCTCCAAACTTAGAGTAGAGGTTTGGATCTGGATGGCTAAAAAGAATGTCATAATCATTTGTGCATGACTTGTACTTGGGATGATAAACATACTAGAGAATTTATTTCAACTGATGCTTTGTGAATCCAAGTGGAGGGCAGTTAGGAATTTCAGTTAGTAATTAAAATTTGTTTTTGTTAGTTGTAATAACTTTTCACAGATACTGAAATTCCTGCTTCCTGTCTCATGTTTATATATTTAAATTCTTTTTTATGCACTGTTTGGGTGATGAATAAGCCAAGAGACACCTTTGTGTCTGTGTGTGTTTCATGTAACAGCATGAGATTTTGGAGATTCTATTAACTGCCCCGTGGAGTTATGATTCATCATATGTGATTTCTTACTTCCTGGAAAACGACTTCCCCAAGCATATCCCTTGGTGTTAAATAGGGAAGGGTTCTAAGGTCAAATGTGTTTGCTTTAAACTAAAATAAACAAACTCTTTTAGTGTAGGGCTTTTTAGAGTTGTTAACATGTATTGTAAATCATCAAAAGGGATTCGTATGCAGCATTTCCCAAACTTATCTCACAGTAGAGTGCCAGGTTGGCTCAGTCCAGCTAAGTTAGAAGATTTAGGACTATTGCTGCATTCCATTGTGTTTGGATGTGGAACATTTTCCTCAAAAGCATCACTTAGGACCAGCGGTTTAGGGAACACAGTTTGGGAAATTCCAGACTAAGTTCACAAATAGAACCACGTTAAATTGTGGATTCGTGGTCTGTTTATGTTCAAGGCCAAAAAGTTTGTTGTGACTTCAGTGTTAAGGTCACTGGCTAAGCGTTATCAGTGTAATTATAAAATTCCCTGGTTGCTCAGTGGTAAAGAGTTTGCCTACAATACAGGAGCCGTGGGTTCGATTCGTGGCTCAGGAAGATACCCTGGAGAAGGAAATGGCAATCCACTCCAGTATCCTTGCTTGGGAAATCCCATGGACCAAGAAGCCTGGCGGGTTATAGTCCATGGGGTTGCAAAGAGTTGGACATGACTTAGTGACTAAACAATGACAAGTATATATTTAGAAGAGTGTTTACAGACGTTTTGAACACCCACCTTCGATCATAAGTTATACTCTTTACATGGAAGTTTTAAGTGTCAGTGATTATACACAAATATATATATATGTATATAAAATTACATTTGATTGTATAATTTCATAGTGAAGTATAACTGATTTTGGAGCTATATTAAACTTTAGTTAAGGACGGATAGGTCCAAGAAGAAGAGAGATGGACCTGCACTCTCTAGGTTTCTGAGCAGTACCCTGCCTCCAGGATGACATTGTCATGGATGTTAGGCTCACCCAGGTTTTACCAGGCAGGCTTCCCACGTGGCTCAGTTGTAAAGAATCCACCTGCCAGTGTAGGAGACACAGGTTTGATCCTTGGGTTGGAAAGATGCCCTGCAGAAGGGAATGGCAACCCACTCCAGTATTCTTGCCTAGGAAATCCCATGGACAGAGGAGCCTGGCGGGCTACAGTCCATGGAGGTTGCAAAGAGTCGGATACAACTGAGTGACTAAACAAAAACAACAACAAGGTTTAACAATTGGGTCAGTTGATTATTCTGGGCAAACCATTGTCTCAACTTGAGTGCTACCTCAAACCGATGGGTGAGGATTAAATAGAGGACTCTTCACTGTTAAAGGACCAGATGATATAAGGGAAGAGAGAGAAATCAGGGAATGTGCAATTTCTGTTAAATCAGAGAAGACAATTCTAATGACTTGGAGGAGTACAAGTACTTCTGTACATTTATTTGTGTCTATTGGATACTGAATATGAGAATTTTCATATAAAAATTATTTGCTGAGAAACCCTGCATCATCATCATCGTTGCCATCATCATCACCATATTCTGCCATCAGTTGCTAGACCATTTACTATGAAAGAGGAACATTATTGCTTCAATTCTGATATTTTAAACGTGGTGGAGTTTTAGGTGATGGAAGAGGGAAGCTCCTAAATGGGAAGTAGTTTTGAAAAGAGTTAGCTTTTGTTTCTGTTTGCACCCATCAAAATAATGAACTGGTTTAGTCAATTCAGTGAGAATTCTGTCTTAACTGATCTGTCCAGTTGTTTGTGAGTCAGCCAAAATTTCCCTGTGATTTGAGGAGTATAACTGATTGATGACAGTCTGTGGTATTGCTCCAAGGAGGGCAAAACGACCTGAAAATGTTATCCAGGTGTACCAATGGCCTGTTAGCTTTGTGTAATTATTTAATATTCAAATAGATTGTCTTTTTATAGATATGAAAAGGGAGGCTAGTAAACATTTTCTTGGAGGCTTTTCTTTTTGGCACCTAGTGCTGTTGGTGTATGCATCTATGTATTTGAACATGTTCATCATCATGAATGGGCATAGTCTGCATATCTCTGATGCGAATGTTGCTTGTTACTGAATTGCAGACCAGTATTTTTGAAAGCTGGGAGATAAACAGGACAATTTCATCCCATAAATCTTACCACCTGACTCATCAAATTGAAGTACCTATTGAAACAAGAAAAACATCTTTAATCATGAAAATATTTGGAAACTGCAAGCATATCTCTATTTGGAATTTGGTAGATAATTAAAATGAACAAGTTATGATTGATTAGTTCATGAAGAATGGGTTCGTTAAAAGGCAGTTGGTTCTCTTTTTATCCTTATGTCAACACCCCACCAACAGAAATTAAGAAAACAGTGTAACTATGTTCTAGCTCCTTGCTGAGGGCAACTAATCAGAAGAGTGGGGAGATAAATTGGAATGATGCCAAATAAATCAACCTGTTTTTCCATCTACCTTTATCTTTGTTAATTCTTATAGACCATCTTAATATTTTGACCTTTGATTTGTGGATTAGTTGATAGATTTTAGAGAAAAATTCCCAGGTACTTTGAATTTTTACATTAACAAATGATAATTTTTGAATTTTTATATTAATAGATTTACTTTACTGGAAACAAACTTTTAAGGTGTAAAATTATTCCCTTAATTCAAATATGAGACATATTTGTTTTATTCTAGTTTTTAAAGTAGTGGAGAGCTCTTTTTATCTTGAAATGCTGTAACAGAACATTAAGACTCCTTAAAACCTTTGGAGGAAAGGCCAGGGTTTTAACAAATAAATGTTAATAATATGAAATGTCATATGGGTAGAAAAATAAAAGCATAAAATCAATTCTCAAAAGAAAATGTCAATATTCTCTGACAACCTGTTTACTTATTACCTGAAATGAATCTTCAGAAAGGTTTGTGTTCTACTTTGTATGGCCCCAGTTCAATTTCAATTTATTTTTAAAATTAGTTTGGAAGGGCAGCCGCCAGGCACACAGATAATTCAGCCGATGCTGTCATTTGGCAATCTGGTTCTGACTACCAGCTTGGTTTTTCCTGCTCCCAGATTCTCAGTCATTGAGACTCGTGTGTTTCTTTTATATTACTATGAGGTAATTTTATAAGCAAATCCTATGCCAACCACTCAGGTTGACACTTGAGAGAAAAGGTTAACAACGGATTCTCCTGCAGTCATTTGAGAAAATTAACATTTGAGTTCTCAAAATGATGATCAGTACAATGAGTGTTAGCACTTGGATTTTCACCCTTTAGGAGTGTGTATGTTTTAATATTGGCTTATTTTCTAGCCCCTTTGGAAGACTAGGTATTATATTGCCATACTTTTTAAAAATCTTTTGTTTTGTCACTTTTTAAATTTTTTAATGGAAGATAATTGTTTTACAATGTTTTACATTATTTTACAATGTTGCATTGGTTTCTTCCATACAAAAACGTGAATCAGCCATAAGAATACATGTCTCTTCCCTCTTGAACCTCCCTTCCACCCCTCTATGTTGTCACAGAGCACTGGGTTGAATTCCCCGTGTTATACAGTAACTTCCCATTAGGTGTTTTATATATGATAATGTATGTGTTTCAATGATGGTCTTTCAATTCGTACCCCCTTTCCTTCCACTACTGTGTCCGCAAGTCTGTTCTCTATGTCTGCACCTCTATTCCTGCCCTGCAAATAGGTTCATTAGTACCATTTTTCTAGATTCCATATGTACGCATTAATATGTGATATTTGTTTTTCTCTTTCTGACTTACTTCACTCTGTAACAGACTCTAGGTTCATCCACCTCACTAGAGCTGACTCAAACTCATTCCTTTTTATATTACCATGCTGCTGAGTCACGTCAGTCGTGTCCGACTCTGTGCGACCCCATAGATGGCAGCCCACCAGGCTCCGCCGTCCCTGGGATTCTCCAGGCAAGAACACTGGAGTGGGTTGCCATTTCCTTCTCCAATGCATGAAAGTGAAAAGTGAAAGTTAAGTCGCTCAGTCGTGTCCGACTCTTAGCGACCCCATGGACTGCAGCCTACCAGGCTCCTCTGTCCATGGGATTTTCCAGGCAAGAGTACTGGAGTGGGGTGCCATTGCCTTCTCCGTTTATATTACCATACTTTTAAATAAAAAAATTCTTCCAAAGAACTCTGAAAATAATTATAAATAGCTAAATTGACACCTTTTTTGAGATTTAAAAGAAGATTCTAGAATCTTTGATTGTTTAGTATTTTTTCTTTTAACCTCAGAGTGTTTTGGTCTCCAAGTGCAAGCAGGGGTGAGCTGGCTTCACAATTAATGACCTAATTTTGCAGCACTGCGTGCTGCTCCCCAACATTGATCTGACTGGGAGGCAAGTCTGTTAAACATGATGTCAGCAGGAATTATTTTGACAGCTGCCAGAAGCAGTAGTGTAAGACTCAGGAGGTTTTCATTTTAGAGTGTGGTGATCTAGAATATTGGTCTGGTATATACGTACTAACGGACAATCCAGGACAGTAGCACAGTATTTAAGAGAAGGATCCATAAGGAAAAGTGATCACATTAATGGAGCATTGGGAGCTAAGGCTGAAAAACACAAAAACATCCTCTTTAATGTCGAATTAGAACAACAGAATCCAAGCACATTCTTCCTTTTGATGGTCTCTGGTATTGCTTTACTGGCACGAGAAGTGATTCCAAACCATATGAAATGCCATCTCTGATACATGGAGTATTGGCTGTTGACAGGTCCCCCTTAATCTGAAGAGAGTGCTTCTGTGGATGGGCTGCAGTTTTCATTCTCAAGATTGATGATCCAACATCAGATTACATGATAAACTTGCTCAAAGCATGGCCTTGTGTTTTCTGACAGTGTTAGATGAACATTCAGTGCCTGCATTTCAGAGTGGTAACACAAGGGTGAATCAAATAGCAAATTAAATTTAGGTATGCCATCTGCTGCCTTTATTTTATGAATTCCAACCCATAGGACATTGACTGGGCATGAATGTATAAACCATTGTCTTTTATTGTTGGACTTACCACAAACATTGGACAAATGTTCATCCATGCTGTCGGTCTTCTTAGAAAGAGTAAGATTCAGCAAAAATGAATTGTTTTCAGTTGTGGTAAGTTTTTTGTTTTAATAAAAATAACCCTCAACAGAAGAAAAAACAGCATGTACTCATTTCTCCAAGTGCAACATCTCAGCAGGCTTTAGGAACTCATCCACAAGGGGTAAATTGTTTAATGTGTAATTGTAAGCAGAACTGTAAAAAGCCATATTAGGCTTTCATGATTTTATTCTCTTCTTCTGGTGAAAGATCATTACTTCTCCCTGGGCTCCCAATGGTTAAGCCTCCTACAACATTTCCATTTCCAAGAAAGTTCTTGATTTCTACTGCTGGTGATTCTTACGCTGTGTCTTTCCTTCACCATGGTTTTTTTTAAGAAATGATGTTTTTCCAGATGTTTTTCCAAATGTTTTTGAGGAAATTTTCTTGTTTCCTTTCAAAACCTAGATTTTAAAAAGTCTCCATTTTGGAAGGACAACAAGTATATTATCTTTGAGCTGTTTAATATAAAGTATGAGTTTATAGACCTGAAATTACAGTTTGGTGTTATCATTCTTTTAATACCTGTTTCCAGTTCTTCAGCAGCATTTGCTCAGATGCAGTGGTTACCAGGATGAGTAAGAACTGCTTTTCAAGGACTTTTGTAGATTTTTAGCTCACACAGAAAACGAGTTCTCTGTTTCCGAGGCTAATAAAAGCCTTAATGATATGTGCATCCAACAGATGGGACGGAGGGCTGTTTTGGCAATGGGCAGTTGAAATCTGCCCTCGGTTGTTTATATAAGGCTCTTGCTAAAGTCAATAAAAGGTAATTTTCACACACAATTTAGTCCAGAGTATAAAATATGGGAAAGAGTGGCTGGTTTAAGTCCAATGGGCATAAGGGTAGCAGTTGGTAAAAGTTTTGTTTGATGGCAAATTGTAACCGACAGACTGACCAGTTGATCAAGAGTGATTCAGGAGCGAGTGACACATTGTGGACAATGGCAGGGCTTCAGGGGCTGAGAGAAGGGCATAGCTGAAGTAATTATTCTCCAACATTTTTTGGCATAAGCCTTGATGATTTTTTTTTTTGGGTGATGATTTTTTACAAAGCTCTCTCTTTTTCTCTTTTTTTCTGTTCCTAGTCTTCCTTTTTTTTAAAAAAACAAATTTTTATTGCAGTATAGTTTCTTTACAATGTTGCGTTAGTTTCTACTGTACAGCAAAGTGAATCAGCTCTGTCACTCATACTCACGTTTTTTTCTTGGCCGTCCCATGCAACATGCAGGATCTTAGTTCCCTGGCCAGGGATAAGACCTGTGTGCCCTTCACTGGGGGTACAAAGTCTTACCTCCTGGACTTCCAAGGAAGTCCTCATACCCATTTTAAAACTCATTCATTTCCTCATTTCAGATTAGCCTTTTGTCCATTAAATGAAAATTTTACAAAAATTAATCCCTCATGAGATTACCATAATGGTATCAAGCAGATTCAGAATATAGTGTCTATTCCTGCCATGTGGGGTCTGGTATGTGGCTCAAATCTGCTGATGTGAAAGAGTGACTCCATATTATCTTCCTGGTTATGGGAGGGGATGTTGTGTTTAATGCAGATAAGACTTTAAAGGGGCTGAGAAAGAGTCTAGAGACAGGTTCATAGGTGAATATTATGGAAGCTGTCAGGACTTTATTCTTTCATGCACTTATTAAATGAATTGTTAATGATTTATGCATAGCTTAATAGCTTCATGTATTTGGGAATTAAAAAAGAGTCAGCAATGTTTTTGGCGTGTATTATTTTATGTGACGTCGGCGATCTCTGAATATGGCTTCCATGTATGCATGGTAGGTATACTGAACAGTGTTATATTTCAGCTCATATTATTGTTCCATCTTTAACAGCAGGTACTGGAGCTCTGGCTTTCCCAATGGCTCAGCGGGTAAAGAATCTGCCTGCAATGCAGGAAACACACGAGGTGCGGGTTTGATCCCTGGGTTGGGAAGAACCCCTGGAGGAGGAAATGACAACCCACTCCAGTAGTATTCCTGCCTGCAGAATCCCATGGACAGAGAGTGTGGTGGGCTACATACAGTCCATTAGTTGCAAAGGGTTGGACACAACTAACACGCACTGTAATCTACACACCAAAAATACATGACAAATGGGAACTGAGCTTAAAGTCATGGAATTAATGATATTTTGTTGGGCTACTACCAGATTTCTTAATCTTAGCATTGTTGACATTTTGGTTGGGCTTGTCATTCTCTCTTCGAGGACTATCCTGTGCCTTTTAGTCTATTTAATAACATTCCTGGACTCTGCCAGTTAGATGTCAGTGGTAATCCCCCTACGTCCTCTGCATTGTGACAGCTAAAAATGTCTTCAGATTTTGCCATATGTCCCCATCCAGGGCTAAACCTCTCCTATTGAGAACCACTGGTCCACTTATGGATGAGCTTGCTTCCAAGTCAAGCTAAGGCTTCTGAACTTTGGTAAGACTATAGACCCAGATGAAGAGGCAAATCAGGAAGAAGGCATACATATAATATGTTTAGATTAGACATCAGTCATGACTTTTTGATGGTTCCATCAGCATCTGTGAGAACTCATTCGAGCATTCAGTCACAAGACAATACCAGTGACAGTGAGATTATTACATGCCAGCCCTGGAGCACAATGCTTGCTCCAGTAGATTATTTTCTGGAACTGAGCAGGGCAGAGAGGTTGGTGGCTTTGTAGGGAGCTGTGGTTTTGTGAGGTGAAGTGAGTGGAACAACTATACATGCATGTAAGTCACATCAGTCGTGTCTGACTCTTTGTGACCCTAAGGACTGTAGCTCACCAGCCCCTCTGTCTCTGGGCTTCTGCAAGCAAGAATACTGCAATGGGTTGCCATGCCCTCCTCCAGGGGATCTTCAAGACCCAGGGATTGAACCCACATCTCCCAAGGCTCCTGCATTGCAGGTTCTTCACTGCTGAGCCACCAGGGAAGCCCCAGAAAAACTGTACCCAGGGCAAAAGAAACCTTGAAACTTGGCCTGAGAAGTGGAAGCTGAGATGTTACAAGCTAGAAAGCAGCAGTAGTGGAGTACAAAGAGGGTGGCAATTACTGAGTGGATGCTTTTCTTCACTAGAAGTATCTTGAGTCCTTTCAAGTTCCTTAGTGTTTGTTCCTTCTGAACAAGCACTGAACAATCTGCAAGCACTGCCAGTCCCCTAGAGAAACCTGAGTTCCCTGGCACAGTCCAGCTTGGCCTGGAGCCCATGACCACAGTAAATGGACTGATGCTTTCTCACTGTTCCCCACATTTCTTGTGCTTGATTTATTCTGCCCTTTCCAAGTGAAGACAGGCAGGGGCAGGGGCAGCTAAGAGCTGAGTACTTCTAATTTCTTTCTGTTTTAGTTATGATACTACCTCCACAAAGTGAAGTAAAGACGAAGGACACATTCTTTGCTAAATTCTTATCTCTTTGTGATCCAGTTAAATGATGTTTGTTATCCTTGACGTTGGGCTTCCCTGGTGGCTCAGTGGTAAAGAATCCACCTACTAATGTAGGAGACCAGGGTTTGATCCCTGGATTGGGAAGATCCCCTGGAGAAGGGAATAGCTACTTACTTGCAAAGAGTCGGACATTGAATGACTAACACACACACACACACACACACACACACACACACACACACACACCCTTGAAATTTCCCTGTAACATGTGCTGGACTTCAGTCCACCTAATACTGTTAGGAAAAATCTGTGCAAGCAGCAGGCATCCTTCTTATTTAGATTGCTTAATTTTACATTTCACACATATTTTTAAAGGAATGTGTTTTAAAAGCATATTGTGTTTATTTAGCTTCTTCCCTGGTGTCTGTTTAGAATTTTAAGTTCAGTTCAGTTCGGTTCAGTCGCTCAGTCGTGTCCGACTCTTTGCGACCCCATGAATTGCAGCGCGCCAGGCCTCTCTGTCCATCACCAACTCCCGGAGTCTACCCAAACCCATGTCCATCGAGTTGGTGATTCCATCCAACCATCTCATCCTCCATCGTCCCCTTCTCCTCCCGCCCCCAGTCCTACCCAGCATTAGGGTCTTTTCCAATGAGTCAACCCTTCGCATGAGGTGGCCAAAGTATTGGAGTTTCAGCTTCAACATCCGACCTTCCAATGAACACCCAGGGTTGATCTCCTTTAGGATGGATTGATTGGATCTCCTTGCAGTCCAAGGGACTCTCAAGAGTCTTCTCCAACACCACAGTTCAAAAGCATCAATTCTGTGGCGCTCAGCTTTCTTCACCGTCCAACTCTCACATCCATACATGACCACTGGAAAAACCATAGCCTTGACTAGATGGACTTTTTTTGGCAAAGTAATGTCTCTGCTTTTAAATATGCTACCTAGGTTGGCCATAACCTTCCTTCCAAGGAGTAAGCGTCTTTTAATATCATGGCTGCAATCACCATCAGCAGTGATTCTGGAGCCCCAAAAAATAAAGTCTGACACTGTTTCCACTGTTTCCCCATCTATTTGCCATGAAGTGATGGGACCAGATGCCATGATCTTAGTTTTCTGAACGTTGAGCTTTAAGCCAACTTTTTCACTCTCCTCTTTCACCTTCATCAAGAGGCTCTTTAGTTCTTCTTCACTTTCTGCCATAAGGGTGGTGTCATCTGCATATCTGAGGTTATTGATATTTCTCCCAGCAATCTTGATTCCAGCTTGTGTTTCTTCTAGCCCAGCGTTTCTCATGATGTACTCTGCATATAAGTTCAAGCTGGTTTTAGAAAAGGCAGAGGAACCAGAGATCAAATTGCCAATATCCGCTGGATCATCGAAAAAGCAAGAGAGTTCCAGAAAAACATCTATTTCTGCTTTATTGACTATGCCAAAGCCTTTCACTGTGTGGATCACAATAAACTGTGGAAAATTCTGAAAGAGATGGGAATACCAGACCATCTGACCTGTCTCTTGAGAAACCTGTATGCAGGTCAGGAAGCAACAGTTAGAACTGGACATGGAACAACAGACTGGTTCCAAATAGGAAAAGGAGTACGTCAAGGCTGTATATTGTCACCCTGCTTATTTAACATAGAATTTTAAAGAACCAGTATAATTTGCTGATTTCTAAGCTATAGAATTCTTAAAAATGTGTAGCTGCTCACTAGGTGATTTAAAAGAGGGTGGTTCAAGACTGAACAGTGTTTCTTAATTTGAAATGAGAGTGTGCTTCAGTGAGAGTTTGAATGTGAATTCTGAGGATATTTCACAGGTAGGGGACTGTGGGTATTTATTGAAAACCTGCTTGGTTAGTTGCTCAGACTTTTTAATAACAGACTGTTTCAAGTTAGTTTTGGTCTTTCCAGGTGCTATAGTTGCCCAAATGCACTAAGCATTTTCAAACATCTGTGCCCTTGCTTGTGCTCTTCCAGCTGCTTGAAATAGATCCATTTAAAAAGAAGTGTATTTATTTGGCTGTTCTTGGTCTTAGTTGCATCGTGCAGGATCTTTAGTTGCAGCATGTGAACTCTTAGTTGCAGTATATAGGATCTAGTTCCCTGACTGGGAATCGAACTCAGGCCCTCTGTATTGGGAGCATACAGTATTAGCCACTGGGCTACCAGGGAAGTCTTTGAAATAGCTTCCTTTCTGAAGTCCAGCTGAGGAAATTCTTCACCTCCATCCCACAGTTTATCGAATCCAAGACAGACTGTCCCCTTCCCATTTTAATGTGTATCAATTTGCTTTGATTCTTACAATGAATAGCAAAACATAATCAAATGGGTGACTTTTTTTTCCTTCAGTTCATTTCAGTTCAGTTCAGTCACTCAGTTGTGTCCGACTCTTTGTGACCCCATGGACTGCAGCACGCCATGCTTCTCTGTCCATCACCAACTCCCAGAGATTACTCAAACTCATGTCCATAGAGTTGGTGATGCCATCCAACCACCTCATCCTCTGTCATCCCCTTCTCCTCCTGCCCCCAGTCTTTCCCAGCATCAGGGTCTTTTTAAATGAGACAGTTCTTTGCATCAGGTGGCCAAAGAATTGGAGTTTCAGCTTCAGCATCAGTCTTTCCAATGAACACCCAGGACTGATCTCCTTTAGGATGGACTGGTTGGATTTCCTTGCAGTCCAAGGGACTCTCAAGAGTCTTCTCCAACACCACAGTTCAAAAGCATTGATTCTTCGGTGCTCAGCTTTCTTTATAGTCCAGCTCTCACATTCACACATGACTACTGGAAAAACCATAGCTTTGACTAGATGGACCTTTGTTGGCAAAGTAATGTCTCTGCTTTTTAATATGCTGTCTAGGTTGGTCATAACTTTTCTTTGAAGGAGCACGTGTCTTTTAATTTCATGGCTGCAATCACCATCAGCGGTGATTTTGGAGGCCCCAAAATAAAGTCTCTCACTGTTTCCATTGTTTCCTCATCTGTTTGCCATGAAGTGATGGGACCAGATGCCATGATCTTAGTTTTATGAATGTTGAGCTTTAAGCTAACTTTTTCACTCTCCTCTTTCACTTTCATCAAGAGGCTCTTTAGTTCTTCACTTTCTGCCATAAGGGTGGTGTCATCTGCATATCTGAGGTTATTGGTATTTCTCCCAGCAGTCTTGATTCCAGCTTGTGCTTCATCCAGTCTGGCATTTCGTATGATGTACTCTGCATATAAGTTAAATAAGCTGGGTGACAATATATAGACTTGACATACTTCTTTCCTGATTTGGAAAGAGTCTGTTGTTCCATGTCCAGTTCTACCTGTTACTTCCTGACATGCATACAGATTTCTCAGGAGGCAGGTCAGGTGGTTGTTATTCCCATCTCCTTAAGAATTTTCCACAGTTTGTTGTGATGCACACAGTCAAAGGCTTTGGCATAGTCAATAAACAGAAGTAGATGTTTTTCTGGAACTCTCTTGCTTTTTTGGTGGTCCAGTGGATGTTGGCAATTTGATCTCTGGTTCCTCTGCCTTTTCTAAAACCAGCTTGAACATCTGGAAGTTCATGGTTTACATACTATTGAAGCCTGGCTTGGAGAATTTTGAGCATGACTTTGCTAGCGTGTGAGATGAATGCAATTGTGCGGTACTTTGAACATTCTTTGGCATTGCCTTTCCTTGGGATTGGAATGAAAACTGACCTTTTCCGGTCCTGTGGCCACTGCTGAGTTTTCCAGATTTGCTGGCATATTGAGTGGAGCACTTTCACAGCATCATCTTTTAGGATTTGAAATAGCTCAACTGGAGTTCCATTGCCTCCACTAGCTTTGTTCATAGTGATTCTTCCTAAGGCCCACTTGACTTCGCATTCCAGGATGTCTGGCTCTAGGTGAATGATCACACCACTGTGATTACATAAAGCAATAGTTTAGTTTGTAACTGATGGTGATTTAGATTTGATGAAATATAGTATATGAATCTGCGCTGCCAATATGTTGTCCAAGTAGAGATGTGCAGTAGGCAGTTGGGAGTGACTGTCAGGGTCTTTGGAGAGGTGAAGGTACAAAGTACATGTACTCATTCTAACACTATCCAGAGTCTCAGTCCTTTACAGCATCAACCCTAAGGCCTGAAAGCACATTCCTGACAGGTTGTGTAAGCTGAGGATTGCTGAGGAACCAGTGAGGATGTAAACTTATAGAGCTGTGTAACTACCGCTGAAATACAAATTTTAGGACCTTTTTATTACCCCAGATCAGTCTCTCAGGTTCATGTGCAGATAATCACTGCTCCCATTTCTGGCTCCAAGCAGTCACTAATTTGCTATTTCCAATGATTTTCTTTTTCTGGGCATTTTATATAAATTGAATGCTATAATAAATGATCTTTTTCACCTGGGTTATTTCATTTAGCATAATATTTCTTGATGTTCATCCATGTTGTAGTATTTATCAGTGGTGGTGATTTAGTTATTTTCATGTCCAACTCTTTGCGACTGGATGGACTATAGCCTGCCAGGCTTCTCTCTCCACTGGAGTGTATTGCCATTTCCTTCTCCAGGGGATCTTTCCAACCCAGAGATTGAAGCTGAGTCTCCTGTACTGCAGGTGGTCTCTTGCCTTGCAGGTGAATTCTTTACTGACTTCATTCCTTTTAATTGCCAAATAATATTTCATTGTCTGGATGGACCACCTCTTGTTTATCTATTTACCAGTTCATGGGTGTTTGGGTTGTTTGTTCTATTTTGTTATTATGAATAAGAACATTCACATATAAGTTTGTGTTGATATGTTTTTTCATTTCTCTTGGGTAGACACAGAATAATTCAATAGTAGTTCAATATGTTCACTATGAATTCAATTCAGTTCATAGTTCAATAATTTCTTGATTGAACCATGGATTCTTGTCTCAAGAGCAGGGATGTTCTATTGACATCTTTGCAATTTTCTTTTTTACATGGGGTTGTATTGAAACCTTGAGTAATATACCTAAAAATTAAAATACTAATGAGTATGTGAATATGAGAAGTGCAGCTAAAAGGCTGTTAAAATTTATTTGGCATCTGGTACAATTTACTGTCATTCACTAGTAACTACCTCCAGTCTTCCTGTCTGGTATAAAAATGACATATACATTATATTTACTACTCTGCTAATACCACCAAAAAGCCTAGCAATTGTCATTTCCAGATTGCTCTCAGGCGACGTAGCAATCTAATTCTTTAAAACTGTGTTCTTGAATGTATCATTTCATTGCCTCCTTTTTTATCCTTTTGTGGTTGAAGGACATTTCACATTTGACAATTGGGATTTAAATAGATTCTTAAAGGGGCCAAGAGAAAAAAGTAATTTGTTTTAAAATCTTTTCAGATCCAGAACAAAATGAGGGATAGTTTATTAATTTGCCAGAGAAGTTAAGAGGTTGGAAAATTTCCCCAACCTTGATTTGCTCTGTTCCCTGTCTTCTTACAACTGCAGAGCAATCTAGAGTCTAGTTTTCCATTTGCACATTTTTGACGGTATGAATAGGGAAGATGTGATGATGGTGAGTGTTTAAATAATGTTAGCAATAACACTTATCGGGACATTTCTGCTAAATTATTAGTGATAGAATAAGACTCATGCTATGTTCATTTATTCATTCATTCATCTAGTCACTTAACTAACCTCTCATTATTTTTACAAATATTTATGTAACCATCTTCCATACACTAGACAATGAACAAGGGAGCTCGATTACAACTGTGAACAGCACTTTAAACTGTACATACTAAAGAGAGAACCTATTTAGCCGATGATTTTCCCAACTAATTAAAAAAAGAGAGTTAAATTGCTTTGGAAGGAGAAGTTAGCAACTTTTGGTTACTTAATTTAAAGATCTGTGGGGTTTCCTTTCAGCTCTTTGGTATAATAGCCAGGTCAACATTTTTCCTGAATCACCTATGAGTTTGGCATTGAGCAACTTCTAAGATCAGGCAAAATATGACCAAGGACAAGAATAATCATTCTCCAAACTGAAGGTTCCAAGACTTCTCAGATAAGGCCTTTTGAACCCTATGTCTCTTATTGAAACCTGAGGAGAAAGGTATAAATATTGTTCAAAAATAAAAATGCAAGATTAATTACAAGCATTTCATACAGAATAAAAAACGTGGTGCTGTGTTCTATTCATCTAAAATTCTTGCACATTTCTTTACACTATTGATCTTGCACAAGATGCTCAATGTTTGCTTCAGTCAAGTGGGACTCAGTAGATACTTAGTTAAAAATGACTTGGGTACCAGGTTCCTGGATGAGTACCCAGATGAAGAATGATTTAATTTTTAAATTGATACTTCTCTGCCTCAAAATGAGCACTCATCAGATGACATCTAGGGAGTGAAACTTCTTATAATCTAGAAAATGATTCCCTAAGTTTTGAGAAGAATGCCTAGAAACTAATGAAGCTATCATCTAAGAGAAAATCCATTTTCAACATAGGCGTATATCAAGTGACACTTCAAATTTATTAAATCTTAATACACAGGGATATAGAGTAGTCCAGGGACCCTCCAAAGACAATCTCATCTTGGTCCAACATCTATCCTATATTTTCCAAAGCGTGGACATCCATAATACTGGTTGAGCCATACCAGGGTCACTCTTATTTTTTCCTAGACCTTTCTTACATAGCATTAAAAAAACATTGAGCTCCAGTATTGTAATTTTTTTTTTCCACTTGGCTACTTTTTATTTATTTATTTATTTTTGCATTTTTTAAAATAAATTTATTTATTTTAGTTGGGGGCTAATTACTTTACAGTATTGTAGTGGCTTTTGCCATACATTGACATGAATCAGCCATGGGTTTACATGTGTTCCCCATCCTGAACCCCACCCCCCCCACCTCCCTCCCCATCCCATCCCTCTGGGTCATCCCATTGCCCCAGCCCTGAGCATTTGTCTCATGCATTGAACCTGGAATGGTGTTCCATTTCACATATGATAGTATACATGTTTCAATGCTATTCTCCCAGAACGTCCCATCCTCACCTTCTCCCTCAGAGTCCATAAGACTGTTCTATGCATCTGTGTCTCTTATTCTGTCTTGCATATAGGGTTATCATTACCCTTTTTCAAATTCCATATATATGCATTAGTATACTGTATTGGTGTTTTTCTTTCTGGCTTACTTCACTCTGTATAATGGGCTCCAGTTTCATCCATCTCAATAGAACTGATTCAAATGTATTCTTTTTAATGGCTGAGTAATATTCCATTGTGTATATGTACCACGGCTTCCTTATCCATTAGTCTGCTGGTGGACATCTAGGTTGCTTCCATGTCCTGGCTATTGTAAACAGTGCTGCGATGAGCATTGGGGTACACGCGTCTCTTTCAATTCTGGTTTCCTCGGTGTGTATGCCCAGCAGTGGGATTGCTGGGTCATATGGCAGTTCTATTCCCAGGTTTTTAAGGAATCTCCACACTGTTCTCCATAGTGGCTGTACTAGTTTGCATTCCCACCAACAGTGTAAGAGGGTTCCCTTTTCTCCACACCCTCTCCAGCATTTATTGCTTGTAGACTTTTGGATAGCAGCCATTCTGACTGGTGTGAAATGGTACCTCATTGTGGTTTTGATTTGCATTTCTCTAATCGTGAGAGATGTTGAGCATCTTTTCATGTGTTTGTTAGCCATCTGTATGTCTTCTTTGGAGAAATGTCTGTTTAGTTCTTTGGCCCATTTTTTGATTGGGTCGTTTATTTTTCTGTAATTCAGCTGCAGGAGTTGCTTGTATATTTTTGAGATTAATTGTTGTCTGTTGCTTCGTTTGCTATTATTTTCTCCCATTCTGAAGGCTGTCTTTTCACCTTGCTTATAGTTTCCTTTGTTGTGCAAAAGCTTTTAATTTTAATTAGGTCCCATTTGTTTATTTTTGCTTTTATTTCCAATATTCTGGGAGGTGGGTCATAGAGGATCCTGCTGTGATTTATGTCAGAGAGTGTTTTGCCTATGTTTTCCTCTAGGAGTTTTATAGTTTCTGGTCTTACGTTTAGATCTTTAATCCATTTTGAGTTTATTTTAGTGTATGGTGTTAGAAAGTGCTCTAATTTCATTCTTTTACAAGTGGTTGACCAGTTTTCCCAGCACCACATTTCTTTTCTCCATTGTATATTCTTGCCTCCTTTGTCGAAGATAAGGTGTCCATAGGTGCGTGGATTTATCTCTGGGCTTTCTATTTTGTTCCATTGATCTATATTTCTGTCTTTGTGCCAGTACCATACTGTCTTGATGACTGTGGCTTTGTAGTAGAGCCTGAAGTCAGGCAGGTTGATTCCTCCAGTTCCATTCTTCTTTCTCAAGATTGCTTTGGCTATTCGAGGTTTCTTATATTTCCATACGAATTGTGAAATGATTTGTTCTAGTTCTGTGAAAAATACCATTGGTAGCTTGATAGGGATTGCATTGAATCTATAGATTGCTTTGGGTAGTATACTCATTTTCACTGTATTAATTCTTCCAATCCATGAACACGGTATATTTCTCCATCTGTTTGTGTCCTCTTTGATTTCTTTCATCAGTGTTTTATAGTTTTCTATATATAAGTCTTTTGTTTCTTTAGGTAGAAATATTCCTAAGTATTTTATTCTTTTTGTTGCAATGGTGAATGGTATTGTTTCCTTAATTTCTCTTTCTGTTTTCTCATTATTGGTGTATAGGAATGCAAGGGATTTCTGTGTATTAATTTTATATCCTGCAACTTTACTATATTTATTGATTAGCTCTAGTAATTTTCTGGTAGAATCTTTAGGGTTTTCTATGTAGAGGATCATGTCATCTGCAAACAGTGAGAGTTTTACTTCTTCTTTTCCTATCTGGATCCCTTTTATTTCTTTTTCAGCTCTGATTGCTGTGGCCAAAACTTCCAAAACTATGTTGAATAGTAGTGGTGAAAGTGGGCATCCTTGTCTTGTTCCTGACTTTAGGGGAAATGCTTTCAATTTTTCGCCATTGAGGATAATGTTTGCTGTGGGTTTGTCATATATAGCTTTTATTATGTTGAGGTATGTTCCTTCTATTCCTGCTTTCTGGAGGGTTTTTATCATAAATGGATGTTGAATTTTGTCAAAGGCTTTTTCTGCATCTATTGAGATAATCATATGGTTTTTATCTTTCAATTTGTTAATGTGGTGTATTACATTGATTGATTTGCAGATGTTAAAGAAACCTTGCATTCCTGCGATAAAGCCCACTTGGTCATGATATATGATCTTTTTAATATGTTGTTGGATTCTGTTTGCTAGAATTTAATTAAGGATTTTTGCATCTATGTTCATCAGTGATATTGGCCTGTAGTTTTCTTTTTTTGTGGCATCTTTGTCAGGTTTTGGAATTAGGGTGATGGTGGCCTCATAGAATGAGTTTGGAAGTTTACCATCTTCTGCAGTTTATAGTAAGAAATATTTAGTCTTTGCCCGTATTCCTGGCACAGAGCTCCTAAAAAACCCTTGGAACTTCCTGAGTGATGAGAGCCATAAAGGTGTCTTGATATTCATAACAAACCCCTTTCAACCACATCTGAGTGAATGTTAATGAGGTGACTTTTAGAAAGCACATAAGAATGGGAGCTGGTTACCAGGTGAACTAACCATGTAATTAGATGGTTGGAACTTTCTGTCCCACTTGCCTGACCTGGGGGTGGGGAGGGGAATGGAGGTTGAATCAGTCACACCAATGGCCAGTGATTAATCAGTTGTGCTTGTGTAATGAAGTCTTCCTAATACCCCAAAAGGATGGAGTTCGGGGGAATTCTAGGTAGGTGAATGCATGCAGGTTCAGGGAGAGTGGTGCACCCAGAGAGGGTAGAAGCTTTCAGCCTCTTTCCTATGCCTGTCTTCCACCTGGCTGTTCTTGAGCTATATGGTTTTATAATAAAGCAGTAATCTAGTACACAAAATGTTTCTCTGAGTTCTTTGAACCACTCTAGAAAATTAATTGAACTCAAAGGAGGGGCGATGGGAACCTCTGGTCTACAGCTGGCTCGTCAGAAACACAGTAACAACCTGGGTTTGTGATTGGCATCTGAAGTGGGTGGGTGGGGGAGTGGGTAAGTCTTGTGGGACTGAATCCTTAACCTGTAGGGTCTGATACGATCTCCAGATAGACAGTGTTAGAACTGAGTTAAGCTGTGGGACACCCAGCTGGTGTCACAGAAAATTGCTTGGTGGTATTAAAAACACATCAGAATATCAACCAGTGTCAAATGAGTAAGTGCAACTTAAAGATTCTCTATTTGTTAGTACATGTGTTTGCACCTGGTCAGTCGTGTTCACCTCTCTGTGACCCCATGGACTGTAGCCCCACCAGGATCCTTGGTCCCTCGGCTTTTCCAGGGAAGAATGCTGGAGTGGGTTTCTACTTCCTTCTCCAGAGGATCTTCCTAACCCAGGGATTGAATCCCTGTCTCCTGAGTCTCCTGCAGTGGCAGGAAGATTCATTACCACTGAGCCACCTGGGAAGCCCTTTGTTAGGGCTTAAAAGACTTTTTCTTTGTCAGCTGCCTCTTGTCATTCAGAAATTTTAATTTTTATTGCATCAAATCTTTCCATATTTTCCCTAATGTCTTCTGAGTTTTGAGTATTGCTTAGGAAGATAAGAGCTTCCCTGCTGGTGGTGGTTTAGTCGCTAAGTCATGTCTGACTCTTGCAAACCTATGGACTGTAGTCTGCCAGGCTCGTCTGTCTATGGGATTTTCCAGGCAAGAATACTGGAGTGGGTTGCCATTTCCTTCTCCAGGGGATCTTAACGATCCAGGAATCAAACCTGAGTCTCTTGCATTGCAGGCAGATTATTTACTGACTGAGCTATGGGGGAAGCTGGTTTTGTTAGTGTAAGAGCTTCTAAATAGAAAGCTCTGTGTTTGGGTTTAAAATATCAGAAGAGGAATACAACTGTGTTTATTGTCTGCTGGGATTAGATCAGGGATGATCTGAGTTCCATAAATATGCCTTCCCTACCATAGGCACAGAGGAGAAAGTGGGGATTTTGGCTACCAAAGGAAGCAGGCCCTAAGGAACACTCAGTCTCCTGTTTTCTCCTGGTGCTGTGCATATGCTGACGGTGGCCAGGTGGAGGATTTGGCTAGCCCAGCTAATTGCTTCTATCTAGAGGAATGAGCGAATAGTGCAGTAAAAGTGTGCTACCTCTAGATACAAATTAAACAGCAGTAAAGTGCACTTAGAAGAAATTAGCAAAGCTCCAGAATGGAAAGTGACGTTAAAAAATTCATTCTCTTTTTATTTCAATTTTATGATTAATGGGAAATGAATAAATGAAAAGACCAAGTAGAGAGAGGAAATAGTAAGGGGTTATTAGCACAAAACAAAGCTTTTATAGATATTATGTTTGAATGGGCTGAGTAAAGGAGATGGATTTTTCCCTAGTCATTTCCCTAGTTTTAAAGATCACTATTATTTAAAAAAATTATTATTTTGGAAATCCCCAGGCTAAGCTCGTGTACTTTGGATTTCAAAGTATAGCAACCACCAAGTTTTTATTTATTCTCACTAATAGAAGCAGTGCTTCCTCTCCTTCTCTCTAGGTGGATGTAATTTTTCTTTATGTTGTTTCAAGGCAGATGACTTAGTCCCAGGCATAATATGAGCTACTCAGAGTTGAAGCTAAAATTTTACTTCTAACAATTATGGTGTGTAAAAAATGGCACAGCATTGGCACACCGTTGGTATATATCTCACAAAATATAGAGAGAACAAAATAGATTCCTAAACTGGTAGATGGTATTCCACAGCATACAAAATTCAACTGCCCTTTCTTCTCACAGTATGAAATATTATCTGATCAGTTGGATGGATCAGTTAAAGACCATCACTGTATTATTTATGTATTATTATTCTGTGCCAGGCTTATACCTAACAACTAGCCTTGTTTGTCTATCTTGGTTTTCATATTTGTTCTATGAATTACACCTACATTATATTTGAAGAAACTGAGACTCAGAAAAAACTAACTACTCAAGGTCACACAATTGGTTAGGGAGCCAAGAACTGAGTTGGAAATGTTTATTTTTACTTGAAACAACAGGAAGGGAGACCTATGTAGTCCAGAAAGGGGAGAGTTATCTGGAAAAAAAAAAGGATGTGATTTCAGGTGCAACTTTCACACAGAAGCTTCCGCCTGCCTCCTGTCTGAGTCTTCTTCATGGTGAATTAAGAACAAAATAACACAAAAATCTTTATGTCAGGAGATTGAAGTAATTGGAAAAGATCTCATTTTCTTTGGCTAGGCAGCATAGTATTAAGTGCTTTCCTCCAATTAGCACTTTTATAAATTATCATTATTTTTTCACACAGTTTTCTACCCAGGTGGCTGAGTTTTTGGTTGCAAAATTAGTTCAGATGGTCTCACACAAAAGTATGTTAAATGTTACACATGCTTTACTGAGATGAAATATTTAACATTTAATGAAATCCTTTTCCTCATTGGTAAGTCTGATCTTTCTGGCACAATTTAAAAATAAATTTCATTTATGAGTCTCTTGTTTTCCTAGTGTTCCCATATTTATTCAGTATTTTTTTTTTATTAACTTACATACTAAGGAATTTAACCATCTTTTGGATTAAACATCATGGCCCAGAAGGCTAACTAGAGAATTCAGTGGTCTCTAAGAGAATAATCATAGAAGATGCTTTTAGAATATTATTTGAGGAGGAGGGTAATAAGTGTGTGTGTGAAGTCTTGTTACACTTTTGAGTGCTGTGTATTTGAGGTATGTGGATAACAATTTTAAATGCTTGAATTTCCTTACAGTTTTGAACAGAAGATTTTTAGGGTTTTTTAAAATACAAGTTTCTATAACAACATGGATTAACTAGTATAACCTTAGTTTCTATAGGAATAATTTGTTTAAATGATAAAAAATATGTCAAAATATTTTACTTTGGAGATTGGATGACTTTATTGACTGAATATTGACTAAAGTTAGCAAATAGTTGCCCATTTTCATTCTGAGCTGTGGAGACTGCTTCCTGTCTTTCACTGGGACAGAGAGGACTGGCTGGAGCAAGCCACATTCACCTCATACCTTTGGCCGCATTTCACAGTGCGTTTCTGCCTGTGCCCACACCTTTGGTGGGTACCATCAGTCAGTTCAGTTCAGTTTAGTCTAGTCGCTCAGTCATGTCCAACTCTTTGTGACCCCATGAACTGCAGCATGCCAGGCTTCCCTGTCCATCACCAACTCCTGGAGCTTGCTCAAACTTGTGTCCATTGAATTGGTGATGCCATCCAGCCATCTTATCCTCTGTCATCCCCTTCTCCTCCTGCCTTCAATCTTTCCTAGCATCAAGGTCTTTTCTAATGAGTCAGTTCTCTGCATCAGGTGGCCAAAGTATTGGAGTTTCAGCTTCAGCATCAGTCCTTCTAATGAAAATTCAGGACTGATTTCCTTTAGGATTGACTTGTTTGATATCCTTGCTGTCCAAGGGACTCTCAAGAGTCGTCTCCAACACCACAGTTCAAAAGCATCAGCTCTTCGGTGCTCAGCCTTCTTTATGGTTCAACTCTCACATTCATACATGACTACTGGAAAAACTATAGCTTTGACTTATAGGGACCTTTGTCAGCAAGTGATGGCTCTGCTTTTAATCCTCTGTCTAGGTTTGTCATAGCTTTTCTTCTAAGGAACAAGCATCTTTTAATTTCATGGCTGTAGTCACCGTTAGCAGTGATTTTGGAGCCGAAGAAAATAAAGTCTGTCACTGTTTCCATTGTTTCCTCATCTGTTTGCCATGAAGTGATGAGACCAGATGCCATGATCTTAGTTTTTTGAATGTTGAGTTTTTCCTGTACCTTTCTTCTTTTAAAGCAGGGTTCAGCATTAGATTGACAGAGAAAAATCAAGGAATTTGTGGGATTCAAAAAAATTTCATGCTTATTTCTTCTCACTTCTGACTCAAAGTTGGCATATCCTTCAACTATGAATTTAAGCTACAAGACAAAACATTGTTATATTAGCAACACTCATGATTTTGTCTTTCATACAAATAACAAATGTTTTGATATCATCACAGTGTGGTTGTTGCTGATATTACCCGCTGTCATAGGTACTTTGAAATTATGGCAGTTACTAGACTTGTCACTAGATCTTCTTATTTCCTGTTTTAATAAAAAAGGCTATACTCACCTAGAGCCAGACATCCTGGAATGTGAAGTCCAGTGGGCCTTATAAAGCATCACTATGAACAAAGCTAGTGGAGGTGATGGAATTCCAGTTGAGCTATTTCAAATCCTGAAAGATGATGCTGTGAAAGTGCTGCACTCGATATGCCAGCAAATTTGGAAAACTCAGCAGTGGCCACAGGACTGGAAAAGGTCAGTTTTCGTTCCAATCCCAAAGAAAGGCAATGCCAAAGAATGCTCAAACTACCGCAAAATTGCACTCATCTCACACACTAGTAAAGTAATGCTCAAAATTCTCCAAGCCAGGCTTCAGCAATACGTGAACCGTGAACTTCCAGATGTTCAAGCTGGTTTAGAAAAGGCAGAGGAACCAGCGATCAAATTGCCAATATCCGCTGGATCATCGAAAAAGCAAGAGAGTTCCAGAAAAACATCTATTTCTGCTTTATTGACTATGCCAAAGCCTTTGACTGTGTGGATCACAATAAACTGTGGAAAATTCTGAAAGAGATGGGAATACCAGACCATCTGACCTGTCTCTTGAGAAACCTGTATGCAGGTCAGGAAGCAACAGTTAGAACTGGACATGAAACAACAGACTGGTTCCAAATAGGAAAAGGAGTACGTCAAGGCTGTATATTGTCACCCTGCTTATTTAACTTATATGCAGAGTACATCATGAGAAATTCTGGGCTGGAAGAAACACAAATTGGAATCAAGATTTCCAGGAGAAATATCAATAACCTCAGATATGCAGATGACACCACCCTTATGACAGAAAGTGAAGAAGAACTAAAGAGCCTCTTGATGAAGGTGAAAGAGAAGAGTGAAAAAGCTGGCTTAAAGCTCAACATTCAGAAAACTAAGATCATGGCATCTGGTCCCATCACTTCATGGGAAATAGATGGGGAAACAGTGGAAACAGTGTCAGGCTTTATTTTTTTGGGCTCCAAAATCACTGCTGATGGTGATTGCAGCCATGAAATTAAAAGACGCTTACTCCTTGGAAGGAAGGTTATGGCCAACCTAGATAGCATATTTATAAGCAGAGACATTACTTTGCCAACAAAAGTCCATCTAGTCAAGGCTATGGTTTTTCCAGTGGTCATGTATGGATGTGAGAGTTGGACTGTGAAGAAAGCTGAGCGCCACAGAATTGATGCTTTTGAACTGTGGTGTTGGAGAAGACTCTTGAGAGTCCCTTGGACTGCAAGGAGATTCAATCAGTCCATCCTAAAGGAGATCAGTCCTGGGTGTTCATTGGAAGGACTGATGATGAAGCTGAAACTCCAATACTTTGGCCACCTCATGCGAAGAGTTGACTCATTGGAAAAGACCCTAATGCTGGATAGGATTGGAGGCAGGAGAAGAAGGGGATGACAGAGGATGAGATGGTTGGATGGCATCACTGACTCAATGGACATGGGTTTGGGTAGACTCCAGGAGTTGGTGATGGACAGAGAGGCCTGGCGTGCTGCAATTCATGGTGTCGCAAAGAGTTGAACACGACTGAGCGACTGAACTGATATACATTTCGCTTTTAAATATTTTAAACTGTATTTTAATACACAGTTTCCTTTTTAATCTCATGAATTTTATTTTATGCATTTAAAAATATTATTCTGAGATGGGATCCATAGGCATCACCAGGTAGTAAGTGGTGCAAGGCACAAAGACCTGGAGAAGGGAGTGGAAACCCACTCCAGTATTCTAGCCTGGAAAATTCCATGGACAGAGAAGCCTGGTGGGTCCCAATTCATGGGGTTGCATAGAGTCAGACACGGCTGAGTGACTAACACACTCAATGCACAAGAAAAGTTAATATCCTCTGCTGGACAGCAAAGCTTCCCATGTGAATGCATGCGTGTGTGCTGAGTTGCTCTGCTGCTGCTGCTGCTGCTAAGTTGCTTCAGTTGTGTTCAACTCCTTATAATCCTATGGACTGTAGCCTGCCAGGTTCCTCTGTCTATGGGATTCTCCAGGCAAGAATACTGGTGTTGGTGGCCATGGCCTCCTCCAGGGGATCTTCTCCACCCAGGGATCAAACCCATGTCTCCTGCATTGGCGGGTGGATTCTTTACCACTTATTCACCAGGGAGGCCCTCCCATGTGAATAGCTTCATAATATATCTGAGAAATCTATGCTGTCAGTCCTCAGGATGGCAGCTTGCAGCTGGAGCAACCCCACACCTATTGCGCCTTGTCTATGCAATCATTAACTTTATGTGTCTTGTGAGATGAGAAAGGTCGGGGAGCACTCTTGAGTTGGTCATGACTGGACTCTTTTAGCATTGTTCTTCCAAGAATACCACACTTTTACAAATTATCTCCTACATGGTGTAATTATCTTCATTTCAGAGAAAGCAAGGGAATTTCCCAGGCAAGAATACTGGAGTGGGTTTCCATTTCCTTCTCCAGGGAATCTTCCTGACTCAGGGACTGAACCTGCATCTCTTGCATCTCCTGCCTTGGCAGGCAGATACTTTACCACCAAGCCACCTGTGAAGCCATCTTAAATATGGGTAGCTCTAAAAGGATTAATTTCTTATCAGTATCCAAACTTCTTGTGACTTGATGACTTTTCCTTCATGTAGTCTCCCTTTTATTAGAGTCCCCAGTAGTATATGAGGTCAAATTTTAATATATTTAAGATGCATACTCCATATGTCCTTTTCTACTCTCCAGTCTAGAATTTCTGTGCATGCCAGTTTCTCCTCAGTTCTTGAACAATAAAATTAATAGAATAAGGGGAATTGTAGTTGATTGCTTAGTTGGTTCTTTTTATAGACTTCCAAAGTTTTGTCTGTCACTTGCTGAGTCCCCAGCTTTGCAGTAAAAGGCTTTAAAGTAAATGGAATCCTCTCCTCTTTCAGTTCAGTCGCTCAGTCGTGTCCGACTCTTTGCAACCCTATGAATCGCAGCACGCCAGGCCTCCCTGTCCATCACCAACTCCCAGAGTTTACCCAAACTCATGTCCATCGAGTCGGTGATGCCATCCAGCCATCTCATCCTCTGTCATCCCCTTCTCCTCCTGCCCCCAATCCTTCCCAGCATCAGGGTCTTTTCCAACGAGTCAGCTCTTCGAATCAGGTAGCCAAAGTATTGGAGTTTCAGCTTCAACATCAGTCCTTCCAATGAACACCCAGGACTGATCTCCTTTAGGATGGACTGATTGAATCTCCTTGCAGTCCAAGGGACTCTCAAGAGTCTTCTCCAACACCACAGTTCAAAAGCATCAATTCTGTGGCGCTCAGCTTTCTTCACAGTCCAACTCTCACATCCATACATGACTACTGGAAAAACCATAGCCTTGACTAAACAGACCTTTGTTGGCCAAGTAATGTCTCTGCTTTTTAATATGCTATCTAGGTTGGTCATAACTTTCCTTCCAAGAAGTAAGCGTCTTTTAATTTCTTGGCTGCAATCACCATCTGCAGTGATTTTGGAGCCCCCCAAAATAAAGTCTGACACTGTTTCCACTGTTTCCCCATCTATTTGCCATGAAGTGATGAGACCAGATGCCATGATCTTAGTTTTCTGAATGTTGAGCTTTAAGCCAACTTTTTCACTCTCGTTTCTCACTTTCATCAAGAGGCTTTTTAGTTCTTCTTCACTTTCTGTCATAAGGGTGGTGTCATCTGCATATCTGAGGTTATTGTTATTTCTCCCGGCAATCTTGTTTCCAGCTTGTGCTCCTCTCAGCCCAGCGTTTCTCATGATGTACTCTGCATATAAGTTAAATAAGCAGGGTGACAATATACAGCTTTGATGTACTCCTTTTCCTATTAAACAACGATGGGCCAAGGACTGTACAGAAAGTGTCACATTCAGATGAGCAGTGCTGGCCATCAGCGACATTTTCTGTTTCTTGGTATCCCGGAGACTGAAAATCGCTTGGTTTTCTTTATCTAGGCCACAGCTGTCTTGGGCCTGATTCCAGTCATTTTGATCTGGTGAGGATTCTTGTTGGCAACAGAAATGCAGAAGAGGAGGGGCCGTAATGACATGGTAGTGACAGCTGAAATGCAATTCCTCATTTTGATCTAGGTGAATGTTCTCAGTAGTATTGCTGGAGACCAAATGTTTATTCCTCTCACACGTCTAGGAGAAGATTTTTTTTAAAGAGACCAAAAGGGTTTTTTTTATTTTCTCCATTAAACTGGACAGAGAACAGTTGTGAACCAGTGTTGGTTAATCCATCAAATTATAAAAGATGAAAATCAATAAACAGAAAAACACAAAGTACCCTAATGTGCCCACACTGTCTCAAAGGAGTTCTTTTGTCAGGAGAGGCTGCATCACAGTAGATTTGTTAGCCTAATTATGATGTATTTCTTTTTAACCAGTTTGTATACAGTAATTGATCACACATCTTCATAACAGGCTTCCCAGAGCAATTCATTAGTTCAGTAAAACAGTCTGAGTAATAGCTGGTTCATGCTTGCTTCATGATCATTTTGTTAGAAAAAAAAAAAGAACAGCAGCTGTATTTCAGTGTAGAAGACCATCAGAAACAGTTGATTTATCAAAATGAATTGATCTTGGCAGCTTCCTATTTGGAGCTTAGATAGAGAAACAAAATTAGAATTCAGTGCTGCTCACACAGCCAGAACAAAGTAACGTTGGCTCATTTTCCACAGACGTTATGGCTTGCACTGTGGATAGATAGAAATTTCAGAATTTATCCAGCCATACAGATGAAGCCACATGTCTAAGTGACCAATAAATGGAGTGAAAATATTCCCTGCTCTTCTCTGCCCCCATAGGAAAATGGCAGGCCAATACCCTCTTTTAAACTTAGACATAGTATCCTATCCCAAAGCATGGAACAGTGATGGTAATATAACACATTCTAGCTTACTGGCAAACAGTGATTGAGAGAGTTAAAGGTGAACTTGAAAAATGAGCACCCCCCACCCAAAATACACAGTAAAATGGATTCTCACTCTGACTTACATAGAGTTGTACTTTGGGAAAATCCTCAATCTCTTAGTGCATATCATCTTGATTTTTAACCATAGATCATAGCTTCACACAGATGCATACACTCAAAACTTCTATCCTTTTCCAATCTACTTTCTCTTCTTAAAAACTGTGGCTTAATTCAGTTTAGCAACTGCCTCCTTACAGCACATGCCTCCCAGATACACAGATTACATCGATAACTGGCCATCTGTGCTCAACAGTCACCTGTACCAGCTCCATATCTTTTTTTGGCTTCTCTTTCTGAGCTCTCCGTGGGGTACTTGACCCTCAGGTACTGGGCTGCAGTCAGAGATGCAAAGAGGTTTGGATCACATACAGGGGCCGCAGAACTGAATGATTCCATGAAAGCAGCCTGTATAGGACTGTGACCATTTTTTCTTTCTTTCTTTCTTCTTCTTTTTTTTTAATGCAGGGAGATTCTGCAAATATCTAAAACTTACTTTCAGCTCCCTACCTCATCATGCCTAAGAGGAAGTGGATTTTCCAGGCCAGTGCTCATTTGTTGTTACCACCAAGCTTTTAAGGTCTCAATAATGCTCTCGCTCACCCTGCCAGGAAGAATGCTCAGCTGAATACATTATCAGCTTCCAGCATTTTTTCATTCCGGAGACTTTGTGGTCTGCCTAGCTATGTTATCTCTGGTGCCAAGTCTGTCCTGTGGGGACCAGTTGGGGAGTTTGGCAGAGAGACAGTGAACTCGCTCACGTCCTAGAAAAGTCATGGTCACAGGGCGAAGGGAAAACAAACCAAATCCCCAAATCCCACACTGTGAAGTCTTTGGGTTGCTGCTGAAGGCAGGAGTGAGAGAGCCATGCTTGGACTCTGCTTAAAGGGTGGTGTGGCTGAGGGAAATGTGTTGAAGGTTCAATTCTGTTTGGTTGCTCTAGGCCCTGCCTTGGCATCTGTCCTCCTCCATGTTAGACAACATTAACTCTGAAGAGCTGCCAAGATTTGATGATCAAATGTATTCATGAATCACAGAGCAATGGATTTAAACCACAGTAAATTTGTTTCTGGAATAAACAGAGAAAAGACCAGAGGTTTGATTTGTATGTTATTAGTTTGCTTTCTGTGAGAAATAGGCATAACAGCACCCTTCTATGTGCAGGAGGTGGTCTAGATAAACAAGCGATTATGGGGACTGAGAGCCTAGGATTGGAGGCACAGCCTGGCTCTGGAGCTCATCTGGGTTTCCAACTCTTGGTCCATGTTTTTAGGATAAGTGGTGAGCAGAGGCTGATAATTACTGAGCAGTGGGGTGTTCCTCTTCTTAAAGGTCTTCAGCTTATGTGATTTTAGAGTATTTTCAGTATTTCATCCAAATTCAGTTGATTAGTAGTTCTTGTTGCCGATTGATTCCTTCCACTCATAGCCACCCCTAGACTAAAATGTCTTCATGGATATTGTTTTCTACATATTTGAGGGTATCAGTAGTATTATCATGGAAAGGTCAGGGGGAGATTGCATGGCATGAGAACAGGACACTGAACTGGGGGAAAGGTGCCCTGGGGTAGCTATGTGATGTTGGATGAGCCACTTAACTTTTCTGAAGACAGTGTGCTGTTCTCAATAATGAGAGGATTCCTTTGACAATAAGATCCTATTGTGACCCTTAGACAGAAAAATCAGACAATGCCTACCTAATGCTTTCAGCACGTAACAATAGGACTATGTTAGTGTTTGTAAATATTGCTACATGTATTAGCATCAACATGATATAAATAGGAAGTAAACCATATGTCTTGGAAAAATTTAAAAAAGTTAATGTACTCTCTTTCAGCCCCTTTCCATTCTATTTCAGTTAATAGCTTTTCTATTCCCAGGAATTCTGAGAATAATGTTATTTTTTTTCACTTTTTAAGAAATAGAGATTTATTGTCTTCAAGTTCATGTATCTTGAAATTGATGAGTTCTCAGATAGAGGTTGATACTACAAAGCTTTAGGAGACCCATTTCAACCATTAGTCTAGAACTTCTAGTTAGAACATTGTTAATATGGGGTGGGCTTAAAACATTGTCTGTAATATGTAACACGACTGTTTAAAGGATGACAAAATTTAAAAATGGCAAGAAATGTTCAAACATGCAGTGTGGTATAAAACATACAATGATATGTACAATTTGTTATTGTTACTTAGTGGTCAAGTCGTGTCCCACTCTGTGACCCCATGGACTGTAGAGCCTGCTAGGCTCCTCTGTATGTGGGATTTTCCAGGCAAGAATACTGGAGTGGGTTGCCATTTCCTTTGCCAGATATCTGCATACCCCTCTGTCAGTTTGAGGAAATGTTTTACCATGTTTTCTTCAAATCTCTGTCCTCTGTTTTTAAAAAAATAATTTTCATTGGGGTATGATTGCTTTACAGTGTTGCGCTAGTTTCTTCTGTATAGCAAAATTAATAGTTGTGTGTGTACATATATCCCCTCCCTGTTGAACTTCTTTCCCATTCAGGTCACCAGAGTGCATTAAGTAGAGTTCCCTGTGGTATACAGTATATCTGCATTAGTTATCTCTTTTATACTTAGCATCAGCGATGTGTATGTGTCAATCCCAATCTCCCAACTCCTCTCACCCTCAAGGATAATTTTATTTAATATTAGCAAGTATTGGACAAAATCGGATATTTCCTGGTGTAGTTGTCTTCAGTAGTTTAT
Organism: Okapia johnstoni; assembly: GCA_024291935.2. Taxonomy (NCBI): domain Eukaryota; kingdom Metazoa; phylum Chordata; class Mammalia; order Artiodactyla; family Giraffidae; genus Okapia; species Okapia johnstoni. The sequence goes on from CM044323.1 coordinate 45,513,614, forward strand.
GAGAGAGGCTATTCCCAGGATATGCTCACGGTGTAGCATTCTCATTTAGCCTAGGGCTTTTCCTCACGTCATCTCTTTCCTTCTCTCCAGAGTCCTATGTCAGCAGCAGCAAATGCTTAAGTAGGCTCTGTTGGGAAAACTCTCGGTGACCTTGGAAACGGTATTTAACCTTTCCACGGATCAGCATCCAAATTGCAAAGCCGAAGTGACAGCAGCTGCCTCGTTCACAAGTCTGAGAGTTATGACTAAGAAAAGGGATTGTAAAACACGGTGCAAATCTTAAATGTTACAGACAGGTCTGGTAATGTTAATAACTAACCAGCTCATGCCTGGCGGCCATCATCAGACCCTTAAAGCCAATTCCTTAGCAGTAGGCCAGGTCACTTCCTACTGGAAGTGGAAAAAAACTGAAATGGCAAAAAGTTGCAGCAATATTCGATGACTGTCAACAACAAAACTGTGGATTTGTTTTGAAGTGCATGTGAGGCATGTGAGTGCTCTAAGAGGGTGTTTCTTCTGTGGGGAAGCCAAGGTCATGAGCTGTTAATGTGACTCCTTCCACCAGCACGGAGTTCACAAAAGTCTCTTATAACAAGATGTTTTTGTCTTTTCTCTCTTTTTTTTTTTTAGGAGAAGAAAACAGATTTGACGTTAAGTTATATGACAGCCACAATGAAGCTTTCTAATGTATGAGAGACATTGACAATCAGCCCACGGGATTTATGTAATTTGAGAATATAGCTTTAAAAATCATATTACAGGAGGCAGTACTTAAGATTAATACAGAGGCCATTTACCTTTTTATTGTATGTTTTATTAGCACTTAGCAGCTTGATTTATGAAAGAAAAAAACTCTGACTACAGTGTTGAAAGAGAAAGACTGTGCTATGAAGATTAACATAGGATGGTGACACTGCACCCCTCCATTTTAGGAGAGAAAGTTGTGGAAAGTTTGCTGCGGCATGTGGCTCTGGGTTCCCTTGAAGGTGATCTCCCACCAGGGGCTAAAGAAGAATCATAGGAGGATTTCCCTGGGGAGGTGGAAATTGTGGGGAGACCAAAAGGAACCAATTTATCGTGGGGTGTGGGGAAAAGTGGGGGACCATCCAGACAGAGAGAGCAGCATTTGTGAGACCCTAAGGCTCTAAGGCTTCCCTGGTGGCTCAGACAGTAAAGCGTCTGCCTGCAATGTGGGAGACCTGGGTTTGGTCCCTGGGTTGGGAAGATCCTCTGGAGAAGGAAATGGCAACCCACTCCAGTACCCTTGCCTGGAAAATCCCATGGACGGAGGAGCCTCTTATGCTACAGTCCGTGGGATCGCAAAAAGTTGGACACGACTGAGAGACTTCACTTCAAGGCAAGAAAGAGGTTGGCATGTCTGGAGCAGGTAGGAGAATAGTGCAGCTGGGGCATAATTAACAGAGTGAATCATGGCAAAGTGAAGTTTAAGAGATGTGCATGCGTGCGTGCTAAGTCACTTCAGTTGTGTCCGACTCTTTGCAACCCTATGGACTGTAGCCTTTCAGGCTTTTCTGTCCGTGGGATTCTCCAGGCAAGAATACTGGAGTGCGTTCCCATGCCCTCCTCCAGGGGATCTTCCCAGCCCAGGAATTCAACCTGCGTCCCCTGCGTCTCCTACATAGAAAGCGAATTCTTTACCTCTGAGTTGCCGGGGAAGCACCCAAGAGACGTGCAGTTAAAACTTCTTATTAAAAAGCATAATTTCTTGAAGTAAGTCAGAAAGAGAAACACAAATACTGTGTATTAATGTGTATATATGGAATTTAGAAAGACGGTAACAATGATCCTATATGCAAGGCAGCAAAAGAGACACAGATGTAAAGAACAGACTTTTGGACTCTGTGGGAGAAGGCAAGGGTGGGATGATTTGAGAGAATAGCAATGAAACATGTATATTACCATATGTAAAACAGAGGGCCAGTGCAAGTTCGATGCATGAAGCAGGTCACCCAAAGCCTGTGCTCTGGGATGACCCAGAGGGATAGGGTCGGGAGGGAGGTGGGAGGGGGGTTCAGGATGGGGAGACACGTGTCTACCTGTGGCTGATTCATGTTGATGTATGGCAAAAATCATCACAATATTGTAAAATAATTATCCTCCAGTTAAAATAAATTAATTTAAAAAAGTAGCTTCTAAAACAAAACCTTAGTTTATTTGGTATATCAAAAGTTATTATATCTATAATAAAATTGTGTACATAAATTTTAACACAGTGATTCCATTTCTAGGGATCCTAAGGACATGATCAAGTATATATATATCAAAAGAGGGTTATATCCAAGAATCTTTATTATGATTTTGCTAACTTTTAAGAATTACCCTTTTTAAGTTTCTATGGTTTTATTCCTTATCCAGCTTTCTATAAGATTGATCATGTTTTTGTTAGTTCTCACACTTTTCTCTACTGATATGGAAGTTTTTAATTCTATATCTACTTTACATTACCTTTTAATTTCTATGTGCCTTCTTAAATTCTTAAATAGTACATCTGTATGGTCCTATGAACCAATGTAAGGCCCTTGAAAATCCTTAACTCTGAAATCTCCCACTTATTTTCTTAGTTTTTGTCCCGTATTTTAATGTCCTTGTTTTAAAAGTCATTTCTGCTCTAGGTTCCAAATAGTTAATTCACCATTAGCTGTGCCTGCTCTACTGTTTGCCATTTGTATTCTTTTAACACGAAATAATTTCAAACCTAGAGAAGACTCACAGGAATAGGATGAAGAACTTTTCTTCCTGACATATTTAAGAGTAAGTGGCCGACATGATGCCCTATCACTTCTGATTACTTAGTGTGTACTTCTTACAAACAAGGGCATTCGCCTACATAAGCACAATCATCCAAATCAGGAAATTAACATTGATACATTACTACCATCTAATCAGACTCCTTTCAGGTTTTGCCAGTTGTCTCAGTAATACCCTTTTATTAAAAGAATTTAGCTTGGAATTATGCATTGTGAAGAGTTGTCTTGTCTGTTTAGTCACCTTTGGTCTGGAGCAGTTCCTCAGTATTCCTTGACATTCATGTTGACACTTTTGAAGATTACCATTCAGTTATTTTGTGGAATGTCTCTCAGGTTTCATACCTGTGATACCTTCTCATGGTTAGATTTAGCCTATGTATTTTGATAGGAATACTACAGAAGTGATGGCACGTGGTTTTGATTTGTCCCATTACTGATGATCATAATCCTGGTTAGAGTGGTATATGCCAGGATTCTCCACTGTAAAGGTAATTTTTGTCCTTTAGTAATTAATGAGGATTTTGGGAAGAAGTACTTTGAAACTATACATCCCATTTCTCATTAAATTTCCACCAAGTAGCTCTAGCATCCATTGATGTTGCTTGGCTGAATTAATTATTACTCTGATGCTTGTGAAACTGTGATTTTCTGATTTCTTTATTGTACCTCCATGTATTCACTGACAGTCCACCGTAAGGAAAAGTTTTCTTTTTTCTGTGTTTAGATACTCACTTGTTTACTTATATTAGCATTACTGTTGTTCAGTTGCTAAGTTGTTTATGACTCTGCAACCCATGGACTGCAGTATTCCAGACTTCCCTGTCCTTCATTATCTCTCAGAGTTTGCTCAGACTTATGTCCTTTGAGTCAGTGATGCCATCCAGCCATCTCATGCTCTTTCACTCCCTTCTGCTCTTGCCTTCAATTTTTCTCAGCATCAGGGTCAAGCATTGTTTCTTGAGGTAGGATTGTATTGCTATAAACTTCCCTCTTAGAACTGCTTTTGCTGCATCCCACAGGTTTTGAGTTGTCGTGTTTTCACTGTCATTTGTTTCTAGAAACATTTTGATTTCCCTTTTGATTTCTTCAGTAACCTGTTGGTTATTTAGAAACGTGTTGTTTAATCTCCATGTGTTTGTGTTTCTTACAGTTTTTTTCTTGTAATTGATATCTAGTCTCATGGCATTGTGGTGGGAGAAGATGCTTGATATGATTTCAATTTTCTTAAATTTACTGAGGTTTGATTTGTGACCCAAGATGTGGTCTATCCTGGAGAATGTTCCATGTGCGCTTGAGAAGAAGGTGTATTCTTCTGCATTCGGATGGAATGTCCTGAAGATAACAATGAGATCCATCTCATCTAATGTATCATTTAAGACTTGTGTTTCCTTATTAATTTTCCGTTTTGAAGATCTGTCCATTGGTGTTTGTGTGATGTTAAATTCTTCTACTCTTATTGTGTTACAGTCAATTTCTCCTTTTATGTCTGTTAGTGTTTGGCTTGTGTATTGTGCTCCTATGTTGGGTGCATAGATATTTACAATTGTTACGTCTTCTTCTTGGTTTGATCCCTTGATAGTTATGTAGTGTCCTTCCTTATCTCTTGTAATCTTCTTTATTTTAAGGTCTATTTTGTCTGATATGAGGATTGCTACTCCAGCTTTCTTTTGCTTCCCATTTGCATGGAATATATTTTTCCATCCTCTCACTTTCAGTCTATATGGTCTTTAGGTCTAAAGTTGGTTTCTTGTAGACAGCATATATACGGGTCTTGTTTTTGTAGCCACTCAGCTAGTCTGTGTCTTTTGATTGGAGCATTTAATCCATTTACATTTAAAGTAATTATTGATATAGATGTTCCTATTGCCATTTTCTTAATTGTTTGGGGTTGATTTTGTAGGTCTTTTCTCTTCTGTGGTATTTCTTGACTATATAAGTCCTTTTAACATTTGTTGTAGAACTGGTTTGGTGGTACTGAATTCTCTTAACTTTTGCTTGTCTGAAAAGCCTTTTATTTCTCCGTCAATTTTGAACGAGATCCTTGCCAGGTACAGTAATCTCGATTGCAGATTTTTCCCTTTCATTACTTTAAGTATATCCTGCCATTCCCTTCCGGCCTGCAGAGTTTCTGCTAAAAGGTCAGCAGTTAAGTGTATGGGGTTTCCCTTGTATGTTACTTGTTGCTCCTCCCTTGCTGCTTTTAATATTATTTCTTTGTGTTTAATCTTTGTTAGTTGATTAGTATGGGTCTTGGTGAGTTTCTCCTTGGGTTTATCCTGTACGGGACTCTTTGTGCCTCTTGGACTTGATTGACTATTTCCATGTTGGGGAAATTTTCACCTATAATCTCTTCAAAAATTTTCTCTTACACTTTCTTTTTCTTTTCTTTTTCTGGGACCCCTATAATTCGAATGTTGGTGCGTTTGATATGGTCCCAGAGGTCTCTGAGACTGTCCTCAGCTCTTTCCATTCTTTTTACTTTATTTTGCTCTTCAGAAGTTATTTTCACCATTTTATATTCCAGCTAACTGATTCGTTCTTCTGCTTGAGATATTCTGCTATTGATTCCTTCTAGAGTATTTTTAATTTCAGTAATTGTGTTGTTTGTTTCTGTATGTTTATTCTTTAATTCTTCTAGGTCTTTATTAACTGATTCTTGCATTTTCTCCATTTTGTTTTACTATCATTATTCTGAATTATTTTTCAGATAGATTACCTATTTCCTCTTTTTTTATTTGGACTTCTGTGTTTCTAGTTTGTTCCTTCATTTGTACAGCATTTCTCTGCCTTTTCATTTTTTTTTTTAACTTATTGCGTTTGAGGTCTCTTTTTCCTAGGCTTCAAGAAAGGTTGAATTTTTTCCCTGAAGAAGGTTGAATTATTTCTTCCTTTTGGTTTCTGCCCTCTCAAGGTTGGTCCAGTGGTGTATGTGGGTTTTGTCCAGGGTGAGGTGAGGTTTGTGCCGAGTGTTTGTTTGTTTCTCCTCTGATGGGCAGGGCTGCGTGAGGTGCTGATCCTAGCTACTGAGGATTGGGTTTGTATTTTTGTTCTGTTTGTTGTTTGGATGAGGCGTCCTGCACAGGGTGCTGCTGGTGATTGGGTGATGCCAGGTCTTGTATTCAGGTGGTTTCCTTTGTGTGAGTACTCGCCATTTGATACTCCCTAGGGTTAATTCTCAGGTTGTCTAGGGCCTTGGAGTCAGTGCTCCCACTCCAAAGGCTCAGGGCTTGACTCCTGGTCAGGAACAAAGATGCCACAAGTGGTTTGTTATGTCATTAAGTGAGGAAGGCAATGTCAAAGAATGCTCAAACTACCACACAATTGCACTCATCTCACATGTTAGCAAATTAATGCTGAATATTCCCCAGGCCAGACTCAACAGTATGTGAACCATGAACTTCCAGATGTACAAATTGGTTTCAGAAAAGGCAGAGGAACAGAGATCAAATTGCCAACATCCATTGGATCTTTGAAAAAGCAAGAGTTCCAGAAAAACATCTACTTCTGCTTTACTGACTATCCCAAAGCCTTTGATTGTGTCGATCACAACAAACTGTGAAATATTCTTAAAGAGATGGGGATACCAGACCACCTGACCTGCCTCCTGAGAAATGTGTATGCAGGTCAGGAAGTAACAGGTAGAACTGGACATGGAAAAACAGACTCGTTCCAAATCAGGAAATGAGTATGTCAAGGTTGCATATTGTCACCCAGCTTATTTAACTTATATTCAGAGTACATCATGCGAAATGCCAGACTGGATGAAGCACAAGCTGGAATCAAGATTGCTGGGAGAAATATCAATAACCTCAGATATGCAGATGACACCATCCTTATGGCAGAAAGTGAAGAAGATCTAAAGAGCCTCTTGATGAAAAGGCTGAAAGAGGAGAGTGAAAAAGTTGGCTTAAAACTCAACATTCAGAAAACTAAGAGCATGACATCTCGTCCCATCACTTCATGGCAAATAGATGGGGAAACAGTGGAAACAGTGACAGACATAATGTTTTTGGCTCCAAAATGACTGCAGATGGTGACTGCAGCCATGAAATTAAAAGGCACTTGCTCCTTGGAAGAAAAGTTATGATTGAGCTAGACAGCATATTAAAAAGCAGAGACATTACTTTGCCAGCAAAGGTCTGTCTAGTCAAAGCTATGGTTTTTCCAGTAGTCATGTATGGATGTGAGAGTTGGACTGCAAAGAAAGCTGCGTGCTGAAGAACTGGTATTTTTGAACTGTGGTGTTGGAGAAGATTCTTGAGAGTCCCTTGGACTGCAAGGACATCCAACCAGTCCATCCTAAAGGAAATCAGTCCTGAATATGCATTGGAAGGACTGATGTTAAAGCTGAAACTTCAATACTTTGGCCACCTGATGGGAAGAACTGACTCATTTGAAAAGACCCTGATGCTGGGAAAGATTGAAGGTGGGAGGAGAAGGGGACAACAGAGGATGAGATGGTTGGATGGCACACTGACTCAATGGGCATGAGTTTGGGTAAACTTCATGAGTTGATGATAGTCAGGGAGGCCTGGCATGCTACAGTCCACGGGGTCGCAAAGAGTCGGACATGACTGAGCGACTGAACTGAACTGAACTGAACTAAGTGAGATTAAAACAAATATCCAAAACCGAGAAACCAAAAATGAACCCCAGACAAATGGCAGCTACAAAATACGGCAAATTATAATTAAAATAATGATATATACACATATACACATACCCATGAGCAAAGTGAAAACAGTCCAAGAAAAATAAAGTATAGTAGACTGACCCAGGGAACAAAGGAAATCAAAAATTATATCTACCAGTTAAGAACAAAACTAACTTAAGCACAAACTGGAAAACAAAACTGAAGCAAAGTGCCACGTGGGGAATAAAGCAATGAAAACAAAACTAACAAATATGGTAAGAGGAGAGTAAGGAGAGAAAGATTAGATATGCAAAGTTAAATAGAGGTAGATAAACAAGATTTATATACTTTAAAGATTAACTGCAAGGGGAAAAGAACAGTAGGAAAAGTAAACAAAAGAATAAATGTAGAAAAAATTATTATATGTTAAAAAAATTGAAAATTAAAATTAAGAAAAGAGAAAAAAAAAGAGGAAAATTCCACAGAACTGCAAAAGCCCAGTGTTGAGGCAGAGGTTTATGACAACAATATAAAATGTGACTGAGAAAAAAAAAGCTCAAAAGCATAATTGGATTTCCTAGTGCCAATAAAATCAACTGCAACAGAGAGGGGGAAAGGGGAAAAAAAAGAAAAAAAAATCCAAAAGAATCTACAGAACATGTCAAAAAAGAAGAATAAGTGTTTTTCTTGAGTCACTGCTGTCAGAGTCCTTTCCCTTGCTGGGAGTCACAGTCCAACACTCCAACACTGTGCTGATCTCTGGACCTGCTGTGGGGGCAGCTCAGATTCCAATCTGGTCCTGCTCCTGTGTGTTCTTGCCTCCAATGTCCACAGCTATCAGAGCTAGTGTGTTTTCTTTTGTGGGAGCTCTCAATGGCCCTTTGTATATTCCATAGACACAAAGTCTGTTTAGTTGATTGTCAGCTGGTGGAAAGGTTTTAGGTCTTCTTCCTCAGCCACACCGCCCCTGGGTTTCAATTATGGTTTTATTTCCACCTCTGCATGTGGGTTGTCCACTGGGGGTTAGATCCTGAGGCTTCCCTGGAGGGCTTGGGTTTGCCCTTATGAGGGCCAGGTGTAGAGGTGGTGCAGCTGCTTGGGTCACAGGGGTTCTGGCAGCACCAGGTACTCAGGCGGGTTGGCAGCTAGGGCACAGGAAACATAGTGTTCTAGAGGAGTATGGCAACCAGAATTGGCCAATATGATCCAGTATTCTTGCCTGGGGAACCCCCTCCCTGACAGAGAAGCCTGGTGGGCCACAGTCTACAAAGTTGCAAAGAGTCGGACATGACAGAAGTGACCCTGCGCACATAGACAGAAGTCTTTTTTTGCCTGTGGCAGCTCTGCCCCAGTGAGAGTTGTGTGTAAAGGTGGCATAGCTGCTTGGCTTGTGGGGACCCTGGCAGCGTCAAATGTGCAGGGACATGGACTGCCTCACCACAGGAGTTATGGCCCTATCAGAGTCTTTTTTCAAGCCTCTTGTAGCTGGTGATCAGAAGCCCTCTTCGGCCAGTCTCTGTAGTTCCACTCGTTCAGGCACTTAGAGGGCTCCCTTGCCTGGGGTCCTTCTCTGTTGTTCGCAGTGTCCCAGCCACCCCCCTACCCCCTCCCAAGGCTGGGATCCTAGTCTGCAGATCGGTGCATCAGGCTCTTAAAGGGGCACCTTGAGTGGGGTCCTACTCAGTAGTTCAGTGTGTCAGGTGTTTGATGGGCCAGCCTCTCTATTGTTTAGCAGCCCATGCTGGCATGTGGCGAATGAAAGGCTATGGTGATGGCTACACCCTGTATGCATGACTCAGTAGTATTGCTTTGCTTCCATGGCTGCCTGGCTTTCCTCCACTGGCATTTCCCACCATGATCTCCTCCCTCATATCCCCTCAATCTGTCTCTACACAGTCAATAGCAGCCCTAGCCCTTTGATTGCTCCACAATCTCTAAATTTCAGCTCCCAGCCGCTGCACCTTCAAGGAGACCAACGTTCCTATCCAGGGTATGTTTGGCTGCAGCAAGGACTGTCTGATTCTCACTCCATTTAGGCTGCCACAGATCAACTGTTTCACTCTCAGCCTTAAATGTTCCTCCTCTGACTCAGACAATTGGCCCACTGTGGGAACTGGACCCCTGCTTCAGTTCCCCCACCCACTGGGGGCAGGTCCAGTCCTACTAACACTCCTGTATTTCCCCCTAGTTCCTTCGTCTTACTGAGTTTTACATGGCTCTATATAATCATTTCCATTGGTCAGGTACTCCTGTCTACTCTAAGCTGGTGTTCTGCATGTACTTCTGTGTCTGAAGGTGTATTCCTGATGTATCTGTGGAGAGAGATGTACTCCACGTCCACCTACTCCTCCGGTATCTTGTTCTTCTTAATCACCAAGCACTTCTTAAGAAACGATATTTGATCTGTTATGAGGCACTTATCTGCATTCATCTGTTAACTTGAGAGGTGCTTTGCTATATGTGGAAGACACTGCTGTGGCTTCCTAACTGGTCTCTCTGTGTCTACCTGTGCCCTCCCTGGTGATTATTCTCCATATGGTAGCCAGAATGAGCCTTTATGAAAGTAAAGCAATCATGAACTTTTCTCCCTAAAATGCTCCAGTGATTTTCCCACAATTCAGAATGAATCTGGAGTGTTGATAATGAATAATTCAAATAAGAAAAAAACTCCAGTGTGAAAAGCACAGGCATTCTGGGCCTAGCTCTGGCTCTGCCACCAGATAAGGCTGTGACCTTAAGAAGTCATCTAATTCCTCTGAGCATCTTTTTCTCTGATTAAAAATAAGAGAGCTCTTAACACCCCATCACACCAATGGATAGATCATCAAAACAGAAAATTAATAAGGAAACACAAGTCTTAAATGATAAATTAGATGAGATGGATTTCATTGATATCTTCAGTACATTCCATCCAAATGCAGAAGAATACACCTTCTTCTCAAGCGCACATGGAACATTCTCCAGGATAGACCACATCTTGGGTCACAAATCAAACCTCAGTAAATTTAAGAAAATTGAAATCATATCAAGCATCTTCTCCTACCACAATGCTATGAGACTAGGTATCAATTACAAGAAAAATACTGTAAGAAACACAAACACATGGAGATTAAACAACACATTTCTATATAACCAACAGGTTACTGAAGAAATCAAAAGGGAAATCAAAATGTTTCTAGAAACAAATGACAGTGAAAACACGACAACTCAAAACCTGTGGGAGGCAGCAAAAGCAGTTCTAAGAGGGAAGTTTATAGCAATACAATCCTACCTCAAGAAACAAGAAAAACATCGAATAGACAAAACCTAACTTTACACCTTAAACAACAACAACAACAACAACAACAACAAAACACCAAAACTAGTAGAAGGAAAGATACCATAAAGATCTGAGCAGAAATAAATAAAAAAGAAATGAAAGAAACAACAGTAAAGATTAATAAAACTAAAAGCTGGTTCTTTCATAAGATGAACAAAATTGACAAAGCTTTAGCCAGACTCATGAAGGAAAAAAGAGAAGAATCAAATCAACAAAATTAGAAATGAAAAAGGAGAGGTTACAACAGACAATGCAGAAATACAAAGGATTATAGGAGACTATTATGAACAGCTATATGGCAATAAAATGGATAACCTGGAAGAAACTGACAGATCCTTAGAAAAGTTCAATCTTCCAAGACCGAACCAAGAAGAAAGAGAAATTATGAACAACCGGACTACAAGCACTGAAATTGAAGCTGGGATCAAAAGTCTCCCCAAAACTGAAATCCCAGGGCCAGATGGCTTCACAGGAGAATTCTATCAAACATTTAGAGAAGAGCTAATGCCTGTCCTTCTAAAACTCTCAAAAAATTGCAGAGGAAGGAGCACTTCCAAACTCATTCTATGATGCCACCATCACCCTGATAGCAAAACCAGACAAGGACAACACAAAACAAGAAAACTACATGCCAGTATCACTGATGAACATAGATGCAAAAATCCTCAACAAAATTTTAGCAAACAGAATTGAGCAACACATCAGAAAGCTCATACATCATGATCAAGTTGGGTTTATTCCAGGGATGCAAGGATTCTTCAATATACGACAATCAATCAATGTGATATAACATATTAACAAACTGAAAGATAAAAACCATTTGATCATCTCAATAGATGCAGAAAAAGCCTTTGACAAAATTCAGCACCCATGTATGATTAAAACTCTTCAAAAAATGGGCATGGAAGGAACCTACCTCAACATAGTAAAGCTCATATTGACAAGCCTACAGCAAATATTCTCAGTGGTGAAAAACTGAAAGCATTCCTCCTAAGATCAGGAACAAGACAAGGGTGCCCACTTTTGCCAGTGTTATTTAACACAGTTCTGGAAGTCCTAGCTACAGCAATCAGAGAAGGAAAAGAAATAAAAGGAATCCAGATCAGAAAAGAAGTAAAGTTCTCACTGTTTGCAGGTGACATGATACTGTACCTAAAAAACCCTAAAGGTATGATCAGAAAATTACTAGAGCTAATCAATGAATTTAGCAAAGTTGCAGGATACAAAATCAATACACAGAAATTGCTTGCATTTCTATATACTAACAATGAAAAATCAGAAAGAGAACTTAAGGAATCAATCCCATTCACCATTGCAGCAGAACGAATTAATTATCTAGGAATAAACTTACCTAAGGAGACAAAAAGCTGTACACAGAAAATTACAAGACACTAATGAAAGAAACAAAATATGGTATAAACAGATGGGGAGATATTCCATGTTTTTGGTAGGAAGAATCAATATTGTAAAAACGACTATACTACCAATCGCAATCAACAGATTTAAAGTGATCTCTATCAAATCACCAATGGCATTTTTCAGAGAACTAGAACAAAAAATATCACAATTCATATGGAAACACAAAAGACCTCAAATAGCCAAAGCAGTCTTGAGAAAGAAGAATGGAGTTGGAGGAATCAACCTTCCTGACTTCAGATTATACTACAAATCTACAGTCATCAAGACAGTACGGTACTTGCCCAAAAACAGAAATATAGACCAATGGAACAAGATAGCCCAGAAATAAACCCATGCACCTATGGGTACCTTATTTTTGACAAAGGAGACAAGAATATACAATGAGGCAAAGGCCGCCTCTTCAATAAATGGTGCTTGGAAAACTGGACAGCTACATGTAAAAGAATGAAATTAGAACACCTCCTAACACCATACACAAAGATAAAGTCAAAATGGATTAGAGACCTAAATGTAAGACCAGAAACTATAAAACTCTTAGAGGAAAACCTAGGCAGAACACTCAGTGACATGAATCAAAGCTAGATCATCTATAACCCACCTCCTAGAGTAATGGAAATAAAAACAAAAGTAAACAAGTGGAACCTGATTAAACTTAAAGGCTTTTGCACAGCAATGGAAACTTTAAGCAAGGTGAAAAGACAACCCTCAGAATGGAGAAAATAATAGCAAATGAAACAACTGACAAAGGATTAATTTGCAAAATATATAAGCAGCTCATACAACTCAATACCAGAAAAACAAACAACCCAATCAAAAAGTGGGAAAAAGACTTAAACTGACATTTCTCCAAAGAAGACAAACAGATGGCCAACAAACACATGTAAAGATGCTCAACATCGCTCATTTTTAGAGAAATGCAAATCAAAACTACAATGAGATATCACTTAACACTGGTCAGAATGACCATTATCAAAAAGTATACAAACAATAAACGCTGGAGAGGATGTGGTGAAAAGGGAACCCTCTTGCACTGTTGGTGGAAACATAGATTGATACAGCCACTATGGAAGACAGTATGGAGATTCCTTAAAAAACTGGGAATAAAATCACCATATGACCCAGCAGTCCCACTCCTAGGCATTTACTCTGTGGAAACCAAAATTGAAAGAGACACATGTATCCCATTGTTCACTGTAGCACTATTTACAACAGCTGGAACATGGAAGCATCCTAGATATCCATTGACTGATGAATAGATAAAGAAGTTGTGATACATATACACAATGGGATATTACTCAGCCATAAAAGGGAACCCATATGAGTCATTTCTAATGAGGTGGATGGGATGAACCTAGAACCTATTATGCAGAGTGAAGTAAGTCAGAAAGAAAAAGATAAATATATTCTAACACATATATATGGAATCTCAAAAAATGGTACTGAAAATTTATTTACAGTGCAGCAGTGGAGAAACAGACATAGAGAATAGACTTATGGACATGGGGAGAGGGGAGCAAAGGGTGAGATGTATGGAAAGAGTAATATAGAAACTTACATTACCATATGTTAAATAGATACCCAATGGGAATTTGCTGTATGGCTCAGGAAACTCAAACAGGGGCTCTGTATCAACCTAGAGGGGTGTGATGGGGAGGCAGATGGGAGGCTGGTTCAAAAGGAAGGGGATATATGTATACCTATGGCTGATTCATGTTGAGGTTTGACAGAAACCAACAAAATTCTGTGAAGCAATTATCCTTCATTAAAAAATAAATTAATTTAAAAAAGGGACCTTAGTGAGCCTCCCAAACTCACTGATGTTGCTAGTATTCTATGAAGATAAGAGACATAGAAACTTATGGTGTGTCCATCAGTCAGTTCAGTTGCTCAGTCGTGTTCAACTCTTTGTGACCCTGTGGACTGCAGCATGCCAGGCTTCCCTGTCAATCACCAACTCCCGAAGCTTGCTCAAACTCATGTCTGTAGAATCAGTGATGCCATACAACCATCTCATTGTCACTTGTTCCCTTCTCCTGCCTTCAGTCTTTTCCAGCATCAGGGTCTTTTTAAAGGAGTCAGTTCTTTGCATCAGGTGGTCAAAGTATTGTAGCTTCAGCTTTAGCATCAGTCCTTGCAATGAATATTCAGGACTGATTTCCTTTAGGATTGACTGGTCTGATCTCCTTAAAGTCCAAGGGACTCTCAAGAATCTTCTCAACACCACAGTTCAAAAGCCTCCTTGGCACTCGGCTTTCTTTATGGTCCAACTCTCACATCGATACATGACTCCTGGGAAAACCATAGTTTTGACTAGACGGACCTATTTTGGCAAAGTAATGTCTCTGCTTTTTAATATGCTGTCTAGGTTAGTCATAGCTTTTCTTCAAGGAACAAGTGTCTTTTAATTTCATGGCTGCAATCACCATCTGCAGTGATTTTGGAGCCCAAGAAAATAATGTCTCTCACTGTTTCCATTATTTCCCCATCTATTTGCCATGAAGTGATGGGACTAGATGTCATGATCTTAGTTTTTTGAATGTTGAGCTTGAAGCCAACTTTTTCACTCTCCTCTTTCACTTTCATCAAGAGGCTCTTTAGTTCCTCTTCGCTTTCTGCCATAAGGGTGGTGTCATCTGCATATCTGAGGTCATTGATATTTCTCCCGGTAATCTTGATTCCAGCCTGTGCTTCATCTAGCCCGGCATTTCACATGATGTACTCTGCATATAAGTTAAATAACCAGGGTGACAATATACAGCCTTGACATACTCCTTTCCCAATTTGGAACCAGTCCGTTGTTCCATGTCCAATTCTAACTTTTGTACTGTTTATGGGATTTTTCATATTTGTGTAGAAGCATAAATCTTGTCTTTGAATCCAGACAAGTGTAAATCTTGTCTCTGAGTCAGTTTCCTTAGCATATTTAGGAGGTCAGTTTTATTTGTTCACAATCTGTTCATCTCATTCATTATGTTAACAGAGTCTTGCGTGCTAAGTGGCTTCAGTTTCATCTGGCTCTTTGAGACCCTATGGACTGTAGCCCGCCAGGCTCCTCTCTCCATGGGATTCTCCAGGCAAGAATACTGGAGTGGATTACCATGCCCTCCTCCAGGGGATCTTCCTGATCCAGGGATGGAACGCGCATCTCTTATGTCACCTGCATTGGCAGGTGGGTTCTTTACCACTTGAGCCACCAGTGAAACCCAACAAAGTCTTACAATAACCTGTATAATTACTGCAGAATCGGCACTTCCTCCGCACTTTGTGTTTGCCATATCCTCTGCGTGTAATGCTTTTCTCCTAGATATTACGGTGGCTGACTGCTCATTAACTTGTTGATGGTCACCATCACAACAAGGTATTCTCTGATCTTACCCTATTTTCAACTGAATCCCTTTCCCCATCTCTAAACCTGAAAATCATTGTCCTTTCCCCTGTTTTATTTTTCTCTTACACTCTCACTTACCAGCTTTATTTTCTGTGTATTTTATTTCACTTAACTATCCCATTCACTACATTTTTCCTTCTTCTAGAATGTAATTTCTATAACTGAAGAGGTTAATTCTTTAGCATTTCTAAACTGCTATGAATGTGAAGTCAAGTGGGCGTTAGAAAGCATCACTACGAACAAAGCTAGTGGAGGCGATGGAATTCCAGTTGAGCTATTTCAAATCCTCAAGATGATGCTGTGAAAGTGCTGCACTTGATATGCCAGCAAATTTGGAAAACTCAGCAGTGGCCACAGGACTGGAAAAGGTCAGTTTTCATTCTAATCCCAAAGAAAGGCAATGCCAAAGAATGCTCAAACTACCGCGCAATTGCACTCATCTCACACGTTAGTCAAGTAATGCTCAAAATTCTCCAAGCCAGGCTTCAGCAATACATGAACCGTGAACTTCCAGATGTTCAAGCTGGTTTTAGAAAAATCAGAGGAACCAGAGAACAAATTGCCAACATCCGCTGGATCATCGAAAAAGCAAGAGAGTTCCAGAAAAACTTCTATTTCTGCTTTATTGACTAAGCCAAAGCCTTTGACTGTGTGGATCACAATAAACTGTGGAAAATTCTGAAAGAGATGGGAATACCAGACCATCTGACATGTCTCTTGAGAAACCTGTATGCAAGTCAGGAAGCAACAGTTAGAACTGGACATGGAACAACAGACTGGTTCCAAATAGGAAAAGGAGTACATCAAGGCTGTATACTGTCACCCTGCTTATTTACCTTATATGCAGAGTACATCATGAGAAATGCTGGGCTGGAAGAAACACAAGCTGGAATCAAGATTGCTGGGAGAAATATCAGTAACCTCAGATATGTGGATGACACCACCCTTATGGCAGAAAGTGAAGAAGAACTCAAGAGCCTCTTGATGAAAGTGAAAGAGGAGAATGAAAAAGTTGGCTTAAAGCTCAACATTCAGAAAACTAAGATCATGGCATCTGGTCCCATCACTTCATGGGAAATAGATGGAGAAACAGTGGAAACAGTGTCAGACTTTATTTTTCTGGGCTCCAAAATCACTGCAGATGGTGATTGCAGCCATGAAATTAAAAGACGCTTACTCCTTGGAAGGAAGGTTATGACCAACTTAGATAGCATATTAAAAAGCAGAGACATTACTTTGCCAACGAAGGTCCGTCTAGTCAAGGCTATGGTTTTTCCAGTGGTCATGTATGTCTGTGAGAGTTGGACGGTGAAGAAAGCTGAGCGCCCAAGAATTGATGCTTTTGAACTGTGGTGTTGGAGAAGACTCTTGAGAGTCCCTTGGACTTCAAGGAGATTCGATCAGTCCATCCTAAAGCAGATCAGTCCTGGTTGTTCATTGGAAGGACTGATGTTGAAGCTGAAACTCCAATACTTTGGCCACCTCATGCGAAGAGTTGACTCATTGGAAAAGACCCTGATGCTGGGAAAGATTGGGGGCAGGAGGAGAAGGGGATGACAGAGGATGAGATGGTTGGATGGCATCACCGACTCGGTGGACATGGGTTTGGGTAAACTCTGGGAGTTGGTGATGGACAGGGAGGCCTGGCGTGTTCCAATTCACGGGGTCGCAAAGATTCAGACACGACTGAGCGACTGAACTTAACTGAACTGATATATCCAAAAATTTTAAGAGTGCCCGGTTGCTCAAAAATATTTGTCAAATGAATCTTAAATTTGTGTCTAGTTGTCAATCTAACTTCACTTTGTCATTGACATTAACAAAGAGAGAGGAATGGTTAAAGTCCTTTAGATCCTTCTTTTCATCAGTCCTGAACTTCGTTTGTATATATCAGTCACCCAGCACATTGAACTAGGCTTCTGAAGGTGTTTTTATTGTTTTTAACTTTAGTATCAAATTAACTTGAGGACAGATTGCAGTAGCACTTGGAACACAGTAGAACAATATTTAGGCTAACAAAATGCACAAATTCACAATATTAGAACTGTCTACAGAACTTACCAAGATTTTATATGTTCAAGTATGACCTCATACAAAATGAAAGCACTGATTCACGCACCACCCAGTTTTGTTATCAAGAGCAGCTCATCTACGTGGCTCTTTCAGCCCTAGACTACTTTGCTAAGTGTTGATGTTGAGCTATGGCTGGAGATGCAGGTGGTATGCAAAGTCTTTCTCAGCATGTATTTCACACATGCGTTTTTATGGATTCAGACACCTTAGCTGGTGTCCTATGTGCTCATTTGCATCTTCCCTTAGAAATGAATGGCTGATCTGTGAGCCAGAAAAGACTCAGAGGTAGAGTTGAAACTATTATCTTATTAATTTGCTTCGAAGATGGATTAGTCCTATTGTTTAATAATTCTGAAACAACAACTAGAAAGGAACATTTTGTTTGAAGACATAAATGTTCAAATCTTCAGTCTGCCCACCAACTTTGAGTCCAGTGAACATCTGGCTTAAGAATGTAAGAAAAAATACAACTTTAAAAAATAATTAATCTTCATTTCTTTTGTGCCAATTTTTCTCATGAACTCGAGTCTTACTTAGCAGTGCCAAGTCAAATCCTAGGTCTTACTATGAGACATGAGTAGAAAAGATAAAGAAGCAGAAACTTGAAAGCGAATCTTTAGTTTATCGTGCCTGTGCCTTTGGCATCCCTCCGATTACTTGGGGTCTTTGTAGGTTTCTGCCGAATTTTCTGTAATAAGTGGGGCCTGACATTTCCTAAGCCTATCCAGGAGGTCAGTTTTATTTCTTGCACAGACTATTTATCTCATTTATTACATTAACACACCATCAGGATGAGAAACAAACTGGTCTGGAGATACAGCTTTCCTAATTCATGTTAGCATATGAGGCAAGATTGCAACATCAACCCTCTTTACAAAAAACAAAAAGCAAAACACAGAAGGTCCAAACCAACACCCAAGCAAACAAAGAGTCCACTTTTATGAATTTTGCAGACTCTCCAGGTTGTCAGAAGGATTTTTTGCTCATCATGCATTATAGACATTCAAGTTTCAGTAGGATTTACCTTCTTGTTCTTTTATTTTATGGAGAACCAGATCTTGTAGAAACTGCTGTACATCATTTGAAAGAAGACAGATTGGAAATAGAAGCCAACACTTAGCCCTGAAACATGAAATCCTGAGCCTGAATGGTGACTTAAAAATTCATCCTCTCTTAGATAACCTTACTTGATAAAGCTAGGCTGGTGAGAATCTCATGTATGATATGCCATGTTTCTAGTATTAAAGGTCTTTTCCTTTGCTTTCCTAAACATGTTTTTCAAATTGGTTTCAAGTTGATCCAGCTGCCTCAAGTGGAGTACAGCAAAAGCATAACTGCCCTGAATATGACAGATAGCTAGCAGCTGTTATTGAAAAAATGACACTGCATTGGAACTGTCTCAACAGCAAAGCTGTGCTTTGCAAAGGCAACATGCTCTGAAATATTTGTGTCTGTGATAAGCTTTTGCATGAAGTCTCTCCTGATGGTAACCCAGAGAAGGTGCATTTGCCATCTTCAGTTGTTGAATCATAAATCTTTCCAAGAAATCAAAGTAAACCAAGAGATGTTATGTAAGTTTATCAATTCAGGCTCAACATTTTCTATACTAATTTCATAGATATTTTTGTTTCCTATACCATATATCATAACAGACTCTATCTATGTATGTTTGAATTCACTTTATGAGTTTTGGCCTGATGAATGTGTTATTTTCATGTAGGTAGATAATATGGCAATATGTAATGTTAAGTGGGTCTTTGGGAAGAAAATGGAATTTATAAAAAGAATCTAATCCATTTAGATATTTTTCAGCTCATCTTGGTGATCCTTTAATCCAAGCTTTTTCTTAAATACTGTATTTGCAATTTAAGCACTGCCACATGCTGCCACCGCTGTTACAAAGATACATTAGATTGATAGAATGATGCTGCATTCTTTATGACTGGAGAAAATAATGACTTCCTCTGTTCTCTCTAATCATGTTTTTATGGTTTGTTTTCCAAAATACTGCATACTTGACCTTAAAAGGGGATAAAGACTGCACATTTCATTTAACGAGTAATAAAAAGTTGGGTTCTCATTTTGCATTTAAACCTATGGGGAATACATTTTACTATAAGATATTTTCATTATGATCCCCAGGTCTCAGACAATTCTGGCTGACTCTGGCTGCTTAAGGACTGTGTATCTCAATAATTGAAAATAGATGCAGTGGACTTTGACCTATTTTACTTTCTGTGTCTGCAAGTTGAAAACTACTTTTTAGTCTTCCATGAGATTTTAAGAAGCCACTATTTCAAGTAAAAGGAAAAAACAAAAGAAAACTCATGCTTCATTTTTTTCCCCCCAGTTCTTCACTGTTACCTTTTCATGGTCCTACCATTATAAATCCTAGAATGAAATGCGAAAATGTTACTGTCTGTTGCACCTTGTTTAAAAGGCAGAGCATATCTGATGTAGTCTCTAAGAAAATTATATTATTTGAACAGTTTTTTGCTTTAAAATTTAGATTTAAGAAAACTGGGTTTCTTCAGACCTTCAGATCTTACATGAGGTAATTTGTGTGTCCAACATTATTCATGTAAATGGGAACAGCCTCAAACAGAACACTAACAATAGTTAAAATAAAACTGTTTTGAACATAATAAAAAGCCGAAATACTCCATTCCTTTGGAAATGAAATGACATTGTAGATACGAAAAAAAATAGTTTGAAACTTTCTTTATTTGGTTAGGAACCTGACCCCCCCCCCAATTTTGGCAACCTTAGACTTTACTCCTAAGTTGTGAGGTTGAGGGACAGAATAGATTAAAAGAAAAAATAAAATAGATTTTCAGAATTTCTATGTGTCAATTTGGGCCGGAGATTTTTAATAAAAGTGCATTGTATTTGTGTACTGCAATGTCTAAAGCACTTCAGTAATGTCCACTAACTCAGTAAACTGCAAAATTTATACGGTGGTGGTGGTAGTTTAGTTACTAAGCTGTGTCTGACTCTAGGGACTGTGGTCCGTCAGGCTCCTCTGTCCATGGCATTTCTTAGGCAAGAATACTTGAGTGGGTTGTCATTTCCTTCTCCAGGGGATCCTCCCAACCCAGGGATCAAGCCCAGGTCTCCTGTATTGCAAGTGGTTTCTTTACCAACTGAGCCACCAATGAAACCTGGAAAATTTATGGATGGCTATGATAACCCATATGGGCTTCCCAGATGATTCAGTGGTAAAGAATCTGCCTGCCACTGCAGGAGGTGCAGGAGACTCTGGTTTGATACCTAGGTCAGGAAGATCCCCTGGAGGAGGAAATGGCAACCCACTCTAGTATCCTGCCTGGATAATCTCATGGACAGAGGAGCCTGGACGGCTACAGTCCATAGGGTTGCAAAGAGGTGGACATGACTGAGTGACTGAGCCACACACACATGAAAACCCATACAATTTTTACCTTAGTTGTTGAAGATGGTACAATAGTCATCTTTAAGAAGTCTTTGGAAATTTCAAATAATATATTTTAGAAAACGTATCAGGGAATCTGTATGCTTTATTTTATTCTGACTAGCAACAAATGAGAAGTAATTTGATAAGTATATTTATTTCTTCCTGGACTGATTATAGAAAGATGCTGAGAGTTTCTGTTATTCTCATTATGCTTCTCTTAGCTTTAGTAGAGTATTGAATCCATGTTCTGTTGCCTCTTTTCAGAATAAATTATTAGCTTTAATGAAACAAAATATTCATAATTCATCTAATTCATTTAATGATCATTCACAAATTTGATATTTCTATTGCTTTCTAA
Source organism: Okapia johnstoni (assembly GCA_024291935.2). Taxonomy (NCBI): domain Eukaryota; kingdom Metazoa; phylum Chordata; class Mammalia; order Artiodactyla; family Giraffidae; genus Okapia; species Okapia johnstoni. The sequence continues at coordinate 45,535,005 of CM044323.1, forward strand.
CACAGTGTAGAAGACATGCTTCATTAATCACTGATTTGATGAATGTCAACTTATTTTCAAAATATCTAAGTGGATCAGCCTTAAAAATTTAATCAGAAATTAGTGACTAAATTATGACTCAGCCTATACATAATCCAGGCAATATACTGCCACTTTCTTTCTTTCTTTTTTTTTTTTATTAATTTATTTATTTTAGTTGGGGCTAATTACTTTACAATATTGTAGTGGTTTTTGCCATACATTGACATGAATCAGCCATGGATTTACATGTGTTCCCCATCCTGAACCCCCCTCCCACCTCCCACTCCATCCCATCCCTCTGGGTCATCCCATTGCCCCAGCCCTGAGCATTTATCTCATGCATCGAACCTGGAATGGCATTCTGATTCACATATGATAATATACATGTTTCAATGCTATTCTCTCAGATCGTCCCACTCTCACCTTCTTCCTCAGAGTCCATAAGACTGTTCTATGCATCTGTGTCTCTTATTCTGTCTGGCATATAGGGTTATCATTATCATCTTGCAAATTCCATATATGTGCATTAGTATACTGTATTGGTGTTTTTCTTTCTGGCTTACTTCATTCTGTATAATGGGCTCCAGTTTCATCCATCTCAGTAGAACTGGTTCAGATGTATTCTTTTTAATGGCTGAGTAATATTCCATTGTGTATATGTACCACTGCTTCCTTATCCATTCATCTGATGTTAGACACCTATGGTTGCTTCCATGTCCTGGCAATTATAAACAGTGCTGCAAAGAACATTGGGGTACACATGTCTCTTTCAATTCTGGTTTCCTCGGTGTGTATGCCCAGCAGTGGGATTGCTGGGTCGTATGGCAGTTCTATTCCCAGTTTTTTAAGGAATCTCCACACTGTTCTCCATAGTGGCTGTACTAGTTTGCATTCCCACCAACAGTGTAAGAGGGTTCCCTTTTCTCCACACCCTCTCCAGCATTTATTGCTTGTAGACTTTTGGATAGCAGCCATTCTGACTGGTGTGAAATGGTACCTCATTGTGGTTTTGATTTGCATTTCTCTAATAATGAGTAATGTTGAGCATCTTTTCATGTGTTTGTTAGCCATCTGTATGTCTTCTTTGGAGAAATGTCTGTTTAGTTCTTTGGCCCATTTTTTGATTGGGTCGTTTATTTTTCTGGAATTCAGCTGCAGGAGTTGCTTGTATATTTTTGAGATTAATTGTTTGTCTGTTGCTTCATTTGCTATTATTTTCTCCCATTCTGAAGGCTGTCTATTCACCTTGCTTATAGTTTCCTTTTTTGTGCAAAAGCTTTTAAGTATAATTAGGTCCCATTTGTTTATTTTTGCTTTTATTTCCAATATTCTGGGAGGTGGGTCATAGAGGATCCTGCTGTGATTTATGTCGGAGAGTGTTTTGCCTATGTTTTCCTCTAGGAGTTTTATAGTTTCTGGTCTTATGTTTAGATCTTTAATCCATTTTGAGTTTATTTTTGTGTATGGTGTTAGAAAGTGTTCTAGTTTCATTCTTTTACAAGTGTTTGACCAGTTTTCCCAGCACTACTTGTTAAAGAGATTGTCTTTTCTCCATTGTATATTCTTTCAATTAGCAATAATCGCGCCTCGGATAAACCTCATTGGCTACGATACTGCCACTGCGCAAAGCTGCCATTGTATATTCTTGCCTCCTTTGTCAAAGATAAGGTGTCCATAGGTGCATGGATTTAACTCTGGGCTTTCTATTTTGTTCCATTGATCTATATTTCTGTCTTTGTGCCAGTACCATACTGTCTTGATGACTGTGGCTTTGTAGTAGAGCCTGAAGTCAGGCAGGTTGATTCCTCCAGTTCCATTCTTCTTTCTCAAGATTGCTTTGGCTCTTCTAGATTTTTTATATTTCCATGCAAATTGTGAAATGATTTGTTCTAGTTCTGTGAAAAATACCGTTGGTAGTTTGATAGGGATTGCATTGAATCTGTAGATTGCTTTGGGTAGTATACTCATTTTCACTATACTAATTCTTCCAATCCATGAACACGGTATATCTCTCCATCTATTTGTGCCTTCCTTGATTTCTTTCATCAGTGTTTTATAGTTTTCTATATATAAGTCTTTTGTTTCTTTAGGTAGATAGATTCCTAAATATTTTATTCTTTTCGTTGCAATGGTGAATGGTATTGTTTCCTTAATTTCTCTTTCTGTTTTCTCATTGTTAGTATATAGGAATGCAAAGGATTTCTGTGTGTTAATTTTATATCCTGCAGTGTTACCATATTCATTGATTAGCTCTAGTAATTTTCTGGTAGAATCTTTAGGGTTTTCTGTGTAGAGGATCATGTCATCTGCAAACAGTGAGAGTTTACTTCTTCTTTTCCTATCTGGATTCCTTTTATTTCTTTTTCAGCTCTGATTGCTGTGGCCAAAACTTCCAAAACTATGTTGAATAGTAGTGATGAGAGTGGGCACCCTTGCCTTGTTCCTGACATTAGGGGAAATGCTTTCAATTTTTCACCATTGAGGATAATGTTTGCTGTGGGTTTGTCATATATAGCTTTTATTATGTTGAGGTATGTTCCTTCTATTCCTGCTTTCTGGAGGGTTTTTATCGTAAATGCATGTTGAATTTTGTCAAAGGCTTTTTCTGCATCTACTGAGATGGTCATATGGTTTTTGCCTTTCAATTTGTTAATGTGGTGTATTACATTGATTGATTTGCGGGTGTTAAAGAAACCTTGCATTCCTGGGATAAAGCCCACTTGGTCATGATGTATGATCTTTTTAATATGTTGTTGGATTCTGTTTGCTAGAATTTTATTAAGGATTTTTGCATCTATGTTCATCAGTGATATTGGTCTGTAGTTTTCTTTTTTTGTGGCATCTTTGTCAGGTTTTGGAATTAGGGTGATGGTGGCCTCATAGAATGAGTTTGGAAGTTTACATTCTTCTGCAATTTTCTGGAAGAGTTTGAGTAGGATAGGTGTTAGCTCGTCTCTAAATTTTTGGTAGAATTCGTCTGTGAAGCCATCTGGTCCTGGGGTTTGGTTTGCTGGAAGATTTCTGATTGCAGTTTCAATTTCCGTGCTTGTGATGGGTCTGTTAAGATCTTCTATTTCTTCCTAGGTCAGTTTTGGAAAGTTATACTTTTCTAAGAATTTGTCCATTTCTTCCAAGTTGTCTATTTTATTGGCATATAGCTTTTGGTAGTAGTCTCTTATGATCCTTTGTATTTCTGTGTAGTCTGTTGTGATCTCTCCATTTTCATTTCTAATTTTGTTGATTTGATTCTTCTCCCTTTGTTTCTTGATGAGTCTGGCTAATGGTTTGTCAATTTTGTTTATCTTCTCAAAAAACCAGCTTTTAGTTTTGTTGATTTTTGCTATGGTCTCTTTTGTTTCTTTTGCATTTATTTCTGCCCTAATTTTTAAGATTTCTTTCCTTCTACTAACCCTGGGGTTCTTCATTTCTTCCTTCTCTAGTTGCTTTAGGTGTAGAGTTAGGTTATTTATTTGATTTTTTTCTTGTTTCTTGAGGTACGCCTGTATTGCTATGAACCTTCCCCTTAGCACTGCTTTTACAGTGTCCCATAGGTTTTGGGTTGTTGTGTTTTCATTTTCATTCGTTTCTATGCATATTTTGATTTCTTTTTTGATTTCTTCTGTGATTTGTTGGTTATTCAGAAGCGTGTTGTTTAGCCTCCATATGTTGGAATTTTTAATAGTTTTTTTTCCTGTAATTGAGATCTAATCTTACTGCATTGTGGTCAGAGAAGATGATTGGAATGATTTCAATTTTTTTTGAATTTACCAAGGCTAGATTTATGGCCCAGGATGTGATCTATCCTGGAGAAGGTTCCGTGTGCACTTGAGAAAAAGGTGAAATTGATTGTTTTGGGGTGAAATGTCCTGTAAATATCAATTAAATCTAGCTGGTCTATTGTATCATTTAAAGTTTGTGTTTCCTTGTTAATTTTCTGTTTAGTTGATCTATCAATAGGTGTGAGTGGGGTATTAAAGTCTCCCACGTTTACTGTGTTATTGTTAATTTCCCCTTTCATACTTGTTAGCATTTGCCTTACATATTGTGGTGCTCCTATGTTGGGTGCATATATATTTATAATTGTTATATCTTCTTCTTGGATTGATCCTTTGATCATTTTATGTAGTGTCCTTCTTTGTCTCTTTTCACAGCCTTTATTTTAAAGTCTATTTTATCTGAAATGAGTATTGCGACTCCTGCTTTCTTTTTGTCTCCGTTTGAGTGAAATATTTTTTTCCAGCCCTTCACTTTCAGTCCATATGTGTCCCTTGGTTTGAGGTGGGTCTCTTGTAGACAGCATATATAGGGGTCTTGTTTTTGTATCCATTCAGCCAATCTTTGTCTTTTGGTTGGGGCATTCAACCCATTTACATTTAAGATAATTATTGATAAGTATAGTCCTGTTGCCATTTAGTTTGTTGTTTTGAGTTCGTGTTTATACACCCTTTCTGTGTTTCCTGTCTAGAGAAGATCCTTTAGCATTTGTTGAAGAGCTGGTTTGGTGGTGCTGAATTCTCTCAGCTTTTGCTTGTCTGTAAAGCTTTTGAATTCTCCTTCATATCTGAATGAGATCCTTGCTGGGTACAGTAATCTGGGTTGTAGGTTATTCTCTTTCATTACTTTAAGTATGTCCTGCCATTCCCTTCTAGCCTGAAGAGTTTCTATTGAAAGATCAGCTGTTATCCTTATGGGAATCCCCTTGTGTATTATTTGTTGTTTTTCCCTTGCTGCTTTTAATATTTGTTCTTTGTGTTTGATCTTTGTTAATTTGATTATATGTGTCTTGGGGTGTTTCGCCTTGGGTTTATCCTGTTTGGGACTCTCTGGGTTTCTTGGACTTGTGTGACTATTTCCTTCCCCATTTTAGGGAAATTTTCAACTATTATCTCCTCGAGTATTTTTTCATGGCCTTTCCTTTTGTCTTCTTCTTCTGGGACTCCTATGATTCGAATGTTGGGGCGTTTCATATTGTCCCAGAGGTCCCTGAGGTTTTCCTCATTTCTTTTGATTGTTTTTTTTTTTCTTTTTTTCTCTCTGCCTCAATTATTTCCACATTCTGTCTTCTATCTCACTTATCCTATCTTCTGCCTCCATTATTCTACTGTTGGTTCCCTCCAGAGTGTTTTTGATCTCATTTATTGCATTATTCATTATATATTGACTCTTTTTTATTTCTTCTAGGTCCTTGTTAAACATTTCTTGCATCTTCTCAATCCTTGTCTCCAGGCTATTTATCTGTAACTCCATTTTGTTTTCAAGATTTTGGATCATTTTTATTATCATTATTCTAAATTCTTTTTCAGATAGATTCCCTATCTCCTCCTCTTTTGTTTGGTTTGGTGGGCATTTATCATTTTCCTTTACTTGCTGAGTATTTCTCTGCCTTTTCATCTTGTTTAGATTGCTGTGTTTGGGGTGGCCTTTCTGTATTCTGGTAGTTTGAAGTTCCTCTTTATTGTGGAGGTTCCTCCCTGTGGGTGGGGTTGGACGATTGGCTTGTCAAGGTTTCCTGGTTGGGGAAGCTTGTGTTGGTGTTCTGGTGGGTGGAGCTGGATTTCTTCTCTCTGGAGTGCAATGGAGTGTCCAGTAGTGAGTTTTGAGATGTCTGTGGGTTTGGTGTGACTTTGGGCAGCCTGTATATTGATGCTCAGGGCTATGTTCCTGCGTTGCTGGAGAATTTGCATGGTATGTCTTGCTCTGGAACTTATTGGCTCTTGGGTGGAGCTTGGTTTCAGTGTATGTATGGAGGCTTTTGGATGATCTCTTATTAATTAATGTTTCCTGGAGTCAGGAGTTCTCTGGTGTTCTCAGGTTTTGGGCTTAAGCCTCCTGCCTCTGGTTTTCAGTCTTATTCTTGCAGTAGCCTCAAGACTTCTCCATCCATACAGCACTGAAAATAAAACTTCTAGGTTAATGGTGAAAAGATTCTCCACAGTGAGGGATACCCAGAGAGGTTCACCGAGTTACATGGAGAGGTGAAGAGGGAGGAGGGAGATAGAGGTGACCAGGAGGAGAAGAGGGGGACTCAAACGTGGAGAGAGCAATCTAGCCAGTAAGCACTTCCCTATGTGCTCTCCACAGTCTGGAACCCTCAGAGAGGTTCACGGAGTTACATAGAGAGGAGGGAGGAAGGAGATAGAGGTGAGCATGAGTAGAAAGGGGGGAATCAAGAGGAGAGAGAGAGATCTGGGCAGTACTCTGTTCCCTAAGTGCTTCTCCGGTGCCCAGAACACCCACAGAGATTCACAGAATTGGGTTGAGAAGAGAGGGGGGGGGAGATAGAGGTGCCCTGGGGTAGAAGAGAGTCAGTAGGGGGAGAGAGTAATCAAGCCAGTAATCACACTCCTGAGTAAAAATGGGTACTAAAGATTGGATTCTTAACTGTACAAAATTGATATCAAATACTATAAAACAAAGATTAAAAATCTAGAGTAGAGATTAGACTCTTAAAGAAAATGCAATATTAAAAAAACCCAAAATCACAAAAAGTGTAAGATATATGTATGCAGTTTGCTTTAAAATAGGGTCTTTTTTTTTTTGAAAGGTAGTAGTTGGTTATAAAAATGAAAATTAAAGGTATAATAGAGGACTTAAAGAAAAAAGAAAAAAAATTAAAAAATTGAAAAAAAATGATAATAGTAAAAATATATCCAGGACTTTCTCTAGAGCTGTTGTGAGCAGTGTGGGGTCAGTTCAGTTTCAGATAGTTCCTTGTTCCTGCTTATACTTTTCAAGATCTATAAGCCCCTTTCAATGTAGTTGGTGTTAACTACAGGGATTTTAATCTGCTGACCTGTCACTGCCAAAGCGGTTCCTTCTGTTTATTTGGCTTCTGTTTGCAGGTCTCTTCAGTGTCTGATTTCCACCTTGACACAAGGAGGTGGAGGTGGTCTCTTTATGTTCCCTTGTTCAGTCGTGCTGTGGGGAGGAGGAACACTGCAGACCAATATCACTGGCGTGTGTGTGGAGAACACGCAGTGTCTCGGCCGCACTGGGTTTGCCCCCTGCTCAGGGCGTGTGTGCTTTCCCAGTCTACCCTGCTCAGGCTTCAGTTTCTCTGCCGGGGAGCGGGCCCTGAGATGCCTGCACTTCCCAGGTCTAAGCTGCTCAGGTTCAGGTTCTCGGGTATTCCACAAAGGTGCAGACTCGGTTGGGCCTGCGGTTTGTGCCAATCCCCAGTCGGAGCAGCTCAGGCAGCCAGGTGTTTGGTGAGTGCACTGTTGGCGTGGTGCGACTTATCACCTCCCTGGTCCCAGCCTGTGTTTCTGGTTGTGCCCGGCTCCGGTGTGCCTTGTGTCAGTTCTGGGTAGCTGGCCTCTGCCTGTGACCCTACCAGCGGATGTCAACCATCCGGAATCTCAAGAAGTCTTTGCTCTCTGGGACTGAGTTTGCCCCTTTCTGGCTCTGGCTGGCCCTGCCTGCCCGCTGCGTGCAGCGGCAAATGGGGTGGTCCGCAGCCGGCTAGCGCTTCTCTGGTATTGCTCAGTCCTTTGTTCTGTGAGCGGGCCGGCAGTGCCTTAGATTTGGGCTTTTCACGGGATAGTTCTCTCTCTCTCTGGCTATCCCACAGTTTAGGTTGCTATCTCACGTTAGCTGCCTCAGATTGCCCTCAGGGCATTCGGGGGCCCAGTCCTTACCCTAAGCAGTGCCACCCGCTCCTCTCCGTTCAGCCCCCACTTGCTGGTGGCGGATGCCAGTGTCTGGGGAACTTCTCTGCTGGGAGTTGCCTTTAGGCACGTAATCTGTGGGTTTTATTTATTTTTCATCCTGGTTATGTTGCCCTCCAAGATTTGAAAACTTCCTCCAAACCCTCCAGTGAGAGGGTTTCCTGGTGTTTGGAAACTCCTCCTCTTTTATGACTCCCTCCCTAGGACGAGTCTCTGTCCCTACCTCTTTTGTCTCTCTTTTTATCTTTTATATTTTGTCCTACCTCCTTTCGAAGACAATGGCCTGTTTTTCTGGATGCCTGATGTCCTCTGCCAGTGTTCAGAAGTTGCTTTGTGAAGTTTGCTCAGCGTTCAGATGAGCATTGGTGGATGGGGAGTTGTTACAGAGTGTCCACTATGCGCCAAGCATGCTAAGTAATTGCACAAGTCTCATTTTTGTGATGTGAACTTGTATGTTGGGAAAGTACCTCACACCTTGACTAAGGTAGCTCATGCCTAGTTTCTCAGCTCTGACTGTTGGTTTCCTTATTGTTGCTCATAGTGAAATGATAGAGTAGGAAAGCCATGGGGACATTCTTATAGATCAGCAGATTTAGTTATAGGGTCTTGGAGATGTTAGGGATTTTAGAGCTCATATAATCCAATTCCCTAATTTTATGGAGAAGGAAACTGGGACTCAGGAAGGTTAAGCAGCTTTCTCAAAATACCACAATCACCAAGTTATGGGCTTGTCAGTCTTCTGGCCTATTTTCATGCATTCCAAGTGTTATTTCCATGGCATGTGGATAGACTTTCTTGGCTGAGGATCTTTGAATTAGATTATTTTATTTTTAGACATCCATCTTTGCTTTCTTTGCCATCTTGTTCCATTTCCTCTGGTGACATGTGGATCTTAGCAAGTATCCTGCTGTAGCTTTGTTGGGATTGGGGATTCTAAGAAACCAAACCAGAAATTTGACACTATGGGGCTCGAGTGAAAGTAAATCATGACTTACCATGTATACCAGGGAGCTCAGCCACAAAATTGATGCAAAAATAGCCTAAACCTGCACTTCTTCCCATGTATTTCACAATGCATCCTTTTGTGCCTGCATTACCTGTTAAACTTTTATCAACTTTTTTTTATTCAAGCCAGAGCTTGAAGAATAAAAAGCACAGGAAAGGATCAAAGCATTTATTCCTCAATTTCCTTGAGCTGTGGTATGAATCCCTTGACACTGGTGAATCTATTCATAAAAACATGTAACCTTCTGAGAAAAAGAAATTGGTAACCCAGTATCCAATTCAGTCAGGGAAACACTCATTCCTTGTGTGTGTGTGTGTGTGATGAGATATTATTTCCATAAGCCCATACTTTCTTTGTACTAGCATTGGAATACTATTACTCAACAAGCTACCTTGAATTCATTGTGAAAATAATCTCCCCTGGACAGTTTAACAACTATTTTGTAATTTTTTACTTAATAACTATAAATATTGAAATATCTTAAGATAGCACCATATTTATTATAATAAATGAAAACGCCTTCCTGACTCCCAGCTTTCATCTTCATGAAGTTCTTTTCTCAGTGATTGTTTCTGGCGTGTTTGTGCCATTATGGGTTATTGTGTTTCCACCTTTATATTACATAAGAAGAGGGCTGCTCTTTAAAGTGTGTATGGGTATACTTATAGCTGGTTTTGGTTGACACAACTTAATTAGAAGTAAAAATTATTACATGACTCTTCCATTCTTCACTGGGAGCTATAGTTAAAATGCTGGCACTGGCTAATTAATAGGCTCGATCCCGCCTTGTCAGTGAGGCTAGTCCATAAAGGATTTGATGCTTTCTTTCCTGAAACAAACAAAAACAGCTTTGGAACTGTCAGGAAATAACAGCAGCTCTTGAAGGCTAATCATTACCAGCTTTTGTGATGTGGTTGTAATTGTTGCATGAATTCTGCTTCAATCAGGAAAAAATATGCTTAAGTGCCAGTAAAAGTTTTTATGCTGCTATGAAATTTTGCAATTTATGGCTTTGTACAGATCAGCTTGGGTTACTAGGCAACACTGAACGTGTCGTTCACTCAAATTATTCCTTAACCCCCTGCATTGCTACAAACTCTAGCAAAAACACCCCCAAAACTGTAATAAACTATGATAACATAGGGTTAAATCTGATGACAAAAGTGAAATGGAAGTTGTGATACTAAAAAAAAAAAGCAGTATTTAAAAAATACACTGGATGGAAAGCAATATGAATATTTAGAGCTGTTTACCTCAGGAAAAAAAAAGTAGTTACAAATGAATTTAATGATCATGTAGTTCTCTGATTGGCCATTAAGCAGGCCAGGTTTTTGGCACTTAAGGAATCATATTTGTGATGTTGGTTTTAATTAAGAAGTACACTGTAGGATATTCAATGACCAGGGAAGTGTGGTATTGCTGCTTGCTTGCTGTGCACCCATATGCAATTGAGAGAATATAAAACCCCGAGATATAATGACTCTCTCTCTCCATCTTTAAATAGACAGTCTGCCTGAGATTGTGCGCTGCTGCACAGACTGAGTCTTAGAATCTACATGAGGTCTGAGCATTGTCATTTAATAGGCAAGAAATTGCAACTTGTTCCTCAAAGCAGTACCAAATTAAGTGGCAGGGACAGAGCCATAGACACTTCTGGGGTGTTTGATGACTCAGAAGGATATTAGGGAAACCCTAGAATCAGTGTGGGAGCGGCTGTAGTAACCTTGGTTTGTGGTTTGCAAGTGCTTTCTCGTTTGAATGCCTTTAGTGTTTTAAGTTTCTGTTATGATTATTCTCAAGCATTGAAAATGATATTTCACAGTCACCGTGTCAAAAGTAACAAAAAATGAGTTTCGAGCAGAAGCTCCCAAAATTTCATTTTAGCCCAGTGTTTGTATGTAGGAAATGCTTCCGGGGTGAGAGCATGTGGCTTACTTACCTCGGAAGCAGAAGACTGGAATTCAAACTCTGACTGAACTCTGACTCCCGTGCTAGATTGTCACTTTAAAGTTTGAGGAGCACTGCTTCAGATTCCTCCCTGCTGGGAGGGGAGGCCCTTTGCTTTGCTGGTTCAGTGTCTCAGTTGCTGGGAGTCATGACCCTGGGGGCGTGTGGAAGTTGTCACTATGAAGAACTAACCAGGACAAGCTGCTACTGAGCTGGGTTTGGCTTGTGAGAACTGCTTCCACATGGAACTAGGTTTCTCTTTCCAGTGTGCAAGCTGAGTCACTTCAGTCATATCCAACTCTTTGTGACCCCATGGACTGTAGACTGCTGGCTTCTCTGTCCATGGGATTCTCCAAGCAAGAACACTGGAGTGGGTGGCCATGCCCTTCTCCAGGGGATCTTCTCCACCCAGGCATCAACCCAAGTCTCCTATGTCTCCTGCCTTGCAAGTGAATTCTCTACTGCTAAGCTACTAGGAAGCCCTTCTCTTTTTTTCTAATTACCTGCAAACCAACCTTCCCTTGTCTCCGTTCCCAGATCCCCTGGGGTTGACATGCCATTTCCTTTAATTACCTTTTTCTATTATCAGAGCTGATCAATGGTACAATTTTAAGAGTCATAGAAACATCTTCTGCTCCAAAGTTCTCTTTCCTTGGATGATATTTAAGAGTTGGCATTCTGCTTCTGAAATTCCATTCTTTGTAGGCATGGTCGTGTGTAAAAGCAAAAAGCCTCTGGAAGGCTAGGTTCACCTTCCAGGGCTATGGTGTCATTAATGAGGAGGTTACAGAAAATCACTTCCAATAACTTCTCCTTTCTTATAATTGATAACAAAAGAAACTTTATTAGAGACTTTCTGATAGAACTGACTCTTAACTTGATAAGGGGCAAGGGAATAAAAATTTATAAAAGTAAGGTATTTTTAAGTAAGAGGATAACCAAGAAGGTATGAAAAGAATGTATAGTTCAAGGGAACAAAAATTAATTTTTAACTTCAGTAAATTAATACATCCTCCCAGTACCTTTAACAAATGTAAGGTTATATTGACAACATCACTAATTTTTGTTTGCATGTGGTAAACAGAAAATTATTACTTAGAATGTGTACTTCTAGTTATTAGTTACATAGTAATTTATATTTTAAAATAAAGATGATGTTTAAAAATTTTCAAATAACTGTAGAATATGGAAACTTCTTAAAAACTAACCCCAATGATATGTTAAATATAGATAAGGAGAAAAAAGGTTGAAAAGGTGGTACCACTTAAAAATTCATTGGAAGAACTCCATGAGCGTGTCTTCATGAGGGGATGTCCACATAGATCATGGGGACCCTTCCATACACAAATAAGTGGATAGTCCCTGGCACGTAGAAACAGCAAGAAGTGATGTATCAGATTGTCAGAAAAGCATGAGGATTGATGGAGCATGAATCCTGAGTAAATCAATTATGGGATCCTCCATTCCATGAGAAATTTTTTCTGCTTTCTACCATTAGGACTGGCACTACTACTATTTGAGGACCATCGAACTGTCAGTAACTGGGTAAACAATTCTTTATCTTAGTGGTGTGTGCTGAAATTTCTCTAAGTAAATATTCTGAGAGTCTACTTTGGGGAGAAGATGAGTCTCTGCCTCAGGCATGGGTAATATTCAGAACTGGGGAGCTTGTGACATGAATGACTAGGTTGTTTTCTGTCAGAAAATAAGAGAAACTTCTTATTTTGCTTCTTCCAAGGGAATTGGTGATGAATGAGGAAAGAGTGAAGAGAAGGAAGGGGATGATGTGTGAGATGGGGTGAAGATAGGGACTGCATGGAGTCTCGGGTTAAATTTCCATAGTGATGGGGGGCTTTTTTGATTTAAGGGTATCCCTTAGTTCTTATAGATGTGTGTGTGTGTGTGTGTGTGTGTGTAAGTAATTGGAGCTGTTTCACCTTTGTGTCCCATAGAACAAGGATATTCTTCAGCTGGTTTGGAATAGTGAGATGTTGCCCAGCGTGAACTAGGGGAAGCAGACGGCTATAATTAGACCACGGAAATTAAAATTTCTAAGGCTTCTGCAGAAAATTCTAGGTATCTTGGACTTTCCCAGGGAAAGTTGATCTCATCTAAGACTTTAATGGACCTAGAGGTCCCACTGACATCACAACTATATCACTATACTATTCAATGACTCACATCACAGTACTGGATACCCTCATGTCACCACCTCCATTGAATTGTCTCGGCTTTAAATTGCCGAGACAATTAAAATGCTCTCGGCTATTATAGAACATTACAAGAACAATATAAGAATCACACCTAAATGAAAAATGTTGCTTAGAAATGATCTGTGAGGTTGCTCTACATCTCCATCTGCAATTATTTGTGAGAAATTCCTTTAGGAATTCAGCATCAAGAAGATTCTGCTCCATTTCAGAGCCTTGTCTCTTGTCACATCAGTGAAAATTGTGGGAGATGTTATGATGTTTGTCCCCAGAAGGTCAGAACTCAATATTTTTCTCAGTCACAACTACTCTATTAAGCCTGCATTGTCAGTGGGTTTTTCTTCTTCCTTTTTACTGTCTTTATTTCTGATTTCTAGGTTTGTCCTGTTTTAAAGTCTTCTTCATTAGAAGCTGCTCAAATCCTCTATGGAAATATTTAGAGTAAAAATTATTCACCCTGATTTTGTTCAATAAAAATTTTGTTAGCGTCACATCAAATGCTAGAAATACTATAGAGTGTCTTGGTGGAGCCACCAGCTGCACCGCCACGCCCAGTTGCTTCATTTCTGCGTTTAGTGTCTTCTCTGTGGATTAACTTCTCAGTGGAACCCACACCTTCATTTTGTTTTCCATGGCAGTGAGGATGTAACCATTTGGATTTACGTCAAGCTACAAGCTGCCTTTGATCCTAATATTCATGAATGAATTTAAAATATACAGCTTGGGGACTTCCCAGGTGGTACAATGAATAAGAAACCGTCTGCCAGTGCAGGGGACATGGGTTCAGTTCCTGGTCCAGGAAGATTCCACATGCCTCAGAGTAACTAAGCCTGGGTGCCACAGCTACTGAGCCTATGCTCTAGAGCCCGTGAGCTGCATCTACTGAAGCCCATGAACCTAAAGCCTGCTGCACAACAGAAGACACCAAAGCCCATGCAGTGCAACAAAGAGTAGCCCCCTGCTCGCTGCAACTAGAGAAAGCCTGCCTGCAGCAAAAGACTCAGTGCATCCAATAAAATAAATAAATTTTAAAAATGAAATATACAGCTTGTTCCACAAGCCTTAATAGATTTGCCTGTTTATCCCCTACCAAATGACACTGCTCTTTTTAATACAATTTTCCATGAAATATATTATTTGGATGATATTCACATGCAGTGACATTTGACAAGGTGAGTAGGAGCACAGAAAAGAGGTGGGGTTATATTTCATGGATAATAAAAATCAGGAGACCAATACTTTCAGATGGATACCATGCACAGCAGGTAATTAATTCACACTCCTGAAATGGTGTTCTTCCCTTCCTTCTGGACCCCAGGGATTCTCAGCTTTGACCTTGGTGACAGTTTGAACTAGATAATTCTGTTTGTTTGTTTTTGCTATATGGCACTGTCTTATGCATTGAAGAATGGTTAGCATCTTCCCTGGTCTCTAAACAGTGGGTGGCAGTAGCACTTTCCTCCCCTAAGTTATGACATTCAAAACTGTCCGCAGACATTGCCATGTTTCTCTGGGGAGTGTATCATTCCCAGTTGAGAATCACTGATCTACCTCTTTGCTCAACTTTTCTATCATGATATGCTATATTAATGCTTTCTACATTACTACATTTTTTGGATATTTGCAAGTTCTGTCTCTTTATTTATTGAAGCACGGTTGATTTACAATATAAGTTTCAGGTGCACAGCATAGTGACTCAGTGTTTTTATAGATTATACACTATTAAAAGCTATTTCAACATAATGGATGTAATTCCCTGTGTGTACATGCTCAGTCACTCAGTGGTGTCTGACTCTTTGTAACTCCATGGACTGTAGCCTGCCAGGCTCCTCTGTCCATGGGATTCTTCAGGCAAGAATACTGGAATAGGTTGCCATTTCCTACTCTAAGGGTTCTTCCTGACCAGGGATTGAACCTGAGTCTCCTGCATTGGCAGGCTGCTTCTCTATCACTGAGCCACCTGGGAAGCCCGTGTGTGTGTATATACACACACATTATCTTCTTTATCCATTCGACTGTTGATGGACACTTAGGTTACTTCCATTGTAAATGTTGTAAATGTTGTTGCTATGAACATTGGAGTGCCTGTATCTTTTTGAATTACTGTTGTCATTTTGCTCCAGATACATACCCAGGTGTGGAATTGCTGGGTCACATGGTAGTTCTGTTTTCAGGTTTTTGAGGAACTTGCATACTATTTTTGCATAGTGACTGCATCAATTTACACTCCCACAAATAGTGTACAAAGATTTCCTTTTCTTTACATCACCAACGTTTGTTATTTGTAGACTTTTTGATGGTAACCATTCTGACAAATGTGAGGTGATATCTCAGTGTGGTTTTGCTGTAAATTTGTCCAATAATTAGTGATGTTGAGCATATTTTAATGTTCCTGTTAGCCAACTGTATGTCTTCTTCGGAAAAATGACTATTTAGGTCTTCTGCCCACTTTTGATTTTTCTTTTTAAATTGAGTTTTATGAGCTGTTTATATACTTTAGATATTAACCAAATGTCTTTCAATTCATTTGCAAATATTTTCTCCCACCCTGTTGGTTGTTTTTTGTTCTTTTGATGGTTTCCTTTGCTGTGCAAAAGGTTTTACCTCAAATTAGGTCTCATTTATTTATTTTTGCTTTTATTTCTTTTGCCTTATGGACAGATCCAAAAAATATCACTTCGGTTTATGTCTGCATATGTTGTCTTCTAGGAGTTTAATGGTTTCAGGTCTCACATTTAGGTCATTCATCCGTTCTGATCTCATTTTTGTATGTAGTATGAGGAAATGTTCTAAATCATTATTCTACATGTAGCTGTCCAGTTTTCCCAGCACCACTTATTGAAGAGACTGTCGTTTTCCCATCATGTATTCTTGCCTCCTTTGTCATAGATTAATGACTATAAGTTAGTGTATTTATTCTTGGACTCTGTTCATTTCACTGATCTATGCGTCTGTTTTTGTGCCAGTACACTTCTATTTGATTACTATAGCTTAGTAGTATAATCTGAAGATAGATAGTGTGATACTTCCAGCTTTGTTTGTTTTTCTTTTTCTCAAGATTTCTTTGGCAATTAAGTGTCTCTTGAAGGTTCATAGAAATTTTAGGATTACTTATATTAGTTCTGTGAAAAATGTCGTGGTATTTTATAAGGATTACATTAAGTCTATAGATTGCCTTGAGTAGTATGGTCATTTTAATAATATTAACTCTTCCAATTTGAGAGCCTGGGATATCTTTCCGTTTCTTTGAATTGTCTTCAGTTTCTTTTATCAGTGTTTTATAGTTCTCAGATAATAGGTCTTTCACCTCCTTGGTTAGGATTATTCCTAAGTATTTTAATTTTTTGACGTGATTTTAAATGGGATTGTTTGTACCTTATTTTTATGATATTTCACTGTTAGTGTAAAGAGAGGCAAAATTTTCTGTATGCTAGTCTTGTATCCTGTTACCTTCCTGAGTTCACTTACTAGTTCTAATTGTTTTGTGTGTGTAGTATTTAGGGTTTTCTATGTAGAATATCATGTTATCTCCATATAAAGACATTTTTACCTCTTTTCTTTCAATTTGGATATCTTTTATTTCTTTTTCTTGTCTGATTGTTGTGTGTAGGACTTCGATACTATGTTGAATAGAAGTCATGAGAGTGAGTATTCTTGTCTTGTTCCTGAATAAAGTGAGAAGGCTTTTAGGTTTTCACTATTCAGTATTATGTTGGTTATGGGTTTGTCTACAATGACCTTAATTGTGTTGAAATATATTCTCTCTATACTTTGATAAGAGTTTTTATCATGAATAGATGTTGAATGTCATCAAGTGTTTCTCCTACAGCAATAAAGATAACCATATGAGTTTTATCTTTCCTTTTGTTAATATGATGTATCACATTGATTTGCATATATTGTATAATCCTGTGACCCTGGAATGAATCCAACTTGATCATGGTCTATGATCTTTTTTGTGTATTGATCAATGCAAAGAAATAGAGGAAAACAACAGATTGGGAAAGACTAGAGATCTCTTCAGAAAATTAGAGATACCAAAGGAACTTTCATGCAAAGATAGGCTCGATAAAGGAGAGAAATGGTATGGACCTAACAGAAGCAGAAGATATTAAGAAGAGGTGGCAAGAATACACAGAAGAACTGTACAAAAAAGATCTTCATGACCCAGATAATCACAATGGTGTGATCACTCACCTAGAGCCAGACATCCTGGAATGTGAAGTCAAATGGGCCTTAGAAAGCATCACTATGAACAAAGTTAGTGGAGGTGATGGAATTCCAGTTGAGCTATTTCAAATCCTGAAAGATGATGCTGTGAAAGTGCTGCACTCGATATGCCAGCAAATTTGGAAAACTCAGCATTGGCCACAGGACTGGACAAGGTCAGTTTTCGTTTCAATCCCAAAGAAAGGCAATGCCAAAGAATGCTCAAACTACCGCACAATTGCACCCATCTTACATGCTAGTAAAGTAATGCTCAAAATTTTCCAAGCCAGGCTTCAGCAATACGTGAACCGTGAAATTCCAGATGTTCAAGCTGGTTTTAGAAAAGGCGGAGGAACCAGAGATCAAATTGCCAACATCTGCTGGATCATCGAAAAAGCAAGAGAGCTCCAGAAAAACATCTATTTCTGCTTTATTGACTATGCCAAAGCCTTTGTGTGGATCACAATAAACTGTGGAAAATTCTGAAAGAGATGGGAATACCAGACCATCTGACCTGTCTCTTGAGAAACCTTTATGCAAGTCAGGAAGCAACAGTTAGAACTGGACATGGAACAACAGACTGGTTCCAAATAGGAAAAGGAGTACATCAAGGCTGTATATTGTCACCCTGCTTATTTAACTTCTATACAGAGTACATCATGAGAAACGCTGGGCTGGAGGAAGCACAAGCTGGAATCAAGATTGCTGGGAGAAATATCAATAACCTCAGATATGCAGATGACACCACCCTTATGGCAGAAAGTGAAGAAGAACTAAAGAGCCTCTTGATGAAAGTGAAAGAGGAGAGTGAAAAAGTTGGCTTAAAGCTCAACGTTCAGAACACTAAGATCATGGCATCTGATCCCATCGCGTCATGGGAAATAGATGGGGAAACAGTGTCAGACTTTATTTTTTTGGGATCCAAAATCACTGCTGATGGTGATTGCAGCCATGAAATTAAAAGACGCTTACTCCTTGGAAGGAAGGTTATGGCCAACCTAGATAGCATATTTAAAAGCAGAGACATTACTTTGCCAATAAAAGTCCATCTAGTCAAGGCTATGGTTTTTCCGGTGGTCATGTATGGATGTGAGAGTTGGACTGTGAAGAAAGCTGAGCGCCGCAAAATTGATGCTTTTGAACTGTGGTGTTGGAAAAGACTCTTGAGAGTCCTTTGGACTGTAAGGAGATCCAATCAATCCATCCTAAAGGAGATCAATCCTGGGTGTTCATTGGAAGGGCTGATGTTGACGCTGAAGCTCCAATACTTTGGCCACCTCATATGAAGAGTTGACTCACTGGAAAAGACCCTGATGCTGGGTAGGATTGGGGGCAGGAGAAGAAGTGGACGACAGAGGGTGAGATGGTTGGATGGCATCACTGACTCAATGGACATGGGTTTGGGTAGACTCCGGGAGTTGGCGATGGACAGGGAGGCCTGGCGTGCTGCAATTCATGGGGTCTCAAAGAATTGGACACGACTGAGTGACAAAACTGAACTGAACTATTTAGTGTGCTAATGTTTTGTTGAGGATTTTTGCATCTTATATTCATCAAAGATATTGGCCTTTAATTTTCTTTTTCTTTTTTTTGTTTGGTATGATTTTGGTATGTGGATGATGGTGGCCATGTAGAATGAATCTGGGAGTGCTTCATCCTCTCCAGTTTTTTTGGAATAGCTGAGAAGGGTAGATATTAACTCTTCTTTATATGTTTAGTAGAATTTCCCTGTGAAGCCATCCAGTCCTGGACTTCCATTTGCTAGATTTTTTTTTTATTTGAAATTCAGTTTCACTACCAATGATCTATCTATTCAGATTGCCTGTTTCTCTTTGATTCAGTCTTGGCAAGTTTTATGATTTTAGAAATAAG
Source organism: Okapia johnstoni (assembly GCA_024291935.2). Lineage (NCBI taxonomy): Eukaryota > Metazoa > Chordata > Mammalia > Artiodactyla > Giraffidae > Okapia > Okapia johnstoni. The sequence continues at coordinate 45,553,937 of CM044323.1, forward strand.
TACGTTTCTTTTAGGTTGTTATAATAATCTCTTATAATTTTTTTGTGTCTCTGTGGTATCATTTGTTATTTCTCCTCTTTCATTACTTATTTAAAAATTTTTTTTAAATTAAAAAATTAAACTTTTTGCTTTATATTGGAGTATAGTTAATTAACAATGTTGTGTTAGTTTCAGGTGTACAACAGAGTGTTTCATTAATACATATATATGTATATGTTCTTTTTCAAATTCTTTTCCCAATTAGGTTGTTACAGAATATTGAGTAGAGTTCCCTGTGCTATTCAGTTTCTAGTTCGTTTTCAATGAGAATTATTTCACATGTACATTTATTTTTGATATGTTCATGGGGGGGAGATGAGTTCCATGTCCTATTCTGCCCATCTTGATTCATCTCCTCTATTACTACTTTCTGATTCAGATTGGCTGTTGGAATTTTCATCATGTCATGGTCATCCTCTCAGCCTATGGCTGAATCACCTTGTTTTTAGGTGTTTTCTGTGTTACCACTCCTTTATACCTGTTCTGCATCCCGAAGCAAGGGTGAAGGAGTGAGTATCCTTTTCCCGAACTGTTACAGCTCTCTTCTTAGCTTTCACTGTTCTAAATAGTATCCACTGTGAGCTGAGTTTCAATGATACTGCTAAAACTGTCCTCAAGATTCATGGTTGTGATCTTACTGCTTTTATTTTTCTGGTCACTGGACACAGTTGAGATAAAGTACACCTCTGTTTTCATTATTCCAGGTATATTCTTCATCTAAATTTATTGCCAAATCTAAACTGTATAACTTAAAAGGAAATATCTCAGAATGTAATTTCTCCAGAATGTTTTCTCAAAAGGACATCATTCCATTAAATTGTAAGAAGATAAAATTTGACATTAAAAATTAATTTAGGAATTTCCTTCCCCTTTCCATTTAGTAAATGCTGTCTAAATTCTTGGCTGCAACAAGGACCAGAGCATTGAACTAATTACTGTGGCAGTTAGCAATCATAGCCTGTTTATTTGCTAGACTCAATATAAGCTCATCCAAAATTAAATTAAAATAAATGTAAAATCCAGTATTATGCTGTAAAAGGTCAATTAGTGCTTTCCATTAATGAGCCAAACTTTCAAGGACAAACATTATTGAAATTCTAACTTGAGACCTAGTAAGTATGTTTAAAGCAAAGCAAAATAATACACATGTTGATTTTGTGTAAACAGACTTGGGAAGTATTTTGGAATGTACCCACATAATTCATATTTTGTGGTGCTATTTCTTGGAAGAGGGCAACATAGTTTAACAAATAAGAACACAGATTTTGGAGTCAAAGTGTCTGGGTTCAGATTAAAGCTCTGGCATTTGCTAGTCATGTTACCTTGGATCAATTATACAAAATCTCTTAGCCTATTTTGTCTCATTGGATGATAATAGAACTGATAAGACTGGTTGCTGTGAGGATTACATAATATAATGCAGATAAGCACAGAACTATGTCTTATATTAAGAATTTGATAAATGGTGGCTATAATGATTTTGCTGAAGTTGTATTTTAGTGGATTATTTTGACAGGAAGCTCATCCCCAACCGGCATGAGAAAAAAGGGGAAGTCTGGAGGCTAGTGCTGGCTCCTGGCACAGAAAGTCAGTTCTTGAATGATATCATAAAGGCTTGGTTCCTCTCCAATTCTTGGTCCTTTCTTTCATTATTTTGATCTCATACATTGCCTTTGTTCTTATGTTCCCTGTGAAAACATCAGAAAATTTCTGCCATGCCTTTTTAGTGACCAGATGGTATATCTGCCTCTCACATCTACTTAATAAGTTCTGTATGATGAAAAGTATCAATAACCTCTGATATGCAGATGACACCACACTTATGGCAGAAAGCGAAGAAGAACTAAAGAGCCTCTTGATGAAAATGAAAGAGGAGAGTGAAAAAGTTGGCTTAAAACTCAACATTCAGAAAACTAAGATCATGGCATTTGGTCCCATCACTTCATGGCAAATAGATGGGGAAACAATGGAAACAATCAATTCAGTTCAGTTCAGTCACTCAGTCATGTCAAGACTCTTTGCAACCTCATGGACTGCAGCTCTCCCAGCCTCATATCCAACGCCAGCTCCCAGAGTTTACTCAAACCCATGTCCATCGAGTCGGTGATGCCATCCAGCCATCTCATCCTCTGCCGTCCTCTTCTTCTCCTGCCTTCAACCATTCCCAGCATCAGGGTCTTTTCACACGAGTCAGTTCTTTGCATCAGGTGGACAAAGTATTGAAGTTTCAGCTTCAGCATCAGTCCTTCCAATGCATACTCTGGACTGATTTCCTTTAGGATGGACTGGTTGGATCTCCTTGCAATCCAAGGGACTCTCAAGACTCTTCTCCAACACCACAGTTCAAAAGTATCAGTTCCTCAGTGCTCAGCTTTCTTTATAGTCCAACTCTCACATCCATACATGACAACTGGAAAAACTCTAGCTTTGACTAGGTGGACTTTTGTTTGCAAAGCAATGTCTCTGCTTTTTAATATGCTGTCTAGGTTGGTCATAGCTTTTCCTCCAAGGAGCAAGCGTCTTTTAATTTCATGGCTTCAGTCACCTTCTGCAGTGATTTTGGAGCCCCCCAAAATAAATTCTGCCACTATTTCCCCATCTATTTTCCATGAAGTGATGGGACCAGATGCCATGGTCTTAGTTTTCTGAATGTTGAACTTTAAGCTAACTTTTTCACTCTCCTCCTTCACTTTCATCAACAGGCTCTTTAGTTCTTCTTCACTTTCTGCCATAAGGGTGGTATCATCTGCATATCTGAGGTTACTGATATTTCTCCTGGTAATCTTGATTCCAGCTTGTACTTCATCCAGCCCAGCGTTTCTCATGATATACTCTGCATATAAGTTAAATAAGTAGAGTGACAATATACAGCCTTAATGTACTCCTTTCCCTATTTGGAACCAGTCTGTTGTTCCATGTCCAGAACTGGAACTGGACATTGAAACAATGACAGACTTTATTTTGGGGGGCTCCAAAATCACTGCAGATGGTGACTGAAGCCATGAAATTAAAAGACACTTGCTCCTTGGAAGAAAAGCTATGAGAAACCTAGGCAGCATATTAAAAACAAGAGACATTACTTTGCCAACAAGTGTCCATCTAATCAAGGCTATAGTTTTTCCAGTAGTCATGTGTGGATATGAGAGTTAGACTACAAAGAAAGCTGAGCACTGAGGAACTGATACTTTTGAACTGTGGTATTGAAGAAGACTTTTGAGAGTCCCTTGGACAGCAAGGAGATCCAACCAGTCAATCCTAAAGGGAATCAGTCCTGAATATGCATTGGAAGGACTGATGCTGAAGCTGAAACTCCAATACTTTGGCCACCTGATGTGAAGAACTGACTCATTTGAAAAGACCCTGATGCTGGGAATGGTTGAAGGTGGGAAGAGAATGGGACAATAGAGGATGAGATGGTTGGATGGCATCACTGAGTCAATGGATATGAGTTTGAGTAAGCTCTGGGAGTTGGTGATGGACAGGGAAACCTGGTGTGCTGCAGTCCATGGGGTCGCAAAGAGTCTGACAAGACTGAGCAACTGAACTGAACTGAACTGAACTGGGGTGTTCAGCCAGGATTCCTATTTCTTCTATTGTTTAGTTTTTCAAAAAAGCTTTGTAAGACATGAAAAGAATCAAGAAATGGGCCCACAGGCATATATGGCTCATCATCATTTTGATATTTTAAGAAAACAATCATAACAGCAAAGTGGCTTTTAATAGTTTCTAAATTAACATCATTTATTTATCAAATTTAAGTCTTGGGCACATAGATAAATATTTTCCTATCATGCTGTTTGAAGGGCAAATCTCAGGGTGTTTAAACCCTTAGAGAGTTATCATGCAAAGTTTCTTTATATGACTCACTTAGAATTAAATATTAATAAAGCTAAATTCTCTCATTCTAAGGTTTCTTTGTGTGTGTGTGTGTGGTAGTGGGGGAAAGACAGTAATTTAATTCTGCCTCTTTCTGATTGTGAAAATTCAGTTATCTTATTTCTCAAGTAAGGTGGGTGGACTTGTTGAATGAAGGCCTTTTCTGTTTTGTTTGGACAGGGTAGGATGCAGTGTTCACAAGGTCTGTGAGATCTGGAGAACATCCAGATCATGGAGAGAAGGCAGGGTCCAGGTAGCATGTACACCATATATTTGAGCAGGAGGTTCAGGGTGCTCATGTCCTCTCTTTACTTATATTTAATGGTTTGCTTAATACTTATCATGATTTCTTGGGCAAGAGAAGAGTGTTTTATCAGTGTGACACCTCAAGGGAAGATCTCTGTGTATAATAATTTACACTAGTAGGTACTGTAGTATCCTTAGTCCCAGCTAAATTTGGGTCCTTCTCTATCAGCACACCTCTTCCCCTCTGACACACACTTCCCCTCTAACACACTTCTGGGTGTCCTGGTCCTCACCCTTTCATAAGGACACTTGTGAAAAAGGGACAATCCACAGGATCACTTATTAAAGATAGAGATCAAGATATTTGGGGCCTAGATGGGTATCTTCTTGCTGGAGGGGTCAGTGGGTGATGTATTGACCATAACAGAAAGGAGATTCGTATTGGTGAAGTAGGAAGGAACACATGCAGATCTCAGCTCCAGAATATTATATTCTGTCCTAATTAGAGACATGAATTCTGGTGGACGGAGATAGAGCTGGGCATATAGCACAGATAGAATCAGGGACTCAGGTATCTCTAGAACTTTCTTGCTCTGTTAACGTCACTCAGTAGAGACTAACTAGATTTATCCCGAGTGGCGACATGGTTGCTATTAGATCCCAAGTTTACATCACACAACTTCTCTCTCAGGAACTTTCAACACTGGAGTTAGACCAACTCTTCATCAGTGTCTGTTTAAAAAGTCCTTAGGGAAAAGGCTGTGAATAGTTCATTTCAAGCCTTACTGATGAACTATGGCCTGGGGAGAGAGTTAGGTCAGAAAATGGACATATTCTTGGGTGAGTTGGGAAATTCCCATGGTAAGAGGAGAGGGACATTGTACAGATAGCTCCACAGTGTCCTCTACACAAATCCATCAACAAGAGTGGCTGTAGTTACAGATGTCATATTTTAACTGATCTCGTCACATTGTTAAGTTTGGAGAGTCTGGCTCTCTGATCATCAGCTCCAATATTCCACCTCTTCCATTTCCCTTTACATTCATTTTCAGTCTCATCAAAACCAACAGTGGATAATTCAGAGGACTTTTCTTTCCCCAAATGCAGCCTGCAATATGTAAGGTTTGTTGAATTTTGCCCCATACCATTATCTGCTGTTTATTACTTGGTTCCCTTCCTGATAGATCCTTTCTTCCTCTGGTTGGTCTGGATCCAGTGGATGGCTCTAGTGACTTCTGTATGCAGCTCTCCTGGAGGTTTGCACCTTGACTTTTGAGGCAGTTTGTGGCTGCACCCAGGCCTCCGCCACTTCTCAATTTTTCATATCTCATCTGCTCATGATTTATTTTCTTCACTGCTCTCAGGGAAATCATCCTTTATACCAGTGTTCAAAATCCCCTGGGACTCCATTTCTTCACTCATTTCACTTCAAATTTTGTGACCTGTCTAAATCTATTTTCCCTTCTTTGGAGCCTTTCCATGGATTGGCAGTCAAGCTACTTCCCACTTGGCTTCCTTTCATACCCCCCATAACAGCTGGTTGAAATGTTTACTGTGCATTTTAAGCTGTATGTTACATAACTCTAGTCCCCTAGCATAGAATAGGTAACCATACAAGATTTAATGAATCCATGAATTAATCAATTATTGGCTGAAAAAATGAATTTATCGTGGGGGAAGCTAGGATTGAAATTTAAACAGGAGTATACAAATACATATATTGCACTTGAGTTCCATTGAGCACTTAGATCCTCATGGTGAATATTCCTTTCTTATTAATTTACAAAATATTCCAAGAAATAATGAATCCACCTAACCTCTAAATATGTTAATAAATAATAAACCATGGCATACCATCTTAAGATTTAGGTAAGTAGTTTCAATTTCAATATTAAGTTGGTCTCACTGAAAAAGCAAGATTAATCATGAAGTTATCAATATCTATTTCACAAAATGGGGTGGGGAAAATCACTGTATAATTTGATGAAATAAAAATGAAAACAAGGCCTGAAACTTATTTACACCAGTTAATCAATACATGAGATAGAGGGTATCTAAGTACAATTATTAATATCTACCAGAAATCTTATCAGCTATGACTTATAAAATGTTCTAGCAAGTTTGAAATACTGGTAATCATTTGGCTTAAATGACTATTGAATAAGAAATGAGCTGTTACACAGCGGATGTGGAGGGATCTCAAATAGGGTAAGTTTATGCTATAATTTGAGACCAGCTAGAATTTATTTTTTGGAAGTGATTCTTTGTGAAAATAGTAAAGGATCTTTGGAGTTAGCGGCTGGCATTATATATCAGTGAAATTAAAAAGATCATATAAAAGGAAAACGAGGCACATGTAACCACATTTATTCACTAAGTAACTGTATCCTTGGGAATGTGAACATCATATGATGCTTCATGAATTCTGCCCAACCCCCAAGGCCTCTCTAAATGCTCCCCCCACCACACCTCCCATCAGCTCCTTTATATATCACACTAGTCTTTGGCCGCTGTTGATGGAGTCAGATGAGTACCTCTACCTGCTCTGTGCAGATTCTCCAGGGCAGCAATGGACTCTAGGATGAGGCAGCTGCCAAGGGCAGGAGAAACATTACAGCACTTTCTTCAATGCACTTGCATCCCTGCTTTTTCACATGGCACTTGAATCCTTCCACTAAATTTTCCTTTTCTGCTGAAATCTATTAAACATTCCTTGCTGCTGAGGCTATGGTGAGATATGGTAGCATTGAAAACAGTTACATTTTCTGGAAAATATTTGGCAAGAGGTATGTTAAGAATATTAAAAATGTTTATATCTGTATAATCATTTATACCACTTCTAGGAGTGTATCAGAAAGGATTTATCAGATTCATGTACTTGAATGTTTATGTACAATATAATTTATGATACTGAAAAATCAGAAAAAATTAAATGCTCAAAAATTTGAATACTGCAAACGGATGTGTTTGTATTTTGTAATGTTATACAGTTACTTATTTATTTTTACATTTATTTGTTTGGCAGTACCCAGTCTTAGTTGTGGCACACAGGATCTTTAGTTACAGCTTGTGGGATCTAGTTCCCTGACCAGGGGTCAAACCTGGGTCCCCTACATTGGGAGCATGGAGTCTTAGCCACTGGACCACCAGGGAAGCCCCCTATAATAAAGACCCAATAACTGTTTTTCTAAAACAAGTATTAAATTGTTTTAGAAAAAAAATTTAATGGTGTAGCAAACTACTGTGCTATGTCATTAAATGGAAAATTTGCATACAAAATACATTATGATTTCAGTATCATGATTTAAACACGTATGTGTGTATAACGAATACAAGAAAAGTAGAAAAAGGTACCCAAATGTTAAAATGGTAATTTTTGAGCAGGAGAACTAAATACAACTTTTTTTTTTTTTTACTGCTTTCTTATATATTCTATATTTCTTACAATTACCATGTATGTGAATAGAAAAAAAAACCCTATTAAAATTTTGTGTAAAATAATGTATTATTTTAGTGTTATAAGAAACTAGTTTTTTCTTTGTTGTATGACAAACTTTGGAAAATTCAAAATGGTATATTTATTCCATGTTGTGCAGTGGAAGAAACTGTGTTCTTTGTATTTTCAATAGCAGGATATTAAATCTAAAACCAACAGTATTAAACTATCAGTTGTCTCAAGATTTAAATGGAAATACATTTGTACTTATCCACAGTTGTCTTGTTTTAAAAATAAACCAACATCTATTTTAAGTAATGAAGATTAAATACATTGCAATAACATTACTTTAATGTGAATATAACTTTGCCAAATTTTAATAAGATAACAGCAGTTTAGAGAGCTACATGTACAGGTTGAATATATACTTTTTAAAACAGTAAAGCGTATTTTATGATATATAATCTTTTCACCACAAAATATATATACTTCTCAGATCTGAAATAAAACTAATATGACTACCTGGGACTGGAATAACACCTTTACAAGTGATTTAATTTTTATACATGACTACAGTAACATCATTATACAAATAAGCCACTCAGCTGGCATATTTTGGCAGTGTGAATCTATAAGACACGGGTTGGATTTCACAAAAGCTTCTGAAACCTGACTACTACACTTAGCGAGTCTTTGTATGAAATGTGCAGTAGCAGGTACAAATGGGCCACAGTTGCTAATAGCTAAATAGGCACGAAAGCTTTGCTGCCCTTTGGAAATTGGGCATGGCAGTCTTAAGCTCTTCTCTCCTGTTGCTCCTCTTGAGGTTTAACATATTCTAAGTACTTTCATGTGGGAATCAAAAATAACAGAACAAGAGCAGACTAGGGAGAGGACATTGCTCCCAGTAAAATTTTCCAAATCAACACTTTCATCCAGTTTCTGACATCAGTTCTTTGAGTGGGCATCATCTATCTAATGCAAAACACGGCAGAATGTGGCTTTGCTTTGTTGAGTTGCAAAGGGAAAGACCTTTTGTTCAGAGATGTAGACAAGTCAGTTCAGTCCACATAATCTATTTTCTCCTTTAATTCTGAAATGTAGCCCATGCTCATTTGGTAGTGAGGTGTTGTACAAGAATGTTTCTCTTGCTCCTTCTTTAAGATGACTTCACAGACAGGTTTCAAGTGTGTCACTCAACCTCAATGCATGGGGCAGTCTTCTTGGTAGAGGAGTTTCCATTTTCTGAGGGGCGGTAGGAGAGTGTGCTCATTTTTGTTGACAGGTTTGAGTGGGATTTGGCCTTTGGGGGAATGTATTTCAGAAGCTGTAGAAAGTATTTTTTAAATTTTTTCCCTAGAAAGCCATAAAAGAGAGGATTCAGGCAATTGTTAAAATAAGCCAAGCAAATAGTGATGGGCATGGCAGTGTCAACAATATCTTCAATTTTACAGTCACGGATGAGGCCCAACTGAATCAACACGTCCATAAAAGTGAATATCTGGTGGGGAACCCAGGAAAAGAAAAAGAAAAGCACGATTGCCAAAATTATCTTGAAAATATCATCTTTTCTTGGTTTGTTCTTCTGAATTTCATAAGCCTTCTTGAGGGTCTTCCAAATAAGAGTGTAGCTTGTAAGAATGATCAGAAAAGGAAACAAGAATCCCAGTATATTCTTGGTGAGGCCCAGCCCTACCGGGAGGGTAGAATTTTGGGATTCGTAATGGAAAGCGCAAACTGTGATATTGGTATTCTCGATGAAAAATACATTGCGGTGGATTATAGTTGGCAAACTGGCCAAGCCTGCCAGCAGCCAAATAACGATGCAGGTGACTTTGGCCACAAGCATTGTGCGTCGGAGGCGGGACTTCATTGGGTGAACAATAGCCAGGTAGCGGTCAATGCTTAGACATGTGAGTAGAAACACACTGGCGTAGAGGTTGAAACTGACACTGGCTGAAGCGATCTTACACAGGTAATTGCCGAAGGGCCAGCGGTATTCCATAGCAGTGTAGACAGCCCACAGTGGCAAAGTCAGTAAAAAGCATAAGTCAGCCAGAGCTAAATTCAAAAGAAAAACACTGGCCACAGTCTTCAGTTTCATGTAAAAGTAAATGACAATCACCACCAAGCTGTTTCCAAATATCCCCACTACAAAGATAATACTGTATAAGGTAGGGATCATGATAAATATGTAATTGTGCCTTCCAGCTTTGGGACAGTCATCTTGGATTCTTTTAATACCATCTTCGGTGGAAGAGTTGAGGATCATTTTGATCTCTTGGGTTAGTCAGTCTTAGACACTATGCCAAATGCACCTAGAAAAAATAAAAATGAAAAAGATGAAAAAAATGAAATTTCCAGTTGTAAACAAATAGTTTTATTTCTTATTTATAAATACAGTACCTCAACTTTAGTTTTAGGAAAAAAAATCAGATCATATTTTCTGGAGAAAAATCTGTGAGCAGATAAAAATCTAAGATTGCACATTTAAATTAAATTTCAGAACACATTGCTTTTCTAGGGAATGATAAATATCCCCCAGATAAGTGGAAGTGGGGTCCTAGGTGAATACTCACATAGGTCCTTTGCCTTTTTTTCTAAGAGTAAATCCTAGATTAAAAAACATAATATAAATCTCAGAAAATACTACTGAATTAAATTAGTTATTCAGAAAGACTTGAGCTTTTCCTTAGGTAAGCAAGACTAATTGTCTTAAACCTCAGAAATGTGACATATCTCTACCTTATCCTTCGAACCATTTCTTTCATCTCACAATCTTAGGTATAAAAATTATTAGCATCCTTTCTTAAGTGATTGGAATTGCTGTCTCTAGGTTACTGAGGAATTGATTTAAGAGGGGGTAAAAGGGAAGGCTGAAGGCCTTGGGAACAGCATTCTTTGCATGGTTTGCCAGGTCATTACATGCAGCCACCACTTATTCTTTAACTTCCCACTCAGTGTAGCAAAAGGGCTTGGATCTCCTAACTTTTGTGCCCACAAGCCATTTCTGGAGTTTATCTCAATTAACCATTTGTTTAATAAAGGATGTAAAATGAATAGATTAGGTCAGGATTACCAATAAAATGTGTTTTGTCAGGGTTCAAGGGAGCAGCAGCAGTTCTTTAGAATTTTAGGAAGAATCAGATGCTCTGAAATGAGCTCCATAAAGACCTCTGCAAATATTTGCTCCAATATTTTACATAATCAACAATCAAGCTTTTCATTGATGTGATTTAGAGAAGCATCATATTCTGTCCTAGACAAGAGTCTATCTAAAAACCCTTGGGGGGAAGCTGAAGGTGCTGTGAGGATCACATGGCAGGATGGGGCACAGGCACTCTCTGAGGTGAAAGGCAGCCCTAGGCATCGGCAAGGCTGGCCAGGCAGGGGAGGGATGTTGGGTAAAGACTCCATTGCTCCACCAGGAGTGGGTCCCTAGATGAGCCTGGGTCCCTAGATTTGCTTCCCCTTGTAGCAAAGTGTCTGGGGTAAGAAGAGGAACGGGAATAAGACACTTCTAGTCTGCCCAGGAGAGCTGCATGTAGTGTCTGGGAGAGCTGGCTGGACAGGTGCACCTAAGGTAGCAGCGGAGTGGTGCTATGAGAAGGATGAGTCTCGATTAGCCAGATTATAAAATATAACACTGGGAAAAAGAGGTTCTTAAGTGGTCTCTTTGCCTCCCCCAAGGCGGGCAGTTATTCTCCCTACCTGAGGTTTTTGGCTCTACACTCTCCTTACCTTCTCCTTTTGTAGTCAGAACTGTATGAACTAAATCCCTTTCTTATCTTTTCATTCACGGGGGTCTCAGCATCCACCAACAAGCAAATGTCACATGCTCTTTGGGGCCTTCCTAACTTTGCTGGGCAATTGGCTGTTCCATTTTTTTGTGCTATTTTGGCACTTTGGATGTAGGTTTTGACCTATATATTATAATGGCATGTTGACTTATCTGTCTTCTCCACCAGTTTGTCAGCGATTTGAGGATAAGGCCTGTTTGGAATCATCTTGTTCACTAGTGTAAACCCTCATACCTTCCAGAAGGCAGATGATAAATGTCTGATGAATAAGAAAACAAGTGGACACATGAATGGGTGAATATTATATAACTTAAAGTTGTTAGTAGAGAGTATTGAGACTAATTTCTAGGGGGCTAATGAAATCAATTTACATTCTGCTCCCAAAGAATCTGATAGAAAATGCTCAGTGTCAACCTGAGTCTCACCTTTGATAATAAGCTAAAACCTACACCCAACCCAATTTAAATTGATAAAATAAACCCTTGGCACTTTTAGAAATCTGCAGTTTACAAAACAAAAGAAGATGAAAATAAGGAATAATTTAATAGAAACTAGGGCTAGGTTATCAGAGAGGTTTGACCTATTTCTTTTTCACCCAGAAGGATTTCTCTACACTTTCCTGATTTTTCAGTTTTTAAAAAAGTCATAGTTACTAAAATTATGCCAATTTAGAAGTGTATATTCATTTAGGTAAACAAATATTCTCTGTTAAAAAGTGAATGCTTCATAAGTGGCTAGTAGTCATTTAAACCTTAGTGTGGATTAATTATTTGTTCTTTTTCTAATATCTAGTTGAGATAAGTTGGATTTTGCCTAGGAAAAATGGAAAATGTCAAGGTTATAGAATCTCAAAGATTAGAAGTGTCCTGGGTTGAACTCCATAACTCTGTAACTGAAAATAGGGAGAGTTAAATATTTGTTTCAATTTGGGCATAAGGGCACTAAAAGGAAGGAATAAATTTGGGTGCCCTGAGTTGAGTGTCCAAGAGCAGGGAGGAAATTCTCTTTCTTCTCTTCATCTTACTTTTAGGGCACACAACTCTGGTTGGTTCCATTAATTTTTGTCTAGAGGGGGTAGAATTTTATTGAGTAGGCCTGAACTGTAACCATCATTTATAAAAGAATTCCTGTGGAAAATTTTGTATTTGAAAGGACCAATTTATAAACATGGATTTGTAGTCCAGTTCCTTCACATTGTGAGGTCAGCCTTTTCATAAGTTTCCATCAATCCATATTGACTAATATAAAAGGTTGCTCTGAACAACTAGGGCAACATCCCTGGAAATTTGAGTAAGGTATCTATTGTTTTAATGAGTATATTACTTGAGAATCTGAGCATAGCGCTGAATATACTAATTGGAAGAACATTTTATATAAATGTTTATGTAAGTAATGACCAAGACTTCCTACCTAGTAAGGAGAAAGGGAGAGGAACTTCAGGTGATGAAAACATCAGGAACAAGCAGAAATGCAAACAGTGCATTCATCAGGCAGTTATCCATTCATCCCATACTCACTCAACACCTATTCTGTGTTGGGGTAAGGAATGCAAAGTCAATAAAATCACAGTCCTTCTGCTCCTCCTGATAATTTGAGTCAGCTTGGGGATTAGGACTCTTAAAGCCAGAATTGCCTCTAATGTGTTGAATTCCTATACCATATCATAGGCATGTGAAATATTCTATATTTATTACAGACCCTGCCTAGCGGTGAGGATTCCCGAGAATGATCAGGGACGCTTCCCAGAGGTGGCACGTAGGCTTTGGAGGATGTATGGAAATCAGAGTGGTTAGCACTTAAAGGCAAGCATCTGGCCAGCTAAGGTAGACTAGAGATTTTGTCATCGCTTGAACTTCTCCTTCCTTACGAATGCCTGCAGCTTCATCTATGGGAAACTGCTCCTGTAAATGTATAGATACTGCAAAACCTTCTGGGCATGGATGGTGTATGAACGTCTACAGGATGGAAGGGTGACACAAGCCATATGGGTGTGTAAAACATATTGTTCTCTTAGTCTTCACTGTTGCCACTCGTAGGCTTCCCTAGAGAAAGGTGGTTCTGAGAAAGAGAGAAAAATGGAACTCCTATGATTGCAGTCGCCTTCGATTGTAATAAATAAATGGAAAAGACTAGGCTGCTTCTCTTTGAAGCTTGAAAGGATGCTATTTTGGTGAGCAGCTGAAGGAGGAAGAGATGTGGTCTCCAAACTTTTGAGTCCCAGAAAGCAGCTATTTTTTTGTTTCATTCTGCTGCTTCTCTCAGTAGGGTTACAGGCGGATAGGATACTGAGTGAAAACATAGGAGGGGCTACCTGTCTCTATTTCTGGGTCTTACTGTAGCTTTTACTCAGGCTCTGTGGTTTACATGAACTCCACAACATCATTTCCTCTTGGGGGAAAGAAGATGGAATTCTGAGTCAAAATGCTTGTAAATGAATCTTCCTTTACCACTTACAGATATGTGTAGCTCCGAGTAAGTCGTCCCATTTCTCTGAATGTAAGTCTCAGTTTCCTCATCTATAAGAAATGCGAGCAATGCGTCTTATTGCACTAAATTGTTGTTGTAATTAAATGAGATAACTTAAAAGTACTGGGTCTATCTCTCAAGCAGTAAGTATTTAATAAGTGTGTTTTATGTGGATCTTTGCTATTATTATTTTGAATGCAAAGCAAGGGCTGGTTCAGCCATGAGTCAAAAAAGCATGACAGATTAAAAAAAAAAAGTTTATCACTGGTAAGCTCTTTTTCTTGCCATTAAAAGGCTAAAAACACCAAGCTGTTGTTCTTTCAAAGTATGAGTAAAAAATAATCTTAAGCAGCTGAATACATTTTCCATGAGTCAGGTGGGAACTCTCAGTCTGCTGCAAACACAAGGTTGGCTCACGTGGCCACACCACATTTATCTACTGGTTGTTCAGTAGGAATTACCTTGCAGTTCTTGACAGCTTCCCTGGTTCTTAAAAACAAACCTAAGATAGATTTTCTTTTTATCTTTTTTTTTAATTCTAAGACTATTTCCCCAAGACTTTCGATTAGAGTATTTTTTTTTGACTTTTCAAAAACAGCTTTGTATTTTTTTCTTAATTTTTATTGGAGTATAGTTCCTTCACAATGTCTTGTTAATTTCTACTGTATAGCAAAGTGAATCAGCCTTACATATACATGTATCCTCTCTTTTATGGATTTTCTTCCCATTTAGGTTGCCACAGAGCACTGATAAGAGTTCCCTATATAGAGGGTTCTCATGAGTTATCTATTTTCTACATAGTATCAATAGTGTATATATGTCAATGCCAGTCTCCTAATTCTTCCCACCCCACCCTTCCCCTTTGGTATCCATACATCTGTTCCTTATGTCTGTGTCTCCACTTCTGCTTTGCAAATAAGAACATCATACCATTTTTCTAGATTCCACATACATGAGTTAATATATGATATTCACTTTTCTCTTTCTGACTTACTTCACTCTGTATGACAGTGTCTAGGTCCATCCACATTTCTAAAAATTGATTAGAATGTTAATACCTCCTTAAGCTTTTATTCAAGCCCAAACCAATCTAATTAAATTGTCAATTAGAAGCTCCTGTTTTAATGAGTTTGCAATCTGAAGAAAAAAAAAAACACCCTGAAGTTTCCTATGATAATAAAGAGAGAACTAAGAGACCAAGTAGTTATATTTTAGGATGATCTATCAAAGTATCTTTCTTAAATATCAGAAAGAGTAGGTCAGTGTATGTAAGTTTCTTATTGTGATGGAGAGCTCAATAAACCATCCTGTTCAAAAGGCATTCTCTTTATTGATCCTATCTTATAATTCAGACATTAGAGCAAATTCAAAATGATTTTGCTCCTGTGTGTTTTCCCCCCAGTAATGAGTGAGGCATACTACAGTGAACAACTCTTAATCAGTATCTGTTTGTGAATTCATTAAATCATAGAAGCTGGCACTATCTACTTGTTTCTTTTTCAAATCCACTTGTTCTTATATCTTAACCTTCTGTTCTTATTTTATGGGATCTATTTCTATCCTATCTCCTTAGACATTTTGAACATCTGTATATTAAGAGCCCCTATTCAATTGCTTTACTGTTTGTAGTTCTTCAGATGTAAATTCTATTTGTTTCATCTACAGACATTCTTTCTCGGCATTTGCCTTCATTTTAGGTTTTATAGTCTTTGACTGTGAGTCCATCTCTAGTGAAAATTAGCTTCTTTAGAAGGTCTGAGTGTCTGGATGGTGGTGGTGAGTGAAATTTCTGCTTGGACATACAACACTCAGTTGATCTGGAAAAGTTCTTAGAGCCAGTTCTCAGCCTAGTTTTCTACCCCTTACTTTGCAGATACTGCATATTAGGCCCTCTGTGCTGTGCTGTGCTTAGTCACTCAGTCGTGTCATGTCCTACTCTTTGCGGTCCCATGGACTGCAGCCCATCAGGATCCGTGGGGATTCTCCAGGCAAGAATACTGGAGTGGGCTGCCATTCCTTCCTCCAGTGGATCTTCCCATCCCAGAGATGGAATCCAGGTCTCTTCTTTACCATCTGAGTCACCCCAAAATACTGGAGTGGGTAGCCTATCCCTTCTCCAGGGGATCTTTCCAACCCAGGAACCTGGAGTTTCCTGCATTGCACACAGATTCTTCACCAACTCAGCTACCAGGGAAGCCATTAGGCCTTCTACCCATTCTCACATTTTTACTGGTCTACAAAGGTTATTTTAGTCTTAGATCACAATGGGCAGTAGTTTTCCAGTTTCTGGCTTTAACCAGGAAACCCAGTTTCAGTTGCCTTCAATACATGAGTCTAATGGTCTTTACTTCCATTCTGGTAAAGTCATTAGAACGTTATCTCAATTGTGTATCTGGTGTTGGTTTGTCCCTGGCCCATGTGGTCTTAATTCTTATTCGGTGCTCTAACGTGATCTTTAATGTAGAGAAAAAAGGTTAATATCCATGATTGCTTAATCTATTGTCCTCATCTTGACTGGAAGTTGCTCTACACATTATTTGGTGATAATAGTTAAGTTGCTTGGATCCAATAAGCTTTAGACTATAGTCTTGTCCTTCTTCTTGCTCCACCCTCTCCATAGTGCCCTTTGATGAAGCATCCAGGTCTTTCTGGATGACACTCTCATTTATGCTGAGAATCCTCACAGCCATGTAGAAGAAAGCATGGCAGAAAGTCTATATTATACGGCACGTGATCTACTCTCAAGTCAGATACACAGGAGAATGCCATGTTTTTGGTTGATAATCCCAGCCCGACTCCTTCTCTGTTACTTTCCTTGGAGATGATTTTGTTTGCCTCTGCAATTCTCAGCTGAATCTCTCTTAGTACAAAAATATGTAGTAAAAGTATTAATGCCATATTAATTAAATACTTAAGATTCAATCTTCTCAAGCTTAATGAATACAAATGTGGTATGTCTAAGTGGTTAAGTAGTGGTTTCTGACCCTCTTACTAAATCAATATCATCCACCATGGCCTGCCCTCAGAAGAAATGAAAGCAGTGCAAACTACTTTCTTATTTCTGTTCATACCAAGTGTAACCAACTCTGGTGACAGTAGTTAAATGTTCTGTCATCCTCAACCAGTCCAGTTTGCTTTGTCCAAAATTGTCCAAGAAGCTAAAGAACTCAGTTTTATGAAAGGAAATTCAGAAGTTCTTTCCAAGTTAGGGTATAAATTTCAAGGAAAGTATAATGTTAATACTAAATTTTTGCTTCTTGGAAATTATTCAATACTTTAATATCTAATAATGTAATACTAGTCTACAATTAAATTTCTCTCTACTTGAGAAGCTCCCGTTTATCAGGAGCTTAAACAAGTTGGTTGTGATGAATATCCGAAGCTCCGCAAACAACTCTCTTCATTCCTATGGTATTTCCTCCCACTCTTGTCTGTCCTAAACTCTTGGGTATTTTAGTTGTATGAGTTTTTATTTTTAATTTCAAAAAGAAAATATAGGGATGAAACATATGTGATTAAGTCTAATCAGGTACTTAATAATCTTCCTTTAACATGTTGGTGTTAATGAAAAATACCCTTCTTATGTTAAATATAGAAGGTCATGGAAGGTTTTCTAGTGAGTATAGAAAGAGTAGTACTCCAGAGACTAGGAGAAAAGGAAAATAACATCTAATCTGGAAGAAATCTTGTACATAAATGAACCCCTGTACTTTAATACTCCCAAATTCCTCAAAGTTATGGACTCACAGAATTTCCCCCAGGGAATCATAATCACATTTCAGAGATCAGTATCTCAGCCATCAAGAAGGAGGTAACATCACTTTAATGCTATGGCTTTTGGACACTGTTTACAAGCCTCTTTTTCAACAGATGAAAGAGGCAGTTCCTAGGTGGGCATCTCAGTAAACAACAGCTGCTTTATCCAACTTTGTGAACAAAACCCCAGATTTCATGTGTGAAGCCATTCCACATTTGCATCTTTGAGACTTTAAATCAGGAGCAGAAACTGTTTACTTCATTTCAAATTCCACATTAAGGGGTATGAGGAAAAGTTATTGGGAAGGAAAGGATGCACTAATTAATTTATACCCCTAAGAAATGATGATAATATTATAGAATTTCCACATATTATGAGTTTTATGCTAGAGATTATTGGCCACATGACAATTCATTGCAGATTAAAGTTTTTAATGTTATACAAATCACTTAGCCATAAATTTTAATGAAGCTGCTGCTGCCGCTGCTAAGTCGCTTCAGTCGTGTCTGACTCTGTGCGACCCCATATACGGCAGCCCACCAGGCTCCCCCGTCCCTGGGATTCTCCAGGCAAGAATACTAGAGTGGGTTGCCATTTCCTTCTCCAATGCATGAAAGTGAAAATTGAAAGTGAAGTTGCTCAGTCTTGTCCGACTCTTAGCAACCCCATGGACTGCAGCCCACCAGGCTCCTCCATCATGGGATTTTCCAGGTAAGAGTACTGGAGTGGGTTGCCATTGCCTTCTCCTTTAATGAAGCTAGGAGGATTAAATATTCAGTATATTGTACATGTTCCCCCAAAGTACTCAATGTCCTGATTGCAGCAGGAATATTCTTTGAATGATAGTTTACAAATTGGTCCTGCACGATGTGTGAGGAGGCCTGGGTTCTAATTTTGGCTTTTCAGATCATTAGCTAGGTGACCTTGAATGAGTCACTTAGCTTCTCCAGACCTTTCTATTGTCATGCTTCAAAAAACCTCCTGAAACATTGAAATTTCATAATCTTTCTTCTGAATAGGTATGCAGTTTTGAAGACAAAGGCAATAATGGCTTGACAAGTAGAAATTATGTGATAAATCATAAAATCAGCCAACTATTTATCTGTTGATATAGGTATTATTAGCGTCACAACGATTTAATAACATTATATAACTAAATCTAAGAACTCGTTTTTTTTTATTAAAAATGAAATGAAAAGAATTTTACCTTTTACTGAAGATAAATAAGCTCTACTTAAGATCACTAAGTAGAGTTAAGCTGACTCACTGGAAAAGACCCTGATGCTGGGAAAGATTGAGGACAGGAGGAGAAGGGGGTGACAGAGGATGAGATGATTGGATGGCATCACTGACTCAATGGACATGAGTTTGAGCAAACTCCAGGAGATAGTGAAGGACAAGGAAGCCTGGCGTGTTGCAGTCTTGGGGTTGCAAAGAGTTGGACATGACAGAGTGACTAAATAACATAAGTTCATTATGTTATAATGATAGTGGGTTTTTCTTTCCATTTTTTTTAGATTAATTATCTACCTAAAGAAATGTTTCCTCAGCAGAGCATCTGGACATCTGGTTTTGACTCTAGGTTGATGAAATCAAGATTATAGGTTTGGACATGATCTAGACAGAGGATGGGATGGTTGGAAAGCATCACTGATTCAATGGACATAAACTTGGGCAAACTCTGGGAGATGGTGAGGGGCAGGGAGGCCTGGCATATTCCAGTCCATGGGGTCTCAAAGAGTCAGACACAACTTAGCGACTGAACAACAACAACATGATCTAGACTAGCTATTTTTACTCCATTTATGATCAAAGATTGTGAACCTCTCATGCACCCCTGTGTTATTCACTGGCAGTTCCAGTTGCGAGAGTAAAGACAGATTGGTTAATAGTTGCAAGACAAAATTAAAAGCATACTTTGCTGTTAGGGAGTCAAGATAACATCCATATGAAAAAAGTGGCACAATGTTTTATTATTAAAATAACTTATTTGAAATGAATCTACTCTCAAATTCTTTGTCAATAAAATACAACTTTTTAAAGTTTAGCAAATGCTTACAGTAGTTTGGGCCTTCCCTGGTGGCTTGGACGGTAAAGAATCTGTCTGCAGTGCAGAAGACCTGAGTTTGATCTCTGGGTTGGTAAGATCCCCTGGAGAAGAGAATGGCAACCCACTCCAGTATTCTTGCCTGGAGAATTCCATGGACAGAGGAGCCTGGCAGGCTACCATCCATGGGGCTGCAAACAGTCGGACTCGACTAAGTGACTAACACTTTCACTTTCTTACAGTGGTTCAGTTGCCTAGGTAAAACATAGAGATGAGGTCAGAGTATTATAAAGAAACCTCACAGTAATATACTATGTAGTATAATACTTCAAATTATTATATTAGTTAATGCTTTGAAGAGTTAAAAGGACTTTTGTGCTAAGAAAATGACCCAAAGAATTGATGCTTTTGAACTGTGGTGTTGGAGAAGAGTTTTGAGAGTCCCTTGGACTGCAAAGAGATCAAACCAGTCAATCCTAAAGGAAATCAGTCCTGAATATTTATTGGAAGGACTGATGCTGAAGCTGAAGCTCTCCAATACTTTGGCCACCTGATGCGAAGAGCTGACTCCTTAGAAAAGACCCTGATGCTGGGAAAGATTGAAGGCAGGAAGAGAAAGGGATGACAGAAGATGAGATGGTTGGATGGCATCACCAACTCAACGGACATAAGTTTGAACAAACGCTGGGAGATGGTGAAGGACAGGGAAGCCTAACATGCTGCAATCCATGGGGTCGCAGAGTCAGACACGACTGAGTGACTAAACAACAAGGGTAATGTTCATTAGATTTTGATTTTATCACAGTTTTTTTTTTTTCAAATACAGTTCAGTTTGCTACTTTTAATTTATTTTTTACATTAAAATGTTGTAGAGATGGAAAGACAGCAGAGTGGTTTGGAAGAGAAAGGACTGGACTAAAGTGTATTTCAAGGGCTTGTTTTGTCCCTAAAATCAGTGTTCTAATCATGAGCCACTCAGTTGTGTCTGACTCTGCAACTCCATGGACTGTAGCCCACCAGGATCCACTGTCCATGGGATTTTTTAGACAAGAATTCTGGAGTGTTTAGCCATTCCCTTCTCTAGTGGATTTCCTCCACCTAGGCATTGAACCCATGGCTCTTGCACTGCAGGCAGATTCTTTACCATGTGAACCACTACACAAGTAATTCCATTTCTTACTTTATTATCTCTTAAATAATACAAAATATTTTGTTTAAGAATACCAACACCAGTTCTCACTTCTGTTTCATAGGTTGTTAAAGTTAAAAAGTTAGGTCTTTGGAAGATATGAAGGTAGTTTGAAAACATAACCTTTTTATAATGCAAGGATAAGTGAAATGAATGAAAACTGAGAACTTCAAAAGATTAATGGATTTTTTCATTCAGAAGTTCAACAGAAATATTTTTCATTATTATAATCTAATGCTTTTACTTCAATGATTATAACATGGTACTTGATTAAGGCTGAGAGAAAGGTAAAATGATATTGCATAGCATCTGTATTTATGTTGCAGCAGCAAATGTCTGGGTACAGAGTGAGGCCCTCAGGCTCAGTCTGACCAACAGATATATTTTCTTTGGCACCCCCCAAAGGGTTTATAACTTTTGGGATTTGAATGTTCTGTGGTTCACTAATCCCCATCATTCTCTAGTTTCTGATTCTTTTGGCCAGTGCTGTTCAAAAGAAAAATGTTAGCTACATATGCAATTAAAACTTTTCTAGTAGCCACATTAAAAATAATAAATCTTATTTAACCCAATATTTCCAAAATATTGTCATTTCAACATGTAATCAATCTAAAAATTATTGAGATATTTTACTTTATTTTTCACTAAGTTTTCAAAATCAGTATAGTTTTGTTTTGTTTTTTTCCCCCAGCACTTTCTAGTTCAAGTGTGGCTAGCCACACTTCAAGTCTCAGTGACCACTTGGGCCTGGCCACCGAACTGGACAGCACAGCATAGGAGCTTCTCTCACATAAGTCACTTACCTAACCCTTCTAGCAATGGTTCTGAAAATGTGGTCCCTGGAACAGCAGCAGCACCATCACTTGAGAATTTCTTTGGAATGCAAATCTTAGGCCCCATCGAAGATCTACTGAATCAGAAACTCTGTGGATGGTGTCCAAAAAGCTATTTTAATGAGCCCTCCAGGCGATTCTGGCACACACTTTAAAAAAACCCTTCAGTTCAGTTCAGTCGCTCAGTCGTGTCCTACTGTTTGCGACCCCATGAATCGCAGCACACCAGGCCTCCCTGTCCATCACCAACTCCCGGAGTTTACTGAAACTCATGTCCAACGAGTCGGTGATGCCATCCAACCATCTCATCTTCTGTTGTCCCCTTCTCCTCCTGCCCCCAATCCTTCCCAGCGTCAGGGTCTTTTCCAGTGAGTCACCTCTTCGCATGAGGTGGCCAAAGTATTGGAGTTTCAGCTTCAACATCAGTCCTTCCAGTGAACACCCAGGACTGATCTCCTTTAGGATGGACTGGTTGGATCTCCTTGCAGTCCAAGGGAATTTCAAGAGTCTTCTCCAATACCACAGTTCAAAACCATCAATTCTTCGGCACTCAGCTTTCTTCACCATCCAACTCTCACATCCATACATGACTACTGGAAAAACCATAGCCTTGACTAGATGGACCTTTGTTGGCAAAGTAATGTCTCTGCTTTTTAATATGCTGTCTAGGTTGGTCATAACTTTCCTTCCAAGGAGTAAGCGTCTTTTAATTTCATGGCTGCAATCACCATCTGCAGTGATTTTCGAGCCCCCCAAAATAAAGTCTGACACTGTTTTTCTAGCCCCATTTCTATTTGCCCTTGTCCAGTTATACAGCCTTGACGGTACCTCTCCTTTCCCTATTTTGAAACCATCTGTCATTCCATGTCCAGTTTTTGCTTCCTGACCGGCATACAGGTTTCTCAAGAGACAGGTCAGATGGTCTGGTCTTATTTCCCATCTCTTTCAGAATTTTCCACAGTTTATTGTGATCCACACAGTCAAAGGCTTTGGCATAGTCAATAAAGCAGAAATAGATGTTTTTCTGGAACTCTCTTGCTTTTTCAATGATCCAGCGGATGTTGGCAATATGATCTCTGATTCCTCTGCCTTTTCTAAAACCAGCTTGAACATCTGGAAGTTCACAGTTCACATATTGCTGAAGCCTGGCTTGAAGAATTTTGAGCATTACTTTACTAACATGTGAGTTGAGTGCAATTGTGTAGTAGTTTGAGCATTCTTTGGCATTGCCTTTCTTTGGGATTGGAATGAAAACTGACCTTTTTCAGTTTTCTAAAAACACTCACTCCAGTACTCTTGCCTGGAGAATCCCATGGACAGAGGAGCCTGGTAGGCTGCAGTCCATGGGGTCGCTAGGAGTCGGACACGACTGAGTGACTTCACTTTCACTTTTCACTTTCATGTACTGGAGAAGGCAGTGGAAACCCACTCCAGTATTCTTGCCTGGAGAATCCCAGGGACGGGGGAGCCTGGTGGGCTGCCGTCTATGGGGTCGCACAGAGTCGGACACGACTGAAGTGACTTAGCAGCAGCAGCAGCAGCAAAAACACTCAGAAAACTGGAAATAGAACTGCCATACATCCCAATAATCCCACTGCTGGGCATAGACACCGAGGAAGCCAGAATTGAAAGAGACACGTGTACCCCAATGTTCATCACAGCACTGTTTACAATAGCTAGGATGTGGAAGCAACCTAGATGCCCATCAGCAGATGAATGGATAGGAAAGCTGTGGTACATATACACAATGGAATATTACTCAGCTATTAAAAAGAATGCATTTGAATCAGTTCTAATGAGGTGGATGAAACTAGAACCTATTATACAGAGTGAAGTAAGTTAGAAAGAAAAACACCAATACAGTATAATAACACATATATATATGTAATTTAGAAAGATGGTAATGATGACCCTATATGCGAGACAGCAAAAGAGACACAGATGTAAAGAACAGACTTTTGGACTTTGTGGGAGAAGGCGAGGGTGGGATTATTTGAAAGAATAGCATTGAAACGTGTATTACCATATGTGAAGTAGATCGCCAGTCCAGGTTCAATGCATGAGACAGGGTGCTCAGGGCTGGTGCACTGGGACAATCCTGAGGGATGGGACAGGGAGGGAGGTGGGAGGGGAATTCAGGATGTACACCCATAGCTGATTCATGTGAATGTATGGCAGAAACCACTACAATATTGTAAAGTAATTAGCCTCCAATTAAAATAAATAAATCAATTTACGAAAAAAAAAAAAAACTCTGCCGCATTGGCATCTTCATTTGCAACCTTTGCTGACAGGCTCTGTGCCTCTCATGATTCACTGCTGTTGTCTGGTCTTACTAAGTTGTGCCTGACTCTTTGCGACTCTATGAGTCTGTAATCCGTAGCACTCCATGCTCCTTTGTCCATGGAATTTTCCAGGCAAGAATACTGGATTGGGTTTCCATTTCCTTCTCCAGGGGATCTTCCTGACCTAGGGATTGAACCCGTGTCTCCTGCATCTCCTGCATCGGCAGGTAGATTCTTTACCACCGAGCCTCATGGGAAACCCTTCGTGATTCATAGGCAAAATCAAATCCAATGCACAACGAAAGTACCATCAGCTAAAATATTTTCGTTTGACCCTTTCAAGGTGTTAAAACCTGAAGAAATAGAACAACTTCCTAAATGCAGCTTAAGAATTACTCATTAAGCTGTGTATTTCTTTTAAACATTTAGGACTAGCGTAGCTTAAGTGCAGCCCAACAGGAGGTCATCTAGTCAAATAACTCTTGCACCTACTCCTAGGAATTTCTTTAACTGGATTGGGTGATACCCATTTCTGTGCTCTCATTAGAACCAAGATCTACCTGGGGGAGGAGACACACTGACTCAGGTGAGAGCCAGAGTTAAGGTAGTAGAGGATTGTGGGGCTGGGAGTCAAAAGGTCAGAATCAAGCACACGATTTCCCTCTCTTGAGCTATGGAGCTTTTAGTTTTGTACTTAACCTGTGACTCATCTTATTCATCTGGAAAATGATGATAATGAAGTTCATGATGATAATGATAATAATAAATGATAATAATATTATAATAAATGATAAATAACAATAATGATAATGAAGCAAAAAATACCTGTCCATTCTGGCTCACAATACTGTTGTGAGAATCAAATGAGGTCATGTATGTGGAGGTGCTATCAGATCCTGTAGCTTTAAGACTTTCATTAGCATTATTAAAATCACACTGTGGTGTAAGTGACTAACTTTTCCCCTGCAAGCAAATATGGTAAGAAGGATTAGAAAACTATGTGTGATTCTGAAAATAGAAGAAGCTAAAGGACCAGTGCATGCATTGGAGAAGGAAATGGCAACCCACTCCAGTACCCTTGCCTGGAGAATCCCATGGATGAAGGAGCCTGGTAAGCTACAGTCCATGGGGTTGCAAAGAGTCGGACACGACTGAGCAACGTCACTTCAAAGGACCAGAAAAAGGTGGGAAGACTCAGAGAGGGGGTCTAAAAAGGCACTGCTGATAAGCTTCTTGAACAGTTGTTTCAGCTCTCATCATTCTCTTGAATACCTATATAATTATTTTAATTTTAATTAAATTTATTTATTTTTATTGAAGGATAATTGCTTTATAGTATTGTGTTGGTTTCTACCAAACATCAACATGAGTCAGCCATAGGTGAATACCTATATAATTTTAAAATATAAATTACAATGATACTACACCACTGATTTTACTAGAAAAGTTTAGACCATTCTATCTCCCATTATTCAGAGAAGACAATGGCACCCCACTCCAGTACTCTTGCCGGGAAAATCCCATGGACGGAGGAGCCTGGTAGGCTACAGTCCATGGGGTCGCTAAGAGTCGGACATGACTGAGCGACTTCACTTTCACTTTTCACTTTCATGCACTGGAAAAGGAAATGGCAACCCACTCCAGTGTTCTTGCCTGGAGAATCCCGGGGACGGCGGAGCCTGGTAGGCTACCGTCTATGGGGTCACGCCGAGTCGGACACGACTGAAGCGACTTAGCATAGCATAGCATAGCATCTCCCATTATTTACCTCTCCATTCATTTCTATGTGGGGCTACTTGTGTTTTCTCATTAATCAGCCTGTGATAAGAGGCATGGATGCTGGGCCGATAAAAGGTAAACAACACTTTGCCAACCGAAAAATACGATGAGATACCGGTGACTGCTGCTTCCTGTGAAAACTTCATTAGCAATAAATGAGTTACCAGATGTTACACATCAGATTTGAAATTAAAATATATTCCCATTATTTGTGTGCAGTCTGAGCAGGAGGAATAAATTAACTCTTTCCAAGAGTCGCATAAGATAATGTACTTCTTTGCCTTGGATTGTTTGTTTCTCCTATAAACGTAGAATAAATGCATCCCTTGGTTTGTAAAGCGGAATAATAGCATTTTTGCACACAAAAGCTATGCAGTGAGGTTACACATAACTCATCCAGTAGCACCTCTTTAAGGATAAGGTGAATGTTCTCAAATATTCTATGCCACACCGAGACCACCATCTTGTTTTTAACTTTGCCATAGCAATTCCTATCTTTTCTTGCCTTCACCTTCAGCAAGCAATTTCTGCTTTTATTACCAACAATAAAACTGTTCAGCTCAGCAACTTTCAACATCAACTCCATTCTTCCTGAACTTGCTGTAACAACAACCCTGTTAGTGCTTCCCTTTTTTCATAAGATATAAAACCTCTCCTCTTTTTCTTCTAGCTAGCTAAGCTGACTCTGTTCTGCTTCTCGAAGCTACAAGCCTCCAATTGGAAAGCACTCGTGGTTAGGGAGGAAACCCCACAATAGGATATGGGGCAGCATGGTTTCACTTGAGCCAGCAGAAATTTCATATGATAAGCCAGTGTGGTAGAAATATCTAACACCCTCTAGTTTTTATAAACAAATATTTTTGGCAGAAGAAGGCCTATGTTCCTTCACAGTTTCAAAATCTCCACAGTTATTTGGTTCCAACTGAAGACCATGACTGTTTGAAACTATTTATTTCCTTTCTTTCCTAATTTATTTTTGTTCTTGTCTCTTGTAAGACTGGTGAAGCCTATAAATCAAATTAAGAGGGTGAATGTGAATTATCACTCTCAAGCCTCCTCTTGGAGAAATATTTACATACAATTTCTTTATACACAGAAATTTCCCAAAGCACTTAAACGTTTATTTCTGGATCATTTACTACTCATTAGGTGCTAGAGATGCTGGATCTACTGCCCTTTGGTCTTTGCATAAAGGAAGCCAGCACATCTTTGAGATAATTATCTATGTCAGTGGGGAAAATATCTGTTTAAACCTTTCAACTGTGTAACTTCAGCACAAAGTGACGCACAAGTGTTCAGATAAACTTATTCAATGTATAACCATTTTATACTCTTCTCTGTTTCTGCTGGTATCTGATTCACGTAGAGGACTTATAATAATAGTGACTTAATATTAACAATAGTGATGTTTATTATATTGAATGCTTACTATATTCCAAGTATTGTGCTATTTGCTTTCATCTCTGTAAGAGTCCTGTTATGAATGGAATTGTGTCTCTCCCCGCCCCGCAACAAATTCATGGGACTTCCCAGGTGGCTCGGTGGTAAAGAATCTCTGCCTGCCAGTGCAGGAGACACAAGAGACGCAGGGTTTAGTCCTTGGGTTGGGAAGATCTCCTGGAGGAGGAAATGGCAACCCACTCTAGTATTCTTGCCTGGAGAATCCCATGGACAGAGGAGCCTGGTGGGCTACAGTCCATGGGGTTGCCAAGAGTCAGACACAACTGAGCAACTGAGCACATGCTCACACCAAATTCATAGGTTGAAGTCTGAATCTCCAATGCGACTATATATTTGGAGATAGGGCCTTTGAAGAGGTAATTAAGGTTAAAGGAGGTCATGAGGTTGGAGCCCTAATCCAGTATGACTGGTGTCCTTGTAAGGGGGAGACACACCAGACAGGAATGTGCTTGCCCAGAGGAGAAGCCATGTGAACACAATGAGAAGATGACTGTCTTCAAGTGACGAAGAAAGGTGTCACCATAAACCAGCCCTGCTGGCGCCCTGACCTTGACTTTCCAAAACTGTGAGAAAATAAATTTCTGTTGTCATTTTGTTGTGGCAGAACTGGCAAACTAATACAAGGTCTATGAGGGAAGGCACCATTATTCCCACTCTTCAGATGAGGAAACTGAGGCTTAGAGAGCAGATCCTTATATTTTTGACATTCTAAAGTTTCAAGGCTCAGTTCTTTTTGTTTTGGTGAAGTCATCGCTTCATACTCTGGTTTGGCACTTCTTAATCATGTAATTTTGTCCTCCGGAGACATTTCTCAATGTCTGGAGACATTTTTGGTTCTCATAACAGGGGCAACTGGGGGAGAGGGTCTTACTAGCACCTAGAGAGTAGAGACCAAAGATATTGCTAAGCATCTTACAAGGCACAGGACAGACACCCACAGCAAAGAATTATCTGGTTTAAGATGTCAATAGTTCTGTTGTTGAGAAGCTTTTCTAGTTTGGACTTTTTTTTCCCTTTGCAATTCCTGATAACCTGTAGTTCACATTTTTCATGGAATGAGTTAATTATACAGTATATTTTATTGGTGGTTTTGTTTCATGTATTATATTCATAGCTTCCCAGGAAAACTATAGATTCCTCAAAAGATAAAATCCTGTCAGGTGACCTTCAAATGTTCAAGGTCATGTTGAATACTTAGTAAAGGGTCCAAAATTGTGAGCTGACTAAATATGTTATGTCAGATCTTTCTAGAAATTATCCTCTTTGAGCATTTTCCAGAATTCTAGGATTCTGTATAAGAACAATGGAAGAGAGAATTTGAACCTAGATTCATCATAAGGTCTTCAAGGGATTTGATGGTTCCTATAGTAACCCCAGTTGCCTCTGGAGGGAAGCAATTCCAGAAGTCAAACCCTGCCCTCTGGTGGCATCACTGCCATAGGCAACTGCTGTGTCAATCTGAGTCATTAGTGTCCCAACTGATTTTACAATATTTGAATGTAATTTCATCTTTGGATTGACAATTAGGCTTTTTTTTCCTCTGTGGATCAACACACTGAATGTAGCCTGTCATTAAGGCTCTCAGAATTAAATCAAGTAAGTAAGAGAGGATAAACATACCTAGTTACAAACGATAATCTCTCCAAGTCTGTGAACCAGAATTTCAGTTACTTAGTTTGAGTCTCTGTTACGTGTCTCCTCTGCCCAACTGCTTTTTATGATCCATAAGGGCAATGAGTAGTTGTTTTTGTTGCTGAAGAACATTTCTGTAAAAAAGAGTTTCTAAAGGAAACTCTATTAATAATATTAATAGAATTCTATGACCAAAATTTTAATTGTTGCATTGGTTCCTGTGGTGCTTTCCCTACAAATTTCTTATAGACTAGTTCTGCAAGAAAAGCACCATTGTGTTTGAAATACCAGCTAAATCTGAGGAAATTATACTTCTCCTTTTCCCCATTAAGTAGTCTGTTCTCTCACTAGGAAAACACTACTGTACTTCTTATCACAGAATGCAGCCTTTTCTGTATACTGATGCCAAACGGGTAACATTTTAGTGGGGTATTTGAAGTTGTGATATGCAACTCCATGGGAGACAAGCAAGGTCATTCAGAAGGTCTTTTCATTGAGAACATCAGAGCTTTCAAAAGACGCAGGCAGCCTTTCCTGGATAATTGGGGTATAACTGAAATAAAGCAAAACCCCATAAAGTACAAAAATAGACGATCAGATGGAAACACTCAGAATTAGGAGGTAAGAGATACAGTAAATGCTGATGCTGAATCTTATAAATATATAAAACCAATAGCATCGAGTAAAAAGTGACATAATTCAAGAAGTTGAAGAGCAGAAATCAGTTGATTGCAGAGTTTAGCAGAGGGAAAAAAAGGACTGAGAACTAACACTAGTCTGGAACTGAGAGATGGAGGACTTTGTGGCTTTTTCTTTGCTGTTCTAGAAGTTGAGGCCTTAGGCAAATCATTAAACCGTCACTGGACTTTGCTCTGATAAATGGGCCCAAGATGATAAAACTCCTACCTTCCCTTGTAAGAACGTTGTGAGATTCTATATTTAAAATAGTTTCCTCAAAAGACAGTTAGTTACAACCCATTCACATGAATAGACTATATAACATAAAAACAAGTTTAATACATGGCTGAAGTGGAAAGCTAATCTTATGTCAGGAGGTATATATTCATCACTGAGAATCTTAAAAGGGAACATTAACGTTAGCAGTGTCTGCTGGCTGGCAGGCATCGCGGGAAACAAACCATAGGCTTTTCAGTCTCAAAGGTCAGTTAAGATCCTGGCTCAGTCTCTGACTAATCTTGTAACTGGTTAATTTACTCATCCTCTTTGAGCCTTAGTCTCCTCTTTTAATACAGGATAAATGTTAACGTGAGGGTTAAATGGAACTTGGAGAGGGGGGGAGATTGCTATATACAAAACATTCAGTACATGTTATCTATTATTGTCATTTTATATGTTTTCAGTATATATTCATATGTCCCCATCAAATACTAGGTGAATTACCCCATACAGTTATACTTTATATATATAATTATACATATGTATATAATTCATCACATTATTACACATGGCCAAGAAACAGATTGGAATGATGTTAGAGCTCTGTCAGTACAGTACAGTATGGTGATACAACTTGTTATTAATCAATAAAGCAATGGAAAAGATCCAGGAAGGATCCATTTCTAAAATAAACGGCAGTATAAACATCTAAAGTTCAGATGACTTTAAGTTTACTTTAAGCTGCTGCTGCTGCTAAGTCGCTTCAGTCGTGTCCGACTCGGTGTGACCCCATAGACGGCAGCCCACCAGGCTCCCCCGTCCCTGGGATTCTCCAGGCAGGAACACTGGAGTGAGTTGCCGTTTCCTTCTCCAATGCACGAAAGGGAAAAGTGAAAGTGAAGTCGCTCAGTCGCTGGGAGGGGGAAAATATCACACTATAGACCTTTGGTTGGTGAATCATACCTAATTAGGTGGAAGAAATTTCCTTCAAAGTTCAGGATTCAGAGAAAAAACTTTCTTTGCCAACAGCTCCCCTAGTATTCATATAAGTCTCTTCCTTGAATTATCTGATTTAACATGTGGTAACTGTTTTTTTTTTTAATATGACTTCACAAGATTCACTCTAATAATTATAAAACATTATGTTGTTTCTGGTAATAACATTTCTGATATTACTTTATTACTGTATAAAATAATGGAAAAACAAATTAGGCTAAATATTTTTGTACTCAGAATAGAGCAGGCAGATTTGTGAAGTTCATTAGAACTTTGTGAGCATAACATAATATGATAATAATTTTGGATATGAAGAGGTTCTAATCCAGAGAAAATATGTTTAGAAATCAGTCTATTTCAGTAGGCATTGTAATATGCATGCCAACCATCAGCTTAAAGCCATTTTCTAGATAAATTACATGGTTCATATTATACCAGCAAATTAAGATGTTCTCTACATAAAAAGTCATTCTGTAACTATGGGCTTTTGATTTAGGTTTGGAGTGTAGCTCTATCTTAGTGTGGATCAGGAAGTCACAGAAATTTGTGCTATAGGAGTAAATTTAGAGGTCACATTTATTGCTTTTCTTCTTGAGAGAAATATATATCTATGCCCTTAGAAACACCAGGGAAGGCAGAGACACAATGGCGGAGTAGAAGGACTTGAGCTTATCTCCTCTTATGAAAACATCAAAATCACAATAAGTTGCTAAAGAACCATCAGTAAGAATAATACCAAAAAAGATATTCTACAACCAGAGACAAAAAAGGAGCCACAGTGAGAGAGTAGGAGGGGAGCATTCGTGATACAATCAAATCCCATACCTGCCAGGTGGGCCACCCATAAACTATGTGTATGCCCGTTATCCCTGTAAACATACATAATAACTATATTCTAAATGGGATCTTCATTGTCAGACTTCCTAAGAAAGTCTATTTTAACCTGTAATGTAGTTGAACCTGTAACCTGTAATGCTCTACCGTCTTGTGCTTCCATTGAAACAACTTGAATTAGAGATTTATAACATTTTATTGCTGGAATGGGCCCTGGAAGTTACATGCTCCAGGGTTCACGTGTTTAAATACTTACAGGGGCTGGGAGTAACAGAGAGGGGTGAAGTAGGCATGGTGGTGGACCTTTCCCCTTTCTCAGAGGATGTGGGGATGGGGAATCTTGATTGTGTCAGTTGTGACTGGGGGAGATACAGGCTGAGTTTTTTTAAGGCAAGCTGGAAATTTCAAACTTTATATGGAATATCCTATTTTGAAATGTTTTCAACTAAATGGAAAAAAAAAAGCAACACTGTGTGGAACTAAACATAACTCTTTAGCAGATCAAATTTAGTTCTAGGGTTGCCAGTTTACAACTTAGGATCCAAATTTACAAATAAGAAAACAGATTTCAAGCCCCAGCAACATGCTGCAGATCCCCATTCCAGTGTTTTTATAATATACTAAATACTTCAAGTATACTGCCGTTAGACAACTCCCTCTCCAAATTCCATTTCCACATGCAACAACAACCCACGACTGAGGATTTGCAGGTAGCAGGAAGACACTGAGATATGATGGGATGAGGTTATTCCCCATCCCTGCTTTCATGAGGGGGCTGCCCTGGTGGCTCAATGGTAAAGAATCTGCCTGCCAATGCAGAAGACTCAGTTCTGATCCCTGGGTCAGGAAGATCCCCTAGAGAAGGGAATGGCAACCCACTCCAGATTTCTTGCCTGGAGAATCCTATGGACAAAGAAGCACTAAACAACAACAACTCTCATGAGACTGGTCTGGTGCAGAGTCTGAGAACTAGTGCAGAATGGCAGCCAGGACTGCATCTCCCTTATTCTTTGATCTTGATAGCAATTTTTCTTTCCTTTTTCCTTTTTATATTTTGGAGAATATACTGGTATGTTTTCTAGAACTGTTGTTGCACTTCACTAAAGTGATGTCTCCATTAGGTGAATATAGCACACGATCTGTGAAATTTGGTTACTACATGTTATTTTAACTTTTATTCAAAAATATCATCTAGTGCCCAAAAGATGGTCAGTAGTGAAAGCACCCGATGCCATTTCATAGAGCCATAAGGACCAAATGGTCCTGGTTATATAGCTGGTGATGAGGTTAAATTTTTACTAAAATTAAATTTTTACTAAAAATATTTTTAGTAAGTACTGAAAGATATTCATTTTTGAAAACTTCCTTGTCAAATGTTTCTAAAGTGAAATGTGATATTCCAAGCATGAAATTATCTATATGTTTGTGTTTCAAGGCTGCATTTGTGTTTCTGATACTATTTCCTAAATTCATTCACTGTGGCTTAGGAACACACACACACAAAAGTACATAGAGAGACTATATGTGCTATTGATTAGGTGAGTACATTGAGGGAGTTACACATGATTAATACTGGAGGAATATGGAATATTTCTGATGAATAGTAATATTTGACTAGCATATACATTTCTTGGGATCATGAAAGTGAAAATGTTAGTCACTCAGTCATCTTCAACTCTTTGCAGCCCCATGGACTGTAGCCCGCCAGGCTCCTCTGTCCATGGGATTCTCCAGGCAAGAATACTGGAGTGGGTTGCCATTCCCTTCTCCAGGGGATCTTCCCAACCCAGGGATTGAACCCAGGTCTCCTGCATCACAGGCAGATTCTGAGGCACCAGGGAAGTCCTAGCCCTAATAAAACTTTTTAGAGAAGTAAGTTTATTTTTTAGCTTGGTTGGAAAAATAGTTGAATTCTCATGAGCATGTTTTGAATTCTGTAAAAAGGAAACACGTACATCTTGGTTAACTGTTTCATGATCTGGAATAACACAGTTCATGATTTTATACATAGTGCCTTGGATGGAAAGAGTGGAGAGCTACAAAAGTACTAACTTCCATTTTAATTTCATTTTGGGTGAAGAGAACAAATTTCATGCTTTTTCAAGCTGTAGAGTTTTCTAGTGAGATAGAAAATCAAGATAGAAAATAGTGTACCAATAATATAAACTCTTATAGTTCAGAAAATGCCATGTTGAGGACTGCTAGCTGCTACTTTATTGAGGAATCTGTGCTAGAGTGGAGTGTCAGTCCATCTGACAATGGTGCCATTTGCTTCAGGAGCCAGAGACAGGCTGCAGGGAATCAAAGTGAGATGGGAAAGGGCCAACGTGGAGCCCTTCAGGAAGTCTGTTGTCTTCAGATGGTAAACCCCTCTTAAAGAGAGTATTCACCTGGAAATTTCAGTATTAAGCAAGTATGAAGTATTAGGCTGCTCGGATGAAACTCATGATACAGGGAAGAATATGGTGTGGGCAGTGGAAGGAACATGGTCAAACCAAGTTTGAGTTTTCAGCTCCAGAAATTCTATTTCAGACTTTTTAGTATTGTCTATGTTGCTTCAATATGTTCAAACATTCCTCTGGCTTCTTGAACATATGGAATGTAGTTATATAGTCATCCAATGTCCTTGTAAACGAATTTTATCATCTGTGTCATTACTACGTCTGTTTCTATTAATTGACTTTTTTTTCTTTTTATGGATTTTTGTTTTCATGCTTCTTTGCTTGCCTGATAACTTTTGAATGGATACTAACACTGTGAACTTTGTTTTTACTTTGTTGGATATTGGATGTTCTTGTATTCCTACATAAATTCTCCAACTGTGTTCTGGGAAGCACTTAAATTGTACTTAAATTCCTTCAGATCTGGCTTTTAAGCTTCTTAGACGGGACCAGAGCTACATTTGTGTATGTTAGTTGCTTTTCAGTCATGTTCGACTCTTTGCGACTCCATGGACTGTAGTCCGCCAGGCTCCTCAGTACATGGGATTCTCCAGGCAAGAGGAGTGGAGTGGATTGCCATGCCCTCCTCCAGGGGGTCTTCCCAACCCAGGAATCTAACGTGAGTCTCCTACATTGCAGGCGGACTCTTTACCATCTGAGCCACAAGGGAAGCCTAGAGCAGCATTTAGTCTAATTTTTTCCTAGTCCTGAAGCAAAACCCTTCTGAGTGTGCCACCTGATGCCCCATGAGTTTTGAGTTCTGCCCCTCTGGCTAGTGGGAATGTCTGGTTCTGGATCATCTCTGGGGTTGTTGCCTCTAATCCTTTTGGGAGATTACTCATTCACATGCACTGCAACACAGGGGGGACCTTTCAGATCTCCGTGCTCTTTCTTTGTAAGGCTCTCCAGTGTCTGGTACCCTGCTCTGTGAGCTCTAGCTCCTTGCCTCTCTGGACACCAGCTCCCTCCCCTCAACTCAGGGGGACCTGGGAGCTCCTTCTGGACTATCCTTTCCTGAGTTATGGCCTGGCACTTTCTCCAGGCAGTGATCTGGGGCTTACTCCATTTGTCTCCCCACCCTCACAGAACACTGCCCTTTGATGGCTGATGTTCACTGTCTTGGAAATCATTGTTTCATATATATATATAAAGTGTATATCTATATGACTATGTAATATTTTAGTAGCTGTTTTAGGTGAGAAAGTAACCCCCTCTCACTCCATCTTGGCTTGAGTTTGACCTACTTTTTGTGTGTTTTATTTTGGAAGAACTATGTAGTGTCCTCCTCTGCTTTGTCCATTTATGAAATAAGGGTAATAATATAATGACTAATCAGTGTAGTCATATAGGGTAGAACATGTTATAATCTATAAGATTAGGCAAAGGGGCAGCCATACATTGAGGGTGGACTCTAAAAAAAGGACCCATGTGTGGTGACTCTCACAGGATCTCCTGAGCTCTCCTCTCTTGCCCGAACAGGGATATGTGCCTTTTTTGTTGCCTACATATCAACTAATAACCCCATCCTTCACCTTGTGGACCTGCTGATGAAGGGTCTCTAGGCCAAAGGCAACTTGTCTCCTCTTAGAACCAATGGGGCAAAAGCAAATTTATCTGAAACACTTTGCCAAAGCTAAACTGCCACACAACTGTAGTACCTCAATAGAGTATATGTGATTTATAATTTAAAAAAGTAGATTTAAAAAGTAGTTTAAAAAAGTAGTTTTCTTATTTACACCTTCATTTGAAATAGATAACCATATTCACCAAACTCCTGTGAAGCAGAATGCATAATACTGTTAGTTGAAAATATCTTCCCCAAATTATAAGCATATAGAATTCATTCAGCTTATAGTTAGCTGATCAACATTTGAAAAGAAGCATTTTTTTAAAGGAAAGGTATATTTCTTCTGTAATATTAAAATTCCAATTTACTGAAGTAGTAACGTGAGTGACTACTCAAAATTCTCCAAGCCAGGCTTCAACAGTACATGAACTGTGAACTTCCAGATGTTAAAGCTGGATTTAGAAAAGGCAGAGGAACCAGAGATCAAACTGCCAACATCTGTTGGATCATTGAAAAAGCAAGAGAGTTCCAAAAAAACATCTATTTCTGCTTTATTGACTATGCCAAAGCCTTTGACTCTGTGAATCACAACAAACTGGAAAATTCTTCAAGAGATGGGAATACCAAACTGCCTTACCTGCCTCCTGAGAAATCTGTATGCAGGTCAAGAAGCAACAGTTAGAACCGGACATGGAACAGTAGACTGGTTCCAAATAGGAAAAGGAGTACGTCAAGGCTGTATATTGTCACCCTGCTTATTTAACTTATATTCAGAGTACATCATGCGAAATGCCAGACTGGATGTAGCACCAGCTGGAATCAAGATTGCTGGGAGATATATCAATAACCCCACATACTTAGATGATACCACCCTTATGGCAGAAAGTGAAGAAGAACTAAAGAGACTCTTGATGAAAGTGAAAGAAGACGGTGAAAAAGTTGACTTAAAACTCAACATTCAGAGAACTAAGATTATGGCATCCGGTCCCATCACTCTATGGCAAGTAGATGGGGAAACAGAGAAACAGTGACAGACTATTTTGGGGGGCTCCAAAATCACTGCAGATGCTGACTGAAGCCATGAAATTAAAAGATGCTTGCTTCTTGGAAGAAAAGCTATGACCAACCTAGACAGCATATTAAAAAGCAGAGACATTGCTTTGCAAACAAAGGTCCCTCTAGTCAAAGCTATGGTTTTTCCAGTAGTCATGTATGGATGTGAGAGTTGGACTATAAGGAAAGCTGAGCACCGAATTGATTCTTTTGAACTGTGGTGTTGGAGAAGACTCTTGAGAGTCCCTTGGACTGCAAGGAGATCAAATCAGTCAATACTAAAGGAAATCAGTCCTGAATATTCACTGGAAGGACTGATGCTGAAGCTGAAACTCCCATACTTTGGCCATGTGATGGGAAGAACTGACTAATTGGAAAAGACCCTGATGCTGGGAAAGATTGAAGGCAGGAGGAGAAGGGGAACGACAGAGGATGAGATGGTTGGATGGCATCACCGACTCCATGGACATGAGTTTGAGCAAGCTCCGGGAGTTGGTGATGATGGACAGGGAAGCCTGGTGTGCTGCAGTCCATGGGGTCACAAAGAGTCGGACACGACTGAGCAATTGAACTGAACTGAACGTGAGTGAAAATATAATAAAATCATATGGCTTTTTTATTGCATGTTTATTTAGGCCAAACCAGTATGAGGCAGCTAGATTAATTACTTTTATACTGTTAAGTACTGTACATAGTTAATTATTTCATCTAAGTCATGTCTGAGCCAAACCTGTGAATTACTATTCATGCAGGGCAATGACAATTTATGTACTCCCTCCATACTACAGCCTGTTAATGTATTATTTTTTATTTGAAATTAGATGTTAAAAGTTTGCAAGAGGCTTTTCGAGACTACTTCATGACATAAGCCCTAAAATTATGGATTTCAAATTTAAGGTTGACAACATGCTATGATAGGAACTTATTTAGACGATGGATTTTATCTGAAAATTATTTTTCCCACATTTTACTCTGATCCATTGACTCTTATGGTTTCAGCTTGTGCTTTTTATTCTGCCTGATTTTATGATGTGAATGTTGCTTTGGATGCTTAGTAGTTTTACGGCATGCACAAAACATGATCTCACGCACCCTCCAAGTGTGGCTAATCAGATTTTTAATGGTAGTTGCAAATGCCTAATGACTTTAAGTGCTAGTGAGGTGCTCACAACCACCATGAACTCACCAAACTAAACAGAGGACACGGAATCCATTCTTAAAATGTAAGATCAACTTTACATCACTTGAGTAACCAGTTCTCAGAGATATTTGTACATAGTCGAGTGAAAGAGAATTTTAAGTCTTATAAAGTAAAAAATTAAATTTTGAGATGCCAATAAAGTAAAAAGAAAAAGAAGATGAAAAAATCAGTAAAACACAAAGTTTAATAAAAAAAAAAAATAGAGATGTTATAGAGTATCCTTGCTGCTCTGCATGTGGTCCTACAATGCCAGCATTAGCATCACCTGGGAGCTCTCTAGTAAAGTAGTCTCAGGCCCCACTCCACCTACTGAGCCAGAGCCTGAATTTTGCCAAGATTTTCCAGGTGATTTGTGTATTCAATTCATGTTTGAGACGAACTTGTCTAGAGAGACATTTAGTAATCACCAAAGCTTGTGCAGGGATCCAATAGTTAGCCCCTCATATAGACAAAACCACCCCGATCACTGAGCCCCAGCCCAGTGGAGAGAACCTGGGAAAGGACAGACCAGCAGTGGCTGAATGAGTCTCTTGCGTTTTCAGAGGGAGCCCTTGGAGTTTAAAGGAAGAAGAGTCTCATGGAGGCAAAACTGTGTGCCAAGGTAAATAAAATCTATTTTACATAAAGCTACTGTCTGTTAGCTCCATACCTATACCAAGTGAACTGGATATTAACCTTTCAGAAGAAAAAAAATATAGATTCAGACTTCTTGCTGGGACTTTGATGGGAGGGTCCTTGCTCGTTTGGGGAGAACTGAGAGCATCTAAAAGGGTGAGAAGTGCTCCATCTTTCCTTGCTACACATTATTACCTTTTTTCAATATGTATGAAATATGTGAAGTTTGCAACCTGAGTAGTTTTAACTAGCAACTGTCTTTCCTCTTTAAAATGCAAGCGCTTGATGTACCATTTCCTTTCCCTGCAGTTTTCAAGCTGTTCAACCACTAGAGGTCTGTATTACCTATTTAAAAAAAATCATACTCAACTGGTTGTCCTTCAGTTCTCAATTTCAACACCTATTTCTGTGTTTTAAGATTTAAAATCTTCTAAAAACATAACACCAGGGAATAAAAATCACAACACTTTAGGAAATGAAGGAGAAAAGCTAATAGGAACCCTTCCATTCAGAAGGGTGCCAGGTCTTTCCCCCTCTGACTAGGAGATAACTGAGTACACCTTCATACTCAGAAACACAAAATCAACAGCCAGTCACAAATCCGGAGAACAAATTTATTTTCTTGAAAACAGTTTTTCCCCCAATATATTTTAAGACCTCTGTCTTCATTTTAAATATAAAGCATTTGTTTTCTTATCCAAAGCAATTCAATTCTCAGTTCAAGCTGCGCCCTGCCCCCCAATAGTTCTTAGAACACCAATTTTACTATTTTTATGAGGGTTTTTAAGTAAGAATTTCTTTTCTTGGTGACCCAACGTTAGACTAAAATTAATGCTCTTTCATGCTTAATTTATAAGACTTTGCTGCAATTTTATAAACACATGCATGAGTCTTGGGCTAGCCTGGTTGAAGCTATATTAATGGTATAGCTAGTGGTCTTGACTGCAAGTTGAGTCTCCCAAGTTTTCGCTGGGTTCCATGCTTGCCAGGGATTTTTCACTAGCCTAGCCCATTTTGGGCCTGCCTTCTGCCAGCAGCAGCACTGATTCTGAGCCTTCCAGAAATCAGAAATGAGGTGTCCTGTTTACAGGACACCTGATTAATAGTGATGAAACCTTTCCATGGCATTATAGGGTGGGCCTCCTAAAACACTGCACACTCCTATATTCACACAATTAAATGGAATGGTTGAAAACACTACAGAGGTAAAGAGCTATAATTTACTGAGTATGTATTGCACCAAGGGTTTGGGATTTAGAGGCTGGATTTTCATAGATTCTAATTACCCCTGCATTTGCAGTAAGTAGATACATTTGTTGCCAGGTAAGGTGTAATGCTATAAGCTTTGCCTTCTTAAAAGGCATTATTGCATAATGTTCCTGGCCTGGAAAGCCTCCAGAAGCATAAGCAGGTCTTGTGTGGCTTCTCTCTCAGTGTCACTTTATTAAAACACAACAATTTGCAAGTGTTATTTAGCAGATCATCTGGGTTCATTTCAAAGGCTAATATGTAACAGAGGGGAAAATAACTCATCCCAATCCTTTTAAAAAGTGTTTTCTATGTATTCTCAGGCAATTTGCCTAGTGTTTTCTATAGATCTCAAAGCTAGGATTTAAGGACAGTTTTTTGTAATGTCTTATACTGCGTTATCTGTGTAATCCAAATGATTAGTTCTACAGCAGAAGGAAACTGATTCACAGTGCAATAAGTTATACTACAGACCACATTATTTAAAGTGGTTAAGTTTTTCATTTCCTGTTGCATTTATGCATATGGCTGGTGGCATATGAATTAACAATTTTCTCACTGAAATGTGACAGAAAAATATCTGCTTTACCCAATCCTGAACATTACGTTCAGACCTCCTGACTCTTCTATTATTATTCAAAATTATGCTAGCTTATACATGCATCTAACAGTGTATAAACATACTAATTAAATATTAGCACAGTGTTTACTTGTGCTAATGCTAATTTGCTTCAGTCATGCCTAACTCTTTGCGACCCTGTGGACTGTAACCCACCAGGCTCCTCTGTCCATGGGATTCTCCAGGGAAGAATACTGGAGTGGGTTGCTGTGCCCTCCTCCAGGGGATCTTCCCCACCCAGGGATCCAACCCGTGTCTCCTGTGTCTCCTGCATTGGCAGGCGAGTTGTTTTTTTTTAACCACTGAGCTACCTGGGAAGCCTCACTGGTATACATATATATATATATATATATATATATATATAAATGCTGATAGTGTAGCAGTTAATTAAAAACAGAGAAAGGAAGATCTCAGGCCAGGCTCCTCTGTCCATGGGATTCTCCAGGGAAGAATACTGGAGTGGTTTGCTGTGCCCTCCTCCAGGGGATCTTCCCCACCCAGGGATCCAACCCGTGTCTCCTGTGTCTCCTGCATTGGCAGGCGAGTTGTTTTTTTTTTAACCACTGAGCTACCTGGGAAGCCTCACTGGTATACATATATATATATATATATATATAAATGCTGATAGTGTAGCAGTTAATTAAAAACAGAGAAAGGAAGATCTCAGGCTTTGGAGAATTTGATGAGTTACATCTGGGGGAGAAATGAAAACTAGGATGTTGGAGTTAGTCCCAGATTCCAGTTCTTGTCTTGGTATTGGTTAGTGATATGATGGATCCCTTAGACTCACTGTGAAAAAATGAAGCCAATGAGAAAACCTAACTTGTAGCTTTGTTTTTGTGAATTAAGTAAGAAAATGGAGATGAAGTGACCCAGGCACTGACCCAGTGCCTGACCAAGTAAGTATCCAATTTAATAGATGTTAACTAATGCATTCTCTTTGTGTCTGCATTAAAAAACCCCAGCAATATAATACAACAGCAATAATCCTAGTTATTTTTAAGTGTTGTGAGAAGGGAATAAGACCCAGTATATGAAACAGTATCAGGCTCTTCCCAAACTGATCTCCCAAAAGGGAGAAGGAACTAGACTGTAGGTTGGGAGAGTTTTAAAGATGGTTCATTCTTGAATTTTTAATTTTTTTGAGTGAGAATATTGTACCAGTTTGATTACTTTATAAATCTCACTTATTTTTTTCTGCTCAGGATGATTACTTAAGTTTGCAACTCTGTTGGACTAAGAAGATATAATGTTACCCTGAAATAAGAGTTAACTACAGACAAACTATTTGCAGGGCAGTTAAAAAGATGAAGTTAAGGATAGGTTCTGCCTCAGGGAATTGAAAGAAAAAATGTGATGCTCAAAATACTGTTTTCAACCCTTATATTACCTTACCCCCCATGATTGAGATAAGTTTGTTTTGCCTAAAATGCTGTGTAGTGTCTCCTTTCAGGAGAAAAATCTGTGGGAGAGGAATTTGAAGGAAGCTGTGACCAACTAGCTTTTTATTAGGGACAGAATACTGATTAATTTTCAGGCATTATTTTAACTCAACTTGTCTTCCCAATACTATTTGGGTTTAGTGTGAACATTGAGGTATTTTGCAACAACCCCTGGCAAGAGCAAAGACCAACTACTGACATAGAACTAGAAGGTTTTACTCAGAGGAGAAGGACTAGACTTTGGCAGTTTGGCCTTTATGCAGCAGTTTCCAAGGACACACTTGAGTTTCAAAAGAGATACGTGCTTCCTGAAATCACAGGCCCTCGCCTGGACAAGTCCGTGTCAATTCAAACCAACTTTCATGTTTTTGTGTGAGAAAAGGAAAGCTCCTCATTTAAAGTTGTATGTTGTATGTTCCCAGAATGTCCTAGTTCTTTTGCAAGGGCTGATTTTATGAGATGTCAATGATATGAGGGGTCCTAGGAAATAAATTCCTGTATCATTATAAATAATTGTTTATACCATCAGCAGCCCTGGGACCTGGAATTATATCAGAAGTTCTTCTGGAGTTATATTTCAGTTTAGAGAGCCAGTCACATATTAACACTTAAGGACTGAGTCCCTTATCTTTTGTCAACTCAGCACAACCTTGTTTCCAGAAGCCTCCTCTATCACCACAACTTTGGAAATGAAATCTGCATTTCCACTTCAAACTGCATGCCCGATAACTCTTCTCATGCACAGGAGAAATGTACAAAAATATTTTACTATAGCATTGTGAACTATAGCTATTGGGTATTGTTTTTCTAGAATAAAGGAAATCACATTTCCCTCCCTTATTCTGTCCACAATCACTTCTCATTTCTCACTTGGGGGAAGTCTCTAATGGAGGTCTGTAAGGCACAGGCCTATTTGGGGGAAGCATGACATCACAGATGATTCTGTCCTTGGCCCTATCGGCTGTAAATAGTAACTAAGTCCTTTGTCTAAGCTGGTAGGAGAGGAGCTGCAGAAAATCAAATTAGCAGGAGAGAAACTATTCGTCTTCATTTTCTTGTTTCCAGTCTGCAAATACAGATTGTTAAATATGCCTGTTCTCTAATCCTCATTAGGAAATCTTGAAGAATAGCAGGACTGGAAAAAAGGCATGGGGGTTATGAGAAAACACCACCACTAAAAAAATAATACAAAGTCAGAATCGTTCCTTCTCCTTCAGACTGTCTTACGTGTTTAGAGGTGGTAGAATTTGAAGTTTTCCATTACTTTATTTTATTTCAGTTAAATGTGGATGGATGCCACATTTACAATCCCAAACACATCATTTTATTTAGAATTTACTTTTTCTTGGACTTGAAGAGAATAATTTAAATGGAATAACCAGTGTATGAAATCATTTTGCATTCAGTGGTAGCCCCAGGAATTGTTAAGTTCACCGGTATGTTAGTGTCAGAAGGCAAAAGCTTCACTAACAATAATCTAATGGTGATGCCATGCACCACTAAATCTCTGTTATGGGGGTGAAGTTTTATTTTCAGGCCCACAGATATAGGATTACAGGGCAGTGATAGGCAAAGTATT
Source organism: Okapia johnstoni (assembly GCA_024291935.2). Lineage (NCBI taxonomy): Eukaryota > Metazoa > Chordata > Mammalia > Artiodactyla > Giraffidae > Okapia > Okapia johnstoni. Next base: position 45,597,275 of record CM044323.1, read on the forward strand.
CTTGAGTTATACCAAAGGCGCCAAACATATCAGTGGGTGGTCCAGGAGGAACTGACATCAATTGCAGGTTTTTAATGATTAGAGTTCTAGTCGTAGCCACTGATGATCATGGCTACTGAACCAGTCACTGGGGATTGAATCATGTACCTGACTTCTCTTCAATAATCTCTCCTGTGAAAATATTTCACTACATTTCAAAGCAGCTTCAATCATGAAACCATTTCAGTTTAAAAATTTCATTTGCTGCCCTCTCTAGCATCCATTCTAAATTATGTCTCTAGTCTACCTGTCAGTTTATACCCTTCAATTTTTGCTTTCGGGATACTGGCCTGTTTGCTGTGTCTTAAATATACCAATGCATTGCTGCCTCAGGGCCTTTGCACTTGCTCTGCTCTCTCCATAGATCCATCTTCCTCCACACAGTTCCTTTGTTCTTACTAAGGAGGCTTTCCCTAAACTCCTTTTAGAACTGCACCCTTCTCCCTCACTGCTTCTACACTCTATTTCCATTCTCTCATGTCATCCAACATATGCTATGCTTTGATTTTTTTTTTCCTGTCCAAATGCACTGGAATGTTCTATGAGGGTCAGGATTTTTGTTTGCTTTGCTCACACTTTGTCCTTCATGTTGGGAGTAGTAACTGGCATGTAGGTGTCCAAAGAAAATGCTTATTGAGTAAATAACAGCAGAATCTGTTGTACACTGCAGCCCTAAATAGGAATACCTTGTGTTTAATATAATTTTCATTCAGAAGACTTTTTACTCTCATGACACTTCTTTGATTTTCATATTTTTGGAGTCAGAAGAAAGAAACTTTAGGGTTACCCCACACCTGCTCAGTAATAAACCTCTGGGTCACAATAGTTGCAAACTGAAATGCCGTAAGGATTCAGACAGTTAAATACAGGTGTGATGCATCATTAAGGAGTGATGGAGGCTGTGACAAATAGTTGAGTTCATGTATTATTCTCCCTAAAGGCATTCAGATTTGAAAAAAAAAAAAACAAAATTAACCATAGCCCTGTCAGAAGAGAACCCGTCTACCTGTGATTTTAAAGGACCTGTGGTTTTCAATAGGACCATGAAGAGATTTCTCAGTCATACTGTTTTTACTACCTCTTTCCAACTATTCACTCAGGCTTGGGTATGTGCCTGATTCCACTTTAGGACAGGAATACTCAACTGATCAAATCTAATTACATTTGCTTCCCAACTAAATTGCATGTCACCTTCCCCTCTTGTGACGGAAATGGCCCCTCTTGGGTCCTCAGCGTCTGATTATTGCAAACCTAATTGATTTGCGACATTTCATTAATAAAGTTAACTAAAACTAATTATACATATTGAAAAGAAGTTTCCTGTGAAATGAATTATTCTATTTAGCTTAAGGGTTCTTAATTGTTAGAATGAATTGTTGAGGAGAATTGAAGCATTATTTTCTCTTGAGATCTTTATATATATATAAAATACATATATATGTAAATATATATAATATAAATATGGATTGATGGATGTTTATACCGTAGTAACTGAAAAAAAGAAGAAAATGGTTAAAATGAAGGTTAAAGATAACAAAACATCCTCCTCAGAAGATAAAAATCACAAAATTAGGTTGTGCATAGATCTCTTCATTTTAAGATGTCAAATTAGGATCTGTTACATTTATCATACAAAGGAAGCTAAAATCAATTTTTAAATTGTTTGACACGCATTATTTATTTCATAGCATAAATTTCTCTTCACTGAGCTGGTTCATATTGTATTTCTGACTCTTTAATTCAGATGCTATGTGTCTAATTCACCAATCTAATTAAATCAAAATTCTAGCATAAATCCAGAGGGAGCCTATACTATTTCAATTGCCCCAAACCAAGCAGATGCATTGTAGGTCAGTACTTTTCACAGGGTCATTTTCAACATTTCCCTATTTGTTCAGTTATATGTAGATAAATATGTTCTATATAAAGTGAAGATGAGCATTCATTAATAGTTTAGAGTTGAATAAGCGGTGGTTGGGCCATTACTGTTACAGAATAACCTTCTGTATCACATAAGAAGCTGTTCTCATCAATGACTTGAATTTACATTGCTTTCACACTGCCAAAGCAGGTGCCAAAGAATTTCCTTCTTTGCATTAAGTAAGACACTGAGTTGTTTTAGCCTCTTGCTCTGTATACTGACTGCACTGGACAGACCATGAGGCAGCAAAATGACCATCCTGTTCTTCCCCCTTGGCCTGAAACATCACTGAGGAGTCGAGGTTCAGACACTAGGTCAAAAGATAGCCTTTATCCACTGCCTGGTTTTATCTACAGTGGCTTTGTTTGTTTTTTATGGTGGCCAGTGCTGTGTGCAGAAGTATTTTGGCTTCACCTGGGTAAAAGGAGAAGGAAGGCTGCTTCCGATGGGACTTTGGACTTGCGATGTGACATTGTCCCTGTTGTCTCAGGGACGCCCTGGGAGAGTCCAATATTTTGTTTCAAATCTGGAAAGGTGCCAAAGACCTGATTCTAGATAACTGGTTATCATCTGCCAAGTTTGTACTGTACTATTACATTCTGAGATATTTTAGATATTCCCTGAATTTAAAAAAATGACTCATATATCTAAATCATTTTAAGAGTCTTAAAAGGAATGCCTAGCTAGTTGAAGGGAGAGAATGACCGTACTTCTAGTACTGTGAAAAGTGCTTCCTGCAGGCAAAACCAAACCATGAAATTTAGAGGCTAGTTCTCTGAGCTCTTTTAATTATTAAAAATATTAATAGTAATCCAGTTTAAATTAGAATCTCCTGTATAGTTGTATGCTGTGCATATCTAGCTATACTATTTAAACCTAGGACAATTGTTACTATGAATAAACTATATGGATAATAGGTTATTTATAGTAAACCTGTTATTATATAAAGAAAAGCTATTTTTTGGTTTATTAAAAAAAAAACAAAAACTCTACAGACAGCTAACCTTTACTCTGCCTTTTTTTCATTGGTAAGATTTAGATTCAAATTTAACAATTCAAAACTGGGTCTACACCTCTATTATTTATGCTTTCACTGAAAAATGATACTATTAAATGTGTAAAGGAATATTGGCTAGGTCGTTACGTCTTTTTCATAGATAGTTATATAGCTATTTCAAATCCTTGATGCTTCAATGACTCAAAGATAAATTTGCTTTTGATTTCTTGCCTTATGTAACATATAACCATTAGTCCAGGAACCAAATTTAATTGAACTACTAGATATAAGTGACTGGAAAATAATTGAAACTGATGTTAAATGATGAGATCATAGTAGAGGAACAATGGTGAATAAGAAGTCTAAGTATACACTGTAAAAGGGCGTGACTATATTAATTAAAATTATAAACAGGCTATTATTCTTTGTTATACAATCAGTTGAAAATCTAGGGACTATTAATATATTATACATTTCCATAAATGATATGGAAATAAATGATCTAATAGTTATTTTGTTTGGTTCTTCAGTTGCTTAAAAAAATAAAGCTTTAGTAAAGTTGGTATGATTGAGACCCATCTATCATTGTAGGAAAAATAAAATCTTACAGAATATAAAGAACAAAGGAAAAATACTGGCCTTTAAAAATGATCCTACATCTTTTCTAGTTTTGCTTACTTGGAGACATCATTGATTCAGGTAAAAAAGCCAACAGCCATATATTAGGTCAACATAACTCTGTGTACCACTTTTTACAATTTTTAAGGAAACAAAAACCTCTAATTTTATAAGAATACATAAAATATTTAAATAAATATTTAGGTAAGATATTTAATTCCACATATCTTAATATGCAGATAAACAGAAAAGAGAAAAGGGGCTTGTGAGAGCCATATACCAGATAAACTATAGCTAAGAAAATTAGCATTTAAAAAATATTTTAAAATTTCCAAAGACATATAAAAGGGCTCAAAACTTTCTTACCAAGTAGCAATGGAAGTCTACTGCATTATTAATAATTTCTTTATAATAGCACTGTCTAGTAGAACTTTCCATAATGATAGAAGTGTTCTATATCTGTGCTATTCAGTACAGTAGCCACTACCTACATGTGTCTATTGAGAACTTGAAATGTGGCTAGTATCACTGAGGAACTCAGTTTTTAATTGCATTTATAATTAATGTAAACAGCTACACGGGGCAGATGATTACCATAGATTTTAAGCCCCTGAATGTTTTTATTCTTTTATATGTATTAACCATGTTTTCCCATTTATCATAAGTAGGTTTCTAAGTATTTTTGTTTCTACAATATAAAACAAGCTCTGAAATGCTGTTTACACATTACTGGTTTAAATCAATAAAAGATCAAAGTTCTGTAGTTGTAAGTTGATGAAAGTTTTAAAGTGACAATACAAAGTTCGGAAGGCCCTTGGAAAACACTTTTTGTATTTCAATATAATGTTGGAGAAGGAAATGGCAACCAACTCCAGTATTCTTGCCTGGAGAATCCCAGGGACAGAGGAGCCTGGTGGGCTGCTGTCTATGGGGTCGCACAGAGTCGGACACGACTGAAGCGACTTAGCAGCAGCAGCAGCATAATGACCATGGGGTGGGACGGGGCTTGGAGATTCTTCCAAAGGCAAAGTTGCTAGTTAGTGGAAGAACTGTATGATGTTAGTTCTTCAGTGGAAAATAACTTCTTAGAATTAAGCATGTTTTTGCTCATTCATCTGAAACTTAAAGGTCTGAAAAAGTTTAACATTGTACAGGATGTTTTTCTTCAGTGTTTTCTTGTTTGTAAGCAAAATGTTGTAGTTATTTGGAAAGTTTTACTATAAATGTGTGAATGTTAATCAGAAACTTAGGGGCTTCCAAAATACAGGAGGAAAGGCTAAGGATCATTTCCAGGAGGAAGCTCCCTGTATTGTTATCCTGATTCTTCTGCTTTAAGGCTGAGGGGGTGAATATGTAAAGAGCTCCTTCTGTTCAGTACTCTTAGGATGTAAAAGAAAGCTTCTAGTTTTGGTATCTTCCTAACTGGGACATATATTTTAATATATTTTCCCAGAGCTGGATTTTTGCTGAAAATGTGCATAGCCCAGCTTCCTAAGTTTCAACTACACCTCACAAAAAAACCCCTAAAGATTTCCAGTGGCAGAACTCTGCAGAACGTTACTATTTTTGTCTTCCAAGATTAAAGCAGTCCTAAATAGTTTTCTGCCACCACTGTGGACTGCCTTCCAGCAAGTGTTTCCTACTTGTCAATCAAAAAGACTAGTTACCTCTAACATATGTCTGCCCACCCACCACCTATCTTATCTACCTTCTACTTGGATAAAATCCCGCCATGACACATTCAGAAAGGGACAAGCTACTCTTCATTTTCCTTGGAGGAACTAGGGAATGTCTCCCCTGTTAATTTGGGAAGCTGAGGGTTTGTTCTTTGAGCTGAGTTTATGTCAGGAGAAAAAAATCCTGCTAGCTGGGTGAATCAAGGAGTCTTTTTATGAAAAATATCATACAGTCTGTGTGATAGGAGTTGAACCGACAGAGCACCCCCCTAGCGGATCTCTGAGGTTCTGAGTGGCATGCCCCGCTGTGTGACTCCACGGGGCTTATGTCTACCAGGGGTTAAACTGCTTGGGAATTAAAGGGTACCTCTGTACCCAGTTTCAGAGACCTTTTTCCTATACCTTATTGGAGTAAGGGAGACTTTTGTAAGAAGGAAACTCTAAGACATTTGGGTTTTCTGAACATGAATAGGTGGTTTCAGGGTTTATAGTCTTCAGACATATGCCTCAAGAAGTGAGATCTTGGGATCACAGAGCACCAGTTGCCCATTTGGTGGCTGATGAGAGAGCATGGTCATTTCCCTCCTGTCCATCCTAAAGCCCTATATCGCATAGAAAGCACTGCTCAGAACAGTCACCTGTGACCATGAGGAGATCCCTGCCAAGGGGTTGCAAATATCTCACATGGTTTATTATCAATACATGAATATCTTGGTAATTCTGACACCATTTATACTTAAAATCATGTTAGGGGGACTTCCCTGGTGGTCCAGTGGTTAAGACTTCGCCTTCTGTTGCAGAGGGTATAGGCTCAATCCCTGGTCAGGGAGCGGAGATCCCACATGTCTTGGGGCCAAAAAGCCAAAACATGAAAAGGAAGCAATCTTGTAACAAATTCAATAAAGACTTTAAAAGTGGTCCACATCAAAAAAATCTTAAAAAAATAAATTCATATTATTAATAATATATATGTTCTTTATATATTGGAAGGAATGGGCTAAGAATGTCATTCTTTTCCACTGCTTCTGTTTCTGTCACCTGATAATTGTCTTTGTGGCTCTTTGTGCTACCTTCACTGTTGACACATAGGAGAAAATTACTGAGAGATACAATGTTATAGATGTAAGACATTTACCTGGATGCAGACCTTCTGGGATGGCTTCAATGACTTAGTCAGATAAAACCTCAGTCATTTTAGATCAGCTTATCATGTATCAAATCTGGAAAGAAAAAGAAAGATTAAGTGATTCACTAAAAAAGGTCAGATTTTTATTAAGCATTAACACTACATCTTAAGAATGTTGTTGAATGGAATGAAGCCATCTGTCAACATCAAGAACATGTTTTTCCTTATACAGACTTAGCTGTACTGGGTGACCGTCTGTCAAGGGACCTCGTCCTCGTCCTAATTATAGTCAACATCTTCCCTCACACCCTTGTAGATGAATGTTAGAGAGGGAGAAAAAGAGTTTTGGGGTCAACAATAATGCAATTTCTAAGGCATAACTACTAAATATAAGAAACATCCTTATAGATTAGATTTTTACTTGTGAATTAACAAACTTTGATATATGACTATTAGAGTATAATTGCTATACAGCATCATGTTAGTTTCTGCTGTACAATGGAGTGAGTAATTTATGTGTATACATATATCCCCCTCACTCTTGGACCTCCTGCTCACCCACACCCCGCCATCCGACCCATCCAGGTCGCCACAGAGCAATGAGCTGAGCTCCCTATGCTTTATAGCATGGTAGTGTGATCCTGTTTTACACATGGTAGGTAGTGTGATATATAATTCTTTTCATATAAAGCTTATACAAGTGTTATTGTGCCATAACTTTGAAAAGAAATCCCTTTAAAAGTTTTTTTCTGTTTTAATTTTTCATAGCAGTAATATATGTATGTGGTACAAGTGCCTAGTTATGGAAATGTATAAAGTAAAAGTACACATCTCTTAATTCTCTAATTGTCTCTCCAGATCTACTTCCCAGAGATACATACTACTAATAATTTTTTTTATGTACCCTTTAGAACTTTAAAAAAAGTGCACCCATGCATGTAAATGTGTATATCCATGGTTTCTCATTTTATGCATTATATGTTCTGTACTTTGCTTTCCTTTAAAAAAAAAAAAACAAACAGTAATATGGCTCGCAGAACTTTCTACATCAGATACACAAATCTATCTCACTCATTTTGATAGCTATATAGTATTCTATTCACTGCACTGAAATATGATAGTTGATATAATCAGCTCCTATAGTGGGCCTTGGGGGCTTTCCAGGTGGCTCAGAGGTAAAGAATTTGCCTGCCAATGCAGAAGACTCAGGAGACGCAGGTTCAGTCTCTGGGTGGAGAAGAGCACCTGGAGAAGGAAATGGCAACCCATTGCAATATTCTTGCCTGGGAAATCCCATGGACACAGGAGCCTGGTGGGCTATAGTCCATGGGGTTGCAGAGTCAGACACGACTAAGTGACTCAGCACACATCATGGGCCTGAAGGTTTGTTTTTTTTTTTCTTCTATTTCCCTTTTTTGGATGTAAAAAAGCCTCAATGATCATATTTATACACATATATTTTTGTACTTATATGATTATACTGGTAGAATAAATTCCAAACATAACTGTCAATACGAATTGTTTATACACTCTAGGTTTTTGGAAAATACTTACAAAATGTCCTCTATAATGGCTATATGAATTTAAGATACCAAAAATCTGATTTGTATAAAATTTTACATTTTTTTCTCAGTCTGATAAGTGGATAATATGTTTATTTTGGTTTACATTTTTTTGGTTATGAATGAGGTTGAACTTCTTTTTGTTTTCTTATTTTTTGCAGTTATTCTTCTACTAGTTTGCCTAGTTATGGCCTTCACTTATCTTTCCATTGGGTTCATTGTTTCTCGTTTTAAAAAGCTCACGTCAAAAATTGGCATTTTACATGTAATGTGTGGCAAATAGCTTTCCTAAGTTCCTGTTTATCTTTTGTGTTTGTTTCTGGTGCTTTTTACTACACAACCATTTTAATTTTTTTATGTAGCCAAGTTCATCAATATTTTTCATGATGGTTTGGGGATTTTTTTTAAGTAAGAAATTGTTTAAAGTTAATGAATTACTCAAGAAGACTGTATAGAGGTTTTTTTTTTTTTTCCCCCTAGCAACAACGTACATGAATTTTGGCATTAGAAGAATATATTTTTAACTTATTTGTTGGTGGTTTTTTTGTCATAGCAAAAATTTTCCCATGAGTTATTTTTTCCTATAAAATGCCACTCTGGTGTAAAATCTGTGAACTCTTATAGGGCTCTAGTGTACCTTAGGGAAAAAAATAGAGACAGGGTTGACTTGCCAGGATCATTCTCCAGAGGGTTAATGGTGGTTGTCTATGATCTGAAATCTAGAGTGAGTTAGAAGGAAAGGAAAAGAAATTCCAAGATAAACAAGAAGTATGAACAGAGGCTCATGATAGGAAAGTCTAAAAGCACATGCCAAAAAAGGGGAAAGAAAAGTCACCTTTGATCTTAGCCTTGATCTTAATAATCCTCAAAAGCTTTAAAGATTTGTTATATATTTTGCCTAGTGTTTCTTATCTGTTCTGCAAATATGCAGGCATTTAAAAAATCTCTAAGTGATTTTGCTCTCAAATCAGTGCTAGTGTAACTAACCTATTTTCATTAGAACACCAATGACCCAAATAAGACATTAATGGCACCTTGACAAGAATCTATCAAAGACACACACACACACACACACACACACAGACGCTCACTGGATTTATGTTTTATACACTGCTGTATTCACTTATGATTATCTTTCCTTGTCACTAGGTATTTTAAAATATATACATATAAAATATACAATGACTGTATAATATTACATCATATGGCTTAATGTAATGGGAATTTAAAAGAATAGATTTGTATTTCTCACAAAAATCCACTGTGTTAACCCAGTAGATCAAATGCTAGAACACAGTCAGGAAATTATTACATAGGAATCACATCAGATTATTTTCCCTTCCTGATAAAGTGGCAGCAATTAACTGTATGAAGGTTAAGTGCTGGAAGACATCATGGGACAATGTATTTTATGTGACATGACATCATTTGAATAGAAGGAGAATTAGATGATTAAAGCTGGGTTAATGGAACGTTCTTGTTCTAGCAGCATACCATGTAATTTACAAGTATGTAAGATGCATCTGAATTGTATAACAAGAAGAGTTTGAGTCCAAAAGTGAAGAAAAGCATATATGATGATGAAATTATAAATGGATGAAGTTTAAAAGAAATGCTGTGAGTTTTTTTTTTTTCAGTTTATTTAGAAAAAAAAACCTAGTGCTGACTAAATTCAGCCACACTCACAACTATTTGGGGTTAGTGAGATGAGCAAGACTGTAAAGAGTCACAAGAGAATCACTGGTACTTTATCATTGATCAGCACTAAGCAACTCTGCCTGCTAGTATGCAGGATGTCTCCTGAGCACAAGTTTCCTTTTGAGCCCTTGCCACTTGGGTTTATGGTATCCCTGGGTTGATTTTTGCCCTCATCTATAACTTACAAGTTAGACACTGTACTATTAGTTCTGCCGAAAGTTCTAGATCTAAGCAGCTGGTGACATTCTGTCTTCCAAGGATGTCCCTTTATCACGGAGAAAATCGTAGCTGCTCAGTTCTGATGACATACCTCTCCTCTCAAACATGATCACAGGGAGCACGGAACTCACCTCGGTCTTTGACCCACATCAATGAGCCCCTGTCAAAACAACAGACATTTGACCCAATCCAACTGACAGCTTGCAGAGAGTCTATATGCACTGAGAAAAGTGTTTCAGAGACTCATCATTTGAGGAGTCACTGGCTTAAAATAAGGCACCCTTGTTTGCAGACTGACTGATTAGTATTATATTCAACTAAAGTTTTAGAAACTATGCTTATAGATAAATGTGTTTATATTAAAACTATGCTTATAGATAAATATGTGTTTATATTAAAACCTGAAAGAGTGATATATAATTTGAGTTGGAAAGATAAACAGTTTATATATGTAGGATATGGGTTATTCAACTCAAGAACTTTTTTAAAAAGTTCATCAGAACACAAAGGTAAAAAAGATAAATTTCAGGTAAGTTTTGGGAAAATAGAGATATCAAATCTTAAGTTTTAAATTATGAACTATCATAGTTTTCTTACTTGTTTCCCAACTAAAGAAGGAATTCCTAGAATTTCTCATTATTGAAGTTAAAGGTAAAGTGATAGGAAAATGTTGTAGATCTTGCTTTTTTCTATGAGGAAAACAGAACTTGATTTCCAATTATAACTTTCCAATAATTAATACATAATTAATTGGTCCAATAATTAATTGGTCTTAAAAAAACAGGCAGCCTAATGTAGAGCAGACAGTGTGGGTGGCAACAAAGAGCACAGAATCAAAATTGTGTTCAAATCTTGACTCTAACAGTTACCAAATGTGGGTAAGCTACTTATTGCATTATTACTCAGTATCCCAATCTATAAAATGGGGATGAGGCAGTGACTATTATATAGGGATGTTGTGAGGATTAAATAAAAAACAGTATTGAAAGGCTGAACACTGTTTGGCACATTATATATGCTCAATAAATGTTAGTTTTGTTAAAAATGTTATTTTATTAAAAAGCCAAGAAAATAGCCTCTAGGTAATCATTTGAGCAAGCCAGAGGTACTGTCACTTGTTTCTAGCTTTAAAGTCCTTTTGAATCATGTGAAGATCTTGCTAAAATGTAGATTCTGATTCAGTCGGTCCAGGTGGGGTCTGAGAGTCTGAATTTCTAATAAGCTCCCAAGTGATACTCATGCTAGTCTGGGAACCTTGACACCTGAAGTAATGATGAATAGTTGCTTCTAATTTGTGATAGAATGGTGGTTCTCAATAGGGAAGAAATGGGGAAAGGAGAAAAAGGGGAAGTGCAGACAATATGTACAGATTTAAAATACTTCCCAGGTGATTTTCATATGCTTGCCTTACCTGCTTTTTGATGCCTGAAGAACCACTGCTTTGATATTTCAACTTTTTATTTTTTTCATAGCTCTTTTTCTTATTCTTTACCTTTCCTTTGCCTTATTTTTTTTAATTTATTTATTTTAATTGGAGGTCCCTGCCTTAGACTTAAAGCTTTAGATTTAAAGCAATTGTATTAATGCTTAGTTATTCCATTAGTAAGACTAAAGCAACAATTTTAAGTCATTTTATTGTAATAGGAAAGGTTTCTAACATTTCTACAATATAAGGATCTGAAAATGTATTTAATGTTTTCCACAAATTAAGCCAAAATCAGACAAACAGGCAAGAAAGTGACTTTAATAATAGAATACAAGGTTGCAGTTCGGTGTGGTGCATACTATTAAAGGAGTTAAAACCCCATGGGGAAAGGAAAGTTGTGGTGATTATTATGGAAGGGGCCAGAATCAAACATGTAACCACATTAGATATTCCACCAGTCTGAAAGGTAGAAGGACGAGAGGGTTGTTTTTAAATGGCTTCCTACCCCAGCGGCATTAAGATGACTGGTGAGACCTATATCTAAATATGTACTTAGCTTGACCAACATCTCTCTAGGACAAAGACCATTTTTATACTTTGGTGTGTCCTCAGGACCTAATATCTCTTAGATCCATTGCGTTCCCTCAGTAAGTATCTTATACTATTGTTGATATATTTCATACATATAATTCTTCCTTTTCCAAGGCAGATAAGAGCAGCTTTGATTAAAATAAGAAATAACTAAAGAAAATTAAAGAGGAAATTAGCAATCATTAACTCTCTTTAAAAGTACAGAATCATATCCATATAACTTTTATTACAGTATATTGTTACAATTATTCTATTAAAAAAGGACAGAACCAAATGTGTGTTCTTCAGTATTCTTACTCTAAAGTGAACTATGTAATTAAAGTACTTTTATTCATTGATCTAAGTGAGATTTTAACATCATCTGATGAAGAACAAAGCAGCTTTGATTATATGAAGAGAACAAGAAGTTCCATAAAACTTGACCCAAACTGAATGCTTATTAATGCTATGATTTTAAATATTAAGGGCATGTAGAATTGGGATTTAGACTATGAAAAATAAAGCATACCTATTTCTTACCCATTTTTCCAATTTGTGTTAGAAAAGTAAATGGGCAACACAATTTAAAATATTCTTGACTATAGGAAGGAAAATCAAATGATAACTGGCAGATTCTAGACACTTACTTCTAGCATATATATATATACATATATACATATATATATATATATATATATACACATACATACACACACACACATATATATATATTCATTCTTTGTTAGTAAAATATTTTGAAAGAAATTTTGGTTTTCATATTCAAGGAAATTTTTCCCACAGTGATCATCTGCTATGAAGAAAAAGGATCAAAATCAGATAGAAAACTTTTAATGTTAATACAATCACAGCTAAGATTCATTTGTCGTGTTATGATTGTTTTAAACATATATTTTGTTTTCTGATTGTCAAGTCTGTCATTAAAGTAACCACCAAACAAAGCATCTGGCAAATTTATAACTCTTTAGACATGTTTTTTTGCTGTGATTTATTTTAGATGTATTTTAGAGCTTTAATAGGATAATAGTAGTAATTTGCCAAATCATTTGCCTATTACCGTAAATCCGTACAGATACTTCTAGATTTAAGATCACTTTGTATACTAAGCCATTGAAAAGTTGATTTTTCACAGCTGAAATTCATACTGTGATTAAAAATAAAAAATGTAAAGTGATAGCTAAGTTTAGGCGGAAAATGGAACAAAATTTACTTTTGCTGCGGAAGCTTTAGTGTACTGTTTTAATAGACACTAATGAGAAAAGAAACACAAACCGTGTTATCCAATGACTTCAGACAATTTTGAGAGAAAATTTATAATCATTTTGAAGAAAATAATACTTTCCAGTAATGATGGGTTAAGAAGCTGATTTTTCCAATTTGCTAGATAACATGGGTGAAAAGTGTTTGGTTACTTTTTTTATACTTGGATACTTCATTATATTTTGTTGCTCTGGCTCTGCATTTGTTTATTTGCTACTGTCTGTCTTCAAAACAGCTTTTTAATTTTCACAACACTTGGATGTACTTCAAACTTCTAAATAAAATTCTTAATTTTTCAGCCTGCTCTGAGAGACTCTGGCATTACTCAGTCATGACTGAGCAGGAAAAGGACTAAGTAAACTAGTGAGCTTGGGGCAAAAGACCAGGAGCCTGCATCAGGCAGCCAAAACATCTAAGTGTGATGGGTCTTGATCTTGTTTCCTGTATCAAATTTGAAAACTTGAAAACAAAACACAGCAACTGTCAGCTGCATAAAAAGGACACTGTGACAGCACAGATAAAACTATAGGAGATGTGAATCATGCATTTTAACTGTGAGTTTCTAACTCCTTTTTGAATGTGTGAATGTGTAACTCACTCAGTTGTGTCCAACTCTTTGAGACCCCATGGACTGTATGTAGCCTGCCAGGCTCCTCTGTCCATGGAACTCTCTATGCAAGAATACTGGAGTGGGTTGCCATGCCCTTCTCCAGGGGATCTTCCCGACCCAGGGATTGAACCTAGGTCCCTTAAGTAGCAGGCAGATTCTTTACTATTTGAGCTACCCGAGAAGCTCTCAAGTATTTTACCTGGGCTTTGGGTAAGCAGCAAATTTTCTTTCATTATTTTTCATCTAGCACAGGACAAGAATTAGTCATAGTAACAACAACAACAGCAATAAGCAGCAGCAGCAAAATAACCCCAAATTGTATACCAGCACACACACACAACTCTTCCTCAAAGTAGGAAAAGAAAAAACAAAGAAAAAACCTGAACAATTCACAAAGTCACAGTTTGAGCACTAAAGCAGGGTAAGAGGAGGTTAGCAGAGATTTGAGCTCAGAGCTCTTGGGATGCAGAGCATTGCCAAAGCAAGAGCGACTGGAAGACACTTCATAAAACTTGTCTCCCTTTGGCGTCAGTGGAAGCAAACCAGCTTTCTTTTGGGTTGGATGATGGGACGTTTGATTCAGTTTAAGATCAAAGAAGAACTGAGATAGAAATCAAGGCCTCATGGTGGACACAAAAAACAAGGAAATTAGGAAGAAAAAAGGGGTGTGTGTGTGCAATAGAGTAGATAATGGACTAGATACTACTAATCATGAAAACTTTAGCAAAGTGTTGAGATCCAGCAACTTGGGGCCACTCCCTGAGCCTTAAGCCAGGTTGTAGAAACTGTCAACTGTAATCTAGGGGATGGACACTTGGACCTAATGATTTTCCAGAGCAGATAATGTACCAGCAGAGCTATTTAGACAGTTTTGCGGAGCACAAACATGGGCTAAAAGGGTTATTATTTTAGACTTCATTTTTTAAAGCAATAATTAGGAAACAAAAGGAATCTAGGAATTTTATCACTAGAGGGACCTGAGGTACCAGTTGTGAAATAACTCTAACAGCACATGGCCAGTTATGTGGGAGTCTCCATTCCCAGCTCTCTATGCTTCCTTGCCTCCGTGCTTCCTTGCCCCTGCACTGTCTTCCAGATGGGTGTTGGAATCCACCACAGCCTCCAGAGAGATTATCCATGTGGTGGGGCCTTGAGAGCTAGGGAAACACTAGCAGGCAACAAGGGAAATAGGCAGTTTCCTTTTTAAAGGAGACTTATAAAGGTGTTACAGCTTCTGCTAAGGAGAATAAGCCTTGGAGACCCAGAGGGGTATAACTACCAAGAGAATCATGTTGGGGATGACAGCAACTTGAAGAGGAGATAGAGGTTGTTCAAAAAAGTCATAAAACAGAACAGCAGGGTGCCAGATTTCCTCCCTGCCTCATTGTAACTCTCTTCTAGGAATGACACTAGAAGTAGCCAGGTGGAAAGTGTGATCCCAAGGGAAAGTGAGCACCCAAACTTTTACCAAGAAGAGAGAGCTCCAGGGGGCCACTCGTGGGTGTTTGATTCTTAATCAAGCCATCAGCAAAGAAAGATCAGGTTAAGAGGCCTGCGATGTGTTCAATAGCTCAGGGCAGGAGACTCTTCTGGAGACAAAGCATCTGGCACTGTGGATAGATCGGGCTGGACATTTAAGAGAACTGGAGAATGGGGTGCTAGGTAGAGGGGTGTATGAAGGGAAGGCGTCAGTAAGAGGTTCTGTTTGGTCTTGGAATCAGAAGAATTTCTCCTAAAATCCACCTCAGTGACAAACGTGCTCTGCCCAGGGCTGTGGGGATTGGCGTGTGTGGAGAAGCCCCGTTTTCCTTCTCCTCAGTTAATTCGATGCGGACTTGGCATCCTGGGCCAAGGACCCAGCGTTACCGTTTGTAAAGAGGGGTGGTGGGGAGGTGAGCCTTGCTGGTGCATGGCTGGCCTGGTTAGCAGAGTGTGGGGACAATCAAGTATGCCTTTAAAGTGGCACAGCTTTCAAAGGGACTCCCGCCTTGCGGAGTCATATGCTCAGATCACAGCTTAAAGACATGAGTTAGCTAAAAGCCTCGGGAAGAAAGTTTCTTGGTTGCATCCCATCTCTGCAGATTCCTCACTTGTGCTCGACAGAGTTTGGTCAATTAAGAATGAAATGTCTGGGGCATGTGGCAAACAAGATCAGTTCGCTTCTTCCCACATCTAATTTGGGGAAGGTCCTCCAGCTGCCAGTGGGCGCCGGCTGGAACTTAGCTCGCTCTCGCCACCGTCCCCGAGAGCCTCCCGGCACCGCGCCCGCAGCTGACACCTTTTCACGAAACTGACACCCCCGCCCCCAGCCCCCAAGCTGGCGGGGCAGTCCGCGCCACTCACCCGCACTCACTCGGGACGCTGCGCCGGCGTCGGGCCGAGCGGGCGGCGCCGGTTCAGGGTGCGCCCTCACTCCCGGGGTCCGTTTGGGTTACTCCCCATGGATCGCCGTCTCGGGTCGGCAGAACTGCTAGTCGCGCCTCTGCCCGGGCGCTCAGTCGCCTCAGGCCCTTGGCTGACTGGCGCTGGAATCGTCCTCTCTGAGGCAGCTCCAAATTTATAGCGAGGGGCGTTGCTGCTTCGAGGGTTCCAGGGGCGAGGCTGTGTTTTGCACTCCTCCTCCTCCTCCTCCGCCCCGCCCGGGAGACCCTCTCGGCCCAACCCCCTTTCCTCTCCAGATGCTGACGGAAGCGGGATGATGCCACAGTCATCCCCGGTGTCACTTACTAGATCTGCGAGTACCTGGCACTGAACCCGGCATCGGGGGAGGGAGTGGAGAAAGGGGAGAGAGCCGAGGGTGCAGGACCAGTCATTTACGCCGAGATCCAGGTTCCTCCACTTTTTTTCTTTTTAAACTTGGGAAACTTTTAAGGATGAATTAGGGAGCTTCTTTCTCGCCCCTGGATGTAGCTCAAATTTTGATAATACCATTGTTGATCAAAGATCGCTGCCATGGATTAATCTCAGAGTTGTTACAAAGTGAAAGGGTGGACATTCATTTCCTTCTTCTGGAGTTACATTTTTAAAAGTGTAAAAAGTTAAAAAAAACACAAAATATGACTAAATATTTAAGGAATAATTAATATAAATTCTTTATCGATTCTTCCGAAGAAGGAGAGAGATTATCCCTTTACAACTCACGCTATGAGGTCAGTATCACCCTTATACCAAAACAAGATGAGACATGAGGAGAAAATCTCCCTGATGAATGTAGACAAAAATCCTCAGCGAAATATTAGCAAATAGATTTAGTAACATATTAAAAGGATTGTACACCATGACCAAATGAGATTTATCCCAGAAATGCAAGGTTAGTTTATCAAAAATCAATTGTTATAATATACCATATCAACAGAATAAAGGACAAAAGCCACAAGATAATCTTAATAAACTAGAAAGCATTTGACAAAATCTAACGCTTTTTATGATAAAATCATTTAGCAAACTAGAATAGAAAGGGATTTCTTCAAACTATGAAATCTATCTGTGAAAACTCACTAACATCCTGCTTAATGTTGAAAAATAATGTTTTTGTATCTAAGATCAGGAAAAAGACAAAGTTCTTTGCTTTCCACATATCTATCAAACATTGTTCTAGACATTCTAGCTAGGGCAATTAGGCAAGAAAAAGAAGTGAAAAGCATCCAGATTAGAAAGGAAATGAAACAATTTTTATATGCAGATAGCATGGTCTTGTATTTAGAGAATCCTAAGGAATCAATTAAAAAGCTGTTAACGCTAATAAACAAGCTCAGAAAGGCTTCATGATACAAGAGCAGTATACAAAATCAGTTGTATTTCTGTATGTCAGCAATGAGCAATCAAAAAATACAATTGAGAAAAAACTGCATTCACCATAGATCAAAAATATTAAACTATTTAGGAATAAATTTAATAAAAGGATGAAAAAATTATACTCTAAAAACAGAAAATATTGTTGAAAGAAATTAGATTAGACCCAAATAAATGGAATGACATTCCATGTTCATGGGTTGGAAGACAATATTTTTAAAATAGCAATAATCTCCAAGTAATATACAGAGTAAACACAAGTATATCAAAATCTGAACAAGTTGTCTTTGAAGAGATTAACAGGGTGATCCTAAAATTTAGGAAAGCACAAGGGACTCATAGTAGTCAAAATAATCTTGAGAATGAACAAAGTTGGAGGACTATAACTTGTCTCGTAATATCACAGACATTTGGAATCATTTATCCTAAGACTATTTGTAGAAAAGCCAAAAGTAGGTGACAAATTCCAGAGTCTGTAAGTGATACTAGGAGAAGTTCCTGTGATTATTGTTTTAAGAAGCAGGAGAGCTTTATGTTTTTCAAATGTATTTAGTGCTATAAATCATTAACCATAGTCACACCTGTACTAAATTCCACCTTGATTTTAGAAATGATCGTAGTTTTGAGAACTGGAAGTTTGTTACAGAGTCAGTTGTTTTGGGTAAAACTTCTCAAAAGGGTGGGGTTGACTCAATGGAATGTTATATCATCAGACACAAGCAGATGAGAAGGACAAGATTCCAAGAAATTAATGGCATCATTATTATTGTGCTGAATCAGCTGAGAAATAGGATGGTTTAAACACCCAACACTTAAGCTGAACCCAGCTTTGCTGCTTGTTAGCCTCATACACAAATTTATGCTCTGATATGGATTTTTAAAATATATAGAGTAATAATGTTCTCGAAACTCTTGTTAGGATAAGAGAAAGTGTATATATAAAAGCTTCAGATACTGTGCCTGGTACATAGTAAAGTGCTTAATAAATTGGCAGTCATTTTCAGTGAGTAACTGGCTGTTTTCCATGCCCGTCAGGGTCATATTGACATATTTTTGATGCTCTAAAAAAGAGAGAGAAACCTCTTGATATCCTTCTGATGATTAATTTTTTTCTGATATTTAAAATTTGAAATTTTGCATAAATAAAGTCTTCTCATACAGTGGACGAAGGAGGGGGCTTTTTCCTCTTTCTTCTCTATATATGTCATGTGAGGCAGAATCAGTGAACCATCAGCATGAGGCTGGAAGTGGGAACACAGAAGGAAAGGGCAGTGGGCTGTTGAAATGCTAGGTGAGCAAAAGCATAATGCAGAGCCTCACTGCTGCTAAGGCCAGAGCTAGGCTCATGTCAGATAATAGATCTTTGAAGAAAGATTCAGTTTGGAATAAAAATGCAACAGGACATGGAAAAAAGTGCAGTGCCCAATAAACATGAAAAAATGTTTACTCTTCAAAGTAATAAAAATGAAATTTAAAGCAAAATGATACAATTTTTCACCTATAAAAGCATCATAGATTAAAGAAAAAAGATAACACCAGAATTCAATTTTACAAGGTAGTAGGTAAGTTGGTACTCTCAGAAGTATAATGTATATTACATATATATATATATATATATATATATATATATATACACGTGTGTGTGTGTGACACACACACACACACACACATATATATATACACAATGCTATAGGATTGTTGCATGGGCTTCCCTAGTGGCTCAGATGGTAAAGAATCTTCCTGCAATGCAGGAGACCTGGATTCGATCCCTGGGTTTGATTCCTGGGTTGGGAAGAACCTCTGGAGAAGGAAATGGCAACCCACTCCAGTATTGTTGCCTGGAGAATTCCATGGACAGAGGAGCCTGGTGGGCTACAGCCCATGGGTTTGCAAAGAGTTGGGCATAACTGAAGTGACTTTGCATGCTTGCATGCATCCAGATTAAGTAAAACACACACCCACACATATACACACACATATACATATATACATACACATGCATATGCATGGAAAAAAATCAATGTATAGTCACTAAAATATGTACAGTGGTTTGTTCTGAATAAAGAATGCAGTAATTATGGATGCTTTAAAATTCTATTTTCTTTTTATGTTTATCTATATTGCTCAAATTTTACATTGCAATTAAATTACCATAAAAAAGTTAGTAGAATGAACAAGAAGGCAGGGAACTTAGCACAGGGGCAGTTTGGAGATCAAGGAACATTGAGGGGCACCTCTTTTGGGGACAGTTTTTGCTTATGCTAAACTTGAAGGCCTCATGGCTTCAACTCTGTGAATATGCCTATACCTGTACTGTTTATGAATATATAAAGTAGCATGACTTTATGGGATGATATGTTAACTCGGAATTCAGAGACCTGGAGCCCACTCTCCATTATCTCTAGAGACATCAGCGGAGCTAGGCCAAGACAGTTGACATCTACAGCTCTCCTTAAAATAAAGGTTTTCCAATATTCTATTTACTAGCTGTGTGAACCTGGGCAAGTTATTTAAGTTCCTATCTTTTAACTTACTTATCAGCAAAATGTATTAATAGCACCTAATTCAGTTAGATGAGGATTAAATTAATTAATGTAAAGCAAATAGAACAAAGCTTGCTGTGTTGTTAGTACTCAATACATATTAGCTTAAAAAAGTTAGCTCTAATAATTCTACATACATATGTTGTCCAAATATTCAAATACAGTCACTAGTCTAAAAAATCCTTTTAATAAGACAGGGATTTATCTTACTCAATATACTTTACCAAAATTGATATCCCTGCTTTAGTTTTACAGGAATATAAAAAGATGAATATGACAACCAAACAGCATTGTTAGCATTCTTGACTGGGGGATGTCAATAGCCTCATTAAATATAACTGAATTTTACAATACCATGTATTTTAATGAGGGTGTGTGTCTCAGGAGGCTTATTTCAGTTGTCCATATAGTATACTGCAGAAACTGATATGTAGAGTGAATAAACAACTGCTTTACCCCTCTTATTTTCTAAGTTTTATAACTCTCACCACTTTAAAAAAATGGTTCTAAACTTCATAGATCATGTCTATGGATTCCATAGATCATAGACAGGTTTTCTGTTTTCTTACCACCCCATTTATAAAGATGGAGAATGAATATTTTCAAGGTTCTGTAACTCACTAGAACTTAAGGATGTTATTCAATGAATATTATCCAATAATACTGGAAAATGTGATAACATTTGTAGAGGCTTGAAAGACTCTAAAAGAATAAAATATGTTTAATAAAGTTAGATTTTGCACTATGAGTTAAATTTTAAAAATTATTTAAATGCTTATGAGGAAAGAGGAGAAAGGTAGTAGGCACAAAGCTATTCTTAATGTTAGAAATGAAGTCAGAGGTAGTAAATGAAGATGGATCAATTTTGTATAGAATTAATTTCTAAAAAAACAAGGTTACTATATTCACCAATTAAGTGTTGCTAGATAATAGGAAAGAATGAAATATTTTATTTGCTACACAAATATAATTCCCAACTGGATAGTTATAATATATGACTGTTTCTTTTATATGAACATCATTGTTAATAAATATTGAATAAATCCATCATACTCTGTATACAGGAACTGACATACTAAGAGTTGAATCGATTTCCTAGAATTTAACTTTAAGAGAAGGAAGTTTTATATAGTAAATGCTAAAAAATGGAGATGCTTAGAAATGAAGTATCTGGGAAAAGCAAGGCGGTATTTAGGATGACAAAGAGGATATATTAATATTTTGACCCATATAAAAGCTCAACAGATTTTCGGATATAAAAATTCTAGAAAAATGTATGACACTTGCAAAACTGTTTGAATTTGACTTTCTGAGGAAAGATACAAGAGGAAGCTGTCCCAATTTAATTTAAATTCCCATTATCTTCAGAATATAATCCAAATAGTTTCCACTATATTTCTTATTTTGTTCAATTCTGGTGAGTGGTTCCTTCTTTCCTGTCAAATAGTTTGTTCACATAATCATGTTGTCAGTTCTGTACTCACTACAGAGGTCATGATAACAGACTGTCTACTGTGGCTGACGCTTCTCTGGCACACGGCCACCTTGAGAACGCCCTGCTGGCTCATGGCACACTTCTGCCCTGCTGTTGAGCTGCATGATTCCTGGTCCAAGCAGGAGGTTCCTCCCTAATCAGTGAATGGCCTGTGTTTGACAGAGGGAGATACTTATAGCTGATCTGAGCTCCAGTGATCAGAGAGAACTCCTAATGAATGAAGCTTTTCCTGGCCCAATTAGAATTTTCAGCTTGACCCTGCAGTCCGAATATTTTCTAACACATAGGCAAATTATGTTCAAAAAGTAAAACTTGATACACTCACCTGCAGCCCCTGGATTGCTAACTGCTGTCATCTTGTCAGGATTCCGTCTCCACTGGTTTTCATGCTGGAGTCATTCACAAAGAAGCGCATATTTAGCTGACTTGAAAACCACTTATTAGCAGGGTTTGAGCGAATTGTATTTTGGGAGATGATGTATGAATATTGAAGTAATGCCATTGGCACTCATATGCATTACTTGGAGTTTGGTGGTGGAGGCGTGGTTGGGTTGAAGATATCTTCTGATAGCAGGTTTTTAAAATAAGTACTGTCTTTTCTAGTATAGCCGTCAAATGTTAATTTATACTTATCCTTATAGGTTTATTTTAATTGAAAACACTTCTCCATCTGACTATTGGTATAATTTTATATAGACAAATTCAGGGTTTTTTTGGCTGACTCTGCTTATACTAACACTTTTTGTTTGCTTTGTATTTCACGATCTTTCTGCATGAACTCATGCTGGTAGTTGCTCATTAAATTGTTCTTGCCTAAGTACTTCCTGATCAATTCTATTATTATTTGTTATTTTCTTTCCTCGTATTGATGTTAACCGCTTGGTGATTTCCTGGATCTCTCCTTTGGCACATCTTGAAGATGAGAGTAGTTTTAATTATTTTCTTGAATCTTCCTGCAGCCCATCCATCCTTCTCTATTTTCTGCATTGTTTATGACTTAAAGGTCTAGAGAATATAGATGTATTATTCATATAAAGCAAATATCTTATTGTAAGAATAATATTCTCAAATATTTCTTAGCAAAGATATTTGTATTTCACTAAAATATACTTTGAAGATACTAAAATAAGGAACAATTTAGAGATTAAAATAAGCATTAACAGCTAAATATGTCTTTATTGGCAGGTCATTTAGCTTTTCCTGAGTGAACAAAGTATAAAAGTAAAATTTTTAAAGTTTATAACTTAAATATGCAAAAAATATATTATTTTGTTCATATTATTTATACATAAGCAATATATGTTGTCTCCAAATATGTTTTACTGTGTAATTTTTTCCTATATTGCTTGTTACAGTTAACTGTAAAACCAGTTAAACCAGTTTTCAGCCTTTAGTCACAGAAGAGACACAACTAATTAATCAAAGCACCAATAATGACTACTCAATTAGGCATGGGGACATCAGAAAGACACAGGCCCTGAATATAAGATGTCCACAATCCAGTGAAGTAAGAGTAGCAGAGGTGTATAATACTGTCTTTAAATGATAGAGATAAGCTCAGAGAATACAAAGAAGGCCAGCGTTAATTCTGATATCCACAAGTTGGAAAAAGTTTCCACACCAGAGGAGGTATTTTAGCCATTCCACGAAAGTTAGGGTATTCTAAAGAAAGATCACAACATGTGCAGATGGCACTATGACAGTGTGCCTTTTCTAAAATGGGTAGGGGGAGATGCAATGGTACTTAGTTTAATCTTGATCTCTTCTGCTAGATTGGAATGCCTCAGCAAGCTGAGACCGTCCTGGTCTTATTCACTGCTGTGCCCATAGTCTGACATAACATTTGGCACACAGTATATGCTCAGTAAATATTTGTTGATGGAATGAATGGAGGATTGTGAAAGTCGAGGTGCAAGCGTTTGGATTCATCCTGTGGGTAGTAAGAGTTGAAGGGGTCATTGAGCAGGCAGTCCCTATAATTCCATTTGTTGTGTAAGAAGATGAACAGTGATTCTGGTGGAAATGTAGAGGATAAATCCAAACGGGGCTAGTCTACAAGCTCATTGGTTTTGAAATTCCAGAGAAGAAATGAAGAGGGTTTAGCATGACGACTTTGTGGATGGTGGAACAAGCTTCTGAGATGCAGTGGAAAGGATTCATTGACCAGTTGAAAATGAAGGGTGAGAGAGAGGTAGAAAGGGAAGGATGAGATTTCTGGGTTGGGATAATGAGTGGATGGCTGTGCTATTAACTTAGATCAGGGATATTAAAAGGCAACATATTTTCAGAAGAAGGATGAGTTCAATTTTGGGTGTACTCAGCTTGCTTTCTTGAAGGGCATCCAAGTAAAGCAAGACCTGACCCGGGATTTGTAGTTTTGGAAGTCATGAGTATGGAGAAGATGCCTAAGGCCATGGGAGGAAATGAGGTTTACGAGAAAGGATGTGAAGAGAAAAGAGGCACAGAATGAAGATGAATCTTGAGGAACACACATCTAAGGGATAGAGAGAGGGGGAAGAGTTAGCAGACAAGAGTGTTCACATTGATTCAAACACAAATTGTGGGATAGATGCTGTATTAGGTGCCCTGAGTATGTTGTTTTGTGTGATCTGCACAACAGCTCTGGGAGGCCCTTATTAGAGAAGGAGCTTTACCAGGAAAGGCATCCTGACATGTTGTCTGGAGGGAGTTTATGTAGGTATATGCAAACTTTTTCTCTAAAGGGCCAGATGGTAAATGTTTCAGGCTTTTTGAACTATACTGCCTCTGCAATAACTACCCAACTCTGCCTATGAGGCTGAAAGAAGCCACTGTTGTTGTTCCCTTGCTAAGTAGTGTCTGACTTTCTGTGACTTCATGGACTGCAGTAGGCCAGGCTTCCCTGTCCTTCGCTATCTCCCGAAATTTGCTCAAATTTACGTCCGTGGAGTTGGTGATGCCATCCAACCGTCTCATCCTCTGTTGCCCCCTTCTCCTCAGGCCCTCAGTCTTTCCCAGCATCAAAGTCTTTTTCCAGTGACTTGGCTCTTCGCATCAGGTGGCCAAAATATTGGAGCTTCAGCTTCAGCGTCAGTCCTTTCAATGAATATTCAGGGTTGATTTCCTTTAGGATTGACTGGTTTGATCTCCTTGCTGTCCAAGGGACTCTCAAGAGTCTTAAGAGTAAGAGTAAGAAGACACATTACTTAAGAGTAAGAAAACTCCCTTAAGAGTTTCCTTCGGCACCACAATTCAAAAGCATCAATTCTTCAGTATTTAGCCATCTTTATGGTCGAGCTCTCACATCTATACATGACTTCTGGAAAAACCATAGCCTTGACTAGATGGGCCTTTGTTGGCAAAGCAGTGTCTCTGCTTTTTAATATGCTGTTCAGGTTTGTCATAGCTTTCCTTCCAAGGAGCAAGCGTCTTTTAATTTCATGGCTGCATTAAAAAAAAAGTAGCTATAGATAAGCAAATAGAGATGACTATGTGCTAATAAAACTTTATTTATGGACACCACCATTCAAATTTCATATAATTTTTCTGTGTCAAAAATATTCTTTTTTGACTTTTTAAACTGTTTAAAAATGCGAAAACTAATTCTAAGCTCATGGGCTTTATTAAAAACAGAGAGCAGGCTGTGGTTTGCCATCTCTTGTTTTAAAGAAAAAGAGTGTTAAGTGTCAGATGTAGACATATGAGCCCTAAAAATATCACTGAGTGTTGCAAACAGGAGGTAGTTAATGACCCAGTAGGGATGGTGTTAACAGAGTGAAGGGGCAAAAATCCTGTTGTAATAGGATGGGGAATAATTAGGAAGTCAGAAGAGTAAGTATAGGAACTTCTAAAAAACAAATTTGGCAAGGATGAAAAGATAGAGTTAAGGTGATTCTTTAAGGGAAAGGCAATGCATAGAGAGGTTTTTTGTTCTGTTTTCTTATTTTAGTATTTAGGCAATTTGATCATTTTTTGAGTGTAAAGGATCCAGATTTAAAAAGAAAAGAAGAGATTATTGATTTAGTAGAGACAAAATTACTGGCAGAACAGCATCATGTGGAAGACAGGAAGACATAAAGTTCTGTGCACGGGGGAAGATTACCTTTGGTTGAGATTTGGACTAAGCCATCATACCCTTTTCTGTGATCCCTGTTCTGAATGGTGTTTTTAAAACAGCTTCTATGACGGCTAAGAGGAATTCTATCTGATCCTTAAAATAATCCTCCATGATGATAAATCTGGTGTTACCCTTCACATTTTATAAGTGAAGAACCAAAGGATCAGCAGTTAAATGTATCCAGGGACATCTAGCTAACAGATGGCAGATTAGATCCTAGTCAGGCTAATTTCTGTTCCAGTTCTCTTTCCATTGTATTCTGTTTCCTTTCCTACTTCTAAATAAATTTGCAACACTTAAGAGAGTATAGTGGGCTTTCCAGATGGTGCTGGTGGTAAAAAAAAAAAAAACCCACCTGCCAATGCAAGAGACCAAGAGATGCAGGTTTAATCCTTGGGTCAAGAAAATCCCCAGGAGGAGAGCATGGCAACCCACTCCAGTATTCTTGCCTTGGAGAATCCCATGGACAGAGGAGCCTGATGGGCTACAGTCCATGGGTTCGCCAAGCGTAGGACACTACTGAAGTGACTTAGCATGCATGAAAGAGAGTTGAATGGTGATATTTTAAGTAAGATTTGAATGATACATTCATTTATTTACTGGTACTTAGAGATCTTTTGACTAAGGGCTTATGTTAAATGGAGTCATATCCCTGTAGTTTCTATTCTGGAACTCTGAAGTAAATGAATATTGATTTCTTTTATAGTTAGAGTTTAATTTTTGGATTCTAGTTGTTCAGATCTTTTAGGAAATGTGAGTTATAACTCTGAGCTATATAACTGTGTTTAGGTAATTCCTATATATACACACCGGGACCTGATCTATTGACATCCAGAGTACAGTTGATTCAGCATGGCCATCCCTCAGTTCTTTCTAGCCATGAGACAGAGAACAGGCAAATGTATAATTACTGAGTGTTAAAAAAATTTGTTGAAAATGTAGAGATGCTTGTAAACATTTGAAAAATAATGGAGAGAGTTTATTTAACATATCCTGAAATAATTTTAATATTCACTACATCAAAAGTACAATTTTCTTTTTACTTTCAAAATAATTGAGGCATGTTGTTGAGACATTATGAGATAATGTTGTGAGACGTTATCTAAAAATAGTAAGGGAGAAGAAGCAGTGATGTTTAAAAACTAAGTTCTACCGGCAGTTTGAATTTCGCTAGGGCCTCCATAGGTCCATAGCAGTTTGGAGACTAGGCTGTCTCACCTGACAAAAAGTAACTGTTTGTCCTTTGGCTAGTCCCTTCCCCTCCTCCTCACCAGTGGGACAACCTTATTTTGGTTCTATCAGTCCCTAATGTGTGCTAACCAGAAAGGGCAAGAAGGCTCCAGGGAAAGTCATTTAAAAGGAAAGATGAACAAGCATAACAACAGTTCATGCATTTGGAAACATTTTAGGTCATGAGGAGAATATGTTGGGAAAAGGAGTTTGAAGAGAAGGGTGTCTTTGTGTAACTTCAATACACATTTTCATTTCAAAATAGAAAAAAAAGTTAAAGAAAAATGGCAGGAAAGGCTAATACTTAAACCCACTAAGTTATTATTTAAATATTTTATATAAGTGACATCTCTGACATGCTTGTATATGAAAGAAATAATGCCAAGGTATAATGGAACTTTTCTAAATTTTAAGAAGCAGAAATCAAATACATTATATTAAGACTGGATTATCCTTTGACTGAATTATTTCCCAGTTCTAATTAGGAGTCTATGTTAAGTTACATTTACTTTCGTCAGGCCCTTTCCCTCCTGTCCTAGACTTGCTCTCTTTTCACTTCTCTGGCTGCATCCCTGAGAATATCACTTTCTCATCACTAACCTTGACCCTTACCTTGATAAATCCCTGAGCCAAAAGTCACCAGAATCCAACTTTATATATATTTTTGCACACTAAGATTATTTTAATTATTACTTAATGGTGTTTCCATACCCTGATTGTTTTCTGAGATCAAATCATGCAGTTATATTTTCTATGCTCTATTTCCTTCCAAAGGCAGATGCTTGGCACATGTGTTCTGGGATAAATTGTCTTCATTGATAGAGAAACACCTAAGATGTCTTTTTCAAAGAATTTTCATAGACAAAATGTTTCGGATTTTTCCCTCTAATTTATTATATTTGGTGAGTGTTATAATTAAACATTAGGAATCAAAGGAAATTATTTCAGAGCTCAAAGTTCCTGGAAAGGAATGATTTAATTACCAAGAAGCTACTCATTGTAAAATTCAAAATTTTCAGGTTGTAGAAACTCAGGTAATAATTTTAAAAACATTTTTATTGTGAAATATCATGCACATATGGAAAAATACACAGAATAAATGTACACTGTGGTAAATAATTCTAAAGCAAACATCCATGTAAACACCAGCTATTATAAAAGGGATTGCATCCTCCCAAAATTCATGTGTTGAAAGTCTAAATCCAACTGTATTTGGAGACAGGGCCTGTAAGGAAGTGATAAAGGTTAAGAGAGCTCATGAGAGTGGACCTTAATCTTTGTTGGGCTTGCATCCTTATGAGAGAGGAAGAGACACAAGAGAACTCTCCCCTGCTCCACAAGTGTGCAGAGGAAAGGTCATATGAGGACACACGGACAAGCCAGCCATCTGAAAGCCGGGAAGCAAGGCCTCAATTACTTCCCATATGGCTCAGTGGTAAAGAATCTGCCTGCCAATGCAGGAGATGCCAGAGATGCATTTTCAATCCCTGGGTTGGGAAGATCCCCTAAAGTAGAAATGGCAGCCCACTCCAGTATTCTTGCCTAGAGATCCCCATGGACAGAAGAGCCTGGTGAGCTATAGTCCATGGGGTCACAAAGAGTTGGACACGACTGAGCATATACACACTGCACTTTGCAATGTTAAAGGCTTACTCTTTGTGTGTGTGCAAGGCCTCAGTTAATAATGGCACCTTGATCTTGTACTTCCAGCCTCCAGAATATAAGAAAATAAATGCTGATTAAGCCACTGAGGCTGTAGTGTTTACTCATGGCAGCCCTAGCAGACTAATACACCATCCAAAGCAAAAATTAGAACGGGGCCAGAATGTCAGAGGCCGCCATGTGTCTCTTCTCTATCACGTTCCTTTTAGAGGTCACCACTACGCTCACCTTCATGGCAATCATTTCCTTGCTTTTCTTTATACATTTTCCAATGTATTTATAAACAACATCGATTTTAAGCTTCATATAGATGGACCCTACCGTTAATGTGATGTGACTGAAGCAACTTAGCTTGCATGCACTGTTAATATATTTGTCTGTATCTTGCTACTTTTGCTCAGCATTATGTTGGTAAGACGTTTCTGTGCTGCTATGCTTAGCCCTAGTCTGTTCATTTTCATTATGATAGAGTATTTCATTGTATAAATATACCTACCACATGAATTTTATTGTGGGTAGGCATTTGGGTTGACCTTTTGGCCATCATGGGTATTGCTGGAATGAACATGCCTATCCCTGGTTCCACTTACATACACATTTCCCTGGAGAAGGATAGCTGGGTTACCAGAGTCTGTTAAGACAATAATTTTAAAGTGTACATTATTCTAGAAGTGTAGCTTCATTCTTCTGTTCTTCACCTCAAAAAAAAGGATCATTCCTTATTGCAGAGAAAACGTCCCCATAGTAGAATCATAAGCTTTAATTGGCCATCTTGTAATAGCTTCATAGCAACCACTGTCTTAGGAAATACATTTAAGTGTTTTTGTTTAAATTTTTTTTTTTTTACTTTTCTTGCTGTTATTACTTGGTGAACCCAAAGAGCAACCTATTTAACTGACTACCTCTCTTAAATTTAAAGGGTGCTTGACTCTTCTGGTGTGTTGATTAATCTTCATCTGTTCCCCCACACCATCTAAACCCTTTCTCTCTCCTTCTCTATCCTGAGTGTATCTATTCCTCAGTGTATTGACTCCTACTGAGGGCATACTTCATCTACTTGCTGGCTTATGGCTTTGAACTATAGAAGATTGGATTTGGATTCTGGTTCTGGTGTCTTGTTGGCTTTGGCTAATAGGCAGGAGATCTAAGGGGTAAAAAGTTGGAGTATTTTTCCCTGGCTTCTTCTTAGCTTTGACATTGAGCCTCTAGAAGTATTTCCTCTCCTGCCTGTGTCTAGGAGGTTCATTTTTCTGGTCTCCTGTTTTAACTGAGTTCCAGGACCACCATTTCATCCCCTGGTCTCTTTAGTCCTAAGGTGGTAATGACTTCTCACTATTGCTTGTCTCTAATCTCATTACTGTACTGTATTTGTTTGCTTAACCCTACCTAGCCTTCTGTAGAGCTTTTGAAGATCTTTACTAATCCTCTTGGGGTAAATTCTGTTTCTTACTGGACTCTGCCTGATACTTGGATTTTAAATTTCTGTTAAGTAGAAAAAGTCCCTTGAACTGCAAGGAGATCAAATCAGTCAATCCTAAAGAAAATCAGTCCTGAATATTCATTGGAAGGACTGATGCTGAAGCTGAAGCTCCAATATTTTGGCCACCTGATGTGAAGAGCTGACTCGTTGGAAAAAACCCTGATGCTGGGAAAGATTGAAGGTCCAAGAAGAAGGGGATGACAGAGGATGAGATGGTTAGATGGCATCAGCGACTAAATGGACATGAGTTTGAGCAAGCTCCAGGAGTTGGTGGTGGACAGGGAAGCCTGACGTGCTGCAGCCCATGGGGTCACAAAGAGTCAGACACGACTGAGTGATTGAACTAAACTGAAGTAGAAATTTCAAGTATTTTTCAAGTACAATGTCCGTCCAAATTTTCCAATTAGTTATTACATTTTATTTTCGGTTTAAGAAGAAAAGTGTTGCTAAAAATGAAAACTCCAATCCAAATATAGAAAGAGGAATTAGTGTAATTGAGTATCAAGTGATGTACCTGAAACTGAATTGAAATAAGCAGTATATGAATTAATTCAGGATCATATATAACTTTTCTGCAAGTTGGTGGCTAGTCAAATTTTTCTTGGTTTTCTAAATCTCTAATATTCAAGGGTTTCTTATTTACCTCACTTTTTATAAGGTTAATCTTTAAGTTTAGGAGGCTCTTCTTTAAGATCAGCTAAGCTATTCTGCATTTTATTTGACCTCCTTTTGTTCTGGTCTCTGAAGAGAGTACATCATACTCGTTAAGTGTGGTAACATGGCTAGATCTTTGATAGAATCAGGAATTTCAGCATTTTTACTGGCTAGAGGTTATACTGGCTTCCTAATGGAACAGTGGGTAAAGAATCCACCTGCAATGCAGGAGACTCAGGAGATGCGAATTTAATACATGGGTTGGGAAGATTCCCTGTAGAAGGAAATGCAGACTACTCCAGGATTCTTGTCTGAAAAATCCTGTGGACAGAGGAGCCTGGCAGGCTACAGTCCAAAGGGTTGCAAAGAGTCAGACACAACTGAGAAACTAACCACACAGAGGTTATACCTCTATTTTCTAACACCTGATCTTGGAAGAAGAAAATAGGTACAAACATTCGAAAATTTCTGTTCTATTTAGCTCAGTATAGTGCATAATCCTAGCTTAGATTTTAGAGGCATTGTTGGTATTGATGTCTCTAAGCTAGGCACAGATTCCTAATCTACACTAAGCGAACACCTATGCTTGCTAATCTATTTTTATCTTGGGTATTCTGATTTTATCAAACTCCAGCACTAATGACTAAAGGAGTTATTTTAAAGAAAAGTTGTTACTTAATTTGACTATAATATGAAAAAAAAACATCTTTTTTCTAGCACCATTTATATTATTTCTGAATATAAAAGCATGAACTGTTTAAGCACAAACACCCAACTGCTCCACACCCATAGAAAGAAGAAAACTGAAAGATAACAAGCTGCATATTCAGTTCAGTTCCTTTCAGCTCAGTCGTGTCTGACTTTTTGTGACCCCACGGACTGCAGCACACCAGGCTTCCCTGTCTGTCACCCACAGCTGGAGCTTGCTCAAACTCATGTCCATAGAATTGGTGATGACATACAACCATCTCATCCTCTGTTGTCCCCTTCTCCTGCTTTCAATCTTTCCCAGAAGCAGGGTCTTTTCTAATGAGTCAGGTGGCCAAAGCCACCTTCGCATCAGGTGGCCAAAGCTACATATTCAGTTGACACCAAATATACTGTATTACTCTTGGGTAGGGTAAGTGGTAAAGATTTTATTTGTTGAAATATTTTAGTTGGGTCCTTGTGAATACATGAACCTTGTGTGTATCTAAAATAGTATAAGAAATCTTGGTCTTGCTATATTATTTCTAAGGAAAACAATGGTATAATATTGCTAATGACATCCCTAGCACTCAGACAATGGTTTGCACAATGTAGATGCTCAATAAAGATTGCATGTTGTTGTCGAGAAAGCCAAATGTCATCCAATCACTGAAGAGATCCATTCTGATTCTTCATACCTGCCAAATATTTACTATCATATGAGCCTCATTTGGTATTCTAACAGTTCTGTTGCTTATTGCTCTAGTGTTTTACATGCAGTATGGAACAAATTGTAAAGATGAACTCCTTTGGAAAATGCTGTGTTGGAGGCTAATTCCCAGCCACCAAGATGCTATTTGTATTGCTTAATAGCCTCTGAAATCAGTGTGAGACTAATGTACAGTTAATAATTTTACAACTGTCCTCTCCTAACATAAAACATATGGCTTTTAAATAAAGAGATCCTAACATAAAACATATGGCTTTTAAATAAAGAGAGCAAGTTTAAATATAATTTGAATCAACACATTACAGTAACATTTGCACCTAGGGAAAAGAAAAAGAGTGTAATGGGTTTTAATGTATATTGCAGTCCAAGTAGACACTCAGCATTGTTTTGACCTTGCAGTGTCTTTAGAGTTTTCAAAATTAATTATTTTTCCCTCTCTACTAACTTTTAATTACTTAAGGTTCTTAAATATGTGAAATTTCTGAAGATTTAGAATGAATCTATTGTTGTTGTTGTTTGTATGCATACACACACATGCATGCATATTAATTTTTAAAGTTTTATCGTTAATGATTCTGGCTTCTGATACTTGGGTGTATTTTAACTGAATGGCGTTCAAGACTTGGAAAAATACAAAATGGAACCAATTAATATCATGGAAAAAGTGCTAAAGTAGGATGCCAAAGTGGAGATAGAGTATAAGTAACATTGATACTAGAAGGAGCAGGTTTAGCAGTACCCAACCAACTGATTAAAGTTCTTGGGTGCTTTACAACTGTGTAACAAGAGAGTTTACATGTTAAAACATTTATCACAATCTGGAACCTAGAGGGAGCTAAATGCATTATTAGCAATATTTATCTTCACTCTCTTAGGGAAATAATATCCCACCTAGGTGATATGTTGTAATTCACCCATATATTCTTTAAAGCTTCCCTGTTGAATAAAATTTGTATAGATTTTTGTTTTTCCTCACTACAGACTCAGGAAAGCACAAGGGAAGTGTCCTCCTGTAAAGACATACTGGTTTGTTAAATTTTTAAAGCTGTAGAGATCTTCACAGAACTCGCAGTGTCCTTCCTTGTGTAGGTGAGGATGTTGAAGTCTGGAGCAGTGAAGCAGCTCATTTAGATTCACTTGTTACTGATAAAACCAGGACCAGAACACAAATCTCCTAACTCCCTATCCAGTGCTCTATTATTTAGCACACGTGGAATGATGAATTAAACTGAAAAGAATTGTAATAGGTTAGGAAAAACCCACTGTTTTTAGGAGTCTTAACTCCCCAATTGATACTCATATGCATTACTACAGGACAAATGTCTTTCACACACATACAAAAATGAGCACTCAAAATCACAAATAAATTCTAAATATTTTAAAGGAAACAGTGTGATCTGATGAGAAAACAAGAATTTTTACTATTGCCATACATTTCCACAGGTTGATAATTTTGCTGTTTTATAGAAAGCAAAGGAGAGAAGAAAGAATACAGGAGAAGACTGGAGTTCTTGTCCTGGAATTTATCATGTCTCTGCCATTTGACTTTGGAAAGATTAACTTTTCTGAGTCTCACTAATTTCAGCTTGACAATGGATATATTTTTTTCTTGGTTTTGGTAAGAAAATCCTGTTCTCACAGGATGTTGTAAGCTGCAAAGCATTACATAATGCAAGGTGATATCATTACATGGTAGAACTTAGTACTTAAGAATGATGAACTACACTGTCTGTTTCTGCCACTTATTGGGAAGTTACCTCTCTAGGCCCCATTTTCCTCATCTGTAGAAGAGGTCTAATAACAGTGCTCATCTCAAGGATTTTGTGAAGATTAAATGGGCTAATTTACATGAAAGTACCATAGTACCGGGGGCATCTCAGGTGGCACTAGTGGTAAAGAACCTGCCTGCCGATTCGGGAGACAAGAGAGATGCAGGTTTAATCCCTGGGTCAGGAAGATCCCTTGGAGGAGGGCATGGCAACTCACTCCAGTATTCTTGCCTGGAGAATCTCATGGACAGAGGAGCCTGGTGGTCTACAGTCCATAGCATGGCAAAGAATTGGGTTAGGAAGCAACAGTTGGAACTGGACATGAAACAACAGACTGGTTTCAAATAGGAAAAGGAGTATGTCAAGGCTGTATATTGTCACCCTGCTTATTTAACTTATATGCAGAGTACATCATGAGAAACGCTGGGCTGGAGGAAGCACAAGCTGAAATCAAGTTTGCCAGGAGAAATATAAATAACCTCAGATATGCAGATGACACCACCCTTATGGCAGAAAGTGAAAAAGAACTCAAGAGCCTCTTGATGAAAGTGAAAGAGGGGAGTGAAAAAGTTGGCTTAAAGCTCAACATTGAGAAAACTAAGATCATGGCATCCAGTCCCATCACTTCATGGCAAATAGATGGGGAAACAGTGGAAACAGTGTCAGACTTTATTTTTCTGGGCTCCAAAATCACTGCTGATGGTGATTGCAGCCATGAAATTAAAAGATGCTTACTCCTTAGAAGGAAAGTTATGACCAACCTAGACAGCATATTAAAAAGCAGAGACATTACTTTGCTAACAAAAGTCTCTCTAGTCAAGGCTATGGTTTTTCTAGTAGTCATGTATGGATGTGAGAGTTGTACTATAAAGAAAGCTGAGCGCTGAAGAATTGATGGTTTTGAACTGTGGTGTTGGAGAAGACTCTTGAGAGTCCCTTGGACTGCAAGGAGATCCAGCCAGTCCATCCTAAAGGAGATCAGTCCTGGGTGTTCATTGGAAGGGCTGATGTTGAAGCTGAAACTCCAATCCTTTGGCCCCTGATGCGAAGAGCTGACTCTTTTGAAAAGACTCTGATGCTGGGAAAGATTGGGGGCAGGAGGAGAAGGGGACGACAGAGGATGAGATGGTTGGATGGCATCACCGACTCAATGGGCATGAGTTTGGGTTGAGTTTGGGTAAACTCTGGGAGTTGGTGATGGACAGGGAGACCTGGCGTGATGTAGTTCATGGGGTCACAAAGAGTCGGACATGACTGAGCAACTCAACTGAACTGAACTGAAGTGAAGCAACTTAGCACAGAATAGCACACCATAGTATCAATGTATTTTTTAACACTATTGGTAATGACATCAAAATGGTCTTATGTTATAAAATTGATATTTGTTGCTTTGCACAGTTCATAGTATGATACAGTAGCAATAATTATTAAGAAAGGAAAATATTATTCTAAAATATTTCATCCAGCATATATGGCTGAATCCCTTCACTGTTCACCTGAAATTATCACAACATTGTTAATTGGCTCAACCTCAATATAAAATAAATAGCTAAAAAAAAATAGCTCATCCATTAAAATGTATGAAATACTGGTTAAAAATCAACAAAGAGGAAGTTCTTTGAATAAATTCACATGAAGTCATTCAAGGATGAAGATGGCTATTTAAAAATCAGTCTAATAAATATCCTTAGTTAGAATTCTTATCATTTCTTGGCTCAACTGACCATTATAACCTTATTTGTCTTTATGATGATTCTTCATTTTATTCCCAGCTGTGCACCATGTCTCAGAATCATACAGGAAAAAACCAGACAGATTTTGGCCTGAGTCTAGTCTTTAGAGAGAGCAATTAAACATGTAACGATTAGTAAAGTAGTTTGTACTTTGCATGTGAACAAGAAGAAAATGAGAATCTATAAGTATCAGGTGAACAGGGTTTTAAATAGACTGGTAAGATTTTTGATCACTGGGTAAATTCCTCTCCAAAGCTTAACACTGTAACTTATTCAGTAAAACTTTTTCTCTGTATAAAACATATTTTGAAAAGAGAGAAAGAAATTCAGTTTGCAGAAAGAAACTATCAGGAACTCGGTTTGTAAAATTTTTAGTTGATAGGGGTATAGATTCTTCAATTTGGAGGAAAGTACATAATTGAGTGAGATCTTTTTTAGTGAACATTAATGAAAATGTGATCTGCCATACAATTTTAGAGAAATTTTAATTGCCTCATTATCGTTCATTGATTTTGAAAGAACCCATTGTTGGGCAGACAAGGGGAAGTGACCCTCTGAGGCACCACCTGGCTCTGACGAGGAGCATTTATTATAGGAAATGCATAGCAAGGAGACACTTGCAGGGGTATTGCCCAGCACTCTGAGGAAGCAGAGAGACCTCATAGTATCATATGCCATTGCCGGCCACTAAGAGAGAGGACTCTGGGGCTGGGGATGCATAAGCTGAACAACTAGGGAAGATTAGCCCTCACCAAATAGGAAAAGGAGTACATCAAGGCTGTATATTGTCACCCTGCTTATTTAACTTCTATGCAGAGTACATCATGAGAAACGCTGGGCTGGAAGAAACACAAGCTGGAATCAAGATTGCCGGGAGAAATATCAATAACCTCAGATATGCAGATGACACCACCCTTATGGCAGAAAGTGAAGAACTCAGGAGCCTCTTGATGAAAGTGAAAGAGGAGAGTGAAAAAGTTGGCTTAAAGCTCAACATTCAGAAAACTAAGATCATGGCATCTGGTCCCATCACTTCATGGCAAATAGATGGGGAAACAGTGCAAACAGTGCCAGACTTTCTTTTCTTGGGCTCCAAAATCATTGCTGATGATGATTGCAGCCATGAAATTAAAAGACACTTACTCCTTGGAAGGAAGGTTATGACCAACCTAGGTAGCATATTTAAAAGCAGAGACATTACTTTGCCAACAAAGGTCCATCTAGTCAAGGCTATGGTTTTTCCAGTAGTCATGTATAGATGTGAGAGTTGGATGGTGAAGAAAGCTGAGCGCCGAAGAATTGATGCTTTTGAACTGTTGTGTTGGAGAAGACTCTTGAGAGTCCCTTGGGCTGCAAGAAGATCCAACCAGTCCATCCTAAAGCAGATCAGTCCTGGGTGTTCATTGGAAGGACTGATGTTGAAGCTGAAACTCCAATACTTTGGCCACCTCATGCGAAGAGTTGACTCATTGGAAAAGACCCTAATGCTGGGAAGGATTGGGGGCAGGAGGAGAAGGGGATGACAGAGGATGAGATGGCTGGATGGCATCACCGACTCGATGGACATGGATTTGGGTAGACTCCGGGAGTTGATGATGGACAGGGAGGCCTGGCGTGCTGCGATTCATGGGGTCTCAAAGAGTCGGACACGACTGAGTGACTGAACTGAACTGAACTGAAGCCGTCACCCTGCCATGATTAGGAGTTGAATGAACATCCTTCAAGGGTGACAAGGGGACTTCATATCCTCTTTTCATTTGTACATGGGGTAGTTTTATCATGTGAGCTAGAAGCATGACTTTGTTATCGTTATTTTAGTCAGTCATGTCTGACTCTTTTGCAACCTCATGTACCATAGCCCACCAGGCTCCTCTGTCCATGGGATTTCCCAGCTAGGGTACTGGAGTGGGTTGCCATTTTCTTCTCCAGGTGATCTTCCTGACCCAGGGATCGAACCCACATCTCCTGCTTGGCAGAAAGATTGTTTACCTCTGAACCACCTGGCTTCAGAGGATCCTAAATGTGGATCCTAAATGTGGTTTAAAGGCATGTATAAATGCCTCTCAATTTCTTTCACTATATGCATCCAGTTGGGATAGGCCATAAGAGATTTCTTTTTGCAAAATTTGGAGGATGGAGAAAAAGCAGGCCTCCATATTGTTTTTACACTCAGGTCAATGCAGGTGCTATTACATACAGCTCACTCATGTTGTCAGTTTGCTGGTGTGGGACAGCAACTGGCTACTGCTGCTGCTTCATCTTCCTCTGAATCCTCTTTCAGCTTCCTCCACTTCTGGGCGAGATGTATGTTTAGTTCCATGGTGCAGAGCACCAGCTTTTTTGGTAAGACACCACGTCATCCAAGTCAAAGACAGTGAGTCTGACTGGGTTGCCACCTATCTGTGGGCTCCAGTTTGAGCTTGTGGGCGACAGCCCTCTCTGTAACCCATGAGAAGGTAACTCTCTCTTCCATTTTATATGCATTTTCTTAATTGCTTACCCAGTAGATTTCAAGATTCAACATCAGATGTGAAGACAAAAACTTTAGAGAGAGTATTATACCGACTCCTAAAAATACATAGGGGAAAATTCTATAATAATTTCTATAATAATTCATAATATGACTATCCTTCTGCTTCTCTTATTGAACTCTTTAATATACAGTATTTGATACCTAGAGTATGTTTTTTTTTTTTTTTTGAAAGAATTCTGTTCTACGTAAGAGGCAGGGAAATGGTTTAATTGCAGGGAGGATGAGATGTGGCACAAATAATTTATTGAGAATGCTAAAGAGAGTGAGAAATAAATTTGGGTGAGCACTGGAAGATACTTCTTAGAAAGAGCAGTATATAAGCTGTACCTGAACATGTACTTAGACATGTAAAGTCAAGGGGGTGTAACATTTTAATAGAGTGAGTGTCACTAGTAAAGCTACAGACTAGTTGCCACTTTCTAACATTTTTCATCGTATATCTAGTCACCAAAACCAGTAGGCATTGTCTTTGATTCCTCCTTCTCCATCAAAAGTAACAAGATAGTCAAGTTTATAGTAGAAGGGGACTTAAAAAAACCCAAGTCAAGGAGAATAGGTACAGAAAGGCCAACAATGAGCCATCAATGCAGTCAATCACCCTCCGTATCTAATAAGCCATTAAGCTCAATTGATTAAACCTTCTCAAATTCTCTTGAACCTGTTTCCTTGTTGGTCTTCTGTCACTATCTTAGTTTTAGCCTCGCCTCATCTTTTGACTGGGATTTATTGCAATAGCTCCTATGCTGGGATGAATAACGTTTCCCCATCTCCCACATTTATGCTCAGAATGTGAGAATGTAAGCTTATTTGGAAATAGTATCCTTTGTGTTAATTAGCAAGTTAATAAGTTAATTCATACTTGCTTATAGTTCTAGTGGCTGGTGTTCTTATAAGAAGAGGGTAATTTGGACACAGATAAAGAGAGGAGAATGCCAAGTGAATGGAGGGACACACAGAAAGAATGTTAGGTGAAGATTAAGAAGAGAAGGGAGAGATGCATTTACAAGCCACGAGACTTACAGGATTGCTGGCAACTTCCAGAAGCTAGGAAGAGACAAGGAAAGGAGGGATTTCCCTCTTTTAAAACATTTAAAATATTAAATTTAAAAAACAGTGTGTTTTTTTAATTATAATGCATAGGAGTTAGTCAAGACATGAGTGGCCATTTTCCTCCCACTGGAATTTAGACCACTTGGGAACAGGGATCTTACGTGCTGGTTCATTGATATTTGCCCAGGACATAAGACTGTACCTGGCACACAGTGTGCACTCAGTTAGTATTTGTGGAATAATATTCATGAGGCTGTTTTGACTATCTTAATGAGAGTGTCAAGATTGTTAAACTGACAAAATTTTTAAGAGATAAATTTGATTATTTTTTGTAATATTTTAAGGATCTTAAAGATTTAGTCTGCTTCTTTCTGTTTAATAACTTTTCTGGGGTTTTAAGACATTACCCTGTTTTTGACTGCTTTTGTTATAGGGATAAACATGAGCATGCCATTTCATAGAGTGTTGATTGAAATGGACTCTCTTTTCATTGATGAGGTATTTAAAATCATAAAAATGTTGTTTTATATTACTTTAGAAAGTGGAGTCATTGTTTTCAATCATTTTCTCTTTCATCCCTCATGTGTGGGTATATATCTGACTATGTACATACACATCTGTGTGTGTATGTTTATATGTATGTGTGTGTATGTGTGCATATATATGTATGTGTGCCAGGAACTGAGAGGCTATATAAAATCAGTAATTCTTTTATAGTTAACACAAATTTTTGCTAAGTCATTTTATCATCTTGACCTTGCTGTATTTGATTTCAGGAACTTAATCATATATACCCGGTTAGTGCTTAAAATTTAAAGAATAAACAATTATAAAAGCCCTTCACAGAAACAGGTATAAACCATGGAGGGTTTCTTTCATTTTAAAAAGTTACTTAACTAACTTTTTTTTTGTTTTCGAGATGTTCTGTTTGAAATTAATTCATATCATTTTACTCTCCACATTAATATGTATTTATAAATTTGGTAAGCAGTGTTTTCTTAGAAGTAGCATGTCACCATAAGCAAGTTATCAGTAAAACTGAGCCACCTACACTGGTAGTAATTTACTTAATTTATTCAAAAATGCATAAGTTCCTAAAATTTTTGTATAAAGTTTCAGATACTTGAATGATGGACAGTTTCTCAGATCATTTCTTGTCCTGCAGTAATAAAAACCTGCCTTGGCCAGGCAAAATAAAGGCAGAAAATTCCAGAAATAAAGGCTAATTATCAAAATTTCTCCCTTATTGTTTTCTTAGACTTCTCTTGCATTGTCATAACTCCAGTCATGTGGACCATATGTCATTTCTTAAGGCAGAGTGACTGGAGATATTCAAAGACTATGTTTTGTCTTATCTGTCCATCTGTCCATCCACCCATCCATCCATCCATCAGTCCATCTTGCTTGCTCATTCGTTAGCTGCAAATATTTACTGGGTATCTGCCATATGCCATACACTGCTTCTACTTACCTTTATTATAAATGTATAGTTAAAGGCTAATTTTCTCCACGCTGTAACCATGGGAGGTGCATAGTTCAGAATCTTTGGCTACACTTACTGTCTGGCTCTGAACTATCTTACTTGTATGTGCCCAGCATGACATTTGCTCTGCACAGCATTTTCAAGTACACAGTGTTTTATACGGAACAGAGATAAGAAAATTCTAATAGTTTATAGATGGAAAAATAATATAAAAATAAAATATAAAAATCCTAGGTTAAGAATGTGAGATAAGCATACCATGTTGTATCACAAGTTAAAAATTGAAGTAAAATAGTAATAATAAAGCTATTTTTGTTTGCCACATGGTTGCCATGGAGAAAGAACATTAAAAGAAGTTGAGAATATTGGCAAGTGATAGTTGAAGAACAAAAATATTGAGGCTAACCTTGAGAGGCAAGTGATGAAGCATGAAGGGATTGGTGGCTTAGAATAAAGTGGAGGGGTTGTGGGACTGGAGAAACCAGAAGTTTAAGGAGCAGGAGAAGGAGGAACTGCAGCAGGTAGCTTGTAGGAATGAAGTTTGTGGTTCAAAAGGAGGATGCTTTCGTTTAGTTGTGGAGGTGCCTATTTCAAGTCCCAGGGTGGCTGTGAGTGAACTGGACATCTGGGTCCCTGCCAGTGAGGAGACCAAGGAGAAAGGTCAAAGTATTGAGTAGTGTGTATGGATGTTGATGTCACCCAGGATGACATCAGATCTAGGGGTGGAGAAATACAAGAAGAAAAGGTACCATAATGTCTTCCCAGAGTGATGGTGGTGTTGAGGATATCACCAGTGAGGGAAAGCCTCAAAGAGGTAGATGTTTGTGGCCAAAGTTGGAGAGAGAAGTAGAGGTCTATAGGTGGCACTGGGAAGTGAGCTGACTCTGTTTCCCCTTGTGAAGCCACAGAGACTGTGGTATCTCATGAGAAAAACCAGTTTCTACAAAGGGAGGTGGGAGATGTAATGTTCAATCAAGAATCTGAGGACAGTTGAC
This sequence comes from Okapia johnstoni, assembly GCA_024291935.2. Taxonomy (NCBI): domain Eukaryota; kingdom Metazoa; phylum Chordata; class Mammalia; order Artiodactyla; family Giraffidae; genus Okapia; species Okapia johnstoni. The sequence continues at coordinate 45,638,947 of CM044323.1, forward strand.
ACTCTGTTTATAATTCCAGAGATGTTCCACAGGTGGAGCAGGGAGATATGAGGGGAAGGGTGGATCTGTGGGGGTGGAGAGCCCAGTGCAGGATGGGGTTCAGCAAAGGAAAGATGTGAGACATAAAGGTTTTCACTGCTCCCACCGAGTGTTCCCAGCTGTCTCCTGGTGTCTGATGAGAGGAGAGGAGGACCAGGCCTCTAAGGAGGGATCAGCTGCTTCTGAGATGAGCCACTTTCCTAGGAACTCTTGGTACAGATCAAGCTGGTCCTAGGATCTTCATTGCTTTTATGTCTAGTAGTTAAAGTGATTTGAGTTTTACACTAATGATTTGCATGTTTTACTTAAGCAGTATTGTGGTGATAAAGCAAAGTGCATGTGAGACAGAGTAGCTAATTCCAGACCCCTTGATTTGTACAACTGAATTTTAACCATGTGCTCTATTTCTTAAAAAGGCAAATTTGACTTTTCCGGTTAATCGCAGACTAGAGTTAAGTCCTATGAATGGAAAATGACAGATAAGCGCTGAGAGGGCAGTAATTCTCCTGTGTGAGCACTTTCATCCCCAGGGTAGACGAAGTAAACATGGACAAGTGAAAGGTGATGTGAGAGAGAGGTAAGAGTACAGGGTTGGTGTTGAAATTTAGAGGAAGAGCAAATATCCCTGACTGTGAGGGGGATAAGTGAAAGTGTTTGCTTAGGAGTTTCTTCCTGAGTTGTCTGAGCTGAGGATGTCTAGGCAAGGGGCTCTGCAGCCAATCCTCTTGATCAAATGTAGACTGAAAGTGAAGTGAAAGTGAAGTCGCTCAGTCGTGTCCAACTCTTTGTGACCCCGTGGTCAGTAGCCTACCAGGCTCCTCCATCCATGGGATTCTCCAGGCAAGAATACTGGAGTGGGTTGCCATTTCCTTCTCCAGGGGATCTTCCTGACCCAGGGATCGAACCCTGGTCTCCTGCATTGGAGGCAGACGCTTTAACCTCTGAGCCACCAGGGAAAACAGATGTAGACTAAGTGGGAATAAAACCTTTTCTGGACACCAGTATCTTACTGACAACTGCTACTGTAGCTCTGAGACCATAAGAGATGAGGGATGTGGGCATTCAGGCATTGTCCCGCTTCCCCAGGTAGAGTAAGGGGCTAGGGCATTGCCTTAGAAGTAGAGTGTGTGTAGTATCATTCAGGTGAAATACCACCAGATGCCTGGGAATATTAGGAAGAGCAGAAGTCACACCAGGAATAGAAGTCAAGGAAGACGGTTGGCAGCTAGACTGTGAGTCTAGTCCTGGGGTCTGAACTTCATATGCTTTATAAAGAAGATACCAGGTGTTACAACAGTGTTGTAGCTTATATACTCATGGAGTTGACAAGACTCTGGATTTATGGAAATGGAGCAGAGCAGAGAATATCTTTCCACTATTCTCAAGCAATGATGTAGTAACTTTTGTCTCCAAAAATCCCAAAGAGCTTCTGATGCTAGTGACTCCTTCCGATGAAATCCCTGGCCATCCCAAATAGTTTTAACCCATTTCTGCTATCAAGAGAAAGAGCAGTGTTGTTATGGAGAGTTAAGAATCTGTCAAGATCTTTGCTGGGTAACTTAGCAAGTCAATGGGTAAATAAACCGTTGCTATCTCAGGGCAAGGAAGAAATTATGGATAATATAAAACTCTTTACCAGGCTGATTTGAAATGAAAGATTGCATCAGAAAATAATTTCAGCTCTTTCCCAGGAAAAGCATGGAGATTACTTTTTTTACATTATAATAAAATTATTAAACTTTGTCATTATTGAATTTAACAAATAAGTTAACAAAAGAATTAATGGAATCTATACATCTATGGGTGGCATCACTGACTCAATGGACATCAGTTTGAGCAAGCTCTGGGAGCTGGTGAAGGACAGGGAACCCTGGCTTGCTGCAGTCCTTGGGGTCACAAAGAATTGGATATGACTGAGCAACTGAGCAACAACAACAATTTATTAAAAGTACAGAAATGAGTATACTTTTGGAAATTAGGAGTGTGAAAGTTTCCCTTTGAGAATTTGAAGAAAGACTCAGTATGTTCAAGTATTCTTCTCCAACACTGATTATATATTTCCAGAATAGATGGACTTGTCTTAATAAATTTTGTAGCATCCAAGAGCAGTGATCATTAATCAATATTTGTTAGTTAAATCAAATTGAATTAAAGAGAAGTGTAGTGGCAAGTTCAATTAAATACAGCAGACCATATATTATTGTACCTAATATTATGGAGATATCAAAAACACGTTATCACATTCAGAAGGAAACCCGTTAGTCAGTTCCTATGCTGAAATTGTATTTCTCTGTTCTTCTCTGTTTATGATGTTATAACATACTCTTCAGTTCAGTTCAGTCACTCAATCGTGTCCGACTCTTTGCGACCCCATGAACTGCAGCACGCCAGGCCTCCCTGTCCATCACCAACTCCCGGAGTCTACCCAAACCCATGTCCATCGAGTCGGTGATGACATCCAACCATCTCATCCTCTGTTGTCCCCTTATCGTCCTGCCCCCAATCCTACCCAGCATTAGGGTCTTTTCCAATGAGTCAACTCTTTGCATGAGGTGGCCAAAGTATTGGAGTTTCAACTTCAACATCAGTCCTTCCAATGAACACCCAGGATTGATCTCTTTTAGGATGGATTGATTGGATTTCCTTGCAGTCCAAGGGACTCTCAAGAGTCTTATCCAACACCACAGTTCAAAACCATCAATTCTTCAGCGCTCAACTTTCTTCACAATCCAACTCTCACATCCATACATGACCACTGGAAAAAACATAGCCTTGACTAGACGGACCTTTGTTGGCAAAGTAATGTCTCTGCTTTTAAATATGCTATCTAGGTTGGCCATAACCTTCCTTCAAAGGAGTAAGCATCTTTTAATTTCATGGCTGCAATCACCATCAGCAGTGATTTTGGAGCCCAAAAAATTAAAGTCTAACACTGTTTGCACTGTTTCCCCATCTATTTGCCATGAAGTGATGGGACCAGATGCCATGATCTTAGTTTTCTGAACGTTGAGCTTTAAGCCAACTTTTTCACTCTCCTCTTTCACTTTCATCAAGAGGCTCCTGAGTTCTTCTTCACTTTCTTCCATAAAGGTGGTGTCATCTGCATATCTGAGGTTATTGATATTTCTCCCGGCAGTCTTGATTCCAGCTTGTGTTTCTTCCAGCCCAGCGTTTCTCGTGATTTACTCTGCATAGAAGTTAAATAAGCAGGGTGACAATATACAGCCTTGATGAACTCCTTTTCCTATTTGGAACCAGTCTGTTGTTCCATGTCTAGTTCTAACTGTTGCTTCCTGACCTGCATACAGGTTTCTCAAGAGACAGGTCAGATGGTCTGGTATTCCCATCTCTTTCAGAATTTTCCACAGTTTATTGTGATCCACACAGTCAAAGGCTTTGGCATAGTCAATAAAGCAGAAATAGATGTTTTTCTCGAACTCGCTTGCTTTTTTGATGATCCAGCGGATATTGCCAATTTGATCTCTGGTTCCTCTGCCTTTTCTAAAACCAGCTTGAACATCTGGAATTTCATGGTTCATGTATTGCTGAAGCCTGGCTTGGAGAATTTTGAGCATTACTTTACTAGCATGTGAGATGAGTGCAATTGTGTAGTAGTTTGAGCATTCTTTGGCATTGCCTTTCTTTGGGATTGGAATGAAAACTGACCTTTTCCAGTCCTGTGGCCACTGCTGAGTTTTCCAAATTTGCTGGCATATAGAGTGCAGCACTTTCACAGCATCACCTTTGAGGATTTGAAATAGCTCAACTGGAATTCCATCACCTCCACTAGCGTTGTTCATAGTGATGCTTTCTAAGGCCCACTTGACTTCACATTCCAGGATGTCTGGCTCTAGGTGAGTGATCACACCATCGTGATTATCTGGGTCGTGAAGATCTTTTTTGTACAGTTCTTCTGTGTTTTCTTGCCACCTCTCCTTAATATCTTCTGCCTCTGTTAGGTCCCTACCATTTCTGTCCTTTATCGAGCCTATCTTTGCATGAAATGTTCCTTTGGTATCTCTAATTTTGTTGAAGAGATCTCTAGTCTTTCCCAATCTGTTGTTTTCCTCTCTTTCTTTGCACTGATCGCTGAGGAAGGCTTTCTTATCTCTCCTTGCTATTCTTTGGAACTCTGCATTCAGATGGGAATATCTTTCCTTTTCTCCTTTGCTTTTCACTTCTCTTCTCTTCCCAGCTATCTGTAAGGCCTCCTCAGACAGCCATTTTGCTTTTTTGCATTTCTTTTCCATGGGGATGGTCTTGATTCCTGTCTCCTGTACAATGTCATGAACCTCTGTCCATAGTTCATCAGGCACTCTGTCTACCAGATCTAGTCCCTTAAATCTATTTGTCACTTCTACTGTATACTCATAATGGATTTGATTTAGGTCATACCTGAATGGACTAGTGGTTTTCCCTACTTTCTTCAACTTAAGTCTGAATTTGGTGATGAAGAGTTCATGATCTGAGCCACAGTCTGCTCCTGGTCTTGTTTTTGCTGACTGTATAGAGCTTCTCCATCTTTGGCTGCAAAGAATATAATCAATCTGATTTCAGTGTTGACCATACTCTTAGGGCTTGCCAAAAGAGAAGAACTCAGGCTGAAATGGTTTTGGTAGCTTTGGTACCGATGGTGTGATTTTCAAATTATTCCTGGTAAATGGTGGAAGTGGGAAATGAGCAGGGGGAAATGGGGGGCCAAGTAGGGAGAGAGGAAAGTAGAATCTGGTTAGGGTAATAAATTGAGCTCTCATCACAAATTTTCTATTTAGAATACTAGAAATAAGGTTGTCCCAGACCCATAAAAACCATCTGGGATTTCACTTTTCTTAATCTTTTAGGTTGACCTCTCGAGAAGTACAATAATGCTCAAATAATAAATGTTGCTCCTGTTGCTGCTGCTAAGTTGTTTCAGTCATGTCCGACTCGTGCGACCCCATAGACGGCAGCCTGGTGGGCTCCTCTGCCCCTGGGATTCTCCAGGCAAGAATGCTGGAGTGGGTTGCCATTTCCTTCTCCAATAAATGTTGAGGAAAGAACAATTTGACCCCTTACCTGAATGCATTTGTATAGTTTGAGATAGAATTTACTGAAAAGGATCATCTAACTACCTGCCTGTTTGTTTATTTTTAGATTTCAGATATGGAGAACTGAGTTAATCATAGCCCTCAATTCATGTTGTAATATCCACATTGGTTGGTCCCTGCAAGCCCTCTTTTTATTTATTGTTTATTTATTCATTCCCTTTTAAACCTATTTTCCCACCAAGACAGTGACTCCAATGTGTTTGATATGCTTCCTTTTATTTATGTGTGTTTCTGTAATTGTGTGGACTTGTTGATATACATGTATATTTAATTTATACTAATGGTGTCTTAGATCGGTCTCTTCGGAAGCAGAGCCAGAGACAGTAATTTTCATTCCTCTGATTTACTGGGGGACATTTTCAGAAGGGGAATGAGAGAAGTGGGGATGGGTCAGGAGAAGAGCTAAGCAAAAATTTGGCTTCAGAGACCAGTTTCAGTCTGATTTCACAAGGAAGCTCTTAAGTACCAGTTGCCCTACTTGTGGTTCACCTTGAAGCTGGGGTGGTGGTGGTTTAGTTGCTAAGTCATGTTTAACTCTCTGTGACCCATGGGCCATAGCCCGCCAGGCTTCTCTGTCCATGAGATTTCCCAGGCAAGAATACTGGAGTGGTTTTCCAGTATTCTTTTTCCAGTATTTAATTTCCAGTATTCCATTTCCTTCTCAAGGGGATCTTCCAAACCCAGGGATTGAACCTGCATCTCCTGGTTGGCATGTGGATTCTTTACCACTCAGACACCTGGGAAGCTGGGGAAGGGGTGGTTTCTGTATACCTGGTTTTCTACTCTAGCTAAGTTGGGGGTTGTACTGGTTTCCAGGGCTAAGAAGCTCCCAGAAGGGAGCAGTTGTGAGCCATTAGCAGCTAGCACATGCAACAACTCAAAGAGGGTTGCCCCAGACAGAAAGGGAATCGAGGCCACCAGTCATCAGTAGTGTCCATGACCGGCTTCCTCTTGCCTCCCTTAGAAACATTTGCTTTCACCTTAGTTTTACTCTCTCCAGACACAGCTTCTCTAGGACTCTGTTTGATTACAATCTGAAAACTTACAAGAGCATTTTGGGTACAGCAGCCCTGATGCTGTAGTGGATCCCCAGGCTGTAACTAATTCTTCTCATTTCCATCCTCTATCACTCATCCTAGAGCCCCTTCCCTTTGGTGGCCACTTCTCCTGGACTGGATGTAAGTTTAAGAATATCCTTCTGTGGAACCTCCCCTATTGGGAATCAGGGCCTCTAGTCCCACAGCCTTGAAGTTGCATGGATAGGATGCACAGGTTCCCGAAGCAGTTCCCTGGGAATGATGGTTTGCAGTCCACTCCTACTCTGACCTCCTGGTTTCTGGGCCCATGTATTTACCAGTCAAGGACACAGCATCATATAATGGCTTTGGTTTAATATGCATGTCACACCATGAAAGGTAGTGCCTCATCCCTACAGGAAGTCATATTCAAGCTGACCCTCAGCTGTGCCTTCAAGAGCCTATGTTCTTGCTGACCAGTTAGACTGGCAATTCCTGGATTGTGTGGTACATGATAGGATTATTGAATCACCTTCTCATTTATTCATCACAGCATCTCCTTTGCTTTAAAATGGATCTTTTGTTTGAAAATACTATGTGGGATTCCATGAAGGTGGAGCAGATATTTTATGATGCCTTAGATGGTAGTGCTGGCTAAGGCACTGTGGCCTGGAAGGCACCTGTACCTATAATACATATTATTCTTGGTCAGTGTGAAACCGGGGTACACAGGACTCAATGGAATCATTTCCTGTGAGGGCTGGAACCTCGATAGGGAGCTCAGGGCTGGTCTCTGTTGCTGGCAGGTCATTTGGTAGTAACTAGGTCAACTTGGAAGATAGTAAGACTAAGCTGTTGGAACCAGCCAGCACCTCCAACTTTGCCACTATGGCTACTCTCTTCTTGAGATAAATGTGCAAACACTAGGATAGCCATGAACAGAGGCTGGCTGACAACTATGGACTGAGCCCTCTTGGTTTGTTTAGCACCTCTTTTATAGTGGATTGTCTTTGGTGGGTATTAATTTCGATAAAAAATATCTTCATGCTTTATGGTCATTCTGATCTATATTCCCCTTCCTCAGTGTATGGATACCTGAGTATGTGGCACCCCTTTCAGGGGAAAATTTGAGGAATCACTGCTATACATATTTGCTTGGTGTTGCATATTTCTTTTTTATAGAATATTGCCTTTCCTTCAGTTGATAGTTTATATGTTTGAGAATTAGTCATATAATTCATGAGTGTATGTGTGAGCACAGTTGTGTCCAACTCTTTGTGACCCCATGGACTGTAGCTCACCAAACTTCTCTATCCATGGAATTCTCCAGTCAAGAATATTGGAGCCGGTTGCCATTTCCTCCTCCAGGAGGATCTTCCCAACCCAGGGATCAAACCCATGTCTGTTGCACCTCCTACATTGGCCATCCCACTGCACCACCTGGGAAGCCCTAATCTAATTCATACCAATACTCTAAAAATTTATTTTTTTAATGAAAAAAAGGAAACTCTTAAATTTCAACAATAAGAAAACAGATCTGACTAGAAAATGGGCTAAAAACTGTAATAGATACCTTACCCAAAAAGAAATTCAGTTGGCAATAGGCACATGAAAAAATGTTCCACATCATATGTCATCATGGGAATGAAAATTAAGACAACATTGTGATCCCACTACATACCTTTTAGAACGGGCAAAAAATGAGACACTGACAACACCAAATGCTGGTGAGGATATGGAGAAGTAGAAGCTTATTCATTGCTGGTGGGAATGCAAAATGGTGCAGCCACTTTGGTGGTTTCTTACAAAACTAAACATACTCTTACATAAGATCCAGCAATGATGGTACTTGGATTTTCCCAAAGAACTTGAAAACTATATCCACACAGAAACCTGCATACAGATGTTTATAGCAGCTTTATTCATAATTGCCCCAAAGCAACCAAGATATCCTTCAGTAGGTGAATGGAGAAATAAACTGTCACATCAAGACAATGGAATATTTTTCAGGGCCAAAAAAGAAATGAGCTATTAAGCCATAAAAAGACATAGGGGAACTTTAAATGCATATTAGCAAATGAATTAAGTTAGTCTGAAAAGTCTGCATAGTATATGATTCCGACGACATAACATTCAGAAAAAGGCAAAACTGTGGAGTTGGTAAAAAGATCAGTGGTGCCAGTGTTTGGAGAAGGGAAGGGAAGAGACAAAGAGATGAAGCATTTCCAGGGCAGTGAAAGTACTCTGCGTAGTGCCATTATGATGGATATGTGTTATTATCAAATTTGTCCAAACACATAGAATGTACAATACTAAGAGGGAACCCTAGTGTAAACTATGGACTTTGGGTAACTTTAATGTGGCAAGGTAGGTTCATAGTTGTATTCAGTGTACTTACTCTGGTGGATGATGTCAATAATGGCAGAGGCTGCACATGTGTGGGAGCAGGGAATATGTGGAAATCTCTGTACCTTCTTCTCAATTCTGCTGTGAACCTTAAACTGCTGTAAAACGATAAAGTCTTAATATAAAAAACTGGACTGTAACCAGCATTTGTTGACAAGTACAAAATTGGAAAAATGGATTCCAGAGGAAAAGTCCATAGGAATTACCACAGTAATTCCTACTTTCAAGGAATTCACAATGCAATTAAGGAATCAATATCTATACATATGGAAAGGTTACTGAAGTCTGTTGAGTAGATTGCCTATTACATTTCATCATAAATGAATTTTCTGAATATTTTTGAGCTCACCCAACGTTGTTGTGGTCAGAGAATTGAGATTTCAAAATCTGCTTTTGCAAGATTAATGCTGGGCCTAGCACAATATTCTGTGTATAAAATGAGAATCCTTTGCAGACTCAACTCCTCTGACAAAATGTAAATTATTTTTTCTGCAATTTAGACAGCTTTAATTAGAAGAGCCACATATAATCACTTACTAGAAATTGAATAAATGTAAAAATCCTGAAATTAAATGGTTTAAAAAAGAGGAAATAAGAAGTGAACCTCTTCTTTGAACAAGTAAATATTATATAATCAGCATGGAAAGCCCCATGGAAATGCAAACTAAATTTTCTCTGTCTTAGGGGTATGCTTCCCCAATATTAGTCATATCTCTTTTGGTTCCCAGGAGATGCTATTTCCAGGAAAATATCTAAAGGAATCTATAGGAGGTAATTTTAATTTGTTTTAAATGATGCACCAGGGATTTCTTAAATCTAAGCTTAAATAGATTAAATTTACTTTTATTTACAATGTCTTCAAATAACTTTCTTTAAAATCATCATTCTTTTAAATAAAAATTTTCAGTCACCCCAAGTTTTCCCTTAATTACAAAAAGCTCAGTAAAATGCTTCCAAGTAAAAAAAGTTTTCTTGGTTGTGATGATTAATTTTTTAAAAGGTAAACCTTAGCTTTTTCAGTGTGCTTCTTTTTCTTTTCACAGCTTTCACAATTGACCAGATGCCACAGTCATATATGTATATATACATGTAGTAAATATAAATATTTTAATATCAGATATTTTAAAATTATATGTATTATGGGATTATAACATATAAAGCATATAATATATACATACATATATTTCATGGGCTTCCGTAGTGGCTCAGTGGTAAAGAATCCTCCTGGGTTGGGAAGATCCCTGGGTTGGGAAGATCCTCTGGAGAAGGGAATGGCAACCTACTCCAGTATTCTTGCCTAGGAAATCCCATGGACAGAGGAGCCTGACGGTCTACGGTCCAGGGAGTCACAAAGTCAGACATGACTTAGGGACTAAACAGCAATAACAATGTGTGTGTGTGTGTGTGTGTGTGTGTGTGTGTGTGTGTGTGTGTGTGTATTAGGCTTTCTTCTATAACAAGGGGTGGTAGAAAGAGTTTTCCATATCTTTATCCTTGAAATTATATGTACTTTAAAAAATCATAATTTATGCAATTAACTTCCAGTCTAAGAATTAACAGTAAAAGAAATACAATTCCTAGAAACAGTGTCCTTAAGTGTCATCAAGAAGAGGGAGTTAAAACATGCTTTAGTAATATAGAAATAGTTGCAATCTCCCTTGCACATGTTGCTCTGTCTTACCTGGTGAACTTGGTCATGTTTTACCCTCTTACATATCTCCTTTTTCTGCAGGTCCCCTTTTGCCCACTGCTTTTGCTTGTTTAAGCTCAGTTTAATTGCCATCTTATCCAGGAGAGCCTCTCCAATACCCACACTGGGCTGACTTCCACGTTTGCATTCTTGACAAGTGGTTTTCTCCATCAAACCATGGACTCAGGACCCTCAGGGACTATATATCTAGTGAGGTGTCCTTCATGGGATTCTGCCAATAAGACGGAATTTTTGAGTTAGTTTCATGTGTTTAATGAAATTTATTGTCTTAAATAAGTCCTAAGGATTTTTTTCAAAGTTGTGCAAATATTGTTGATGACATGATAGACGTTATTGGGAATGTAAATATTATTTAAAAATACAGTGGGCACCAACCGTAAGTGATATAGAAACTAGAGAAAACACCACTAGCTTCCCCATGATTTGTTTCTCCCATTGAGAATCATTCTTTGTGAAATTTAGTAATCCAAAAAGTCGGTTTGTTTTTCCCGTTGCGGTGTTTATGAAATCCTGTGTTTCACACAGATATTTTTCTTCATTAGATAAATTCCATAAAAATTTATCCATGGAAGCACAAAACATTTGACTTTCATTTCATTTCACTCTTCTAATCAATTGAATGTACCACTAGCCTTACTCTCACGTATTTCAATGTTCATCCTACACCTTCTCCCACCCCCTTCCCTCAAATAACCTTCAGAGAAGGAACAATTACTTGAGAAAATGAAATCAGCTAATAAGCTCTATTAAAAGAGAAACCAAGTAGCCAGCCATATTAAAGATATGTGGGGTTTGTGTGTCTGGGTGAAACAACAATAAATATTTATTGTGATGCTTTTTTTTATGAGCATTTCAGGGCCCATCTGTGGTATTAATGGCTTATCAGGCAAACCTATGCATTAAGAGAAACTGTTTTCATTTAGATAAATGAAAGCAGAGGCAAAGGAAAATGATGCAAGGTTCACCTTGTAAAAGTCACAAATTAGATACAAAGCACTGCCACAGGCAAATGTGAATTCAATAGAATAAAGCTGGCAGCCATGAACATAAAGTAATAGGCTTATCAAATGAGGTTTTGTATTTTTTTTAATAATGTAACTTTTATGAGGACCAGTGTAAAACTAGTAAGTAACATAAAATATAATTTACAAAAAAAAATTCAATGAGAGATTCTCTTTCTAAATTGAAAAGCAATTTGTCTCAAATTTGCACCAAACAAAGGATGCAGAAAAGTTTGTAAATAGGCTCCCTTGCCTCGTAATGCCTTGTGATCATCCACAGCATCTCTTATTCTTCTTCCATGTATCATCTTCCAACCCTGCCTCAAAAAAAGGATGAAGAGGAAGAAAGATCAGGTCAACGCTTAGGTTGTAAAACCACATGGATTTAGCTTAAAAAATAGTTATTATTTCAGTCACTGATACCATTCTCTAGGTGCATTTGTTGTTTGTTTAGTCGCTAAGTTGTGTCTGACTCTTTGCGACCCCATGGACTTTAGCCCACCAGGTTCCTTTGTCCGTGGGATTTCCCAGGCAAGAAAACTGGAGTGGGTTGCCATTTTCTCTTCCAGGGGATCTTCCCGCATAAGGATCAAACCTGCCTCTCCTGCATTGTCAAGTGGGTTCTTTACCACTGAGTCACCTGGGGAATTTGTATGTGCATTTACCCAACATTTACTGAACACTCTTAAATTTCAGGTCCTATTCTAGATGTCTTTGCAAGTATTACCGCATTTAATCCTTACAAAAATTCTAGCAAAAGTCAGGATTACATCTTTTAAGTTAACAATTTACATATATTAAGATACAAATACTGCATACCATAAAGGCTTTATGTTGAACTAGTGTTATTGACCTAGGGAATCACACCTTGCCTGTATATCAGGATCCTGTTTCTCTTGTACTTATGCCAAATTTAGAAATCTGTAGAAGTGTGTGTGATTTTTTTTTTATTCTTATTTGCAAGGTTGTGTTGCTGTTACTCATTCAGTGAGTAATTAGCTGCACACATCAGGATTCCTTCCCTTTATGGGTGTCTACATCTTCCAGTGGCTAACAGATTCTGTTTATGATCCTCCGTGGATCAGATTAACTTAAAATAAACAAAGTCCCAGTTACATAGGAACCCAGCATATAGTTGTAAATCTCTTCTGTAGCACCACCCTACTAGGAGCTTTATAGTGTAGAAACATGACAAATGTGTATATTGTAAATTTGACATATTTATAAACAGAGAATTCTAAAATACTGTGATGTGTAGAAGTGGAATTATGTACAAGCTAAGAAAGTACATGTCAGGAACAGAGCCTATTTGCAGAATAATCCTTCACTGAACATTAGGGGTTGGGTTTCTAAGGACTAATATAACTTGATCAAGGACAAAGGGTCAGGAGAAAGAGTAAGTGGAGAAAATTCCTATTATAAGCAGAAGGTTCCGTCTTGTACACACAGGGAAGCATGGACCTGCCTGGTCCATCTGGAAAATTGCACATAGGTTGTTATTGCTTAAACATAAAGTTCAATTGGTAGGGGACAGTCTTTATTAGTATAATCCTTGCTGCTGTAATAAGTAAATCTTCAAATTTCAGCAGCTTAACTGAATACAAGTTTATTTCTTATCCATTTGAGGGACCAGCAAATGTATTTCTGATTGAAAGTGTCTTTCTTCTGTGCCCGTACAGTGAATCAAGGATCCAGGCTCTTTTCATCTTGTGGTTCTGCCAGCCCATAGGACTTTTTCTTCTCTTGTATCCAGATGGCAAAAGATGAAAGAGGGAGGGAGGAAAAGGCACATATGCTTCTTCAAATATTTTAGCTCTGAAGGACACATGTTACTTCTGTTGACAGTCCATTGGCAAGAACTAGTTGCACTGGCTTCACCTAGATGCATGGAGAACCAGAAAATGTAGTCTCTAGTTGGGTAGCCACTTCTTAACAATAGTTTAGATTGTGGAATGAAGGAGCACCCAGTGTGGTGGACAGCCAGTTTTTTCATCCGTGAAGAAAAATTTGTCTCTTTAACCTGTTGACCTCTCACTAATCAGCTTAATTAAAGGCTGAAGTTAGAGCTGAAGAAGTATGGTAGCTGGTAGAGGGAGCATCAATGGTAGAAGGATAATTATTCTTTCTACCCTTCCTGAAGCCCCTAATCTTCAAGAGCAGGTCAGGATCCACTGAAAAACCATATTTGTGCATCTTCTGAATCAGTCTTCTTTTCAATAGATCCACAGCTGCTCTGGAAAAATTTGGGGCTTCAGGAAGGGTGCAAAGGACAACTGTTTTGTTCTCCTAATAAGGTTATAACCTGTGATTAATTTGAGTCCAGTTTGATTGAGATGTCAGAGTTGATGTTTGTTTTACTAGTTCATTGATGGAAATCTCAGATCATTTTATTTAGAAGCAGTGTTTATTGTGAAACCACCTGTCACACAATGATTTCATGAAATTTCAGCTGCAAATCAAATGTTTAAGTTTTGAGTTCATGTGAAAATCTTGTGTTTATTTGTGCACTGATTCACTCATTTTATTCAACAACTTTTCTTGAACACATTACATACTGGGCATGGTGCTTGAAGTGGAATAGAACTGTAAGTGTACTTCTGGGTGGGTGGAATTTATAAGAGTATTTATCAACTTTTTCTGTATAAATGGACATGAGGGCTACCACATATTCACAGTCAACAACAGTGGCTCTTTGTGGCATTGATTTTCAATCTACAAGATATGCAGTTCTCTCCCACTCCTGCCTGCCAGGGGAAGCAATGCCAAATCTCCAGTGATGGATGTCTCTACATGTGGCTTGACAAAGAACTATGAGTGGTTCTGTGACATTCTTTGGCAGGCCATGCCCCTATCTTGTATCCCACTGATAATTACTGATTCTGAGATTCAGCTACTACCTCAATAAAACTGAATGTGTTCCACATGAGTAAGCCCAAGGCCTCAATAGTTCGAAGCAGGGACTCAAGAAAGGAGAAAAGGCAATAGGAGATAGTGTTGTAACAGAGACTGCTATATCCTAATAAAGAATTGTTTTAAAAAGATTACATCCTAACTCTATCTAAACCATCCAACTGTGCAATAGCTACCTAATTACCAAAGACAGCTTCTGACAGATATTATCTGTGTGTATTTTTCACCTGAAATTAAAAGGAAAAATATATTAGTATGCAAATTTAAGATACAAAAATACAAAGAAAATGTTTGAGAACTTGATGTTCTTATGCAGTTCAACAATGTTGATGCAATAGAGCTACTCTTGACTAAAAAGGCCCAATTACAATGGATGTTGGGAGTGTTCAGTGAAATAGGTCCCTGGTGAGTCTCGGGTCCTTTAAAAAGTGTGCATTATGTAATCTATAAGGACTGCTTGCACAAAATCAAGTACCTGGTCGGCGTATATTTTGCTACATAAAACTCTCTCACATTTTTTAGATGAATTAATTACCTCCACAGTTTCTAGCTTCCTAAGAGTCAGAGTCTCTGTCTTGAATGTTTATAGAAGGAAATATTTTGCTGCTATTGTGGATAGATATCAATTGCCAACTCAGGTTCCATGAGCCTAGAATAGTTTTTTTACCTTCTGTCACTTTGGGGTCAGTTTCTTATTATGAATGAGAAGCTGCCTTTGCCCTCCAACAAAATGAGATAAAACTAGAATAACCTTCCTGATTCCACTGCCTGCCTTCCTAGCCTAGTATTTCAGCTTCTGAAGAGTTTATTTTTGGATGTCATTAAATATAGCTAGTGATCCTTTAAATGAAATGGATTAAATGGCAAATGGCTTCCCATCTTCCACCCTTCAGTTAAGTCACCTGAAAAAATTCACAGTTCAAAATATGATTTATGAAGTAACCCTAGCTCATCTCTATTTCTATTATTTCTTGGGGAAAAAAACAACTTTCATTGATGATAACTCTGCAGTGTATGCTGATGTGAGCATCTTTCATCAGTATCTTCTTATGGCAGAAGAAAAACTCGTCTCTTCAGTGTGTCTGTCTTCAGGTTTTGAAGTTGCCATGGCTTTAAAGATTTACTGGGTAAGGAGAAATATGATTACCCCAAAGATATATTGTGTTCATGGAAAGTTTATTCTCTTTAGGAATTTTCATGGATGTGTGATGTTTTGAACTATGTATTTGTTAATTATGATAATCTTTTACAAATAGTTTTATCTGCAAAAGCTAGGAATATACTGTAGTTTTATCTATTATATATGGAATAAGTGATTGTATATACACATGGTTTTGACTCAGTATATATAAATTATATGTGTGTATATAGCTATAGATACAGCTGATGAAATTACTTAAACATAATAATTGAAAACTATAAAGTCTTTTTAAAGCTAAAGAACATTATATGACACATATCTTTTCTTTCGTTCAAAACTGAAGTCTTTTCTTTTGTGATGAGATTAAGAATTGATTGAACACGGGCAGAATTATGGATCTAATTGTCATTTGTCATTAAGGGGAAACTTGGGTAAATCACTTGGAAGGATTTCCTTTCTTTTTTTTTTTAGCAGAACTAATTTGTTTAGTTGTGAAATTCATTGGATTTAATGCATATGTGTTGCACATCATCTATATGTGAAGAAGCCAAGTATTGAAGAGAGGTGTATGTATGAAATACAGAAGAAATCTCTGGGTTCCCAGTCCTTCAAAAAGTGACAGTTTAGGACCAGGCTTAATTATGGGGCTTCCATGACTTATAGTCAAAGCTATGGTTTTTCCTGTAGTCATGTACAGATATGAGAGCTGGACCATAAAGAAGGCAGAGCACTGAAGAATTGATGTTTTCAAACTGTGGTGCTGGAGAAGACTCTTCAGAGTCTGTTGGGCAGCAAGGAGATCAAACCAGTCAATCCAAAAGGAAATCAATTCAGTTCAGTTGCTCGATTGTGTCCGACTCTTTGAGACCCCATGGACTGGAGCATGATAAATTTCCCTGTCCATCACCAACTAGCGGAGCTTACTCAAACTCATGTCCATTGAGTCGGTGATGCCATCCAGCCATCTCATCCTCTGTCATCCCCTTCTCCTCCAGCCTTCAATCTTTCCCAGAATCAGAGTCTTTTCCAATGAGTCAGTTCTTCATCTCAGGTGGCCAAAATATTGGAGTTTCAGCTTCAACATCAGTCCTTCCGATGAATATTCAGGACTGATTTCCTTTAGGATTGACTGGTTGACTGGTTTCCTTTAGGATTGATCTCCTTGAAGTCTAAGAGACTCTCAAGAGTCTTCTCCAACACCACAGTTAAAAAAACATCAATTCTTTGGCGCTCAGCTTTCTTTATAGTCCAACTCTCACATCCATCCCTGACTACTGGAAAAACCAAAGCTTTGACTAGATGGACATTTGTTGGCAAAGTAATGTCTATGCTTTTCCATATGCTGTCTAGGTTGGTTAGAACTTTTCTTCCAAGAAGCAAGAGTCTTTTAATTTCATGGCTGCAGTCACCATCTGTAGTGATTTTGAAGCACAAGAAAATAAAGTCTTTCATCATTTCCATTGTTTCCCTATCTATTTGCCATGAAGTGATGGGAGTGGATGCCATGATCTTCGTTTTTTGAATGTTGAGTTTTAAGTCAACTTTTTCACTCTCCTCTTTCACTTTCATCAAGAAGCTCTTTAGTTCCTCTTCACTTTCTGCCATAAGGGTGGTGTCATCTGCATATCTGAGGTTATTAATATTTTTCCCAGCAATCTTGATTCCAGCTTGTGCTTCATCCAACACAGTATTTCCTATGATGTACTCTGCATATAAGTTAAATAAGCAGGGTGACAATATACAACTTTTACGTACTCCTTTCCCAAATTTGGAACCAGTCTGTTGTTCCATGCACAGTTCTAACTGTTGCTTCTTGACCTGTATACAGATTTCTCAGGAGGCAGGTCAGGTGGTAAACTGTGAATATTCACTGGAAGGACTGATGCTGAAGCTGAAGCTCCAATACTTTGACAAAGAGTTGTATTGGACTTATTGGAAAAGACCCTGATTGTGGGAAAGATTGAGGGCAGGAGAAGGGAGTGACAGAGGATGAGATTGTTGGATAGCATCACTGACTCAACAGACATGAGTTTGAGCAAACTCTGGGAAATGGTGAAGGACAAGGAAGCCTGGCGTGCTGCAGTCCGTGGTGTTGCAAAAAGTCAGACATGACTTAGCGACTGAACAACAACAATTTGTATGAAAATAAATCAGAATCTAACATATTACAGTCATTTTTCCTCATATTTTTTCTCTCTCATCAGAACTGCTTTAATAGCATAGGATGTATAGAAATCAACCTGACCCATGTATTAGGAAGTTGAGGACAATAACATGGAAACTGATTTTTTTTTTTATGTCAAGTAGACTCACCATATAGTTTCAGCTAAGAGATTATATGGCCAAATATTTTTAGCTTAACCTTCTTCTTTAAGTTTCCTCAGTTACACAAGAAGATAGCAGAATAGAAGTGCAGGCAGGGAATCTGTGGAAAAGTGTGGTTTGGTATTATGATTAATGAAAATGAATAGACTGAAAATTCCATGTCTAATTATGCTTTAGAAATGATCATTGGCTAGGGGAGAAATAGGTGAATATTTGCAATGCAGATAATCGGCTTGAGAAATACTGATTTATGCAGGTATGGGATAGCCATCTTCTGTATCACCCTTGCTGACAATGAAGATTATAATTTTGTTTATCCTTTCCAGATCAGTAAAGATCAGTAGAATACTGTGGCCCACATGAACAGAGGAGAGGAGCGCTGGTGGTTTGAAACAGATTTTCATGGAATCTGATGGTTAGAGTGTAAATTTGGTGAGAGAAATCAAGACTTAAAAATTCTTTTTAGCTCAGCAATTCCACTACTAGAACCTTATTCTAATGGAAAAACAAAACAAAAGAATGTACAAAGATGATTATTCATCATAAGGCTTTTATAATAAGGAAAAACCACCTCAAACAGGGAACTGTTTACCCAGAGGGAATAAGTCAAGTGAAAGGTAACTGAAATTAGTAAAGGGGGCTGGGTGTAGGACAATAGGGATTAGTGGTGAGTTGGAAATGTGACAAATCATGCAGGCAGCTCTAGCGGAGGCTGCTCTGTGGGGGTGTTGGGTCAGGCTTGCCAGTTTTTGACTTACCAAAATAAATTAGAAATCCATATTTTTTTGTAAGCTATCTTCCAACTTTTAAAATTATATGCAGGCAAAATCAAAGTAGTTGTAGGCCCTGAGTCATGGGCTGCCAGTATACAGCATTTTAGCAAATAATTTATATGAAAATCTGTGGTGGAACAAAATGCCATTAGTAAAAAATGGTGCTATAATTGTATCCTTATTGACCTATAAAGATCCTATAGATGTAACAAAGCAGCATAGGTAGTATGGTCACGATTTTTGCACATACACAGAACATATATTTGTTGCATTTATATGCAGAGGGGGAAGGCTTACATTACATCCACTTAAATCATCATGTCTCTCTCTGGGTGAGGAATTCAGGGACTTTTGGGTTTTTGTATTTCCTAATTTTTCTTCTTTGAATATACATTGTATAATAAAATTTAATTTAAAAGTGTAAAATATGTTTGATTCTACAATGGATGATACAATACAAAGTACAGCAGAGCAGAATGAGCAAAACCTGAGAATGGTAGTGAATTTAATAGGAAATTAGCAATGCACTGAGACTGTTCAGGGGAAAAAGTTAATGCATTCAAAAATCAATTTGATAAATTTGTTTTATATTGCTATCAGGGTTATTTTCTAAAAGGGTACCAGAGTTACAAAGATAAATAAGATGGTGTCTCCTCCCTCTAGGAGTCCACAGTCTAATGAGGATCTCCCAGCATTAACTTTTAATTGTGTAACTTAGAAATGTAATCACAGAATAAAATAAGGACATAAGAACAAAGCAACTTAGAAAGTCAAAAAACTGCAATTTAAAAAATTTTGTGGCCTGTTTTAGAATGTCAGGATAAAAGTCTAAAAAGCCTTATCACTATAGAATTATACTTGATTTTAACCAGGAAAATGTTGTAATTTAGAACTATTTTAAAATACAGGGAAGATTTGAATACTAATGATTTTACCAGAAAATTCTGCACAGAAAATTTACAGTGATGTATGTCATTTGTTTTCTTGGGATTATAAACATAATTAGGTAAAATGGCATGTTCCAAATACAATGGTCACTCCCTACAGTAAGTTTGCCTTGGACAAAAATCTAATGTTAGTTGCCAAAATGTTCTTCATCATTAAAGGTGTTAAAAGAGTCACAGCCCCAAAGATAACACTTTCAGGAGACTTTGGTGTATTTTCTTACTGTAATGAAACATACTGAAGAGATTTAAAAAGTTAAAATTTCACCTGGTTAAAATTTTAACTCTTGCTTTATAAAAGCATCAGGTAGAACCTCACACGAAGCATTAAAGACAACTAAAATATATAAATGGAGCAATCACTTGCAAAATGAAACATGAATTGACAATAATGATGAAATGTGCAAATGACATACAATGATGGTGAGGGAGGCTAGGCGAAAGGTCGCCATAGATATGAGAGATCTTGCTGACTAGAAAGAGGCTATGTAATAAGTGCTATCTGTAATTCAGTAGATAGAAATGTAAGGTAATAATTCTAGACACTAAATTCAAAAAGAATGTGCTGTCAGTAGCCATATGCTGCAAAACATTTAGGAGACAAAGAATCTCTGGGTATTAGTAGACAAGCACATAGAAGTTTCTGCATAGGTTTTCATAGCAATAACCCTCATGAACAATTCCACGAGGCACAAATAAAAGCACCAGTTTAAGTAGAGAGAATTATAAAAGGATTTTTTAAAATGTCACTGGGATTATGTTGAGAAACCCACATATGCTTTCTTTTACTTTAGAGGTAGAAAAATGATAAAGCTTAGAAAAACACCACAATACCAAAATGATAAAAACCTAAGGTTTACTGAGAAAAGGAGATACACAAAAAAGTACCAATCACCATCAAGGCTCAAAGAAAGGGTTTAGGTCACAAATTGAGTACTTTTCTAGGGATATCTCTTAAAAATCACATTTTCCAATTTCTGTTATTTTTATAAATACCCTTTCTTCAATGTTTTATCATACTGACTTTTTTTTTGCAAAACATTGGACTCTTAGATGTTTATCACCATGCTGAAAAACTGTTGCGGGAAATTGACATTAATTTCATCAGGCCGTGTTTCCCAGGCATGCTGGACTCTGTGGAATGAGATCCTGGCCTTTGCTTCAGCTCACTGGGCAGAGGTCTGGGTAAGAACACTTGCTGAATCCAGCCAGTCAAGCTTCAGGGCCCGAACGTTTATTTTTTTCCCTCTGACCCTTGCTATCACTTCCTCTTCCTTTAGGCCGTTTCTTCTGCAGCTGGTAAACAAATGACAACTTACCATATCACAGTTTTCCAGAGACTGGGACTTCTTAGAGGAAAGGCTTTGTTTACTATTTTACTCTTCTTTTAACCTTCATGGTGATTGTATATGACATCTGAAGAAATATTGTCTAACAGTATCATGAGCACTCAGCAAGTGGTGGAGAAGGGACTTGTGCTGAACAACTCACCTGAGTACCAGTAACTCTAGAACCAAAGTTAGAGGAAAGGAAACTACTGCCACACTTGTTTAGGAAGGAGCAATCTGCGAAATATCCGTGATAATGTTGCCAAAGTTATAAAAGCAGCAATAAGCAAAGATACATTCTCAAGATTGTACATTTATTCAGATCAGGATGCACCCCCCATTCTTGTTATTCTGTCTTTTAAGTCATGTCTGACTCTCTGCAACTCGATGGACTGCAGCATGCCAGCCTCCTCGGTCCTCTACCAACTCCTGGAGTTCGCTCAAACTGATGTCCGTTGAGTTGGTGATGCCATCTAACCTTCTTATCCTCTGCCACCCCCTTCTCCTTTTGCCTCTAATCTTTCCCAGAATGAAGGTCTTTTCCAATGAGTCGACTCTTTACATCAGGTGGCCAAAGTTTTGGAGCTTTCCCAACAGTCTTTCCAGTGAGTATTCAGGGTTGATTTCCTTTGAAATTGACTGATTTGATCTCCTTGCAATCCAAGAGTCTTCTCCAGCACCACAACTCTTCAGCACTCAGCCTTCTTTATTGTTCAGCTCTCTCATCCATACATGGCTACTGGGAAAACTGTAGCTTTGACTATATGGACCTTTGTCAGCAAAGTGACATCTCTCCTTTTTAATACTCTGTCTAGGTTTGTCATAGCTTTCCTTCTGAGGAGTAAGCATCTTTTAATTTGATGGCTATAGTCACCATCTGCAGTGATTTTTGAAGTCCAAGAGAATAAAATATGTTACTGCTTCCACTTTTTCCCCTTCTATTTGCCATGAAGTAATGGGACCTGGTGCCATATTTTCCATTTATTTTTTTAATTAATTTTTGGGAGTGTAGTTGTTTTGCAGTATTGTGTTTGTTTCTGCTGTACAGCAAGGTGAATCAGTCATTTCTGTACATATATACCTTCCCTTTTAGACTTCTTTCCTATTCAGGTCACCACAGTGCATTCAGTAGAGTTCCCTTGCTATATATTAGTTATCTATTTTATACATATTATGGGTGTTGCAAAGGGTTGGACAGGACTGAGAAATTGAACAACAAAAACACATACTATCTATAGTGTATATGTGTCAATCCCAATCTCCCAATTTCTTCCACTCCACCCTTTCCCTCTTGCTGTCCATGTATTTGTTCTCTATGTCTATGTCTCTATCTCTGCTTTGCAAATAAGATCATCTATACTATTGTGAGTGATCACACCATCGTGATTATCTGGGTCGTGAAGATCTTTTTTGTACAGTTCTTCTGTGTATTCTTGCCACCTCTTCTTAATATCTTCTGCTTCTGTTAGGTCCATATCATTTCTGTCCTTTATTGAGCCCATCTTTGCATGAAATGTTCCCTTGGTATCTCTAATTTTCTTGAAGTGATCTCTAGTCTTTCTCATTCTGTTGTTTTCCTCTATTTCTTTGCACTGATGGCTGACAAAGGCTTTCTTATATCTCCTTGCTATTCTGTGGAACTCTGCATTCAGATGGGAATATCTTTCCTTTTCTCCTTTGCTTTTCACTTCTCTTCTTTTCACAGCTATTTGTAAGGCCTCCTCAGACAGCCATTTTGCTTTTTTGCATTTCTTTTCTGTGGGGATGATCTTGATCCCTGTCTCCTGTACAGTGTCACGAACCTCTGTCCATAGTTCATCAGGCACTCTGTCTATCAGATCTAGTCCCGTAAATCTATTTGTCACTTCCACTGTATAATCATAAGGGATTTGATTAAGGTCATACCTGAATGGTCTAGTGGTTTTTCCCACTTTCTTCAATTTAAGTCTGAATTTGGCAATAAAGAGTTCATGATCTGAGCCACAGTCTGCTCCCGGTCTTGTTTTTGCTGACTGTATAGAGCTTCTCCATCTTTGGTTGCAAAGAATATAATCAATCTGATTTCAGTGTTGACCATCTGGTGATGTCCATGTGTAGAGTCTTCTCTTGTGTTGTTGGAAGAGGGTGTTTGCTGTGACCAGTGCGTTCTCTTGGCAAAACTCTGTTAGCCTTTGCCCTACTTCCTTCTGTACTCCAAGGCCAAATTTGCCTGTTACTCCAGGTGTTTCTTGACTTCCTACTTTTGTATTCAAGTCCCCTATAATGAAAAAGACATCTTTTTGGGGTGTTAGTTCTAAAAGGTCTTGTAGGTCTTCATAGAACCGTTCAACTTCAGCTTCTTCAGCATTACTGGTCGGGGCATAGATAGTGTGATCACTCACATAGAGCCAGACATCCTGCAATGTGAAGTCAAGTGGGCCTTAGAAAGCATCACTATGAACAAAGCTAGTGGAGGTGATAGAATTCCAGTTGAGCTATTTCAAATCCTGAAAGATGATGCTGTGAAAGTGCTGCACTCAATATGCCAGCAAACCTGGAAAATTCATCAGTGGCCACAGGAATGGAAAAGGTCAGTTTACATTCCAATCCCAAAGAAAGACAATGCAAAAGAAAGCTTGAACTACCGCACAATTGCACTCATCTCAAACGCTAGTAAAGTAATGCTCAAAATTCTCCAAGCCAGGTTTCAGTAATATGTGAACCGTGAACTTCCAGATGTTCAAGCTGGTTTTAGAAAAGGCAGAGGAACCAGAGATCAAATTGTCAACATCTGCTGGATCATCGAAAAAGTAAGAGAGTTCCAGAAAAACATCTGTTTCTGCTTTATTGACTATGCCAAAGACTTTGACTGTGTGGATCACAATAAACTGTGGAAAATTCTGAAAGAGATGGGAATACCAGACCATCTGTCCTATCTCTTGAGAAACCTGTATGCAGGTCAGGAAGCAACAGTTAGAACTGGACATGGAACAACAGACTGGTTCCAAATAGGAAAAGGAGTATGTCAAAGCTGTATATTGTCACCCTGCTTATTTAACCTATATGCAGAGTACATCATGAGAAATGCTGGGCTGGAAGAAACACAAGCTGGAATCAAGATTGCCAGGAGAAATATCAATAACCTCAGATATGCAGATGACACCACCCTTATGGCAGAAAGCGAAGA
This sequence comes from Okapia johnstoni, assembly GCA_024291935.2. NCBI lineage: Eukaryota > Metazoa > Chordata > Mammalia > Artiodactyla > Giraffidae > Okapia > Okapia johnstoni. The sequence goes on from CM044323.1 coordinate 45,662,794, forward strand.
AGAGCTAAAGAGCCTCTTGATGAAAGTGAAAGAGGAGAGTGAAAAAGTTGGCTTAAAGCTCAACATTCAGAAAACTAAGATCATGGCACCTGGTCCCATCACTTCATGGCAAATAGATGGGCAAACAGTGGAAACAGTGTCAGACTTTATTTTTCTGGGCTCCAAAATCACTGCTGATGGTGATTGCAGCCATGAAATTAAAAGATGCTTACTCCTTGGAAGGAAAGTTATGACCAACCTAGATAGAATATTTAAAAGCAGAGACATTACTTTGCCAACAAAGGTCCGTCTAGTCAAGACTATGGTTTTTCCAGTAGTCATGTATGGATGTGAGAGTTGGACTGTGAAGAAACCTGAGTGCCGAAGAATTGATGCTTTTGAACTGTGGTGTTGAGAAGACTCTTGAGAGTCCCTTGGACTGCTAGAAGATCCAACCAGTCCATCCTAAAGGAGATCAGTCCTGTATGTTCATTGGAAGGACTGATGTTGAAGCTGAAACTCCAATACTTTGGCCACCTGATGCGAAGAGTTGACTCATTGGAAAAGACCTTAATGCTGGGAAAGATTTAGGGCAGAAGGAGAAGGGGACGACAGAGGATGAGGTGGCTGCATGGCACCACCAGCTCGATGGGTATGGGTTTGTGTGGACTCTGGGAGCTGGTGATGGACAGGGAGGCCTGGCGTGCTGTGATTTATGGGGTCGCAAAGAGTTGGACACGACTTAGTGACTGAATTGAACTGATACCATTTTGGCTCAGCAGTAAATAATCCACCTGCAATGCAGGAGACCTGGATTAGATCCCTGGTTTGGGAAGATCCCCTTGAGAAGGGAAAGGTTACCCACTCCACCTGGAGAATTTCAAGGACTGTATAGTCCATGGGGTCACAAAGAGTCGGAAATGACTGAGCGACTTTCACTTTCATACCATTTTTCTAGATTCCACTTGCATGAGTTAATATACAGTATTTGTTTTTCTCTTTCTGACTTACTTCACTCTGTATGACAGTCTCTAGGTCCATCCATATCTCTGGGAAAGACCTAATTTCATTCCTTTTTATGGCTGAGTAATACTCCATTGTCTTAATGGGAAAATTAATCTTGAATAAGACAATTATGGAAGGACCTTCAGGAATGCATGCCTTCATTGCATAAAATCAATCACCCTCTAGCCCTAGGATTGCCAGGGGTGGTAACTAATTATAGCCCTTCTGGTTCACTGTACCCTGACTTCATGCAGGCTGGGAGCAGCCCTACTGCCTGGAGCTTCAACTTGCTTTAATAACCCAGGCAAGACAAACCAGAAAAGCATTGGCACTGGCAAATCTGCCTGCAGCTCCACTATTTCACTGCTGCATGGTGTCACAAAAGCAAACTTAGTTCAATTTCTATAGTAATAGGAGATACATCAATATTCTTGTTTGTGTTCTTTAAAGACTTCTTTTGTTTTAATATTTATTTATTTGGCTGCATCATGTCCTAGTTGTGTCATGTGGGATCTTTTGTTTTGGTGCATGGGCTCAGTAATTGTACTTTGCAGACTCGTTGCCTTCCAGCATGTGAGATCTTAGTTCCCCCACCAGGGATTGAATCCCCATCCTCTGTATTGCAAGGTGGATTCTTAACCACTGAACCACCAGGAAAGGCCCCAAGATTTATTTTCTTTAGGTTGACTTGTTTGCATAAAAAATTTTGTTGGGGGTGCATGAGTGGTTTATATATTAATAGATCACTGTTGTAAAGCCTGTATGTATCTCCTGGTCTAAAGCCTGAGCATAATTAGGGACATGGGCCTCACCTATTATATTAGCATCCCCAGTTTTTTAGATTGTGCCTGGTTGGTGCTTGATAAATACATCAAAATGATGAAAAATATGAAATACGTTTTGTGGTCTTGCCTAGCTGCCTAAACAATATTCATAACATTTCATCTATCGTAAAATACATTCTGAGCTCCCAAACACTAAGTTACAAATGCGCTGTTGGAACTTATTCTGTTAATTTAAAATGAAGTTGGTTTATAAATAATAAATTGAGAAATGTTGCTGCAAATGGATTATTTGTGTTCACAATTACAGGAAACAAATATACCATATCTTTTAGGCAGCAAAATCCCTTTCTAGTCAAGCTATAACTGTGTTTTTAACATCCCCCATCTTCAAGAAATGAATCCATTCTTTTCAGCTGTAATCATCTTGGCTCAAAAGACCTAGGTGTTTTGTTTTTATCTCTCTGCAAAGGCCCTGTGATTCATCATAAGAAGCAGAAACTGGCCAAGAGAAATTGTGCAAAAGTTACTCAAGAAAAGGAGCCACATATCTAATTGTGGATTTTCCAGCTGATGCTCTTTCTATAAGTTAATTGTGTTGTTTTGAAGTCACCAAGGCAAACAGAACACAACAAACAAACAAAAACTATAACATTTTACCTGGGACATTTTGTGCATAATAGTTTTGTACTTTCAATTCCAATGCATGTGTATTCATGTCAATACTAGAAAATAATACCCAGAGAGTCTGTGAAATTTCAGCCTCTGGAAAGATGTATGCATCACTGTCACACTGTGTCTTGGCCTCATGTTGATTCAGAAAGATAAATACATCTAATGATTATTGAACCACCTAATGACCCACTGGATCTATAAGAGATTTTTATAGGTCAGGTTCAAAGAGCTCTGAAAAGCAAATTATGATTTGAGTACAAAGTCAAAATCTGCTGGTTTTAACAAAAGATCACTAAGGATGGAAGGCATCTTGCAAGCTGGTGAATATTTGTGGCTTAAATTAAATTCCCACATTGTCATGTTTCTTTTTTTTTTTCATAGAAAATCCAGATAGAACTTTAAAAATTTACAAAAGGAACTCATATACAGCAAGAGTGTAAGCTAATATGGAAGATGTTAATAGTGCTATTAGCCAGGGTGATTTCTGTCATTATCAGCCATTATTCTAAGAATGGTAAGTGGCAGATAAAAAGCTTGGCTGAAATTTCCATCTTTTTTGTAGTCAGCATGTAAAATACATATCCTCTGTCTCTAAATTGTCACCCTTTGTCACAAATTGCTCATTATATTTGCTTAGATTTATGAAATGGAAAATATTTTATTTAAAGGAAATAAGGCCAAGAAACATTGAGTAAAAATCCTGTGATTTTTTTCTAGAATGTGTATTTAAAAAATCTTTAGCATTGGTCGTAGACTACAAATGAGTTGATAGAAGCTGGTGGCTCAGATGGTAAAGAATCTGTCCGCAGTGTGAGAAAGACAGGTTTGATTCCTAGGTCGGGACAATCCCCTGGAGAAGGAAATGGCTACCCACTCCAATATTCTTGCCTGGAGAATTCCATGGACAAAGGAGCCTGGTGGGCTACAGTCCATGGGTTGCAAGGAGTTGGACACAACTGAGTGTTTAACCCTTTCTTTCCTGACAATTAAAAAGAAGAAAGGAAAAAAAGAGAGAAAAACAAAAGCTGAACTGTGATTAATGCATTCTAGAGAGAAGCTCTAGTTTTTTGCTTTTTTTTTTAATTAGAAGTAATTTTGAAAGCCTCATTTGAAAGAGGCCTCACTGAAGCAGTTCAGAAAGCTTTTGAAATCATATGTAAGTGGCTTACTTCGATCAAGAGTTACGCTGGTTAACCTTTGGTGATTATATGTGCATTTATGTGTGACTATAATACCACATATAAAAAGTTGTTAATACTTAGATGTCATATTAAAGGATCAAAATGCAGATAGACTGTAATAGAATTTTGGTCCGATCTAAAGGTTGGAAGAAAGAAAAAGAAGTGAGAAAAAGATAGAGTTCATATTGTTCTTTTTATGCGAGAATACAGCAATATTAATTTAGTTCCAGGATAATGCATTACAATCTTTGACATTTAGTTTTTAAAATTCTTCTTGTGGGGCTATTTCTTACGTGCTTAATGTTGGGACAATATCTTGACAGCCAAAAGCCAGGAGAGAGTATGTTGCAGAATTCCAGTTTATGTTAAATTTCTCTTTATGCAGAATTCAAACAGTTTGTAAAATGCCCGGAGATATATTTGAAATGCATGTATTGTACAGTGAGAATGGCTGTACAAAGCAATAATACACAAACTACCAGATATTCAAATGATTTTTGAAGTATCATCAGGAAAAAAATTAAATTTTTTTCCCTAGCTGCTTTACGCAAAATATATTTTGACCAGACTTGAATTCTGTGAGAATTTTGACTATGTATATAACATGTATGAAATCTCTCTCAGCATATCAAAAATTGTTAACTATCTTCTGCCATTCTGAATGTGTTAGAACTGACGGCATCTTATTATGATCTCTAAAAATGCTATTTAAAGGCAAAAATGTTTCATGTTTAGGTTGGCTTTTATAATATAGATGGCATTATTGCAAATATTATGTTTAATATTTTTATGAGAAACAAGCACCTTTACTTACTAGAAGCACCGTAAACAAGTAACCGTAGTTAGACATCCACCATTTTAAGCCAACACACTAAAATATTGCATCAGTAGTGTGTGCAGTTTCTAATACATGCTTTTTAATCATTCTTCTTGCTTCTTCAGGCAAAAACAACTTACATTCATCGGCATTAAATGACAGAAATCACAGTTAGTGATTCTGGTTGAAGTCTTTTGTTAACACCTCATATTTATTAAAAAAATTCCCTGTTCTAGCTTATAATGTGTACTGCAGTTGAAAGACACAAATGGTACCAGAGAGCATACGGTTTTTTAATTTCCTTAAAAATAAAAAGCTAGGGAATTAAATGCTTGCTAATGAAGTGTTACATTTCTTAGTTTTCTGCAACTCATTTTAATTGAAAAAAAATCCCTTAAAGTGTCTCCCATTTTCCTATTCTCAGAAGAGAAATAAGAATGATCTGTAAAAGAACATGCAGTTCAATGACTAAAAAAAAAAGAACTAAAGCAAAAAGAGGCATTTAAAAAATCTTGTATTCCTTTTATATACAGGGAAGAGGTGCAAGGTTCAGGTATTCATAGATTCATTTTTAACAGGCTTTTCAAACATTCAAATAGCTATTTCAGTAGAATAATTTTAGTAGTTTATGGGAGTGACAATTGAACGATTGAGGCTCACCTTACCCCCGGCAACACTGAACTAAATTACTTGTTCTCCAAACAGAGCCCTCTATACATCTTTTTCTTCCTTGAAATGCCGATTAAAACAGCAAGAGGCTGATGAAATATATGTTGTGATGACACAGGGACAAAGTAATAATGGAAATGTGCAAAATCATAGTGTGGCTCCGGGACTGGATTGGATTGTAAGATCCAAGAAGATTTCCTGAGGGTTGTGCTATCTACAGAAGACAGTGAGAGGCCTGGGCAAATCTTGCGATGAGAGCCTGAGGGAAGCAGAGCACGTTTGTGTGTGTAAGGGACCGCGGATGACCTAGGACACCTAATTTCTCCTCTGTGCTCTGCCTTTGACTGAAGAAAGCAATTGTGCTACTCATAAGGATCTGTGTTCTAACAGTATCCTTGGTTTTGAGAAGCTTTCTTCAGTTCAGTTCAGTTCAGTTGCTCAGTGGTGTCCGACTCTTTGCGACCCCATAGACTGAAGCACGCCAGGCTTCCCTGTCCATCACCAACTCCCAGAGCTTGCTCAAACTCATGTCCATCGAAATGGTGATGCCATCCAACCATCTCATCCTATCTTCTCCTCCTACCTTCAATCGTTCCCAGCATCAAGGTCTTTTCCAATGAGTCAATTCTTCACATCAGGTGGCCAAAGAATTGGAGTTTCAGCTTCAGCATCAGTCCTTCCAACGAATATTAAGGACTGATTTCCTTTAGGATGGACTGGTTGGATCTCCTTGCAGTCCAAGGGACTCTCAAGAGTCTTCAACACCACGGTTCAAAAGCATCAGTTCTTTGGCTCTCAGCTTTCTTTATAGTAGGGCTTCCCTGGTTGCTCAGATGGTAAAGCGTCTGCCAGCAATGTGGGAGAACTGGGTCCGATTGCTGGGTCAGGAAGATCCTCTGGAGATGGAAATGGCAACCCACTCCAGTGCTCTTGCTTGGAAAATTCCATGGATGGAGGAGTCTGGTGGGCTACAGTCTATGGGGTTGCAAAGAGTTGGACATGACTGACCGACTTCACTTCACTTTCCTTTATAGTCCAACTCTCACATCCATACATGACTACTGGAAAAACCAGAGCTTTGACTAGATGGACCTTTGTTGGCAAAGTAATGCCTCTATCTTTTAATATGCTGTCTAGGTTGGTCATAGCTTTTCTTCCAAGGAGCAAGCGTCTTTCAATTTCATGGCTGCAGTCACCATCTGCAGTGACTTTGGAGCCCAGAAAAATAAAGTTAGCCACTGTTTCCACTGTTTCCCCATCTACCTGCCATGAAGTGTTGGGACCGGATGCCATGATCTTAGTTTTCTGAATGTTGATCTTTAAGCCAACTTTTTCACTCTCCTCTTTCACTTTTATCAAGAGGTTCTTCAGTTCCTCTTCACTTTCTGGCATAAGGGTGGTATCATCTGCGTATCTGAGGTTGTTGATATTTCTCCTGGCAATCTTGATTCCAGCTTGTGCTTCATCCAGCCTGGCATTTCGCATGATGTACTCTACATAGAAGTTAAATAAGCAGGATGATAATATACAGCCTTATCATACTCCTTTCCCAATTTAGAAACAGTCTGTTCTTCCATGTCCAGTTCTAACTGTTCCTTCTTGACCTGCATACAGATTTCTCAGGAGGCAGGTAAGGTGGTCTGGTATTCCCATCTCTTTAAGAATTTTCCACAGTTTGTTGTGATCTACACAGTCAAAGGCTATGGTGAAATCAATAAAGCAGAGGTAGATGTTTTTTTCTGAAATTCTCTTGCTTTTTCGATGATCCAACGGATGTTGGCAATTTGATCTCTGGTTCCTCTGCCTTTTCTAAATCCAAATTGAACATCTGGAAGTTCATGGTTCATGTACTGTTGAAGCCTGGCTTGGAGAATTTTGAGCATTACTTTACTAGTGTGTGAGATGAGTGTACGGAGAAGGCAATGGCACCCCACTCCAGTACTCCTGCCTGGAAAATCCCATGGATGGAGGAGCCTGGTAAGCTACAGTCCATGGGGTCACTAAGAGTTGGACACAACTGAGTGACTTCACTTTCCCTTTTCCCTTTCATGCACTGGAGAAGGAAATGGCAACCCACTCCAGTGTTCTTGCCTGGAGAATCCTAGGGACGGCGGAGCCTGGTGGGCTGCCGTCTATAGGGTCGCACAGAGTCGAACACGACTGAAGCGACTCAGCAGCAGCAGAGATGAGTGTAACTGTGTGGTAGTTTTAACATTCTTTGTCATTGCTTCTCTTTGGGGTTGGAATGAAAACTGACCTTTTCCAGCTTTATTAGCTGTGGAATAAATGTGTAAGCCCAGAGAGGTAGTAGTTGTTGTTCAGTTGCTAAGTCGTGTCTGACTCTGTGATCCCATGGGCTGTAGCATGCCAGGCTCCTCTGTCCTCCACTGTCTCCCAGAATTTGCTCAAACTCATGACCATTGAGTCGGTGATGCCATCCAACCATCTCATCCTCTACCACCCTCTTCTCCTTCTGCCTTGAATCTTTCCCAGCATCAGATCTTTATCAATGAGTTGGCTCTTTGTATCAAGTGGCCAAAGGACTCAAGCTTAAGCTTCAGCATCAGTCCTTCCAATGAATATTCAGGGTTGATTTCCTTTAGGATTGACTGGTTTGATTTCCTTGCAGTCCAAGGGACTCTCAATAGTCTTCTCCAGCCCCATAGTTCAAAAGCATTAACTCTTCAGTGCTCAGCCTTCTTTATGGTCCAACTCTTACATCTGTACAGGACTGCTGGAAAAACTATAGCTTTAACTATACAGACCTTTGTCAGCAAAGTGATGTCTCTGCTTTTTAATACTCTGTTTAGGTTTGTCATAGCTTTCGTTATGAGAAGCAAGCATCTTTTAGTTTCGCTGCTGCAGTCACTGTCTGCAGTGATTTTGGAGTTCAGGACATGGTCTCTGCAGCCCCACGCAAAGCAGAAGAGGGCAAAGGTGACAGGGACTACAGAAGAAAGAGGAGGAGAGGCGTGCTTGAAGGGAACACAGGCAAGGAGAAAGAAGAAGGAGTAGAAGGAGAAAGGGGGAGAGGAGGTGGAAGAAGAAAAGGAGAAATAGAGGGGGAGAAGGCTGATGTCTCTGTCTTTTCAACTGAAGCATGCTCACTTAGAATCTTTACACAATGGTCAAATACTACGTGTGTGTACACCTCTGTGTATGTGAGGGTATGCTGAGCCCCCATTAAAGCGCATGTACAGTCATTGCTGAGTCATTGTGACCCTCGATTTCCTCTCCCAAAATGCTGAGTGGGTGCCTGACCTCAAGGTGGCAGGGGTCTCAATGGCACAGTGGATTGATTCTGTATTCCCCAAGGAGACTGTGAGTAGGTCTGTCAGGCCTATGGGACTTTGCCACATGTTCAGGCTGAGAAAATGTCTTTTCTTACTACCCCAAAACCCTCTGCAATTGGTTATCCAGTCTCCAAAATTTTGAGCATGTCTAAAACATATTTTTAACTTTGTTATAAAGGAAATTTCAGTACCTGAGATATCTTGGTATACAACCATCTGACACAGCTGATTTACTTACCTAGTCCCTGCCTCTTCCTGGAAGGATGCTGTATCTCTTAGCTGGAATAGGGAAAATGATAGTATCTGCTTCAGAAACATGAAAATTAATGGAGGCTATATCTGAATGAACTTATCTTTTGATAGGAATGTACTCTTCTAGAAAATATGAGCTATTTACAGCATTCAACTTTCACACATTTCCCCAGAGTGCAAATATTTCTTTTGCTCATTTACTGTGAGCCTATTTTATCATGGGATTCAAAGCAGCAGTATGTGCATGGGGCTGTCACTTTTTGAAAATGGATCATTAGTGAAGCAGAAGATAAAGTAAGAGGTGAATAGTCCTATAATAAATTAATTTTTATTTTTATGAATCAGTTCAGTGATGAATTCTTTTTAAAAGTCAAGGTAACTGATCATTGATTTATTTGACACAGATGAGGGAAAAGATGAAATTGGAAGGTAAAATAGATAGTTAGGTACCACACATGGATGAAGATCAATTACAATAATGGTAGAGACAGAAAAAGTATTGATTATCAGAACTTATAGTTCTCATACATTTCCTTCCAACCTCAGAGCTAAATTCTGAGACTTTTTTTGGGAACATGTTAACAAATTTGACAAATTCAACCAAAAGCCTTATTTCATGGGGGCTGAGACTTCTCCTTTGGAAAGCACTTGCCCTGAAGAAAAAGGTATCAAGACATTGATACCTGGAACAAGACATTGAATGAGAGAGAAAGTCCTTTTCAATAGGACACTGTAATTGTCCCACAGCTTTATTTTCTGACTCAAGCATCCCTATCTGTGACCCATGGTCAAGTCCTAAACAGATTACAGACCTAGTGACCTGAAAGTTTTGAAAGTTGTTGAAACACAAATAGCACGACTTTAGAGATGCCTCTAATATAGTGAAGCAGGAAGGGGGCCATGTACCTTGTGAGCCCTAAAGTGCTTCAGGCTTCTGCTTACCTGGAGCATCAGTTGGAATATTCGGTTTCCTGGTGAAAGATGGAAGAACATTTTCACAGCTTGTTAGAGACTGTGGTGCCTTGTAGGAATACTCTTGTTTTTGAGTCAACTTTTGGAGACCCTTGCAAGTATTTGATGGGGATTTTGTAGGGTGCTGAAGGTTTTGAATCTTCTGTCAAAGGCCAGAACCAGTGAAATGTGAGTTACAATTTTTTCTATGATTCTATTCTTTCATGAATCCCTGTAATACTGGGTTTAAGCAAAACTATATTTTGGGGTAAGATGAGCTGGACATGTTGGCCTGGCTTGAAGTTTTTGTGGGCTTATAACAACAATACTGGCTTGCAGGCATTTTGGATGACCCTCATGGTAGGGAAAAGACTCCTGGTTTAAATCTCAGAAACTATCAGAATGATTTAGCACTTTGGGGATCTAGACTGAGAGTTATGGTCTTGCCAATGGAAACTGGGATATAAAACAACTCTAGGCTCATAGTTTTAAAAGCTTAAATTATGGCCAATATTCTAGGAGCTTAAACCATGACCAATATTCTAGGAGCTTTCCTGAAGTGGGCCTGAAAAGTGCTTCTGCAATGCAAAGCCAATTGCCACACCAACCATACTCACTTGGTAGCACACAAATCTGGCATTCTTGTGAAACCCCTTGTTAGTGTACATCTCTACAAAGTTTATTTAGAGTACTCCTTGAAATCCCAGCACTCTCTGTTTTCTGGAATGCAGACTCAGAAATAAGCATAAAAGATTCTTGAGTACTCAAAATAGCTTCCACATCCACAGACTAAAACCATGGACTTCCCTTCTTAAAGGCTTCTGTGCTTTCACTTAGAGGTTGTTTATTCTTACTTAACTGAAGTCATAATAATTGTGGGTTTTCTGGCTTCCCAGCTCAAAGTAGATCATAAATAACAAATTAGAAATGGGTGAGAGAATGTTAGAGGAAAGCAAACTGGCAGTAAGGCAATGACAGTTGTTAAAAGGAAGAGGAAAGCAGAAAATTAAGAACACAGACAGGAACTGTGTGTTTTACCAAATTATGCAGTGATGGTGGTTCATTATGATGGCACAGTTATGAAAAAGGCCAAATTATGTTCAGCAGCTGCTATTATTAAAAGACAGGGAAGAATTTAATAAAGTTTTCAAAAATTTACATAAAATGATACAAAAAAATAGGTTGAGCGTCCAAAGGGGTAAGTTTGAGCATTCTAGATGAAATGTGTGGCCTGCCACCATCCTGAAGATGATTACTGTATTTGAATTCTCAAAGCACTCAATTTATACCTTTCTAATGGGGATTACTGTTTTCATCATATTACAGTCATTTGGGTTCATGCTAAATGCCATTTAACTCACTCTGAGGCATGGAAGAAGCCAGATTTAGTGTCTATCATGCCATGATGTACACGACTGTGATGAATTGGTCACTCTGTGCTTTAGCTTTTTTATTTATAAGATAGGTTTGGAACAAATGAATTTGAGGTTCTTCCAGTTTGTGAATTTTATTCCTGTATAAAATAAATGATAAGAATTTTATAGTGAGGAGCCGAGGTGTAGATGGATCCCAAATTTATACATTAAGGATATCTGTAGTCATAACCAAGCCAATTGCCTGATAAACAGTCATCTCTTGCAGAAAAAAATAAAGGTAATTTTTTTTTCCAAAGTTATATTTGTAGTCTTTTTGGTTCTTACGTGCTTAGCAGACCTGACAAATGAAATAAGCCAGTCCCTAGAGCAGTGTAATTGGTTCAGTGATGGACATGGGACCATGTTGATCCAATACAAGATAATCCTAGGACTTTTTCTAGAACTATTGATATATTCAGGAAATATGTAGAAGCTGTACCTTGTTAATGATTTGTATTTTCTGTGATGGTGTGCATGCTAAGTTGCTTCTTTTGTGTCCAACACTTTGCAACCCCATAGACTGTAGCCCACCAGGCTACTCTGTCCATGGGATTCTCCAGACAAGAATACTGGAGTGGGTTGCCATGCCTTCCTCCAGGGGATCTTCCCAACCCAGGGATCAAACCTACATCTTTTGTGTCTCCTACATTGGGAAGTGTGTTCTTTACTACTAATGCCACATTTCTATAAAGATACAAGTATAATGCTGAAATAAATCTCCTATTAGCTTATAAATCAACATATGCCAACAATTAAAAATATATTTCTTTCATTCTCTAAGTAAATTGAATTATTTACTAACAAAAATAGGTCACAAATTATCCTAATGAGCTCCAAAATTTTGCTGGTTTTAGATATTATTGAAGTGACTCTGTGTAATCTACATCTGTGCCTTGCTTATAATGTCCTGTCCAGGTCATGATTTGAAATAAGAAAGATGTTAAACCCTTCCAATGATTTTTCCATCCTCACAATCTTGTTTTAGGACATTATCATTCTTCCCCAAAGAAACTGTACGTCCATTAGCAGTCATGCTTTATTCCTTCTCCACCTACATCATCTCCCTCCCCTCATAGCACCCCCCATTGAACCTAAGCAACTTATTTGCTTCCTATCTCTTATCAGTTTGCCTATTTTGGAAATTTTGTACAAATATTATGCAATCAGACAACATGTGGTCTTTTTGGCAGACTTCTTTCAGTAATATGTTTTCACAGTTTTATCAGTGCTGTAGCATGCATACTCTGCTTGTTTAACTTACATGCAGAGTATATCATGTGAAATGCCAGGCTGGATGAAGCACAAGCTGGAATCAAGATTGCTGGGAGAAATACCAATAACCTCAGATCTGCAGATGACACCACACTTATGGCAGAAAGAAAAGAAGATCTAAAGAGCCTCTTGATTAAAGTGAAAGAGGAGAGTGAAAAAGTTGGCTTAAAACTCAACATTAAAAAAACAAAGATCATGGCATCTGGTCCCATCACTTCATAACAAATAAAAATGGGGAAACAATGGAAACAGTGAGAGACTTTATTTTCTTGTGCTCCAAAATCACTGAAGATGGTGACTGCATCCATGAAATTAAAAGATGCTTTCTCCTTGGAAGAAAAGCTATGACCAACCTCAGTTCAGTTCAGTTCAGTTCAGTCACTCAGTCATGTCCGACTCTTTGTGACCCCATGAACTGCAGCACGCCAGGCTTCCCTGTCCATCACCAACTCCCGGAGTCTACCCAAACCCATGTCTATCAAGTCGGTGATGCCATCCAGCCATCTCATCCTCTGTCGTCCCCTTCTCCTCCTGCCTCCAATCCTTCCCAGCATTAGGGTCTTTTCCAATGAGTCAACTCTTTGCATGAGGTGGCCAAAGAATTGGAGATTCAACTTCAACATCAACCTAGACAGCAGAGACATTACTTTGCCAACAAAGTTCTGTCTAGTCAAAGCTATGGTTTTTCCGGTAGTCATGTATGGATGTGGGAGTTGGACTATAAAGAAAGCTGAGCACCGAAGAAGTGATGCTTTTGAACTGTGGTGTTGGAGAAGACTCTGGAGAGTTCCTTGGACTGCAAGGAGATCAACCGAGTCAACCCCAAAGGAAATCAGTCCTAAATATTCATTGGAAGGACTGATGTTGAAGCTGAAACTCCGATACTTTCGCCACTGATGCGAAGAACTGACTCATTGGGAAAGACCCTGATGCTGGGAAAGGTTGAAGGTAGGAGAAGAAGGGAATGACAGAGGGTGAGATGGTTGGATGGCATCAATGACTTGATGGACATGAGTTTGAGCAAGTTCTGCGAGTTGGCGATGGACTAGGAAGCCTGGCGTGCTGCAGTCCATGGGGTCACAAAGAGTCAGACTGAGTGAGTGACTGGACTGAACTGACTGAGCATGCATAAGTACTTCATACATTTTTTGACATTTCCTTTTTTTATTTTGACAAAACTTTGAAATGGTTATCCTTGGAATTCATAAATCCCTATACAGCATGAGTTTTGGGTGACTGTAGAAGACAGGAAGAATAAAAGAAAAGCAGGCCCTGGCAAGGGCCACAAAAGAAATTTTTAATTATTGATAAATTGGATGCTATAAGGCATGAGACTCTTGGAACAAGTTCAGAGGGAACAGTTCATAATTTTGAAAGCAAGATATGATCCTGGGGTTGGAAAACCAACCCCAGACTGTTTCTCAACTGGTGTGTCAGAGTCACATGTTTTATGAATCTGGTGGAAAATCTATAGATAAGAATATTAGTCTTAGTTACTGATTTTTTATTGATTACTGTTTCTTAATTACTCAATGGTTAATGATCATTTTGTTCTTTGGCCCTGAAGGCCACATGAGTTATAGCTTAACTCCTCACATATTCTTTCATTCATGGCTGAAAGTATAATAAAGCTGGTTTGGATTCAGGTTCGGCAATTTCACCTTGGAGCGGTGTTCATCCCCTGATCCCCGCTTTTCACTGAATTCTTGTGTCTTGTTTCTCATTCTCTTGCTGTATTGCACTTTCGGAAACCCTGCTGGTCGAGCCGGTCTCAACAGGTGACTTAGCTTATACTTAAATAAAACAAATGGAAAACATTCATATTCACATAACTCAAAGATAATCCTACAATCAGTAGAATTGATATATTATTTTGTTTCACATGGATTCAATGCTTTGTTAGATTTGTGCAGTATGCTATCTTACAATCAGTAGATTCATGGCAGCCCACCAGGCTCTGCCGTCCCTGGGATTCTCCAGGCAAGAACAGTAGAGTGGGTTACCATTTCCTTCTCCAATGCACGAAAGTGAAAAGTGAAAGTGAAGTCGCTCAGTCGTATTATGGGCTGTTTGTTTCCCATAATATCCTACCAGTGAATATTTCTGGAGTTTCTTCCCGGGTTGTGTGATGGCAAAGAATCTACATGCCAATGCAAGAGACACAGGAGATAAGGGTTCTGTCCCTGGGCTGGGAAGATCCTCTGGAGGAGGAAATGGCAACCCACTCCAGTATTCTTGCCTGGGAAATTCCATGGATAGAGGAGCCTGGTTGGCTACAGTCCACGGAGTGGCATAGTCAGACACAACTGAGCAACTGAGCACATACAAAGTGAGTATTTCCTCCTTCCTTTATTTAAAATTTGAGGTCAGTTGCTTTACAATGTTATGTTAGTTTCTGCTATACAAAACATGTATTCCTTTTATTGTTCAGTTATATCCTGTTGCATGGATATGCTACATTTTATCCATTCATCAATGGCTGGAAATTTGACTGTTTCCACATTAGGGATACTATGAATAGCGCTACTATAACCATTTGTGTGCAAGTTTTGTGTGGACATGTTTTTGTTTTTCTTGCATATATACTAGGAGTTGAGTTTCTCAGATCTTTTTTTTTAATTTATTTTTTTAAATTGGAGGCTAACTACTTTACAATATTGTAGTGGTTTTTGCCGTACATTGAAACCCAGGTCTTCCTGGCTGTGAGCCCTGCCTTCTTCCCCAGTTACTCAAGACCATTTTTCCATCTTCCATATAATTTCTGTAGAAGTATGTGGCTCTGAGATTTTTACTTCAGCTTTATTCTTGCTTTTCGGAGAAGGCAATGGCACCCCACTCCAATACTCTTGCCTGGAAAATCCCATGGACAGAGGAGCCTGGTAGGCTGCAGTCCATGGGGTCGCTAAGAGTCGGACACGACTGAGCGACTTCACTTTCACTTTTCACTTTCGTGCATTGGAGAAGGAAATGGTAACCCACTCTACTGTTCTTGCCTGGAGAATCCCAGGGACGGCAGAGCCTGGTGGGCTGCCATCTATGGGGTCGCACAGAGTCGGACACGACTGAAGCAACTTAGCAGCAGCAGCGGCATTCTTGCTTTTATGGGAAACTGAATGAATAGCAAGTAATTTTTGTCATTCTGTCCCTCACATTGCCCAGCACACTGCCTTTAAAAAGGAGTCTTGTCAATTTGTTCCTGAATTTCTTGCCCCAAGGGAAATTAAAGCTACTTTGTGTTTTAAAAGCAATGAACAAGACATGGAGGCCATTTGGGGAAAGGATGGATGAAAGGAAAAGGACTGGGGGAATGGAGGGTTTGGATTTGGTGAGTTTCTATGAGATACTGAAGATTTGTTTTCTAAGGGAGTGCTTAGTTTTGAAGGGAGTGCTTGTGTTTATTTGTTGGGAGGATTCTGGGGAGCAGTTTTCTGTAGTGGAGAGAGCCCCACAGTGGGTGAGAGTGCTGTGTGATTGTGGATGGCTGTCAGGGGGACACTGTGACCTGTCTGGAGATACAGCAAAGGACCAGAAGGTAGCAGTGCCACTGAATCGTAAATGGGATTGTAGTGACCACCAAGGATCAGGTCCGTTCCCTAGTATTCTGGAGCCACATAAATTCCCAGGGTCCATGTTAATCTTAAAGGTGACAGCCTCAATAATGATAAGAACTGGACCAACCCTGCCAAACCTGGCCATTTTGATTTAGCAAAAAACAAAACAGTATATGACTTAGGTGCTGAAAAGGGACAGTTATACTAGTTTTAAGTTTACAAAGGATGCCAATTTATAAGGAGTCTTAAGATATACAAGCCATCATGCTTTTAAATCGTGTTAAGTTGCACTATTATTGGCTGTATAATTCCCCTTATTCTGAATAAATGATAGCTAATAGGGGAATTTTACTGAGCCATGGGGAAAATGATTACAAATGTAAGGACCATATTACATTTCATAGTGTCCAAATGTGAAAATTGGCAGCCATACTCACAACTTTTTCTCCTAGGCCATTGGAAAACCATTTTTAAATCAGGAAATATTTATATGGAACTTGTTCAGCAGTGGACGTTTAACAAGTTACACTAAAATGAACACAACTTTCAGTGCCTTTTTTCTTCTTTGAAAGTTTATTTTGGCCTCAGTGATTTTCACACATCTCGTTGTAGGTACATATGTGTGCATATAAACAGTCACTTTGAGAAAACAATAGTAGTTTATTAATTTACCAGTTTTTGGTGAATATTACTTTCATCCATGTATTGATAACAAATAAACAAACAAAAAACTAGGGGCTCAGAAGATCAAGGAAAAGGCCAAGAGTCATACATAGAGTAAGTGGTCAAGCTAGCTTTTGGTCTTCGTCTTTCTACCATGTTTTGCTCTGGGAAATATCAATTATGATAATAGTTCAAACTGTACTACTAAACACCTGCCATGTGCCAGGTACCGGGCTTCGAGTGTCAGGGACAGAGCCGTTCTAGCTGAATCCTCCCAGTTGTCACTTAAATTTTAACTGTCATCAGCCATCTCCCTCTCATCTCTTCCCTGGCTACTTATTTTTCCCTTCTCACCCTCCTGTTATATGCCGGCAGCACCATTACCTTTTTAATGATGTCCTAACAGTACACTTCCTGCTCAAGATGTTCTAATAAAACAAGTTATAGATGACATAAAACAAGCAAAGAAAAAAAAAAAGAAGCAGCGGAAATTTAGCATTACATTTACCTGGCTTCCTGGGAATGGCTGAGTGTGAACGTTGAACACAAATTTAAGATTTAAGGAGCTTTAAGGGGAAATGTTAAGCAGTATATGGACATTGGTATATTTTATGCCACAATCAACCAAAACATATCCATAAGACTTTTAAAGTCTTAATGTAATAAGATGTAGTTATAGAAATGCAATGTAGATTTAAGATAGATTCAGCAAGTGGAAAATGCCAGAATCATTTAAGGAATTAAACCTAAACTCATTCTAAATCACATGTATTCATCCTCTTTGTTATAAATATGGTAACCTGGAAGAAACATTTCTTGATTAGATTTTGGCCATATACATAAACACCAGCAAAAATCAACTAAAAATGTGCATGTGGGCACTATTTCTTAGAACTTTCTTTTTAAACCTTATATATACAAAAAGAAAGGAAGGAAGGAAGGGTTGAAAGGAGGAAGAAAGGGAGGAAAGGCAAAAGAAGGAATAAAAAGAAATAACACAGCCAAACAAAACCCCTCAAATGCCAAAAATAAACCACAGTGAGACACCATGTAAAATATTTCTTCCTTCTACTCTGAATGTTTTTGTGGGATAAGTCAGCTTGAAAGAATTCAAGTTCTGTTTTGATTTTCACCACTTACATGGCCTACTCCAGGGACCTGTGGCTTGCCCAACTGAGGACCAAAATCCTGAAAACAGAGTCAGCATTTGGTGTGTACACCCCCACTTGAAGAGGAATGGAAGCAGTAAACTCTAAAATGAGACCAAATGCTTGGAATGGGTCTGTAGATAAGGGCTGTGTCTGAAACTGTTTATTTTTGCTGATTTGATAATTAAATTTTATCCCATATGTTATTGTATACTAACGATGAATTAGTCTTGTTTAAAAGCAAATGCTTAAAAATTCTCATTTTTTGATTACTTTGTTTTCAATAATTCTCATGTTCCATCATTTTTTATGTTGTTTTTTCACTAGTGTAGACAATATTTTATATAGTAACAAAATTATAAAAACACCTCATTCTCATTTTGCATTGGTTTAACCTCTTATCTAAATGTGCAACTGTTCTTCATTATTTTATTACTTACACACATTTTCCTTCATGACTGAAAGAGGAATGCATTGAAATGATCCAAGTCAATCAAAGGGATTCATTTTTTTTTAAAATACATGAGTTTCTTTGCCTGTGAAGAGAGCATCACATTCATTTTTTTTAGAAAGTTAATACAGAGTAGTGTTTTGGACATAATTAACTAGGGATGGAGTCTATCATATGTTTGGTATTTCATTTACCAGTACCTTAATATACTTGGCTTCCCTGGTGGCTCAGATGGTAAAGCATCTGTCTGCAATGCAGGAGACCTGGGTCCGATCCCTGGGCTGGGAAGATCCCATGGAGAAGGAAATGGCAACCCACTTCAGTACTCTTGCCTGGAAAATCCCATGGATGGAGGAGCCTGGTAGGCTACAGTCCTTGGGGTCACAAAGAGTCAGATACGACTGAGCGACTTCACTTAATACACTTGGGATTTTCTTTCTTTCTTTCTTTTTTGGCAGGGGGGATTTTGTTTCTTTTACACTGTTGACCTTTCTAATCATTCCCAATTAACATTTAATTTTTTAATTTTTACTTATGATGACATTGAGAGAGTATAGGCTATATGATCATTTTGGAACAATTGTTGAAGAGGTAGTTAAAAAATAATTTAAAGGTTGCAAATGTATTTTTAAAAGAAACCTTCAAAAAGGTTATATACTGTGCATATAGAAAAATGCTTATATTTTGTGTATGTTTCAATCACAAAATGAACAGACCCACCCAATTCAAGAGATACAGAATTGTCAACATTCAACAATACTCCCTCCCTCCTTCCAAAAGTGACAGTATTCTGGCTTCTAACACCAGAATAGTCTTCAGTGTTTTTAAAATTACCTTCTAGCATAGTGATATTCAGGTCTGGCTTTTTTCACTCACCATATGCTTGTGGAGTCATTCATGCTCTTTGTAGAAGTTGTTTTCATTTTGTATTGTCTATCCTTTTATGGTATGATAGTGAATTATTTAATTTTTTTTTTATCATTTTTGCTACTTGTGGGACTTTAAACTGTTTCCAGGTATTAGTTATTCCAGTTAATGCTACTATGGATATTCTACTATCAATACTATGAATATTCTTGTACATGTCTTCTCACAAACATGGGCACCTTTTTGTATTGGGTATATACCCAGGGGTGGAATTGTAACAAAGGGTGTGCACGTGTTCACTCAGCTTCACTAGATATTGTCAGATGGTGTTTCAAAATGGTACCAGTTTACATTTTTACCAGCAGAGTATTAGAGTTGCAACTGTTCTCCATTCTCAATATCACTTGGTATAGTCTTTAAAAAAAATTACCCATTCTTTTTGTGTAGAATGATATCATATTTTTGATTAAATTTTCATTTCTTTGGTGATTAATGAAGCTGAGGACCCTTTACTATATTAATTATGCATTTGAATATTCTCTGAAGTGTCTAGTCCAGTCTTTTGCCTTTTTCTATTTTTCTTGTCTGTTTCACATAATTTGAAGTTCTTCATATATTTGAAGTGTAAACCCCTTGTCAATTGTATATCAATTACCTTCTCTACCTTGTGGCTTACTCATTCACATACTTCATAAAATATTTTGTTGAAAATAAGTTTTAAATTTTCATGTAATCTACCTAATTAATTTTCTTTTGTGGTTAGTGCTCTTGGTGTTCTACTTAAGTAGTCTTTGTTACTCTAAGATCATGACCACATGACCTTTCATCTTTAGATCTGCAATCTACCTGGAACTGATTTTTCTGTGTGGTATGAGGAAAAATCCTAATTTCATTGTTTTCCATATGGATAACTAATTCCTCCAGCTCCATTTAAGAAGTCTTTATCCACTTTTTTGCAGTGTCACCTTTTTCATAAAGCAAATCTATCCCAAATGTGTGGGTCTGTTACTGAACTTGTGTTTTGTTCCATTGGTCTGTATTTGCCTGTTTGTACAGCAATAAAACCTGCTCTAACTACTATATCTTAATAATGTCTTGATGTTCAGTTAAATTAATAAGGGTAGTCCTCTAATTTGTTTCTTCATCATTGTAGATATTCTTGGCTATTTAAATGTATATCCATTTGAGAATCAAATAATCATAAAAAATCCTGTTTGAATTTTATTTGTATTGCATTTGAGTCTAAAGAATAATTTGGAAAGAACAATCTTGGATCTTTCAGACCAATAACTCAGTGTTAATATGTTTAAAAACTTATTTGAGTATTCTTTATTTTCTTTAAACAATATTTCACACCTTGGGCTCTTTCAGTAGAGAAGTCTTCATAATATTTTTGTTGGGGAGGTGTTCATTTTATTCATTTGTTAGGTATTAGAAGCTTTTTGATTCTACTGTAAATCATTACTTTCAAGATTTTATTTTCTAATTATAGTTGTTGATTTATAGAAATAAACTGATTTTCATATTGAGTTTGTATCCAGTGCCCTTGCTAAATTCATTCATTAATTCTAAACTTTATTAATAGTTACATATTCTTATGAATTATCTGTATAATTACATCTATCATATTCTACTTTAATATTTTCTGGAAGAGTCTGCATAATATTGGTGTAATTTCTTTCTTAAAAACTTGGTAGATTTCACAGGTGGAACGTTTCTAGTCTTGGCATTGTCTTTGTGTAAAGAGTTTTAATAGTCATTTAAAATTCTTTATTAGGTATGGAAATACCCATTTTTTAAATTTCTTATGTGAATTTGGTAAATAGTTTTTAAATCCTTTTTGTTGATTATTTCTAGGAATTTGTCTATTAATGTATTTTTTAACATTTATTGGTATAAAGTTTTCATAATCTCTCCTATTATGACTCTTACGATGTCTATGTGCTCTGAAGTAGCTTACTTTTTTTCCATTTCTAATGCCGGCCATTATCTTTTTATCAATTGTATTCATGTTTAAAAGATCCAACATCTGGTTTTTCTGAACTGATCTGCTGTGAGCTTTTTTATTTCACTTATTTCTGCCCTCATCTATCTTGTTTTCTGTATTTTACCTTCAATTACTTTCTTTTTCCAGCTCTTTGACATGGAACTTAGGTCATTAGTTTAGTCTTTTTCTTTTCTAATGTATTCATTTACGGCTATAAATTTCTGTTTAAGAACACCATTCCAGGTTCAATGCATGAGACAAATGCTCAGGGCTGGGGCAATGTGATGACCCAGAGGGATGGGATGGGGAGGGTGGTGGGAGAGGGGTTCAGGATGGGGAACACATGTAAACCCATGGCTGATTCATGTCAATGTATGGCAAAACCCACTACAATATTGTAAAGTAATTAGCCCCCAACTAAAATAAATAAATTTATTAAAAAAAAATTCTGTTGAAGCACATTTTTGCTGAATCTCACAGGTTAGATTTAAAATATTTTCTAATTTTCATTGTGATCTCAGCTTTGAGATCACCCAAGGGCTATTTAGAAATATATTGCTTAATTCCTAAACATTGGAAGATTTTCTACTATTTTTAGTTGTTGATGTCTAGCTTAATTCCCATATAGTCAGAACATATCTTCTGTATGATTTTGATTTTTAAAATTCGTTGATGCTTTATTTATTTTTTCCTGTAGATGGTCATATTTTTTAGCAACTTTATTGAAATATCTTCACCTGTTAATGTTTTGTTAATGCACAGTGTTTTGTATACACTTGAAAATAGTGTGTATTCTACATTTTTTCGGTGTCTTTACTTGTCAAGTATATAGCTTTGAGATAGAAATTTTAATTTACCTTTGGGATGAACAATTTTTTCTGAGACATAAAGTGAAACATTTAATTCACTTTTTAAATTTGTGTATATTTAAAGCAGGTGTCCCACCACGAACTTAGGAAAGTCCTATATGGAAATGGTCAAACACAGATTTTCACAAGAGAGTTGTATTCTATTCAGTACTCTAAATTGAAATTATCTTTGGTCATATCTATGTTTTTTGTTTTCCTCTGATCAGTTGACTGATCTGATAGAGAGCTGTGTGAACATTCTAGGAAAGCTAGCCTTGTTCTGGACTTCGGCTTGTTCCTTAAGAAGAGTTAACGCTGGCTTCAAGAAATACCGTGATGTTGTATTACAGTGCTGTAGTGTCTTGATAGTGATTAGAATGCAAAAATTAAGATGGTGAACAAGACTGAAGACAAGACTGAAACCTTGATGTATGTTTTACCATGATTGGGAAGGAGTTCCCTTGAAGGGAGCCAGTGCTGTCTTTTGTTAATCCTGTAGTATGAAACGACAACTTGGAAGGTGAATCTAAGAGAAGTAAGAAAGACTTAGATGCAAGTATGTGTGTGCGGGGAATGATAGTTTTAAAGGAGGAAAGTACAGCAGTTTGACGAACATTATTTCCCTTACATCACATGTTGCTTCTTCTCAATGCTGTGTTAAGTGCTTTCCCTTTTCTTGAGCCAGTAATGGCAGAGTGGCTATGCTATAGAAACTATCAAATTAAGAGGGCAAAAATGCACCAGGAGGCATTTCAAAAATATTATCCCCATTACCTTTCTGAAGCTTATATTGTGATTCTCCATTATAACTGTTGAAACTTTGGTTTTTCAGGTTGAAATTCTAGCTAATAAAGACTGGTTTATTTTTCTTTCCAGCTTCTAATCTATAGAATGGGACCATTAAAACAACTGATCTGCTAGGTATGTAACTGAGAGTAGCAAAGTGATTGCTAAACTTTAAGTGGCTCAAAGACATTACTTTCTTAGCATATTTGAAACACAATACCTTTGTTGGCAAAAGCTGAACAAATGTTAAAGCTAATTATAATAAAAATAATTCACAAATGCTTTCAAAAGCAAGATGTATAATAGCTGGAAACATACTTAATTTTTTATATTCCTTATTAATTTATACTTGTAAATGGCTCTTTCTCTTCCCTGAATTCTGCTGCAGACTTGAAACATCAAGATGTATTAACTGCTAAATAATCATGAGTGTTGTAATAAGTTGAAATGTCAACATTATAATAACTACTAAGTTCAAAAGCAAGGAATTTCTTGGAAATTATTTCAAAATAGCATAAACATATTTAAGGTTATCTTGGAATACAAAAATACTTGAAATTATAATAAAACTACATTGCGTAATTATTACATATTACATAATTATATAATAATACCTGCTGATTTGTTTATATTGAAACATTTCACATTTACAGCTGATTTCTTTTTCTCCTCCAAAAATTATAGTATGAATTGTACCACTCAATGATTGACTTTTGATTTTTCATTATTAGTATTTTACCAGAGGGTTAATGTGTACTTTTAAATGTTTTTGCATCTCATCATCACAGAAATATGAAACAGAAGATGAATAATGGGAAAATTGATGTTAATGTCTCTGGCTCAGGATGTAAGCTATTATTTGATAGCTAAGTCCAAAGTAATAGAACCTGGTGCTCTCTTGCATGGTTACCTAATTTTTATGCCAGGTTTCATGTCACATAAAATATTTTCTGTAGATATTTTACATTTCAAAGTTGTGCATAAAATATCCCCTGTATGGAAATCATAACAATAAATGTAATTTAATAGCTTAAGAGCAATAGTTGGTGTTCTTAGTTCTTTCTTCTTTGAAAATGCCTAATTTTATTCATCTCACATGTTTGTTTCTGGAATATTTAATGATTATTTCCTAGAATTTTGTTAATCTTTGAAGCAATTTCAGTTGTTGCTGGTGACAGAGCTATCACAGTCCAGAAGGCAACATATGATCCCTTTATATCAGAAATGGCACCAAAAAACATCAAGGAAAGGAGGAGCTTTTTCTATACAATAATTGTTTTATTTAATACATGGAAATCATAGCTGTAGTTATGCCGTTTGTGACTATGAAAATATAGTAAAAAATACGTCAAAGCCTCTTTGACATAATTTTATGATTCATATTTGGTTTACATTAGTTTTAATGGCTCTTACAATACAGAAAAATTTTGGAATGGCCTTGAAAATAGGAATACAATGTAAATAATCCCAAACAGAATGTTCTGAGTCATTGTAAAATGAAAATACTTAATGTTTTTCCCCTTCATGTATATTCAAGTTCTGATTGTCATAAACTCTGCCCTTTCTTATTCTTGATTTGGATGGGATCTAATGACATGGCGTTTCTTAGAAAATATGCTTAGCTCTTTGCAGCAAAGAGGAAGTCCTATAAATTTTTCCTAAAAATTAAGATCACAGTACATTGATAACTAACAAATGAAAACTGCGTGTATCCTTTTATAATCACCTAGTTTAAAAATAGTTACTATTCTAATCATTTATCTTATTTATAATATCACCCATTAAACACTATATATTTTTTTTTGTCATTAATTTACTGACATGATGCCAGCAGCTGAGTGTTCTCCTCTTATCTAGGGTCACCATCCTTATTTTTGAAGAGGAATGTCACAGATGGGACATATAATTAGCCATTAAATAATTCGAGTCTTATTACCAGTTCTATTTTGACTGCCTGTGCGAACTAGGGTAAGGCATTTAACTTGTCAAGACCTTGAAACCTTAGTTTCCTCACTTGTGCAGGAGAGGAGTAAGCCCGACACTTCTCTGGCCCTGCCTGTTCTGAAGTCCTGTGAGTCTATGGTAGAATATTTCTAGCACGGCCGTCCAGCCTCGGCACTCTCGCAGGGAAATGACTGTGGTAGGTGTGGGTGAATGTCCCTCTAGCATCCATCCCTTCTTTCCTCTAGCTGAAAGTATTCTAATTTTGTTTTGGTTGTCCTCACCTTCCTTTACACACACACACACACACACACACACACACACACAAGAAGTCCAGAAATGAGCTCTGATTAGTAATGCATATCAGACGATTCCCACCTGCCAGCCTCGGATTAGTTCAGGAATAGACATGCATTAAAATTTGGGGCACTGGGGTGTCTCAGGGATTTCTGGGAAACTTTTTCATTCATTATTTTTAACAGAGACTTTTCCCCCCAAATTATGCACGGTTAGATTTATCGCACAGACTTACTATACATTTGAAGGCCACTCACTATTTGGTGCTAGCTGGGGCTACAGTGGTGAATAAGCCCTGCCCTCCTGTGGGGGGTGGTTCTCAGTCGAGGAGAGATGAAGCAGAAATTAGAGAGGCACATTGCAATTCCACGGGGAAAGATCACCATGGGAAAGCCAGAGAAGAAAAGCCTAGACCAGGCTTCAAGATGCATCCAGAGCAGGAATGTGGGCTTTCTGGTGGCTCAGATGGTAGAGTCTGCCTGCAATGTGGGAGACTTGGGTTCAATTCCTGAGTCGGGAAGATCCCTTGGAAGAGGAAATGGCAACACACTCTAGTATTCTTGTCTGGAGAATCCCAGGCAAGAGGAGGGATCCCATGGACAGAGGAGCCTGGTGTGCTATAGTCCATGGGGTCCCAAAGAGTTGGACACAACTGAGCAGCGAACACCAAAGAGGTTAGTGGAGAGAGATGCAATACGGTAGCTGTGGTCTGCATTAGTCCTTTGGGGGTTAAAAACTTGAGAGCAAGATGTAAAGAAGCCTCAAACCTGCTTTGATGTCCAGATCCCAGTTTCTACAGCCCTCACACTCTCCAGGGGAGGTGCTGGGTCCTGGACTAAGCGCCAGGAGAGACACTTTTTAATTGGACATGTAAGAGAAAGGATCCAACTCTGGTTCTATTTTTGGCAGCTGAGGAAAACAACTATGACTAGATTGGCACAGTGGAAAGCAGGGCAGAAAATTAGGACCCTTGATGAGATCATTAAGCTGCCAGAGTAGTCAATATTGGAAAGTCTTAACATTTTTAGAAACTGTGTTTTATTATTAGTTATTCTGTTTGAATTGTGTTCTGTTAACGACAGTTGTAATATCCATATACAACACATCAAATCTCATCAGAAAATGCATGTGGAAGTGCCCCTAGGAAGTACAAAGTATTATACAAATTTAAGGGCTAAATTGTGTAATGCAACTACTTCTCAGCAATTAATCTGCTTATAGAAATGTGTTTGTCTTATAAATATTTATTGAGGCTTGAGATGTGCTGGACATCATATTAAGAAGTTAACTTTAGGACACATTCCGGTTAACTGACTTACATGAGGCCCCACAAGGGGACTGAAAGAGAGACAGACAAAAGATCAGGAAGCTTGATTTTTTTTTTTTAATACAACTAAAGGACTTTATTATTGGCTTTTTAGTATCCTAATAAACATCTTCACTTCTGGTAAGAAGTGAAGTTGCTCAGTCGTGTGCGACTCTTTGTGATTCCATGGACTTTAGCTTACCAGGCTCCTCTGTCCATGGAATTTTCTAGGCAAGAGTACTGGAGTGGGATGCCGTTTCCTTCTCCAGGGGATCTTCCCGATCCAGGGATCGAACTCAGGTCTCCCACATTGCAGGCAGATGCTTTACCCTCTGAGCCACCAGGAAAGCCCTCACTTCTGGTAAAATGGACCATTAACGTTAGGATAGGCTACTCATAAGACAAGTGTCTTAAAACAGTCCCGGCTAAAAACAGGTTATTTTGCAATTCATTGATACTGTTCTAGAAGGGAAACTCGGTGATAGAATGGGCAGACTATTTCAAACCCATCATTACTTCAAGAAAATTCAGATATTTGGGCAAATACTTATTTGTTGCCTTTCAGTACATCATGTCCGAAACTCGCTTATGATTGATGAATCTCTCATTGTTTTCATTACCATATTCTCTAGCGCACACCCTTTTAACCTCATGATTTAGTTAATGTTAAACTGTCTCCATTCATTCAATCAACATTAAATTCCCACTGTATGCTGGGCATTATGGTGCCAGAACCTGAAAGTCCTTTTCACATCACTTCCTTCACCTCTCCCAAGAATTTCTAATAAATTGGCAACATTCTTTATTGTCTTTTAAGATCTTCATATTCTTCCTTTGACCTTATCATCTTCCACTCAATTTTAGGATGTTTTTCTACTATAAGTAGATTCTCTGGGTCCTCAAATATTCTTACCAATCAACCATTCACCACCTTTACTTTCAGAATACTTTTATTCTTGCTCTTCATAGTTAACTTCTTTTAAGTGCCCTATGTAGCTTAAAGTCTTATCTGTTCTGAGGAAAATTATTTTAATCCTAGGCTTTTGGACTTAAAATATTAGGTGTGAGGAGAAAGTAAAAAGCAGCGTTGGAGGACATGGACTCATAATACTTATCTACATAATCATTTTTTGATGTATGTAAGTCACATAATTATAGTGCATACCTTAAACTTATATACTCCTATATGTCCATTATATCTCAATAACACTGAAATATAAAACCAGCAAACAAGAAAGAAAAATTAGCTGTGCACTCTCTTAAATCATTGCTTCCAGGTATAATTTAGTAAAACAAAAAAGGAATAAAAGAAATGGACAACATGAAAAAACAACAAAGTGTTAATAACTTCCCTTAATATAAGAATTATAGTGAAATTTAATTATTCAGATAGAATTGAATACTTAATAATATATGAATAGTGGACTTTTTGTGATGAGGTTAGGATTTTTTTGTATTCTTCAAAATATTTTTCTACATTTTCTAAACTTTCTACTATGAAGCATTATTTTGATTATTAGAAGATATAAAACTGTGCTATCTAACTGTTGCTTTATAATGAAGACAGAAAAATTTTTATTTGGCAAAAGGTTTAATGATATAATCAGAAAAATATTTAGTCATAGTAGTTAATTATTAAGATATTGCTTTCACAAAATGCCTTCCCTCTGTTGGAGAATCCAAAATATCCAACCATAGGTTTTTATTTATATCCATTTTGAGATATATATATATACACACACATTAGAGAACTCTGCAGAACTAAAAACTAATGACATAAAAGCATGTTCATTGACATGGAAGTATATTAATGATATTTCATTCAGTGAAAAGAAGTATGATTTTATTTTTCTAAGTAAAACATGAGGAGGATATATTAAAATGGTAGCAGTGATTTTTCTCCTAGATAACTGAATTATGGGCAATTTTGATTCTACTTTCTGTGTTTTATTAAGAATATTATTTCATATGTAACAAAATACTTTTAATATGTACTCTTCAGGTTCTTGGTGTAAGAGAGGAATTACTTGAATTGATAGGAATTAACTGTGGTTAAACACAGGGCCATAAGAAAACTAGGAAAGCCTAGCAGCCTTTTCACTGGGTCCTAGATCCTCCACAACCAGGATGTAAAATAAGCTTGAAAAAGTCAGTCAGTTTAAAGGCAACAGCCGAGCTTGAGGTATCAGCCTTCCGTCTGTTCCCTTGACATTTGCCTGCCATAGAGAGGTTATAACTGCTGAGGCTGGCCATACTGTGGTGTGGTGTACAGTGCTATTTGGTACTGTTCAGCCTGCAAGTCCTTGGAGGCATAAACCAGCCCTATGCCTGCTTTCAACTAATGTATCTGACTGCTTAATCAAATTGTTAATCAAATGTGAGAATGAAAACAAATGAGTCTCAGAAAGCAAGAATGCCTCAAGAGGATAACATTGACTGAGACTTTATGGTTCATATAGGTTGTCACTATGCATATAGCTTCCCATTAAGACTTTGCAGCCTTATTCAGCCCCTTCTGTATTCCATTCAACAATGTTTCATACACAAAGCCAATAATATTGGCTGAGCAACTTACTTGTGCCACAGACTATGCTAGATGCAGTGAAGTGCAAACACACGGCTTAGCTGTCTTTACTTAGAAATGTTGCTCTTATTATTATCGTGTATATACTTCTATGATTTTAACTTTATATTTATACCTGTATCCATATCTATACCTCTTATTTCCCTTCAAAGCTTTGAAGCTATTGTTCCATTTTATTTTGGCTCTCAGTACCATTGAAATGAAGTCTGATGTGTCTGTTTCTCATGTGTTTGTTGGTTCTGGAAGCTTTCAGAATTCTCTATCCACTGAATTCAGTAAAAATCTCAATGTATATCTTTCTCTCTCTCTCTTTTTTTTTTTTCTTGCTTAAAACTGGATGGACCTTTTCAATCTAAAACTTGTATCTTTCTTGAGAGTGGGAAGTTTCTTCTATGACTATTTAAAAAATTATTTTCCTACCTCCTTGAGCCTTATTTTGTATATCTGGAGGTTTTTTTATATTTTAAATTTCTGTCTTGTTTTCATCTTGGAAGATGTATTCAATCTTATCTTCTCTATCACAAATTTGGTCTTTAGGAATGTTTTCTCTATGATTCAGCAGTTTTGAATTTTTATTAAAAAGTCTATGACCTACTTTCCAAGAATATTTTCTTTTTCTTTGATTGCTTCTTTTTTGTATAGCAGTTTGTTTTAGTTTTATGGAGGCTGCTGCTGCTGCTGCTAAGTCGCTTCAGTCGTGTCCGACTCTGTGCGACCCCATAGACAGCAGCCCACCAGGTTCCCCCGTCCCTGGGATTCTCCAGGCAAGAACACTGGAGGCAGGTGTTGTCTCATCTTCTGACATTAATTTAGAATTATTTGTCTCCTTCAGTATCACTGTTTTCTCCAGAGTTAAGCGTTCTGTTTTTTTATTATGGTCCTTTTCTTTCATCAGTTCATTTTCTTCAGACTCTTGCTAACTCTGAGTTGTCCTTTAAAACTGATAAAGAATGAAGGAGTTTGATAATTTTGGGCACCTACTACTGTGCTTCTTCTGCAACTGGTTAGGTGAGTTCACACACATGGTCTCTCCCTGGACTGTTGGGGGCTAAATAAGGGCTTCCCTTTAGAGTGTGTGGGACATAAATAGAAGGTGAGTGCAGACCCCCAAGAGGATGAAGTTAGGTGTCTAGGGTTATGTCAGGTTTTGTTTGGTTCATCTCTGGCCCTCATACCCATACTGGGACTGTTTGTCAGGATGGTCTGTCACTTTATTTAGAAATATCCATGCTGTTCTGGAGCCTGTGCGCTCAGAATCATTTTTTGCTCTTGCTCTGTTCCTTATCACGGGAAAATTGACTCACAGGCTGTGTTTCCTGGGTCTCATCAAAAATGGTTCTGGCTGGGTTTGACCAATGGGACACAGAGGTGTCAGATGGGGACATGGAGGAGGGGGATGAAAAGCCTTTCTCCCCTTCCCTCAGCTTGCCTGTCTCAGGCAGTGTCTCCGGAAATAGCTTCTGCTTTCCCGGGACACGCCTTATCCAAGCCTCTACCTGGCGACCTGACCGTCTGCCATCAGGAACTCCACGACCACCCTGCTTCCTGCTTTTGCCCTCTATCCCTGCATGGCTTCTCAGCAACATAGTCCTGTGTGTGATCAATCATCTGCATGACATTTCCTCTAGTATAAATACTTTTTTTTTCTGACTCCCTGGTTGGAGCCTGCTTTAGGGTGAGGACAAATTCTGCAGCTGCACTGTCTTATGGGGATGATGAGAACCCTTAATCTAGACATATTGTAGACATTTAAGAAATTTAATGTCTTGATGGTGATTGCCTCATAGCCTGCCGCTCCTCTTATGATTGTGCACCCTCCATCAATCTGTTTTCTTATAGAAATCCTTTGAAAATTTTAGTCTCCTGAAAAGAACATTTCTTATTTTCATCACCTTTATTGATTTCTTCCTCTTTTCCCCCTCCTCCTTCTCCTCCCCTCCCCACCTCTCTCCCCCCTCCCTTTCTTCTCCTTCTGCTTCCCCATCTCCTTCTCCTTCTATTCCTCCATCTTCCCCTCTTTCTCTTCCTCCTTCCTTTTCTTCATCTTCTTCTTTCCACTGGTAGGATGCTTAGGGGCTCCCTTCATGGCTTCTAGATTCAAACCCTGGCTTCACAAAATACTGACTTTGTGACTTGGCAGAAGTTCCTTAACTTCTTTGTTCCTCAGTTTGTTCACCTGTAAAGTGGGAGTTGCTGAGGATTAAATGAGATACATGAAAAGAATACTTGAAACATAGTAGTTGCTCAATAGAAATAAGCTATTATTATTTTAGATGCTGTGATTTGTATTTTTAACATTTTAATCAGATTTTGGGAGGGAAGGTTGCTAAGTGTCTGAAGTATGAACTGGAAGGAAGCACACAGTCTGACTTTGAACTTTTAGAATCTTATTTGTGCATGTTAGTCACTCAGTCCTATCTGACTGTTTGCAACCCCATGGACTCTGGCCATGGAATTCTCCAGGCAAGAATACTGGAGTGGGTTGCCATTTCCTTCTCTAGGGGATCTTCCCGACCCAGGGATCAAACCCAGGTCTCCTGCATTGTGGGCAGATTCTTTACTACCTGAGCCACCAGACAAGTGCAGAGGAATGTTACTTAGAATATGATGAAACAGCATGTACAGAAGGATAAGTGAAAAAGAAATTGCATAAACTTGCTTTTGAGAAGGACAAGAAGACAGTGATTACAAACAGCAGCCTAACAGTTAACACTTGCATGTGGATGCAGAGTATCCTGGTCTCTAAGACTTGGTTTTCCTCCACCTCTACTTCTTTTCCAGTTGTATTGATATTTATGCACTGAACCTTTCTTTTTTAGGATGAGCTAAGGATTTTCTTTCCCAAGTGCAGTTTTAAATGCCTGGACTAATAATTCATATTGGAATAATACTTCCTTATAATCGTTTCTGTAATCTACTGAAATAAGCCTTCGTTTCAACAGGACATAGAGAACATAAAACAAAATGTTATGTTTTCCCTAAGCCTGAAAAAATTTTTGTTCTCATATTTGTAAAAAAATGGCATTGTAAAATTCCATAACATAGGTTAAGCTACTTACAATCCTTTGGAGTGTTTTTATATTTTAATATTCAACTTGCAATTTGGTTTTAATTTAATTGCAGGATTTAAGAGCAAAAGTTTCTTGAATGGATACCAGATTGATTATGTTACATTTCTTTCTAGAAAACTTGTCTTTCCATATAAGGGGATACATAGTCTTGAGTTTTTATTTAATTTCTCTCCATCTTTATCTTGATGGCAAGACTCTTCTTGGGGAGAAAGTGACAGAGAGATTTTGATAGTCCCCTGACCAGGATCCCAGATATATTTAATGTCTGTGTGATTCTGATTTTATTATAAAATTTCTCTATTATATAAAAAATACTTTCTTGCTAAGCATTTAATCAGCTACTACAAAAGTTATATTTCTTTGTTCCTTGTAATATATTTGAATCTTAAGTTGCAACGTTATTTCAAAACTGAAAGTAAGCTACAAGAAATGTACAAGGAAGCACTGTATTTTCAAATAAATGCAAAGTTCACATTGGATGTTGTAAAAGAAAAAAGACTTAAAGAAATTTGTTTTTTAACAGTGACTATTAAAAAGACGCTTACTCCTCAGAAGGAAGGTTATGACCAACCTAGATAGCATATTTAAAAGCAGAGACATTACTTTGCCAACAAAGGTCCATCTAGTCAAGGCTATGGTTTTTCCAGTAGTCATGTATGGATGTGAGAGTTGGGCAGTGAAGAAAGCTGAGCACCGAAGAATTGATGCTTTTGAACTGTGGTGTTGGAGAAGACTCTTGAGAGTCCCTTGGACTGCAAGAAGATCCAGCCAGTCCATCCTCAAGGAGATCAGTCCTGGGTGTTCATTGGAAGGACTGATGTTGAAGCTGAAACTCCAATACTTTGGCTACCTCATGTTAAGAGTTGACTCATTGGAAAAGACCCTAATGCTGGGAAGGATTGGGGGCAGGAGGAGAAGGGGACGACAGAGAATGAGATGGCTGGATGGCATCACCGACTCGATGGACATGGGTTTGGGTAAACTCTGAGAGTTGGTGATGGACAGGGAGGCCTGGCGTGCTGCAATTCATGGGGTCACAAAGAGTCAGACACGGCTGAGTGACTGAACTGAACTGAACTGATTTTAAAGTTACATTTTTAATATAATTTTTTAAAAGTTATATTTTACACATGAAGCATTCTCTAAATGATGTGCTTTTGGATTATGTCAATTGTCCTTTAAGTGAAAAAAGTGTATAAAGAAAGGTATACAATCTAGAGGCAACATGGAAAAAATCTGTATGAATTTCATGGTTTGCTGTTGTTTTTATTGCTGAATGTTTATTTAAAAATATCTATACGATGAGAAACCAGTGATTCCAGGTCCCATGGTATTACAGCTCTAGGACACTAAACATATCAAAATGCATTAATTATGCTTTAAAAAGTACTTTACAAAAGGCACTTTAAACTAAGGAGTAAAAGATTTGTGCATGGGAATAAACTTGACCAACTTTTTTTGGTTGTTGTTCTTTAAAAAATTCAAAACTTGCCAAAGTGTACATCTGTTTATTCTACAGTGATTATTAATCTGTTTCTCAGTTCAGCATCCCTTTGGGTTTATGCACATGTGGCAAATCTGTCTTTTTTCATGAGAATGAGTGAAAACTTAATCTCAGTAATCCAAAAACAACTCTAGAAGTTTTCTATTTATTTGTGTTCAAAAGCCACAGCAATTTTAGCTTCAATTCAAGAATCCAAGGAAAGAAAAGAACACACTGTGCCTAGGAAGTATTTGGGAGACCTTAGAAGTTTAGTGACCTATGCGCAACATTTCCAGTGCAGCAGGTCCTAACCACTATTGGGAGACACAGTGGAATGCCAGAAACTGAAAAACTGACAGAGTGATGATCCTTAAATTACTACTTCCATCTATTATAGTTGTCAATGCTATAAACAAATGTTTGATGGTAGTGAAATGAAAAATAAATTATTCTAAGTAGGTATAAGCCCTTCTTTTTGATCTGTCTACAAAATCAGTTTTTTTTAATGTGAAATTAACAAATAATATATTTTGCATATGACTGCATAGAGAGAAATATAAATAACTGCAGCAAAATATAATTTTTAACGCTTAATCTCAGCTGAATAAGACTAATGAAGTTTAATAAAGACCCTTCTATTCCTATACACAAAATGCCGATTACATCTATTCTTTTTGAAGAACAAGATCTCCAGAAACATTTACTTCAATAAAATGAGTTTGTTAAGCCTAGGTTCTAAATAGAAGACAATCCAGAGACTAAATAAACAAAAATGCTCAAGGACATAGTGTTTATAAAACAGTATATTATATATTTAATTGAAGGAAATAACTGATATTCCAGAAAGAGTTTTCAGGATTAAAGACAGTTGTAAAAAATAAAAATACATGTATGTCTACATACATATGGGCTTCCCAGGTGGTGCTAGTGGTGAAGAACCCACCTGCCAATGCAGGAGACATAAGAGACCCGGGTTTGATTCCTGAGTTGGGGATATCCTCTGGGGGTGGGCTTGGCAACCCACTCCCGTATCCTTGCTTAGAGAATCTCATGGACACAGGAGCCTGGTGGGCTATAGTCCAAAGGGTTGCAAAGAGTCAGACATGACTGAAGCAATAGCAGACACACACACACACACACACACACACACACACACACACACACACACACACATATATCAAGTTTTGAAAAATATGGTAATATGAGAGCCAATGTTGCTATATATATATAATACAATATAAACATAAACTTAACACAATGGAAATATGACAAAAATATGATATTTTCATCATGTGGAAATGGGACATAGAAGAAGATTCAGAACCTTAGGTCCTCTCCTATGCACACACACATGGCCCAGACACAAACACCTGCCATATTGAATAATTTCTACTTTCTGGATGACATCCTATCATAAAGAGTTATGTCTTTTTTTCCTCTTGCAATGTTTTCAATATTTCTTTCTTTTATACTCCCATTTTGAAATGTTCATTGTATTTATGTATCACCTGCACTATTATTTGCTTAACAGTTTTGCTTAAAATAACTTGCTTTTAAAGTGTAAGTTTATCAAAAGAGAAACCTCACTATCTCTACTAAACAGGTGGTACCACTTTTCATAAATAGACAACAGAAACAAAATAATGACAATTAGTTCTTGCTAGATGTGGTTGCCCACCAAGTGTTCTGAGCATGAAGCCTGCTCTCTCTGAGTTAAAACCTCAGGTATTAAAGACTGTCACCAAGCTGAGACCTTGTTTTTCCTAATAGTTTTAAAGGATTGAAGAAAAATGTAAAAGGAAATAACTTTCTTATTATAATTTTTAATATCAATGTTTTCCTGGTTAGAGTATCATCTGACATCAGTAGTCTCGCTTACTAGGTAAAATCATGTCAAATACCAATAGCATCGCTCTCTGTGAGAGGCACTGATGCTCCTCAGTGGCTACTGCTACTTCAGTTTCTATTTCTCTTGTTTTAGATGGCAGAATGAGGAGTGGGGTGCCTCAGCAAATGTGTTTTTCTACTTTCTTCAGTGGGAAGGGCATATAAATAATGCAGAGAGTGGGATAGTTAATCGGACAGAGATCAAAAGATTTTATTTATTAAAAACCTGCATCATTGGTGTAAGATTGGTAACTCCACGTATGAGATGTCATCAGTAATAGAACATCTCTTTTCTTTACTGCTCAATAATGCCGCCGAACTGGAAGACAAACATGAACTTGGGATTGGAAGCTAATAAATGAGACACTGTTTCTAAGAGGGTGAGAGCAGCAGAGTTAATGAATTACAGATGAGGTTGTTTACATGAGTGAGGACTGTTTGCTTTTCCTGACATCAGTTTTATCCTTTCCAGTAAGAGTAAGTTTGCTTGTGATGGAAATGGGGGAGGGAAATCAACATAGCTCTAAAACAATGTTTAATTTTTAAGAAAATATGTACATAGGAATGTTATTGCTAACTTTTTCTACTGCTGTAGAAAGGTTAATTTATAGTTTACTCTTAATGCTTGATGCCTGGTAGGAAATGTTTCTGAAACAATAGGATCTAGTTCAGGGACAGAGCTGGTATGGGCTTACGTGTGAGAGTGATGCCGTGTGTTTGTTTCACTTTTTATACATCTGAGAAAAAAAAATTAGAAATTATCAGGATAGTTACAGGGCTTAAATATCAGAGTAGGATTCTGCCTTCTTCTGCTTCATACTGTTAGAGTTGGCATGAGCCAGAAAGGGGCAGCTACTGAACTATAGCTCCTCTCACAGTTGGCTCTGAAAAACAGTGGTGAAAAGAAATCCCCAGAATAGACAAGACTTTAGGTGATCCATGTGGTTGCATGGAAGGAAGGATGGCCTGAGTGTAGATGTATCTGATTCATGAACTGTAGCTAATGGATTGATGGGATTGTCTTGTATTTGAAATGAACACATTTGGAAGGTTTGTTGCAAGAGGTCTAGAGATAAGGTATATAGACAGACCTCTTATATGGGGCACTGAGTGAAAAATATTTATGATCTACATACATGCTTACTATAGGGCTTCAAATTTGTGAAGGAGGATCTTAATAATTAGGTAGAAAACTTGATTCATCATGGATATCAGTCAGCTTCTTATTACTGGCACCCTGGTAACTGTTTCACACGTCCATTGTGAAATGGTCATGGCATCAAGTCTGGAAGTTCTGTGTGTATTCAACATGCACCTGCTCTCAGCAAGTCTGATCTGGCTTCTAGACTCTTAACTGACTGTCTAACCTGAATGCAGCAAAGGGCAACAGTGGGTTTCTGCACCTTCATGAAGGGAACAGCTGGCCACTACCTGCTCATCAGGGAGGAGTCAGCACTGGTCCACAAAGAGACAGTCATTCAAGAACACATTTTCTTTCCTTCCCTGCCTTCAGGGCTTCTGCTGGCATGTTGGTTCATGACTTACAG
Source organism: Okapia johnstoni (assembly GCA_024291935.2). NCBI lineage: Eukaryota > Metazoa > Chordata > Mammalia > Artiodactyla > Giraffidae > Okapia > Okapia johnstoni. The sequence continues at coordinate 45,699,502 of CM044323.1, forward strand.
ATTGCAGTATCCATAGCATCCTATAAAATATCAGGGGACTCATTTAATAGTGAAGAAAGTGTGGCATTGGATTCACGCCCATTGAATTCATTCTGATCTTACTTTGTGCCTCATGCTCCCAAAACAATGATCTTGACAAAACAGTGTAATGGTCTGGGGAAGGCTCAGTTGCAGTGTCAGATAGGAAAAAGTGCCCTGGGAGGTTTAGTACTGTTCTATGGAATGCAACTAATAGTCCTTAATCCAGAAGTTGGAATTTAGTTCCAACTATGTAGTTAGAAGATTCTCAGAAACCAAGGATGAAGGTGAGATTGGCCTTTACCATTGTTTTGACTAATGATCCACTGATTGAATTTTTTCATATTCTCCACATTGCTCTGGGGTCTCTGCATTTTAAATTTCTGGAGAGGACTGCTTTTATCAGAAGACAATCGCAGTTTTGATAAATTTGATGCTGCCTGGCCATTTTGGGTTCTAAATTCTTCTAAATTATTCATCCATCCTTGGAGTTCTGGCTGGGTTCAGGCGATGAAGAGCCCTAGCCCAAGAGTAGAAGGAGGAAGGAAGGTGAGGTCAAGGTATTGGTTTTCCCAGGCCCCTCCTATTAGTAGATTTAGGACCAGTTGGTCTTTCCTCTTCATCTTATATTTGAGAAACTTGAACTGAGAGGTGACATAATTTACCCAGAGGAATAATTTTAAAAGATTTTTTATTAGATCAAGCCTCAGGTAGAATCTGAGTTAGGCCAGAGCTTGTAAACTGAAATGACATCCTGTGCCATCAAATGTCAAACAGGTGAGGGAAGGTGGCTTGATAAATAGCAGCATGAATATCACATGAATCATTGAGAACTATAGAGGGCGTTGCGCTTCCCAGGTGGTGCTAGAGGTAAAGAATCCACCTGCATATGCAGGAGACATAAGAGATGCAGGTTCAATCTCTGAGTCAGGAAGATCCCCTGGAGGAGGGCATGGCAACCCACTCCAGTATTCTTGCCTGGAGAATCTCCATGGACAGAGGAACCTCCCGAGCTACAGTCCATAGGATTGCAAAGAGTCGGACATGACTGAAATGACTTAGCATGCATTCACGTAGAGGGCATTATCTTCAACCCAAATACAGCACCTTCTGCTTAGCATTAGTCAATTGCCATAACTTTGGGAATGCAGGGGCCACTGGTGCCATGTTGAGTTTTTGCGAGAAGCTCCAAATCCAGATTTTTAATTGACTTAACAATATTATATTCTTTTCAGATGTACAACAAAGTAATTCAATATTTTTATACATTGCAAAATGATCACCTCATTAAATCTAGTTACTGTCTGTCACCATACAAAGTTATTACAATATTATTGGCTATATTCCCTGTGCTGTATGTACATCTCTGGGACTTATTTATAACTAGTTCATACCTCTTAATCTCTCTCACCTATTTCTCTCATCCACCCAGTGCTTTCCTCTCTGGCGGTCACTGGTTTGTTCTCTGTGAGTCTGTGTCTGTTTTGTTATATTTTAAAAAAAATAAGTTAGAGTTTATTTGCAATATTATATTAGTGTATAGCATTGTGATTCAATATTTTTATAGATTAGACTCCATTAAAAGTTACTGCAAGATAATGTCTATGATTTCCTGTTCTACATAATACATACTTGTTACTTATTTTATTCATAGTAGTTTGTGTATCTTAATTCCATCTCTCTAACCTCCCTTATCCTTTCCCTCTCCCCTTTGGTAACCACTAGTTTGTTTTCTATATCTGTAAGTCTGTTTCTGTTTTTCATATACATTGGTTTGTATTAATTTTAGATTTCGTATTTAAGTGATATCATACAGTATTTGTCTTTATTTTATTGTGAGTGGATGTTGCATTTTGTCAGATGTTTTCACTGTATCTCTTGCGATGATAATGTGATTTTATCCTTCCTTTTGTTCATGTGATATATCACATAGATTGATTTGTGAATTTGCACCATCCTTGTATCCCTGGAATAAATCATCCTACTTGCTCATGGTGTGTGATCATTTTTATATATTGTTTGAATCAGTTTGCTACTATTTTCTGGAGGATTTTTGCACCTATAAGACATAATGGCCTATAATCTTATTTTTTGGTACTGTTTTTATCTGGTCTTTGGATCAAGGTAATGGTGGCCTCAGAGTAAATTTGGGAGTGTTCTGTCCTCTTAGATTTTTTAGAACTATTTGAGAATGATAGGTATTAGTTTCACTTTATATGTTTTGTATAATTCCCTTATGAATTTGTCTAGTCTTGGACTTTTCTTTGCTGAGAATTTTTTAATTATAAATTTAATTATATTGCTAGTAAACAGCATATGAAAATTTGGTGTTCATATGCAAGTTTTTACTTTGTGACAAAACCAAAATTTATCATAATAGAAACTTTGAGCAATAATTTTATTTTTTGAAAATAAAATGTGCCATATTTTTTTTACATCATAATAATATTTATATGTATGTTTTATTTTATTTTGTTGCTTGTTTAGTTTACACACCAGTTTTTCATTAGAGGCCATGTTGCTGAGTTAGACCCTCTTTTGAGTACTCCTTCAAAACTACTTCCATATTGGGCTTTCATTGCAATGTTATGTGAATGTGCTGTTTTATGCAGATATGTTGTGGGAAAGGTAAAGTCATGCACACTTTATAAAATTCAGCTACCCTTAATTAGGTTGATTAATAATTACTAATTGCTTCTCTTTGGAAGTCTCACTTTCCCTTTTTTTTCCAAAATAAACTAAGAGTTGTGATTGTTGCTCTTCATTTTTACTTGTCAAGAGACGTTTTGAAAAATAAGACCTTTCTTTTCATTAAGATATTTTATTTTCTCAGCCACAAAGTAATGAGGTCTGAATTTGTATAATAGAAATTTTAATCCAGAGTAAACACTGTGTGGTATGAGTTTATATAGTATAAATATTTGATATAGGATAAAGACTGGGCTTCTCTGGTGGCTTAGTGATAAAGAATCCACCTGTTAATGCAGGAGACACGGGTTCAATCCCTGGGTCTGGAAAATCCCCTGGAGAAGGAAATGGCTACCCACTCCAGTATTCTTGCTTAGGAAATTCCATGGACAGAGGAGTCTGGCAGGCCACAGTGCATGGCGTTGCAAAAGAGTCGGACACAACTTAGCGACTAAACAGCAACAAAAGATTGAATAGTTTTTATTCATTCAATGAATATTTATTGCATACATAATTTGTACAGTTTCTCTTTTAAGTATTTTCTATATATCTGTGAATAAAATCTACCGTTGTGAAACTTATATTTTGGTCAAGATAAACACAAAAGAAATAATTTATGTGTATGGACAAATTCCATTGTTGAATGTCTGGATTTTATTGTCTTCCTTCAAAGAGTGCTTGTGGATCAGCTTCATTTTTCCAAGCCTAGTTTTAAGTTTTGTTAGGGAAGGTATAGCAGAGAAGGCAATGGCACCCCACTCCAGTACTCTTGCCTGGAAAATCCCATGGATGGAGGAGCCTGGTAGGCTGCAGTCCATGGGGTCGCTAAGAGTTGGACATGACTGAGCGACTTCACTTTCACTTTTCACTTTCATGCATTGGAGAAGGAAATGGCAACCCACTCCAGCGTTCTTTCCTGGAGAATCCCACGGACAGCGGAGCCTGGTGGACTGCCGTCTATGGGGTCGCATAGAGTCGGACACGACTGAAGCGATAAGTGGAACATGTATCCCTTGTGACCCTTCTTATTTAGGGTTTCCCTTTCTCTGTCCAAGCCTGTTGCCTGTTTCCCTCTCTCTCTTTTCTCTCTGTCTCTCACACACACATGTATATGCATTTAGTAATTTTGAACAACAGGAGATAACATAAGTCTGTTTTCCCCACTCTCAATGCACTCTCTTCAAATCTACCCTTGTATAAGTGAAAGCTAGAATATAAGAGGAGGCATAATAATCAGTTTAAAAATTCATCCTGTTCAGTATTTCTTCTCTGATAGACAGTGCAGTTGGCTTTCTGACAGATGAACATTAAAATATAAGGTAAATTTCCAGACATCTTATAGCATTTAAATGACTTGTCATGGACTGCTGCTGCTGCTGCTGTTAAGTCACTTCAGTCATGTCCGACTCTGTGCGACCCCATAGACGGCAGCCCACCAGGCTCCCCCGTCCCTGGGATTCTCCAGGCAAGAACACTGGAGTGGGTTGCTACTTCCTTCTCCAGTGCGCGAAAGTGAAAAGTGAAAGTGAAGTCGCTCAGTCGTGTCCGACTCTTAACGACCCCATGGACTGAAGCCTGCCAGGCTCCTCCGTCCGTGGGATTTTCCAGGCAAGAGTACTGGAGTGGGGTGCCATTGCCTTCTCCTGTCATGGACTATCACCACTAAATTGCTAAGCATTTCTTATATCTATTTTGTAATTAATCAATACATTAAATTTGTGCTTAATTAATTGTTGAAACATTGAAAATGTTTAAGATGATATACCTCTCCCCCATAGGCACTCAATTCTTTTCATTGGAGGCAATCACTGTTACTTATTCTGTAGGTGTAATTTTCTAGAAATCATAAATACAAACCTATACAGATATATGCCCATATATAATCATTTATGGGAAAGTGAATAATGTGTGTAAATATATACATACTTTTTTATACAATGCTTTTCTCAAAATATATTAATACAATTGTTTTGACAAATGCACACATGCAGGCATTTGCATAGTATTCTTTTATATGGATATATCTTGATTGATTTAGCTAGTCCATATTTATGAGCTTTAGTTTATTTCAACTGTTTAACTATTATCAATATTGGTGTGGTAAGTACTCATATACAAAATTCAGTTTTGACATGCATGTATATAAAATGAATTTTAAAAGTGTGATTATTGTTATGATTGATATGCCAAATTGCCACCCACAGATACTGCATCAGTTTACATACTAATAAAAAATGCATGAGAGTGCTTGTCTTCTCATGCCTTTGTAATGCAATGTACAAGCTTTTTGATATTTGGAATCAAGTAGGTAAAAAATGAGTTATCTTTTTTTTAGTTTTAATTTTCATGCCTCTGTTTTTGTAAATGAAATTGAGCATATTTTCCTATGTTTAAGAGCTGTTCCAATTTCTGATCTCTGAATAGTTTGTCCGCTGATGCTCCTGCTGTTGGGTTGTTGATTTATTTGTAGGACTTTCTAGTTTAGTAAATTACTTATTTTTTGTGATGTGTGTTGCAAAGATTTTCCGTATTTTTTTTCATATGTATTTCACTATTGAAAATTGCGTTTTTTTGCCATGCAGATATTTCTAACTTTTAAATAGTTGAAATTATCAGTCATTTCTTTTATGGCTTCTGGGTTTTGTAACACACTTAGAAAGACCTTTACTACTCTAAGTTTATAAATAAATTTTCTCACATTGTACGTGGTTACAGTTTTCACATTTAAAATCTCAGTCTTGTTGTTCAGTCACTCAGTCATGTCTGACTCTTTGTGACCCCATGGACTAAAACACACCCGGCTTCCCTGTCCTTCACCATTTCCTGGAGGTGGCTCAAACTCATGTCCTTTGAGTTGGTGATGCCATCCAAACATCTCATCCTCTGTTGTCCCCTTCTCCTCCCACCTTCAATTTTTCCCAGCACCAGGGTCTTTTCTAATAAGTCAGCTCTTCACATCAGGTGGCCAAAGTATTGGGGTTTCAGCTTCAGTATCGGTCCTTCCAATGAATATTCAGGACTGATTTCCTTTAGCATTGACTGGTTTGATCTCCTTGCAGTCCAGTGGACTCTTCAAAGTCTTCTCCAATACCACAGTTCGAAGGCATCAGTTTTTTGGCTGTCAACTTTCTTTATGGTCCAGCTCTCACATCCGTACATTTTCAGTCAATCTTCTTTCCTCACCTCAAGCCCTTACGTGAGGCAACCACTTACTGCTTTCTGTCTTTATGGTTTTGCTTTTTATAGAATTAATGTGAATGAAATTATATAGTACATAATCTTTTGTGTCTGACTTCTCTCACTGACATTTGTTTGTTTTTAATATTCATTCATTCTGTTATATAATAGTTATTTACTTTTTATTGCTGAGTAGTGCTCCATTTTGTGGACGGATATGCCACATTTTGTTCATATGTTTACTAGTTGCTGGACTAATTGGGTTGCTTCCAGTTTTATGCTGTTGTGAATTAAGCTGCTCTACTATGAACATTCAATTGCTATTCTTTATTTGGACACAAGGTTTTGTTTTTCTTGGGTAAAATCTTAGAATTGAGGTGTTGGGTTGTATGATAAATGTATATTTAAGTTTGAATAAAATTGCTAAAATGTTTTCCAAATGTGGCTACATTATTTTGATTTCTACCAGTAATATATGAGTGTTCCAGTTTTTCTACATCCTCATCAACACTTGGTATTGTCAGCCTTTTAAATTTTAGCCAGTCTAGTGAGTATGTAGTGGTATTTCACTGTGGTTCTAATTTGTATTTCCCTAATGACTGATTATGTTCAGCATCTTTGATTTGTTTATGTTCACTTCTTAAGTTATAAGAGTTTATGTATTCTGGATATAGTTCTTTATTGTAGTTTTCTCCTATTTTCTGCCTTGCTTTTTCATTTTCTTAACAGTGTCTTTTGAAGAACTAAAGTTTATAATTTTTATTAATCTAAAACCAAGAAATAGTTGCCTAACCTACAAACACAGAGATTTTCTTAAGTTTCTTTCTAGAGAAAGTTTATGATTAGGTCTACTTCTTTTTTAGTTTATTCTTTTACATATGATGGAAGGTTAGGGTAAAATTTCTGGGGTATAGGTTTTGTATATATGGACATCCAATTTTTCCAGCACTATTTTTGAAAATACAGTCTTTTCTTCATTGAATTACTTGGAACTTTTGAGGAAAATTAATTAATTATATATGGGTGGGTCTGTTTCTGGGTTCTTCATTGCATCTCATTTGTCTTTTTCTGTTCTTATCCAAGTAAAACACAATTTTGATTATTGTAACTTTATAATAAGTCTTGAAATTAGTGTGTGTTCCCCAGATTTATTTTTTGAAATTATTTTGGCCACTCCAGTTCCTCTGCTTTTCATATAAATTTTAGAATCAACTTATTAATATCATGAGAAAAGTTTAGCTGTACATTACTGGGAATATATGTATAGATCAATTTGATTAGGACTGCATTCAGAGGTCAATTTGGAGAGAAATGACATCTTAACATATTGGTCCTTTTAACTGTAAACTTGTCATGTCCTTATATTTTTAGGTGCTCTCTAATTTCTCTCAGTGTTGTTTTATGGTTTTCAACATGCAATTTTCACACACTTTATTCAATTTGTTTTAAATATTTATATTTTGGATTGTTATTAAAAATGGAATTAGAAAATTTCAATCTAAGATTGCTTGTTGCTGGCATAAAGAAACACAGCCTATACTTGTGTAACCCAACCCTGCCAAACTCCTGATTTTGTTCTAGTATTTCTTTTTGGTAGATTTATTAAAATTTTCTACATAGAAGATAATGTTGTCTGTAAAGTTTCACCTCTTCCATTCCAATATGTGTGTCTTTTTTTTTTTATTACCTTACTGTTGTTCACTATATCTAGAGTACATTGGTGCATAGATGAGGTAAGAAGGGACATTCTTTCATTGTTTCTGATTTAGGTAGAAAACATTCAATTTATCCCAGTAAGATAAGATGTCAGCTACAAGTCCTTTGTAGATGTCTCCTATGAGGTTGAGTTTCTATTCCTAGTGTACTGACAGTTTTTTCATGATTGGATATTGAATTTTATTATAAACACTTTTCCTTCATCTGTCTAGATGATCATATACATGTTTTTATTAAATGGTGAGTTACGTTGCTTGACTTTTGAATACTACAGTACTTTTTCCAAGATAAAACACAATTCAATGTAATATATTGTCTTTTGTGTAAATTTCTGGATTCTAATTGTTTCAAACTTTTAAAGAATTTTTTTTGCTTATGTTCATGAGGGATATTTATCCATAGTTTACTTGCAATGTCTACCTGCATTTGGTATCAGGGTAACATTGACCACATAAAATGAGTAAGGTAGTATTTATTCCTCTTCTGTTTTCTGGAAGATTGAAAATATACTTGGCATTACTCTTCTCTAAATGTTTGGGAGAATTTATCAGTTAAAGCATTTGGACCTAGATTTATAATTGTGGGAAATTTTTAAAATTTGAATTACACTTGTTTGGTAGATACAGGGACATTTATCCAGATTATTAATTTCCACTTGAATGAGCTTTGGCAGTTTTTGTCTTTCAGGCCACTTTTAATAGAGTTTTTCACAATGCTAATTATAATATTAATGTTTGTAAGATCTCTGTAGTGATATTTGTCTTTTATTTCTGATGTTAGAAATTTTTATTTTTCTCTTTTTTAATCAATCTGGATACAAGCTTATGAACGTTACGGATATTTTTAAAGATCTTTTTTTAAATTCATTGCTTTTTTTTTTTTTCTGTTTTTAAAACTGATTCGAATGTATTCTTTTTAATGGCTGAGTAATATTCCATTGTGTATATGTACCACAGCTTCCTTATCCATTCGTCTGCTGATGGGCATCTAGGCTGCTTCCATGCCCTTGCTATTATAAACAGTGCTGTGATGAACATTGGAGTACACGTGTCTGTTTCAATTCTGGTTTCCTCAGTGTGTATGTCCAGCAGTGGGATTGCTGGGTCATATGGCAGTTCTATTTCCAGTTCTATTTTTTTGAGGAATCTCTCCACTGTTCTCCATTGTGGCTGTACTAGTTTGCATTCCCACCAACAGTGTAAGAGGGTTCCCTTTTCTCCACACCCACTCCAGCATTTATTGCTTGTAGACTATTGGATAGCAGCCATTCTGATGGGCGTGAAATGGTACCTCAATGTGGTTTTGATTTGCATTTCTCTGATAATAGGCAAACCATTCAATATCATGGTAATCCATGTCTGTGCCCTGACCAGCAACCTGAATAAGCTGAACTTGAATGGTTTTATGAAGACCTACAAGACCTTTTAGAACTAACACCGAAAAAAGATGTCATTTTCATTATAGGGGACTGGAATGCAAAAGTAGGAAGTCAGGAAACACCTGGAGTAACAGGCAAATTTGGCCTTGGAGTACAGAATGAAGCAGGGCAAAGGCTAATAGAGTTTTGCTGAGAAAACGCACTGGTCATAGCGAACACCCTCTTCCAACAACACAAGAGAAGAATTTACACATGGAAATCACCAGATGGTCAACTGAAATCAGACTGATTATGTTCTTTTCAGCCAAAGATGGAGAAACTCTATACAGTTAGCAAAAACAAGACCGGGAACAGACTGTGGTTCAGATCATGAACTGCTTATTGCCAAATTCAGACTTAAATTGAAGAAGGTGGGGAAAACCACTAGACTCTTCAGGTATGACCTAAATCAATCCCTTATGATTATACAGTGGAAGTGACAAATAAATTTAAGGGACTAGATCTGGTAGACAGAGTGCCTGATGAACTATGGATAGAGGTTCGTGACATTGTACAGGAGACAGGGATCAAGACCATCCCCATGGAAAAAAAATGCAAAAAAGCAAAATGGCTGTCTGAAGAGGCCTTACAGATAGCTGGGAAGAGAAGAGAAGTGAAAAGCAAAGGAGAAAAGGAAAGATATTCCCATCTGAATGCAGAGTTCCAAAAAATAGCAAGGAGAGATAAGAAAGCCTTCCTCTGCAATCAATGCAAAGAAATAGAGGAAAACAACAGATTGGGAAAGACTAGAGATCTCTTCAAGAAAATTAGAGATACCAAGGGAACATTTCATGCAAAGATAGGCTCGATAAAGGACAGAAATGGTATGGACCTAACAGAAGCAGAAGATATTAAGAAGAGGTGGCAAGAATACACAGAAGAACTGTACAAAAAAGATCTTCATGACCCAGATAATCACGATGGTGTGATCACTCACCTAGAGCCAGACGTCCTGGAATGTGAAGTCAAGTGGGCCTTAGGAAGCATCACTATGAACAAAGATAGTGGAGGTGATGGAATTCCAGTTGAGCTATTTCAAATCCTGAAAGATGATGCTGTGAAAGTGCTGCACTCTATGCCAGCAAATCTGGAAAACTCATCAGTGGCCACAGGAATAGAAAAGGTCAGTTTTCATTCCAATCCCAAAGAAAGGCAATGCCAAAGAATGCTTGACCTACTGCACAATTGCACTCATCTCACATGCTGTAAAGTAATGCTTAAAATTCTCCAAGCCAGGCTTCAGCAGTACATGCACCATGAACTTCCAGATGTTCAAGCTAGTTTTAGAAAAGGCAGAGGAACCAGACATGAAATTGCCAACATCTGCTGGATCATCAAAAAAGCAAGAGAGTTCCAGAAAAACTTCTATTTCTGCTTTATTGACTACGCCAAATACTTTGACTGTGTGGATCACAATAAACTGTGGAAAATTCTTAAAGAGATGGGAATACCAGGCCATCTGACCTGTCTCTTGAGAAACCTGTGTGCATGTCAGGAAGCAACAGTTAAAACTGGACATGGAACAACAGACTGCTACCAAATAGGAAAAGGAGTACGTCAAGGCTGTATATTGTCACCCTGCTTATTTAACTTCTATGCAGAGTACATCATGAGAAATGCTGGGCTGGAATAAACACAAGCTGGAATCCAGGTTGCTGGGAGAACTATCAATAACCTCAGATATGAAGATAACACCACCCTTATGGCAGAAAAGGAAGAAGAACTGAAGAGAGTCTTAATGAAAGTGAAAGAGGAGAGTGAAAATGTTGGCTTAAAACTCAACATTCAGGAAACTAAGATCATGGCATCTGGTCCCATCACTTCATGGCAAGGAAATGGGAAAAAATGGAAACAGTGACAGACTTTATTTTTTGGGGCTCCAAAATCACTGCAGATGGTGATTGCAGCTATGAAATTAAAAGACCCTTGCTTCCTGGAGGAAAAGTTATGACAAACCTAGGTAGCCTATTAAAAAGCAGAGATATAACTTTGGCAACAAAGGTTCTTCTAGTCAAAGCCAAGGTTTTTCCAGTAGTTATGTATGGATGTGAGAGTTAATGTATAAAGAAAGCTGAGCACCGAAAAATTGTTGCTTTTGAACTGTGGTGTTGGAGAAGACCCTTGAAAGACAGCAGGGAGATCTGACCAGTTCATTCTAATGGAAATCGATCCTGAATATTCATTGGAAGGACTGATGTTGAAGCTGAAACTCGAATACTTTGGCCACCTGATGCAAAAAACTGACTCATTTGAAAAGACCCTGATGCTGGGAAAGATTGAAGGCAGGAGGAGAAGGAGATGACAGAGGATGAGATGGTTGGATGGTATCACCGACTCAATGGATATGAGTTTAAGTCGACTTCAGGAGTTGGTGATGGACAGGGAGGCCTTGAATGCTGCAGTCCATGAGGTTGCAAAGAGTCAGACATGACTGAGCGATTGAACTAAACTGAACTGAATTTTGGGCCTTTGACACTAATGGATGTCGTTTCCTTAAGAATCTCTTTAGTTACCCTGAAATGTATAAATAATGAAAATGAAAGATGAAAAAATTCTGATGCAGATCAATTAATTACAAAATATGCCCTAGTGTTTTCAAAATTATGGTTCAAAGAGACATAGTTCAGTACACTGAGAATATTGAAACATATTTAGAGAAATGTTCAAATGTAGAATAGTTTAATATATAGCCATACGTATTCCCTGTTCTGTGTTTACTTGTATTACCATATAAAAACGTGTGAGCATCAAGCAAGAATGGAAATTCCAAGATATCAATTCAAAATAATGTAGTGATTTTGTTGATTCTGAAGGGATTTAAAGAAGACATATTTTCATTGTTTCTTTTGAAATACTAGGAATGACATTAATGGATACTCTCTGGCTAATTTGATAGCAAATATACGTGATAGAATTTCAGTAGAACAAAAGTTGAAGGAAAGAATTTAGAAAATTAGAATTTAGTCATTTTAGAGTTCATGTTTCCTTATGCTGAAATATCAAGTTGTCTGATTATCCTGAGGTCAGTTTCCCTGGATCAGAACCCAAATTGGAGATTATTATGTAAATGAAGGTGTAGGGTTTTTTTTTTTTTTTTGAGAATATGCTTTCAGAAAATAAGGAAGTGATGAAATCTGAATAGAACATAGTAGATGAAGAAGATATGAAAATATGTGCTCTTAGCAGAAGTCTATGGGTCAGCCTGATCCTATGGGGCACTCTAGAGTATGAATGGAACTTCAGAGTTGTTCCATTTGGACAAGTTGGATTTCCTTCACCTGCATCATTTATTGGCAGGTGAGCTAAGCTCCTTCCCCAGGTAGGTGGGAGCTTTCATAACCACAAAGGCATCTCTGGCCTGGTCCAGCACAATTCCTGTCTGGAGAAGGGAGCTGTGGTTGTTGTTGTTCAGGCGCTAAGTCATGTCCAACTCTTTGCAACCCTTGCAGCACGCCAGGCTCCTCTGTCCTCCATTAGCTCCTGGAGTTTGCTCAGATTCATGTCCATTGAGTTGGCATGTTATCTGTCCATCTCGTCATCATCTGCCGCCCCTTTCTTTTGCCTTCCAGCAAGGTGTGTCTTTTCCAGCAGCTGTGTGCAATTGTAGACAAAACTTTCAGCAGGTGGAGGATGGTTACACTGGCAAGTCAGGGATCTGGGAAAGGAATTAATGGCATCTACTGCAGTTGTAAGTCCAAATGCTTGGTCAGATAATTTATTTTCTATATTTCTAATATTCTTTTAGCCCTATATCTCATGTTTCTTACAGCTAAAGGCATTTCCTATTTGTTTATTACTCTTTCAAACAATTAATAGTTCTTATTCTTTAAAAAGAATGTCTACATTTCAAGATATCTGTATCATGTTTTTGAATATTCACTTCAGCACAATATCTAGTTGTCAGTTCATTAATTGCCTACTATTGCTTAATGAATAGTAGGCAATTAATGAAGTAAATTTAAGCTTTACCAATGACTTACTAATTCATCAAAAATGTATGGTGTGAGAGTCCTTAGGTTTTTCTAAGAAAGCATTTATTTTTTAGCTTATCTGTGAGACCAGCGGTTCCCTTACTAAAGAACTTTGGAATAAGTGCAGATATGATCTCTTTCACAAAGGATGCATAATGGATTATATCTGTTAGTAAAACTGGCATATTATATAACATGTTCTGTTTTATTTTCTTACCTAGCAAGCCAGCCATTTAATAACTAATACTAACTACTGCCTAATAACTACTCTGAATTGATGGTCACATTGAATTTTTATGGAAACACATTCTGGTTTTTGTAAAAGATTTTCCCCTCCTTATTGCAGTTTATGTTCATTTTAGATGATTTAGGAAAAAAGTCTGTTCTTTAGTGCTCAAGGAATATCAGCAAAAATAACTTAGTTTGGACAGCTTTATTAATTAATTTCCTTTTGCTGGAGGTAATCAGAAACCCTGAAAATATCAAAGCGAAATTAAATCTGTTATACTTCATTAAAGGTAGTATGAAGCCATACATTGGTATGATGGCTTCCAAGTTCCCATTGTCAACACTAGGATTCAAGCCCATTGAACCTTTTCCTGGTTTCCTGGTTAAATTCAGAATAAGTTTATACATGTCCCATAATCTTTAAGATTTTTCTTCCTTTTTCTCTTTATGTCTTTGTAAGAAAAAGAAACCTTAGCCAAAAGGGAGGAAAATAGTGTAATTTAGTAAAACATTATACCTTTTGTTATTGTATTGAAGTTATAAAACACATGAATCATATATCTTATAAATAAGTATATGATGACATTACCAAGCCAAATATTTCCAGGCTGTTGTCATGGTAACCCAAATATCATGGTAACCAAAATCCTTCTTATTAGATTATGTCATAATTATGAAAGAAAGCATCACTGTACTGCCACTGGTGGAGGCAGCACTGCCCCTGGGCCTCAGCATCAGGTATAGGGACTAGGCCCATTGCTTCCGACCCTTTCTCTGATTGATGATACAGGAGTGGGCCTCATCTATACTGCCAGGATGGTTTCTTGGTACTTTAATGAACTTCTTCTCCCTTGGATAGGAGCCTCATTGCTCTTGAGGGTAATACAGTGTCATTATTATTGTATACACATATTTTACTGCCAAGCAACCATTAGGAATTTGCAGCCCATGTTCTGCTGCATTTATTTTGCTCATTGTGCATTTACTCTCACCTCCATGTACTGTGGGAAGACTTTGTCTAATTACATTTTATTTATGGTGAAAGAGGTTTTTTATTAGACACGACAAAGGAAGTAACCAGCACTGGGCACACAGCAGTTCACCATGTAAAGCTTTTGCCACCTGACAGTTATACATGAACTTTGTTGGCGTGTGATAGTAAAATGCATGAAGCTTCTGAGATATCATCTCGATTTAAGTTTATAAACCTTGTGCATTTATCCTGAATGCAAACTAACTTCTAGTCTTGGTAAAAGAAAGCTGAATAATTTTTATCTAATATTTGTCTGTTTGATTATCTGACATTTCTTCTTTAGGGCTAGCCATGACACTGAACTTGAAGTGACACTTAGTTCTGGTCTTTTGGCAAAGCAGCAAACTCTCCATCCCCCACTGGCTAGGAGTCCCTTTTTTGATATTGTCAATTCAAAAACTGTAAGCATTGCAAAATACGGGCCTGGTCTTTTTATTTCTTTGTCTCTACACCAATATCTAGTATGTTGTTAGCTGTTTATACCAACCAGCTTTTGGTTGAACTGAAGTGATGTAGAGAAGTATGCTTTATTGCTCTATTACAGTGTTTATATTATTAGAATGTTGGGATAAGTTAATTAAAATATATTATATTAAAAGTCAGAACATTAAAGTTCAAAAATCCAAACACTTGCTAAGACTAATGGAAGAAACATTCTGAGTCCAAGTGCACTTTCACCCTCTGACTCCTGAGACCATGATGTTGTGTCACAAATTAATTTTTATTGTTATTTCAGTTAATATTAGTCATGATGTATCCTTTCTCAAACTCATAACTTATATCTAAAGGTTGCATATTTTCTGTACCAGTATGCTTGTGTATGAATGCACTTTCATGCTTATGTATGGAAGTGTCTACTGATATGTAAATATCAACATACAAACTTCAAAGGCCACTGAATTAAAACATTTTAAAGAAGCTTTTTGTAAACTGATATGGATTACAATTAGCAGTTAGTTAGTTCTTTCTAAAAGAAAGCTTCATTAAAATTGCAGGAGAGACTGCTGATTTTCACAACACCAGTCAAAGAATAAGAAGACACAACTGGTGAACTGAATTTTGTTCTCTTGAGGTTAACACTATCATTTTGTTGAACAGTTTCTGACAGTTTGGCATTTCTACACTCCTTTGGTATAAAGAAAAGGAAATAACTAATATCTTAATTCCTAGACGTCAGCTCTTTTAGACAAAACAGATCTTTAATGCATGTTTTCCAGATGCATGTCACAGCCAGTTACTTCTGAAGAGTCAGAGCACACACTACATCTCTGGAAATAATGCTGAAGCCAGTAGTTTACAAGTCTGGGAATCCAGGCTTGTAGTAATACATGCTGACTGGCCTGGAAGTCGTTTATAAAATAATATTTGTTTTATTGAAATTAATTCAAATTTGGTTGTCAGCAATTTTATCATTTTTATCTAATTAGTTTTTAATAACTTTAGTTATCATAGTAATGGCCCACTTGGACCATGAACCGTAAAAGACATCAGATCTTTTGACTTAAAAACATAAATACTACTCTGACTTCAGAGTTGGGTCTGGAAATTGAATGTGTAATTATATGATCAAAAATTAGCATAAAATTAGCTGAAGCTCTTTTGAAATTGGAGAAAATTGCCTCCACTAGGCTAGGATGGTGGCTGACAAAGGAACTGAGCCAAAGTAACCAGTTGCATGCTCCTGTTATAAGCTCACTTAGTCCCTCCATGTTGATGCTTCCTCTCTTGATGGTGGTTCTTTGTCTTGGCCTACTGGCTAAACCGTAGAGACTGCATGGTAGAAACATGACCCATCTACTGAACTGCTCACAAATTCTGAGTTTCTTCTCTTCAGATGTGCTTTATGTGTTTTCTACTTTGAGGTTTTAGTTATTATTTTCTAACTTTCTATTTTGTAATAATTACAGATTCATGGGAAGTAATAAAAATGTACATGGAGGTCCCACATACCTTTCAGCCAGTTTCCTCCAATGATAACATCTTGCTTAAGTATAGTAGAATATAAAAAACCAGGGAATTAACATTGGCACAATCCACAGAGCTTATTCAGATTTCATCAGTTTGACATACATTTGTGAATGTGTGTGTGTGTGTGTGTGTGTATGCATGCGTATGTGTAGTTCTATGCAATATTATCACTTGTTTAGATTTCTGTAAGCACCATGATGGGCTTCCCTGGTGGCTCAGAGGGTAAAGAATCCTGCAATGCGGGAGACCTGTGTTCCATCCCTGGGTTGGGAAGATCCCCTGGAGGAGGGCATGGCAACCCACTCTAGTATTTTTGCCTGGAGAATCCCCATGGACAGTGGAGCCTGACAGGCTACAGTTCATGGAGTCACAAAGAGTTGGACACAACTGAGTGACTAAGCACACAGCACAAGCACCATGACAACAGGATATAAAACTGTTCCATCATCAGAAAGCTTGCTCATGCAGCATTTATAAGCATATCTATCTTCCTTCTTTCTACCTCTAACACTTGGCAATCCCTAATCCATTCTACATGTTTATAAGTATGTTATTTCAAGAATGATATGAGTGGAATCATTTATTGTGTAACTTGGTGAGATTGGCTTTTCCATTCAGTGTAACACCATTGATATCAAACCAGGTTGTCATGGTTTCAGTGATGGGTTCTTTTTTATTGTTGAGGGGCAATCCATGGTGTGGAGGCACCACAGTTTGTTTAGCCAGTTACTCATTGAAAGGTATCTGGGTTGTTTCTAATTTTGGCTGTTACAAATACAGCTGCTTTCAACATTCAAGGACAGGCTTTTTTGTGAGCATAACTTCTGTTGTCAAATCTAAGAATTTTTTGCCTATTTCTAAGTTCCAAAGATTTTCTTCTTTGTCATTTTCTAAAAGTTTTATAGTTTTATGTTTTAAGCCCGTGATTCCATATGCAAGGTGTGAAGTTGAAATCAAGGTTTGCCTGTCTATGGTATCTTATTTTTCCAGCACCATTTGTTGAAAAGGTTATACTTCTTTCATTGAATTGATTTTTCATCTTTGTCAACATCACTTGGACATACTTGTATGGGACTGTTTCTAGGTTCTCTGTTCTGTTGCGTTGTCTGTTCTTATCCCAGGAACACATGGTCCTGAGTACTGGAGCTCTGGAGTCCGACTTAACATTGTATAGAATGATTCCAACTTTATTCTTCCTTTGAAAACTTGTTTTAAATGGTTATAGGCCCTTTGCTTTTTCATATTCTTTGTAGAATAAGATTGTCTATGTCTACAAAAATCTGCCAAAATTTTGAAGGGAATTGCATTAAGCCTATATATCAGTTTCAGGAGAATTAACACCTTTACTCCTGCAGCATCTTCAAATCTGTGAACACAATATGTGTCTTTATTTAGGTAAGTTTTTTATTTCTTTCATCAGCATTTTGTATTGATAATACAGAACCTGTGCATTTTTTTAAAAATTTCATACCAAAGTATTTAATTTTCTTTGAAGCAAATGTAAAAATGACACTGTGATATAACCTTTGGTGTCTATATGTTTGTTGTTAGTATATAGAAATGTGAGCGATTTTGTGTGTGTGTGTATGTGTTGATCTTGTATCTTGCAATCTTACTAAAATAGCTTCATCTGTCTAGGAGTTTTTGTAATAGAGTCCTTGGGGTTTTATATGTGGAAAAGCATGTCATCTACAAATAGTATACCCTTAGTTTTGGAGCTTATATACCTGTACTTTTACATTTAAGGAAAATATTTGTTCTTTTTGAAATTATTCTCTACTATATAGTACTTTTTATAACCTTGAGTGGATCAGCTGTTTTCTAAATAGCTCTTAAGTCAGTGGTTCTTAAAGTGTGGTTGAGGACTCCTAGGAGTCCTTTGAGACATATTCAGTGGGTCCATAGGTCAAAATTTTGTTCAGAATTAAACTAGGATATTTTTGCCATTTTTGTTCTTATTCTTTCATGAACCTGTAGTGACATATTCCAGAGGCTATATGACATATGATATTGCTCCAGAATTGGGAGTCCAGCAGTTCTTCCATTATGTACCACCCTTCAAGAGACTTGCAAGAGTGCAAAATAAACCACTCACTAATTTTTTTTGTTTTGAAAGATACAGTGGTTTTTTACAGATTTATGTATATTAACACAAAAATATATGTTAATGTGTACATTTATTTTTAAATGAATTGTTAAATAAGTGGGCTTCCTTGGTGGCTCAGATGGTAAAGAATCTTCGTGCAATTCAGGAGACCCTGGTTGGATCCCTGTGTCAGATAGATCCCCTGGAGAAGGGAATGGCAATTCTTGCCTGTAGCATTCCATGGAACTGGATTAAATAAATATTTCTAAATTTCCTTGAATGCAAAAACAATTACTAATATAAAAAACACTGATAGATATAACTCATAAAGAAAAACTCTCTGAGATCTTCAATAAGAGTTTGGGATTCTAAAATGAAAAAGTTTGAGAATCCCTAATTTAATTCACTCCTATTTAAATGAATTCTCTGGGTTACCATTTTATCATCAGGCACACTGTCTTGTGTTAATATAGGAAAAAATGATTTTAGGAAAAATATTTTTATCTTGCTAGTTTGTTTATGACAGAAGAAAGGGTTCTCTCAGCTTTACAACTCTTTAAATGAAATCTTACATGAAAGTCCAGTTATTTATTTATTTTTTAATTTGCAAATTTTAAATTTATATATTTTCAATTATCTAAATTGAAATTTAAAATTGTATATTTTCAATTATTTAAATTTATATCATTTTCCATTATCTAGAACTGAGAACATAGCAGTGGTGGAGCTCTGTCCTCATACCACAGGGGCCACAACTGAACACATTCCAGGTATCTTTTGAGCGTAATATGAAAATAAGGACTATAGAGAATTGAATAACTGTGGAAATGAGTCATGGTTGCTATGTGTTATCAGCCCTGGATACTTAAATCCAGAATCATGCTTAGTGACTGACACAGAATAGGCTCAATAAATATATCACAGGAATGACTGACTACAGGGATGTGAAAAGTGAAAGTGAAAATTGTGCAGTCGTGTCTGACTCTTTGAGACCCCATGGAGACAGTCCATGGAATTCTCCAGATCAGAATACCGGAGCAGGTAGCCGTTCCCTTCTCCAGGGGATCTTCCCAACCCAGGGATTGAACCCAGGTCTCCCGCATTGCAGGCGGATTCTTTACCAGGTGAGACACCAGGGAAGACATAACTTCAAATCATTTTTGAAATAGTAGTTACTGACAAGAGCTGGGGACAGAAATACACAGAGTTATGGTGGGGGGAGGGGTGGTCAAGGGGAACCCCCCATGTAGCCTCACTGATGTGGGGATGGAGGAATATCAAGATCTCTTCCTCCTCTCTGGGGGAGGAGCAGTGAAATGGAGTGGGCCAGAGACATCAAATATGGAAGGAGATTCTGGGGTGGCTAAGGGGAGGGAGAGACTGAAGAAAGAGCAGAGAGGGAGGGCTGGGGAGAAAAGAGAAACAGGGGTCTGTGCAGGACTCAGGTGGCTAATGAGAGAAGATGGAGAAGGGAGAGGTCATGGCAAATGTGAGGAACAGGTCAGGAGGAAGGATCTTGGAAGAAGGTGTAGGGGTTAGTGGAGGGTGGGTCATAGAGAAAGAGGATAGTGGGGAAAGGTGTGTGGAATGGAGAGGGATCTAGGACCTTGGGGTAGGTAATCAGGCAGTCCCATCAGCTCCAGCCATTATTTGATTTTAATGAATGGATTTTGGCATCAGAGGCAAGAGAAGCAGAGACCACCTCACCTACCTCCCACTTTTCCCTCACCCACATTCCAAAATCCCCTCTCCTCCTTGCTTCTCAATTCAGTGGGGGCCCATTCAGAATTGGGGGTGGGGAAAAAAAAGAGGTAAAAGGACTTGGCACAAGCAGGGGGAGGGTGAGATGGGAGCAGGGATGCAGGATTTGGAAATGAGATGAAAGTGGAAGATGATGGGAGGAATGGTTGCAATAATGTGAAGTGCAAGGATGGAACAAGAAGAGTCAGGCAGTCCCCTCTGGTAGGACCCCAGAAGCCTGGGTTCTTGTTCCCCATCTGTTCCATGTCTGGGGTTTGGCCATGGCCCTCCCTGAAATTCTGGAAAGCAAAGGGGGTTAGATGAAGCAGTCCTTGGAGGCTCCCAAGTCTGGCTATGGCATTTCCTTAAGCTGCAGGTAGGGATTCTTTAGAATGATTCTTGAGAATGTATTTTGAAGGAAGATTCCACAGGTGTTTGATGACTGATGGATCAAATTCCTTTCAGTGACATCCCATCACTTTAAAGATCAAATCCAGTCTCTCACCATGGCCAAAAAATCTTTTCCCCCCAGACCCCTGTTCTCTTCGCTAGGGCACTCAGCTCCAGCCACACTTCTCTACTTGCTATTCCTTTAACAAACCAAGCTCATCCCACCTTGGTACCTCAGGGCCTTTGCACTTGCTATTTCTTCTGCCTGGCTGGCCCTCTTTAGATTTCAAGTTTTGTGTCATCTTCTCAGAAAGGCCTCCAGAGATCCCCTTTTCTGAAGTAGCCAGATTAATTTTCTTTTTGTTTGTTTTCTGCTTCTTCCAATCACAAAGTGGCCAACTTTCCCTGAAAAGGGCCCAAGGGAAAAAAAGAAAGAAATAGTAGTCATTGAAGTAAAACTTTATCAACAGAAAAAAAAATCAAACCTTATTTTCATGGAGCCATAACCACTTAATATATTTTGCTTCTAAGTATATTCAGAAAAATATCTGAGTTACACATAACTGATAAATGAATATATGAGAAAACTTAGGCAAGAAGTCACTGTTGATGCTGTGTTTATGGGAAAGAAGGGGACTATGTGAAAGATAAGAGGAAGGCTGCTTTAATTACAGAAGGTAAAGAAAATGACCAGTCAAGAACAATTTCTAACAACGTTCTCCTTATTTCATGAATTATGCCAAATTATTATCACTTAAAATTTTCTCACTCACACAATTAAGCACATCCAAGAGCTTAGTGATAATGTTTGCAGAGTAGTGTTATAAACATAAGACCCACCCGCCAGACTAGATCATCACTGAAAGAAACAACATGTGCTTTTCTTGAGGCTATTCCAGAAATGAAAAAGATGATTATGTTAACGGATGCACAAAAATTAAGGAAAAAAAAACTTGATGGAATAATTTAAGGCAGTTGCTTATTAAGCTCGGAGGCCTTCTGTGCACTCTGGCTTGCCACATTGCTGATTCTTATAGGGTTCCATGTGCTGTGACATTAGCCTTACATGAGAGTAATTTTCAGTAGCTCTCCTTATCTCAAAATAAGACTATATGCAAACAAATAAGGCCACCATGCCACCTAGGATCCTGTTTCTCACAGTCAGCAGGAAACAAATTCTTTACAAGATTTCTATTTTTATTTATTAAAAAATGTGGGCCTGTTTCGTGTATCATCATTAAAACAGTCAAAGGATACGGAAAAGTTGATGGATAACTTCCTGATGTAAATGAATGTCTTTTTTTAAAACTCCCCTAAGAGTAGAAGTCAGTAACATGCTCTAGGGAAGTAATACAGATTTCACTGCTTATAAGAAGAAATCTTGACAGTAATACCCCAAGCTTGATAAGAGTTCCACACAAGGCCAAGCAAAGGAAGAAGGGTTGAGAAAAAGTGAAGGAAAGCACTTTCATCTAGTGAGGATATGCATATTCTCTTTCATATTTGTTCCCAATCAGTAGAAATATTCTTTACTCCTGGCTTTAATTCCAGAAGAGGCAGAACTTTTTAGCCCCAGAGCAAGAAAAGCCATAACTGGCTGGAGTTTCCATGCCTATTTGTCCTACAGTGTACCTGGTACAATATTACTTGCTGATTAATTTTTTTGTTGCAATTAGAAGACATGATTCATGAAAACAAACAGTTTCTGTCTGTTTTCTTCACCACTATAAACCCAGTGCACACAACAAGCATTCAATATTGGTTGAGTATGTATAACTCCATATAAAGTTTCCAAAAGTGAATTTTTGGTTTTGGTTGTGTTGCCCTTTATTAGCTGAAAGTGAAGAACAACACAGACTTTCAAGAAAAAGTTAATAAGAATCATGAAAAAAGTCTCTGTAATTATGACTCACATACATATTTATAGAAATTATGTCTTCCAGTACAATTCCTACATGCAAGACATTTATCAGAAATTAAACACCAACTCTAGTAAAATTTAAAGATGTCTGTTAGCTTATAGAAATGGTTCTCAGACATTTTTGTCTCAGGACCACTTCATGCTTTTAAAATTTATTGAGGACTCCAAAGACTTTGTATTTATTTGGCATGTATCTATTGATTTACCATATCAAAAATGAAAACTGATAAAATTTAAAACATTTATTAATTCATTAAAAATTAAAATAGCATGTTTTTGTAGACAGTTACTAAGTTTGCAAAAAAAAGAAGTGGAAGTGTAGCACTGTTTCACAATTTTGCTAATCTCTTTAATGTCTAACAATAGAAGGTAGCTAGATTCTACTGTCTGCTCCTACATTCAGTGTTTTGCAGTATCTCTTACAAGACTGAAAAAGATGGTATCTTTTGTTCAAATAAGATCATCCACAAAACACATTATATACACATTTTACTTAATGGTTAAAGAGTGAATAATTTTCCCCTAAGATCACGAACAAGGCTAAGATGTCTGCTTTCACCTTTCATTCAATATAATACTGGAAGTGTTAGCCAGAGCAGTGGGAAAGAAAAAGTAATAAAAAGCATACAGATTGGAAAGCAAGAAACTCTCCCTATTTGCTGATGACATAATTGTCTACATAAAATATCTCATGGAATTCAAAAAACAAAAACAAACAACCTCACCCCAAAACCTGCTATAACTAAATAGTGAGTTCAGCAAGGTCATATGAAACATAATCAATGTTAAAAATTTGTTTTTATGTCTAAACTCTAACAGTAAAACTGTGGACAGGAATTAAAAATACACTATGATTTGAAATCATTCAAAAAATGAGCCAGGTGTAAATCTAACATAACATATACAATAGGATTTATAAGCTTAAAACCATTGTATAATGAAACAGAAATGACCTAAATAAATGTTCTTGAATTGGGAGATAGCATAGTAAAGATGTCAGTTCCCCTCAGATTGATAAATGGACATAACACAGTCTGGGGATGTAGCTCAGTGGTAGAGGATTTGACAGCAAATATAACATAATTTCCATCAAAACAGCAGCAAAGTGTTTATATATATATATGTGTATATATATATATATATATATATATATATAGAGAGAGAGAGAGAGAGAGAGAGAGAGAGAGAGAAAGAGAGAGAGAGAGAGAGAGAAATATTCTAAAATTTGTATGGACTTGAACTTATAATAGCAAAAACATTTGAAACAAGAAAAAAGTGGGAGGAATCTTACTACATAGGTTCAGTAACTGATTTGATGGTATTGGCAAAGGGATAGATAACTGAAATAGAATAGAGTACCTAGAAATAGACCCATACAAATATGCCCAAGTGATATTTAACAGAAGAAGAGATAGCATTTTTCGACAAATGGTTCTAGAGCTTTTGGACATCCATAGGCAAAAAATTAAATCTCCATATAAACTTCACCCCCTATACATAAATTAAGTTAAAATTGATCAACTTAAATGTAAAATTGTTAACTTTTTAGGAAAAATATGAGATAATATCCCAAATTTTAGGGCTAGACCAATAGTTCTAACATGCCCTCAAAACAAAATCAATAGAAGGGAAAATTGATAAACTTAATCTCATCAAATTAAAAATTTTTGCTCTATGAATGACTCTGCCAAGAGGATGCAGACAAGCTACATACTTGGAGAAAGTATTTGCAAATGAAATATCTGGCAAGACTTTATCCAGAATATATGAAGAACTCTCAAACTCAACAACCAACCAAACAAGCAAATACACAAAAGTTTTCTTTCTGATGATCAGAGTTTTATACTTTAAGTGGGGTCAGCATCAAGGGAGTTTGGTGTATTGCTTTTTTAAAAACCATCTAATGTATAAATCAATTTGTTTATATTGATATAACTCATTTAAACTATGTTTATACAGTGTTAGTAGAAATAGCAGAATAGGTATTATTAAGGACTAAGTATTTGTAGCCTCACCCCACAAATTCATATGTTGAGATCCTAACAACCAATCTGATTGTATTAGATGATGGGACCTTTGGGAGGTGTTTAGTCTATGAGGATGGAGTCCTCATGATTGGCACCAGTCCCTTTGTAAGAAGAAAAGTGAAAGAGGTGGTCTCTGCTCTCTGCTGTGTGAGGATATAATGAGAAGATGACTGTCAACAAACCTGGAAGAATGTTCTCACCAGACATTAAATCTCTTGACACCTTGATCTCAGATTTTCCAGTTTTTAGAACTGTGAAGAATAGAGGTTTGTTGTTTAAGCCATGTAGACTATAATATTTCATTGCAGTAGCCCAAGCTAACTAAAACGTCTGTTTTTATCGTATGTTTAGAATAATAAGGGTGACTCTAAAAGGGTGAAAAATTGGAGTTACCATGTAAACACATCTTTCAGAGGCCAGGCCTGTTGGCATGTATCCTCACAGCAAGAACACACCAGCCTGAGAGGCCCTGCCTACCTCTTTGGCTCCCCAAACACTGTGACGTTCACTGAAATTATTCCTGTTAGCCTCTCTGTATCTGCTCTGGGAGTTTGGAAGGTAGTTACAAAAGGGTAAAGAACTGATTGTTTTACAAAGTACCTTGGAGAGACTGGGACAGAAAAAAATATAGAAGACTTTTCAAAGTGTCCTTTAGGCAAGCCACTGAGTCTGTAAACCTCTTCATCATGGGAAAACATACTGCTGCTTGTTCTTATCTGCCTCTGTAGATGGGTCTTACTAGAATTAATTGAAACAACATTGTTTTCATAAAAATACTAAGAGCCTGTGTATCACTTTTAATCAAATACAAAAGGTTGTTTATTTATACTAGCAACAATAATATACATTAGCATATTATAAAAATAATGCTTCCACAGAAATGACTGAGTCTAATCTCATTTTACACACATGGGAAACAAAGGTTTTATAAAGAAAATGGATTTCCCAGGTCCAAAAACTAGTTAGTGACTCTAGGTCACAAAGACTCTAGGTCTTTGTGTTGTGCTGTGCTTAGTCGCTCAGTCATGTCGAACTCTTGCAGGCAGATTCTTTACCATCTGTTAATAAAGTAGCATAATTAACAATCTTAAGCTTGAAGTCAAAGATCCAGGGGCTTCCCTGGTGGCTCAGATGGTAAAGAATCCACCTGCAATGTGGGAGACCTGGGTTCTATCCCTGGGTTGGGAAGATCCCCTGGAGGTGCGCATGGCAACCCGCTTTAGTATTCTTGCCTGGAGGATCCACATGGACAGAAGTGTCTGGAGGGCTACAGTCCATGGAGTCACAGAGTCGAACTCCACTGAATGCCTAAGCACAGCACCTTAACAAATGATGTATTCTAGTGGCAAATTGTCTTGTTTTGGTCCTTCCTCATCGAAATGGGCTTCCCTCATAGCTCAGTTGGGAAAGAATCTGCCTGCAATGCAGGAGACCCAGGTTCTATTCCTGGGTTGGGAAGATCTCCTGGAGAAGGAACTGGCAACCCACTCCAGTATTCTTGCCTAAAGACTCCCCATGGACAGAGGAGCCTGGCAGGCTACAGTCCATGGGGCCTCAAGAGACGGACACGACTTAGCAACTAAACCACTACCACCACCACCATCAAAAAATACTAGAAAAATAGAGGACACACAAATATTCTGTAGTGTTTGCAGCAGACATGTAGTATATACATGTAGCTAGGAGTATATTCTAGCTCCTGTCTAATGTTCGTCCTATTTTGTAGAGGCTAGAAAGCAAAAACACTGCATTTCCAAGATGCCCTGTGGGTAGATTTCTGGATGTGTTCACTTCTGCCAATCATGCACATCTGACAAGCTTGGATTCAGGTCCGAGATATGAAGGGAGGAAGGCAAGGGACAAGGCATCCATTTCATGGCATGGTCATGATAGAGGCAACTGGCTTTTTCAGTTGTAGCTTTATGCTTCTCCAAGATTTCTTTCCACTCACAGAAAATCAGCGTGATTCTGAAGAATGAGAGTTGACTGAAAGATTACTCTAGAGCCTGCTCCCCGCTGGTACCTGGTGATAAATCTCTTTCTATTCAACCTCATTAGAGTGGTTTCTGTTATGTTCAGCTGAACCCTAACCAACACAGGGTTACGGATGAAAAGAAAAAACAAACTATAAAATACACTAAAATGTAGAAGTAGAAACTAGAGAATCTTGAGCTAAGAAAGAAAAATGGAGTTTGGGCTATTTGGAGATGGGACCTGCTTTGAAAGTGTTAGTAGCTCAGTTGTGTCCACCTCTTTGCTACCCCATTGACTGTAACCCACCAGGCTCCTCTGTCCTTGGAATTCTCCAGGCAAGAACACTGGAGTGGGTAGCCATTCCCTTCTTCAGGTTGTCTTCCTCACCCAGGGATCAAACTGGTCTCTTTCATTGCAGGCAGATTCCTTACTATTTGAGCCACCAGAGAAGCCCCAGGGCTTGCTTTAGGGAAAAGAAAAGAGCTGTGGAAGGGCATATAATTCCAAGTCCCTAAAGAAAGCAGTGATGATCTCCATCACCATTTACTCTCTTGAAGACTGCATTAAAACAAATAAAGAAGTATGATTTCAGAATCAGCTTTCTAGGAGACTTTCTGAGTTGGTGAAGTATCTCCTGACCTGCTTGCTGATGCCTGAAATTCCTTTAACAGGGAGCAAATTATATGTAATTAGAAATAGAAGTGTCAAAATGCAAATGCTATTGATGTAAAATTCATCAATAGTAAAGGGTAACTGGTTAATTACATTAGAGTTAATGACAATCTTGGAACTCATTGTTTTGGGGATGGATCTGATCAACATTTATAGAGGACCTACTATGAACCTGGCAGAGGACTTCATGATTTTTTTTTACACACTCCTGTTCATTTGGTAGCTCTATAGTTGGGTAGTTCTCTGTTCAGTGTTTTCAGTCCCATTTTCCAGTGATAGAAACGGATACTCAAATTAAAAATCTTGCCCCAAATCAAGAAGACAAGGCCTGGGGCAGAGGTTTCTCCAATTTCATGAGTTTGAATTGGGTCAGGTCTATTTGCTTTTACATGGTTAGGGATAAATTGAAACTGCTCAGATATAGTTTTCTCATGGGAAGGCAGGCAGGAAGTTCTATTTTACATGATTTATTACTTTTTTCTTTTAAGATGGCTTGTTTTTTTAAAAGGGGTTTATTTGGCCCAGAGGATTCATTAATAACAACAACAACAACAAATAGCGTTTGTGTATCAGTTGGCAGTCTACTCTGTTTTCTTGCAAAGTATTTTCATATGCATTATTTCATTTTATGTTCACAACTACCCAGTAGATATAGGTACTATTATTTTCTAATTTTAAAATGTAAATTGAGTCCTAAAATTTGAAGTTACTGCCGCAAATCACACAGTGAGTAGAGAAACTGGATCCCAAATACAAGAATTCATTCCCCACTCCTCCACTCCTCACTAGAAATCTTTTTTTGCTTTGAGAGATAAACACCAACCTGGAAACCCTTCAATCTGAGTCACAAAAAGACTGAGGCTATCAGAAAAAAGGATTCTGTTTTAATAGTTGATAATTCATCCCATTAGCCACCCATTTATGTGTTAACGGTAATGTCTCTATGATCAGCATTCTGTATAGTTCAGACTTATGAGACTGGCATTTTGCCTTATTCAATGTATTAGTTTTACACCTAACACAATGCTTGCATTGGAATAAGCATTCAAATATTACTGATGAATGAATACTTCCAAACTACAAATTGCAATGCAGAATAAAAGGCAATGAGGTTTTTCACTCCAGTGTTGTAGTGAATTCTTTTCCTTTTCGGTGTGTGGTGGATGGATTTGGTTTTTTAGTGACCAACTTGATGCCATGACAATACTGAATTAACTAGTGGACTTCTGAAAACATCCCATTTTACTATTAGCTATGCTGGCTGATATTGTACTACTCATTGATAGATCTTTACAGTATCGTCTTCGTATAAGAGTACACTATTGTGATTTTCACCCCTCCATACCACCACAACAAAACATAATACCATTGAAATAGCAATTTTTTCATTGTGTGCCGAAACCAAATGGCCACAGTACCTGACTGTGGATTCATGATAATGTAGTTTGCCCTAAAGTGAAATTCAATCTGTGGCCTTGAGTTTATATTGCCATGCGCCGGGCAGTAAAACAGCACATTTAAGCGATAAGAAGTGTGTTTATTTCTTCAGTTTTCTTCATACAGACAGAGCACTTGTGGTCAAATGCTCTGTGGTCAAAGTTGGAACCTAAATTGATAAATAGCCATTCTAATTTTAGTCTTTATTTTTCTGACCTTTGTATTGACAGAGGACTATTGCACACTGCTCGGGAAATCTCCCAGGTTTGAATGGTAATTGCCTGCGAACATCTGGCTTTTGTTGTGTGCCTTTATGGTGGTGGTTAACTATATGAAGTTTTATTTATTTATTTATATTTGTACTATAGGAAGCATCTAGTTACTGTTAAAAATTGTCCATATAGTTTTCAGATTAATTTTGCAAAAAGCCCCGAATACTTAAATGCTTAAGAGAGTTGTTGACTCTAAAGGATATTACCTGGTGTGGCCTTATGGGAATTTACAGTGTGAGAACAGTGAAGATAACTGAGAAAAATCTGATTGACCTCAAAAATTCCTTAGTCACAATGCTTCTAGGAAATTTGTTTTCTTGTCAGTGATTGCTGATCATGCCAAATAATGTTAGATTATGTTTGGAAGATGTTTATTGCAAACAATGTTTTAATAATTTGTATACATGGGTTTTAATTAGGAATCAATAACCAGGCAATTACAGAGATAAATGGTCTATGAAGGATCAGGAAAGGAATTACATAAAGAATACGAATGCAGTGAAATATATTCAGAATTGGCTCATGTCAATGGAACTTACGGTTTCATGTATTGATTTTAGCCACTTTTCACATTGTATTAGCACTGGCTGTTTTTTCAATTTACCCAGGAGGTCCACTATCTATCAGGTGTTAGAAGCTGAATCTCATTTATCTTTGCAAAAAGCCAAAATGTTACCTGTGTAATCTATGCACCATTAGTAAGCAAGTGTCTTAACACATAATAGATGATCTAGAGAAATAAATTGACACTTCCAATATTCTTTATGTTTTTTGCTTTTTAATAATTGCCTTTAGTTGTATTTTTGATGAGCACATATAAGGGATTTTAAAATTATTCACTTAGTATAAAAATAAATCCTATTTAATATAACTGAAACATTTTCAGCTCTATAGAACTTTTTTGAACTGTTTTTTTGAGATTAATACTAATTAAAATTTTGGAAAGTTTTTCACATTCAGGGGAGAGAGAAGATACTGAATAGATTATGCAAATAAATTAATTTTGGTGCAGTGTATATTTTTTTTTACAAATGCCGGAAGTGTACTATACATTTTTTTGTTTTTTAATTATTGTTGTAATTCGCTTTACTTTTTTTTGTTGTTGTTTTGTTTTTTATTATTTATTTTTTTTTATTTTTGTTGGGGGTAATTTACTTTACAATATTGTAGTTAGTTTTTGCCATACATCGACATGATTCTGCCATGGATTCACATGTGCTCCCCCTCCCAAAACCCTTCTCCCACCTCCACTCCCTACCATCCTCTCTGTCATCCTCAGACGCTCCATCCTATGAGCATCCATCCCATGCATAGAACATGGAGATGGAGTTCTGTTCACATATGACAATTACATGTTTCAATGTTATTGTCCAGAACGTCCAACCCTCACCTTCTCCCTCAGAGTCCAAAGACTGTTCTATGCATCTGTGTCTCT
This sequence comes from Okapia johnstoni, assembly GCA_024291935.2. Classification (NCBI taxonomy): domain Eukaryota; kingdom Metazoa; phylum Chordata; class Mammalia; order Artiodactyla; family Giraffidae; genus Okapia; species Okapia johnstoni. The sequence continues at coordinate 45,729,672 of CM044323.1, forward strand.
TATTCTGTCTTCAACATAGTAGGGTTACCATTACATCTTTCAAAATTCCATTTTACATGCCATTGTATACTGGTATTGGTGCTTTTCTTTCGGGCTCACTTCCACTCTGTATTAATGGGCTCCAGTTTATCCATCATCAATAGAAACGGATTCAAATGTTTTCTTTTTAATGGGCTGAGTTATATTCATTGTGTATATGTATAACAGCTATCCCTTATCATTCGTCTGCCGTGACATATCAGGTTGCTTCCATGTCCTCTGGCTATTGTTAAACAGTGGGCTGCGATGAACATTGGGTTACACGCGTCTCTTTCAATTCTGGTTTTCCTCGGTGTATATGCATGAGCAGTGGGATTGCTGGGTCATATGGCGTTCTGTTCCCAGTTTTTAAGGAATATCAACACTGTTCCCATAGTGGCTTGGACTAGTTTGCATTCCACCAACAGTGTAAGAGGGTTCCCTTTTCTCTACACCCTCACCAGCATTTATTGCTTGTAGACTTTTGGATAGCGGCTTTTCTGGATGGTGGTGTAATGGTACCCTAATTGTGGTTTTGAATTTTGCATTTCTCTTAAATAATGAGTGATGGTGTGCTTCTTTTCATGTGTTTGTTAGCCATCTGATGTCTTTTTGAGAGAAATGTCGTTTAGTTCTATTGGTCCATTTTTTGATTGGGTCGTTTATTTTTCTGGAATTCAGCTGCAGGAGTTGCTTGTATATTTGTGAGATTAATGTTTGTCTGTTGCCTTCGTTTGCTATTTATTTTCTCCATTCTTGAAGGCTGTCTTTTTTCACCTTGCTTATAGTTTCCTTTGTTTGTGCAAAAGAGCTTTTAATTGTGATTAGGCTCCCATTTGTTTATTTTTGCTTGTATTTCCAATTATTCTGGGGGGTGGGTCCATTGGAGGATCCTGTGGGTTTATGTAGGAGAGTGTGGTTGCTTTGTTTTCCTTAGGAGTTAGTTATAGTTTTATAGTTTCTGGTCTTTACCATTTAGATCTTTAATTCCATTTTGGTTTTATTTTTGTGGTATGGTGTTAGGGAGTGTTATAGTTTTAATTCTTTTTACAAGTGGTTGACAGTTTTCCCAGCACCACTTGTTAAAGTTTGTCTTTTCTCCATTATATACTGTGCCTCCTTTGTCGAAGATAAGGTGCCCATAGGTGCGTGGTTTATCTCTGGGCATTTCTATTTTGTTCCTTTGATCTATATTTCTATCCTTGCTGGCCGTACCACACTGTCTTGATGACTGTGGCTTTGTAGTAGAGCTTGAAGTCAGGCAGGTTGAGTCCTCCAGTTCCATTTCTTCTTTCTCAAGATTGCTTTGGCTATGCGTGGTTTCTTATACTACCATACAAAATGTGAAATGATTTGTTTAATTCTGTGAAAAATATCATTGTATGTTTGATAGGGATTGCATTGAATCTGTGATTGCTTGGGTAGTATACACATTTTCACTATCTTATTTCTTCCAATCCATGAACACGGTATATTTCTCATCTGTTTGTAGTCCTCTTTGATTTCTTTCATCAGTGTTTTAGAGTTTTTTATATATAAGTTTTTGTTTCTTTAGGTAGAAATATTCCTAAGTTTTTATTCCGTTTTGTTGCAATGGTGATTGGTATTGTTTCCTTAATTTCTCTTTCTGTTTTCTATTATTGGTTGTATATAGGAATGCATGGGGGATTTCTGTTGTGTTAAATTTTGTATCTCAACTTTACTGATATTCATTGATTAGCTCTAGTTGTTTTCTGTAGAATCTTTAGGGTTTCTATGTAGAGGATCATGTCATCAGCAAACGTGAGAGTGTTTACTTCTTCTTTTCCTATCTGTATTCTTATTATTTCTTTTTTCCGCTCTGATTGCTGTGGCCAAAACTTCCAAAACTATGTTGGAAATAGGAGTGGTGAAAGTGAGGCATCATTGCCCTTCTTGTTTCCTGACTTTAGGGGAAATGCTTCAGTTTTTCACCTTTGAGGATATGTGTGCTGTTGGGTTTGTCATTATATAAGCTTTTATTTTTATGTTGAGGTATGTTCTTTCTATTCCTGCTTTCTGGAGGGTTTTATCATAATTGGATGTGAATTTTGTCAAAGGCTTTTTCTGCATCTTTTGAGATATTCATATTGTTTTTTATCTTTCAATTGTTATTGTGGTGAATTACATTGATTGATCTGCGGATGTTAAAGTTACCTTGCATTCCTGGGTAAGATAAAGCCCACTTGGTCATGATGTATGTATCTTTTTAATTAGGATGTTGGTTTCTGTTTGCTAGAATTATATTAAGGATTTTTTGCAGCTATGTTCATCAGTGATATTGGCCTGTAGTTTTCTTTTTTTGTGGCACATTTTGTCTGGTTTTGGAATAGGGTGATGGTGGCCTCATAGAATGAGTTTGGAAGTTTACCATCTTCTGCAAATTACTCTGGAAAAAGAGTTTGAGGAGGATTAGGTGTTAGTCTTCTCTAAATTTTTTGGTAGAATTCGCTGTGAAGTCCGTTGGTCTGGGCTTTTGTTTGCTGGAAGATTTCTGATTACTGTTTCGATTTCGTTGCTATGTGATGGGTCTGTTTAAGATCTTCTCAATTTCTTCTGGTTCAATTTTGGAAAAGTTTACTTTTTCTAAGGGAATGTTGTCAATTTCTTCCAAGTTGTCCATTTTATTAGCATATGCTGTTGGTAGTAGTCTTTATGATCCTTTGTATTTCTGTGTAGTCTGTTGTGATTTTTTCTTTCCTTTTTCATTTCTAATTTTGTTGATCTGGTTCTTCTCCCTTGTTTCTTGATGAGTTGGCTAATGGCTTGTCAATTTGTGTTTATCTTTCGAAAAAACCAATGTTAGTTTTGTTGATTTTTGCATGGTCTCTTTTGTTTCTTTAGCATTTATTTCTGCCCTAATTTTTAAGATTTCTTTCCTTCTACGAAAACCTGGGGTTCTTCTTTTTTCCTTCTCTAGTTGCTTTTGGTGTAGAGTTAGTTTATTTATTTGAGTTTTTTCTGGTTTCTTGATGTACACCGTATTGCTATGAACCTTCCCCTTAGCCATTGGCTTTATACAGGGTGTCCCATAGGTTTTGGGTTGTTGTGTTTTCCTTTTCATTCGTTTCTAATGAATATTTTGATTTTCTTTTTGATTTCTTCTGTGATGTGTTGGTTATTCAGAAGCGTGTTGTTTTAGCCTCCTATGTTAGTAATTTTAATAGTTTTTTTCCTGTAATTGAGGTCTAATCTTACTGCAATGGTGTTCAGAGAAGATGGTGGGTGGATTTTTTTTTTGGAATTTACCAAAGGCAAGATTTATGCCCAGGATGTGTTCTATCCTGGAGGAATGTTCCATGTGCACTTGAGAAAAAGGTGAATGAAATGCTTTGTTTGGGGGGAATAGTCCGGGAAAATATCGATTAAAATCTAATTTGTCTATAGTATCATTTATAAAAGTTTTGTGTTTCCTTGTTAATTTTCTGTTTTGTGGATCTATCCATAGGTGTGAGTGGAGTGTTAAAGTTCTCACACTATTATTGTGTTATTGTTAACTTCCATTTCATACTTGTTAGTTTTGGCCCTTATATATTGTGGGTGCTCCTATGTTGGGTGCATTATATATTTATAATTGTTACATCTTCTTCTTGGATTGACACTTTGATCTTTGGTAGTGTCCTTCTTTGTCCCTTTTCACAGCCTTTATTTTAAAGTCTATTTTTTCTGATAATGAGTATTGCTAACTCCTGCTTTCTTGTGGTCTCCATTTGCTTGAAATATATTTTTTTCCATCCCTTCACGTTCAGTCTGTATGTGTCCATAGTTTTGACGTGGGTCTCTTGTAGACTGCATATGTAGGGGTCTTGTTATGTTGTATCCACTCAGCCCTCTTTGTCTTTTGGTTGGGGCATTCAACCATTTACATTTAAGGTAATTATTGATAAGTATGGTCCGTTGCCATTTACTTTGTAGTTTTAGTTTCCGTGTTTAATCATCCTTTCTGTGTTTTGCATGTTTAGAGAAGATCCTTTAGCATTTGTTGGAGAGCTGGTTTTGGTGGGTGCTGAATTCCCTCAGTTCTTGCTTGTCTGTAAAGCTTGTGAATTTCCTTCATATCTGAAGGAGTCCTTGCCGGGGTACCAGTATCTGGGTTGTAGATTTTTCTCTTTCATTACTTTAAGTATGTCTGCCATAATTCTTCTAGGCCTGAAGAGTTTCTATGGAAACGATCAGCTGTTAAGCGTTATGGGATCCCTTGTGTGTTATTTGTTGTTTTTTCCCTTGCTGCTTTAATATTGTTCTTGGTTGTTTGATCTTTGTTAATTTGATTAATATGTGTCTGGGGGTGGTGTTTCGCCTTGGTTTATCTGTTCTGGGACTCTCTGGGTTTCTTGGAATTCTGTGACTATTTCCTTACTCATTTTAGGGAATATTTTCAACTATGATCTCCTCGGAGTATCTTTTCATGGGCCTTTCCTTTTATCTTCTTCTTCTTGGGACTCCTAATGATTGAATGTTGGGGCGTTTATATTGTCCCAGAGGCTCCTGAGCGTTTTATCATTTCTTTTGTTTCTTTTTTCTTTTTTCCTCTCTGTTCGTTTATATTTCCCATTTCTATCTTCTACCTCACTTATCCTATCCTTTGCCTCTGTTATTTTCTACTGTTGGTTCCCTACCTAGCGTGTCTTATATTCCTTTATTTCATTATTCAAAAATATATTGACTCCTTTTTATTTCTTCTAGGTCTTGGGTTAAACATTTATTGCATTCTTCTCAATCCTTGTCTCCGGCTTATTTTCTGTAAATCCATTTTATTTTCAATATTTTGGATCATTTTTACTATCATTATTCTAATTCTTTTTCTAGATAGATTACCTATCTCCTCCTCTTTTGTTTGGTTTTGGTGGGCATTTCTCATTTTCCTTTACTTGTTGAGTATTTCTCTGCCTTATCATCTTGTTTAGATTGCTGTGTTAGGCGTCGGACTTTCTGTTGCTGGTAGTTTGAAGTTCCTCTTTATGGTGGAGGAGGTCTCACTGTGGGTGGGGTTGGATGGGGTGGCATTGTCAACGGTTTCTGGGTGGAGGAGCTTTGTGTCGGTGTTCTGGTGGGTGAGACTTGGATTTCTTCTCTTTAGAGTGCAATGGTGTTTCCAGTATTGAGTTTTGAGCTGTCTAGGGATGTGGTGTGCCTTGGGCAGCCTGTATATTGATTGCTCAGGCTTTGTTCACTGCGTTGCTGGAGAGTTTGCGTGGGTTTTATGTCTTGCTTGGAACTTTTTGGCTCTTGGGTGGAGGCTTGGTTTTTCAGTGTATATGTGGTGGCTTTTGGGGAAGATCTCTTATTAATTTAATGTTTCCTCTGGCTTTCAAGTCTTATTCTTGCAGTAGCCTAAGACTACGCCATCCATACAGCATCAATAATAAACTTTTAGGTTAATGCTGTGAAAAGATGTCTCCACAGTGAGGATACCCAGAGAGGTTCTCTGAGTTACATGGAGAGGTGAAGGGGAGGGAGGTGGAGGTGACCAGGAGGAGCGGTGGGGGGACTCAATACTTGGGGAGAGCAGGTCTATCAGTAAGCACTTCCCTCTGTGCTCTCCACAGTCTGGAGCCTCAGGAGGTTCACAGAGATACATTAGAGAGGGGGTGAGGAAGGCTGTAGAGGTGTGGATGAGTAGAAGGGAGGAATCAAGAGGGGTGAGAGAGTGATCTGGGCAGTATTTCTTTCCCGAAGTGTTCTCCGGTACCCAAGGTAAACCCTCAGAGATTCACTGATATGGTTGAGAAGAGAAGGAGGGGGTGGGAGATAGAGGTTCCCTGGGGAGAAGAAAGAGCGTTCATTGAGGGAGAGAGTAAGTAATCAGGCCCAGTAATCACACTTTGAGTAAAAATGGGTACTAAGTTTGTATTCTGAAATGGCACAAAAATTGATTATCAAATATGTAAACAAAAATTAAAAATCTGGGTAGAGGTTAGACTCGTTTAATTAATACAATATCAAAAAAAGAAAAAAGAGGTAACAGTATAAAAAGAAAAAAGACAGTTAAAAACTGTTATAACAGTAAAAAAAAGAAAAAACAGGAAAAAAAAAAACAGTAAAAAAATAATATATTAAAATTAAATAAAAAAAAGGGAAAAACGCAAAAAGTCTAAGATATATGTACACAGTTTGTTTTAAAAATCGGGTTTTTTTTTTTTTATCATGGTTAGTGGTGGGTTATGAAAATGAAAATTAAGGTGTATAGAGGTCTTAAAGAAAAAAAAAATGAAAAAAAAACTCTCAAAAAATAATATAAAAAAAACTAAAATAAATGATATGGTAAAAATATATCATCCCGGACTTTCTCTGGAAGTGTTGTGGAGACGTGTGGGGTCTCTTCAGTTTCAGATAAATCTCCTTGTTCTGCTTATACTTTTCAGATCTTTAGGACCCCTTTCATGCAGTCCGTGTTAACTACAGGGATTTTAATCTGTTGGCCTGTCCCTTCCACCACGCGCTCTTCCCTGTTTATTTGGCTTTTGTTGGGAGGTTCTCTTCAGTGTTTCTAATTTCAGGGCCTGACCACCAAAGGGGCGGAGGTGGTCATCTTTAGGTTTCACTTGACCTCAGTCCTGCTGTGGGAGGAGTGGACCACTGCAACCAATATCACTGGCGTGGGTGTGGAGAGCTTTCAGTGTCTCGGCCACCACTGGGTTCACCACTCGTCACGGCGTTTGTGTGCTTTTCCCGTCTACCCCGATCAGGCTTCAGGTTACTTGCCGGGGGGTGGGCCCAGGATATGCGCGCACTTCACAGGTTTTTAAACTGCTTCTGGTTCCGGTTCCCGGGTACTCCACAAATGCGCGAGCTCGGTTGGGCCGGCGGTTTGCGCCGTGTTCCCGGTGGAGCAAACGCAGCTCACGGCAGCCGGGATGAGTTTGGCAGATGCGCACTCTCCCCTTCGGGGACTGGGTGCATACGGGCTTATCACCCTCCTGGTCCCCGCCTCGGTTCGCCGGGCGGCGCTGTCCGGGTAACTCCACTAAGGCGCAGAACTCGGTCGGGCCGGCGGTTGTTTGCGCCGTTCCCGGGTCAGCAGCAGGCTCAGGCAGCAGGAGTTTGGCAGAGCGCACCGCCCAGGTGCGGATTATCACCTCCATGGTCCACGCCTGGTTTACGGTATACGGGCGCGCCGGCTCGGCTCTGTGTGCTTTGTGCAGTTATGGGGATGTGGTCCTGGCCTGCGACCCTCCCAGTGGCTGTAGACCCTCCGGGATATCAGGCTTGTCTTTGCTTAGGACATGGGTAGCTGTTTGCAGTTTAAGGTAGGGGGGGTGCCCTTCTGGAGCCGAGTTCGCCCCTTTCAGGCTTGCGCTGGTCCGCCGGCCCGGGGTGTCCGACGGGGGATGGGGCGGTCCGCGAGCCGGCTAGCCTCTTCCTTATCGCTCAGTCCTGCTTTGTTCTACGTGGCGGGCCGGCACGTGCCTTTGCTTGGTTTTTGCGCGTGGTAGTCTCTCTCTCTCTGGCGGTTCCCAACAGTTTAGGCTATATCTCAGTTAGCGGCCCGGTCCTTATCCCTAAGCAGCTTGCGCCCGCTCCTCTCGCCCAGCCCCCACTTGATGGTGGCGGTGCGGAGGCGTCTGGGGGTTCTTTACTGGAAGTTGCCTTTAGGCAAGTAATCTCAGTGGGTTTTATTAATTGATTCTCCCGGTATATGTTGCCCTGACGAGGATTCGAAATCTTCCCCAAACCCCGCCGGTGAGCAGGTTTCTGGTGTGCTTAGAAATTTCTCCTCTTTTAGACTCCCTCCCCATGGACGGGGTCTCCGTCCCTAACTCTTTTGGGCCTACTCCCTCTTTTTATCTTCTATTATTTCTCCTACCTCTTCTGAAGATAATGCGCTGACTTGGATTAATGTTGACGTCCTCTTGCCAGCTTAAGAGTAGTCTTGTGACTTTGCTCGCTTTCAGATGTTCTTTCGATAAGTTTGTGCGGGGTTGAGAGAGTGATCTCTCGTTTGCACTATTCCTCCGCCCATCTTTGCCCCGCCTCTGTATATACAGTTTTTTTCTCCTAAAACAATATTGTGAGGTAGAAACATCCAGGCATTTTATTATCTCCACTTGACAAAAGAAAAAAGGCAATATGTTTTTATTAGGATTTTTTAACCTAATAGGTATTGGGGCACAAAAGAGATTGGAAACAGATCATTACTTTAATACTTAAAATTTTCCACTAGATGCATTTTTTTTGTTTTAACTAGGTGGATGAAACTTAATTAGAATTTTGTTTAGTTTATTGTTAGTTAAAACTTTTGGAAAATTGAGGGTGTCCTTTCTGGTTATTCCATATATTTGAAGCTGTATTTGTCAACAGAGGGGTATAGTGAAAGTAATCTGGATTGGAAGACAAAGTTTGCATTTAAGCTGTGCTATGTGGATGTGACTTTTAATTACAATCTCTGTAGAATTCTTAAAATATAAATAAACAAAGTAAAAAGGACAAGTGAGACATAGAAAAATATGTATAAATTTGAAACATTACTTAACCAGTTGGTGACACAGTTTTCCTATCTGTAAAATGGAACTGATTATACTTATAGCACAGGGCTGGATAGAGGATAAAGCAAAAAAGCACCCACCACTTGAACCCGTGTATCGTATTGATTATAATAACGCAACTTGTGGCTGAATCCTGCCAGAAAGGCAGGTGATTCATTTGACCATCTACATTTTATCTGAATATAAAAAGTGAAAGTGTTAGTCACTCAATTGTGTCTGACTCATTGCTGCCCCATGGACGGTAGCCCATGATGTTCCTCTGTCCATGGGATTCTCCAGTGAAAAATACTGGAGTGGGTAGTCATTCCCTTCTCCAGGGGATCTTCCCAATCCAGGGGTTGAACCTAGGTCTCCTGCATTGCGGGAGATTCTTTACCATCTGTGCCACCAGGGAAGCCCTGATACCTATGTTTGAAAACATTCTGTAATTTCGAAGTAGATTTTAACCTTTCTCATTTGTATTATCATCTTTTCTAAAAATATATGTTTATAATCTATGTTGTAAGATTGTTGTATGTTCAGTAGTTCTGTGTTCTAGGTGAATTTGGGGATAACATAGTGTTAGAAAACTTTGTAAAATGTAAGCCTTACTGATTGGAAAGCTGTAATGTCATTCATACTGCTGGGATTTAGATAGAATTTAAAAATTCTTTTTCCCATTCAAAAACATTTATGAAATGGTATTACTAACATGATATACCTCATTCTTCAAAGCCTATTTGGGATATTCTTTCTTGCTTAATTCATATATAAGATGGAAGTGTGGGACAATGATCTTTTATTAGATCATGTGTTTTGATAATTTTCAGTATAAATGGCAGTTTATTTTATTACTTACTGTTTGAACTTTGGCCTCTTTCTGGAAGTAGTAACTAAGAATTACAAAAAAAGAGTCTTTTAAGTATAATATATTTGACATTAATTAGTTTCCATTCTTGAATACTGGTAAAAAGAGCATAAATTTATTTTTTGGACTTGGGAGACCACACTTAGTAAACAGATGCATATTTAGAAAACAAAAACAGCATTGCATGTAAAATGCTTCTAAGTAAGAGCCTATGTTAAGAGAAAAGAATGGAAAGCAGACTTTCCTAAATACTCCACATGCAAAATAAATAATTTAGAGATGCCAAATGATCTGATATTAATGAAATTTTTTTTTGTCATTTTACTTGAAAATCTTTACTATACGTGTTGAAAATACTAATTACATATGGTGGCTCAGACAGTAAAGAATCTGCCTGCAATGCAGTAGACCCCGGTTCTATCCTTGAGTCAGAAAGATCCCCTAGAGAAGGGAATGGCAACTCACTCCAGTATTCTGGCCTGGGGAGATTTCTTCGGCAGAGGAGCCTTGCAGGCTATAGTCCATGGGGTCCCAAAGAGTCAGACATGACTGAGCAACCAATATTCACAATGACAATCATCTTATAAGATATTACATTATTAATTAAAATAGAAAAGGTTAACACAGGTAGGGAACTCCTTGTGTATAGGAGACTCTTTGCATTTGGTAGTGATGCTTAAAACATTTCTATGAACAGCTGATTCTACTTATTTCTTGTATATCACATCTCTTTTTCAGTTTTTTTCCATTTTCCTAAAAGATTTCTTTTGTTCAGTGGCTCTTTCCTCAAAAGAATGTAGCTGTGATATTTTCCAAGGATTTTGATGTCATGGTAGCTTGCAGAGAATAGAGTACATTGCAGCATGGAGTCTGGGGCCAAGGACCCCAATTAGATGGCAGGTCAGTGTTCACACCACAGCTTTGGTAATTGATGTGAGGTTAAATTATAGATTTTTTCCCCCAGTCATGAGTGGAAATATAGGAAATACAGGTCATATATTTTAAATATTAACCACATATATTATGACTATTTAAGTACTTAAATAACATTTTGATAGACAAACCTTTAAAAAGCAGCTAGTTTTTACATAAGGACAGTAGACAATTTGAGTTCACATTTCCTATTAATACTTTTGACTATTGCAAGTGATCTTTCAAGGGTCATGGCAAGTGGACTTTTGTTTTTTTAAGTATTTAAATGGTCATAAATATATGTAGTTAGTATTTTCAGTACATATGGTCTTTTTTTAGGGATTATGTCCTTTCAAATTCAGTTTATAGCCATTTAGTTTGAAAATTATGGAGATGGTAGGTAGCAGTTATCACTTTTTTTTAGGTAGTTACTTGACAAAATGAGTTGTCCTTGGCATATCTAGACTCCCAATAGAAAATTTAAAAAAGCTGGTTTGTGATATTCTGGAGTCTGGGCATCACTCAATTAATCTGAGTTAAGAGGTTCATCTCTCACACACTAACCTCCCTGAGTTGGTGATTAAATTTATGGCTCAGCAAAGAAAAAAAAAATCCACTTGTCATGACCCTTAAAAGATCACTTGCAGTAGTCAAAAGGGTTAAGAGGAAACATGTAAACTTAAATTGTCTAATGCCTTTATGTAAAAACTAGCTGCTTTTTAAAGGTTTGGCTATTAAAATGCTGTTATGTTTTGACTTTGTTTGATTTCTTTTTAAGGACACTTGCTCAGGTGATATGTGAGATATTTAATGACCACTGCTGTGATAAAGCTGATCTGCTTTTCTAGGATAACCATAGTGGAAGGTGGAAATATAGATGGTGAACATTTTCAGAGAAGAGTCTTGGACGTAGAGTGAAGGGGAGGGTGACTCAGGCCTTTCCATCCAAGACTTTTCTAGTAATCAGGACAACAGTGGATACTGCAGTGTGGGATGAGATTAGTGGAGAATCATCAGTATAAAAGAAGCCAAAAGGCAGGGGATCAATGTTTTCCATCCTCTTCCTGGTGGGAAAGACTTCTTAATTATAATTAACCCAACAATAAATGCAATCTCCATCATTCTTGGTTATCACCAGAAAAAATAGGTATGAGGGTTTTAGTAAGAGTAGACCAATAGCCTGGAGAAAGCTTTTGAATAATGAGAGACATCTTGATGCTTAGATTTTTTTTTTAATTTTATAAATTAGAATCATTCTTTAAATTGGATTTATCATTATGATTTTTTATTTTGTTTCTTTGGAGAACCCTCAGGACCCAGATAGTCACAATAGTGTGATCATTAAACTAGAGCCAGACATCCTGGAATGTGAAGTCAAATGGGCCTTAGGAAGCATCACTATGAACAAAACTAGTGGAGGTGATAGAATTCCAGTTGAGCTATTTCAAATCCTAAAAGATGATGCTGTGAAAGTGCTGCACTCAGTATGCCAGCAAATTTGGAAAACTCAGCAGTGGAACAGGAATGGAAAAGGTCAGTTTTCATTCCAATCCCAAAGAAAGGCAGTGCCAAAGAATGCTCAAACTACCGCACAATTACATTCATCTCACACGCTAGTAAAGTAATGCTCAAAATTCTCCAAACCAGGCTTCAGCAATACGTGAACCATGATCTTCCAGATGTTCAAGCTGGTTTTAGAAAAGGCAGAGGATACAGAGATCAAATTGCCAACATCTGTTGATCATCAAAAAAGCAAGAGAGTTCCAGAAAAACATCTACTTCTGTTTTATTGACTATACCAAAGCCTTTGACTGTGTGGATCACAACAAACTGTGGAAAATTCTTCAAGAGATGGGAATACCAGACCACCTTACCTGCCTCCTGACAAATCTGTATGCAGGTCAAGAGAAACAGTTAGAACTGGACATGGAACAACAGACTGATTCCAAATTAGGAAATGAGTGTGTCAAGGCTGTATATTGTCTCTCTTATTATTTAACTTCTATGCAGAGTACATCATGCAAAATGCCAGGCTGGATGAATCGCAAGTTGGAATCAAGATTGCTGGGAGAAATATCGATAACCTCAGATATGTAGATGACACCACCCTTATGGCAGAAAGTGAAGAGGAACTAAAGAGCCTCTTGATGAAAGTGAAAGAGGAGAGTGAAAAAGCTGGCTTAAAACTCAACATTAAAAAAACTAAGATCATGGCATCCAGTCCCATCTCTTCATGGCAATTAGATGGAGAAACAATGGAAACAGTGAGAGACTTTATTTTGGGGGGCTCCAAAATCGCCACACATGGTGACTGCAGCCATGGAATTAAGAGACACTCCTTGGAAGAAAAGCTGTGACCAACCTAGACAGCATATTGAAAAGCACAGGCATTACTTTACCGACAAAGATCCTCATAGTCAAAGCTATGGTTTTTCTAGTAGTCATGTATGCATGTGAGAGTTGGACCATAATGAAAGCTGAGCACCTAATAATTGATGCTTTTGAACTGTGGTGTTGCAGAAGACTCTTGAGAGTCCCTTGGACTGCAAGGAGATCAAACCAGTCAATCCTAAAGAAAATCAGTCCTGAATATTCATTGGAAGGACTAATGCTGCAGCTGAGGCTCAAATACTTTGGCCACCTGATGCAAAAAACTGACTCATTGGAAAATGACCCGGATACTGGGAAAGATTGAAGGCAGGAGAGGAAGGGCACAACAGAGGATGGATGGTTGAATGGCATCACCGACTCAATGGACATGAGTTTGAACAAGCTCCAGAAGTTGGTGATGATCAGGGAAACCTGGTGTGCTGCAGTCCATGGGGTCACAAACAGTCGGACAAAACTGTGTGACTGAGCTGAACTGAAGTGTCTTGACAACTTGAGAGGCTAATATGACAACCAGATACCACTGTTGGCTAACTTGAATGTCAGAGACATAGTTCTAAAGCAAGGCTTCTCTACATTTATCCAAATATGGCACAGTAGAAAATGGTAATTCTGAGAGTAGCCAGCTCCAGCTCCATTTGTTTGCCCTGAAGTCTGAAAATATTATATTGGTACACCGTGATCCTATACTTGGCATACCAGTTTGCTGTAGTATTCTAGTTCAGAAGCTCTAGCCTGTAAAGTATAACATAACTTTTAGAGGATTCCTAAAAAATTCCACCATTTGAGTGTAGCACATGTCAGTCACAGAAATTATCGCTGAAGAGTAAATGTGTATATTTATTACACTTTGCTTCAAGCAATGTTACTTGGCTGACTAAATTACTTTATGTTGATGGAGAGAGAAAAAACATAAATACCAAACACTGTGATAAGCATTTGTTTATTACTCATTGTCAACCCATGAATACTTCCTTCCTTAAGCAAGGAAATACAATATCATTTCTGTCTAACATTATAAATAGTTGAAAATTGTGCATCATTAAAAACTTATATGTATTTATTGTTTCAATATCTAATATTTTCCTTGTGGCTGTTGTCACCTTGCTAATGTTAACATTATTGAACTCTTCCTAGATTGCTACCATATGCCCTAAATGCCCTATTTGATTTATCACATGTTGGCCCCCCAGGCACTACCTGCCATTTCATGATGGTACCTTGGAAACTGACTTGCATACTCAGATAGTTCAATGATAGTCCAGTGCACTTAAGACAATGGACACATGCTTCCTCACAAAGAATATCAGTTTTGAAAAGCTAATAGCTACTGTATATAATATGAATTCAGTGTTTTAGGTGTTTTTAAAAGAGACAAGAAAATTGATGTCAGATAATCATCTAATAAAGGCCCTTTAGATAATAAAAAATAAAAGTTACCTTTTGTATGATATAAAATTATATAAAATGACATAAAAATGATCTATTGATCCACATTATATTTATGTCCTTGCTCTCTTAATATGATATTTTATTAACAACTTATCTTTATAATATATCATATATTAATATTTACTTTTCTTCTAGTTCTAACACGTATTCAGGAACCAGTGACCAATATGTGTGCTGATGTACTTTTATTGAACTTATTGACATCTTCAGAAGTCTGCCTGTTTAATGTAATGCTTTGTATTGGTATATATTATAAAGGCTATTTTCACCCTCACCCATTTGCTTTTAACTTCATCATCCTCAATATTAGGTTTATGGATTTAGTATTAATTAGCTTTGAAAAATATTTTCATATAAATATTATCATTAATCTATATATCAGGGATTCTAAATTTATCAAATAAATAAGCACCAAACTTCCTCAGATACTGAGCTATTTCTCTGTGACTAGAAGAAAAAAATTAAGGCTGTAAAATATTTGATAAGTCACTTGTTCAAAAATATCTATTCATTTTACCTTTTGACACCCTTCGTCCCTTTTTCACATCCCCCAGGACCCACCTCTGCAACCACTCATCTCTTTTCTGTACATATCAGCTTGTTTTGTTTTTAGATACCACGTATAAGAAAAATAATACTGTATTTATCTTTCTTTGTATGACTTACTACACTTAGCATATCACCCTATAGATCCATCCATGTTGTCACGAATGGTACAATTTCTTTCTGTATATGGCTGGATAATATTCAATCATGTGTGTTTGTGTATGTGTCTGCGTGACTGTATATAGCACAATTTCTTTATCCATTCATTCATCAATGGGAACATGTTGTTTCCATACCTTGGCTATTATAAATATAGATACTTTGTTCTGTTGCACTTCAGTTTATTGTGTTTCACAGATACTGAGTTTTATCTTACAATTGGAAGGTTTGTGGCAACCCCACTTCAGCAAATCTGTTAGTTCTGTTTCTCCAACAGCACTTGCTCACTTCATATCTCTGTGTCACATTTTGGTAATTTTTGTAATATTTGAAACCTTTTCATTATTGTTATATTTGTTATGGTGATCTATGGCCAGTGATCTTTAATGTTGATTTAATTGTTTTGGTGCATGATGAACTGGTGCCCATATAAGACAGAGAACTCAATAAATACTTGCTGTGTGTGCTCTTACTGCTCCACCAACTGGATGATCCCCCATTTCTGGCCTCTCTATTCCTTAAGCCACAACAGCATTGAAATTGTGCCAGTTAATAACGCCACAATAGCCTTTACATGCTCAAGTGAAAGGAAGAGTCTCACATTTCTCACTTTAAATCAGAAGCTAGAAATGATCAGACTTAAGGCGGAAGTCATGCTGAAAGCTGAGATAGGCAGGAAACTAGGCCTCTTACACCATTCTAATGGCAGAAATTGAAGAGGAACTAAAGGGCTTCTTGATGAGGGTGAAAAAGGAGAGTGTAAAAGCTGGCTTAAAGCTCAGCATTCAAAAAGCTAAGATCATGGCATTTGGTCCCATCACTTCATGTCGAATAGTTGGGGAAAATGTAGAAACAGTGTCAGATTTTATTTTCCTGGGCTCCAAAGTCATTGTAGACGGTGACTGCAGCCATGAAATTAAAAGACGCTTGCTTCTTAGAGGAAAAGCTATGACAAACCTAGACAGCATAATAAAAAGCAAAGACATCACTTTGCCGAGAAAGGTGCCTATAGTTAAAGCTATGGCTTTTCTAGTAGTCGTGAACGAATGTGAGAGTTGGACCATAAAGAAGGCTGAATGCCGAAGAACTAATTCTTTCAAATTTGGTGCTGGAGAAGACTTTTGAGAGTCTCTTGGACTGCAAGGAGATATAACCAGTCAATCCTAAAGGAAATCAACCCTGGATATTCACTGGAAGGACTGATGCTAAAGCTGAAGCCCCAGTACTTTGGCCACCTGATGTGAAGAGCCAGCTCATTGGAAAAGACTCTGATGCTGAGAAAGATTGAGGGCAAGAGAAAGGGGCTACAGAGGATGAGATGGTTGGTTAACATCACTGACTTAATGTTGAGCAAACTCCAGGAGATAGTGAAGGACAGGGAAGCCTGACGTACTGCAGTTCATGGAGTCATAAAGAGTCAGAAACAACTTAGCATCTGAACACCACCACCAGCACCACCACTTATTCCAGTTGTGAATGCAAAGGAAAAATTCTTGAAGGAAATTAAAAGTGCTACTCCAGTGAATACACTATTGATAAGAAAGTAAAGCAGTCTTTTTGCTGATATGGAGAAAGTTTTAGTAACCTGGATAGAAGATTGAATCAGCAAAATGTTCCCTTAAGCCCAAACCTAATCCAGAGCAAATCTCTAGCTATCTTCAATTCTATAAAGGCTAAGAAAGGTAAGGAAGCTGCAGAAGAAAAGTTGGAAGCTAGCAGAGGTTGGATCATGGGCTTAAGGAAATAAGCCATCTTCATAACAAAAAAGTGCAAGGTCAGGTAACAAGTGCTGATGTAGAAACTGCATCAAGTAATGCAGAAGATCTAATTAAGATAATTAATGAAGGGGGCTACACTAAACAACACAGTTTTCGGTGCAGACAAGACAGCCTTCTATTGGAAGAAGATGCCATCTAGGACTTTCGTAGCCAGAGGGAAGTCAATGCATGTCTTCAAAGCATCAAAGGACAGGCTGATGCTCTTGTTACAGACTAACACACCTGATGAGTTTAAGCTGAAGCCAGTGTTTATTTTCCATTCTGAAATTGCTAAGGCTGTTAAAAATTATTTTAAATGCACCCTGACTATGCTCTAGAAATGGAACAACAAAGCCTGGATGACAGCACATCTGTTTATAACATGGTTTACTGAATAATTTAAGCCCACTGTTAAAACTAATTGCTCAGAAAAAAAAGATTCCTTTCAAATTATGACTTCTCACTGACAATGCACCTGGTCACCCAGGAGCTCTGATGGGGGTAAACAACGAGATTCATGTTGTTTTCCTGCCTGCTCACACAGCATCCATTCTGAAATCAATGCATCAAAGAGTCATTTTGACTTTTAAGTCTTATTATTAAAGAAATACATTCTTTAGGGTTCTAGCTGCCATAGATAGTGATTATTCTGATGAATCTGGGCAAATTAACTTGAAAACTTTCTGGAAAGGAGTCACCATTCTAGATGTCTTTAAGAACATGAGTGATTCTTGGGAAAAGGTTCAAATATCAGCATTAACAAGGATTTGGAAGAAGTTTATTCCAACACTCATGGATGATTTTGAGGGGTTCAAGACTTCAGTGGAGTAAATAACTGCAGATGTGATGGAAAGAGCTAAAGAACTAGAATCAAGACTAGAGTCAAGCCTGAAAACGTGATTGAATTGCTACAATCCCATGATAAACCTTTCACAGATGAAGAATCACTTCTTATGAATGAACAAAGAAAGTGGTTTCCTGAGAAGGAATCTATTTCTGATGAAGATACTGTGACATGGTTGAAACGACAAGAAAGGATGTAGAAACTTGGTTCATAAAGCACTGAAAAGGTTTGAGAGTATTGATTGGCTCCGGTTTTGAAAGAAGTTCTGCTGTGGGTAAAATGCAGTCAAACAGCGTTGTGTGCTACAGAGAAATTATTTATGATGGGAAGAGTCAATAGACCTGGCAAACTTCATACTTTTATCTTGGGAAATAGCCACAGTCATCCCAGCCTTCAGCAACCACCTTCCTGATCAGTTGGCAGCCATCAACATTGAGGCAAGACCCTCCACCAACAAAACGATTATGACTCACTGAAGGCTCAGATGTTGGTTAACATCCTTTTAGCAACAAAATATTTTTTAATTACACCATGTGTGTTGTTTTTCTAGACATAATGCTATTGATAGACTATAGTGTAAGCATAACTTTTATATGCATTGGGAAACCAAAAAAAATTGTGTGACTCACTTTATTGAAGTGATCTGGAACCAACCCACAATATCTCCAAGGTATGCTTGTACTGTTGAAATGAACATGGGGATATAGATCTTTTTGAGTTCGTATTGTCAATTTTGGATACTTAGCAGTAGAATTACTGAATTATATGGTATTTCTATCTTTAATTTTTTGAGGAACAATCAAACTGTTTTCCATAGTGGCTGTACCAATTTATATTCTCACCAGTAGATACCAGTGTTCTCTTTTCCCCACATCCTGTTAATACTTATTTGTCTTTTTTTTTTATAATAACCTGACAGCTATTTTTTAAAATAATAGCCTCATTGTGTTTTGATTTGCATTTTCCCTAATGATTAGCAATGTTGAGCATATTCTCATGTGCCTGCTGGTCATCTACATTTCTCTTTGAAAAAATGTCTATTTAAATCTCTGCCCAATTTTTAATTGGATTTTTTTTCTTTTGGTTATTGAATTATATGGATTCTTTATCTATTTTGGATATTGACCCCTTATCAGATACAGGATTTGCAAGTATTTTCTCCCATTCAGAGGACTGCCTCCTTATTTGTTGATGATTTCCTTTGCTCTGCAGGAACTTTGTAGTTTGACATAGTCAGCTTGTTTCTCTCCACTTCCATTACTTTTCCTCTTGGTTGTAGATTCAAAAGTTATTGCCCAGACCTACGTCAAGGCCTATGTTTTCTTTTAGGAGTTTTATGGTTTCATGTCTTATGTTCAAGTCTTCAATCCATTTTGAGTTGATTTTTGTATATGGTGTAAGATAGTTGTCCAGTTTCATTTTTTTGCATGTGACTGTCCAGTTTTCCCAATACCATTTATTGAAGAGACTGGCCTTTCCCCATTGTATATTATTGGCTCCTTTGTTGTAAGTTAATTGACTGTGTGTGTTGTGTGTATGGGTTTATTTCTGGGCTCTCTAATTGCAACTCTATTCCCTCTCAAATTAAAACATTTTGAATAAGTTTATTATAAAGATGAATATACCTCACAGGCCCAAAGACTCTAATTATAGCAATAAAAACACTCCTTAGATAATGTTCCAAGAGAAAGAATAAAACATTATCCTACCTCAGGACATTCAGAGGTTTAACAAAGTGGTCACCTTTGAAGGCTTATTTGCTTTTGAAGTGTTTATAGACAGAAAAATGTTAAGTGCTATTGGCCTCTAGAATTAATGGTCAATAAATCACAACAAAAATGTTGAAGGCTGTCACTTAAATAGGTATGATATTTTAGTGATCTCATGGAACATAAACTACTACTTAGATTTCTTTTCAGCTGATGGGGACATTCCTTCATCCTTGAAAGTAGGAATTTTGTTGTTGTTAGTTGCTAAGTTGTGTCCAACTCTTTTCAACCCCCCTGGACTGTAGCCCACCTGGATCCTCTTTCTGTGGGATCTTCCAAGCAAGAATACTGGAAAGGATTTCCATTTTCTTCTCCAGGGGATCTTCCTGACCAGGGATAGAACCTGCATCTCTTGCGGCTCCTGCATTGGCAGACAGGTTCTTTACCACTACACCACCAGGGAAACTAGGAATAAGAGGATCCAGTTAAACTTGTAGCTGATCAAAGTCCTTGCAGTATCTTTTCTCATGACATTCAAGTTGTTGTGTAAATGTAGTTTGCTGATTCATTAATCTTAAAGATGCCTTTGTGTCTTTAGCAATCTCACAATTTCATCTTAAATATAAATAACAATAGTACTTATCTGATAATGTTGCTATGAAGATTAAATATGTTAATTCATTTAAAGTGCTTAGAACAATGTATGGAATATAGTAAAAACTAAAAAAAAGAAAAAAGTTAGTTGGTCTTATCATTACCACCCATGTTAAATTCGAAAATTAGAGGATTCGCGTGTAATTAAGTAGTATTCTCCCCAAAACCTTCACTCAAAATATTACCAAGGCAAAAATGTATTAAGTGACCTCTATCTCATCTTGATTCTAATATAAAAATGAATTACTATTTCTGTACTAATTGCTTTGATTTTGGTTTCCAGGAAAGACTTTGAATTAGAACAGTCTGTTTTGAATTTTGTCACTTCTATTTACTAGTTACGTGACCCTGGCAAAGTTAATCTTTCTAAGCTTCTTTACATGTAGCTGTAAGTAAGGATAATATTCATGGGTTGTTAGTAAAATAAAAAAAAAATAATGTGTGTAAATATCTACATGCATGATACCTAGCCCATAATAGGTATTCAGTTCAGTTCAGTTTAGGCGCTCAGTCATGTCTGCTTCTTTGCAACCCCATGGACGACAAGCTTCCCTGTCCATCACCAACTCCTGGAGCTTGTTCAAACTCAAGTCCATCGAGTTGGTGATAGCATCCAACCATTTCATTCTCTGTCATCCCCTTCTCCTCCCACCTTCAATCTTTCCCAGCATCAGGGTCTTTTCTAAGGAGTCAGTTCTTTGCATCAGGTGGCCAAAGTGTTGGAGCTTCAGCTTCAGCATCAGTCCTTCCAATAAATATTCAGGACTGATTTCCTTTAGGATGGACTGGCTGGATCCCCTTGCAGTCAAGGGACTCTCGAAAGTCTTCTCCAACACCACATTTCAAAAGCATCAGTTCTTTGGTGCTCAGCTTTCTTTATAGTCCAACTCTCACATCCATATATGACCACTGGAAAAACCATAGCTTTGACTAGATGGACCTTTGTTGGCAAAATAATGTTTCTGCTTTTTAATATGCTGTCTAGGTTTGTTATAACTTTTCTTCCAAGGAGTAAGCATCTTTTAATTTCATGGCTGCAGTCACCATCTGCAGTGATTTTGGAGCCCCCCAAAATAAATTTGTCATTGTTTCCCCATCTATTTGCTATGAAGTGATGGGACCAGATGCCATGATCTTCGTTTTTTGAATGTTGCATTTTAAGCCAACTTTTTCACTCTCCTCTTTCCCTTTCATCAAGAAGCTCTTTAATTTCTCTTCTCTTTCTGCCATAAGGGTGGTGTCATCTGCATATGTAAGATTATTGATATTTCTCCCAGCAATCTTGATTCTAGCTTGTGCTTCATCCAGTGCAGTATTTCCCATGGTGTACTATGCATATAAGTAAATAAGCAGGGTGACAATACACAGCCTTGACATACTCCTTTCCCAATTTGGAACCAGTCTGTTGTTCCCCATCTGGTTCTAACTGTTGCTTCTTGACCTACATACAGATTTCTCAGGAGGCCAGCAAGGTGATCTGTATCCTCATCTCTTTCAGAATTTTCCAGTTTATTGTGATCCACATAGTCAAAGGCTTTGGCTTTGTATTCAGTAACTATTCGTTTTCTATTCTTATTTCATTGTTTTCAAAGTGATGAAAATAATAATGATTTTGTTAAGAGTAAAGACAATACTGGAGTGGATACCCTTTCCTTTCTCCAGGGCATCTTTCTAATCCAGGGATCAAACCTAGGTCTCCCGAATTGCAAGCAGATTCTTTATCAGCTGAACCACAAGGGAAGCCCCAAAGATAATTTTAGGTCCCAGCAACAGGCTAATTTTAGTCTCTCCTCCATTGCTTAAAGAAGATCTTATAGTTAAAAATTAATTACTCTGATTTTTCTATTAACTCAGAATTAGGCATGAAATCATAAAAAAATAAAGAATTGTTACCTTTACTAAATTTCTTCTTTATCTAATACATACATGACAAACTTGTCCTAATCCTTTCCAGAAAAAACTATAAGAAAAAAGGCTTGTCTCATTGTTCTCCTGTAAAACCCTTATCGATTACCCTTACCTAGTTCAGAGAAGTATCATATATAACATAAACAACAAACATTTAAGTTTGTCCAAAAAATCATTCCTAGTTTTTTAACTTCATTTTTTAAATTATACTTAGGAAATGAATACTTCTGTGGCTGTGATTGAGAAATTTATACAAATGTAAAGTAACAGCAAAAAAGATCACCCATAATATTACCCTCAAAAATTAACATATTTTCATTCTATTTTTCTGAAGAAAATCCAATTCACTTTCATATATTTCATAAACATTTCACATTCAAAAGACAATGGAAAACTTCACAAAGGTGAAGTTTTTAGAGTGAGCTGGTACAAGTAACATGGGTATCTTAAGGAGGAACTGGAGTAGTTCCTCATAGTCATCTCAGAGAACAGAGCCAGCGGGAATTCTCAGCATTTGGGACAGGGCAGAACTGAAGTTATTTGATGGAGCCTATCACTTCCTCAGGTTGAGATCTACTGGGTGTAAGGGAAAGATCGCAGCTAGTCAAAATTAATTTTAAACATGCCTTAAATTTCATTGATGTCTCACTCCCACAGGCAGGACTGAATAGAGAGCAGATCCTTACTTCCCATTTTCCTTCTCAAACTTACATCAGGCACCCACTGTTTCAGAGGAGAGACAGATGGAACTTCTGCACTGCTGCTGCTGCTGCTGCTGCTAAGTCGCTTCAGTCGTGTCCGACTCTGTGTGACTCCGTAGACGGAAGCCCACCAAGCTCCCCCATCCCTGGGATTCTCCAGGCAAGAACACTGGAGTGGGTTGCCATTACCTTCTCCAATGCATGAAAGTGAAAAGGGAAAGTAAAGTCGCTCAGTCGAGTCCGACTCTTCCAGACCCCATGGACTGCAGCCTACCAGCCTCCTCTGCCCTTGGGATTTTCCAGGTGAGAGTACTGGAGTGGGTTGCCATTGCCTTCTCTACTACATAAATTTAAATCATTCTCTCTCCCTGATTCTTTCCTCCTCTTTTTCACAGAGCATGGAGTTGAATTCTGAGAAGTTAAATGTCCATATGAGATAACATTATTACTTTGCACTTATTTTTCTTGTACTTTTAAATGTATCTAGTAAAAGTGCAAGGGAGTTTACCTTTAGAACCAAAGTAGACCCTATGGATATATTATTATTTTTAATTCTGTAAACATTCAATAAGGTTTGTTGTACTTGTTTTGTATTTATTTATTTATTTATTTTTTTAATAAATTTATTTTAGTTGGGGGCTAATTACTTTACAATATTGTAGTAGTTCTTGCCATACATTGACACGAATCAGCCATGGGTTCACATGCGTTCCCCATCCCGAACCCCTCTCTCACCTCCCTCCCCATCCCATCCCTCCAGGCCATCCCAATGCCCCAGCCCCGAGCATCCGTCCCATGCATAGAATATGGAATGCATTCCGCTTCACATATGACAATATACATGTTTCAATGCTATTGTCCCAGAACGTCCCACCCTCACCTTCTTCCTCAGAGTCCACAAGACTGTTCTATGCATCTGTGTCTCTTATTCTGTCTCACATATAGGGTTACCGTTACCATCTTTCAAATTCCATATATATGCATTAGTATACTGTATTGGTGTTTTTCTTTCTGGCTTACTTCACTCTGTATAATGGGCTCCAGTTTCATCCATTTCAATAGAACCGATTCAAATGTATTTTTTTAATGGCTGAGTAATATTCCATTGTGTATATGTACCACAGCTTCCTTATCCATTCATCTGCTGATGGACATCTAGGTTGCTTCCATGTCCTGGCTATTGTAAACAGTGCTACAATGAACATTGGGGTACACGCGTCTCTTTCAAGTCTGGTTTCCTCGGTGTGTATGTCCAGCAGTGGGATTGCTGGGTCATATGGCAGTTCTGTTCCCAGTTTTTTAAGGAATCTCCACACTGTTCTCCATAGTGGCTGTACTAGTTTGCATTCCCACCAACAGTGTAAGAGGGTTCCCTTTTCTCCACACCCTCTCCAGCATTTATTGCTTGTAGACTTTTGGATAGCAGCCATTCTGACTGGTGTGAAATGGTACCTCATTGTGGTTTTGATTTGCATTTCTCTAATAATGAGTGATGTTGAGCATCTTTTCATGTGTTTGTTAGCCATCTGTATGTCTTCTTTGGAGAAATGTCTGTTTAGTTCTTTGGCCCATTTTTTGATTGGGTCGTTTATTTTTCTGGAATTCAGCTGCAGGAGTTGCTTGTATATTTTTGAGATTGTTTGTCTGTTGCTTCTTTTGCTATTATTTTCTCCCATTCTGAAGGCTGTCTTTTCACCTTGCTCATAGTTTCCTTTGTTGTGCAAAAGCTTTTAATTTTAATTAGGTCCCATTTGTTTATTTTTGCTTTTATTTCCAATATTCTGGGAGGTGGGTCATGGAGGATCCTGCTGTGATTTATGTCGGAGAGTGTTTTGCCTATGTTGTGTTTATTTTTAATTGGAGTATAATTGCTTTACAACTTGTGTTGTTTCTGGTGTACAATAAAGTGAATCAACCATATGTATATATATATCCCCTCCCTCTTGAGCTTCCCATTTACCCTTCCATCTATATGATTATATATTTGATTATATATGATTGTTTGTCAATCCAAGAAATTCCTCCTCCAACCTTTCATTGGAAGACTCCTTAGAAAAATTTACTCAAGTTTCTTTTATTTGGGCTTTTCTGGGAATAGCAACCCACTCCATTATTCTGACCTGGAGAATCCCATGGACAGAGAAGCCGGCGAACAACAGTCCATGGTGTCACAAAGAGTCGGACACGACTGAGCGACTAACCACAAATTTTAGTATAAGGACTTCTAGAGTTAATGTGAGGGACTTCCCTGGTGGCTCAGCAGTAGAGAATCCACCTGCCAAGGCAGGAGATTCAGATTCGATCCCTGGGTCTGGAAGATCCCCTGGAGAACGAAATGGCAACACACTCCAGTTTTCTTGCGTGAGGAATCCCATAGGTGGAGGAGCCTGGAGGGCTATAGTCCATGAGGTCACAAAGAGTCACATACAACTTAGAGACTAAACAACAACAAAAAAAGTTAATATGAGTTTAGAAGATGATACCGAATTATCCATTTAGTAGGCTTTTCACCACTCTAGCAGAGGGAACAGTATAATAGCAAAGATATAAAACATAGAGGGAAATAAAAAGACACGACAGGACTTACAAATGCTATAGTAATAATATGGGAAGATTTGGAGGTACTCCTTCGGTTCCTGCAGGATGACTTGAAAATTTCCCCACAAGATTATTCTCCCACTTTTCTAGTAAATACAAGAAACCTGATAGTCCAGAGAGAAGTGTTCTGAGTATGACTCATTTGTCTAGATAACTCAGAAGGAGACATTTTAATAAAATATGGAAGTACTTTTTAATAAAGCTCAGGGTAAGAAAGGAGCATAACAAGGCAAAGGTTTTATTTCATACAGAATAAGATCAAGGTCATAGTAACAGAAAAGTACAAGTTTAAGGCTCAAGATGCTGTTGGAGGAAATTAATTCCTATAGTGCATTGCCCTTCTTTGGGACTGGAATGAAAACTGGCTGGAAAAGGTCAGTTTTCATTCTAATCCCAAAGAAGAAAGATGCCAAAAAATGTTCAAATTACCATACAATCATGCTTATTTCATATGCTAGCAAGGTAATGCTCAAAATCCTTCAAGTTGGCTTCAGCAGTATGTGAACCAAGAACTTCCAGATGTACAAGCTGGATTTAGAAAAGGCAGAGGAACCAGAGATCAAATTGCAAACATTTGTTGGATCATAGAGAAAGCAAGGGAATTCCAGAAAAACATCTACTTCTGCTTCACTGACTACATTAAAGCCTTTGACTGTGTGGATCACAACAAATTATGGAAAATTCTTAAGAAGGTGGGAATACCCGGCCACCTTCCCTGTCTCCTGAGAAACCTGTATGCAGGTCAAGAAGCAGCAGTTAGAAGCAAACATGGAACAACAGACCAGTTCCAAATTGGGAAAGGAGTACCACAACAATGTATATTGTCATTCTACTTATCTAACTTCTATGCAGAGTACATCATGCAAAATTCTGGGCTGGAAGAAGCACAAGCTGTAATCAAGACTGTGGGGAGAAATATCAACAACCTCAGATATGCAGATGATACCGCTCAAATGGCAAAAAGTGAAGAGGAACTAAAGAGCCTCTTGATAAGGGTGAAAAAGAAGAATGAGAAAGTTGGCTTAAAACTCAAAATTCAAAACACTAAAATCAAAGCATCTAGTCCCATCACTTCATGGCAAATAGATGGGGGAAAAGTGGAAACAGTGACGGATTTTATTTTCTCGGCCTCTGAAATCACTGTGGATGATGACTGAAGCAATGAAATTGAACGGTGCATGATCCCTGGAAGAAACGCTGTGATAAACCTAGACAGCATACTAAAGTGCAGAGACATCACTTTGCTGACAAAGGTCCGTATAGTGAAAGCTATAATTTCTCCAGTAGTCGTGTATGCATGTGAGAGTTGACCATAAAGAAGGCTGAGTGCCAATGGATTTGCTCAGAATTCTCTGAGCGCCAAAGAATTTTGAACTGTGGTGTTGGAAAAGACTCTTAAGAGTCCCTTGGACAGCAAGAAGATCCAACCAGTCAATCCTAAAGGAAATCAACCCTGAATATTCATTGGAAGGACTGATGCTGAAGCTGAAGCTCCAATACTTTGGCACCTGATACAAAGAGCCAACTCATTGGAAAAGACCCTGATGCTAGAAAAGATTGAAGGCAGGAGGAGAAGGGGAGAGCAAAGATGAGATGGCTGGGTAGCATCATTGACTCAATGGACATGAGACTGAGTAAACCCCAGGAGATAGTGAAGGGCAGGGAAGCCTGGAGTGCTGCGGTCCATAAGGTTGCAAAGAGTCACACTTTTCTTAGCAGCCGAACAACAACAATAACAATCCCTATGGTGCCAAAATGTGATTGATTTCAGGCACTTTACAGGAAATTAATTTACAAGAAAATTAGCCACAGACTGAGGTAAAAGCACATCACCACATTTCTCCTGTCCTCTTCTCTCTCACAACTCAGAGTTCTCTCCTCTCCTCCGGAGAAGTGGTGAGTGCCACAACTATCTGGAAAACACCTCAGATGGGAAATGTATTTGTATGATCTAAATCAGCTCTGGGGGATGGATGGGCACTATCCTGTGGGAAAGGGCGGTGTCTCACACAAAAGAAATGAATGGGAAGGACTTCAGGCCTAGAATTT
The DNA here is from genome assembly GCA_024291935.2 of Okapia johnstoni. Lineage (NCBI taxonomy): Eukaryota > Metazoa > Chordata > Mammalia > Artiodactyla > Giraffidae > Okapia > Okapia johnstoni. The sequence goes on from CM044323.1 coordinate 45,756,718, forward strand.
TGGAGGGGAAGGAAATAAAGAAATTATGGAAACATTGTTAACACTTGGCATATCCACTCAGACCTTTGTGGGCTCAAAGGAGTTTATTTTGTACACTAGTGAAGTGGAATTTCCTCCATCAAACCCTCCAGGTTTAAAGTTCTTGCTGGAATATTTAGCTAAAATACAATAATAGCTAAAATCTCCCTTGGAGTTCAGGGTGTTATGATCTAGATAAGGAGAGGTAAAGAAAAACTTAGGACAGAGAAGGGAATTTGTCCTGATTTTCCCCTCCTCGAGTACAGGTAGGGAGACGATTGGACTAGAGGGTGGCATGTTCTTGTCCTTTAGATCAGGAGTCCCCAACCCCCAGGTCATGGATGGACACAGGCCTATTAGGAACCTGGCTGAACAGCAGGAGGTGAGCTGCAAGTGAGTGAGTGAAGCTTCATCTGTATTTACAGCTGCTCCCCATTGCTTGCATTACCGTCTGAGCTCCACCTCCTGTCAGATCAGCATGGCATTATATTCTCTAAGGACTGCGAACCCTACTGGGCACTGTGCATGCAAGGGATCTAGGTCATGCTTCTTATGATGATCTGATGATCTGATTGTGCTTCATGGTGAGTTGTATAATTATTTCATTATCTACCACAACGTAATAATAATAGAAATGAAGTGCACAGCAAAAGTAATGTTCTTGAATCATCCCCAAACCACACCCTCCCACCCCAGTCTGTGGAAAAATTGTTTTCCATGAAACCAGTCCCTGATGCCAAAAAGGTTGGAGACCACTGCTCTAGATCACAGAAAAAGAAGCAGAGGCCAGCTATAAACCTGGGTTAGGTATTGTGACATTAGAAAAATAACTCTGCCTTTACTTCCTTGATGACCTGTGAGAGACAGAAATAAACTGATAACTATTAGTTATTTTTTCCAGCTTTATTAAGCTGTAATTGACAAGTAAAATTGTAATATTTAAAGCATACATGGTGAGTTGTTAAATGTGTACATTTTTAAAGGATTCCCACAATTGAATTAATTAACATATTCAGTGCTTCATGTATTTACCTTTTTTTTTTTTTTGGTGAAAATGCTTTAGATCTACTCTCTTAGTAAGTTTCAGTTATACAATATAGTGTATTATCAATTATAACCACCATGCTGTACATTTGATCCTCAGACCTTGTTCACCTTATAATTAAAATTTGTACCCTTTCCCCATTTTCCCCACTCCCCGGCCTTGACTTCCCTGGTAGCTCAGACAGTAAAGCATCAGCATCTGCCTGCAATGCAAGAGACTTGGATTCAATCCTGGGGTCAGGAAGGTCCCCTGGAGAAGGGAATGACAAGCCACTCCAGCATTCTTGCCTGGAGAATTCCATGGCCAGAGAAGCCTGGCAGGCTATAGTCCATGGGGTCACACAGAGTTGGACACAACTGAATGATTAACACTTTCACTTTCCAGCCCTGACAATTATTAATTATTGAGCAGATAAGCAGGTGATCAAAATGTTCATTTTGAGAGAGGTAAGAGAAGAGGGAGCTAAAATATATCTAACAACAAAAAACTCCTGTCTTTATGAATGTGTTATGCATGTGACACAGACAAAGCTTCCAGGACCCCAGTGACAAAGACCAGATACTAAAATGTAAATACAATTTTAAGGTTAAGAATTTGATAGAGAGTTTGTAGTGGATGTGGGTAGAGCTTGACTTTCTTAATTGCAACTCCTATGGGAGAAAACAGTTTATATTGATCTTATTGGAAATATTTTTATTTCATTATGGGGAATAAAAGATTCTATTCATGCTGGCTCAAGCTAATTTGATAATTTAATGTTAATTTGCAGATCAGATGTTTTAGCAAGATAAACTTTAGGCAGAGATGTTTGCTGTTGCATGGGGAGGAAATACTGTGTAGCCAATTGTAGCAAATTCCTTATTTGTAGCAAAAGCAGATTCCAGTCTGTGTGTGTCTTTAAGTGAACTCTCCTTTGGAAAATGGCCACTTTTAATTTCTTTTGAGCAAACTCTTAGCTCTTTTAAGATACACTCAAGACTGTTCAGTAATAAGCCTAAGATTCAGAATGCTTTTTGTTCGATTAGGTGATGATTTCAAGCTGCACTGGTGCTCTCTAACGGGCACCAAAATGACCCATTTTGAATTCTGATCGTCTTTGGTTTTCAATATTGGTGCAAATAGAATCATTGAAGCCAACTGCCTCCACCCGGACTGGGATGGGTTACAGGGCCACTTTATTTTTGTATAAATTATGAAAATGTGTCAAGTTCTCATTCTACAAAATTTAAACATCTATGAAAAATGTCACTCGGCCTAAAAGGGTAATTTTATTTACCTGAATATTTATTGGAAGGACTGATGCTGAAGCTGAAGCTCCAATAGTTTGGCCACCTGATGCGAAGAACTGACTCACTGGAAAAGACCCTGATTCTGGGAAAGATTGAAGGCAGGAGGAGAAGGGGATGACAGAGGACTAGATGGTTGGATGGCATAACCGACTCGATGGATGTGAGTTTGAGCAAGCTCCTGGAGTTGGTGATGGACAGGGAAGCCTGGTGTGCTGCAGTCCATGGGGTCGCAAAGAGTCAGACATGACTGAGTGACTGAACTGAAAAGGGTAAATTCACTGTGAAGAATCACATACCCTAACTCATTTGTTGAGAATGTAGTTGGACCTTTACTTACATTTATCTCAGGATTCTGAGCAAACAAATTATGAGATGGATGTCATGTTTTCACACCTGAGAGGATACTGATGCCTTTCTAAAAATCAACATATTCTAGCACAGTAGAAGGTATATGTAGTATAATTAAATAGTGACTAATGATAATATAGCTCAGGAGCCTCAGTGCAACATAACCCGAATTTGGTACTAATTATGCATGAGTGTTTTACTTTACACAGGCCTCATTGGCTATTTGTACCGGCAAGTGGATAGATACTGGTACACTTAACAGTCATAGTCATAGTGGTGCTTGCTTCGCTTTTGTTTTTGTTTGTTTTTACAAATACCACGAGGACCTCCACTATCACGTATGGTGCTTTTGTGAAAATTAGAAAAGACATCCCTTCTGGGTGAACAAATTATATGTGTATATCTGTGTGTGTGTGTGAAGATTTATAGATGAACAGCTAGATAAATAGATCTTTATCTGCATCCCTGGTTGGCACTTATCATACCCAACTCATCTATAATCTCGATCACAGAATTTCCAAGCTGGCTTTGCTGTTGTGCTCACTTCTGACACTTTGAGTCAGCAGTGTTTTCTTTCTTCTGCTAATGAAGGAACTGAACCCAGTGAAATAAGTTGCTCAAGGACACACTTTTGTAGCTAGTGTCTCAGGGACTGAACAATAAGCATGCCTCACCTCAGAATCTGTGCCAGGCAACACTGCCTTTTAGGAAGCTGATGCATGAATTTCAGGCAATTTTATGCCTACAACTGAGACAACTGGCACATTGATGTTCACTGTCATTTCATAATGGCACAAAAGTTTTCTCTTGTGACGTTAAGTGAAAGTTTTCCTGGGTCCTCATTGAAAAGGCTAATGAGATTAATTCAAATTCAGGTTCAGTAAACATTTGTTGAGTGCTAAATGCAGCAAGTCCCTAACTGATATGGGAGACAAAATGGCAACCCAGACAAGCAAGACCCTTTCATCAATCAAGTTCCACTCATGCAGCCAGTGGAGACAGATATGAAGGACTGAATCTATTTGCAGAATATTTCATTTCCCAAAGATGGCCACACCATATGAGCTGTTGCTATGCAAGCTTGCCATTCCTGCATAAAATAGCAAGTGGGAAGCTGCTCTATAGCACAGGAAGCTCAGCTCAGTGCTCTGTGATGACTCAGAAGAGTGGTATGGGGTGTGGTGGGAGAGAGGCTTTAGAGGGAGGGGATATATGTATACATAGAGCAGATTCATTTTGTCTTACAGCAGAAACTCACTCAACATTATAAAACAATTATACTCCAATAGGAAAAAAAACAACAAAAATAGAGTCTTATTTCCCTTTCTTGAATCTGTGTGGGCTTTGAATTGGTTTTGACTGGTAGAATACAGTAGAAGTGATGCTGTGTGACTGTTTAGGCTGAGTTTTAAAAGGCTAAGTGACTTTTACTTGAATTCACTGGACACTCTCTTCATGGGCTGACACATAAGGGCAACACTAAGTAAGATGTGGAAAGGAAGTCAAGCCATGTGGGGAGACTTCATGTGGGTACTCTTGTTGACAGTTACAATATATAAGTCAGCCTAGCTCAGGCACCAGCCATAGAGAGAGAGAGGCACTCTAGATGGTTTCAGTCCTCAGCCATCCTGACTCCCTAGCCTCAGATTCCTCACAGCCCCCGACAAGGAGCAGAAACACAACATCCCAGTGGTCCCTTACCCCATTCCCACAGGATCTGTGGGCATAATAAAATCGTTGTTACTTTATACCATTCAATTTGGGGTTGATTTGTTATGCAGACATAGTAACAGAAACCTCATTTTTTTCAAGATAACGGCTGCAGTCATGTGAGGCAGGAAATACTGTCAGCGTCCGCATACAGATGTACATTTTTTCCCCTGTAGCTTTATCTAACACTTTTTATAAAGGGGAAACAAAAAGACCTTGGAAGATAAGTAAACCAATCTATGTAAAGGTCATATTCCCCAAGTGGTTTCTAACTTTAGAAATAACTATAACAGTATTTTCTCAAATTGAACAAAAATATATATAAAATGTTCTAAAGAAAGGGGTACAATATGTTTCAAGACAAATGAATGTTAAAAAAAATTCCCAAGACACCGTCGCCTTGATGTGGTTTCAAACACTAACAGGAGGTGAGGAAGTGCTGTCATTACTTTTATTATATATTATTTGGTGCCTGAGTTGTATTTTATCCAGGATAGAAAAACCTCTATTTCTGCCCTCAGGGTGTACAACTTAAATCAGAGAGATGCTATAAGTGTCTCTGACAGAACACAGAGTGTTCTGGTTACTTTATGCTGATTTGGAAGTTTTCAAACAACCTAATCACCACAATGTAAAGAGATATCAAGTGAAATGGAAAGCAATGACAGAACTCTCTCCAGAGTTTCAAGTCTTTATTTCAACAGGATAACTCCCTATTTTCAGTTCTTCATAAAAAAAAAAAAGCCAATTGCATGATCCATAATAGTCATAAGAATTACGAGATGCTGAGTTTAGTGATAAGCAGAGAATAGTTTAAATGACTGTTAAAAAAAAAAGACACATCTTTGGAATTTGGCTGTACATATGTTAAAAAAAACATAATAAAATCTAATTAGATCCAAGGACAATCTGAGTTAGTAATAAATCTGAATCACACATTATGATAAGGAATTATGATTTTATTACTTTTCAATGAAATAAAATAACTTATTCAGTTAGCTGTTTCTAATTACAAGTTCTGCATGAATAAATTTTTAGTAAATGGATAATTTATAACTCACATCATTGATCAACTGACCCCCATATTTGTGTAGAACATGCCTTTGCTAAGAACTCAAACATGCAGTAAATGTCAACCCTCCATGCATAGGTGCTAACCTAGTGGGTGTGGAGAATTCTAGCGAGAACAAAGATAGCAGTCTTGTTCTCCATAAATTTAAATTCTGATTAGGAAGTTATTTATAAGAAGCAAATAGAGTACTAAATGATTTATACTTCTTCTTTATGCTTGAGAGAAGTCAGAGCCAAGAAATTGCTAAAAGATTCTTCGATGACATTGCCTTGACTATGGTAGAAGAGCAGAAATTATTTAAATTTATGAGGATATGGAACTCTGGACAATAAGACATGAAAGGGTTACTTGCCTTCTGTATTGTAGTGGTTGATTAATAAGCACTTTTTTTCCAGATATAAAGTGATAAAGCTCAGTTCAGACTAGCATCTGGATACTAGGTGATTTACCTGAAGTCACCTGAATGAATGAAATTTTAAAAAATTTAGCTTTTAAAATATACACACACATATACACTCTATACAATATGAATGGTTACAATATCAGTGTTAAGTATCATCAATTACTGATTATGGCAGCAACTCAAATTACTGGTAAATTTGATGGTTTTTTCTCAGGTATGATACTGGAGAAAAACGACAGACTTAGACTCAAAAGTCACCTTTGTGGCTGAGGAAGCCATTTAAACCTCTGTAAATCAGTTTGAGTAAATAATGAGTATCAATCACATATTAAGAAGGGGAATACATTTTTAAAAATTTGTAATAAAATAAAATAACTTTGGCCACTAAAAAATTATTTTCAGGTACCAGTTGAAAGACTCCTAAATTTAAGTTTTCTCACTTGCAGAATTGACCCAAAAATACCCTCCTCTTGGAGTTTTTGTGAGAATTAAATGAAATGAAGTAAATGAAAGAATTTTAAGAGGAAATTTGTTACCCAAACTGTAAGATACTATTATGATTCTCTATTTTTTTTAAAGGCATTCAGAAAAAAAGAACCAACCTTATCCTGAAAATAAGGATTCTATTCTGAAAATAGTATCAAACCAATAGAAATTTATCAATCATCTACAATGCTTCCCTCTTTTCTGGTTTGGAAAGCTCTATGACAGTAACATATCTTGAAGCATAATGGTAACAAATAATTCAACAGTTTGAGCATATGACTTAAAACGAACTTTAAGTAAAAATAAAATGTAGAGTAATTGAGTAACTGTTTGATTATCTAACATGATTCCTAACCATCTAAATTAGCAATCCGTTCCCCAAAGAACTGCTAACGAGTTTAGTGTTCATACCGGTTGCTAGTAGATGTAAGTAGGCTTCCCAGGTGGCACTAGTGGTAAAGAACCTGCCTGCAATGCAGGAGACACAAGAGATGTGGGTTCAGTTCCTGGGTTGGGAAGATCCTCTGGAGGAGGGCATGGCAACACATTGCACTATTCTTGCCTGCAGAATCCCATGGACAGAGGAGCCTGGCGGGCTACGGTCCATAGAGTTGCACAGAGTCAGACACAACTGAAGCGACTTAGCACACACAGTAGATGTATGAGAAGGAAAAACAAACAAACAGACAAACAAAGAACAAAGCTTAAGGCTTAAGGAAAAAGTCAAATGCTTCTTTTGAAGCATTCACAAAAATAAAGTGAGTTTCCTTCATGGCCCTCCCGCCTACTGGGGTCAAATAATTTAACTTTGGCCTTTATCATCATGACTGGCTTGTAAACCCGTCTGTATTTCCTTTTCTTCCCTTGGTGCTCCCCGAGAGGGGACACATCACACTCTGGGGACTGTTTTGAAGTTGGCTTCCTGCCAACTCTGAGCAAAATCTGAGGAACTTCCGGTGTTCTGGAAGCCCTCGGCTTCCTTAATGATATTCACATCAGGCCTTTACCCAGGACATTCCCCAAAGTACAAGGAGTTTTTAGGCTCGTCCTTGAATCTTGCCAAATTCCATGTAAATCTGGTGTAAACATCAATCTTCTACAATCCTAAACAGTGAATTTGTTCTTGTTTAGATGACTTCCCAGTGTATACAGGAGAAAGAGTGTATTCTACCTCCTTCATAAACTGGATCCAGTCTACATTTTTTGTATTCTTTTTTACCACTCTTTCACACTCACTCAATAATTTCCCCATAGAGAACTCTCTGCTTCACCAACTTACACCAAGCTCTTTATTTCATGCTGGCTTAGAATAAACTGCCCATCTGGAGTGTCTTTTTTCCTCTTCTTTCTACAGAACAAATGTCTTTTCATTCTCTATTCTAAAGCTGCCCTCCTTCCCCCTTATAAAGTCTTCTTCACTTACCCTAAGACAGGATTAGATTTAAACATTCTGTAGAACATCATATAAGCATCTGTTAGAGCAGTTAACCCAGTATCTATCAATTTTCCTGTTGCATTTTCTGTTTTAACCAATGGAATGTAAGCATACTGAGGATGGAAATTGGTTCCATGGACTCTTACATCTTCCTCCTTCAGGTACTTTCTTGGCACCAGTTATATGTTAGATATTTCCTAAATATTAAATGATGATGCTTTAAAATTTACACTGAGTTTGGGAAAAGATAAAATACATTCCCTCTTTACCAGTAAAATAACCAAGGCACTAGACTCCCTCTGTATAACATCTGAGATCATGCATAAGAACAGATTTTAAAAATCATTAGGCATTGCACACATGTCAGGTATTTTGGATTAGTCTGATCCATTAATTTATGGAGAAGCAGTGAAACTTAGTCTTTGAGAGCATGGAACTTTCCTCTCTATGCTTGGGCTGGAATTCTAGCTGTACCAGTTACTAGGTATGTACTCTTCTGCAAGGAATTTAAAATCTCTATGCCCCAGTTTCCTTGACTATAAAATAGGATTAGTTTCCTTGCTAATTTCTAGTTTGGAGGTAAAAAAAAAAGACAGAAAAACTTAATGTTTGAATTACAACTGTATATCTCATGGACATCACAGATAGTCAACACTGAAATCAAACTGATTATATTCTTTGCAGCCAAAGATGGAGAAGCTCTATACAGTCAGCAAAAACAAGACCGGGAGCTGACTGTGGCTCAGATCATTAACTCCATATTGCCAAATTCAGACTTAAATTGAAGAAAGTAGGGAAAACCACTAGACCATTCAGGTATGACATAAATCACATCCCTTACGGTTATACAGTGGAAGTGAGAAATAGATTTAAGGGACTAGATTTGATAGACAGAGTGCCTGATGAACTATAGATGGAGGTTTGTGACATCATACAGGTGACAGGGAGCAAGACCATCCCCAAGAAAAGACATGCAAAAAAGCAACATGGGTGTCTGAGGAGGCCTTACAAATAGCTGTGAAAAGAAGAGAAGCGAAAAGCAAAGGAGAAAAGGAAAGATATACCCATTCTAATGCAGAGCTCCAAAGAATAGCAAGGAGATATAAGAAAGCCTTCCTCAGTGATCAGTGCAAAGAAAGAGGAAAACAATAGAATGGAAAGACTAGAGATCTCTTCAAGAAAATTAGAGATACCAAGGGACCATGTCATGCAAAGATGGGCTCAATAAAGGACGGAAATGTTGTGAACCTAGCAGAAGCAGAAGATATTAAGAAGAGGTGGCAAGAATACACAGAAGAACTGTACAAAAAAAAAATCTTTCTAAATTTGCATATTGATTGGAGCAATTTCACAGCAGCAGCTTTTAGGATTTGAAATAGCTCAACTGGAATTCCATCACCTCCACTAGCTTTGTTCATAGTGATGCTTCCTTAAGCCCACTTGACTTCACATTCCAGGATGTCTGCCTCTAGGTGAGTGATCACACCATCGTGGTTATCTGGGTCATGAAGATCTTTTTTGTATAGTTCTTCTGTGTATTCTTGCCACTTCTTAATATCTTCTACTTCTGTTAGGTCCCTACCATTTCTGTCCTTTATTGAGCCCATCTTTGCATGAAATGTTCCCTGGGTGTCTCTAATTTTCTTGAAGAGATCTCTAGTCTTTCCCATTCTATTGTTTTCCTTTATTTCTTTGCACTGATCACTGAGGAAGATTTTCTTATCTCTCCTTGCTATTCTTTGGAACTCTGCATTAGAATGGGTATATCTTTCCTTTTCTCCTTTACTTTTCACTTCTCTTCTTTCACAGCTGTTTGTAAGGCCTCCTCAGACACCCATTTTGCTTTTTTGCGTGTCTTTTCTTGGGAATGGTCTTGTTCCCTGTCTCCTGTATGATGTCACAAACCTCCGTCCATAGTTCATCAGGCACTCTGTCTAGCAGATCTAGTCCCTTAAATATATTTCTCATTTCCACTGTATAATCATAAGGGATTTGATTTAGGTCATACCTGAATGGTCTAGTGGTTTTCCCTACTTTCTTCAATTTAAGTCTGAATTTGGCAATAAAGAGTTCATGATTTGAACCAGTCAGGTCCCAGTCTTGTTTTTGCTGACTATATAGAGCTTCTCCATTTTTGGCTGCAAAGAATATAATTAATCTTATTTCAGTGTTGACCATCTGGTGATGTCCATGTTTAGAGTCTTCTCTTGTATTATTGGAAGAGAGTGTCTGCTATGACCAGTGCATTCTCTTGGCACAACTCTATTAGCCTTGCCCTGGCTAAGTTTGGCCAAGGCCAAATTTGCCTGTTACTCCAGGTGTCTCTTGACTTCCTAGTCTTATGCAAGTTCTGGCAGCTCCATGGTGGTGTCAGTGGCAACCTCCTCCAAGAGGACTTCTGCCATACCCACACCCATAACCCCTGTCTCTGCGGCAGACCACTGCCAACCCATGATAGCTGGACTATAAAGAAAACTGAGTGCCAAAATATTGATGTTTTTGAACTGTTTTGTTGGAGAAGACTCTTGAGAGTCCCTTGGACTGCAAGGAGATCCAACTAGTCCATCCTAAAGGAGATCAGTCCTGAGGTTCATTGGAAGGAGTGACGTTGGAGCTGAAACTCCATTACTTTGGCCACCTAATGAGAAGAGTGGACTCATTTTAAAAGACCCTGATGCTGGGCAAAATTGAAGGTGGCAGGAGAAGGGGACGACAGAGGATGAGATGGTTGGATGGCAAAACCGACTCAATGGACATGAGTTTGAGTCAACTCCAGGAGTTGGTGATGGACAGGGAGGCCTGGCGTGATGCAGTCCATGGGGTCACAAAGAGTCGGACACAACTGAGTGACTGAACTGAATTGATATCTCAGAAGGTTGTTGTAAGTATTTAAAAGGGTTAATTATGCAAAATGCACACAAACAGGCCTGGAACATAACAAACACTATAAGCTTGTTTAGTCACTCAGTTGGCTCTGACTCTTTTTGCCCCCATGGACTAGCCCACCCGGCTCCTCTGTTCATGGGTTTTTCCAGGCAAGAATACTGGATTGGGTTGCTATTTCCTACTCCAGGTAATCTTCCCAACCCAGGGATTGAACTCACATCTCCTGAAAGTCTCCTGCATTTAAGGCAGATTCTTTACCACTGAGCCACTAGAGAACAAATGTAGATGTGGATTATTCACTAAGAAAATATTATATCAAATGTCTTCTATATGACAAATACTATCACTGTACTATAAACCAATGAATAAATAAAATATGGCATGTGCTATGGAGAAAATTAGAGCAGGGAATGGGGAGAGAAAGGGAGGGACTAGTATTTTAAACAGGATGTTCTGGGAAAATATCTACTGAAAATGGCAAATATAGCTAAGAAAGGATTGTTCTAGATGATGGAATAGCAAGTACACAGGCCTCAGGCAAGAAGATAGTAGAGTATTTGAGGAATGACTATGGCCAGTGTGACTGGGACGGAGTGACCAGGAGGGGAGTGATAAGGGATTAGGTCACAGAGGGGACTGGGACTGAATCCTAAAGGACATGGATGAACTTGCCTTTTCTGCTGGCTGGATGTTTTGGAGAGAGAAATGATGTGATTTCATAAATACTAAAGACCTGAACAGATTTGAAGACTGGTGGCTATTGGAGCAGGAAGATGAGCTATGAGGCTATTGCAATAATTCAGACTCTGGTGCTAATAATTTGTACTGATTTAAAACAAAAAAAATGCCTAATGAACAGATATAGTATGTGCGTTTGTTAGTGTTAGCAATTTTTCACGATTTTCTCACTTGAGATGATATATCAGAGTCACATTCAATTATTAAAATCCTTACTCATGTTATTTATAGTCTTAATGATCAAGACTTGTTTAGTGGTCTTGCTTTCACATTTTGGGATTTTCTACTACGATATTCTGCATGATTTTCTACTATGATATTCTGTCTTTGCACTTACCTCTGCATTCAGTCATCAAATGCCAGGGATGTTGAAATCTTAGGGTAACTAGATTTTACTATAAATTTAGGTTGGAATAGAAATATATTTTTATATAATTTATTTCCCTTTTATCTTTTCCATTTCATATTTCTTTTGATAAAGTAACTCAGTTCTTCTTCTACAACAAAGCTACCACTTTTAAAATATCTTTTATTCATCTGTTTCATTCATTCACACGTTCTCTTACCACTAGCCTCACCTTCTTTTTCTCTCCTTTTGTCCCCCTGCCCTATCTTGACTGTCCCCCCAAATTGCCTATTGATGACTATTTCCATTTTTCTTCAGTGAGTTTTCCATATTGATATGTTATCATTCTTTGCACTCAAATTTTACATTTTTATTTCCTGAAACTAGCTTAAATGTCAAGTGCCAAGATAATTTCTTAAAAAAGAAAAACATATAAATATTCACAAGTAGAGTTTATGTTCTCTTCAGTGCAAATTGCTCAGTAGCAACAAATATTTAATGATGGTTACTCTGCTGAAGCATTGACCTTTCTGATGTTCAGTGGCAAATAAGTCTCAATGAACTTTGTACATCACTGTTTATTTGAACTGTGAATTGTAGTTCAATCTTGAGAAATGTTTGTTCTCCCACCCATATGTGTACAGTTATTTCATTTCTGTTTCTTTGGGGAAAAGAGATGTAAAGTTATTGTTATAAAGCCTCTGAGAAAAGTAATATGTAGATAAAGATAGATAACTTTTAAAAAATATCAGCATGAATTAACCTAATTTTATGAAGTGAGATTGAGTAGTCACAGATGGCTAGTTCTGAACACAGACATGTACAGAGTAAACCAAAACTTTTAACCTCTCTCCCATATGAAACAAAAAAAAAGGAAAAGTTTTAAAAAGTTAACAAAATGAAACGAAAAGGGAAAAAAAATTAAAAACACACAAACTTTCACAACATGACAGTTTAGTCTTCAAGCGCAATATAACTATACACGTATAATACCAGTATGACTCTGTTCTTTAAGTTAAAAAGGGTACAAAGGTAGGCTCGAGTAAAAACAAACCATCCCTCCCAGCTGGGGTTGGGTTAACGTCTTAGCAGAATGCAAGAGAGATGTTGACTTTGTCCTCTGTTAACTCAAACAGCAGCTTCTCAAGTAGCTATATAATACAGGCTGGTTTCAGACACCTACAATATCCTGATTAGCAATTACAACAACTGGAGTAAAGCAAACGTCATCATAGAATGGTCTCCTTGATTACACAGAGAATCCTGTAAGAACTCAATTAGGCACATGTTTAGTGAGGGAGATGAAGGATAAAAATAGACAGAAGAATGAACAGTGTAACATAGAACCGCTTACTCCCAGTGTATCTCAGTTCATCTGCATTTCCAATAGAGACACTTGTTTCCCTGCTTTTTATACCACAGTTCCTTGAGAAATTCTTGTTTCAGATACAGCATATCTTTCTTCCACCTGAGGGAAGCTTACTCTTATTTTTAATTTTCCTACTCGAAACAACTGTTCTAAAGTGAGAGATTTAAGAAAATTGTTTCGATTACATATGATTTTGTGGGTTCCAAGATCTCTGAGGAAAATTATTGGAATATTTGTGAGAGAGGTTGGGAAATTTAAAACTGATTGGGTTGTTATCAGTTGTATTTTGTTTCCACAGCACAGATACAATATGCCAATGGCTCAGTTATATTCTAGTGCTGTTTCTGATTCCCATCACATTAGATAAAGCAACAGTCAAATTTTAACAAAGTTGTAGAGTAGCTTCAGGCAAGCATTTTTCATTAAAATATTCGATATCAGTGTGTTTGCCTGTGGGAGATGGATAGGTCGATGGTGATTGAGTCTGCTAAAACCTAAACCAGACAAAGAGAGAAACAAAACTTCCCAAAGCAGTAAAACCCTGAAGTACTGACATTTTCCTGTGAGCAGAGTGGAACATTTTCCCTGAAAGAGAAGGACAGACTTTTACTTTACACCAGAGAATTTCATCTTCTCTAACATCCAAAATTACTGATCTGGGACTGTGAAGCAATTACTGAACATTTTACAGATATATGTCGTTAGTCCAGATTTCTTTTCTTCACTCCAGCGGTATGTTTCCACCTTTCCTGGGAGTCCTTCCCCTGGATACCCCCTAAGCCTGTCAAAGGTGAAACCAGTCTTTTACGCCACAAACTATATTCTCCTGCTTAATTACCTCTCTCAGTTATGGTACTACCAGTCACCCAAGCCAGAATACTTAGCATCTTTGGTTCATAGCTCTGTATAACTCTCTGCATCCAACTGATCTCCAAGTCCTGCACATGCTTACTTGTACTGTCTCTAAAAGCTGTCCATTCCCTCTTTATGGTGTCCTTTGAATAACACAAATTCTTAATTTTAATTAAATTAAATTTATCAGTTATTTCCTCTCTGGTTTATACTTTTACATCCCCATCCAGAAGTCATACCAATATCATTCTATGCTATTTTCTAAACATATTTTAACTTTCAGATTTATGTTTCTTATTTGATATAATTTTTTTGGGTTTTTTTTGGCTATGCTGACAGCTTGTGGGATCTTAGTTCCCCAACCAGAGACTGAACTTAGGTCCCTGCAGTGGAAACATAGAGTCTTAACCATAACACTTCCAGGGAATCCCTGGGTACAAAAGTTTTCTAACTTGATGTTTATAATTTTTATCTGGCAATTTCAGCATCTTCAGTTTCTGTTGCCTGCTGTTTCTTTTTCTCACTTATTGTGCTTTGTTTACTTGTGCCTTTGTTATATGCGGCTCAGAGCTAATCATTTTTCTTGGACTTTTTTTATGAGTGTTGTTAAGATCTCGGAACAAGATATCCTTGTTACCATTGGTTGATTTGTGATTTTAGACTCTCAAGGATATTTTCCCCAAGGAAGATTGCACAGTCCTTTTAGCCTCATCCACCAGAAGCAAGAAGAACTACAATCCCACAGATTCCAGAATGAAAACTATAATCACAGAAAATTAACCAAAATAAAAAGATGTAGGATTATGTCCCAGATGAAGGAACAAGATAAATCCCGAGAAAAACAACGAAATGAAATGAAGATAGGCACCCTTCCAAAAAAAAAAAAAAAGAATTCAGGATAATGATATTGAAGATGATCCAGGATCTCAGAAGAAGAAAGAGAAGATGCAAGAAATGTTTATCAAAGATCTAGAAGAACTAAAGAAGAAACAGAGATGAACTATACATTAGAAGCAATCATAGTACCTGGGGATTATTCCGGATAATTAATACTTGAGTATTGTCTGAGGCTATGCAATAGTTTCCTCATCTGTAAAGTGGAGATATTAATAGAGCAAAACTCACTAGGTTTTGGTGAAGATTATAAAAATTATATAATGTGTTCAGAACAGTACTTCCTATTTAAGAAGTTCGTTTGTTCACTCACTAACTCATGTCTGACTCGGCAACCCCATAGACTGTGGCCTGCCGGGCTCCTCTGTCCGTGGAATTTCCCAGGCAAGAATACTGGAGTGGGTTGCCATTTCATTCTCAAGGGGATCTTTCCAGACCAGGGATTGAACCTGCATCTCCTGCACTGGCAGGCAGATTCTTTTCCACTGAGCCACCAGGGAAGCCCATTTAGGAAGTGTTATGTGTTTAATTTTAATATTTACTATTATTAGGCAAGCCCTGGGTTTTGTGTTAGGTCTCTTTCCCCATGAAGCCGCCAAGGTGTGGCTTGATTGCGCCTGGGTGAGCAAAAGCCCTCAATGCAAAAGTGGGTTAGGTTTACTTTCCTATGCAGTTCTTAGCTGGTAATTCATTGTTAGAATTTAATAATTTTAAGAAAGAATTGATGATATATCTATCTATAATATTTATCTATATATGATCTTCTATCTTAATTATTTTCAAAAAGTGTTGGACCTGCCACATAACCAGAAACAGAACTGGTTTTATTTTTTATCCCCTTCCTTGTACTTTCTTTGACTCATCTTATTCTTCTTCTCTAACTTTTGAAAATAAAACTTCTCAAGCTTTCCATCTTTTCTAAAAAAGATTTTAAATCTCTAAATTCTTAACTAAGTACCATTGTAGAAGTATATTGGAAACAATATTGTCATTACTGTTCACTCAACTTTTCTAATTTGTTCTGATTTTTCTTGATCCCTTTGTTATCTAGAATTACATTAAAAATTTCCAAAATGTATTTTTATTTATTATTATGCATTTATGTCTTAGGTTAAATTTATCTAGAGAATGTCATCAGTATTCTTGGATACTTATTGATGCCTGATACATTTCCTTTTGCATTTATTTTTATCTTTTTAACATATTTATAGCTTAATATTTAAACATATATATATTTTATGTTATGTATAGCTTATTAAATTTAATCTTATCAATAATCCCCTTTAATTAGTGTTGCCTATAGTATTCATTATGATTATTTACATGTGGATTTATTTCTACCATCTTTTAGAAACTTTTGTTTAATTTGCTTTTTTCTCTGCATTTTTCTCTTCACTTTCTGCCTTCTCTTGGGATTTTTGCGTTATTTCCTTTTCCACTTTAAAATTGTACCTAAAATTTAACCTAAATGCTTAAAACCCAAAGTTAGTATTACTAAGCTCTTTTAAAAAATGTTAAAGTTTTCAGAGATCCTGAACTCTGAGTCTTTCTCTTTTGTCATATGCTATTGTTCTCCAGCATTTTATCTCAACTTTGTTTTTACTCCTCAAATTAAAGCTTATCATTGTGTAGCTTTCTCCACAAATTTGTCAATTTCTTTATCTAAACCTGAATTTGACTAGCCTAAGCTCATGAGTTCTTAAGAGAGCCTTTTTCAGACCCTGGAATGTAGGCTGAGGTAGACAAGCTTCCTTCTCATCTCTGTTCAAGCCGATTTCTTATCTGTTCGTTTGCTGATTCATTATAGTTTTCATTGAGTCTCTAGTTCTTAGGAGGTTCTAGCTTTTGAGAGAATTTTATTTCGATCCTCTGCTTGCTTGGACTGAAGGCTTCATCCCTTTTCTAAGCCCTTTTGTGCTGAGATCAGTCTTATTCCCCAGGATATTCCCCAAATCAGTTTTTATTTTTTTCCCTCTCTGGAGTTTGCTTCCTTCTTTGATCTCAGTTTCTGAGAATTCCCTTTACTTTCTTATTGATCAACTATTTCTTAAATGAGATGGTTAACAGTTATGGTTTAACTGTTATTTTTCCAGGATTCCTAGATGTTTTATCATTTGAGCATTTTCAGTTTAGTCTACCGTATTGCCACAAACAGAAAGTACAATATTTCTTCTTTCTTTCTCCTTATTCTTCCTCTTCTCTTCTTCTTCCTCTTTATACCCACTGCCTGTTCTTCGAAATAGGCTAGTGGAGATTTGAAGATGCAGAAGTATTTGGCAAATGTGTATAAACCTGGGCTTTTGATTTACAGTTTAGTCAAATAAATTAACAGATGCAGATGACTTTACAATTATTATGAAATTATCCTTGAATGAGAATGTATGTGCCACTAGTTCACTATATGCACTGAAACTCTATGATCTGAAATATGCAATAGTAAATACATTTCAAATATGTTTTGCCTGTTTTCTCTGTTGTTTCATTTCCCAGGACTGTTTCTGGTAATTGGTGCTAATTTTGTGGGATGTTGAAAATGAAAGTCGCTCAGTCATGTCCAGCTCTTTTCCAACCCATGGACTATACAGTCCATGGTATTCTCCAGGCCAGAATACTAGAGTGGGTAGCCATTCCCTTCTCCAGGGGATTTCCCCAACCCAAGGATCAAACACAGGTCTTCTGCATTGCAGGTGGATTCTTTACTAACTGAGCTATCAGGGAAGGAATTTTGTGGAAGTAGTGCACAAATGAATGCATGCCCAATATAACAACATGAGCTCATATATTCTATATTAAGGAAGCAAGAAGTAAGGGGAAGGATTTTTTGCTTTGTCTTCTGTCTCAATATTGAAGTGATACATTGTAAGAAGAAATCACTCTAAATCACTCAAGTTGTAGCTCTAATATAATACATAGAATATTACATCCAATGTGAATCGAATCTCATGTATGAGATATCACAGTATCTCAGGCTGCAGAATTTTATTTCCTTTATTAACCCATTTTTAAACTTCACACCTGCGTAGTAATTTTCACTAACTTACTCTGATTAAAATAGTGAACTTGAAATAACTCATTGTGAGCTGGACTTTTTAAAATTGAAGTATAGTTGAATTCCAATGTTGTGTTAATTTCTGCTGAACAGCAAAGTGACTCAGTTACACACACACACACACACACACACACATGCACACACACACACACACACACACACATCCTTTTTTATAATCTTTTCCATTACAGTTTATCCCAGGAAATTGGATGCAATTCCTTGTGCTATACAGTAGGACCTTGTTTATACATCTTAAATGTATTAGTTTGCATGGACTGATTCACTTTGCATTCACATTTTGTAATAGAATATTATATTTAAAATCATTAAAAAAATACCAGAAACTGCCTTTTTCAGGTAGGTAATCCAGGAATATTAGTTTAGTTTGATCATTCAAACCATAAATGTGATAAAATAATTATTCTGATTTTAACCAAAGAGGGATGTATGTTATAAAAACACACTTTTGAGAAACTATGCTAAAGTTAAACCTGAAAAACAAATCTCAAATTTTAAGAATATTTAGATTTCATCTCTACTCCTGATGGTTAATATAAAAAGTGCACATATTTCAGAAAATCAAATATAATTTTTTCTACAGCAATATTCATTTCAAAAATTATTACTTAGTAAGTTATTTGTAAAACAAAAGCTCCTGAAGTGTTTTAATTATTTAAAGTGGAACAAGAAGAAAATGTAGTAACAGGATATATATGACAAATGTGATTGAAATAAATATATTTTAAGTCAAAATTCCAATGTGAAATATATTTCAAAGCCTCCAATTCTTGTCCCTCTTAAAAAATTCCTTCTAGTAACTAATGTGGACTGTCCTTGTTAATTGCAATAATGAAATGTAAACTCAGTTTTTTTTTTTGACATCATTTGTTTGTTTACTAAGAGCCTTTGATATGATATTAAACCAGGAGTTTTTGAGACAAACCTAACCACATTAAAGTACGTCAGCACACACTTTGCCATCTGCAAAAGTCTTCCCTATAGAGCAGAGATTTTCCTTGTTAAAGTCATTCAAGGAACTTAAAGATGCTAATTCCAAAGCCCCACCCTGATCCAATTAAATTGACTTTTACTCTTATGTACATTTTGTTGATAATGCACGAGTTGGTAAATTTTTTTTATTAATAACGTGTGCTGTGCTTAGTTGCTCAGTTGTGTCCAATTCTTTGTGATCCCATGAACTGTAGCCCACCAGGCTCTTCTGTCCATGGGGATTCTCCAGGCAAGAATACTGGAGTGGGTTGCTATGCCCTCTTCCAGCGGACCTTCCCAACCCAAGGATTAAACCCAGGTCTCTTTCATTGAAGACGAATTCTTTACCAGCTGAGTCACCTGGGAGGCCCATCATAATATAATAATAGATACCTGAAAGAAAATGAAATATTTATCTCAGTCAGATGTATTTATTGTAAACATGCTTGCTCTGAACATAATGCTTAATGCAGATGGGGGCGATTTCAGTGTGTACAATAAGTAAAGGTGGGTTAATGAGACCCTCATTTATAACTTGGGTAGAAATTTGGGAAGCAGAAAGTGCTTGGGTCAGTGTATGTCTTAGTATTTTTTTTTAAATGTATTTGATGTCATCTAGTTTTTTTTTTTAATTAATTATTTATTTATTATTTTTATTTGTGGTTGCTCTGGGTCTTCTTTGCAATGCGCTGGATTCTCATTGCTGTGGCTTCTCTTGTTGTGAAGCACAGACTCTTGGGTGCATGGGCTCAGTAGTTGTGGCACATGAGTTTATTTGCTCTGTGACATGTGGACTCTTCCTGGACCAAGAATCGAACCTGTGTCCCTGCATTAGTAGACAGATTCTTATCCACTGCACCACCAGGGAAGTCCTGTCTTGGTATTTTTAAAATAGTAATTTGTTATCAAAGTATTAAATAGTTTAATTTATTAATTTTTGTTCTGCTTTCCCTTTTGATTAAAAAGGGAAAATATTGATATATAGGTTTTCCAAATCCACCATAAATGGATTTGTTAGAATTATTAGAAGCTTTGAGGCTCATTTGTTTTTCATTTTTATGGAGAAAGGAATGTTTTTTTATTAAACAATAGAAAAACACAAATAAATATTCTAAATAAGGTTCTGCCAGGTCCTAGACAGACTAGAGAGATGAAGAGAAAATATTGTATTATAGTGAACAGTTTAGATGCAGAAAGGAATTAATATATAAGATGAAATATGTAATGAAAGAATAAGATTTTATAAAAATAAAATAGAGAGGGGAAATTGCTCAGCATTTAACATTTCGTTTTTTCTCCATTTGAAAATGTGTTGCTCACATTATTGGGTTGTTCCTGGATAAAACCATTCAAGTTCTGGGAAATGATAGACATGTTAAAATGTGCTTATTCATTATATTTGCTTTCTGAAATATTTCCTAACTTTTTTCCCTGAGAAAATCCTCATCGTATTATGATACTATTTATGAAGGACCTAACATGTAGACTTATTAGGACTTCTATGTTTTTCCATTTTCCCTTGAGACTAACATGATGAAAAGTGGGTAAAACATAGATTCCTTCTCTTTTGGATGTGGAACAGCGAGACAATTCCTTGGTTTTAATAATAAAACCCTAGTGGCTCAGACAATAAAGAATCTTCCTGCAGTGCAGGAGACCTGGGTTCTATCCCTGGGCCAGGAAGATCCCCTGGAGAAGGGAATGGCTACCCACTCCAGTACTCTTCCCTGGAGAATTCCATGGACAGAGGAGCCTGAAGGGCAACAGTCCATGGGGTCACAAAGAGTCAGGCAGGACTGAGGGACTAACTCTTTAGAGCTTCCCTGGTGGCTCAGACAGTAAAGAATCTGCCTGCCCTGCGGGAGACTTGGGTTCAATCCCTGGGTCAGGGAGATCTCCTATAGTCCATCCGGTCACAAAGAGTCAGACATGACTGAGTGACACACACGATAATAAAGTAATCCACATGTCATCATGAGTGATTTTCCATCTAAGACCTTGCAAAAATATGTCCGTTTATGTTCTTGGCTACCCTTATCTCCATGGGAATGAAAAGATATGCACTGTGACCCTACATGTAAAGTCACTATGATGTTATTTTTATAATATTTAAAAATGGTTTGATACACAGTTAAGATGGCATTAGTGGTAAAGTCTCATGAGAAACCTGTATGAGGGTCAAGAAGCAATAGTTAGAACCCTGTATTGAACAACTGATTGATTCAAGATGAAGAAAGGAGTATGACAGGGCTGTCTGCTGTCACCCTGTTTGTTTAACATATATTCTGAGACATGATGAGAAATTCTTGGCTGGGTGAGTTAAAAGCCGGAATCAAGATAGGTGGGAGAAACATCAACAACCTCAGATATGTGGGTGATACCACCTCAGTGGGAGAAAGTAAGGAGGAACTAAAGAGCCTCTTTATGAGGGTGAAGGAGGAGAGTGAAAGTGCTGGCTTAAGACTAAAAATCATGTCAATGTATGGCAAAACAAATACAATATTGTAAAGTTGAAAAATAGAAAATAAACTAATTAAAAATAAATAAATAAATAAATAAATAATTGCCATAAAAATAGATAAATAAAAATTGGAAAAAAAAACAAACCTACGATCATGGCATCTGGCCCCATTACTTCATGGCAAATAGGAGGGGGAATGGTGGAAGTAGTGACAGACTTCCTCTTCTTGGTCTCCAAATCACTGTGGACGGTGGCTGCAGCCATGAAATCAGAACATGATTGCCTCTTGACAGAAAAGCGATGACAAACCTAAACAGTGTGTTGAAAAGCAGAGACATTACTCTGCCGACAAAGGACCATATAGTCAAGGCCATGGCCTTCCCAGTGGTAGTGTACAGTTGTGACAGCTGGATGGTAAAGAAGGCAGAACACTGGAGAATTGATGCCTTCAAACTGTGGTGCTGGAGAAGACTCCTGAAAGTCCCTTGTACAGAAAACCAGCCAATCTTAAGGGCTGAATCTTATTCAACCTTGAATATTCACTGGAAGGACTGATGCTGAAGCTGAAGCTCCAGTATTTTGGTCACCTGATGCAAGCAGATGACTCATTGGAAGAGTCCCTGTTGCTGGGAAAGATTGAGGGCAAAAGGAGAAGAGGGTGTTAGAGGATAAGATGGCTGGATGGCATCACTGATGCAATGAACTTGGGCAAACTCCTGGAGATGATGAGGGACAGGGAGACCTGGCATGCTGCAGTCTGTGGGATCACAAAGAGTTGGACATGACTGAGCGACTAAACAGCAACAGCGGTAAAGGCATCCCCTGCCAGCCAGTGCAGGAGATGCCTGAGACAAGGGTTAGGTCAGGAAGATCCTCTGGAGGAGGGCATGGCAACTCATTCTAATATTCTTGCCTGAAGAATCCCATGGATAGAGGAGCCTGGTGGGTTACAGTCCGTAGGATCACAAAGATTCGGATAGAGCTGAAGCAACTTAGCATGCACACACAAATGGTTAAGGAAGTTGATCTTTAAACATATTTTTAAATTGAAATGCCACTTGGGAAATTGTAGTTTATTAGAAAAATTCTTGTCCTACTGTGCATTTACTGTCTATTGGCTATATCTTCATTTTGCAGGGGTAGTCCCCAATCCAGAAGACTTGCTTTACTAATTCCATAGTTTCTAGTGATGGCAAAAAGTCAGTCTTCACGGTTCATCAGCAGCAGTAAGACCTGCTGAAAGTCATTTTCTCCTTCTGGTAACTGGTAATTGACTCCAAACATCAAGGTATGAGTTGTCCTTGTGTTTATTTTCATGTTGGAATGATCTTTTAAGTTGAGTGAGGCGTCAGGAACTTTTTCTTTCTAACTAGTAGATGACCAAACATAAAGCCTATCCATAAAACACTTAACATATAGATGTTGAAGCAGACAAAAGTACTGATAAATCAATGTGCTACAATGTGATCCCAGAGGAAGCAGCCCCTGCTTGGGACTAGAGGAAGGCATCCCAGAGGAGGTGGTATTTAAACTTTCTTGAAGTCTGACTTTTTGAGGTGGTTAAGGGAATTGAGAACATTGCACGTAAAAATGAAAATCTTGGGAGTCCTGCAGTAATGAAAAGTAGCTTGTGTTGGAATTATAGAACAGAAGGGACCTTAAATAATAAGTTTTAATTTTCTGTCATAACCATATATAAGGCATGACCAGAGTTTGGATTTTTTGTTTTGTTTTGAGGGAGATAATAGGTAGGGTAATACTGTCACATTCTGCCATTAAAAATTTAGCTCAAGTAGACTGTAAAGCCTGAATTGATGATGTGAGAGAGTAATTGGGCACATTGCTATAATCCTAGATAGGAGTGATAAAGATGTAATATAAGGCGGCTACTATGAGAACACACAGGCCAGGGGAACCAGGAGACACTGATGTACCATGAGTTGTTCAGTCGTGTCCAACTCTTTGCAACCAACTGTCCATGGGGTTGCAAAGAGTTGGACACAACTGGGTGACTGAACAACAACAGTGGTGAAGAGTCTGCCTACCAGTGCAGGAGATGCCAGAGATAAGGGTTTGATCCTTGGGTCGGGTAGTTCCCCTGGAGGACGACATGGCAACCCAGTCTAGTATTCTTGCCTAAAGAATCCCATGGACAGAGGAGCCTGGTGGGCTGCAGTCCAAAGGGTCACAGATTGTCAGACACAAATCAAGTGACTTACAGCATAGCACAAATGAGTGAGTGGTGATTTCTTGATTAAAATAAAGAATATATGAGGAAGAGAGGATTTTTTTTCTTTTTGTCTGCACCTCGCAACATGGAGGACCTAAGTTCCCCAACCAGGGATTTAACCCATGCCCCCTGCTGTGGGAGCACAGAGAGTCTAACGGCTGCACCACCGGGGGAGTCCTGAGGAGCAGTTTTTGATCAGACAATGAGTTTTTCTTTGGACATGAGAAAGATGACTTATCATCTTCCCAAGTGAAGGGAATGTGCTCTGAAGTTAGGGCCTCTTCCAAGAGTTACTTTTCAAACAAATTTCCTCTCTTGATTACTGTGAGGAAAGAAATAGAAGTGACAGTGATGTTTGAAAAGACATATAAAGACATTAAAAGGGAAGACATATTTCTCAGTTTCAGGAAGTCCTACTCCAAGGATTCAGTGATTTGAAAGTTAAAGGCAGTGCAGGTAATGCTATCTCATAAGGAGCAAAGTTTTTATTAAAACAATCCACAATTTTAAATAAGAATGTAGTAGATGCTTTTTTGTTGAAGAGAGTACATTTTCAGGGTCTCTTCCCTCAGATTATAAATCCTTTATAAACCCGTAAATTTGAATCCAGGTTGGTAAAGTGCCAAATGTGTGGCCTTTCCATTAAACCACAAAATGATATTCTTCATTGCAATTAAATTTAGTTTTCAAATATGCAAAATATCACAGAATTTGAAAGCTGTTTGTAAAATAAATATATGTAATCTTAATGAAAATTTGAAAATGAAGCTATTCTTACCTGCCCCCAGAAAAGACATATTGAATGATAGAATATCTTTTGTACAGGTATTTGGCCAAATGTCTAAGCCTAAAATATATCTGAAATGTGTATCACTATGTCTAACAGTAACCTATTCCAGACCATAGCAAGAAAGGATGTAAAATAATGTATGTGTCAATTATGAAAATAAGGAAAATATAACATCTTCTTCCTCTATGTCCCTATTATTAACCCCAAACACTGAAAGATATTTCCCTTGAGACACAAGGGAAGGAATAAAACTGAATGGTTTCCTCTTTTGTTTTCTATGGAAGCTTAACCTTCTGTTTTCTGTGTGTACACAGAGGAATAAATGTCACAATGCCAGAATTATTCCAAGGATTTATATTGTGCTTTAGACTTCAAATAAAGACATCTCCCTATGGACCAGTTTGTATGGGTTTTTCAAAATGAGCATAAGAAAAAGAAAACTAAAACTAAGGTCAAAATTAACTTTGTGAAAAATATATGTAATAAAAATGTTCTTTCTCTATAAATCCTATAGAAATATCAAGAGGACTTTTTCATAAGTGAATAAAATGATCTTGAATTTCCTATAGGGTCATAAAGTTATCAATAACCAAGAAGCTTGTAAAAAGGATGAAGAATAAGGACAGGTGTTCTTTATAGATCTAGAGCATATTATTAAGCCATTATAATCAAATCAATAGTAATCCATAGGAATAAGCAAATAGATCAGTGGAATGAAGTAGAGAGTTCAGAAACAGATCCAGGCATAAATGAGAATTCACATATAACAGAGGTAAACTTTTGAGTGGAATGGCACAGGCACAAATGATGTGGTGGAAGTGGCTACCATAAAAATTAAATATATAAAATTGTGGCCATTTCACATCATTGCCTGGAGAAGGCAATGGCACCCCACTCCAGTACTCTTGCCTGGAAAATCCCACGGTCGGAGACGCCTGGTAGGCTGCAGTCCATGGGGTCGCTAGGAGTCGGACATGACTGAGCGACTTCACTTTCACTTTTCACTTTCCTGCATTGGAGAACGAAATAGCAACCCCATCCAGTGTTCTTGCCTGGAGAATCCCAGGGACAGGGGACCCTGGTGGGCTGCCGTCTATGGGGTCGCACAGAGTCGGACATAACTGAAGCGACTTAGCAGCAGCAGCAACATATCATTGCCAGAAACACCTTCCAGGTGGATTAATATTTAAATATAAAAATGAAACAACAGATATCTTAGAAAAAATTTTAGAGGCTATATATACAATCTTGAAGTTAGATCTTTACCAAGATGAGAGCTATTTAAAAGGTATAGAAATGGTTGACATTATTTTTAAAAAAATACTTGAAATATGAAACATTAGCAAAATCAATAGATAAATAGATTTTTGAGGAAAAGTTTTCAAAGCAGATGACAGTCAAGTGATTAAAATATATTCAACGTGATGTGAAGAATTCTCTAAAAAATGATACAAGCCAATAGGAAAATTGTCAGAGAATATGAAGTAGCTATTCAGAGAAGAGCAAATCTGCATGGCCAACAAACATAAAAAGATGGCTATTTTTACTACTAATTAAGGAAATGCAAATTAAGTTAATAATGAGATGTTTTGGATGTTCATCAGACTGGAAAACATTTTAAGGCTATGATACTTATTTCCCACAATAATGCTGAAAAAGTAAAAAAGCAAAATATACAAAAAATGAGAAATCTGGTAACATATACAAAAAATGAGAAATACACATAACTCTTTGATCAAGTAGTCTTAATCCTGATGCTCTATCCTCAATAGCAATGGAAAAAGTGAAATGTAAGAATATAGTATAGTCTCAAGAATAGATACTTCAGTATTGTTAATAGTGGCAACATCTGAAAAATGAAGTCAATCCACAGAACAAAGCAAAATTCTATACAAAAGTGAGGACAAATACATATGGATAGCTATATCTGCATGAAGATATTTGTGGGCATTAAAAAGTTTGCAAGTTTGCCTATACAGTATGCATGTATATGTTTATATCAACATAGAAAAAATTCTGGTTATATGGAAATTTGTTACAGCTACTCTTTGTAATTGTGATATGTGAACCATGATGAGTCATACTTGCCTACCCAAATCTCTACTGGAGTTAGAGTGGTTATTCACTCTATCCTTAAACATTTTAAAGAAATTTGGCCTTATTGAATAAATAGATCAAATAGGTGGCTAGACTTCTCTAGTGATCTTTGTAAACATGTTGGTCCACTTATCTGGTAGCAGCATGTTGAATGGTGTACCCAGCTATTATTACCATAATGATACGAACTTAAGATCATCTTAAACTGTGATAGTCTGTGTCTTTCCTTCCTGGAAAAATCATGATGGTAATATGTCTTGTGACTGTCAAGCCAGAGTTTTTCTTCTGTTTCTTCAATCTAGAGAGAATATTTTATACACATAAAATTCAACACCTGCAAATACTTTGGACTAGTCGTTCTTTCTGAATAAATAAAAATTTAAAAAGTTTTTGCAGAACACTATTTTTGATTAATAATACAACTATTTTTCAACGTCATCTGAGTGGGGCAATTTTCACAAGACACCTGACCATCTGTGTCTAGTACTTTGGCTATTCAGAACTCAGCTCTCTAGCACTTCACACTTTATTCATCAGAGCAGAGGTCCTACAGAGTACGTGCCATACAATTTGTACAACATCATTCACAGAAAGTCTCCTAAATCTCATTCCTTACTTAATTGCATATTTGATACAAAATTTTCTCTCATTTTTTCATTTCATTTTTTAAATTTATTTTTTAATTGGAGGAAAATTGCTTGACAATATTGTGTTGATTTCTGCTGTACAACAATGGAAATCAGCCATAATAACATACATATCACCTCTCTTTTAAGCCTCCCTCCCCCTCCCCCATCTCTCCCCTCTAGGTTATCAAAGAGTTCCAGGCTGGGTTCCCTGTGTTATATAGCAGCTTCTCACCAGCTATCTATTTTATACATATATTTTATTTTATACTTATGTGTTATTTGTTAACA
Organism: Okapia johnstoni; assembly: GCA_024291935.2. Classification (NCBI taxonomy): domain Eukaryota; kingdom Metazoa; phylum Chordata; class Mammalia; order Artiodactyla; family Giraffidae; genus Okapia; species Okapia johnstoni. The sequence goes on from CM044323.1 coordinate 45,784,143, forward strand.
CATATATGTTGATTTTTTCACACATATATGTCAATGCTACTTTCTCCATTCGCCCCACTCTTCCCTTCCCCCACTGTGTCCACAAGTCTGTACTCTATACCTGTGTCTTCATTCTCTTCCTACAAATAGGTTCATCAGTACTATTTTCTAGAGTCCATATATATGTGCTTAAATACATATATACAATGGAATATTACTTAGCCGTAAAAAAGAATGGATTTGAGTTGACTCTAGTGAGGTCGATGAACCCAGAGCTTGTTCATTTGATTTTTAAACCCAAAGAAACTTTAAAATGTCAACTGGAAGGGAGGTAGCCACATGGCATAGTGGTCAAGAGCTCCCATTTCTCTGTGCTTCTGTTACTTCATCTGTGAAATGGTGCCCATGTAATTGATTGGTTGTAAACATTACATGAAGTAATATACAAAATGCTTAGGCATTTCTTGGCAAAGAGTAAGCACTCAGTAATTGCCAGTTATTGTTGTTAAAAATAGACACACTATAGCTACTAACATTTGACAACTACAATCTCACAGAAAGGTGGGGGTCAGAAAATCTAAAAAATCAGACATGAAATCTTTGAAAAGCACAGAAATCTTGGGCTTATGTTGTGTAGGGGAAAATATGTGTATAAAACTTCTAGACTGTGACAGTAAACAGTATTAAAGCCAAGTGTGTAATACTGAGTATGCAATATAACAGCCCTCCTGTGTGCTAAGTCACTTCAGTTGTGTCCAACTCTTGGCAACCCTATGGACTTTAGTCTGCCAGGCTCCTCTGTCCATGGGGATTCTCCAGGCAAGAATACTGGGGTGGGTCGATATGCCCTCCTCTAGGGTATCTTCCAGACCTAGGGATCAAACCCCCATCTCTTATGTCTCCTGCATTGGCTGGCAGGCTCTTTATCACTAGCATCACCTGGGAAGCCCATGATAACCCTCCTTTCATGGCAGATAGAAGGAGAAAAAGTAGAAGCAGTGACAGATTTTATTTTCTTGGGCTCCAAAATCACTGCAGATGGTGACTGCAGACATGAAATTAAAAGATGCTTGCTCTTTAGAAGAAAAGCTATGACAAACATAGACAGCATAGTAAAAAGCAGAGACATCACCTTTGTTGACAAAGGTCTGTATAATCAAAGCTATGGCTTTTCCAGTAGTCATGTACAGATGTGAGAGTTGGACCATAAAGAGACCTGAGCATCAAATAACTCATTCTTTTGAATTGTGGTGCTAGAGAAGACTGTTGAGAGTCCCTTGGACAGCAAGGAGATCAAACCAGTCAATCCTAAAGGAAATCAATCCTGAATATTTATCAGAAGGACTGATGCTGAAGCTGAAGCTCCAATCCTCTGGCCACCTGATGTGAAGGTTTGTTGGCCATTTAGATTTATTGCAAAAAATCCTGATGCTGGGAAAAATTGAAAGCAAAAGGAGACTAGGGTGGCAGAGGGTTAGATGGTTACATAGCATCACTGAGTCAATGGACATCAATTTGAGTAACTCCAGGAGATAGTGAAGGACAGGGAAGTCTGGTGTGCTGCAGTCCATGGGGTCACAAAGAGTCAAACATGACTTAGTGACTGTACACAACAACAGGTCACCAAAAAATTTAATTTGTATTTGGTATACTCTTGGTATCAATGGTAAACAACCTGTCTGCCAGTGCAGGAGATATAAGAGACATGGGTTTGATGCCTGGGTCACAAAGATCCCATGGAGGTGGGCATGTTAACCCACTCCAGTATTCTTGCCTGGAGGATCCCCATGGACAGAAGATCCTGGAAGGCTACAGTCCATAGGGTCGCAAAGAATCGGACACAACTGAAGCAGCTTAGCACACGTGCACATACTGTAAGAAAATTGAAATGTATATAATACAATTCAAGGTGATTCTTTATCAAACAGTTAGAATTAAAACAAATGGTGCTTAATTCCCAATTATCAGAAAACCGAGTTATCTTAAAGGATTCATTATTTAAGGATGGTAGAAAGATTAGTTGTGCACAATTTTTGGAAAATGTTATATTTATGCAATCATTTCATGGGATATTCAAATATATGAAGTGTAAAATATTTTTATTTTTATAGGCATTATTATGTACAGTTTAAAGATAAGAAAATGGAATCTCAGAGAGATTAAATCAGTTTTGGTTTCCTATTGTATAAACAAATATATAAATGTATACAGCTATGTATACATATATACATTTAAATATATGCATGTATGTATAAATATATACAGACATGTATTTATGTATAATGTATATATAGATATAATGTATTATACATACATGTATGTATATATGTGTATATATACATGCATATATTTATATATATATTTATACATAACTGTATACATGTATACATTTCTGTAGGTTGGAAGTCTCACTGAACTAAAATCATGATGTCATATATTCAACAGGACAGCATTCAGTCTGGAAACTCTGCACAACTGAAGCGACTTAGCACACATGCATGCACACACACACATGGTTTATGGATTATACCTAAAAAAATTTGTTTATAAGCCTAGTAGTGTGATAGTGGAATAACAGTAAGTAGTTTTTAAGAATTTCATGTGTGAAAAGCTTAGTGTTAGTTATCAATTATTGCTGAACACTTATTGCTTTGTCTGTCCAAAGCAGTAACATTTTCCTGGAAAATCTTCCTTTACAGCCATGTCAAGTGAGCTCCTCTCTGCTACCTCCCACAGGTTGGATACTGCAGCTGAGCCATCACACAGTCTGGTCCATAGTACTGCATCTGCAGATGAGAATGTGCTGTGAGGTGGACCAGTCAATCTTCTGTCCACTGATTTTTCTGAATGGAGCAAGAAGTAATGCTATTAAACTAAACTTGGATCCGTTTGCCAATATGCTATAAAACCAATCTATTGACACTAAGTTGTGGTGAAGGAAAGTGCAGCTGTTATTGCAGGGTGTCAAGCAAGCATTCTAGGCTGCTAGTGCTTAAAAGACCTGCACTCCCTGATGGCTTTCAGGTGAAGGTTTTTAAAGCCAGGATGAAGGAGGCAAATTATAGGAGGCACCTTCATCAGCCTTCTGGTTTCAGCTGGTCTGGAGTCTATGTGCTTGTGGCAAGCATGCAGTTAACTTCTTCCACTCAGTGAGGGTTCCAGTATTTGCAAAGTAGCTCAAGGATATGTTTCAGAATATTGTCTATAGCCCTGGAGGAACTAAAGTTTCTTGACTTTGTTTAATGGCTAAACTATTATTTTGTTGTGCTTGACTGTTTTCTTTTGTTTCTGGATTTTCTCACTTTTATGATTTGTTCTTTGGAACTTGGGGAAGGCCTAGAGGAAAGCTTCTACAAAAATGAGGCAAGCGGAGGATATGGAGTGAGGGGATCTATTCCAGGATGGTCCTATGGGTCCTACTTTGTTACAGTCCCCGATTTTCTTTGATACTCCTCAGTCTTTAGGGTGAACCGGTACAGGACAAGAAACAATAAAGTTTTGGAGAGAGGTTAATGATAAACTCAGAGGACGAGTTTAGGGGAATTTCATTTTAGTAAGATATCTTTTGTCCCTGATGAATTGTTTAAAATAAATAAATAAATAAATAAATAAATAAATATGAAACCATCAGTGGCTATTTTTCCTTCTATTGGTTCTCTTCACCTCCCAGCTATTTGCAGCAGAAAAGAATTAAAGCCACTTAAAAGGAGCCACTTAAAAGAGTCCGAAAAGCAGTACTTGGAAGCAATCTTAAAAACGACAGAATGATCTTTGTTCATTTCCAAGGCAAACCATTCAATATCACAATAATCCAAGTCTATGCCCCAACCAGTAACGCTGAAGAAGCTGAACTTGAACAGTTCTATGAAGATCTACAAGATCTTTTAGAACTAACACACAAAAAAGATGTCCTTTTCATTATAGGGGACTGGAATGCAAAAGTAGGAAGTCAAGAAACACCTGGAGTAACAGGCAAATTTGACCTTGGAATACAGAATGAAGCAGGCAAAGGCTAAGGGAGTTTGGCCAAGAGAACATTGGTCATAGCAAACACCCTCTTCCAACAACACAAGAGAAGACTCTACGCATGGACATCACTAGATGGCCAACACCAAAATCAGATTGATTATATTCTTTGCAGCCAAAGATGGAGAAGCTCCATACGGTCAGCAAAAACAAGACCAGGAGCTGACTGTGGCTAAGATCATGAACTACTTATTGTCAAATTCAGACTTAAATTGAAGAAAATGGGGAAAACCACTAGACCATTCAGGAATGACCTAAATCAAATCCCTTATGATTATACAGTGGAAGTGAGAAATAGATTTAAGGGACTAGATCTGCTAGACAGAGTGCCTGATGAACTATGGATGGAGGTTCATGACATTGTACAGGAGACAGGGATCAAGACCATCCCCAAGAAAAAGAAATGCAAAAAGGCAAAATGGCTGTCTGAGGAGGCCTTACAAATAGCTGTGGAAGAAGAGAAGTGAAAAGCAAAGGAGAAAAGGAAAGATATAAGCATCTGAATGCAGAGTTCCAAAGAATAGCAAGGAGAGATAAGAAAGCCTTCCTCAGCGATCAGTGCAAAGAAATAGAGGAAAACAATAGAATGGGAAAGACTAGAGATTACTTTAAGAAAATTAGAGATACCAAGGGAACATTTCATGCAAAGATGGGCTCAATAAAGGACAGAAATTGTAGGGACCTAACAGAAGGAGAAGATATTAAGAAGAGGTGGCAAGAGTACACAGAAGAACTGTACAATAAAGATCTTCACGACCCAGATAATCACGATGGTGTGATCACTCACCTAGAGGCAGACATCCTGGGATGTGAAGTCAAATGGGCCTTAGGAAGCATCACTACGAACAAAGCTAGTGGAGGTGATGGAATTCCAGTTGAGCTATTTCAAATCCTGAAAGATGATGCTGTGCAAGTGCTGCACTCAATATGCCAGAAAATTTGGAAAACTCAGCAGTGGCCACAGGACTGGAAAAGGTCTGTTTTCATTCCAGTCCCAAAGAAAGGCAATGCCAAAGCATGCTCAAACTACCACACAATAGTACTCATCTCACATGCTAGTAAAGTAATGCTCAAAATTCTCCAAGCCAGGCTTCAGCAATACGTGAACTATGAACTTCCAGATGTTCAAGCAGGTTTTAGAAAAGGCAGAGGAACCAGAGATCAAATTGCCAACATCCGCTGGATCATTGAAACAGCAAGAGAGTTCCAGAAAAACATCTGTTTCTGCTTTATTGACTATGCCAAAGCCTTTGACTGTGTGGATCACAATAAACTGTGGAAAATTCTGAAAGAGATGGGAATACCAGACCACCTAACCTGCCTCTTGAGAAACCTGTATGCAGGTCAGGAAGCAACAGTTAGAACTGGACATGGAACAACAGACTGGTTCCAAATAGGAAAAGGAGTATGTGAAGGCTGTATATTGTTACCCTGCTTATTTAACTTATATGCAGAATACCTCATGTGAAATGCCAGACTGGATGAAGCACTAGCTTGAATCAGGATTGCCGGGAGAACTATCAATAACCTCAGATATGCAGATGACACCACCCTTATGGCAGAAAGTGAAGAAGAACTAAAGAGCCTCTTGATGAAAGTGAAGGAGGAGGTAGAAAAGTTGGCTTAAAGCTCAACATTCAGAAGACTGAGATCATGGCATCCGGTCCCATCACTTAATGGCAAATGGTAGTGCAATAGTGGATGACTTTATTTTGGGGAGCCCCCAAATCACTGCAGATGATGATTGTAGCCATGAAATTAAAAGACACTTACTCCTTGGAAAGAAAGTTATGACCAACCTAGACCGCATATTAAAAAACAGAGACATTACTTTGCCAACCAAAGTCCGTCTAGTCAAGGCTATGGTTTTCCAGTGGTCATGTATGGATGTGAGAGTTGGACGGTGAAGAAAGCTGAGCGCTGAAGAATTGATGCTTTTGAACTGTGATGTTGGAGAAGATTCTTGAGAGTCCCTTGCACTGCGAGGAGATCCAACCAGTCCATCCTAAAGGAGATGAGTCCTGGGTGTTCATTGGAAGGACTGATGTTGAAGCTGAAACTCCAATAGTTTGGCCGCCTGATGCGAAGAGCTGACTCATTTGAAGAGACCCCGATACTGGGAAAGATTGGGGGAAGAGCAGAAGGGGATGACAGAGGATGAGAGAGTTGGATGGCATCACCGACTCAATGGACATGGGTTTGGGTGGACTCCAGGTATCGGTTATGGGAGGGAGGCCTGGCGTGCTGCGGTTCATGTGTCGCAAAGAGTCGGATTCGACTGACGACTGAACTGAACTGAAAAGGAGACAGCATTAAAAGGGCTGAGCCTTTCTGTCTTCTAAATATCAACTTCGAACATCTATTGGACCCGGGACCCTTTAGCTTTTATGTTGTTCTATTATTTAAACTGATTAGACAAATGGTTTGAACTTTTGGAACAAAAGTTCTATTCTCACGACTTTAGAGTTGTTGTTTGGTTGCTAAGTCATGTCCAGCTCTTTTGTGACCACATGGATTGTAGCCTTTCAGGCTCTTCTGTCCATGAGATTTCCTTGGCAAGAATACTGGAGTGGTTCACCATTTCCTTTTCCAGGGGTCTCCTGACCCAAGGGTCAAACCCACATCTCCTGCATTGGCAGGCAGGTTCTTTACCACTGAATCACCAGGGAAGCCCATACATGTGTGTGTGTGTGTATAAAAAAGTTTGGAAAGTTAAATAGAAAACTAAATCTGAAAGCAAAACATGAAATCAAGTCTGTCATGAAAGTAAATATGAAAACAGGAGCTGCTACTGCTAAGTCGCTTCAGTTGTGTCCGACTCTGTGCGACCCCATAGATGGCAGCCCACCAGGCTCTGCCGTCCCTAGGATTCTCCAGGCAAGAATACTGGAGTGGGTTGCCATTTCCTTCTCCAGTGCATGAAACGGAAAATTGAAATTGAAGTCGCTCAGTCGTGTCTGACTCTTAGTGACCCCATGGACTGTAGCCTACCAGGCTCCTCCATCCATGGGATTTCCAGGCAAGAATACTGGAGTGGGGTGCCATTGACTTCTCCGGAAAACAGGAGCATCTGTGATTAATTTCCAAATGCACAATATGTATAACTGGTTTTATTTATTTATTTATTTTTTAATAAATTTATTTATTTTAGTTGGGGGCTAATTACTTTACAATATTGTAGTAGTTTTTGCCATACATTGACATGAATCAGCCATGGGTTCACATGTGCTCCCCATCCTGAACCCTCCTCCCACCTCCCTCCCCATCCCATCCCTCTGGGTCATCCCAATGCCCCAGCCCTGAGCATTTGTCTCATGCATAGAACATGGAATGGTGTTCTGTTTCACATATGATAATATACATGTTTCAATGCTATTGTCCCAGAATGTCCCACCCTCACCTTCTCCCTCAGAGTCCATAAGACTGTTCTATGCATCTGTGTCTCTTATTCTGTCTCACATATAGGGTTACCGTTACCATCTTTCAAATTCCATATATATGCATTAGTATACTGTATTGGTGTTTTTCTTTCTGGCTCACTTCACTCTGTATAATGGGCTCCAGTTTCATCCATCTCAACAGAACTGATTCAAATGTATTTTTTTTAATGGCTGAGTAATATTCCATTGTGTATATGTACCACAGCTTCCTTATCCATTCGTCTGCCGATGGACATCTAGGTTGCTTCCATGTCCTGGCTATTGTAAACAGTGCTGCGATGAACATTGGGGTACACGCGTCTCTTTCAATTCTGGTTTCCTCGGTGTGTATGCCCAGCAGTGGGATTGCTGGGTCATATGGCAGTTCTATTACCAGTTTTTTAAGGAATCTCCACACTGTTCTCCATAGTGGCTGTACTAGTTTGCATTCCCACCAACAGTGTAAGAGGGTTCCCTTTTCTCCACACCCTCTCCAGCATTTATTGCTTGTAGACTGGATAGCAGCCATTCTGACTGGTGTGAAATGGTACCTCATTGTGGTTTTGATTTGCATTTCTCTAATCGTGAGTGATGTTGAGCATCTTTTCATGTGTTTGTTAGCCATCTGTATGTCTTCTTTGGAGAAATGTCTGTTTAGTTCTTTGGCCCACTTTTTGATTGGGTCATTTATTTTTTTGGAATTCAGCTGCAGGAGTTGCTTGTATATTTTTTAGATTAATTGTCTGTTGCTTCGTTTGCTATTATTTTCTCCCATTCTGAAGGCTGTCTTTTCACCTTGCTTATAGTTTCCTTTGATGTGCAAAAGCTTTTAATTTTAATTAGGTCCCATTTGTTTATTTTTTCTTTTATTTCCAATATTCTGGGAGGTGGGTCATGGAGGATTCTGCTGTGATTTATGTCGGAGAGTGTTTTGCCTATGTTTTCCTCTAGGAGTTTTATAGTTTCTGGTCTTACATTTAGATCTTTAATCCATTTTGAGTTTATTTTTGTGTATGGTGTTAGGAAGTATTCTAGTTTCATTCTTTTACAAGTGGTTGACCAGTTTCCCCAGCACCACTTGTTAAAGAGATTGTCTTTTCTCCATTGTATACTCTTGCCTCCTTTGTCGAAGATAAGGTGTCCATAGGTGCGTGGGTTTATCTCTGGGCTTTCTATTTTGTTCCATTGATCTATATTTCTACCTTTGTGCCAGTACCACACTGTCTTGATGACTGTGGCTTTGTAGTAGAGCTTGAAGTCAGGCAGGTTGATTCCTCCAGTTCCATTCTTCTTTCTCAAGATTGCTTTGGCTATGCGAGGTTTCTTATATTTCCATACAAATTGTGAAATGATTTGTTCTAGTTCTGTGAAAAATACCATTGGTAGCTTGATAGGGATTGCATTGAATCTATAGATTGCTTTGGGTAGTATACTCATTTTCACTGTATTAATTCTTCCAATCCATGAACACGGTATATTTTTCCATCTGTTTGTGTCCTCTTTGATTTCTTTCATCAGTGTTTTATAGTTTTCTATATATAAGTCTTTTGTTTCTTTAGGTAGATATATTCCTAAGTATTTTATTCTTTCTGTTGCAATGGTGAATGGTATTGTTTCCTTAATTTCTCTTTCTGTTTTCTCATTATTGGTGTATAGGAATGCAAGGGATTTCTCTGTGTTAATTTTATATCCTGCAACTTTACTATATTCATTGATTAGCTCTAGTAGTTTTCTGGTAGAATCTTTAGGGTTTTCTATGTAGAGGATCATGTCATCTGCAAACAGTGAGAGTTTACTTCTTCTTTTCCTATCTGGATCCCTTTTATTTCTTTTTCCGCTCTGATTGCTGTGGCCAAAACTTCCAAAACTATGTTGAATAGTAGTGGTGAAAGTGGGCATCCTTGCCTTGTTCCTGACTTTAAGGGAAATGCTTTCAATTTTTCACCATTGAGGATAATGTTTGCTGTGGGTTTGTCATATATAGCTTTTATTATGTTGAGGTATGTTCCTTCTATTCCTGCTTTCTGGAGGGTTTTTATCATAAATGGATGTTGAATTTTGTCAAAGGCTTTTTCTGCATCTATTGAGATAATCATATTGTTCTTATCTTTCAATTTGTTAATGTGGTGTATTACATTGATTGATTTGCGGATGTTAAAGAAACCTTGCATTCCTGGGATAAAGCCCACTTGGTCATGATGTATGATCTTTTTAATATGATATTGGATTCTGTTTGCTAGAATTTTATTAAGGATTTTTTATAACTGGTTTTAAAATTCAGATAAACATCACTGTGATTTGAGTGAGTTGTAAAGAGTCCCAAGAGGGAAGGGATCAAGACAAGAATTAGAATGTGAAAAGCAGATATGTTGAGTTTTACCCTTACGGTCATTCATACCACCATGTTTAAATGAATTTCCTTTGGCAAAAGATCTAAGAAAGATCCTTCAGAGGGAAAGATAGGCATGTCCTGAACAGGAAAAGGGAAGATAGGCATATAATCAGCTACGATTATAACAAGATTTTGTTCAGATGCTAATATCTATGGGGATATGTTTTTATAGGAATAAGGTCCCATTTATCGTTTTTCCCTAAGTCAGGTAATGAAAATAATAAATTTGGGCTTTTAACAAAATCAGTGAGACTTTTAAGTAGATGGAAGATTAACGGAATATTATCAGAATCAAGTGCGGTTGGATTCTGGTCAATGTTACAAAGTATCTCAGTTTATTTTAAAATATAATCACCCTAAGTTCCACTAACCCTTAAGAATATATGCAACTTTCAGTCTACTTGTATGGCTTTGATGTCTCGTTTTAAACCTTGGTCTTGACTCATAAGACCCTACTGCATAACATGGAAAGAATTGATAAAATAACCTTAAAAGCTGCGTTGTTTTCCATAATTAGTTTCTTCTGAAATACTTCCCCCTTTTTAAATCCATATCCGTGAGATAGTAATTTCTATAGATTGTGAAATCCCTTGGGCCAAACCATAATCTTGCTCACTTCAACACTGAATTGACGTATTCCTTAAGAGCCTCTCATCAAGATTTTGCTGCAAAAAGAAAGAGGAAAAAACAAATTTAAGTTTCTAACACTGGAGTTATCTTCATCTGGCTTTACCAAAGGAAATTGCCACCAATACTCTGAATAATATATTTCCTTTCATTTTTTCTCACTGTTTATGCATGTAACTCTGAGAAATACAGTAAAATTGTAGAATATTAGAGTAGAAAGAAATGTCCCTGCTGTTGTTTAATCCAATATACCTCCTTAACAACATCAACATTGAGATCAAGAGAAAGTCAATTTGCCAAGGCAGGGACTCAGCTTCCCCTAAAAGACTATTAAATCCCAAGAAAAGGATTTTTAGATAATATCACGTTCCTTTTCTTGAAAACTATCATTAAGATGCTGCTTAATTGAAAACATTTCAGAGAATTTTTTTCATGTTCATTTTATTTCAGCCAGTACATATTCCATAACTGGTCAGAAATTGGAAGCATCTTGTATTTTGTTTTTTGCTTTGGTATCTTCTATAATCTTCACATGCAAGAAGAATAGTGTTAAAATTTCATCACATATGATTTGCAAAAGTCTTGGGTAAAAAATTCTAAAAACTGCAGAAAAATTCAGGGGATTTCTTAAAAACATGAAATCTAGAAGCCATAACACAAAACAGATGCACTTTAAATAGTGTAAAGATCAAACTCAATAATTAAATGATAAATTTGGAAAATAGACACTACATCAAAGTTAACATTATCAATAGGAGTTATCATATCTGATCCAAGCTGAACTAGATATGGGTTTCATTTGTTTCAGGCTACCTCTCAGCAAGGAGGGAGCAAGAATCCCTAGGTGGACCAGCCTATAGTCACTGGCAACTTCTTAGTAAGTTTATATCATGATAACATACAGTAGTTTTCTGAGTGTCATGAGGTGAAAAGCTCTGGAAAGACCTGATCTATAACATATAAGGAAGTCTTGTGTATCATGAAACAGTCAAATAGCCCAATAGAAAATTGAGTATAAAGACGATTCACAAAATTGCCTATCTAAAATACCAATGTGAAAAGACTGGATTTTTTTTGGTAATCATGAAAATACAAATTGAAGCAAAAGCCTGTTATCTGTTTATACTCATAAGACTGGCAAAGCTGAAAAAGTACAGTGAAGTCTATTTCAGGTAAGGAGGCAAAGAGAAGAATATTCTCATTTATTGCTGGTGATTAGGTGAAAAATGTCAGCAATTTGGAAAAATGATCTGGCAATATCTCTAAAGCTTTAAAATATTTATTAATTTTGAAATAACAGTTCCACTCTTGAAAATATAACATAAAACCACCTGCATTGATTTGTACACTTATGCACACATATACAAAATTAAGAATGCTTATTGTACTGTTAACATATTATTTTTCATATAAAAATTAGGAATAAATGTGAACAGATAAAAAACAAGTGTTGTTAATAGAAAAATTCTTTGTTCAGTGTTAAATTAACTTGAAATATCAATCAATAACCTCAGAATGAAAGTGAAAGAGGAGAGTGAAAAGGTTGGCTTAAGGCTCAACATTCAGAAAACTAAGATCATGACATCTGTTCCCATCAGTTCATGGCAAATAGATGGGGAAACAGTGGAAACAGTGGCTGATTTTATTTTGGGGGGCTCCAAAATCACTGCAGATGGTGATTGTAGCCATAAAATTAAAAGACTCCTTTGTAGGAAAGTTATGACCAACCTAGAGAGCATATTGAAAAGCAGAAACATTACTTTTCCAACAAAGGTCCATCTAGTCAAGGCTATGGTTTTTCCAGTAGTCATGTATGGATGTGAGAGGTGGACTATAAAGAAAGCTGAGCACTGAAGAATTGATGCTTTTGAAGTGTGATGTTGGAGAAGACTCTTGAGAGTCCCTTGGACAGCAAGGAGATGCAACCAGTCCGTCCTGAAGGAGATCAGTCCTGGGTGTTCATTGGAAGGACTGATGTTGAAGCTGAAACTCCAATAATTTGGCCACCTGATGTGAAGAGCTGATTGATTTGAAAAGACCCTGATGCTGGAAAAGATTGAGGGCAGGAGCAGAAGGGGACAACAGAGGATGAGATGGTTGGATGGTGTCACCGACTCAATGCACATGGATTTGGGTGAACTCCGGCTGTTGGTGATGGACAGGGAGGCCTGGCATGCTGTGGTTCATGGGGTTGCAAAGAGTTGGACACGACTCAGTGACTGAACTGAACTGATGATGAACTTTTTTGTAAGACTTATGTATCAAAGAAAAGACTTTTAATTTAATTTATTATTTTTTAAAGAGATAGAGTTCATATTATTGTTGTGGCAAAGACTTTTTTAGAATGAGAAATGAGGGCTTCTATAAAATTCTGACAATCTACAATAATATTGATTTTTTGTATCTTATATTATTGATTTTCTTGTATTTGTAGAAATAACTTTCAGATGTAATATTTGAGTCATAGTATTTTTATTTACATAATTATATTTGGAGAGATAGTGTAACTTGCCTTTTCTTTTATCTAAAGAGAACATGTTTTTACCTTTGTCTAGGTTACCTGGTCAAAACTGGTACCATGATGGACTTGTCTGGCAAGAATCGGAGCTCTGAAGGGGAAGCGGTTGCTGTGGAAGTTGCCAATCAGGACAGAGAGGTAGGGGAGAAACTTCTGAGGTTTCTCCTTTTCTCTCTCCTTCCAACCTCCTTTATAGTCTTTAATAAGACTGCTAACTCCAGCCAGAAGTGCAGTAGTAATTCTTCCTGCAGTATAAAGCAGACTCGGGTAAGGAAAAGCAATGGCTCTGAAAACAAATTGGCCTAGGACTAGTCTCCTTCCCTTTGGATCAGATGATAAGTTTGACAGTTTTATTCATTTTTTCTCTCATCATCTCAAGGTTTTTTCAGATGATCTCCTTTAATAGCTTTGTTATTTTTATTAGAGTCTTATTTCTTTCCAGAATTTGGGGGAATTTTTTTTAACAGTTCCAAAAGAAATCTTTAACCTCATGTAAAGTTTCACTAATTTTATTACTCCCCATCATTTCTTATACCACTTCTTTGCCATTCTCAAGCACTTTCATTACAGTTTTTATTTCTTTTTTCTTTTCTCACAAATATTCCCTCAGGTAGGTGGCACATTCTTAATATATTACTCTTTTCTTTCTTAGCATTTTGTTTTTTATGTAAGGAAGATAATTCCAATGAGAAACAGACTCTTTTCTTTTAAAGGCTACTTTTTCTGCTTGGATGTGTGAAGACTTTATTTCAAATCTGGTATTAAAATTTAAAACAAACAAACAAAATGGAAGCTTTAGCCAATCACTTGAAGAAGTTTCTTGATCTGAGGCTTCAATTCTGTCTCTTTAGGGATCTTTTTCCTTCTTTGATTATTGCTTCTTTGATCTTGATTCCTTTTATACCTGTATTAAATAACCTATTCACTGGCATGTTCTTAACCATGGATGAATTGACAATATCTTAATCTGGACTTGTGCGAAGTATTTTTAACTGAAAGTCCCTGAAATTTCTGTCATGTGTGTGACTCCATTTATACAGACTTTTTATAGATATTTTTTGTGGTTGTCATTTCAGTGGAAAGTTGGAAAGGCAAAGGAGTTAAATACCTGCATGCAAATCACCATTCCAAACAACAAGTGTGTCTTAATGAAAGTTAAGCATTGTTAATCATACCATTCTTTCCAAATGCTGTAAGTGGATATGGCTATCTGAGCAAATGCCAAACTCTTCTCCTCTTAAGGGGGTTCCAAGTGATAGAAGATGGGGAAAAGATCTTCCTTCAGAAATTCAAAGAACTGAGGAATCGAATTAATCTCCAGGGCTCTTTGGTGTCACTGGTGTTGTAGTCTGTATTATTGGTGTGAACTAATCCATTTATTCATTTAGATTATAGTGTCTCACTAGTGTGTTGTGATGCTGAGTTGAGAAAGAGCAAGACACAGTGGAATAACTTTGGAGATGGGCAGATTGTTGGCTCTTTAAGCAAGAACACTGATTCTCAGTTTCCTTCTCTGTAAAATTCTACTTATGTACATTATTAGTTTATTTGATACACTTTTATCTTGTGGCTACAGTGTACTGTAGGTCATATATTAAGATTCTGAGGGTATAAAGAAATGTGGGTATTCATTGTGTATGGTGCTTTAGTATTTGTTTTTATTGCTCAAAATTGGTAACAATAATAAAAAGTAAAATACTGGTAACAGAAATAAAGCAAATGAACAAAGAGAGAACATGGAGAAAAAACAGTGGACCACTTTCCCTGGGGTAGTCATGCTGTTAGGAAGCATATAAAGAAAGTTTAGGAATGAAGTAATATTTGTATTCACAGTTCTTTTCTCCTCATCTTTGTTTCTCCTCCATGCATAAGTTCAGTCATTGAAACTGATACTTATTTTAAATACAAAGCCAAACTGTTTCTTAAAATATGGAGCAGATAGAAACATGTACAAATAACTATGACAAATAAGCCCAGAAAAGCAGAAGGTATTAATAAATCTTAAAAATGTTAAGTCCAAGTACTCTAATGCAATTAAAAATGATAAACTCCAGCCAGTGGACTGAAAATTATATCAGCATATTCTCTAAGCTTTCGTGAAACAAGGATGAGCTGTGATCCCTGCAAGAAGGGCAAGTGAGAGAGGGTATTTTGTGAACAAGATGCTCTGTACTTGGGTAACACTATAGAAACTTTGCCTCCTTGTCATAGACTCTGAATCACTGTTTATACAGGAAATAGGATTAAAAGGCATGCTGGTCATCCACACTGCACACGTAAATGCACTTCAATTCAACATGACTAATTACTGCAGTAAAATATTATTCTGTATATAAGCAGAGGAAATTTCTATTCAATTCCATTTAGGCACTTAATGATGGCAAGTTTCAATTATAAAAGGAAGAGTTACCCCATTTCTATCTCATTGGGAAGTATGCTATCATTTGAGTAGTATTTTATTTCGTCAGCTAAGCAAATGAAGACAGGTGTGTGTGTGCACTGCATGGAGACAAACAGATTATGTGAAATAATTCAAAGACTACTTTTGAGACATGAGTTATTGGGCCAACTGTATAATGTACTGTTTTGCCACAGAATAAAATAGTTATCTTCTCTACAGGATGCCAGTTAAGGACAATAGAAACTTTACATGGCTTTGAATTGTGTGTTGAGAAATGTTTTAGTTTTTTTTTTTTTAATAATAGTGGGGTATAACTCAAAGGAATAAAAAATTGTTATAAATAAGCATATAAATAATGGTGTTTCAGTTACAACATTGCTAGAATAGAATACCTGGAGTTCCTGATATAATTTCTGTTGGCTTTTGCAGTTGGAAACCTAGACCATGAATGTTTTCCTTTAAACTGTATACATTTCTTACTGAGTTTTTTGAAGAGCTGAAAAGCAAAAGGAATTTAAGGATCTGGATTCTTTGGGATGTCTAACTGAGGGCAGTCAGTCTAGAAAGGGCATTGAGCTTGCGTCTTGTGGAAGAAGTTGTTAAATGATTAGGCTTTTTATCTCCTGAAGAAGGGAAAGGCTACCCACTCTAGTGTTCTGGCCTGGAGAATTTCATGGACTGTATAGTACATGGGGTCGCAAAGAGTCAGACATGACTGAGCAACTTACACTTTCTTTCTCTTAATTTGAGATTATAAATTGGAGGGCAGCTAAGAGTTGAAGGGGATCTTTTTCCAGAGTTGTCCTAGAAATAGTGCATTTGATGTGAATAAAGCACTCCATTGACTGCCTGAAACTTTTCAGTTTATAATGGCAACTTTGGCTTGAAAGTGTAATAGAAATTATTTTAGTTGGATACATCTTTCTCAAAAATAAGATATATAGTTGACTCTTGAACAGCATGCATTTTCATTGAATGGGTCTGCTTATATATGAATTTTTTTCAGTAAATATGTATTATAGTACTACATAATCAGAGGTTGGTTAAATACACAGATGTGGAACCACCAGATATGGAGGGCTGACTGTAAAGTTATATGCAGATTTTCAACAGCTATGGGATTGAGTGCCCCAATCCCCTCATTGTTCAAGGGTCAACTGTAGTTGAATGTTATCATTGCTTTGTGTTTTTAGTGTAAATTCATTAAATCATATAATATCCAGTTTTTAAAAACTTTTAAAATTGAAATTTAATAAGCATAAAGTGCAGAGATCTTAAATGTACAGCTTGAGGTCTTCTTCAGTGTGAATAGGTGCATTTTACAGCTGTGTATTTCCCTCTAACTACTGTTTTGGCTGCTTTCCACACATTTTAATTAGCTGTATTTTCACTGCTTCTTTTCAATTTCTCAATGGAATTTATTTCTTAATTCAAAATTAAATGTGTGCTGTTTATTTTCCAAACATTTTAGTAACATTTTAGTTCTCTTTTTTGTTAATTGGTTAATTTAATTCTAATATAGTCACAGAATATGCTGTATATAATTTCAGTCCTTTGAAATTTGTTGAAAATTTCAATAAACTTTGCTTTATGACTCAGAAAATTATTTACTTTAGTGATTATTCTGTGCGCACTGAAAAGAATGTATATTTTCCAGTTTTGATAAGCATGTTATTAAAACATATATTCCTACTGAGTGTGGTTGCCTCTTTATGACAATTTTGTATGTTTTTAATTGAAGTATAGTTTATATGTAACATTCAGTTCAGTTCAGTTCAGTCGCTCAGTCGTGTCCAACTCTTTGCAACCCCATGAATCGCAGCACGCCAGGCCTCTCTGTCTATCACCAATTCCCGGAGTCTACCCAAACCCATGTCCATCGAGACAGTGATGCCATCCAACCATCTCATCCTCTGTCATCCTCTTCTCCTCCTTCCCCCAATCCTACCCAGCATTAGGGTCTTTTCCAATGAGTCAACTCTTCCCATGAGGTGGCCAAAGTATTGGAGTTTCAGCTTCAACATTAGTCCTTCCAATGAACATCCAGGATTAATCTCCTTTAGGATGGATTGATTGGATCTCCTTGCAGTCCAAGGGACTCTCAAGAGTCTTCTCCAACACCACACTTCAAAAGCATCAATTCTGCGGCGCTCAGCTTTCTTCATAGTCCAACTCTCACATCCATACATGACCCCTGGAAAAACCATAGCCTTGACTAGACGGACTTTTGTTGGCAAAGTAATGTCTCTGCTTTTAAATATGCTATCTAGGTTGGCCATAAACTTCCTTCCAAGGAGTAAGCGTCTTTTAATTTCATGGCTGCAATCACCATCTGCAATGATTTTGGAGCCCAAAAAAATAAAGTCTGACACTGTTTCCATTTTTTCCCCATCTATTTGCCATGAAGTGATGAGACCAGATGCCATGATCTTACTTTTCTGAATGTTGAGCTTTAAGCCAACTTTTTCACTCTCCTCTTTCACTTTCATCAAGAGGCTCTTTAGTTCTTCTTCACTTTGTGCCATAAGGATGGTGTCATCTGCATATCTGAGGTTATTGATATTTCTCCTGGCAATCTTGATTCCAGCTTGTGTTTCTTCCAGCCTAGCATTTCTCATGATGTACTCTGCATATAAGTTAAATAAGCAGGGTGACAATATACAGCCTTGATGTACTCCTTTTCCTATTTGGTAGCAGTCTGTTGTTCCATGTCCAGTTCTAACTGTTGCTTCCTGACCTGCATACAGGTTTCTCAAGAGACAGGTCAGATGGTCTGGTATTCCCATTTCTTTCAGAATTTTCCATAGTTTATTGTGATCTACACAGTCAAAGGCTTTGGCATGGTCAATAAAGCACAAATAGATGTTTTTCTGGAACTCTCTTGCTTTTTCGATGATCCAGCGGATATTGGCAATTTGATCTCTGGTTCCTCTGCCTTTTCTAAAACCAGCTTGAACATCTGGAAGTTCACGGTTCATGTATTGCTGAAGCCTGGCTTGGAGAATTTTGAGCATTACTTTACTAGCATGTGAGATGAGTGCAATTGTGCGGTAGTTTGAGCATTCTTTGGCATTGCCTTTCTTTGGGATTGGAACGAAAACTGACCTTTTCCAGTAGGTATAGCACATAATGATTCAATATTTTATAGATAATATCCATTTTAAAGTTTTTCAGTTCAGTTCAGTTCAGTCACTCAGTCGTTTCTGACTCTTTGCGACCCCATGAATCGCAGCACGCCAGGCCTCCCTGTCCATCACCAACACCCGGAGTTTACCCAAACCCATGTCCATCGAGTTGGTGATGCCATCCAGCCATGTCATCCTCTGTCGTCCCCTTCTCCTCCTGCCCCCAATCCTTCCCAGCATTAGGGTCTTTTCCAATGAGTCAGCTCTTCGCATGAGATGGCCAAAGTGTTGGAGTTTCAGCTTCAACATTAGTCCTTCCAATGAACTCCCAGGACTGATCTCCTTTAGGATGGACTGATTGGATCTCCTTGCAGTCCAAGGGACTCTCAAGAGTCTTCTTCAACACCACAGTTCAAAAGCATCAATTCTGGGGTGCTCAGCTTTCTTCACAGTCCAACTCTCACATCCATACATGACTCCTGGAAAACCATAGCCTTGACTATATGGAACTTTGTTGGCAAAGTAATGTCTCTGTTTTTAAATATGCTGTCTAAGTTGCTTATAACTTTCCTTCCCAGGAGTAAGCGCCTTTTAATTTCATGGCTGCAATCACCACCTGCAGTGATTCTGGAGCCCCCAAAAATAAAGTCTGACACTGTTTCTACTGTTTCCCCATCTATTTCCCATGAAGTGATGGGACCATATGCCATGATCTTAGTTTTCAATAACTATATTTTCTTGTGCCATACAATACATACTATTGCTATGACCAGAATTTTGTAACATCATTTTTCATTGATATAATATAAAGGTAACAATGTTTCCTATAACGTGGTCGATTTATAAACTTTCTTCAGTCAGTAGCACAGAGATTTTAAACACTTATATTTGAAAAAAGCAAAATGTACCTGACCAAAAATAAACAGATCAATATCTAATTACATACACATTTGCATCTTTAATGCAGACATCCTGGAGTACAAAGTCAAGTGGGCCTTAGGAAGCATTACTACGAACAAAGCTAGTGGAGGTGATGGAATTCCAGCTGAGCTATTTCAAATCCTAAAAGATGATGCTGTGAAAGTGCTGCACTCAATATGTCAGCAAATTTGGAAAGGTCAGCAGTGGCCACAGGACTGGAAAAGTCAGTTTTCCAAAGAAAGGCAATGTCAAAAAATGTTCACACTGCTGCACACTTGTACTCATTTCACATGCTAGCAGGTAATGCTCAAAATTCTCCTGCCAGGCTTCAAAAAACGAGAACTTCCAAATGTTCAAGCTGGATTTAGAGAAGGCAGAGGAAGCAGAGACCAAATGGCCAACATCCATTGGATTGTAGAAAAAGCATCTTCTGCTTCACTGACTACACTAAAGCCTTTGACTGTGTGGATCACAACAAACTATGGGAAATTCTTCAAGAGATGGGAATACCAGACTACCTTACTTGCCTCCTGAGAAATCTGTATGCAGGTCAAGAAGCAACAGTTAGAACCAGACATGGAACAATGCACTGGTTCCAAATTGTGAAAGGAGTACATCAAGGCTGTTTACTGTCACCTTACTTATTTAACTTCTATGCAGAGTACATCATGAGAAATGCCAGGAAACTGCATGAAGCACAAGCTAGGATCAAGATTGGTGGTAGAAACATCAGTAACCTCAGATATACAGATGACACCACCCGTATGGCAGAAAGTGAACAGGAACTAACGAGCCTCTTGATGAAAGTGAAAGAGGAGAGTGAAAAAGCTGGCTTAAAAGTCAACATTCAGAAAACTAAGATCATGGCATCCAGCCCCATCACTTCATGGCAAATAGATGGGAAAACAATGGAAACAGTGACAGACTTTATTTTTTGGGGCTCCAAAATCACTGCAGATGGTGACTGCAACCATGAAATTAAAAGATGCTTGCTCCTTGAAAGGAAAACTATGACCAACCTAGACAGCATATTAAAAAGCAGAGACATTACTTTACCGGCAAAGGTCTATATAGTCAAATCTATGTTATTTCTAATAGTCATATATGGATGTGAGAGTTGGACCATAAAGAAACCTGAGTGCTGAAGAATTGATGCTTTTGAACTGTGGTGTTGGAGAAGACTCTTAAGAGTTACTTGGACAGCAAGGAGATCAAACCAGCCAATCCTAAAGGAAATCAGTCCTGAATATTCACTGGAAGGACTGATACTGAAGCTAAAATTCCAATACTTTGGCCACCTGATGTGAAGAACTGACTCACTGGAAAAGACCCTGATGCTGGGAAAGATTGAAGGCAGGAATAGAAGGGGATGACAGAGGATGAGCTGATTGGATGGCATCACTGACTTGATGGACATGAGTTTGAGCAATCTCTGGCTGTTGTTGGTGATGGACAGGGAAGCCTGGCATGTGGCAGTCCATGGGGTCACAAAGATTCAGACATCACTGAGTGACTTTACTGAACTGACTGAGACTGTAGTCCACCAGGATCCTCTGTCCATGGATTTTGCCAGGCAAGAATATTGCAGTGGGTTGCCATTTCCTCCTCCAGAGGATCTTCCCAACCCTTGTCTCAAAATCAACCCAAGAGGAGGAGCTGAGATGTTTATGCATTGACTCCTATCAACTTTAGTTGAGGTATCCCTCAGGGGACTTTAATTCTACAGCATTTTGACCTGGTGAGCAGAGCAGATTCTGGTGTAGGAGAAAGTCATCACACAGTTGAAAGTCATAAGAGCTGTTTTGCACTGCAATAGTAAATACTTGAAGTGATGTAGGAGGACACAGGCAGCAACCTGTTACAGTCAGCTCTTTGTTCATATTTACTTAAGCCCCATGTCAGGTTCACTTCATCCTGGTAGAGCTTCTAAAAAATGGCAACCAGATAAAATTTTAGGGGGAAAAAGACTTGCAATGGGGAAGTTTAGTGGAACATGCTCTAAGATCAGCTGCTGTAGTTGGTCTTAAGAGCACAATCAATACCCATTATATGACTCCTTTATTACCCATTCTAGCTTCCCATCACTCTTAACCAACACGTCTACTAATCTAAGTTTCTTGGCCATTAAGACCATCCAGACAAAGGAGTCTGAGATGCAGATACCCTATATCAGGTCATCATAGCTATAACTGCTCATTCATGGAAGCACTAAAATGTGACCAAGTGCATCTCTTGATTCTAGACGTACTCCTCCCTGCCCAAATTATGTAGTATGCAGCCACAGTATCTTCTCATGATAGACATGGTATGTATACACTGATTATTATATAATTATAATAGTATAGCAATTTTTTCTTTAATAGTTGTCTATTGATGTGACAACCTTAACATGAATAGGCAGTGATTACAGCTTTAGGTTTAGAGGAAACTTAGAAGCATCAACCTTTGCAAAACAGGACCTTTAGTCCAACACAAATTCACCAAGGTGGGTCATGAGGAGAGATGATAAGGAAGGTACTCCTACTTCACCTTTTGGTTCTCAGAATCATGTTTTACCTGTCAAAGAAAGAGCACCATAAAATGCCCATTGGTTCTAAGCCATGTTCTATTAGGCTAGAAGCCTTTGTGTCATGTGGTAGATGGCAGGACCAACAGATCTCTTGAACATATGTCATTGTCACCTCACTTACTCATATTCTGTGATAATAAATCATATACCCTATGAGACCTCACATATCAGTGTAGACAAGACAGTGTGTGAGAAAGGCAAGCCTACTCAGAATACCAACTCCAGTGAGAACAACTGCTGGCCCTGCTAGGATGGAGGGAGTTTAACACGATCAAAGTGAAGTCAAGTGGCAGGTTGGTCTCCTCAGAGGAGACTAAATTGAATGCACAGTGTTGGTCTCTGCTGCTGACAGATTGGACTGTTAGTGGTGACATTAGTTAAATGAACCTTGGTGAGAGGAATGCATGTTGAGCTCATGCATAGTCTCCATCTCTATTACTCTATTCATGGGTCCATTTTTCTAACTGAGGACAAGATGTGGATGACATCTACTGACCAAGCCATTATATTCATGTGGTTATTCTGTGGTTGATATCCTATAAGCATTGATCAGAGACACACTCATAAAGGTTCATCCACATGCTGCTTCTCCAGGCAGTTCTCTATCTTCCAATATATTACTTCTTCCAGATGTTTGACCACGATCCCAGCTATTCATAAATGCCCATGAGTCCCATGTATATCCTTAACTATTTCTCCTTTGGTATGAAATTGATTACCAAGCACTGCTTAAGCTCTACCTACTTTGGGGATGTAGTCCCCTGTACTGTCTTCAGGGGCCACTCCTGAGTTGGCTAGAGTGTGGTGGCAGCAGTCCACATTTGGCTTTCATCAACATAGTCAACCTATCTGAGAACCAGGATTGGGTTTTTGTTTTTTCATTCGCTCTATCACTTAGTCTCAGGTATTCCCTCATGAGATTACAGTTGTGGATGAAGGGAAAAGTGTTGAGTATAGTATCAATATAAACATGTGATATGGGGATCTGCTCCCCTATTTTTGTCAATTACTTATGCCCTTCAGACTTTTTTGAACACGTTCTAAATGTGCTACTTCCATCGTACAATGGGTTGCTGCTATTGCTGCCTAATTATGTGACTTGGTGGATAAAAATATTTTTATCTCTTAATGGAAATCTCTGGTTGCATAGTTACTTGATGTCCCATGGTCAGAAGCTTCCTGTCCTATGGTCAGGGGCAGTGACATTCTAGAAGCTATTTTTTAGATGTAAATACGTCTCTGCTGTGGACAGCAGGACCCAAGAACTCAAGGAGTGAATGCTATGACTCTCCTACTGGAGCTGGAGGAAACTCCACACAGCATCATTGTATACTGTGGATACGAGCAGCATACCTGGTAATTGTGCAGAGAGAAGTGGTGGGATTAAGAAAACCCATGGACTCATGGCACTGATGAATGGCTAGGATGGTGGCCAAACGTGTGGAAGAGGGATGTTGTAACACTTGCATTGAGGTTTAGACAGACTCCACATAGTGTCCTTATCTACTACACAGTATGGGACATGCCAAGTCATATGATCCAAGCAGCAAGGCAACCTAAACCTGCTACAAAACCCTCCCTTGGCTCTCGACCTCACTCAAAACTGGCAATATTCTTAGTCACTCAGTCAATAGTTGGAGCAATATAACCAAATATTTCTAGCAATATAACCAAAGTGGTATGTGTTATCTTTAAAATCTAAAGGGACCTACCAAATACTATATTTCTTTGTTAATGATAGCAGATGCAAAGTGTAACTTACCCTTTATCTTTCAGGATATATCTCAGCATGACCCAGATCACCTAATCCCTAAAACTATTCAAAAGAGCAGGACCTCGAATCTTTAGTGGATACTCTTCCATATTCTGACACACATTCAGATAATTTACCACTTCCTGGTCACCAGATCTGATTAATTTGATGTCAGAAATCTACTGGACCAATGTGACAGTCTGCAGAATGTTCAGATGATCAAGATCGTTTCAGACTATATTGCAATCAGGAAAATTAACATAGTTCAGTGACTAGGTTGAAAATATGTACTGCTGTCCATTAGATATGACTGTGAACTGCTTCTAAAACAGGCTTTTTTCCTGGGTACCAAAAGCATGTGTGTAGAGGATGGATAGGTACAAGCCCAGTGACAAGAGTATGTGATTTTTCCAGTGAAGAACTGAACTCAGCAGCTACAAGTGGGGCTACCACTAGGTTAAGTTTGCAATAGTCCACTACCATCTGCCATAAAATAATTGAATCATATTTTTTTTGAGGACTATACAGGTTCGTTAAATGGAAATATGATTATGATCACTATCATTGCAGCCTCGAAGTCACTGAGGTTGATACTTATCTCTGTCATTCTACTCAGCATGAATTTAGGATTGCTTTCGATACACTTCTTTGGTTTGGGGTGAGACATAGCTGACCTTTCCTATAATTATGGTTCTTACTCCACAGGTGACAAAAACAATGCAAGAGAGTTTTGTTTTTGTTTTTTTTTCTAACTGCTAAGTATATCTGTCTCAATTAGGTACTCAGGTAATGAGGACATGGCCATAGCGTAATGTCATGGACCTATACTGGGTGCATTATGAAACAGAATTGGGTCTTTATCGCTAGTCCTTTCTACTTCTTCATTCTAACAAGGTTGCCATGATAGCATATTGAATCCACTGGTGTCAATTTAGAACTTGTATTCAACAGCTGTTTAAAAATCTAGATATTTCCCTTTCCTCAATGTACAGTTGCTTTGGTAAATGTCCAGAAATATCTTTCCAGAATTGAGGAGCCTTGCTGTGTCTTACCCTCCCTCCAAATGATGGGCCCTGGGTCAGAAAACTGGCTCAGGTCTGGAAATTGAGCAATTGATCACGATATTCCCATTGCAGCATTTTGCTCATCTATATTAGGTGTCTATTGTTATGTAACAATTACCCAATAAACTGATGGCTTAAAAAAATAAACATTTATTATTTCACAGTTACTGTGGGTCAGGAATCTGGGAGCAACTTAGGTGGGTAGTTCCAACTCATTATGTCTCATGATGTTCCACATAAGATAGTGGCCAGATTCAGAAATCCAGGGGCTCAACTGGGACCAATTGAGCCACTTCTGGTTTCACTCACATGGTTGGTGGCAGCCCTCAGTTCCTCACTAGCTATTCACAGTATCATTTTGCAGCACATCCAACTCAGGTATAGGCTTTGCATGATTTTGAGGGGAGGGAAAGCTGTTTTTCTCTAGCAAGAGGAATTTCTCTGGCTGCTAGAACATTTTTGTTTGTTTGTTTGTTCTTTTACTGAGTTACAGGGTCCACCTCAAAAATCATTCAGCAATGACCCAATCTCAGGTCACAGGATCCCAGTTCTACTTACTTGCTTTCTGACTGTACAAAAGCAGATGGCAGGACTGGAATTCACCTTAGTTTGTAACTTTGTTACTGTTACAATCACTAATCTTAAGAACAGTCTGGTTACAGCCATAGGAGATGTGGTACCCCGAATTAACTGACTGGTTTAACTTGTCAATTTCTTTCTTAAAGACTCTGATGGCACTTAACGACAATTAATCAATTACTTTCTTCAAGACTCTGATGGCACTTAACAACAATTAATCACCTCCATTGTCCCTAATCACTTTGCCCCATCTGACTTAAAATGCTGAAGATATTGCACAAACCAATGTACCTTCTTTCTCCTGTACCTGATCTTAATTCACTACACATGAGAGGTTTAGTAATTGTCACAATTATTTAGTAATTGTGATGTTTTAATACCCCAGGGTTTAACACTATCGTTTATTACCAACAATATGTTCCTTTATGCCATGTGGCTAGTAAGTATTTAATGCCAAATTCCCATTCTAAGAATCTGCCTCCTTGAACCACTTCTGGAACAGAATAGTTTGAATTTTGCTGTAATGAGATTTTGTAACAAGGTGGTTTGAATAGTCTATTTTGAGATTGACCCCAGAAAACCACAAATAGGGACAAGGAAAATAAGAGAGGGGGAAAAGGGCAATAAGTAGTATTTACCAACTCAGTAACCACCACAGGAGCCACTAGAGCTTAATCACATTGGAGAACTCTGATATCCAATGAGGAACAAAGGAATCTTGAGTTACTACACCCAGTGGGCAAGAAAACTGTGAGTATTCAAACAATAAGTCCCATCAATCATGAATTAAGTGGTGTTTCTAGGAACACTCTAGGAATTAAATCCAAGAACATCTGGCCTGATTGGCATGTGAGCATAGGAGTCCCCAGAAGTCAGGGAAAGCCATCAGGCAGCTGGAAGTTAGGTTGTAATGTACTATAATAAGATACCCTGGGAAAAAGGGCAAGGTTCTAAACTGTGAGCTACTCATTTGTACTTAAAAAAAAAAAAAAACACAAACACTTTGCATATACTAGAGTTATATATTGAAAATGGCCTAAAAATACGTTTAAAGATGCAGTTGTTGTTCAGTCACTCAGCCATGTCCAACTCTTTGTGACCCCATGACTGCAGCACGCCAGGCTTCCCTGTCCATCACCATCTCCCAAAGCTTGCTCAAACTCACGTCCACTGAGTTGGGGATGCCATCCAATCATCCAGTCCTCTGTTGTCCCCTTCTCCTCCTCCCTTCAGTCTTTCCCAGCATCAGGGTCTTCTCCAATGAGTCAGCTCTTTGCATCAGGTGGCCAAAGTATTGGACCTTCACTTCACTTTCAGCCTTTCCAGTGAATATTCAGGACTGATTTCTTTTAGCATTGACAGGGTTGATCTCCTTGCAGTCCAAGGGACTCTCAAGAGTCTTCTCCAACACCACAGTTCAATATCATCAATTTTCAGTGCTCAGCCTGCTTTGTGGCCCAACTCTCACATCCATACATGACTACTGGAAAAACCGCAGCTTTGACTATACGGATCTTTGTAGGCAAAGTAATGTCTCTGCTTTTTAACATGCATCTAGGTTGGTCATGGCTTTTCTTCCAAGGAGCAAGCAGCTTTTAATTTCATGGCTGCAATCACCATCTGCAGTGATTTTGGAGCCCCCCAAAGGAAAGTCTCTCACTATTTCCATTGTTTCCTCATCTATTTCCCATGAAATGATAGAACTGGATGCTGTGATCTTAGTTTACTGAATGTTGAGTTTTAAGCCAGCTTTTTCATTCTCCTCTTTCACTTGCATCAAGAGGCTCTTTAGTTCTTCTTCACTTTCTGCCATAAGGGTCGTGTCATCTGTATATCTGAGGTTATTGATATTTCTCCTGGCAATCTTGATTCTAGCTTGTGCTTCATCCAGTTTGCTGGCGTTTCTCATGATGTACTCTGCATATAAGTTAAATAAGCAAGGTGACAATGTACTGCCTCGACATATTTCTTTCCCAATTTGGAACTAGCATGTTGTTCCATGTCCGGTTGTAACTGTTGATTCTTGACCTATACACAGATTTCTCACAAGGCAGGTAAGGTGGTCTGGTATTCCCATCTCTTGAAGAATTTTTCATAGCTTCTTGTGATCCACAAAGTCAGAGGCTTTAGCGTAGTCAGTGAAGCAGATGTTTTTCTGGAATTCTCTTGCTTTTTCTATCATCCAATGGAAGTTGGCCATTTGGTCTCTGCTTCCTCTGGCTTTTCTAAATGCAGCTTACAAATCTGGAAGTTCTTGGTTCACATACAGTTGAAGCCTGGCTTGGAGAATTTTGAACATTACTTTGCTAGCATGTGGTAGTTTGAACGTTCTTTGGCATTGCCTTTCTTTGGAATTGGAATGAATGCTGACCTTTTCCAATCCTGTGGCCACTGCTGAGCTTTCCAAATCTGCTGGCATATTAAGTTCAGCACTTTAGCAGCAGCATCTTTGAAGATTTGAAATAGCTTAACTGGAATTCCATTACCTCAAATAGCTTTGTTTGTAGTGATGCTTCCTAAAGACCACTTGACTTTACTCTCCAGGATGTCTAGCTCTAGGTGAGTGATCACACCATTGTGGTTATCTGGGTCATTAAGGTCTTTTTTTGTATAGTTCTTCTGTGTATTCTTGCCATCTCTTCTTAATATCTTCTGCTTCTGTTAGGTCCATATCACTTCTGTTCTTTATTGTGCCCATTTTTGCGTGAAATGTTTTCTGGGTATCTCTAATTTTCTTGAAGAGACTTCAAGTCTTTTCCATTTTATTGTTTTCCTCTATTTCTTTGCATTCATCACTTAGGAAGGCTTTCTTATCTCTCCTTGCTAGTCTCTGGAACTCTGCATTCAGATGGGTATATCTTTCCTTTTCTCCTTTGCCTTTCACTTCTCTTCTTTTCTCAGCTATTTGTACGGCCACCTCAGACACCCATTTTGCCTTTTTGCATTTCCTCTTCTTGGGATGGACTACAGTCTATGGGGTCACAGAAAGTCAGACACAACTGAGCACACGCACACACACACAGACACACACACACACACACAGATATATTGTACAACACAGGGGATGTAACCAATATTGTATAATTACTTTAAATGGAGTATAATCCATAAAAATTTTGAATCACTATGTTATATTCCTTACGAATGTGATATTGTACATAAGCTATACCTCAATTTAAAAAATGCTTTAAAAATCACTTTATTTGAAAAAAATGTGTCTTGTATTGCCTCTTGATTTTGAGCTTTACTTGATCAATATGAACACAATGAGCAACCAGGGCAGGCAGTCTAGAGATTCTGGGATCAGTTTCCCATGTGGGTTTGTTGTTCTTTTATTCACCATACCACCAAGCAATTCTCAGACAACAGCTGGGTATCCCTCAATTTAACTCAGTTCTGACACCATCTAACCTGAGATAGTGTCAGATTCTGCAGGTTGAGTGCTCAGTCCTACAAGACTCTCCTTCCCCCATGACACACATACATGACAGAGGTCCAGGTTATTACTTGAACTTCTGACTTACTGGCTATTAGCCAAAGGTTCCTGTGACCACTCCTCAGGTTTGATTAATTTGCTCAAGCAGCTCGTAGAACTCAGAGAAACATTTTGTGTACTAGATTACTGGTTTATTATATAAGGATATAACTCAGGAACAGCCAGATGGAAAAGATACATAGGTCAAGGTATGAAGAAAGGATATGGAACTTCCAAGTCCTCTCCACTCTCTCTACATCTCCAACATTCATCAGAAGCTCTCTGAATCTTGTTTTGGGGGCTTTTATGGAGGCTTCATTATGCAGACATGATTGTTTAAATCATTGGCCATTGACAATTAACTGAACCCCCAGTCTCTCCGCCTTCCCCAGAGGTCAGAGTGGCAGAACTTGAAGTTCCAACCCTCTTCTAATCAGTGATTGGCTTTCCTGGCAAGCAGCATCCTAAATGGAGTTTCAAAGTTGACTCATTAACACAACAAAAGACACTTTATAGCTCTCAACACTTAGGGAATCCCAAGGATTTTAGGAGCTCTATGCCAAACAAAGACCAAATATGTATTTCTTATCATAAATCACAATATCACACACTCTCTTCCTTCTTTTGCAAGAGTTTTGCAATTTCCAAAAGTCACAGTGGCATGGGGTCATCACATGAAGCACTGGAAAGATCACCATCCTAACCTTCTGTGTAGTACAGGAGACTCTACTCAGTACTCTGTAAGAGCCTATAAGGAGAGAGAATCTGAAAAAGAATGGCTATATATACGTATAACTGATTCACTTTGCTGTATGGCTGAAACTAGACAACATTGTAAATCAGTTATTCAGTTCAGTTCAGTTCAGCCTCTCAGCTGTGTCCAACTCTTTGCAACCCCATGGACTGCAGCATGACAGTCTTCCCTGTCCATCACCAACTCCCCGAGCTCACTCAAGCTCATGTTCATTGAGTCGGTGATGCCGTCAAACCATCTCATCGTCTGTTGTCCCCTTCTCCTCCTGCCTTCAATCTTTCCCAGCATCAGGGTCTTTTCCAATGAGTCATTTCTTTGCATCAGGTGGCCAAAGTATTGGAGCTTCAGCTTATGCTCCAATAAAAAAAAAAAAAGTCAGCCTCCCATCCCTTTGGACTACTGGGCCAGACGGTTACTTCCCTCTATTTCAAGTAATCTTAGACTCTTAGGCTTTTTCTAACTAACACTTACTGAGTTTTCAATATGCTCTGGGCATGGTTCCAAGTGGTTTACATATATTAGTACACTTAATCTTCGGCAACCCTGTGAAGTAATGTGAAGTATCTATGAGATAAAATGAAGATACTGAGGCCTAGAGATGTGAATGCATGGCCAGAGCCCAGAGTTTGGAAGTGGCAGAACTTTTTTAGTTTTTTTTCTCCCAGTTTCTCTTTTTTCCCTCAGTGTCAAGCCTATTGCTACCTTTTTTTGATGCTGAACCCATGTTCATACCTCTCATACCCCTTTTTTCACTCTTTTATATTTGCCTCTTCTAATGTACTGAGTCTGATGGACTGGGTGACTAAGCTTATTTGTGTATAAAATAAGAGTAAATATGTGGTTAGCAAGTGATGACTTTGTAACATCTGTTTAGATTCTTCAAACTCTTTCTCAGATATATTCTTATAGTTGAGGCTGCTGGGTAAGTGACTTATGGAAGAGAGACGTTGAATATTTTTGCAGAGTAAAATTTCATTTGTATCACAACTCCTACTGAATGAAGTTGCCTCTTCCTGTTTCTGTTTTCATGCTTCTCCCTATTTTGCAGCTGGTTCAGTTCTTTCAAATTTGCAAGAGTTATATTATCAGTTGGAATCAAATGCTTATGGAATATGTAAATAAATCCACATATAAATTTATTTAAAATTTATTATTGCACTGCATTCCAAACAATAGCATAATTGGAATGTGTACACACACACACACACACACACACACACACACATATATGTATATATATATATAAAACGAAAAAGCAAAACTTGATACTGTAAACCCAATTACAGTTAACAGTGAAGTGAAGTGAAGTGAAGTCTCTCAGTCATGTCCGACTCTTTGTGACCCCATGGACTATAGCTTACAAGGCTCCTCTGTCCATGGAATTTTCCAGGCAAGAGTACTGTAGTGGGTTGCCATTTCCTTCTCCAGGGGATCTTCCCGACCCAGGGATCAAATCCCAGTCTCCTGCATTGTAGGCAGACACTTTACCATCTGAGCCACCAGGCAGTTATTAAAAACAGTGAATGTTTTAGAAGTATCTATTGGAAAAAGTTAACCAGAATTTAAACAATGTATTATTTTTCAAGTGTAAAGCACTGATTTGAATGTGGCTTTGGTAAAAAAAAAAAGAAAGAAAAGAAATTAAAAAATAAATGACTGCATTTCTCGAACCAGATTGTTTTTCACTGAAGAAAGAGTGACTTCTAGATGTTACTTGTCAATTGAATTCCACGTAATTAGGGGACTATGCTTTCCTTTCTTGTAGTCATGGCTTTTCTACTTCTTTCTTTGCTAGTCAAAATGCTGACATATTTCACATAATATATTTGCTCTTTGATGTGTAGTGCCATGAAAACTTGTCAGCTAACTGAATGTGTTTACTTTAGTTAGGTATAATAGAATTAAGATGATACACTGCAAAAGACACTATTTAGAAGGGAATATATTAAATATTTCATGTATTTAGCTGGATAACTACCTCATTAACTTCATATTTATGCACATTCTTCTGTATTCCTCCTGAAGAGAGTCAGTAGCTTGAGACTTGGCTCAACAGCTACTAACAAGCAAGTTTCCTGCAAGGATAAAAGCTACAAATAAAGCATCTTGTTTTCCATTAAGTTACATTCAAATATCCATGTACTGTACCCTGTAATTAAGTCAAATATCAATTTTAATCACTGCATCCTTAGTACATAATTTCTGTAATGCAATTGCATCAGTATGATATTGAGCAGCTAAAATGCCCTAGTTAAATGGAAATTTAACTGCTGGAAATTGAGACAGAGAGAAAATCACCATACCTGCACTTAGGCAGTTAAGCTGAGAGATTTATGCTTGGGAACGTGATGGTAGAGAGACTGGTTTAATTTGCATATTTAACAAATATTTTGTAAGGCCAATTTACAATGTCCCTATTAGTCTATGCCCGTGGTTTTGAAATAATGCTTCTGACTGTAACATGATTTAGAGAGGTGAAGACATTCCTTAAAAATAAGACACCTACTTATTGGCTAAAATATGTAGCCTAAAATTAAGTTTGAATGCTGTTATCCCAGAAGATAGCAGAGGTTAATTTGGGGGAAAAAAAGTATCTTCCATTTGATAGCCTTTCAAGAAAAGTGTTTGACTGTGCATGTCTTATTTAGACTGCAACTTGCAGCTCTTCAATTAGAAGCAATTTCAAGTGTCAGATTTAAAATCTATACAACATCTCATATAACCATGGCAACTGTCTTGCACATCATTTGGCAATAGCTTAACTCTGTTTAAGTCTAGGGGAAAATATTTTGAGTAGAAATAGGAACTGCTAAATAACTACTAGTGTCACCATATTTTCTTTATGCTGACACATTCACATATTAGAAAAAATGTCTAGCCATATCCTACATGTTGCTAGGCTTTAAAATCTCTTGCTCCTTTCTTCAACTGGCTTGCTCAACATTCACGCTGGCATGGTTCCAAGAAATGGAAATCATCTGTGAGATGTCATGTAGTTGATGGTTCCAGAGTCTTGATGGAAAATTTACAATTAAAACAAGAGAGACGAAGTTTTGAAAATCCATGAATAAGTCATCTGACAATTTAGCACAAAATGTTTAGCTGAAATACCCCAGCGTTTTATTCACAAGTGTATGCTAAAGCTACTCCTTTTTCCAATGAGAGAAGGGAAATAGTTTGCTGGGCATATCTTTCTTGTTGATGGTAGGATTCCTTTCAGAATACAACTTTGAAAGTCCTGTTTAGATTAGGTTCATGCTCATAGTTTTTGAATTATTGATTACTTGGAGGCCAAGCCATCCCGATCTGTGTCATAGATGCATAATTTATCATGATATTTAAAAGCATGTGTATCTGAAAGTCTTCTAGAACTTTAATCTGACACCTAATGACAACACATTTTAAGCTATTTTATATTTTCAAAGTCTTGGCAAAAAGATAGGTCTTTTTGGTGCAGCGGTGACCTCACATGAGAGCTCAGGATCTTTTAATGTTCCCTTTATTTCTTTAAATTTTTATACTTTTCCTTTGCTTTTTGAGTTGGTTCCCCTCTTCCCCCCACTTTCCAAAGTCCTTCACAACACTATTCTTCCTTTGGTCGTCTTTGTACTCTTTTAAGACTCTGGTTCACAGGCGTCTCCACGGTGCCTCACATATTCCCTTTGTATCTCTCTTCTTGATGTTCTTCTTTTACGCATTCTGCCTTCTTGGGTTTCTGCTGCTTGAAGAAACCCTTTCAGCCATTTATTTCCTAGTCATTGTCTTACTTTTCTTGGTAGTAAGAGGCTGGTTAATTGATTACTGGTCTGAATTTTGTCTCAGATACTTCTACTATTTGCTGTTCCACAGTGAAGAAAAGGGGGTAGAAAATGGTCAACTTCCTCGAGCTGCTCTCATTGGAATGATAATGTTTGATTTCAAAGCCAGGGGTGATTCAAGCCTTCCTCTTCCCCAGAGGTCAAGTTAGCCAACACTGTAATGAAGCCTCCACCTTCCCACTTCCTGGCTCTGAACCCTGACAATGGCAACTCCACACT
Organism: Okapia johnstoni; assembly: GCA_024291935.2. NCBI lineage: Eukaryota > Metazoa > Chordata > Mammalia > Artiodactyla > Giraffidae > Okapia > Okapia johnstoni. The sequence goes on from CM044323.1 coordinate 45,817,782, forward strand.
TAGTTGCAAAACGACAGAAAATTCCAACTCAGCAGAGGGTCAAAAAAGAAAAAGGGACCAAGAATTACTGGTGAGATAGAAGATATGTAAGCTCCTTCAAGGCATGAGGGACAGACACACACTTGTTGAAAACAAAACACCCCGTGTTTCCATTTTAAATGCCTTTTTACTTTTTTGTCTCAACTGGTTTGAACCTTTCTTCTAAGGTAAGTCTTGAGTAATCTTCTCTTAGAATGTAATCATTTTTAGCTTCTTGGCCCTGGATTATGTAAATTTATAAGGAGTTATTCTTATAAATGTACAATACAAATTAGAACCTGTGTTTAATTCCCCCCCTCCCCACCCCGTTTTATAGGAATGCAACTGCTGGCTAGATGTTGTTGTTCAGTTGCTGTCACGTCTGAGTCTTTGTGACCCCCTGGACTGTGGCCTGCCAGGGTCCTCTGTCCATGGGATTTCCCAGGCAAGAATACTGGAGTGGATTACCATTTCCTTCTCCAACGAATCTTCCCAACCCAGGGACTGAACCCAGATCTCCTGCTTTGTAGGTAGATTCTTTACCACTGAACCACCAGGGAAGCCCAAAGCCTTCCTTAGCAACCTCCTAACCAGGCAAATTGGTCACTCACTTATTTGGTTCTTTGTATTCTGCATAGTTTTGATCACAGCCCGTTGAACACGTTTAGAACACCTGAGGTTGGGGTTGATACAAAATAGCAAAATAGGCATTTGTTATCTGCTGATTGAAGGACAGGCATGGACTGTCTGGATGGATAGCTGATCACCAGCAGTTTCCTCAGCAGGCTAGCATGCTGGATTAAGTCTTATTCTTGTGCTTTTGCTCATGTATTCTTTCTGATTGGCCAGCGCTTTGAAGAGCTGAATAAAGTTAGAAGAGGAGGAAGGAAGGAGAAATAGCCAATATTTTTCAAGGATCAGCTGAGCCAGGCACTGGGCTAAGCACTTAACATTCATTAGTTCATTTAACCTTATAATTACCCTTTGCTGCTGCTGCTGCTAAGTCGCTTCAGTCATGTCCGACTCTGTGCGACCCCAGAGATGGAGGCTCCGCCATCCCTGGGATTCTCCAGGCAGGAACACTGGAGTGGGTTGCCATTTCCTCCTCTAATGCATGAAAGTGAAAAGTGAAAGTGAAGTTGCTCAGTCGTGTCCAACTCTTTGCTACCCCATGGACTGCAGCCCACCAGGCGCCTCCATCCATGGGATTTTCCAGGCAAGAGTACTGGAGTGGGTTGCCATTGCCTTCTCTGATTACCCTTTGAGGGATCTTTAGCTGTGGCATGGAGGATCTAATTCCCTAACCAGGGATTGAACATGGGCCCCTGAAATTGGGAGAGTGGAGTCTTAACATTGGGCCACCAGGGAAGTCCCAAAGTTACTCTTTTCTTTTTCTCACACACAGTGTGTGTGACTTGGGTATGGGGGGATTGCAACTATTAGTAATTGCTTCCATTTTGGAAATAGTGCTGTTTAAAAATATACCTTAAAAATCATTTTAGGCCAATAGTTGTAAAAATGCAACCCAGGGCTTCCAAAGCTTTCAGCAATAATATTCTTAAATTCCAGCAGATGGTGGTGTTGTTATGAAAACCTAGAATCCTTCGTTAGATAAAATAAAGCACTATGCACCTATAAAAACTGTTTTGTTCCTCTCTCCTTGGAACAATAAAGAAGAAAGAGTATTCCCAGTAATTCTTTTCTCTGTAAGACTCAGGTAAGAATTAAAACATGTTTTATTTTTCTTTTTTTTTAACAGTCAATGTTGATCCATGGTAGAAGGGTTTTTGCTGTTTTCAGTCTCTAAGTCGTGGCTGATTCTTTGAGATCCCATGGTTTTTTGCGGCAGGCCAAGCTCTTTTCATAAAGAGTGATATATGTATATTTTGTTATTTTATGATATATATAAAGTTTTCTCTATTTGCTATGAACACTCCAATATATTATTGAAATGGACTAATTGTTTTTAAAAATTAATATGTTTCTGGGGGTGAGGTGTCAGTATTTACCTATATTACCTTTAGATCAAATTATGAGTCACATTTCACCCTTATCTTCTTAACATTTCCTAGTCCTAAATTATAATGTGTATTAAATCCAGATCAGGAACTCCTTATTGCAAAATTCAGACTTAAAGAAAGTAGGGAAAAACACTAGTCCATTTAGGTATGACCTAAATCATATGACCTAAAGCAAATGCCTTACAATTACACAGTGGATGTGACAAATAGATTCAAGGGATTAGATCTGATAGAGTGTCTGAAGAACTATGGGTGGAGGTTTGTGACATTGTACAGCAGATGGTGACCAAAACCATCCCTAAGTAAAAAAAAGGCAAAAAGGCAAAATGGTTGTTTGAGGAGGCCTTACAAATAGCTGAGAAAAGAAGAGAAGTGAAAGGCAAAGGAGAAAAGGAAAGATACACCCATCTGAATGCAGAGTTCCAGAGACTAGCAAGAAGAGATAAGAATCCCTCCCTAAGTGAACAATGCAAAGAAATAGAGGAAAACAATAGAATGGGAAGGACTAGAGATCTCTTCAAGAAAATGAGAGATACCAAGGGAAATTTCATGCAAAGATGGGCACAATAAAGGACAGAAATTGTATGAACTTAACAGACGCAGAAGATATTAAGAAGAGGTGGCAAGAATACACAGAAGAGTTATACAAAAAAGACCTTAATGACGCAAATAACCATGATGGTGTGATCACTCATCTAGAGCCAGTCATCCTGGAGTGTGATGTTGTGTACTCCTTAGGAAACATCACTAGGAACAAAGCAGGTGGAAGTGATAGAATTCCAGCTGAGCTATTTCAATTCCTCAAATATGATACTGTTAAAGTGCTGCACTCAATTTGCCAGCAAATTTGGAAAACTCAGCAGTGGCCACAGGACTGGAAAAGGTCACTTTTCATTCCATTTCCAAAGAAAGGCAATGCCGAAGAATGTTCAGACTACTGCACAATTCCACTCATTTCACATGCTAGCCAAGTAATGCTCAAAATTCTCCAGCTAGGCTGCAACAGAATGTGAACCAAGAACTTCCAAATGTTCAAGCTGGATTTAGAAAATGCAGAGGATTCAGAGATCAAATTGCCAACATCTGTTGGATCATAGAAAAATCAAGAGAATTCCAGAAAATCATCTACTTCTGCTTCATTGGCTTCGCTAAAGCCTTTGACTGTATGGATCACAACAAACTGTGGAAAATTCTTAAAGAGATGGTAATATCAGACCACCTTACCTGCCTCCTGTGAAACCTGTATGCAGGTCAAGAAGCAACAGTTAGAACCACATATGAAACAACGGACTAGTTCCAATTTGGGAAAGGAGTACATCAAGTCTGTATATTGTCACCCTGCTTATTTAACTTCTATGCAGAGTACAGCATGAGAAATGCTGGTCTGGATGAAGCACATGCTGGAGTCAAGATTTCAGGGAGAAATTATAATAACTTCAGATATGAAGATGACACCACCCTTATGGCAGAAAGCGAAGAGGACTAAAGAGCCTCTTTTTTTTTTTTAGTTTAAATTAATTTATTTATCTATTTTTTACTTTACAATATTGTATTGGTTTTGCCATACATTGACATGAATCTGCCATGGGTGTACATGTGTTCCCTTTCCCGAACCCCCTCCCACCTCCCACTCCATCCCATCCCTCTGGGTCATCCCAGTGCACCAGCCCCGAGCACCCTGTGTCATGCATCGAACCTGGACTGGCGATTCGTTTCACAAATGATAATTTACGTGCTTCAATGCCATTCTCCCATATCATTCCCGCCGTCGCCTCTTGATGAAGGTGAAAAAGGAGATTGAAAAAGCTGACTTAAAACTCAACATTCAAAAAACTAAGATCATGGCATCTGGTCCCATCACTTCATAGCAAATAGTTGGGGAAACAATGGAAACAGTGAAAGACTTTATATTCTTGGGCTTCAAAATCATTGCAGATGGTGATTGCAGCCATGAAATTAAAAGACGCTTGCTCCTTGGAAGAAAAGCTATGACCAATCTAGATAGCATATTAAAAAGCAGAGACATTACTTTGCCAACAAAGGTCCATCTAATCAAAGCTATGGTTTTTTTAGTACTCATGTATGGATGTGAGAGTAGGACTATAAAGAAAGCTGAGCACTGAAGAATTGATGCTTTTGAACTGTGGTGTTGGAGAAGACTCTTGAGCATCCCTTGGACTGCAAGGAGATCCAACCAATCAATCCTAAAGGAAATCAGTCCTGAATATTCATTGGAAGGACTGATGCTGAGGCTGAAGCTCCAACCCTTTGTCCAGTTGATACATACAGCCGATTCATTGGAAAAGATCCTAACGCTGGGAAAAATTGAAGGCATGAGAAGAAGGGCACAACAGAGGACAAGATGGTTGGATGGGATCACCAACTCAACGGACGTGAATTTGAGGTGTGCTGTGGTCCATGAGGTCACAAAGAGTCAGACACAAGGCAGCAACTGAACAGCAAAAATTATCTCCTGACTAGGTGGTGAAATGAGTAAAAGTCAAAGATTGCAGAACATTTCAAAAAAGACTTTAAAATGTTTAGTACTGTGCAAGTGACCAAGTTTTGGGGTTTGGACATTTGTCATTGCTTCCTAAAGTTAAGAAGTTTTCAATGAAAAATTTATATATATGTATATATATTTATATTCACACACACAATGTATACGCACACATATATGTGTATAACTGAATCAATTTCCGGTAAAGCAGAAAGTAACACACTACTGTATACTTCATAAAAAAAATTAACATGACTGGGGGAAAAAAAAGGAAAAAAAAGAAGTTTTCAATGAAACTACTAAATGATTTCTTGAAATCGTATGTTTCTGCTGTTGTAAACAAGAGAGATGATTAATTTCTTCTTAAATCTCTTTATGCATTTCATGCTTGTCTCCAGTTAGTACACACATGCAGAGGGACACAAAATTCAGGTAAGATTATAGGGAAATAAGGATTTTAAAATGAGATTTTTAAAGAAAAAGAGGCTTCACTTAAAGCATTTGTTTTAGTACTATTTTTTGTTAAGGAAAAAAGATTCAAAAAAGTTTACTACATTTTTCTAAAATGTAGTGTTTCCTATTTAAAATATTATTAATCATTATCAGGCTTAATGAATATTAAAAATTTATATAAGTGACTTTTGGGCTTCCCTTGTGGCTTAGTGGTAAGGAATCCACCTGACAATGCAGGAGACATATGAGACATGAGTTCGAACCCTGGGTCAGGAAGATTCCCTGAAGAGGGCAATTGCAACCCACTCCAGTAATGTTGCCTGGGAAATCCCATGGATAGAGGAGCCTGGTGGGCTACAGTTCCTGGGGTCACAAAAAGGTCAGACACAACTTAGCAATTAAACATCAACAACACATGTAATTTTAACATAATCTGGGGGCATAATTATATGTATATACATATGGGCTAAGTCGCTTCAGTCATGTCTGACTCTTTGTGACCCTCTGGACCATAGCCCGTGGATCTCCTCTGTCTATGAGATTCTCCAGGCAAGAGTACTGGAGTGGGTTGCCATGCCCTCAAGGGGTATCTTCCCAACCCAGGGATCTAACCCATGTCTCTTATGTCTCCTGCATTAGCTACTGCTATCTGTCTTTTAATTATTGTTATTAAAAGTTTTCCTTATTTAAAAAAGACACTCTAAAATAGTAATGGAATTCTTTGCAAAATATTATCCCACATGTCACCAGCTAGGAAAAAATTCTGCATCATAACATCCAATGATTTTCCACAGTATAATATGCTTTACATATCTATGCATGTGTGTTCAGTCATTCAGTCCTGTCCCACTCTGTGTGACCCCATGGGCTATAGCCTACCAGGTCCTCTGTCCATGGAATTTTCCAGGCAAGAATGGGTTGGAATGGAATGGGTTGCCGTTTTCTGCTCCACATTTACATAGCTATACAAGGCCTTAAAAGGAGAACATGCAACAAATCCTGTTTTCTGACATTTCAAAACCTACACAACTCTGAAACTAGCTTTGAAACGTGAGAAAAAACACTTTGATGCATGTTCAGGAGCTTGGCAAGCTACAGTCCATGGGGTGGAAAAGAGTTGGACATGACGGAATGACAGCACACGTACTCACATACACTCCTTTTAAGGGAGACCCTGTAGAGCTATATAAAGCATATTATGTTGTGAAAAATCGCTGGATGCTATCATGCAGAATTTTTTTTCTAGCTGGTGATATGAAGGATAAGATTTTTCAAAGAATTCTTTTACTATTTTAGAGTGTCTTTTTAAAATAAGGGAACTTTTAATAACAATAATTAAGAGATAACTGTAATATAAAAATTAGCATCCAAAACCTTTTAAGAATATACCAAGTAATAGAAAAATAGTTTGTGAAACCTGATTTATAATGTATTGCCTAAATTTGTTGCTATTAAGTTATAGCCTCTTCTAAAACATCATGAAACATATGAATGACTTCATTCCAAGTGAAAAATCACTCATAGTCAAACTATAATGCTTTCCAAAGGAATTTTCTTTTAATAGCTTTCAGATGTTGTGTTCAATGCCAGTGAAAAAAATGAATTCAGTTTTAAGATGTAAAATTTTATATGAAATTAATCCCCTGAGTGAATTAAGTGTTTTCACTGTCATGGAGGGGAAAAAAAAAGTTACAAAAAGAGTAAAGACAGATATTTTAAAAAATTTATTACTGAAAATGTTTACTACATATTTTAATAATATTCTTAAAGCAATCTAAAACAATCCCATAAATTTTAAAGGAAGGAATGTTTATATTTTAGAAATCATAATTGTTTTTCCAATATACCCTATTTGAAAATTTCCAATGCTATTGGAAAAAAAGTAAAGGCAAATACAGGATTTTGACATCTTATTTCTCTATTCTAAAATCACCATCTTTCTCCAAAAGAAAGTGACTTGGGGGACCTTTCAACTTAAGGGACTCCCTATGTTGGACTTAATTTTTTTTCCATCAGCATTGAAAATTTTCAAATAAGCTATGTGGAAAAAACAATTCAGTCAGTTCAGTTGCTCAGTCGTGTCTGACTCTTTGTGACCCTGAATGGCAGCACACCAGGCCTCCCTGTCCATCACCAACTCCCAGAGTCCACTCAAATCCATGTCCATTGAGTTGGTGATGCCATCCAACCATCTCATCCTCTGTCGTCTCCTTCTGCTCCTGCCCTCAATATTTCCCAGCATCAGGGTCTTTTCAGATGAGTCAGCTCTTCACATCAGGTGGCCAAAGTATTGGAGTTTCAGCTTCAACATCAGTCCTTCCAATGAACACCCAGGACTGATCTCCTTTAGGATGGACTGGTTGCATCTCCTTGCAGTCCAAAGAACTCTCAAGAGTCTTCTCCAACACCACAGTTCAAAAGCATCAATTCTTCGGTGCTCAACTTTCTTTATAGTCCAACTCTCACATCCATACCTAACTACTGGAAAAACCATAGCCTTGACTAGACGGACCTTTGTTGACAAAGTAATTATGTCTCTGCTTTTTAATATGCGGTCTAGGTTGGTCATAACTTTCCTTCCAAGGAGTAAGCGTCTTTTAATTTCATGGCTGCAATCACCATCTGCAGTGATTTTGGAGCCTCTCAAAATAAAGTCTGTCACTGTTTCCATTGTTTCCCCATCTATTTGCCATGAAGTTATGGACTAGATGCCACTATCTTCGTTTTCTGAATGTTGAGTTTTAAGCCAACATTTTCACTCTCCTCTTTCACTTTCATCAAGAGGTTCTTTAGTTCTTCTTCTCTTTCTGCCATGGTGTGGTGTCATCTGCATATCTGAGGTTATTAATATTTCTCCCAGCAATCTTGATTCCAGCTTGTGCTTCATCCAGCCCAGCATTTTTCATAATTTACTTTGCATGTGAGTTAAATAAACAGGGTGGCAATAGTCTTGACATACTCCTTTCTCGATTTGGAACCAGTTTGTTGTTCCATGTCCAGTTCTAACTGTTGCTTCTTGACCTACATAGATTTCTTAGGAGGTAAGTCAGGTGGTCTGGTATTCCCATCTCTTTAAGAATTATCCACAATTTTCTGTGATCAACATAGCCAAAGGCTTTGGCATAGTCAATAAAGCAGAAGTAGATGTTTTTCTAGAACTCTCTCGCTTTTTCGATGATCCAGCAGATGTTGGCAATTTGATCTCTGGTTCCTCTGCCTTTTCTAAATCCAGCTTGAACATCTGGAAGTTCATGATTCACGTACTGTTGAAGCCTGGGTTGGAGAAACTGCTAGAAACTGGACCAGAATTCAAAGAAGATGGAAAGAAAGGAGTTGAGGGTGAAGTTAATGGTAGTCTTCTGCCCTGAACTCCTCTTTCTGTCTCAGGTACCCTTCTCCTTATCCCCACGCTTACTATGGGATAAGTTCTGTCTAGAATATGGACTAAAATTCTAACTCTCATGTAGGGGAGTTTAAACACTGTTGTAACTGAGTTCTCAGGGAAGCTCATCATTTTCCTCTGATTTCCCTCTTAACTTTGGTTTCATTTTTAGAAAATTCAGTGCCTTCCTTGTTATGATATCAGTCCTGTACTTACACTGCACTCGTAGAAACTGGGTGCAAGGTGGCATCTCTGTAGTGTCTCCCTACCCAACCGGGACACTCTGGTCTGAATGCTAACTGGCCATTCCTATTCATGTTCAAACAAACACGAAGATACCCAGCTCTTGAGAAATAAATGTGAGCACATGTTCCCCACCCACTTCTCAAAACGCTGAAAATAAACATATTTCTGGATAGCTCTTTCTCCCTTGTCACTTTCTCCAGATGCCAATTGTGGAATTCCTCAGTTCTTTTATTATTAACATCAATTCCAGATGACTCATTACCCTTTATCCAGAACACAGAGTGCTCTCATCCATCCTGCTTATAACTCATGCTTCATTTGCACGTGGTCCAAGATGAAAGTTAGAAGCAGTAGGATCATACATATTGGCATTTGAATCATAGGACTCCTATTTTTTCCCCTAAAGTTTGTAATTGATTAAATTTACAATGATTGCTGCATATGCAATTATTTCTATGTAATACAATATTTTAAGAATACATTAATTAGTGCTTTATGAGATAGGGTATGTCATAGCTATGCAAATATTACCATCTTGAATGTTCAAGAGTTGAAAAGAGGAGGCAGTCCTAAGATGGCAGAGGCATAGGACGGGGAGACCACTTTCTCCCCCACAAATTCATTGAAAGAACATTTAGACGCCAAGCAAATTCCACAAAACAACTTCTGAATGCTGGCAGAGGACATCAGGCACCCAGAAAGGCAGCCCATTGTCTTCGAAAGGAGATAGGACAAAATATAAAAGATAAAAAGAGAGACAAAAGAGGTAGGGATGGAGATCTGTCCCAGGAAGGGAGTCTTAAAAAAGAGAAGTTTCCAAACACCAGGAAACACTCTCTCCGGTGGGTCTCTGGCAAGCCTTGGAATCTCAGAGGGCAAAATAAACGGGATGAAAAATAAATAAATAATTAAAACCTACAGATTATGTACCTAACAGCAACTCCCAGTGGAGCAGCAGCCCAGATGTGCACATCCCCCACTAGCAAGCGGGGGCTGGACGGGGAGGGGTGGGCTGCAATGCTTTGGGTAAGGACTGGGCCTGAATGCCCCAAGGGCAATCTGAGGGTACTAGATTGAGACAGCAACCCAGACTGTGGGATAGCTTTCCCATGAAAAGCCTTAACCTAAGACACCGCCAGGCCAGCTCACAGAACAAAGGACCGAGCAGAGCTAGCCGGCTGTGGACCGTCTCATCCCCTGCTGGAGTTGGACAGGCGAGGACAGCCGGAGCCTGAAGGGCACAATCGCAGCCCCAGAGAGGCATCCTATACCAAACTGCAAGCGGACCTCGTTGCTAACCAAGACTTCTTGGGATTCTGGAAGGTCGACACCCACCGGGAGGGTTGCAGCCAGAGATCAACTCCCCAGAAGAGACACACCACACACCTGAGAAGATGCACCCATTGTACACCCAGAAAACTGAACGGCTGGGATGGTGGAGGGGAAAAGTCTCAGCCTCAGACTGTGCTAGACAAACACCTGGTCACCTGAGCTGCTTGGATCTGGGAAGGGCACAAAACCCAGGCTCAACCAAGTTTGCACTTTTGTGGAGTACCCAAGAACCTGAACCTGAGCAGCTTAGACCTGGGAAGTACAGGCAATTCCAGGGGTCTGCCTCAGACAGTTCCCGGCAGAGCAACCTAGAACCCGAGCAGTGTAGACTGGGAAAGCACACACACCATGAACAGGGGCAAACCCAGAGTGGCTGAATCAGTGTGAGCACATTCCAGTGACATTTGCTTGCAGTGTTCCTCCCTCCCCACAGCATGACTGAACAAGTGAGACTAAAAAAAAGTGACCATCACTGCCTCCCTTGTGTCAGGGTGGAAAGACACTGACGAGACCAGCAAACAAAAGAAGCTAAAAAAAAAGCAGAGGGAACCGCTTTGGAAGTGCCAGGTGCAATAAATTAAAATCCTGTAGTTAGCACCGACTACATAGGAAGGGGCCTATAGACCTTGAGAAGTACAAGCTGGACCAAGGAACTATCTGAAAATGAACTGACCCCACACTGTCTGCAACAGCTCCAGAGAAAGTCCTAAATATGTTTTTACTATTATCATTTTTTAAATTTTTAAAACTTTTTTTTATTATTATTTCTTATTATTTTTTTAAATTTTTAAGTCCCCTATTACTCCTTCAATTTTCATTTTTATAACCTACTAGTACCTTGCAAAAAAGAAAAAAAAGATCCTATTTTTAAAGCAAACTTCATATATATATATATTATAATTTTTGTGACGGGTTTTTTTTTCTTTTCTTTCTTTCTTTTTTTTTTTAATATTGTATTTTTGAGAATCAACCTCTACTCTAGATTTTTAATCTTTGCTTTTTGGTATTTGTTATCAACTTTGTATCTTTAAGAACCGAATCTTCAGTACTCATTTTTACCTGGGAGTGAGATCACTGGCTTGATTGCTCTCTCCCCCTTTTGACTCTCCTTTTTCTCTACCAGGTAGCCTCTATCGCCCCCCTCCTTTTCTTCTTGACCCAACTCTGTGAATCTCTTTGTGTGTTTCGGCCTGTGGAGAACACTTAGGGAACTGATTACTGGCTGGATCTGTCTCTCCCCTTTTTATTCCCCCTTTTCTCCTCCTGGCCACCTCTGTCTCCTTCCTCTCTCTTCTCTTCTCTGTGTAACTCCGTAAACATCTCTGAGGGATCCAGACTGTGGAGAACACATAGGGTAGTGATTACTGGCTAGCTTTCTCTATCCTCTTTTGATTCTCCTCTTCTCCTCCTGGTCACCTTTATCTCCCTTCTCCCTCTTCTCTTCTCCATGTAACTCTGTGAACCTCTCCAGGTGTCCCTCACTGTGGAGAAACTTTTCATCATTAATCTAGATGTTTAATCATTGGTGCTGTATAGATGGAGAAGTCTTGAGGCTACTGTAAGAATAAGACTGAAAACCAGAGGCAAGAGGCTTAAGTCCAAATCCTGAGAACACCAGAGAACTCCTGAATCCAGGAAGCATTAATCGATAGGAGCTCATAAAATGCCTCCATACCTACACTGAAACCAAGCACCACCCAAGGGCCAACTAGTTCCAGAGTAAGATATACCACGCAAATTCTCCAGCAATACAGGAACATAACCCTGAGCTTCAATATACAGGCTGCCCGAAGTCACACCAAACACACTGACATCTCAAAACTCGTTACTGGATGCTTCATTGCACTCCAGAGAGAAGAATCCTGCTCTACCCACTGTAACACCGACACAAGCTTCCCCAACCAGGAAACCTTGACAAGCCACCCTTCCAACCCCACCCACAGTGAGGAACCTCCACAATAACGAGGAACCACAAACTTCCAGAATACAGAAAGGCCACCCCAAACACAGCAATATAAACAAGATGAAAAGGCAGAGAAATACCTAGCAGGTAAAGGAACAGGATGAATGCCCTCCAAACCAAACAAAAGAGGAAGAGATAGGGAATCAACCTGATAAAGAATTCTGAATAATGATAGTGAAAATGATCCAAAATCTTGAAAACAAATTGGAGTTACAGATAAATAACCTGGAGACTAGGATCGAGAAGATGCAAGAAAGGTTTAACAAGGATTTAGAAGAAATAAAAAAGAGTCAATATATAATGAATATTGCAATAAATGAGATCAAAAACACTCTGGAGGGAACCAACAGTAGAATAACGGAGGCAGAAGATAGGATAAGTGAGGTAGAAGATAGAATGATAGAAATAAAATGAAACAGAGAGGAAAAAAGAAAAAAGAATTAAAAGAAATGAGGACAACCTTAGAGATCTCTGGGACAATGTTAAACGCACCAACATTCGAATCATAGGAGTCCCAGAAGAAGACAAAAAGAAAGATCATGAGAAAATACTCAAGGAGATAATAGTTGAAAACTTCCCTAAAATGGGGAAGGAAATAATCACCCAAGTCCAAGAAACCCCGAGAGTCCCAAACAGGATAAACTCAAGTTGAAACACCCCACACACATATGAATCAAGTTAACAAATATCAAACACAAAGAACAAATATTAAAAGCAGCAAGGGAAAAACAACAAATAACACACAAGGGGATTCCCATAAGGGTAACCGCTGATCTTTCAATAGAAACTCTTTAGGCCAGAAGGGAACGGCAGGACATACTTAGGAAAATAATCTACAGCCCAGATTACTGTACCCAGCAAGGATCTCATTCAAATATGAAGAAGAAATCAAAAGCTTTCAGTTGTTCAGTTCAGTCGCTCAGTCGTGTTCGATTCTTTGCGACCCCTTGAACCGCAGCACACCAGGCCTCCCTGTCCATCACCAACTCCCTGAGTCCACACAAACCCAAGTCCATCAAGTCAGTGATACCATCCAGCCATCTCATCCTCTATCGTCCCCTTCTCCTCCTGCCCTAAATCTTTCCCAGCATCAGGGTCTTTTCCAATGAGTCAGCTCGTCGCATGAGGTGGCCAAAGTATTGGAGTTTCAGCTTCAACATCAGTCCTTCCAATGAACACCCAGGACTGATCTCCTGTAGGATGGACTGATTGGATCTCCTTGCAGTCCAAGGGACTTTCAAGAGTCTTCTCCAACACCACAGTTGAAAAGCATCAATTCTTTGGTGCTCAGCTTTCTTTATAGGCCAGCTCTCACATCTATACATGATCACTGGAAAAACCATAGCCTTGACTATACAGACCTTTGTTGGCAAAGTAATGTCTCTGCTTTTTAATATGCTATCTAGGTTGGTCATAACTTTCCTTCCAAGGAGTTAGCGTCTTTTAATTTCATGGCTGCAATCACCATCTGCAGTGATTTTGGAGCCCAGAAAAATAAAGTCAGCCACTGTTTCCACTGTTTCCCCATCTATCTGCCATGAAGTACAGACAAGCAAAAGCTGAGAGAATTCAGCACCACCAAACCAGCTCTCCAACAAATGCTAAAGAATCTTCTCTAGACAGCAAACACAGAAAGGGTGTATAATCTCGAACCCCAAACAATAAAATAAATGGCAATTGGATCATACTTATCAATAATTACCTTAAATGTAAATGGGTTGAATGAATGCCGCAACCAAAAGACAGAGACTGGCTGAATGGATACAAAAACAAGACCCCAATATATGTTGTCTACAAGAGACTCAGTTCGAAACAAGAGACACATACAGACTGAAAGTGAAGGGCTGGAAAAAGATATTTCATGCAAATAGAGACAAAAAAAGCAGGAGTAACAATACTCATATCAGATAGAATAGACTTTAAAACAGAGGCAGTGAAAAGAGACAAAGAGGGACACTACATAATGATCAAAGGATCAATCCAAGAAGAAGATGTAACAATTATAAATATATATGCACCCAACATAGGAGCACTGCAATATGTAAGGCAAATGCTAACAAATATGAAAGGGGAAATCAACAATAACACAATAATAGTGGGAGACTTTAATACCCCACTCACATCTATGGACAGATCAACTAAACAGAAAATTAACAAGGAAACACAAACTTTAAATCATACAATAGACCAGTTAAACCTAATTGATACCTATCGGTCCTTTCACCCTCAAAAATGAATTTCACCTTTTTCTCAAGCTCACACGGAACCTCTCCAGAATAGATCACATCCTGGGCCATAAATCTAGCCTTGGTAAACTCAAAAAAATTGAAATCATTCCAAACATCCTTTCTGACCACAATGCAGTAAGATTAGATGTCAATTAGAGGAGAAAAACTATTAAAAATTCCAACATATGGAGGCTGAATAACACGCTGCCGAATAGCCAACAAATCACAGAAGAAATCAAAAAAGAAATCAAAATATGCATAGAAAAATGAAAATGAAAACACAACAACCCAAAACCTATGGGACACTGTAAAAGCAGTGCTAAGGGGAAGATTCATAGCAATACAGGCTCACCTCAAGAAACAAGAAAAAAGTCAAATAAATAACCTAACTCTACACCTAAAGCAACTAGAAAAGGAAGAAATGAAGAACCCCAGGGTTAGTTGAAGGAAAGAAATCTTAAAAATTAGGGCAGAAATAAATGCAAAAGAAACAAAAGAGACTATAGCAAAAATCAACAAAGCCAAAAGCTGGTTCTTTGAGAAGAGAAGTAAAATTGACAAGCCATTAGCCAGACTCATTAAGAAACAAAGGGAGAAAAATAAAATCAACAAAATTAGAAATGAAAATGGAGAGATCACAACAGACAACACAGAAATACAAAGGATCATAAGAGACAATTATCAGCAACTATATGCAAATAAGATGGACAACTTTGAAGAAATGGATAAATTCTTAGAAAAGTACAACTTTCCTAAACTGAACCAGGAAAAAATAGAAGATCTTAACAGACCCATCACAAGCACGGAAATTGAAACTGTAATCAGAAATCTTCCAGCAAACAAAAGCCCAGGACCAGATGGCTTCACAGATGAATTCTACCAAAAATTTAGAGAAGAGCTAACACCTATTCTACTCAAACTCTTCCAGAAAATTGCAGAGGAAGGTAAACTTCCAAACTCATTCTATGAGGCCACCATAACCCTAATACCAAAACCTGACAAAGATGCCACAAGAAAAGAAAACTATAGGCCAATATCACTGATGAACAGAGATGCAAAAATCCTTAACAAAATCCTAGCAAACAGAATCCAACAACATATTAAAAAGATCAGACATCATGACCAAGTGGGCTTTATCCTGGGGATGCAACGATTCTTCAATATCCACAAATCAATCAATGTAATACACCACATAAACAAATTGAAAAATGAAAACCATATGATTATTTCAGTAGATGCAGAGAAACCCTTTGACAAAATTTAACATCCATTTATGATAAAAACCCTCCAGAAAGCAGGAATAGAAGGAACATACCTCAACATAATAAAACCTATATATGACAAATCCACAGGAAACATTATCCTAAATGGTGAAAAACTGAAAACATTTCAGGAACAAGACAAGGGTGCTCACTCTCACCACTACTATTCAACATAGTTTTGGAAGTTTTGGCCACAGCAATCAGAGCAGAAAAAGAAATAAAAGGAATCCTGATTGGAAAAGAAGAAGTAAAACTCGCACTGTTTTCAGATGACATGATCCTCTACATAGAAAACCCTAAAGACTCCACCAGAAAATTACTAGAGCTAATCAATGAATATAGTAAAGTTGCAGGATATAAAATCAACACACAGAAATCTCTTGCATTCGTATACACTGACAATGAGAAAACAGAAAGAGAAATTAAGGAAACAATTCCATTCACCATTGCAATGAAAAGAATAAAATACTTAGGAATATATCTACCTAAAGAAACAAAAGACCTATATATAGAAAACTATAAAACACTGGTGAAAGAAATCAAAGAGGACACAAATAGGTGGAGAAATATAGCATATTCATGGATTGGAAGAATCAGTATAGTGAAAATGAGTATACTACCCAAAGCAATCTATAGATTCAATGCAATACAATTCAAGCTACCAACAGTATTTTTCAGAGAACTAGGACGAATAATTTCACAATTTGTATGGAAATACAAAAAACCTCGAATGCCAAAGCAATCTTGAGAAAGAAAAATGGAACTGGAGGAATCAACCTGCCTGACTTCAGGCTCTACTACAAAGCCACAGTCATCAAGACAGTATGGTACTGGCGCAAAGACAGAAATATAGATCAATGGAAAAAATAGAAAGCCCAGAGATAAATCCACACACCTATGGACACCTTATCTTCGACAAAGGAGGCAAGAATATACAATGGAGAAAAGACAATCTCTTTAACAAGTGGTGCTGGGAAAACTGGTCAACCTTTTGCAAAAAAATGAAACTAGAACACTTCCTAACACCATACACAAAAATAAACTCAAAATGGATTAAAGATCTAAACGTAAGACCAGAAACTATAAAACTCCTAGAGGAAAACATAGGCAAAACACTCTCCAACATAAATCACAGCAGTATCCTCCATGGCCCACCCCCCAGAATATTGGAAATAAAAGCAAAAATAAACAAATGGGACCTAATTAAAATTAAAAGCTTTTGCACAACAAAGGAAACTATAAGCAAGGTGAAAAGACAGGCTTCAGAATGGGAGAAAATAATAGCAAACGAAGCAACAGAAAAACAATTAATCTCAAAAATATACAAGCAAATCCTGCAGCTCAATTCCAGAAAAATAAACGCCCCATTCAAAAAGTGGGCCAAAGAACTAAACAGACATTTCTCCAAAGAAGACATACAGATGGCTAACAAGCACATGAAAAGATGCTCAGCATCACTCATTATCAGAGAAATGCAAATCAAAACCACAATGAGGTACCATTTCATGCCCGTCGGAATGGCTGCTATCCAAAAGTCTACAAGCAATAAATGCTGGAGAAGGTGTGGAGAAAAGGGAACCCTCTTATACTGTTGGTGGGAATGCAAACTAGCACAGCCACTATGGAAAACAGTGTGGAGATTCCTCAAAAAACTGGAGATAGAACTGACATATGACCCAGCAATCCCACTGCTGGGCATACACACCAAGGAAACCAGAATTGAAAGAGACACGTGTACCCCAATGTTCATCGCCACACTGTTTATAATAACCAGGACATGGAAGCAACCTAGATGTCCATCAGCAGACGAATGGATAAGGAAGCTGTGGTAGATATACACAATGGAATATCACTCAGCCATTAAAAAGAATACATTTGAATCAGTTCTAATGAGGTGGATGAAACTGGAGCCTGTTATATAGAGTGAAGTAAGCCAGAAAGAAAAACACCAATACAGTATATACTAACACATATATATGGAATTTAGTAAATCAGTAAAGATAACCCTGTATGCGAGACAGCAAAAGAGACACAAATGTATAGAACAGTCTTTTGGTCTCTATGGGAGAGGGTGAGGGTGGGATGATTTGAGAGAATGGCATTGAAGCATGTAAATTATCATATGTGAAACGAATCGCCAGTCCAGGTTCGATGCATGACACAGGGTGCTCGGGGCTGGTGCACTGGGATGACCCAGAGGGATGGGATGGGGAGGGAGGGGGAAGGGGGTTTCTGAAAGAGGAAAACATGTACACCCATAGTGGATTCATGTAAATGTATGGCAAAACCAATACAATATTGTAAAGTTAAAAAAATAAAGATAAATAAATAAATTTTAAAAAAAGAGTTTGAAAAGAATGGTATTATCTTTCCATTATGACTGTGTGTGAGATCCATGTTCCAAGCATTGTCAGGCTTCTGCTGGTAGCTGTCTATATTTTGTGTCATATTCACTCTTTGTAGATCAGCTAATGAAAAAAGACAAAACATATGTTAACTTCAGAGTTCAGATTCCTTTCAGACACAAAATGTAATGTTATAATGTATACAGTAAAATTGTTTATGGTAGTAGATCATACCAGTTTAAAAGAAAACAATTCTTTAAATAGTTCATAAACAAGTCTCTTTTTAAAATCCACGTGGGCCTTTGTGACCTTCATAAAATACTCTTGTTGATCAAATCAGAAATAAATCAGATATGTGAACCAATTTTTCTCTTACAAAAACCCACCACTGGTGAGACCATATTAAAATAAATTCCACAGGATATATGGATAAAAGACACTTCAGGCCCAGTAGTTTTCATCTCTGATCACCTTGCTAAAGCTGAGTTTTGTCGGCAGTAGCTTTCTTCCTCAACATGATACGTATTTCACTTTTAATTTTGCAAATGTGTATTGCTTGGCTACTATTCCCTTGGCATTGCACTAAACAATCAGGGGTTGATACTGGCTGTGAAGGAATCACAGGTGTTTTATATGCAGCCAACTGATGCTCTCCTTTAACTCTGATCCCTGTCTGAAAAATCTGGGTTAGAAGCAGTAGAAAAGAAAAAAAAAAAGTGAGAAATGTATTTTTCATGAAGAATCATTCTGTGAAGAAAGCCTTATTGTCTCCTATTCTCTTTTTCTCCTAAATCTTTCTCTAAATCTTATTTATCTGAAGTTGGCATTTATTCTTTGCCAAATGTTTATTTTTTGCCGTTGGGTTATTCTTTGTTAGGGCTTACCTGGTGGCTCAGATGGTAAAGAATCTGCCTGCAATGTAAGAGACCCAGGTTTGATCCGTGAGTAGGGAAGATCCCCTGGAAAAGGGAATGGCTATCCACTCCAGTATTCTTGCCTAGAGAATTCCATGGACAAAGGATCCTGGGGGCTGCAGTCCATGGGGTTGCAAAGAGTAGGACAGGACTGACTGACTGACATTTGTTTTTCTTGTTTTTTCAATTCTTTTCAAGTATGACTATTTTGTTGACATTTCCTATCATTTGTTTACCCAATATATTATTTTAACCTGTTTAAGCACTGCAGCAAGATTGGTTTGAGGTTGAATCTCTCAGGACATGGCTCCTAAGAAGAATTCCCTTCATTTCTGTCCTTTGATTACTACCCTTAGGATTGATCAGTATCTTGAAAGAGAAACCAATCTCTGTAGCCCTGTTAGATTTTTAGGATTGATACCTATAATTTTTATTTATATATTTTATTGAAATAAAGTTTTTTTATATGTTAATTTCTGCTGTACAGCAAAGAGTTATATATACATATATAAATATCTCTGAATCACACACACACACATATATAGATGTATATTCCTTTAAACTATTCTGTTCTGTTATGGTTTAACATGGATATTGAATATAGCTCTCTATGCTATATAGTTGGACCTTGCTCTTTGTTCATTCTATAAGTAATAGTTTACATCTGCCAACCTCAACCTCCCTCTCCATTCCTCTGCCAATCCCCTCCCTCTTGGCAAACACAAGTCTTAGCAAACAGTTTATACATCAGATGTAGCTAATATCTTACAAATTTTTCATAATCTCAATATACTAATAGTGATTTTTGCAGCTGATGGAGGGAACTAGAAGGTCAAGGTCTTGAAGCAAACATTTATCATTTTATAGCTAGATTGGAGAAAATATTCTTTTATAAAAGGTTATAATGGATTCTTTTATGTCTATTACCAATACAAATATTTTATATTTGAAAATAAATTTATTTCAATATTTTAATTATGAAAACAACTTTTTTCACTTCATGTAAAGAATTCAGGCTCCTCTCTATAGATGTTTTGTAAGATTATTTTCTTTCAAAATAAATATATATATGCTTAAACAAAGAGATGAATAGGTTTGTAAATAGAAATATGCAAGGTTAATTAATGAATCTCTTCATTTCTTAATTGTTCTTTCCTCCTATGGACTTTGGACAATGATTTTTTATTTTAGGCAACATTTAATTCAGTTAAATGAATTGGCTATTTTCAGCTAATAGATCTTTCTTGGTCTCTTACTGTGTCTGAGGCACTGAGTGAGGGGCTGGGTTAATCACCTGGTCATGTAAAATTCCAAACAATCTTTAGTGTTTGGAGTTACAGGAGACATTTCCTCATGATAACATCATAAGATTGAGAGGGAATAGTTGCGTTGGTGAATTATAAACTGCAGAAATGGGAAAATAACATTGATTACAAAATTTATCCATTTAGTAGACAACCTAACTATTCCATAGAGAATCAGCACATACTATTATTCTATGTGCCATTTATACAGCTCTTTTTTGAAACAGGAAGATTCATTGATGGAATGCTGAACTTCTGCTTTTAGAAATTATCTGAATTGTGCCGTGGACACATTTCTATTTGACTATAAAGCCATTATCACCAGTAAATCATTGATTGGGGTAAAGATTTCAAACATCAACTTTCTCCATGATGATTTTACGTTTTTCATTATGTTATGAGATTGTGTTGTAGCCTAGGCCAGAAACCCATTGCTGTGAGCTAGAAAGATGAGAATTTAATGAGGTATAAAACATACACAAATTGCAATGTCAACAATGATGTCTTAATAGCTTAAGAGGTCTGCATAACTGTATTATAAACTGGAACATAAAAAGATATAGCATGTAGACATCAAGCTTGTAAGTCAGAAACCCAAGGACCTAAGAGCTTCACAACCTGAGAGAGAAAGTGAAAGTTGCTCAGTCGTGTCAGACTCTTTGCGACCCCATGGACTATACAGTCATAGAATTCTCCAGGCCAGAATACTAGCTTTTCCCTCCTCCAGGGGATCTTCCTAACCCAGGGATCAAACCCAGGTCTTCCACATTGCAGGTAGATTCTTTACCAGCTGAGTCACAAGGGAAGCCCTGAGCAGAGTTTGTTTCAATTTTCTTAAAAAACAAATTCAGGATGTACCACATTTATTAAGAAGGTTTTTTTTCCCCCTAAAAGTATATCTTCTAAAAGTCAGGCTGAGCTTACTTCTTTGTTGAAATAGAACAACATTGGTATAGTGATGTTAATTTTTAAAAATAATTGTTCTCTTTAAAAGTTAGATGACAGAACAAGAACGCACTTCTTCTTTGATTAGAAGATGAAGCAAAGGGATGGGGAGAGGAAGTGGGTGTGGCATGGGAAGGTGATCCTGTTCAGGTATGGAGATGACCATCAATCTAGTGCCTGCTTCCTCGATTTAGTTACAAGATCTCTGAAACATAATCCAAACAGATCCATTTATTTCACAACATGAAGACTTTCTGAGAATATCTTTTAAAACTTGTCTGAAAGTCAGTTCTGTTTATTGCCTTACCATTCTTTCTTTACCTTCCTAGGTTTAAATCCAGCTGCTATAGCAGCAGCAGCTTGCTGAATATCCTAGACAATTTCTGACACATGAGGGCTCCACAGCCTGTCAAACTGAAAGCTGTCAGCTTTTTTTCTTTTTAGATTTTTATCTTGAAATTGAGGGGAGAAAAATCTATTGGATTATCAAGGATACCAATTTAACAGTGACTGCATTTTATTAACATATTTAGGAGAAATATAAAAAATGAAGTAGTGGTATATTATAGAGATGCAAGATACAAGATTTTGGGTGGGCTTTTTTTTTAAAGCCAGACTTCATAGGTTTAATTCTCAGATCTGCTAGCTAATAACTTGATAAATGTGTAATCTTGGATAAATTATTTTCACTATATTTCCATCTCTTTGTATGTGAAAAGGGAATTATAATAATATAATAGTAATATCTACATCAAGGTTTCTTTCCACTTAGAATAAAACCTGGTGCACAAATGTTGGACAATTCACCTCTTTCCTTAAAAATTTTCCCTGATTAATTGAGGGCACCCGTGTACATTGGTTACTATGTATTTCATATGGATTCAAATCAATTTGCAATTATTTTTGAAGCTTTACACTTTCATACAAATTAAGGAAAATCTACAGAAGAACTTTCTTTGAAGACAAAATGTTAATATCTAAGCTAATAGCATTCCTCTTAGAATGTGTTTTCTGTTGAAAATGTCTCTCTGTTAAAAGGAAACCACATTCACATTCTCAGGAATTCCAGATAAGTTAAAAATTGAAAAACATTTGATTGTTGAAAGTTTCACTACATGTCAAAACTAGAAAGTTTATAATAATTTGATGGGCAAATTTTCCCCTTTATTTTTTATCATCAAAACTAATAGTTAGAAATTTTGTATTTTAATTAATTTCAGTAATTATTTTTCTCTCTTATAGAAAAGATAGAAAGGACAGAATAAATTTGGGGAAAGAACAGATCTTTTCTATATGTGCAAATAGAGCTAGATAAAGTATGAAAATCCACATATGCATTCCAATATTTCCAAACTCATCTGATTTTAAGCATCACCCAGAGGTTTTTTGTTTTGTTTTGTTTTTATAATTCAGTTTCCTAGAGTTTATTCCAGGGCTATGAAATTAGAAGCTTTAAGACAGTTAATAATAACAGTCTCAGTTCAGTTCAGTTCAGTCACTCAGTTGTGTCCGACTCTTTGAGACCCCGTGAACCACAGCACGCTAGGCCTCCCTGTCCATCACCAACTCCTGGAGTCCACCCAAACCCATGTCCATCGAGTCGGTGATGCCATCCAGCCATCTCATCCTCTGTCATCCCCTTCTCTTCCCGCCCCCAATCCTTCCCAGCATCAGGGTCTTTTCCAATGAGTCAGCTCTTCGCATGAGGTGGCCAAAGTATTGGAGCTTCAGGCTCAACATCAGTTCTTCCAATGAACACCCAGGAATGATCTCCTTTAGGACGGACTGGTTGGATCTCCTTGCAGTCCAAGGGACTCTCAAGGGTCTTCTTCAACACTACAGTTCAAAAGCATCAATTTTTCAGTGCTCAGCTTTCTTCACAGTCCAACTCTCACATCCATACATGACTACTGGGAAAATATGCTATCTAGGTTGGTCATAACTTTCCTTCCAAGGAGTAAGCGTCTTTTAATTTCATGGCTGCAATCACCATCTGCAGTGATTTTGGACCCCCCCAAAATAAAGTCTGACACTGTTTCCACTGTTTCCCCATCTATTTCCCATGAAGTGATGGGACCAGATGCCATGAGTCTAGGTGATCCTTATGATCAGATAAGTATGTAATAAATTTAAGTATATAATAAACTAACTTAAACAACTGTTTCTCGAATTAAACATGTCTTTTGAGACATTTAATCAGTTAAAGACAACATGGGCTTTCTAAGAGAGATGCTTGTGTTAAGAAGAATGCACCAGTTTGAACAGTAATAAAATTTTCATTTTAAAAACAAAACCAAGTTAATTATCTTAATTTCCTTTAATCACCACACACTATTCAAATTAGTTATATTTAAATTTGTAATTTCCTCAGATTGATAAATGTTTTAACTCTAACAGTCAAATGTAAGAAGTCCAGACCATAGCTAAGATTTATAAGTAAAAACCAATTGTTGCTGGTTTAATTTGTGAAAATATTTTAAATATTGATTTTTTTCTTTAACAAATAATTTAAACTGTCTGCACATTGGTGCCTGCCAAGCTATTGTGTGAATTTTTACCAGCTGGGAATTATCCCCTCATTCTCTGGTGTGATTAACACTTCCAACTGTAGAATAATTAAAACATCAATCAGTGCTGAAACAGAATACAACGGTTTCCCATGCTCATCAGTTAGAAGGCTGACTGAGGTGTCTAGCTATCATCACAACGATGTGAACTCACATCCTGCCCCTCTCTCTTCTCCCACCTCCCGCTCATTTTCCATCACACACGCACATGCACACACATTACACCACACCACACCACACCAAACTCTGAAGGCTGAATTTGGGTTCTACTCAAATTTGATTCTTTTCTATGCCATCAATTTTTCAAAATGTGTTCTGCTCATTATCTTTAAGAAAGCTGGGGGAAAATGAGATCAGAAGGTAAAGGAATTGTTGATAATAAGTGTTTCCTGAATAGCACATATTTTTTGGACCATGGTAACATACATTTAATTAATTTTTCCCTCTTTTATAGAGATATAATTGGCATATAACATTGTGTAAGTTTAGTGTGTACATAGTGATGATTTGATACTCTCATATATTGCAAAATGATTACTACTATGGTGTGAGCTAACACTTCCACCACTTCACAGTTACCATTTTGTGTGTGTGTGTGTGTGTGTGTGTGTGTGTGTGTGGTGAGAACATTTAAAATCTACTCTTAACAACTTTCAAGTACATAATACAGTATTCATAACTATGACTACCATGCTGTATGCCAGATCCCAGAACTTTTTCATTTTATAACTGGAAGTTTATTTAGTTTTAGAACTTCTTCCTTCCTGACCTGTTGGCACTAACCGAAAATACCTCCTCCCATATGTAACCTCCCTTCAGCACATTCTATGATGATCATACTTCTAGGCTGAGAAGAAAAAAAAATGTTGGTAAATAAAATCCACAGAGGTTGTTGAAGGATAAATGCTTCAGAATGTTCTAGAGTCTTCAGTCTTTCACCAGCATAATGACTAAAAATGCAATGTGGAAGCAGAAAATTAAATCCATATATCTCTGAAAGTTCCAGCCCCACCTATGCTTCTTAAATATTTTTTATAAGTCTAAATCATATCCCTTACAATTATGCAGTGAAAGTGACAAAAAGATTCAAGGGATTAGATCTGATAGACAGAATGCCTGAAGAACTATGGACAGAGGTTCATGACATTGTACAGAAGGCAGTGATCAAGACCATCCCCAAGAAAAAGAAATGCAAAAAGAGCAAAATGGTCATCTGAGGAGACCTTACAAATAGCTGAGAAAAGAAGGGAAGTGAAAGGCAAAAGAGAAAAGGAAAGATGCTCCCATTTGAATGCAGAGTTCCACAGAATAGCAAGGAGAGATAAGAAAGCCTTCCTTAGGGATCAATGCAAAAATATAGAGGAAAACAATAGAATGGGGAATACTAGAGATCTCTTCAAGAAAATTAGAGATACTAAGGGAACATTTCATGCAAAGATGGGCTCAATAAAGGACAGAAATGGTAGGGACCTAACAGAAGCAGAAGATATTAAGAAGAGGTGGCAAGAATACACAGAAGAATTGTACAAAAAACTTCTTCATGACCCAGACAATCACGCTGGTGTGATCACTCACCTAGAGCCAGACATCCTGGAATGTGAAGTCAAGTGGGCCTTATGAAGCATCACTACGAACAAAGGTAGTGGAGTTGATGGAATTCCACTTGAGCTATTTCAAATCCTCAAAGGTGATGCTGTGAAAGTGCTGCACTCAATATGTCAGCAAATATGGAAAACTCAGAAGTGGAAAAGGTCAGTTTCATTCCAATCCCAAAGAAAGGCAATGCCAAAGAACGTTCAAACTACTGAACAATTTCACTCATCTCATATGCTAGTAAAGTAATGCTCAAAATTCTCCAAGCCAGGGTTCAACAGTACATGAACTGTGAACTTCCAGATGTTCAAACTGGATTTAGAAAAAGCAGAGGAACCAGTGATCAAATTGCCATCACCTGTTGGATCATCAAAAAAGCAAGAGAGTTCCAGAAAAACATCTACTTCTGCATTATTGACTACACCAAAGCCTTTGACTGTGTGGATCACAAAAAATTGTGGAAAATTCTTAAAGAGATGGGAATACCAGACCACCTGACCTGCCTCCTGAGAAATCTGTATTCTGGTCAAGAAGGAACAGTTAGACCTGGACATGGAACAGCAGACTGGTTCCAAATCGGGAAAGGAGTATGTCAAGGCTGTATATTGGCACCCTGTTTATTTAACTTAAATGTAGAGTACATCATGCATAATGCCAGGCTGGATGAAGCACAAGCTGGAATCAAGATTGATGGGAGAAATATCAATAACCTCAGATACACAGATGACACCACCCTTATGGAAGAAAGTGAAGAAGAAATAAAGAGCCTCTTCATGAAAGTGAAAGAGGAGAGTGAAAATGTTGGCTTAAAACTCAACATTCAAAAAACTAAGATCATGGCTTCCAGTCCTATCACTTCATGTCAAATCGTTGGGGAAACAATGGAAATAATGGCAGACTTTATTTTATTGGGCTCCAAAATCACTGCAGATGGTGATTGCAGCCATGAAATTAAAAGACGCTTGCTCTTTGGAAGAAAAGCTATGACCAAGCTAGACAGCATATTAAAAAGCAGAGACATTACTTTGCCAACAAAGGCCCAAGTCAAAGCTATGGTTTTTCAGTAGTCGTGTATGGATATGAGAGTTGGACTATAAAGAAAACTGAGCACCGAAGAATTGATGCTTTTGAACTGTGGTGTTGAAGAAGACTCTTGAGATCCCTTGGACTGCAGGGAGATCCAGCCAGTGAATCCTGAAGGAAATCAGTCCCAATATTCATTGGAAGGACTGGTGCTGAAGCTGAAACTCCAATACTTTGGCCATCTGATGTGAAGAACTGACTCAGTTGAAAAGACCCTGATACTGGGAAAGATTGAAGGTGGGAGGAGAAGGGGGCAACAGAGGATGAGATGGTTGGATGGCATCACTGACTCAATGGACATGAATTTGAGCAAGCTCTGGAAATTGGTGATGGACAGGGAAGCCTGGTGTGCTCAGTCTATGGGGTTGCAAAGAGTTGGACATGACTGAGCAACTGAACTGAACTGAACTGACAGGTCTCAGTGCCTGGAGTCAGCAGCCGCTGTGTGGCTTTTATGTTTTCCTGTTAGAGTTATTTTTTAACTTAATTAAGCCTTTAATAGGAGTTTTATTTCCCTCAGAGGGTGATTGTGAAGTTTAAAGTGGCCTTCAAAGTAACTATCCAAAATATCTATTCCATCAAACATCTTTTTGAACTTCTTATTTTACTCAGAGGAACATTGCTAATCAGATATATGAACTCTTTGGGATGAATGTAACACTCACTCTAGGTAGCAATTTCTAAGACTTAGGTGTTGGTCATTTAAGTGATTTCTTTTAAGACTTTTAGGAAGAGGTGGTAGCAAAATGTTAGTGAAAGCAGGGTTGACTTGTTGGAAGCTGAAAACGTTGGGTTTCCAAGAAAGTTTCTCTCGTGTTGAAGGAATCTGAGTGTCTCTCTAGCTAGTGTCTGTTTTACTGACAGGCTGAGCCCATGTGACATGGTGAGGTCCCTGTAATTCATAAATTCTGGCTCATACCACCCAAGAGTGCATTTATAGACTGAACCCTTCAGGGTCCTTTTCTCATTATTTCCCTCCTTTTAAAATAGCTGTACACACATGTTGTATTATTAAATACTGGGATTCCTAAAATATTTACTCCTTTATTATTTTTAAATCTCTCTTTAACATTCAACCTCCTTGTTCCAAAAGGGGAGATAAGGCAGCTATAATTTTGATTTAGTTTTATTGGCAACAGAATTATTTCAGTGATTCCTGGAGTCATTATTCCTACACATCAAAGGCAGTCTTTTCCTCTGATAACTAAACATGCAGTGAGAACCTGAGATTACATCAGCCAGTGCTGGTCCACTGACCCTTTAAGATTCATACTTGAAAGGGAAATTTGGGGTCCAAGAAGGGAGGTGAGACTATGGCTCAACCAAAGAAACTGCCTTTGAAAAATGACAGTGAAATTCCTTCAAGTACAAAGTGTGTTCCTTGAGCTATTAAAAACTATTTATTGTTGGAATTTTACTCTGGGTAGTGGATATTTTAATGCCTATGAATCCCAAATGCAATACTCTGGGCTATTTTTGAAGACTATGGTACATAGAAAGCAAAAAATACAGTTATCACCAAAATGTCAACACCGCCTCTGAATGAGTTCAAAGCAAAATCAGTCCATGCCCCAATGCCTGTGCATTCTCTGTGAACACAATAACTACAAATGATGCCAGAGGAAAAGGGGAAAGGGCTTCTGTTGACTTCAAATAAAGGCAGTATCTGACAAAAGAGAAGCAAATGGTACCTGGATAGGCCATTAACAAAAGCCTTGTATATCTCAGCTGCACTCAATGAGCACTTTGGAAATTAAAGAATTGCCAGCTTTTCCACTTTGGGACAAAAAACATTTGTGCTAAACAGCCGGTAAGTAAATGCAGTAAACATATTTTTACAGTGAATAGAATTGTTTTATATTTTGGGGACTGATTGTGAATGTCTAGTGCTTCTTGATTAGCAAACATTTGGCAGTTCTCGAGTCTTCAGACATTAAAATGCCAAAACAGATTTTTATTCTCAGTCTGAGCTCGTCTATTTTTTTTCTCCATCCCTCTAACAATTATCCTCAAAACATTTGAAAGCACTAAAATAAAACGTGTTCTGAAAACACATTCAGAAATGTTTTACCTGTGTGACTTTAATAAGCATGTAAATAAAGAAGTACTGGGTGGCTGTCAAACTCCATTAGGGCAGGGATGAGAACACAGTACATGTGTAATGACTGAATTGTTGTTGGGCACGTCCTTAGGCCTGGCCTTAGGACAACTGAAGGTTTCATTGCTATTTAACAATGCTAGTAAAAACAGATGTTTGTGGAAAGCCTCTTGGGTTTCTGTCTTAGTAGGGATATTCCTGCTCTTTTTTTGAAATCAATAAATTTCTGAGACTCTAGAGTCCTCAGCAATAACTCTTCTCCATTTTCACCTCTAAAAGTCATCTCCTTATGATTTTTTTAATATTATTATATCAAAATGAATTCCTTTGGAAGGTTTTTCTTTGAAATGATAATGTTGTGTATTCACACTTTGACTTTAATCATTCTTTTACAACTAGAAGATTGATTACATTTGTTTTGTATCCATCCTTTCAGTGTTATTTTCATTATAGTTAGATTACTTAATAGAAGTCAATTTTTTAATCTATCAGCTTTATACAAGATATGAAAATTCAGAACAAATCAGTAAGTAAAATAGTGTAATTTTGTACCTGCTTACATCTTGGATGTCATGCAGGTTTTGCAAATCTTCTGTGACTATATATGTGCATTGGGCATGTATTTGTGTGTATGTGTGTGTATAAAATATAATGCATTTAATCATTATAATTACAGTTTTTAATTAAAACATGGTGGTGGCATATTCATTTACTTTTGTTTTTGAAACAAATGACCACAAAGTGGCTAGAAATAACACACATTTGTTACTTTGACTTTGGGAGAGGAGCAGTCAAAAACAGGTTTCACTAAAATGGGTATGAGCAGGATTATCTTTCTTCTGGAGGCCCTACAGAAGAACTTTTTCTTTCTTCTTGCCTTTTCTGTTTACTGGAGGGGGTTCCCTCATAGTTCAGTTGGTAAAGAATCTGCCTGCAACACAGGAGACTCTGGATCTATTCCTGAGTCGGGAAGATCTGCTGGAGAAGGGATAGGCCACCCACTCCAGAATTCTTGGGCTTCCCTTGTGGCTCAGCTGATAAAGAATCCAGCTGCAATGTGGGAGACCTGGGTTCGGTCCCTGGGCTGGGAATCCCCTGGAGAAGGGAAAGGCTACCCACTCCAGTGCTCTGGACTGGAGAATTCCATGGACTGTATAGTCCATGGGGTCACAAAGAGTCAGACACGACTGAACGACTTTCACTTTCACTTTCAGAGGTTGCTTGTATTCCTTGGCTCCTGGCTCCCTCCTCCATCTTCAAAGCCAGAAACTGCATCACTCTGGCCTGTCTCCATCAGCAACTCTCCTCTCCTCTGACTCTGACCCCTCCTGCCTCCCTTTTATATGTGCCCCGTTGTTCAGACATGTCAACTCTTTGTGACCCCTTGGACTGTAGTCCACCAGGCTCCTCTGTCCATGGGATCCTCCAGGCAAGAATACTGGAGTGTGTTGCCATTTCCTCCTCCAGGGGATCTTTCTGACCCAGGGACTGAACCTGGCAGTCAGATTCTTTACCACTGAGCCGCCAGGGACGCCCCTGTATAGCACTTGATCTTAGCCAAAAGACCGACCTTGTGATTTCATTCATCTGACATGGGTGATCCAGGGTCTCTCCTTATCTCTACCTCAAAATTCTCTTTTTTAAAAAAATATATTTATTTGGCTTTGTCAAGTCTTAGCTGTGGTACACAGGATCTTCCATCTTCATTGCAACATGCGAGATCTTTAGTTGTGGCATGTGATCTAGTTCTCTGACCAGGTATTAAACCCAGGCCCCTGAATTGATAGCACAGAGTCTTAGCCACTAGCCCATCAGGGAAGTCCCCAAAATTCTTAATTTAAACACATCAGCAAAGTCATTTTTGCCATGTAAACTAACATATTCATAGGTTCTGGTATTAGGACCTGGACATTTTTGGTGGAGGTGTTGTGGTGGGGGTGGGCGGGCAGGTTATCGTTTTGCTTACTCTAGGCCTCTTAGTTTCACAAAATTCTCTAATAATAAAGTTATCACTACTTACCTCTCCCTTTAGCAACACTTTCTGTGATTTCTTACCTCTCCTGAACTTCAGTGTTCAGGAACTACAGTTCACCTGTTACCTTAGGGAGCCATCCTGGGTGTACATGAAATTAACACTGATACAGCTTGCCCAAGCCTTCCCAGACAGATGTACTTTGGGACTCTACTTACTCTTTCCCTTGTGTGAGGTAGAAACTACTTGTAGCACAAACTTCTTCAACCTGAGTATTTTTTCCTAGTGCCGCTTCAGTTCCCTGAAACTCAAGTGCAACTTTCTCCTTGAGGTGCCTTTTCTATGAGAGGACCTTACAGTAGAAGTAAGGGGCTTCCCTGGTGGCTCAGTGATGAACATTTTGCCTGAAATGCAGGAGCCACAGAAGATGAGTATTCCATCCCTGGTTCGGGAAGATCCCCTGGAGGAGGAAATGGCAACCCATTCCAGTATTCTTGCCTGGAGACTCCATGGACAGAGGAGCCTGGTGGGCTATAGTCCACAGGGTTGCAAAGAGTCGGACACGACCAAAGTGACTTGGCACGCACAGTAGAAGTAAATTCTTTTTCTCCCTCTCCTACTCAAGGTGTAAGGGGGGCAGCCTCCTCTTTACTCCTTGATGCCTCTTCCAGACCATTATTCCACCATTGCCATTTAAAAATCTCTCTTCCCGAATGGATACATGTAAATGTATGGCTGAGTGCCTTTGTTGTTCACCTGAAACTATCACAACATTGTTAACGGTGTTGATGCTGCTTAGTTGCTTCAGCTGTGTCTGACTCTGTGCAACCCTGTGGACTGCAGCCTGCCAGGCTCCTCTGTCCCTGGGGATTCTCTAGGCAAGAGTACTAGAGTGGATTGCCATGCCCTCCTCCAGGTGACCTTCCTGACCTGGGGATCGAACATGGGTCGCTTGCATTGCAGGCAGATTCTTTACTGTTGAGCCACTAGGGAAGCCTCTAATTGGCTATACCCCAATACAAAATAAAAAGTTTAAGTTTGAAAACAAAATAATTTATAAATAAAAAGGGAGTAAAAAAAAAATCTCTCTTCCCTTGAAGTTGATGACAACTGATGGTTACTTTCCTCTCCCCATTCTTGACATGATCTGTTTGCTTCTAAGACCACATCTTCGTGTTTTTCATTTTCTTTATCATTTTATTTTTAGAACTTGCAGATATTGTTTCTCTCAGAGACATTTTTGTCCGTGTAGCTGTCACTGATCAATAGTTTCACCTTCAGCACCAGTGACCTCCATTGTCATGACCCTAGAGCCTTCCTTAAGTATGACAACATCTGTAACCTGGAAATTCCTTGGAACTGACTAGATGGAAGATGATACACTCCGAGTTTCCACTTGGTGCTCTATCCTTCTTCCCTTTCAGTGTCTCTCCTCCTCTTATTCATTAATGTTCTTCACTTTCATCTGACTCTCCCTTACCTTTTCTACTATCTCCATATCTTAGCCTCTTCTGTAAGTTTTTATTAATAATACAGAGCAGCTCTTCTCAAACTACCTGTGAGGTGAAGGACTATTTTTTATTTCCAAACCTGCTGTCAACTAATATTAGTAAAATACAATAAATAGGAATGGTTTTGGAATTAAAAATAAGAAACCAAAGCAATACTAAACACCAAGCAAATGTTTATTGTAAGATTCAACAGAAAAAAATATATTTCAGTAAATACATGCAAAGCAAATAAAATAGGATGAGTAAAAGAATTTTAAAAATCCAACATAATGCATTGAAATGTGCTCATTAAATGATTATCATGGAGTATAGCTATATTAGCTGTGTGGCATTCTACAAGAACTCAACACAAGAAGAAAACTTTTTAAGTGAAAAAGCAACTCCCCATATTAACCCCCTGGAAGTTCACCCTGAAGAAGCACCATAAATATAAAATTTTTGTCTTTAATGTGAAAAATAAGCCTGCTTCTTTCCTATTAACTTAATCTAGAGCATATTGATAACTATGTACTTGTAGACAATAGTTCATAACTATATTGTTGCTGTGTTATCCTTTCATAACACTTACAGAGAACTAGTCTCACAAAGGTGTCCTAGCAGGAAGAGATTTAAAGTAATTTCAGGAAGTTTGGGATTTTGTTTTTAACTTTAAAATGAAGTAAAAGATGCTGTATTTTTAAAATTTGTGTTAAATTCTTCATCAATAACTGATTTTAATCATTTATTCTATAGTTATAGTTAAATTCAAATTATGCTTAGATGAAAGAAATAAATTCCAGAGCCATGAATTTACCATGTATAGAAATTTCTATGCATTCTTTTATGGAAGATGAAATTCACAATATTCAAGCACATAAAGTATTTAATTGTAACTTTTTAAAGATGAGCAATATCAAGACTAGCACTATTTTCAGTGATATTTATTGCTAAACAATGGAACATATAACAGCCTGTATGAATTCTGTTCTTTCAACCCTCTAAATTTAGATTTTTTTCCTTTGATTCATCCATCATCAAAAAATACATTCCATTCCTTCATTCCACAGGAGTATTAAGATAATCAAAAATGCCAAAGATAAAATATCAAAGATATCAGATAAATGAGCAAGCATGGCTGTAAAATCGTATCTTTAGAAGTTTGGGGCCCAGGTGAATATACACTAAGAGTTTATACTCTAGCTTATACATTTTCAACAAAAATTTTCCTCTTAATAAATATTGTGCCTCACGACACAATAGCTATTTTTAAAAATAATAAGCTTTATATTATGTTTATAAAATAAAACTTTAACCCCAAACCACATATTTTTTTTTCCAAACCACATGTGCGGACTGCTTTTATACATTTCAGAGATAATTGTATTTGTTGGCAATGAAGTTGGGAAAAAAAAAAACCTCCTTCATATTAGCATCATATTTGAGTTGCAGTTTTACTCTAAAAAATGCCGTTTTAGCAATATCTGTGCATTCAACAAATTAAAGTTAAGAATGTGTCTCTATCTTTATTTGGTCAATTACCTGTTCTTACCATTTGCCAGTTCCCAGTTTTGAGCTATGTTATCATTAGAAAGCAGTACTTGAGTACTTCTTTGTCACAGATACACTTCACATTTTCAAATAAACATCTTTGATGTAGTGTTTTACTTATATTTTGGGAATTAGTACAAATTTTTACTCGTAGTAAATCAAACTACTTCTCTATAAAAAGTTATTAAATTATAATGTTTCAGTGAATAATTATTAAACATCTATCTCTGTCAACTTTTGAATTCAACACTCAAAGAATTCTTTTAATTTAAATTTACTTACATCTTTATTTTTTAATGATTTTAATCCTTGATTAGCCAGTACATCTCTGAAATAATATATTTTAACTTTAGCACTTTGCCATCAATACTCACTAAAAATGAAATTCAGTATACAAGGAATTGTATAAAGTTTGTGGTAAAACCATTATAAACTCTATTGATCTTCATTTGGGGAAATTACTTCCACTGACATCAGTTGGTTTGCTATTAAGACTGCATATATAAAAGCTGTGTCTTTCCTTGACAAAAAAGTCTGGTGAAGCTTTTTTAACCTGTAAATTATGGTAAAAATAAATACAAATTTCATTTTCCTAATTCATTTACTAATGTTGAACTATAAATTTTAAAGCAGGTTTGATTAAAAATTAAAATTTTTATAAAAATAACTAGACATAAAAATTTAAACTATTCTTTTTTTCATAGTTTGATGTGCTTTCAAGTCATAGTTGATCAATTTACTTAGACATGTCATGTATTGTATCACTGCCACATGTGGCTCAACATGTATTACAACACCCAGTGTGGTCCATGTGATGCTCAGTGGGATGAGGTCACTTGTCATGCATTTGGGTGTCATAACAATGCTGAATTGCTATAAGTGTTTCTAAACATTTATTTTCATTTTCTTTACTTATCTCTTTCCAGACCGGTGACAGAGGGATCTGTACTAGCTCACAGACCACTTTTTGGTCTCAAAATTACAGGTCATAAAAGTCTTCTGTGAAGTTTGTTGAAATGCAGATTTAGAGTCAGCAGATTTGAAGTAGAGTCCAAGAATCTGAATTTCTCAAAACCCCTTTGATGCCTTTTATAGGGAGCATTTAGACTACAACTTTGTGATGTGCTCTCTAAGAAGCCTCTATCCCTTCCGGTAATGCTGATCTTATTTTACTAATCCCTGGAACAATATTTTTGAAAATGTTGACTAGGAATCATCTGGAGTGCTTATCAGCACTCGCTGCAGAATCTCTGAAGTGGGGTCTGGGATTCTGTGTCTTTAAAAGTCCTACCAGGCATCCGTGTGCTTGAGCAAGTCTAAAGCCTACTGTGTACTGTTTGCTTGCATGCTGTGTACTATTTTCTTTCTTCCATTTCCTCCTATACTTATCCTCATTTTTATTCAGATTTCCTCTTTTCTTTATTGACTTCTACTCACCTGAGTATCTCTTTTCTTTATCCTGTTCTTTAATGAAACAACTTAATCTCATGACTTGAAAATGTAAACATCTGTTGATAAATCAACATTCTACTTTGGACTTTTATCTTTTGTGTCATCTTATATTTTCAGTTACCCCGGGCAACTCTTCTCATATTTTTGACATCTTAATAAAAGCGTGAACAAAACTGAACTTGGCTGCTCTCCCAAACTCTTTTATTTATTTATTTATTGGGCTGCACCAGGGTCTTAGCTGCATATGGGATCTAGTTCCTTGGCCAGGGATCTAACTCAGGTCCCCTGTGTTGGAAGCCCAGAGTTTTAGCCACTGGACCATGAAGAAAGTCCACTCTTTTATATATTGATTTTTCTGGTTTTATTTTACTAGTATCACAATATCTCCAGTCCCCAGGATTATGTTCTTAGACCTGTGCTTATTTCTTTTTGTGATAGGCAGGATTCTAAAATGGCTCCTGTGAGTCCTACTCCCTGAAATACATACCTTTGGTAATTCCATCCCATCGTTTTGAGAACAGGCAGAACCTGTGATTCACTTATTTTTCCTTTAGTGTCTATCTATTTATTTATTTTTGGCTGTGTTGGATCAGTTGTGGTACATGGGATCTCAGCAGGCCTGACTGAATCATGTGAACCTTCCAAAAGAGAGCCTTGTCCTTCTCTGAAAAAAAATATGGGAAATGGCAAACACTCCTTTCCTTGCTGGCTTTGAAGAAAGAAGCTGCCATGAATTATACAGCTGCAAGGAAGTGAATCCTGTTGAAAGCCTGAAAAAACTTGGAAGTGGATCCTTCCCTGGTCAAAACTCCAGATGAGAACTCATCCCAGCTACTACTTCAGTTTTCAGCTTCATGAAACTTTGAGCAGAACAGTCAGCAAAGCCATGCCCAAACTTCAGACCTACAGAAACTAGAGATAATAAGTGTGTGTTGCTTAAGCCACTAGGTTTGGGACAATTTATACAGAAATAAGAGACTAATATACTTCTTTGCTTTCAATTTCTACATTTGTTCTTTAACCAAGTTCTGTCTCTTCTGCCTTTATAATGTTTCTTATTCCCATCTTTCATCTTATCATCACTATCACTTTGGTTCAGTATCACATTTATTCACTCTCCTGTCACTGAAATAACCTTTAAGTGGTCTCTCTAGCTTACCCTAAGAATCAATGGAATCGCCGAATGTGACCCTGAAGCTGGAGGAGAAGCAAGTCACTGCAGTTATATAATGAAGTGTTTAATCTGGTAGCTTTGCCTATAGAGTTGGTTAGATGACAGTAGTGTCCAGGGCAGGGCCACTAGAATGTGTGGCTGAGATGGAGTGATAAAGCACCCAAAGGATCTTAGATGTAAGTTAACTGAGAAATCACTATGTTGCACAGGCTATCCAAGTGGACAAAAAGGTATAAAACATGCTGATTATTTAATATCATAATGAACTAAATATAAATGAAATGACCCATTTTATGTTGCTTCTTATACCTTTGTTCATAGAAATATAAAATAGTGCCTCTTTACTTTTTGAGAAGAAATAAAACAAAATATGAATTTTATATAATCCCTTATAACTAAGAAATCATGTATTTCAAAGTCCAGACCAAAAAATGTTTGACACCACATAGATAAAACCCCATGATTGTCAAACCTGCTAACAAAATGTGACTCACTTAAGCTTTTTCATAGAGTGGCTGCTTTCCACTAGGAAAAAACAAATGCCAGTGTTAATCAAACCAGCATGGAAGTTAATTAGAGCCCCCAGAACAAGTGAATGGGCTTAGCACCATAGACACATGAATATCCTGTTTCTCAAGATGACCTCAAAATGTTGTGTAACCATCAAACCCAGCACAAGTCAAAAGCAACTAATTAACTTTTCATTTTTCCTTTAGTAGTTTAGTCTCAATCTTTAAAAATATTAATGGAGAAACCTTCCATTACAACTGATATAAATATGCCCATATTCAAAAGCTTTTCTCTGTAGCTTAAATGGTAAAGAATCTGCCTGCAACACAGGAGACCCAGGTTCAATCCCTGGGTCAGGAAGATCCTCTGGAGGAGGAAATGGAACCCACTCCAGCATTCTTGCCTGGAAAATCCCATGGACAGAAGAGCCTGGCAGGCTATAGTCCATGGGGTCACAAAAGAGGAGACACGACTGAGCGACTGAGCACATGAGCACTCATCTCTTTCAGGGGAGAGGTCTGCCCACTCATTGATCACCTAGCCCAGTGCTGATAAAAAGAACGGTCAGGAGTCGCCTCAAGTATTGCTGGGGCAGCTTTGGTTATGTTATATGTTATGTTTGTTTTCTATTATTAGTCAATCTATTGAGGTCCCACGATTCTATGAATTGATTTGAACAAATTCTCTTTCACTGTTGCACAGAATCCTGACGACTGGCCTAGATTTGCTCTTACTGGTGTCCCTCTTGCTCCTAAGTTGTTTGTGACCTTTGGATTCCCTTCTTAGTTTTGTGGCTCATCCTCCCTTTGTAACTCTAGAGCAAAACTCATGCCAAGACTGACATCCCAGATGTGAACTGTTCCACACATCATCTCATTTGTGAATTGTGATTTCAACTATTTATCACTTATTTTTAACCCATTGCTTTTCTCCATTTGTTCATAAACAACAAAACAATAATAATGCACAAGTGTATACTGAGCACTAACATTGTGCAAACGATTGAAGATACAGATATAGACAGGCTTCTGCAGTTGAGTGACAGGTAAAGGATGCAAATGCGGGGAAAAAAGAATTATGGTTCCTCCCCCAGTTGAAAAATATAATATGCTGTAGATATGAC
This sequence comes from Okapia johnstoni, assembly GCA_024291935.2. Classification (NCBI taxonomy): domain Eukaryota; kingdom Metazoa; phylum Chordata; class Mammalia; order Artiodactyla; family Giraffidae; genus Okapia; species Okapia johnstoni. Next base: position 45,855,305 of record CM044323.1, read on the forward strand.
TGTGGTAGGCTTTATGAAGCAGGAAGACATAGCACAGGGTTATCAAGGGGTTATCTTATATGTAGGTAGACCGTTGTCTGCAGGTGTGGCACCTCCTTCAGCCTAAATGAAAAAGGTAGTGAGTCCTGGCCCTGGGCTGCTCTGGCTGAATTGGCACTCTTCTCCCCTGTGTAGACTTCCCTGTGTAGATAACTATCATGAGGAATGAGAGAGGCCCTGGGGAACTGTATTGCCTTTCCCATTGACATGAATTATTTGTATTGCTTGCTTCTCAGTTTCAGCAAAACAAACCACACACAAATAAAGTCAAGTCCAAGTCGTCTTGCTTGTCACTGTTGGAATCCTGATCAGACTTTGTGGTCTGTTTACCTGACTTTCTCCTCTAGTTCAATCTGGAAATGATGCAGAAGCTAAAAGATGAAAAGAGTGGGTTTGAAGAGCTGAAGTCAGGACATAGAAAAAGCTGGGCAGAGAGAATTGGCTCTGTGCTGTTGTGGAGGGCAGTAACTGGCAGGCTGGAGAGGCTTGCATGCACAAGCATGGCACATGGCTGAGGGGAAGAGCTTTTGAGTTGTGTTCCTTTCCTGCAGTGTCATGCTGCCTGCCTGGAGGCCCACTCGCCCCCTCATTACTGATAGAAGAGCAGCTGCACTTGCCCAGGACCACTGGGGTCAGCATGGTGACATCAGAGAGGTTCAAGGTGACTCAGGCTGAGTGCTGACTTTTATATAGCCCTGTCCTCTTCTCCTCTTCCATCTCCTCCCCTGAGCTCTAGATAACCAAACCCATGAAGAAGAGCTCTAGGGAGAGAGCAGTGTTGGAGCAGAGGTTTCTGGAGGGGCAGTGCCACCTGTTGTGCATGCATATGTGTTAAGTTGCTTCAGTCATGTCCTACTCTTTGTGATCCCATGGACTGTATAGCGCACCAGGCTCCTCCGTCCATGGGATCCTCCAGGCAAGAATACTGGAGTAGGTTTACATGCCCTTCTCCAGAGGATCTCCCCAAGCCAAGGCTCAAACCTGTGTCTTCTATGTCTGTCTCTTGCATTGGCAGGCAGGTTCTTTACTGCTAGAGCCACCTGGGAAGCTCATGGGGAGACAGCAAATGTTACAGAGAAGAGAGAACCAAGCCTAGACTGTGGCTTCTCAGCCACTAGCCACTACCCTGAGGTACAGTCTTCCCACCTTACCCAAGCCAGGAGCAACACACTCTGCCCTGCCCTTCCCACATACACCAGTCTAGGTACACCCAATGAGAAGTCCTCATTGCCAAAAAGGGCGAGACAGTGGCTCTGGGGTGAAAACTAGTTGAAACAAGGCTAAATGAAATAGGCATATAGAATTTAAAAAAAATAATATTTTCTAATATATGGGAGAAAATGATAAAATTAAAAAAAATAAACCATTATGAAAAACACAAAGTGGAAAAACTGAGTGTAAAAAGACAACAATTAGAATTAGATAATAGATAAGATAAAAAGCAGAATTATTACAAGTGAAAATGGATAAACTAGATCAGGTCAAGAAACTCTCATGAAAAGGAAGGGAAGATAGAAAAATGATAAAAAGTTAGGATGTGTGAAATTTAGTAGATGTCAAAGTCTAAGTATAAGGAGACAAAGGAGAGGAAAAAATGGATGGAGAGAAAATTGTTTGAGGAAATAATTATGCATAATTTCCCAGAACTAAAGCAAGGTTAGATAAATCATATGAAAATTATTCCTAGGATGGAAAGGAGGATGAATAAAGAAAAACTCAGATGCATACACATTATAGTAAACTTTAAGAACATCAACAATATTGAGGAAATTCCAAAAGCTTATGGATAGATGAGATCTTCACAGAACAAAATGACTTATGTTAATCTCAGAATTTTCTGTAGTGACACTGGAATCAAGGAAGAAGTCACAACTGTGAAGGGAAAAAGTTTAAACATGGGATTTTATTCTACTTGTTATTATTATTAAATAGTTATATAACCATAATAAGCAAACCCCATATATTGATTCTGCAGATTATAAAATAATAAATCATTACATTTAATGTGGTCAAGCACTTTGCTTGACCACACCAAATCCAACTTTTTCCCAGTAGATTAAACTTGGTGAGCATCCTTCCTTGAATGTTTTCCTATTTTTAGTATTCAAGGATGCATTTCTAGACAATCCATCATATTTTAGTGCATTTTTTAAAAAATAAGGAAGACAAGTATTTTATTATCAGTATTAAATCATCACTTATTTTGGTGCAGGGATTTTTTTTTTCATTTGTACAAAATAGCAGTAGACAAAGAGGTATATGGAAAAACTAAGATAATATTTATTATCTTTTGATATTATTGAACATGCATGCTCAGTCATGTCCAAGTCTTTGTGACCCTAGGAAACGTAGCCCACCAGTCTCCTCTGTCCATGAGATTTTTCCAGGCAAGAATACTGGAGTGGGTTGTCATTTCCTTCTCCAGGGGATCGTCCCAACCCAGGGATCAAACCCGCATCTCGAGTCTCTTGCATTGACGATCAGTTTTTTACCACTATCGCCACCTGGGAAATTAGCACGCAGCTATGTGAAATTTATTTCTACTGTAGTTATCTCCAAGGGACACTTCCTTATTATACTGACAGAAACTCAGTGATAGATTATGTAGAGCAGTTATAATGTCTGTTAAGCCTTCATAGAGAATGTGTTAGTTGTTCAGTCTTATCCGACTCTTTATGACCTCATGGACTGTAGCTCCTCTGGGCATCAAGCTCTTTTGTCCATGGAATTCTTAAGGCAAGGATATTGATGTGGTAGCCATGCCCTTCTCCAAGGGACCTTTCTGACCTATGGATTGAACCCAGGTCACCTGCACTGCAGGTGGATTCTTTACCATTTGAGCCACCAGGGAAGACCTTTATAGAGAATAGTGTCAGCTGTTGGGCTTAAAATATATGTCTGTAAAATTATCTTTTACTGCAGATAGTGTTAGGAACTCTGAACCTTTTAGCTTGACTTTAGTTTGAAGATCACCAGGGTACAAAAGATAGAAGCTGTATTTATCTACAGTCATTGACAAGTTAATGGGACTTTTCTTCCAATATCATAGTTGTAGAAACAGTGTCTATTCCATGGAAATAACTAAAATTTTCTATTTTAAATCTTCTCAAATCATCATTATCAAGGCAAAGAATAAGAAAGGATTCCGATTTGTCCACCTGCTTGTAATATTACTAAACATCTTGAACAATGTTATAAGAGAGAAAAAAAGCATAAAAAAATTAAGGATTAATTATAAGAAGTAAAAGCCTTGTTGGAGAAAGGGGAACCCCTTCCAGGGCCTGAGAATAAGCTCTTGTCTAACTCTATGGAATGAATTGTTCAATGAGACACCCATGCTGACAAAGCAAAAAACTTTATTGGAAATGTGTGCTCAGGCTAAGAAGAGCAGGGTATAGGTAACCAGGAAAATGGTTCTGCCATTTGACTCACAGTCTCATGTTTTATGGTAATGGGGTTAGCTTTCCAGGTTGCTTCTGGTGAGTCATCTTATTTGTGCCCATATTTGGTCTCACCTGATGTGAAGAACTGACTCATTAGGAAAGACCCTGATGCTGGGAAAGATTGAAAGCAGAAGGAGAAGGGGACGACAGAGGATGAGATGGTTGGATGGCGTCACTGACTTGATGGATATGAGTTTGAGCAGGCTCTGGGAGTTGCTGAGGGACAGAGAAGCCTGATATGCTGTAGTCCATGGGGTTGCAGAGTCGGACACAAACTGTTCAGTTCAGCAATTGAGCTGAACTGAGCTTGGTGTGACTCGAGTCCTTCTTGGTTGTGCATGGGCATCTCTCAGCCAAGATGGTTTCCAGTGCAAGCCTTTCTGGGATGTGGGCAGGACATGGACTGGTATCTACTCCCTCCTTTAGGCCCCTCCTGAATTCTTGTGGTTTTTAGTGGCAGCAACATGTTCCTTATTGAGACCTCCTCTTGTGAGACAGCTCATGTGAGCGGTTATTATCGTGCCTGACCAAGGGGAATGGTTTCAGTCAATGGTTCCCTAGAGCCTAACTGACTGGGGGCAAGGGAACTACCAAGTCTAGCCCACTGTAATCATCCTCTTCCAGTTAAGATTCAAAAATGGCCACCTGAAGGAAAATCTGCAGTAATCTTTGCAAGAGAAGCAACGGTCAGAATGACAGAGTCTAGATTTTGGTGGGATGAATTGAGTGGTGGAAGACAGGGCAATGATAGTAGCAAAGTTTAGACCATAGCCAAGGTATTTAAGGAGAGAAAGCAAGATAGAAAATAGTAATAGGAAGCTATGAGATCATGAAAATAATTTTCTCCCTTCCTCTTCATCACTTTTCCACGCTTACCCCAATTTGGGTACCATCCTGAATTCTATAAAACTGAACTCCAGCCAATATTTCCAACTTTATGCAAGAAAACTTTTAAAACAGTTCTTTTTAGATGAGGAAGATGAGCACTGTATAAATAGGCTTTGAGGATAAATTATGCAAAAGGGAGAAGCTGAAGATGAGAGCGAGGGGGAGAAAATTGGTTTAGTGAGGCTCTGATCTAAGACTGAGGGGATGGGAGTAGAATTAAGATCAGATGTTAGACCTGATCAAGAAGCAGGATTATCTTCAAGTGTAATAAAAAGGATAAATTGCGAGAGGGAGGGGAATAAATATTTGTATGTAGCAGGGAGAGAATTTGAGGGAGTGACTTAGGAGGAAAAGTCATCTGCTGAATGTAAGGATGTAAGGTGTTAGTTTAGGAGCTTGAGAACAGAAATAAAAGTTTGAAATTGACCAAAAAAAAAAAATGGCCTTCTCCTCTTTATTGGAATGGGCCCAGCTTCAAGAGGCTTAGTAAATGGCCATGTCTCAACCACCTGAACTGCCTTCCTTGCTGTAAATCTTTCCTCACAAATAGAAAGCCGTGGCAAGCAACCTGTCACAGAATTCCAACTGAGTGCTAAATGCATGCTTTTCTTTAAAACCTCCTCAACTATCACTAAACAGATGGCCTTCCATAGTTAACTTCACCAGAACATCTTGTCAGGCCAAGCTTGTTTAGCTTTGAAGGTGGCATAAGTCATAGCAGTTTTCACTGGCCTGACTGTATTTCACTGTAAGGCTGTTCACCTACTCATTATTTACACAAGCCTGATAGCTTTTATAAAAGCTAAATTCAGGAAAAGAAAAATGTGATGTCTAATTACTTCATTCTCTTGCTTAAAATGTGTCATAGACGCCATATCCTAACTGGGATCAGGTGATTTTTTTTTTTATTATCATGTTGCTTAAAGGGACTGCATGACCTGGACCTGTCAACCTTACCACTTGTCCCTTCCAAGCCCCATACATTTTTTTTTTTTAAAGAATTCATTTATTTTTATTTTTGGTTGTGCTTGGTCTGTGTTGCTGCCTGTGGGCTTTCTCTAGTTGAGGCAAGCAGGGGCTACTCTCTAGTTGCTGTGTGAAGGCTTCTCATTGCTGTGGCTTCTTTTATTGTGGAGCACAAGCTCTAGGTATGAGGGCTTCAGGAGTTGTGGGTTCGTGGGCTTAGTTGCTGCATGGCATATAGAATCTTCCTAGACCAGGCATTGAACCCTAGTCTCCTGCATTGACAGGCAGATTCTTATCCACTGGACCACCAGAGAAGTCCCACAGTCCTGCCTTCATGGTGGATAGTCTTATTCTCAAAATTATCATACCCAGTTTTGTCTCTGAGCTATCTCACAGGCTATTTTTCTTTGTTCCTACATAACTTACCTCTTTGTACTTCATCAAACTAATTTAAACTCATGTTCCTTGTCTCAGCTAAGATATCACTCCGGAGAATTGTTCTCAAACTTCTAGGGGTTACATGCTTCTGCCAAATGCTCCCACAAGCCCACGTTTCTGCCTTACAATTGCCTCTTCATCGTCCATCCCCCTTTGTATTTGTAGCCTCATGAGGTCAGAGACCCTACCTCAACGGTCATGATTCTTTCTGTAGTGCCTTGAACATGGTTCCTGTCTCATAATAGGAACTCTGAAAATACTTGTTGAATTAAACCATGGTTCTACTATCTTCTGATTTGAGAAAAGAGTATATAAAAATAGCAAAACTGGAGTTTGGACAGACAAACCAGTCCTGGTGCCAGGATCTGCTAGCCATATGACCTTGTAGAGAAATGTTCTTATTTTTCTTACTTGTAAAATAGAGTTAAGTCTACTTACCTTCTTCATTGTTTAAGAAGTAAATAAAACAATGTGTCTAGCACAGATGGCACAAAAATAGGGTAATATAAATGATAGATTCTATCTTGTGTTATTTTCCCACTTAAAACACCAGTACCAACATTTTCTAGTTGTTTTCCTTGTTTTTACCTCCTTCTGTTCATTGTATCAAGATGGCAGCATGGAGTAAGTTTGAAAAGAGCTGTTTATACAATTGGTTACAATGTCAATAGTAACTAAAAATAGCTAACACTTATTAAGCAAGGGCTTGTTTCTGGCGATGGGCTAAGCAGTTAGTATGTACTCCATTCCAAGCACTTATGTTTTTTATCATTTTATTTGTGATATTCAGTGTTATAGAGGACAAAATCACTTGCTCTTCTTGCAGTCAGTGGTGACCATGGAAGACAAGACTGAGAATCTACTGTTCTCTTCACAATTGAGGTGGGCACAGTGTATGCCTGCTGTTTATTTTATATTCCCTCACCTTCTCATGCTGCTAGTGCACTGTAACACAGAAAGGAGATACATGAGGAGATGGTCTCAGCCACTCCTCTCCCACAATTTTTACTCACAAAATATGCCAGCTTATGGCTATATATACAGAAATGCCTGCATCTTCTCAAAGATGTGACTGATTTTTGGCCTATCCTCTTCTTAGAAGTCCTATAAACATCCTGTACGTTTTAATGTTACTGTCATATTGTGTGCTTGTTTCCTTAAATACATATATAATTGTTTGCTTATCACCATATTATTCTGTTTCCCCAGTAGGTTGTTCACTAAGCAGGAATTGTGTCTTAATACTTCAGAACCTCATATTGCAGCAGTCGCATGATAGCTTTCTAACACTATTCTTGAGTGAATATATTTTGAATAAATCACCCCCTACTTATGCACACACACACATGCATGTCCATGCACACATACACATATACTTTCTAGGAAATATGGCTCTCATAATTCTGTGTACCTTGCAGAGCGTTATTTGGTTGAGGTAAAAGACACTGCGCAGTGCTAGCTGGCTCCCGTGGAAAGTTTGGCTGTAAGAAGAACATCTGGGAGAAAAGCGGTTCACAAAATGAATAAGTTGTATATCTTTGTTGAAGATTGGAGAGATGAGGGAAAAATGTGAAACTAAGTGTGCTAACGTGACCTTGGACATTATCCTGGGCTCTGAGCTAGCCTTCTTTTGCCACCTCCGTCAAAATAATTTTCTCAATTAAGGTCTGGGTTCTCATCTGTCAAATAAATGTGCTAAAAATGACCTTCACAGGATAGTCCTCAGGAAAGGCTAATAAATGACTGCAAGAATCTGAGACAAGGAAAAGCACTGAGGAAATCTTGAAGAATAAATCAGCACCTTTCTGTGCTAAATCAGACTGAGAGGCGTTTAATTTGGAATCCTCCAGTGTTTGGCTATCTGCTGAAGGAAAAAGGCTCACAATAAATGTATTATAAAAGGAAAGCTGACAGTTGAGAAACTACAATGAAAAGTAACAACATAAACAATGTTAGGAGATGCCTTCGAGGAGACGAATCTTCAGAAAGTTGAGATCTCAATTTAGAACGTTTCTTTCTCTATAATTGTTGTTCTGCATGCCGCTGCACTATGGTAAAATGGCCATAAACTTAGTGTGATAGGCCTGCAGAATAATTTAATTATAATTTAACATTTACTTTTATGCTATGCAATTACTTCCATTGCTTTTTTGCTGAAGACAAGACATTTAAGCAGCTGCACACAATGAAAAAATAGCTGACAGGGTCAATTCTAAAGTTATGCTAAGGTTTAGTTACATTCCTTTCTCATCCAGTGGACTTAACAAATTAGGCAGTATGAGACTGGTTAAAGGAAAATCAGATAAGTAATCAGGTACCCTTGATTCTCCTCTAAATCTTTTCACAGTCTAGCATTCTGAACTATGTAGATTCCTTAATCTTTAGTGGGTCAGTCACTATTATGTGTAGACATTGTCACTTGATGATCAGTTTTTTTTAAATTTACTAGCATTCTGTAAGAATGATACTAATAGTGTTTAAAGAATAAAAGAAAGTCTATTGTTTATGAGATTAAATTCATCCCCGAAGCCAATCATTAACATATATTGGGTGTCTCCTCTCCGGTATTGTGCAAGACTAGATCATGATGTTTGGCTTTTATTCTGTATTCTAGATTCCTTTATATTTTTCCTCTTCCTGAAAGTTTGTATTGTAAGTAGCTTGCACATGAGCAGTTTAACTATAAAAATATTTGTTGCTCAGTTATTATGCTGAAATGACTATATGAAAAAAAAAAGTGAAGTTGCTCAATCGTGTCCGACTCTTTGCAACCCCATGGACTGTAGCCTACCACGCTCCTCTGTCTATGGAATTTTCCAGGCAAGAGTACTGGAGTGGGTTGCCATTTCCTTCTCCAGGGGATCTTCCTGACCCAGGGATCGAACCCGGGTCTTCCGCATTGCAGGCAGATGGTTTACCATCTGAGCCACCAGGGAAGCCCTATATGTGACTATAAGTGACTATATGAAAGTGTCACTTAAAATATTTTTGCATTAAATATATCATTTCCATGTTCTCTCTTTGTACTGGAGTATTAAACAGTCTATGTTAATTTTAAAATGAACACATATCTTTTATTACCAACATATCAATTTTGACTCGTATAACTTAGAATTTTGGGTGATCCTGATGACAATAAATTGGCTCTGTTAGAATTAAAGGTTCCAAGTAAAGGCCATGACTTTGAGGCCTAGACTTTTAAAACTTAAGGGGAAACAGAAATTATTTATTTATATATTTTACAATAGAATATCAGACATGTTTTTAAACAATTTCATTGAGATGCAATTAACATAAAAATTCACCTATTAAAATGTACAATTCAATGTTTTAAAATATATTTCCATGATTGTGCAGGCATCACCACAATTTAGTTTTCACTCCTAAAAGAGACCACATACCGTCAGACTTAAGCAATCAGCCCCCAACTTTTTCTTCCCCACTTCCCACTAGTCCTAAGCAACCAGTAATTTACTTTCTGTCTCTATGGATTTACTTATTCTGGATATTTCAAAGAAATTAAACCACATGGTATGTGTTTTTTGTGTTTTGATTCTTTAGCTTAGCAAAATGCTTTCAAGGGTCAGCAATATGGTATTAATTGCATGTGTCAGCACTTCACTTCTTATTTCTAAATAGCATACATTGTGTGGATATATCCTGCTTTACTTATATATTCATCAGTTGATTAACATTTGGGTTGTTATCAGCTTTTGACTGGCAGGAAATGTTACTTTGCACATTGGTGTATAACTTTTTATATGGACGTATATTTTGATTTCTATTGGATATAGAACACTTGACTACATTTCAAAATGTTATACAATTGTACATTCCCACTAACACACATGGGGTTCCATTTTCTGCATACCCTCACCAATACTTATTATCATATTTTTGATTGTAGACATCCTGTGGGTGTGAAAAGATATCTTTGTCACTTTGGTTTGCATTTCCTAGTGACCAGTGATTGTTGAGCATCTTTTCATGTAATTGTTGGCCATTTATATATCTTCTTTCAAGAATGTCTTTTCAAGTCCTTTGCTCATTTCTGGATTGGATTGTTTGGGATATTTTTGGTTGTTGTTGAGTTTTAGGAGCTCTTTATCCTAGATATTAAACCATTATCAGATATATAATTTGCAAAAAAAATTCTCATTTTGTAAGTATCTTTCACTTAATAATGCCCTTTGATGAACAAAAGTTTTTAGTTTTAATTAAGTCCAACTTATCTATTTTTTCTTTTGTTACTGTTGCTTTTAGTGTCATATCTAAGAATCCTTTGTCAAATCCAAGTTTATGAAGATTTTCTCCTATGTTTCCTTCTATGAATAAGAGTTTTAAGGTTTTAGTTTTTATACTTAGGTCATTAATCCATTTTGAGTTAATTTTTGTATATTATTTAAGGTGGAGGGTCAACTTCATTTTCTGCATGTAGAAATCCAGTTGTTTTTGTACACCGGTCAAAGAGACAATTCTTTTCCTATTGAATGGAATTGATACCTTAGTCAAAAATCAATAAGCCATACTTTTTAAAGATTTTTTCACATATAGGCCATTACAAAGTATATATATATTTGGTTCATTCTACTGTACACCTGAAACTAACAGAACATTGTAAGTCAACTATACTCCAATAAAATTTTTTAAAAAGCTAATTAGCCATAGATGTATTGGATTATTTTTGGACTCTTGATTCTATTTTATTGGTCTATATGTCTATCTATAAGGCAGCACCACACTCTTTTGATTACTATATCTTTGTAGTGTGGACCACTTGCATTCCATATGAATTTTAGAATCAATTTTCCTATTGAAAAATTGCTATTGGAATTTTGACAGTAATTGCATTGAATCTGTAGATTGCTGGCTAATTTGGGATTGTATCCTGGTCATTTGGTATATTATAATATAAGAATCTGAGTCGGTTTAGTTACTGTGTAGATTTCTGAGTGTATGTTTCTGTGTGTGTGTTTTATCACTTAATAGATCTGGACAGATTGGGGCTGAAATTTCCAAACTACCTTCTGTGAGCTATGGTTCTGATTTTTGTTCATTTTTCAAAGAGTTTGCAGTACTAATTGCAGCTCTCTCCCACGTATATGCCATTCAGTCTGAGATCTTCAAGATGGTTTACTAAGAGCTCAATTTTCAGAGCCTTTGCTACGCTGTTTAGGGTCACATTCATGTACATGTAGTTGAGATTATACATACTTCTGTAGGATCACTTTCTTGAATCCCCTTCTCACTGAGTCTCCTTGACACTTTCTGGCTCTCAGAGGGTCCCACCCGTCTCTTCCGTCCAGAAAACTAGGGCTTTAGTTTTCCCACTAGACTGCATACTCCCAGCAGTTCTGTTAGAAAGAATGGTTTCTTTCCCTCAGAGTTCTGGGCCAGCCCAACTGCCACTGTCCAGCTCTGCCACATTTCCACGGGGTTACGTGGGACTAGAATGAAAAAAACAGAAACAGTAAACTTTGCCATTGTCTCTGACCCCAGGGGCTCCTTTCTCCGGTGTTCATAACAGAAATAAATGTCTTCTCTTGGAGCATTTTCTGCCTATACCCAGATTGCAATTCTGGCTTTTCTGCTGCTTTTTAGTCCAGGCTGGGAGATATTGGAGGGAAAAAAACACAAGAAACTCACTCTTATATTGATCTTACTTTGAGTTCCGGTTTTCCTTCTTATTCTGTGTGCTACTTTTTAACTTTTCAGAGTCTTCAGATAGCTGCTCAATGCATCTGTCCAGGTTTTAGTTGTATTCAGTTGGAGAGAGGATGAAGTACCTTTACTTTTATCTCAACTGGTACCAAAACCTTAAATGCATATTGAAAAGATTGTATTAAAATGGATTATTTATTATTTATGTCTATTTGATTTACTTCTTTTCCCTCCACATATTTTTAGGTTTCTCTTTTCTAAACCACTCTAGACAAATGGCACAAATACTTTTTGAAAAAAATCCCTCATAGAACAACATTCCTCATCTTGTGTTATTATTTAGCCTCATGCTTTCTTTATCTTATCACCAAGAATCACTTCTTTATCTTATTTCACCAAATTTTAAGTTTATTTTCTCTAGTCCTATGTGTGGCATATCATATCATTTTCTATATGAGAAGTTGTTAGATCAGTATTTAGAGGAATTTAGAATTTTAGTTGCATGAATCTATTTAAATAAAAATTCTTGTAGGTAGACATACATGTTTAAAAAGAACTAGGGTCTTCCTGGTGGTTCAGTGATTAAAAATCTGTCTGCCAAGCAGGAGACACAGGTCCGATCCTTGAGTGGAAAGATCCACTGGAGAAGGAAATGGTAACCCACATGAGTATTCTTGCCTGGGAAATGCACGGACAAAGGAGTCGGACAGGCCGCAGTCCATGGGGTTGCAAAGAGTCGACTTGGTGGCTAAACAACAGCAGCAAAGAACAATGGCACAGTGAAAGGAAAAGAGAGTGTTAATGTCTCCCTCCTATAAAGGAGCAGTCTGCATCTCCACCTATTGGATACACATATACAGTTCACAGAGTCTGCTGAATGTATGTTTCAAAATAGCATACAGGTGCAGAATGCTGACTTTTAGGTAAACTCTTCTCATTGATTTGATACACATTCTAGATTTTTTTCTCTCTAATCTTATGATTATCACAACTCATTGTATATATTTTTCACTGACTGATCACAGGTCTACCACATATTTTGTGGTGTTTAATAATAATGAGTCTATAGACAAGTTCAGGTTTAATCTGCTGAGTGAGCCTAAGAACACTGGAATGAGGGTAGAACTACAGAATGCAACCTCAGCGTTGAAAGGAACTATATATGCCTGACCTTTTGTGAATTTAAGACACCAAAATGATTTCTAAATAAACTAGTAAATGTAGGGGTAAAGATTTTTCAGAATCTGAAATGAAGAAAAGCAAAAAAGTGTTATGTTCCCCTAAGGTAGACCTTTTTGTGGTAGACTATATAACAAAGCAATAAAGGAACAGGCAAGACTTGCATACCCAGTGGACTGTTTAAATATTACTGTGACTGAGAACAAAAGACTTCAAAATTTCCCTAGCTCTCTTGTTTAAATCTATATGGGAATACAGATTTAGAGCTAAATGGAGCACAATCACACAGGGAGCCTCTGGAGGCTACAAGGACTATGAATATTGATGGGAATTCACTTCTGTGTTATGCCCTGAACCAATGACAACAGAGTAGTAAACAACTATTTCCTTGGAGATGCAAATAGATTCCATAAGCTGTGAACTGAGACTCTTTCTCACTCAGATCTTATTCAAAGCAGACAGTGTATTTAGAAGGGTACACATATCCTAACAATTAGACTGGGTATGGCAAACCAGAAACAAAGAAATAGAATAGTTCCAACTCATTATAACTATAAACAAGAGTTTTTTTTTCTCTCTCTCTCACCAAATAGCCTAGAGATGGCATTATTTTTGCTTCACGCTTTAGAAATAAACAAATTTATTCTATAAAAGTTGCTATTGAGTATTTAGCAAGATTTTGCTGATCTGAATTCTACCAATGCTACCCTTTAGAGAAATACAGTATTTTCTAGAAGATTGTTGCTAATGTCACTTTTATTTATGTTGAAAAGTTCTGTTTTCCAATTAGGAAAATTTCTCTCTGGAATCTCCAAAAGTTTATAAATGACTTTTCCTGTGACAAAATGCCATGAGGAGAGAAGGGGAAAGTAAAAAAAAAAAAAAAAATTAGAATAGTTGATGAAAACTCTGAAAAATGATATTCTGAAGAGAAAAATAGAATCCTTTTTTTTAGAGGAGAAAAGCAGCAAAAGATATTGGATGGAAATTTGGAGAAAGACAAATATACTCAATCTAAACAAAAAATATACTCAGTGTGAACAAGGTATTAGTCACTCAGTTGTGTCCAACTCTTTGCAAACCCATGGACTGTAGCCTGCCAGACTCTTCTGTCCATGAAACTCTCCAAGCAAGAATACTGGTGTGGGTTTCCATTTCATCCTTCATGAGATCTTCCTGATTAAACCCAGGATTAAACCCTCATCTCTGCTTTGCAGGCAGATTCTTTACCATCTGGGCTACCTGAGAAGTCCTCACTGTGAACAAACCATCAGAAATAATGGGGTTGAACAGTAAAATTTAGCATGATGTCCAAAAATAATTACTTTAAAGCTTTAGCTTAAATAACAGTAATTTTTTAAAAGCAGGTTAATTTGGATTATTTACAAAACAGAAAAAAGAAAGAAATTTCTGTACTGCTTTATTACTGCAGGGAAAACCAGTCTCAAGGTCTATTTGGGGAAAACTGTGGATTTTCTGAGAATGGGCCACATATTATTCTTTGTGTTTATAGGAGTTAAGTTGAGCTGTAAATACAGAGACAAACCAACAGTGTGTCTACATACTAAAGTGCTAAAGTATCACTCTGTATGGGTGCTTAGATATCACTGGGAATGCCAGTAGGATGGGAAAAAGAATGTATTTTGCTTCCTCTTAGGAAGACTGTTGTATTCGATAAGGGTTTCATTGATATGTCCTCGGGGTGGGTAGCTAGATCTCAATGAATATGCTCAAACAATAATAGATGACTAGCAAATTGCCAGCTTCCCTACTGGTTCAGTGGTTAAAAAGTTGCCTGCCAATGAAGGAGACAAAAGAAACGTGGGTTCAGTCCTGGGGTTGGGAAGATCCCCTGGAGGAGGGCATGGCAACCCACTCCAGTATTCTTGCCTGGAGAATCCCATGGACAGAAGAGCCTGGTGTGCTACGGTATATAGGGTTGCAAAGCAACCTATGAAGCAACTGACCATGTGTGCACCCACAGCAAATTGCCATCTGAGGAATTTGTTAAATTGTAGGGTTCTCATGTTCCCCAGTGAAAGGTTTGCCAAAGAGGAGGATGACAGTAAAGCAAGAGTGAGATGAGCTCCAACAGCATCCCTGCTTGATTCCATCTGACTTGACACCCTCAGTTGCCTCTCTAAGTAAATATTTTCTATATTGACACAACATCTTTTAAAAGAGGAATCAAATTGTTAGCCTACATGATTTAGTCTAGATCTGCTTTATATCGTGTTCATGTTTACCATAGACATGCTGAATGCTGTTTTTTTTTTTTTTCCTTGGAGGATATTTCTGCTAACAGGAAGTAAGAAAATTCAAACTTTTCTTTACCCACACATTTGAGAATTAGAAACTAGATTCTACAGATTCTGTTTGGGTCTATCAATTTTGTCAACTTTTCTTGAGACATTTCTCTATACCTTTGAGCCACAATCTGGGTTGTTTCAGCTGCCCTGACTTTCCTCATTCCTGAGCTTCTAGTAGACCTACCGTGCGGAGCTCCTCTCAGATATGCACAATCTCTCACATCTCACATTCTCAGCGCCCTTCCAAGATGCAGCCTTGTCCTGAGGAGCAGAGGGTGTAGGTCACTTCTTTTATCTTGACACACTTGCAGCAAGTTGACCCAATTATGGTCCTATTTTCTCCCGCCACCATTAAAGATGTAAGACCCTTAGATCATCCATTTTCTCTTTAGTTTTCTCAACCTACTACAGTTCTCCCTGGTCAACTCCCCAAATTTCAAATGTGCTCTCTGAGAAACTTCTGTTCTTTGATTGTTAGATTCCCATTCATCCTCAATCACCTCACTGATCCTTCCCAACAATGCCTCTTAAGTGAGCACTGGCTCTTCCTAGAGGGAATCATCTTCCTTGCAGCTTTCACCAGCAGAAGGAAGCTTGTCATTCTCCCAAGCCCTACGTAAATTCTAGTCTGGGTTTTGGGTCCATGGTCAGAGGCTGCTGGCTGTCCATAGTTCTTCATTCTCCTTTCTTCTCCAATAACAGAATGCCCATTTTTTAGTTGAGCCATAGTCACCCAGAGTTAAGGATATTTCCCCAAATCCTTTACAATTGACTGGCATGGGACTAAAAGTTCTGATTAGTGAGATGTCAGCTGAAATAGCATATGCAACTTCCTCAAACACCTTTCAAGGGAAAACACACGCCCTTCTCCTTCCTCCTCCCTATAAACTGGATTGTGGAGCTAAAACAGCTATGATTTGAGGAATGAAGATCACAAATTAGTATATCACCCTAATAGCTATTGCCATGCACAGAGCATAAACAATATGATCAATTGAAATATGTTTTTATATTAAAATACATAATCTTTATTTTGAAGAAAAAGAGTTCAGCTCCAGCCAACTGTATAATCCAGGAAACTGCTCTTTTATACTGCCTATATGTTCATTTATCCTCAGGTTTAGAAATGGGTTTCAATAAATACAAAATAAATTAACACTAAGAGGCCAACCACAGCATGTCTGCATGTTCTATATGACCTAACCATCCCCAGAATGCGACCACTATATTACACTGACATGATTGAAGACCTCTGGATCACTTTTGTGTCAGTAGCTTAGTTATGCCGTATAGTTGAAAAAAATGATAAGAAACAAAGTTTTGAGAACAGGAAAGCCAGGAACTGAGGAGATTCAATGTTTTTTAGGTACCTCTTGGCCAGAGACAGTACAATTGTGTGTTTGACATGGAAAATTCCATCACAATAGGACTGGGCTTGATAGGAATAGTGACGGATGTGTCATGTCCATGTGTGATTTCTATCTTTGTATGGCTTTAATCATCAATAAAGCATTTATAAAGGCAGAGCATAGGTAGTATGCTAGCATGTGAGAGTTCACTCCTGGTAAGAAAATATAATGATGCCAGTCTGTTTATTGTTATCGAAGCACCCATGAATCCCTATCACTTCTGTTGTCCTGCCTAGGTTTTCTTGTGTTTATAAAGATATCTTGAAACATTATCACGTTTTTTAACTAAAATTCAGTTATATTTCTTTTGGTTATCTCCAGTGTTTGGCTTCCTTTAGAGAATACACAATTTCCTGAAATGCTCACAGCCTTGTATTAAACACTTTACTCTAAATTATACTGGAAATCAATGTCTAAATTGTAGTTTGGTAGTTTCTGGAATCTATCTTTCATCTCATGTCTAAAAATTGGGGTTTTTCTTTATTCTATTGTTATGGAATTTGGCATATTTGTCACAATTCAATAATTACTAACAGGTGGCTCCATGATCATATATGTAGATTTTGTTTCTTAGAGTGTAACTGATTAAATTCCAGGATCTTAAAGTCATTTAAAACAGTTTGGTGCTTTTGTATTATTTTGATTTTTTGTTTGCTTGTTTGTTCACCAAATATTTATGCAAGCCTAAAGTGTTTGGGTTCAGACCTGGGATCAGGGCTATAATAACTATAAACAAATTTTGCTTGCTAAGAATTTGTGTCATAATAATAATAGTTAAAGGAATTGAGCATTGCAAGGACTACTTATCAGGTGTTTGACTCCTGAATACTCCTTTACTCCTCATAGTGTCATGGGGTTGATACCATTGATTTTATAGAAGAGTCTACTGAACAGAGAGCTCCAAGGAGTATTGAAGCCTTCACAACTGGTAAACAGAAATGTTAATATTTAAATCTAAAGTTTGTATTCACATCAGAGTATAACTCTGGCTCATTAGCCTTTACTTAATTTGAAATTTTGTCTCTAATTAACTCAACTGACCCTGCTGGTTTGGATTTTAAGGTAATTCTTAACAGAAAAGCTAGAAACAAAGTTGCATTCAGAAGTCATGTTTACTTTCTGTTACACATGGGGGTATCCTAATTCCATCAGTGGACATATATGACTATGCTATACTAATAGAAATATAATATTACATTGCCTTCTTCCTATCCTGGAGAATGTTCTTTCCTCCTCCTTTTCCTAGCATTAAGCATACTTGTAAATAACCTTTACTTTTTTTTTTTAATCTTGAGACTCTTCACAGTGATCCTTTCTTTCTATATATTTCAACATCTCTATCGTGAACTTCTGGGTTTCCCCCTTTTCAATGTGTTCATTCTTCTACTTATCCACATTTCCTTTACCTGAAATCATCAAAAATATCTCTGGGTACCTGTATTTTAAAAGACATTATGCTAAGTGAAATAAACTAGGCACAGAAAGGAAAAAACTACATAATCTCACTAATATATGGAATGTAAAAAGTCAAATACATAGAGATAGAAAGTAGAATGATAGTTAAGAAGGAAGGGGAAATGGAGCAATATTGGTCAAAGGGTACAAAGTTGCAGTCATGTAGGATGAATAAATCAAAAGATTTCATGTATAGCATGATGACTATAGTTAATAGCACTGTATTGAATACTAGAAATTTGCTGAGAGTAGATTTCAAGTGCTTTCCTCACATATGTTAATTAGCTAGACTGTAGTGATCATTTCACTATGTGTATCAAATCATTTGTATGCCTTAAATATATATAATTTTTATTTTAAAATTAATTTAAAATTATGCCTTCTTCTTCTTAGGGGGTTATCACCTTATTAGGTGGTTTATCCTTATTAGGATCATAGACAGTTATTACCTTTCCTCTTATCTTGTCACTGAGTATATTTGATAACAATGATAAGCCTTCTCATCCCCTACATTTCTGGATATCAATTTTTCTAAAGTCTAAGATGCATGGGAGACCAGATCTAGGGTTCTCTTCTTGGCTAAAGTGACAAGACAATTTGTAAGCTTCCTGCCACTTAAATTCATCAATAAATTATTTTTGATAATAACTAAATCTAAAGCAGATATAACCTTTGTTACTTCCACTGCCTCTTTAGACATGAAAAGTCAGCAAGATAATAACATTTGCCTTGTTTGATTAATATAAGATTTCTAGTCAAATCTAAAGAGATGCGATTACCTAATTCTTGGTAGGCATCTTCGCTAATAAAAAAAGCAATGTGTATTAGAAAACATATTTAATTTGCTCAGTCTGCTCTATGGTCAGTAGCAGCCAAACTCTTCTTGATGAAGTAGGCATTGTTCTTCATTTAGAGTCAGGACACCAGTGTTCAAGTCTTGTTATTGGTTCCTCTTCGCAGTATCATCACCTTTCAGAAGTAACCGAGCTTCTCTTAATTTTCTACCTTCTGTAAAATGAGATCAAAGGGAATAATGTGAAAGAGGTATTTTAAAAATATTATAGACATTAGTGTAATAAAAATAATAACAGAATCTCTTGTGTTTTCACAACCTTTATTTCCCTCACCTAAATGAATATTTACAAAGTTAAAACAAATAAATCTTAAATGGTTATTTGTTGCTTGTTTGGCTGCATGCTGAAAGTTAACTTTAATGAATAATTCAAAACTTTTTTTTTCTACCAAAAGTCATAGTCAAGATATGTTGGTGTGTATTTTTATTTGTTACAATTTAATATGATACAGTATTTTACTAATTGAAAGATTACTTAAATGCTTTCCTGGCATTATTAAAGTAATTGTCATGAAAGATCTATTCCCTTAGGACTCAATCATACACAGACCATGTTTTTCATTAAAATTCTTTCAAATATTTATATAAAAGAGGACAATTTATAATCTGTATATCTTGTCATCACAATAATCTGTGTTTGAATTTTGGCTTTGAAAAATACTTTTCCTGTGATCTTAGGCAAGAAGTAATTTTAATTCTCTGCATGTGTACATGCTCAGTTGCTCAGTTATGTCTGACTCTTTGTGACTCTATGTTCTGTAGCCCACCAGGCTCCTCTTGTCCCAGGCAAGAATCTGGAGTGGGTTGCCATTTTCTTACTCCAGGGGATTCTGACTCAGGGATCAAATCCACACGGTCGCAAAGAGTCAGACGTGACTGAGTGACTGAACTGAACTGATTCTTAAAAATCATGTTACTGTACATCATTATAGAATTAGGAGTCCATCTTAAGGTATATGACTGTGCACAGCTCCAGGGAGTGTCATATTCTTAGCCTTCTATATATGTGGCATGCCCTGTAGTTAGTTGTTCAAAGACTTGACTTTGAACCCAAGTCAATTACTTTTTGGTCTCCAGATTCCACTAATAACAAACAAAGAACCTGACTGCTAAATGATGGGAGACAAAAACAAATGTGATACCATCCCTTTTCTAATGCTGTGTATAATTTATAAAAATTTTAGATAGGAAATTATACTACAGAAAAACAGAAGCAAGGTCCTATGCTTTCACAGACAGTTCCTTGGTGCACATTGGGAAAAGATTCCTTCTCTGGGTAGAGATGTTAGAGAAAGCTGTGCCTTATAGGGTGGGATGCCAGGCAGTGCAAGCTTGATGCCACACCCATGACTTGGAGAGCTAAACTCAGGCCGAAATCACATTTCCTTAGCAAGGTATCTTGTGTACAGTACAACCTGCACCACTGTCTTTAGAGACTCTGAATTGAAGGTTGTAATGTTACCTTTGGATCTGCTATCATGGAAAATCCGGTGGTATGAACTAGTGAAACCTCAAAATTTTGTGTTGTGTGTATAAAGCCAAGTGACCATGTCTTGGCTCATTGTTGCATTCAGTGAAAATGAATCTAGCATTTATAACAATTGAGCAGCAATTTAAATTTTTACTGTACTATTTAGAAAAAGTGCCAAAAGCAATTGCATTGGTTCAGAAGAATCCATATAACAGAACTTCTTAATTGTGTTTGTGTGTGTGTGTGTCTTTCAACATTTCATACCTATGGATGGGTGGGGGTGGAAGAAATGTTTCCTCCTGTCCCAGTGATTTAAGTCATCAGATTTTTATAGGAGTTGGTTCTATTTATATGTAAAATGAAGATGAGGAATGTTCTAACACACTGTGATTTTTAAGAATAGAAATTCTCATTTTCAGATATCATTGAAGTCTATTGAGTTGATGAGTTAAGCTGGTATTTTTCTTTTTTCCCAGTACTTGATAAAGTTAGTAGTCTTGTATTATAAATGACTTTTCTCCCCAAAGTCTTGTAAAATATACTACAAACTAAAGTTAAGGTTGACAAACTGCTATACTTCCTTTTCTCTCCTAACCCTAAAAGCTCATGAAAAATATATACACTTTGGGATAGGGAACAGATAATTAACGGTTGCCTATAATTCTGAAGCTGAGCATGTTCAATCTGGGTAATTACACCAAATCAGGCAGAAACACTATTATCAGCTGTTAAATGCTATTGTACCACTAGGCTTTTTACCTTTGTTTTTCCACTTGAGATGAGACATGACACCTTAATTGAATATATCCTCAAGTTGATGAGAAATTTTAAAATATACATAAGTACTTTCTCCCTACTGAGTACTCAAGAACAGTTCTAAAAGTCTACAGATGTATCTTACCTGATCTTTCTAAAGTTGCTTCTGGAGAGGCACTAAATATCTCTCTATTTATAATTCATGTTTTAAGCATTTAAAATAGTCTTTTCATATCAACGTTTTACTTCTTTTACTTGTATTCACTCACTGCTCTCAGTAAGATCAGTCTGAAAACCAGATTGAAAAACACATCATCCTAGAATTCATAAATTCATGAGGAGTCATTTTACCCACTATCCTAGTTTACACACGAGGACATTGAAACTAATACAATTTAGTACTCTTTGGAAAAACAAATCGTCAAACTCAGTTGTGATCTATCAAGAACTAATACCTAATTCCCAGTGTGCTTTTCAACTTTAAATTTCTCTCAGGAGTTTCAGGGTGCAGAGCTCAAGCTGATGTCAACCCTTTCATAGAGTTGAGGCAGTGAGCACAATTCAAACTAGGTTTTATAAACTAAGTTTAAGTCTATCACTTAAGCTTCAGTGTTATTCAATAATCATATTAATTTGAAAGTACATGAAGCAGTAGTTGGGTTGGTCTAGCCAGACTGAGAAAGAGAGAGAAATAGCAACATAAATATTTGTATGTATATATTCATAGAATATAAATATTTTATAGACAAATATACATATATTTGGAGGGGCCTTCCGAGGTGGTGCTAGTGGTAAAGAACCCACCTACCAATACAGGAGATAGAAGAGAGACGCAGGTTTGACCCCTGGGTCAAGAAGATCCCCTGGAGGAGGTCATGGCAACCCACTCTAGTATTCTTGCCTGGAGAATCCCATGGACAGAGGAGTCTGATGGGCTGCAGTCCATAGAATCACAAGGAGTTGGACAAGCAGGCACACATGCATATATATATATATATATATATATATATATATATATATATATATATATATTCCAAAAATGCTCTTTAACTAAGACAGGCATTCTCCCTCCTTATGTTCAAATGTCAATGTAGATGTTCAAGAGACAAAACTCAGGAGAGGCAGTGCAAGCTACTCTTCCAATTACTCTTTCCTTAGGATGAAACTGGAGCCTATTATACAGAGTGAAGTAAGCCAGAAAGAAAAACACCAATACAGTATACTAACACATATATATGAAATTTAGTAAATCAGTAAAGATAACCCTGTATGCGAGACAGCAAAAGAGACACAGATAAACAGAACAGTATTATGGACTCTATGGGAGAGGGTGAGGGCGGGATAATATGGGAGAATGCCTTTGAAGCATGTAAATTATCATATGTGAAGTGAATCACCAGTCCAGTTTCGATGCATGATACAGGGTGCTCGGGGCTGGTGCACCAGGATGACCTGGAGGGATGGGATGGGGAGGGAGGTGGGAGGGGGGTTCTGGAAGGGGAACACATGTACACTCATGGTGGATTCATGTCAATGTATGGCAAAACCAATACAATATTGTAAAATTACAAAATAGATAAATAAACTAATTTTAAAAAAAGAAACTTTACTTTGTAAAAAAGTTTTGGCCAACATTTGATAAGTTCTTTCTTCAAGGGTCCTCATGCAAAAGATTTGTAAATAATTCTGGAGATCAATAGAATACAGCATAAAAATAATGTCTTTGTTATTTCATTCATCAGTTTTTATTCTTCAAAAAAATTAAGGGACTGGGTTGTGGAAAGCAGAGGAAGAAGTTAAAGATGAGTTGCAGAACCATCTAGGGTATTGCAGACACAACACTGGTTCAGAAAAAAATTGTTGTTTCAGAGTTTGTACCTATTTAACTTGAGTGATGTTGAAACATCCAGTTGAAATATACAAATAGGCAGGGAGAGATCTGGCTCAAAATCTCATGAATTCTAGTCAGTCACTGAGATTGTGCAAGTTTCCCAAGGGAACAGTTAAGCAAAAGAAGGACAAAGGGTCATGAACTAAACCTTAGAGGGTTCTCATCTTTAAAATGAGATTAAAAAACTGAGAAATCAGAAAAGAGAAATCAAAACAAGCAGCAGAGGAGTTGGTAAGAAAGATGAAAATAAAGGTAATTCCATACTTCAAAAGTCAGTGAGAAAAAGTAGTTTCAGAGAGGCTATCTTTCAATGAGCATGAAATACTGTCAATGGGGTGGGTTGCAGTGGAACCAATTCACCCAGGTCTGAAAGTCACTTGGACCTCCATGATGTGTCTCTCCTGCCTGTTCGTGATGCTTGATATTGTGACCTGCTCTCTGGTCTGAGCCCCAAACTTCTAGAGTCAGTCAGAGTTGAAATAAAAATCACGAATATGTTCTTAAAAGCAGTTTACCCTGGATGGCTATAGATAGTTATTGCAGAATAAATATTGAACTTTAATTGTAGAATATATAGATGTTTTATTTTTGATACTTAATCTTCCTCTTGATTCATCATTTTCTTAATTGACATGCTGACTTGCCAGTCTGATTTCTTCTTTCATGATCTGCTACTGCAGTGCTATCAAGATTGTGTATGGATTTTCCTGCTAGATTTTCAGAACTCAGGGGTAGCTGGGGCATCATTCCTTTTAGCTTTATTTTATGGGAAAGAAGCAGATACAAAACAGGTGTAGTGCTTTGCCAAAAACCACAGCTAACTTTCTTCAAAGACTGGTACAAAGTTTCAGGTTGGATTATGAGTTAACTGTGATTTCTCTTATTTTAAATGCATATATGTATTATATAAAGGATAGAGACATTTTAATATATGTTAGTAATAGCTAGATCTCAACTTTACTATTACTGTTTTACCTTAGATATGTCACTGCACCTTTTTTGCACCTCATTTTTCTCATGTATAAAATAAACATAATGGTACCTTTTTCATAGGGTTCTTGTCAAGATTTAACAAACAAATACACATTAACTCAT
Source organism: Okapia johnstoni (assembly GCA_024291935.2). Lineage (NCBI taxonomy): Eukaryota > Metazoa > Chordata > Mammalia > Artiodactyla > Giraffidae > Okapia > Okapia johnstoni. Next base: position 45,879,158 of record CM044323.1, read on the forward strand.
AGAACAATATCAACAACCTCAGGTATGTATACAGATGATACCATTTTAATCGCAGAAAGTGAAGAGGAATTAAAGAGCCTTTTGATGACGATGAAAGACAAGAGTGAAAAAACTGGCTTAAAACTCAGCATTCAAAAAACCAAGATCATGGCATCCAGGCTTCCCTGGTGGCTCAGCTGGTGAAGAATCCGCCTGCAACATGGGAAACCTGGGTTTAGTCCCTGGGTTGGAAAGATTCCCTGGAGAAGAAAATGTCTCCCCACTCCAGAATTCTGGCCTGGAGAATTCCATGGACTGTATAGTCCATGGGGTCACAAAGAGTCTGACACGACTGAGAGACTTGCACTTTCAGTTTCATGGCATCCAGTCCCATCTCTTCACTGCAAACAGAAGGGGAAAAACTGGAAACAGTAACAGAGTTCATTTTCTTGGGCTCCAAAATCACTGCAGATGGTGAATGCAGCCATAAAATTGAAAGAGACTTGCTCCTTGGAAGAAAAGCTATGACAAACCTAGACAGCATATTAAAAAGCAGAGGCATTACTTTGCCAACAAAGGAATGTATAGTCAGTGTTATGGCTTTTCCAGTAGTTATGTATGGTTGTGAGAGTTAGACCATAAAGAAGGTTGAGCACCGAAGAATTGATGTTTTCCAAATGTGGTACTGGAGAAGACTCTTGAGAGTCCCTTGGACAGCAAGGAGATCAAATCAGTCAATCCTAAAGGAATTCAACCCTGAATATTCATTGGAAGGACTGATGCTGAAGCTGATGCTCCAATACTTTGGCACCTGATACAAAGAGCCAACTCATTGGAAAAGACCCTGATGCTGGGAAAGATTGAAGGCAAAAGCAGAAGAGGGTGGCAGAGGATGAAATGGTTAGATAGCATCACCAACTCAATAGACATGAATTTGAGCAAATTTCAGGAGATAGTGGAAGACTAGGAAGCCTGGCTTGCTACAGTCCATGAGGTTGCAAAGAATAGGACACTACTTAGTAACTAAACAACAGCATATAACAGTTTCTGGAAGGAGCAAGCAGTCAATATATGTTAGCTGTCTTGTTGTTGTTGTCTTTATTACATTATTATTCCTTGGTATGTACAAAACAAACATTAGGCATCTTCTCTAGGAATTTGTACCATTGTGTACAGTTAATTTAATAAAATTAAACTTATACTTGTTTAAGTATGGTGAGAAGAAGATGAAGATGGTGGCCTTAGAAGATTTTTACTTTGATTTTAACACTGCTGTTTATTATCTGGGTACACTTGGAAAACTCAGAGAGCTGAAAGTCTCTGAGCTTCAGTTTCTTCTTTTGTAAAAGAGGGCAGGAAATGATTTCTCTCTCATGGAGTTACTGTGAAGATTAAACAACTGAGGCATATGAAAGAACTGTCAAAATTATGAAGTGCTGTATACATGCAAGACTCTATTTTTGTGTTTGTTTGTTTGACCCCTCATGGGGCACTAAATTCAATGGAACCCTGTCCCACCAAATTATTGCCGCATAAATTATGGAAGCAGGTTGTATAACACCATTCATTTTCTCTTATTCACATATAATGACTTCCTTCTTTTTTATTCCTCCTTCCCTTTCCCTTCCCCTCTCTACTCTCCTCGTTCCTTCTTTCTTTTCTTCACCAATTATTATTGACTACTGCTATGTGCCAGGCCCTATATACTGTGCTGCTGCTGCTGCTGCTGCTGCTAAGTTGCGTCAGTCGTGTCTGACTCTGTGCGACCCCATGGATGGCAGCCCACCAGGCTCCTCTGTCCTTGGGATTCTCCAGGCAAGAATACTGGAGTGGGTTGCCATTTCCTTCTCCACTATAAACTATATATTACAAATAATAAAATCAGCTTTTCCCTTAAGGCATCTCATTGTCTAATATAAGAAACAAACATACAAAAATTATTAAATTATATGGCATGATAAGTGCAGCAATAGATATACGAACTAGATAGGGAGGTTTAGTCAGGGGTCCCCAACCTCTGGGATTTGATGCCTGATGATCTGAGGTGGAGCTGATGTGATAATAATAGAAATAAGTGCATAATAAATATTATGTGCTTGAATCATCTTGAAACCAGCCCCTCTCACCCCCCACCTTGGTCCATGGAAAATTTGTCTTACACAAAACCAGTCCCTGGTGCCAAATAAGTTGGGGACCACTGAGTTTAGTTATGCAACTATTGTATTAGGAATTTGGAAATGTGTCTTCATCTAATTTTTAAACAAAATTTGAATATCAAACATGGAGTCATAAGTACCTTGGCAGAGCATTTGTCATATACATTGAGTGTGTAAGATTTGTACATCAGCTAACTAATTTGCAAATATATACATTAAAAATATTTACATGAGAGAAGTTTGATGAGGAGTCTAATAATAAGTTTATAAAATGACTGAAATTTTAATACCAATTGATGTTCTATATATACTACCACTGCTACTAATAATGATATTAATTGTTTAATATTAATATTAAATATTATTATTAAAATATGACTATTCATTATGAACAAAGAAAGGCAGTCTCTAAAATATGCATTTATTTTTAGCAATATCAGAGTATAAAATAACTTCTCTTCTCTTTGAATCCAACTTAAATAACCTGCTATGATGAAAAAGTTCTGATCAATATTTGAAATATTGCCTCTTACTGACAAGTACCAGAATTTTAAAGCTCATGTAAGTGTGGCGAAATATTGAAATAAAAGATACAGTTTTAGCCCTTTGTCAACTTGTAATTCAATTAAAAAGAAGCAAAAATTATATCCCTATATAACCCTATTTATTTGTACTAAGATACATGAACACAAGTAAGCAATTGTCAGATCAATTGAGGTAATTATAGTCGGGTGACTTAGTCTGAGGAGGGCTGCAAAAGGAATTCCAGAAAAGATCCCAGTGAATCTCTCATCTTTCCTTTTGCATTCTATTCTCCCACTTATTATTTCTTTGGTTATTTGTGGTAATTGGGTCATATCATAACCTTTTCCCCCTTCTTATCTGCGTCATCACTGAACATCTTTCTCTGTGCCCTCGGTCTTTTCATCCACCCATTTGTCTAACTGCTCCATGTGCCTCCTGCCGCGTCTCATTCCAGTAGGCTCCTGGCTCAGCTTTGCTGCCACCCACCTCTTCCTTTTATGCTCCAATGCACAATGAGCTCAAAATGGCATCAAACTGATCTCCCTTTACTTGAAGGATCACAACACCGTCGCTGCAAAATACAGGAAATTTCGAAGTTGACTCAGCTTCCTTATCTCTCTATCTGCTAGTCAAATGCCATTTTAAAGAGGAATTCAAATTGCTTAATTCAGATTGTATCAAATGGAGTGACTCTTCCTCTTGTGGAACTTGAAAACTTATTTTCAATTCAGTTATATTCACACAAACTTATTAATGATGTTTATTTAAATCTTATTTTCATATGTAAACTTATGACAAATTTGAAAAATAAATATTGCTATATATAGTGAAAACATTGCAGCAAATAGGTAGTCAAAATTACATCTAAAACTTTTAAAGATACATCTTTCTCTACAAAGTCCTAAACCCAACAGAATAGTTGTTAATTTATTGGTTATTATATTTAACCATATATAAAGTTTCTATGGCTAATTATTGGGCAAACTCCAGGCGATAGTGAAGAACAGGGAGACCTGGCAGTCTATGGGGTCACAAAGAGTCAGACACAACTTAGTGACTAAACAACATACAATATATCTAACCATACTGATTAAATTCTAGGGAGATTGAGGAAAACAATAGCAAAGAATTAGATATCAAAGAACTAGATATCAATTAGATATCAAAGGTATGACCATGGTATATGTTGTGTGTAGTAATGCTTAACAGAATGGAGCCTATCTGACATGCATTATTTTAAGTGCTTTCCATGTGCCTATACTCCTGAGGTATCCACATCATTATCCACATCTTGCAAATGAGAAACCTGAAGCCATAGATTATAAGGAACATATCCAAAATGACCCAGTCAATAAGAGGCTGACCAAGGGCTTGTCTACTCAACTTTCCAAAGCCCACTCACTTAACCTACTGTCAACTCAGTAACAATATTAAGCCTTCCATCCATCCTAAATATATTTTACATAGAACCCAGCGCATGAGCTCAGCCTTGTGCAATCAGTGTATCTCATATCTAAAGTATCTATTTTTTATACTAAAACTCATGAACACTGGAATCCAGCAGACTTGGCTGATGAGCTCGGATGATCTTAACCTTTCTCAGGAGGCTCTATAAACATTTTGAACTTCTTTATTCCCAGGTGTATAATGAGGGGCATTACGGGTTATTACGTGGATTATATGAAGTTCTAACTCAGTGAGTACACAGTATATAGTAAACAGCTGTTAGCGTTATTATCTCATGGTAAATGGATCCATTTTAAATGTCAGTATTCTAAATTCATCTCTTCTAGTTTGAAATGTCAGTGTCATTCAATTGCTTCCAAAGAAAGTAAGAAGTGGAAGAAGTCCATGGGCTTCCAAGAGTAATTCCTCCTAAGAACAGCTGTTTCCAAATTTGCGAAAGTGGAAATATTGGTAGAGGTTCCCAGCTTTTTCAGCCCCTTTGTTGAGAGTCATGAGTTTTCTGTTCATTTTCTCCTATAACAATTTAATTAATTTTTCTTTATTATTTTTTTTTTTCAACTGACACTTGCATTTCTCCATGAACACTTTTCTTAAAGGACAAAATATCTTTCACTTTGCTGGTGGCTCAGATGATAAAGAATCTGCTTGCAATGTAAGAGACCCCGGTTCAATCCATGGATTGGGAAGATTCCCTGGAGAAGGAAATGTCAACCCACTCTAGTATTCTTACCTGGAGAATCTGAGTAAATGAGTGCTGTTGTCAGAGGATGAGGAGAAAAACCACAAAGTTTCATAGAGATGAAGATACTAGGGACTAATTTCCTGACTTACATTTGGCTCTAGCAAAACTAATAGTTACAGCATGACACTGATTTTTCAGATTCATGGGGAAAAGTAGAAATTAAGAGTTTTAAATTTTCAAATGTCACAAGCCAGGAGCATTCACTATAAATTTAGAGCTATAAGAATCCTAGGTAACCCTAGTATACGACCGTAGTTTTAACACACAACAATTACTCAAGGTGAATTGCATATTTTTTTCAAGTAGAGTTGACACATGTATTCTATTTCAAAAAATTTTTTTCAGTGTTATGTGTAGCAAACTTGAAAGGCATTTTGCCAAGATTTTTTCTTATTGAGAAAATCAGAAACAATTTGTCTTTTTAGAGGAAATAAAATCCACATATTTATAGTTAATTCATGCACAGCTCCTGAGAAAGTTATTTATAACACTAACTACCTGATCTCCAAGAAACCTTTTGAATTTTTATTTAGATGCATTCTTCTTAAACAGGAAGTCATATTTTTCTACGGATAAACACATGTAATTCCCCGAAGATTTAAAGCCAGTTCAAAAAGTTCAGATGGGTTCTAATCTTGGTAAAATCACATTTTCCAGATGCAGTTTAATAAATTTAAGGATTGCTCTTTTTTTCTGTAAATACAAATCCCTTATCCCAATAACATCCAGAATAAGTCATATTTTAGTAAATAATTTAAATACCTGGTTTTAACTGTATAACATTAACCCCTCTATAAAAATCCTAAGCATGGAGCAACCTCAGTAATCAGCTTGGATCTGCTTGGAAAGCTTAAATTAAAAAAAAAATAGGAAAAGTCCAGGTTTATCTTGGAATTCTCAAAATTACTTGTTTGAACTTTTCCTAAATTCTCTGGCTATAAGTTATAACTTTGTTTCTACCTTGCCTTAATAGTAATGATGATTGGTTTTTAATGCATTTACTCTGTCATGAAATGCACTAGAAATAATATACTATGTGAGAACTCTAGACTATGAGGTACAGTTTTATATTATTCCTCAAACTAACATTTAAATTTATATCAAGATTTTTGTTTTTGATTGCCTATATCTTTGTTTTTTCTTTTTGATTTTTTATTTTAAAGATCGCAATTTAAAATGCTTCTAAATGTAATTAGAATTTATTTGATTTGAAAATACTCAGTTATTTATTGGAAATGAGCACTGTAGTAGAGGAAGTAGGAAGCATGATCATTATTCTTAAGCTCGTATTCTAACGAAGAAAACAGGATGGATCTTCATATTTATATTATAGAGTCATTAAAATTTACTTTAATCACTCTTGAGGAGTGTCTCCTATATGTCAAACACTGTGCTAGAAGCTACAAATTTTTAAAGAGTATGATAGAGTTCCTGACCACATCTGTAAAATGGGGATGCATGCATGCTAAGTCACTTTGGTCGTGTCTGACTCTTTGCAACCCTATGGACTGTAGTCCACCAGTCTCCTCTGTCCATGGGATTCTCCAGGCAAGAATATTGGCAGGGATGCCATGCCCTCCTCCAGGGGATCTTCCTGACCCAGGGATAAAACTTGCGCCTCTTATGTCTCCTGCATTGGCAAGTGGGTTCTTCATCACTAGCACCACCTGAGAAGCCCCCCCCCCAAAAAAAAGATAGAGTTCCTGACCTTAAGAACTCTATTTTACAAATAAGAACTAATGCTATTGTGTCAACAACAAAGTAAAAACCAATAAACAGATTCATTAATTGTGCTTTGTGAACACTTCTATTGTAATACATTTATTTTAATTAAGGCCTTCTACCTAGATCAAAGGTATTAACATGGATTATTGGTGTGAAATGTAAGACTTGTGAAATACTAACTACTTTCCCTTACCTGAGTCTTTTAATTAGAAGAGGTCTTCTTACTTAAACAAATAATTAACTTTGATAATGGACATCTAAAAACAAATGCTCTGGACACTACTACTGATGTGATCTTTAGTTATATGCATAGTCACAAGTAAAAGTTAAATCATTAGCTATAATTATAGAAGGATATTCATACATATTTATATATATATAAATTTATTTTAATTAAGTATATATTATATCTATATACACACTAAGTAAAATGGCAGACTAATGGCTGAGTACACAGGATAAGTAGAATAATTAGTAACTAAAGTCAAAGAATTCTAGATTGATATGACTAACTGATGGAATGATCAGAAGACATTAAGAAAAGAGAGAGACACACATACACACACATACGTATACTTAGAGCTATGAAAGCATAGCAAGTACAACTTTGATTGGAGAAATAAATTGCATTGACATATATATTTGAGTCTTGCTATTATATAAAATACACAGCTATGAATGAAGCATTTCTATTAAATATGTTGGTGTTCATTTGCTTTTAGGTTGGAAAACAAAGCAAAAGCCTTAGTTTAAGAGAAAATTGATAATATAACATGTTTAGCTCTCAAACCTGTTGAAATTTTGTGCCAAAATTGTTTTTGTTTATAATTGTAGATATATTAGGGGAAAATGCAAGGTGTGTCTTACAAACTTTATTATCATTGCAAAAATATGTGTGTGTCTCTGTGTGTGTGTGACAAATGAAATGTGGACGCTAAGAAAAGTAAAATGCTAGTATTTAAAGCAACATGGTGTAATGTTCATGTAAGTTTGATAATCCTTGAAGAGCCATTTTTTGGAAGTTGAGATTTTGTTTAAATGAAAATTCCTTTTACAAATGAACTTATGAGGAAACTCATCTTATGTGGAAATATTACAAAAGCCAAATCCTACAATTTTTATTTCTAGTTGTAAAGACAATAAGAAGTATGACAGTGATTATTCCTATTTTTGCTGTTGTAAATCCAGTATAATTTAGAGCACCGCTAGCTAATGATGAAGTTAAAGTCACATTCAATATGTCCTGTGGATTCATGTTAATTTGTAGTTTTAATCTGTTGCCATTCACAGCAGAACAATTTCCTCACCGGGTTTCCTCACTGAAAACAATCCCAAATTTGTCAGGGCTCCTACCACATGATCTTTGGAAGTAGAGAGACTGGATTGATTTTCAATAAAACAGGCAGATTGCATCCTTACACAATGCCCATTATCTCTGAAAAATCTTTAGTTTATGATAATATGGCTTCTAATTACCTCATTACTTTTAGTTGCAATTATTTACCATGAAATACTTAGATGTTTTTGTTCTTTTCCAAGAGAAGAGAAAGCTCATCTGTGGTTTCCTGAGCACAGTTTAGTTCTTAGAAACTGACTGCATTAGAGAACCAAAACATTGAACAGAACAGATATGAAAAACAAAATTAAACCTTCGAAAAGATGGAGCCGAACATAATTGCATTAAAATTCCCTTTCCTCACTCCTAGAGTCTGTCCAAATGATAAAAGGAAACTTGGGGAAATAAAATGTCATCAGCAATGAAATAGGGAATATTGGCAACTTTATCCTATTCAACTTTAAAATATTTTTTCTAGATTTTCATAACAAATTCTAACATGATTTTGGGAACTGATACTTAACTTCTTTTCTCACGATATTAATACATTGTTGTGAGAAACAGTTGGAGAAAATTCTGTCAAATCCAACAAATATCTTGATCAGGGGATCTCATAGGAACGATGGAAGCTCTTTCTCCACTCCAGATCACTAGTATTCCACAGCTGGATAAAACTGGAAGCGAGAGGATCTGACCATATCTCATTGTTTCTTGGAAGTTATTATTTTTTTTACACACCTCCCCTGGGAAAGGCAAACAGACAACTAAATAATACTTTTTTTTTTTTTGCCAGTCACTGTCTTTGTGGATATACTGCTATATGTCAAGTTCTGTGGGTCTTGAACACAGAGACAAAAATAAAACAGGCAAACTCAAGTCAAATGTGTATCTGTATGGTCCACACTATCTCCAGAGCCCTCAAAGTTAACTACCTTTGTATGAGATGATGCACACCAATCCTTGACCATTTGGGCCACTGTCCTTCCTTCAGAACTGCTACTGGAGTGGGTGAGCCACTTCAGAAGAGTGCAAAGAGAGACCAGGATTCAGACCATCCTACCACCTGTTACGGGCTTCCCAGGTGGTGTCTCCTTCCCATTGCAGGAGACAAGAGATGCAGGTTCCGTCTCTGGGTCTGGAAGATCCTCCGGAGAAGAGCATGGCAATCCATTCCAGTATTCTCGTCTGGAGAATCTCATGGAATGAGGGACCTGGCAGGCTACAGTCCATAGAGTCACAAAGAGTTGGACACTTTGCAAAGGGACCAAAGAAGGGACTTAGCACACACCACCTGTTAGGCTTCTAGCTATAATCCCCCCTTTACAAGTCTTTTGTTCTTGTAGTCTGTTATATTTTATACAGCAGAAAAAAGAAAAGATTGATTTTGGGTAATTTTTCATAGAAGGGTTAAGTATCTAAACAAATTTTACTTATTAGAGGGAATATCTGTGCCCACTTTTTATATACACACATGTGCACACACACACTGCATGTATGTTTATATACAGATATATGTGTGTGTTTGTGTGTGTGTGTATTTTTCTATAAACCATATACCTCCTTCTACCCCCAAAAGTGAGGAGCAAACTAAATCTCTTTTGGATGATCTTCTAGCAATCTACATATCTCAGTGAATAGTTTGAGGACGTAATTTCTATATGTACATTGTAAAATACATCTTCAGTAAGATATTCTTTGAAAATCAGTAGTTATTAGTCTTACTGTAGCCCCTTTGTTGAAATTGTTTGCACTCTGACTCTGTTTTTCAAGACAAGATTTGGATAAAAATTTTGTATTTTGTCTGTCTCATGAAAACCTTGTGAAAGAGAATAGTCATTTGCTACATGTAATATGTGCAAGTTGGATGTAGTTTTTCAGAAAGGAGATTTTCCAAGATCCTGCCAAATTTGCTTTGACTGTACAGGAGATGAAAGAAAAAATGTAGAAGAGATGAAAACATTCAGTTTGAAGCCACTTTTTACAACAGTGAACCAATAACATAAGAGTAGGGGATCACCAACAAAAAGCCTTAGACTACAAATCTTGTATTTTATCAGAAGTACTGTCAAAATGGTAGTGCAGGAGAGCAAAATAAAATTGGATTGTACTTTCCAATGGTCATGAAATCCTTTCTGAGTATTTAGTCTGAGTAGGTTATATACAGAGAAAAGGCAAATGCAGACAAAAATTCCTCAACTCCCTTATCCACAAATGACCTCCTACAAGTGCCTAATTAATGTTATTAATAATATGAATCTACATCATGGTCAAAATTAGTCTCTTCCCTTCCCCCAAAAGCATCTAATTTAATGATAAACAAGCAAACAAAAAATCTGAAACATGATATATTAAGTTAGGTATGAGATATTATTTTTATCACTACTTTAATTTTTACATTATGAAGAGCTATCCTGTCATGCAAAGAAACAGATATGAATTGAAAGGATATTAAATTATTATTTGCATATGATATAATTATATGGCTAGGAAACCTAACTGCTAGAATTCAAATGTGAGTTCACTAAATAAACTCATACAAAGTAAATATACTAAATACTTCTAATAATTCCCTTGAAAGCTAACAATAATCAGTTTTACAATTAAATAGAAATATAATTCAAAACACATATACTTAACATAAGTAATGTTTAGAACATACATGAAAAGAAAATTCTACTGAGGAATATAAAATAAAACAAGTAAATATACAAGTATTATTTGGTCTTAGAATATCTGTGAAGTTTCTTCAAATTAATCTGTTTATTTTATGCAATAACAAAGTTACAAATTTGCAAACTAAATCTAGAAAAATAAGTGGATAAAAAATACAGTAAAATTGTGGAAAAAACAAATAATGAAGGCACTAACATTATCAGTATAAAAGAATAATTTAAGCTACATTGAATGTGTAGTGAGATTCCAAGAAATGACTAATCAATGAAATAAAACAATCTCCGTAAGTCAACAACAGAATTAATATTTGATAAAAAGTAGTTTTTTAAATCAATGAACAAAGTTTTGATCATTAAAGAAAAAGGAGAGGCAATTAGTTATTTGAGAACCAAAATAATACAAATAAAATTCATACCTCATATCAACGTAAATGCCAACCTTATTAAAGATGTAATACTAGTACTAGAATAGATGTTAGATCAATATTTTAATAACTGTGCTACTACAAAGCCCTATAACAACACATCAGTAGTAGTCTTCATAGAGTAGATACAAATTTAGTAAAAAATTTCAAATATAGTATATGAGAAATATGAAAAGTTACAAAAATTTCACTAGAAATATATATTTATAAAAATATCTCTATTAGTAATGTTCTTAGTTACAAACAACAACAAAAAAGACCAGTTAACCTAAGCAGAAAAGTAGTTTTGGGAGTTGCTTATCAAACCAACAGGAGGGCTTGAGAAGCAGGTTTGAATCAGAAGCAAGGAAAGACAGGTGCAATCAAAATTCTGTACAGGAATAGCATCTTCTCACTAGGTGGTCACTGTGAAGCTTCTAGGCCCTTTACTCTTGCAGCTCCCTTGAATTCTCTCTTACTGACTCTCAGTCATGGCATCACAACCTCTAGATTCAGAATCCCCAGCAAAACATCTAATTAGCCATACTTAGATCATGTGACTCTGATCTGCTTGCAAGAGGATGGAGAGAGAAAATACTATATCTCACTTGGCCTCCAGAGTGGGAAGAAAGGTGGAATCCTCCCAAATTAAAAATAGAATTTGTTTGCTGGGCAACCCAATTATTTTAAATTAAGTGTAAAACATTAAATCTCTTACATTTAACAACCTTTAAAAATCAGATAAGGAAATGACAAATGCCTCAACAGAAAAAAAAGAGAACAAATGATGTGGAAAATGCAGTGTTGAAGTAGAAACAAAATGCCCAACGTCTGCTTCTCAGTAATCAGAAACTGAGAATTACTGAAACAATTCAACTATTCATAAATAAAACTGATCAGCCAAAATTATAAAAGTTTACAAATGTCTAGTCTTGGTGAGGATGTGAGGTAATGGACACTTTGATACAGTGTTAGTGGGAAAATAAGTTTATGTAACTTTCTTTTTTAACTTGACTGCAGTTGATATAGAGTATTACATTAGTTTCAAGTCTACATAGTAATGTAGTCTTTTTATAGAACATACTCCATACTGTTACCCTAAACTACTGACTATGTTCTCTGTGTTATGCTGCACATCAGAACTTTATACTTCTTTATTTTATACCTAACAGTGCATATTTCTTAATCCTTTTCACCTGTCTTGTTTCTGTTTTGTTATAGTCAGTCCATTTGTTTTGTTTTCTAGATTCCGCATGTAAGTGGGGAACACAGAGTATTTGTTTTTGTCTGATTTATTTCACTAAACGTAATACATTTGAGTTCCATCCATGTTGTCATAAATGGCACAATTTCATTCTTTTTTTATGGCTGAGTAACATACAGCTGTTGATGGATGATTAGGTTGTTTCCATATTTTTGCTATAAATAATACAGCTTTGAACATTGGGCTGCATGTATCTTTTGGTATTCATGTTTCATTTTCATTGGATAAATAACCAACGGAGTAGAGTTGCTGGATTATATGGTGGCTCTAAACTTTTAACTTTTTGAGAAACCTCCGTGCTGTTTTCCATAGTGGCTACACCAATTCACATTTCTATTAGCAGTGCATGAGGGTTTCTTTTTCTCCATATCCTTGCCAACATTTTTGCTTTCCTATCTTTTTGATGATAGCCATTCTGACAGATATGAGGTGATATCTAATTGTGGTTTCAATTTGCAGTTTCTAACAATTATTGATGTTGAGCATCTTTTCAAGTGCCAGTCAGCTATATCTTTGGAAAAATGCCTATTTAGGTCCCCTGTTCAGGTTTTAAATTGGGTTGTTTGTTTTTTTGATATTGAGTTGTATGAGATTTTGTATACTTAAGCGTCAACCCCTTCTTGAAAACATAATTTACAAATATGCTCTTCCATGTAGTAGATGGTTGTTTTGTTTTACTGGTGGTTCTGTACACTGTGCAAAAGATATTTTAGTGATGAGGTCTCATTTGTTTATTTTTGCCTTGACTGAGGAGAGAGAACCTTATACCTGCTCCACAAATATTGCTAAGACTAATGTTAAAGAGTAAACTGCGTGTTTTCTTCTAGGAGTTTTATGGTTTCAAGTCTTACATTTCAGTTCAGTTCAGTTCAGTCGCTCAGTCATGTCCAACTCTTTGCGACCCCACGAACCGCAGCATGCCAGGCCTCCCTGTCCATCACCAACTCCAGGAGTCTACCGAAACTCATGTCCATCGAGTCGGTGATGCCATCTAACCATCTCATCCTCTGTCATCCCCATCTCCTCCTGCCTTCAATCTTCCCCATCAGGGTCTTTCGAATGAGTCAGCTCTTTGCATCAGGTGGCCAAAATATTGGAGTTTCAGCTTCAACATCAGTCCTTCCAATGAACACCCAGGACTGATCTCCTTTAGAATGGACTGGTTGGCTCTCCTTGCAGTCCAAGGGACTCTCAAGAGTCTTCTCCAACACCAGTGTTCAAAAGTATCAATTCTTTTGCACTCAGCTTTTATAGTCCAACTCTCACATCCATACATGACCACTGGAAAAACCATAGCTTTGACTAGACAGACCTTTGTTGACAAAGTAATGTCTCTGCTTTTTAATATGCTATCTAGGTTGGTCATAGCTTTCCTTCCAAGGAGTAAGTGATTTTGGAGCCCCAAAAAATAAAGTCAGCCACTGTTTCCACTGTTTCCCCATCTATTTGCCATGAAGTGATGGGGCTGGAAGTGCTGGGATCTTAGTTTTCTGAATGTTGAGTTTTAAGCCAACTTTTTCACTCTCCTCTTTCATTTTCATCAAAAGGCTCTTTAGTTCTTCACTTTCTGCCCTAAGGGTGGTGTCATCTGCATATCTGAGGTTATTGATATTTCTCCCTGCAATCTTGATTCCAGCTGTTGCTTCTTCCAGCCCAGCGTTTCTCATGATGTAATCTGCATATAAGTTAAATAAGCAGGGTGACAATATACAGCCTTGATGTACTCCTTTTCCTATTTGGAACCAGTCTGTTGTTCCATGTCCAGTTCTAACTGTTGCTTCCTGACCTGCATACAGGTTTCTCAAGAGGTAGATAAGATGTCTGATATTCCCATCTCTTTCAGAATTTTCCAGCTTATTATGATCCACACAGTCAAAGGCTTCGGCATTGTCAATAAAGCAGAAATAAATGTTTTTCTGGAACCCTCTTGCTTTTTTGATGATCCATCAGATGTTGGCAATTTGACCTCTGGTTCCTCTGCCTTTTCTAAAACCAGCTTGAACATCTGGAAGTTCATGGTTCATATATTGCTGAAGCCTGGCTTGGAGAATTTTGAGCATTACTTTACTAGCATGTGAGATGAGTGCAATTGTGCTGTAGTTTGAGCATTCTTTGGCATTGCCTTTCTTTGGGATTGGAATGAAAACTGATGTTTTTCCAGTCCTGTGGCCACTGCTGAGTTTTCCAAATTTGCTGACCTATTGAGTGCAGCACTTTCACAGCATCATCTTTGAGGATTTGAAATAGCTGAACTGGAATTCCATCACCTCCACTAGCTCTGTTCGGTCTTTATATATCTTAAGCTCATTTTTGTATGGAGTATGAGAAAATGTACTAGTTTCATTGCTTTACATGTAACAGTTCAGTTTTCCCAGCCTCAGTTATTGAAGAGGCTGTCTTTTTCTCATTGTATATTCTTGCTTCATTTGTCATGGATTAATTGACCATATGTGTGTGTTTATTTTTGGGCACTCTATTCTATTCCAGGAACCCATGTGTCTGTTTTTGTGCCAGTACCATGCTGTTTTACTTACTGCATCTTTGCAATATAGTCCGAAGTCAGGGCTCAGACACGTACTTTTGAATTTTTTTTTTTTAGACTGGTTTGGATATTTGGAGTCTTTTGTGGTTTATTGGATTATTTGATATTCTGTGAAAAATGTCATTGTATTTTCATAGGGATTGCATTATGTCTGTAGATTTCAAAGGTAGCATAAACAGTTTAACCATGTTGATTCTGATAGCTTATGGTGAATGATGTTGGATTTGTGATCTTCAAAGAAGATTTAGCTTCAGGACCAGGGACCAAGCTTGATCACTCAAGAGCTTTTTGGTAGCAGAGTTTTATTAATGTCAAAAATGGACAGAGAAAACTTCTGACATAGACATCAAAAGGGCAATGGAGAGTGCCCTCCCTCAGTCTTATCAAGGCCTTATTTACTTTTATCAGACCCATTCCCACAACATGAATCTTAAATTAACAAGATTAACAAGATTAGAATTAACAATCTTACCAGAACCACTCCTACAACATACACTTCAAGATGACATAATTATTATTATTATTATTATTATTATTACTCACAAGGTTCTTAAGAAGGTGAACTAGGTCCTCAAGCAGGATACAGGTTATATAATCATTGGTACAGAGTTTAAGGAAAAGCATATCCTTGAGCAAGATGAATTGTTTTGTTGTATAATAATTAGCTCTGGGCTTAGAGGGAAAAAAAAAGTTTGTCCTTTTCTCCTCCTTGAGAACCCCAGACCCGTTTCTCCTCCTCAGGGACCCTGGACTTCTTATCAACCTACCTAAGAATCGATGCTCTCAAATCGTTCAATTCATAAATATAGGATATCCTTCCGTTTATTTATAGTCTTCAATTTCTCTCACAGTGTCTTTCAGAGTATAGCTCTTTTAACACCTTTGTTAAATTTACTTCTAGATATTTTATTCTTTTTTATTTGATTATAAATGGGATTGTTATCTTGCTATCTCTTTATCAGTGTATTGATATCTCTTTATCAGTTCATTATCAGTGTATAGAAATGCAGCATTTCTATTTATTAATCTTGTATCATACAACTTTACTGAATGCATTTATTCTAACAGTTTTGGTGGAGGCTTTGATTTCTATATATGGTATCATGTTATCTGCAGCGACAGTTTTGCTTCTTCCCTTCCCATTTGGATGCCTTTTATTTCTTTTTTTAAAACCTACCACACGCCAGACTATATCTTGATAAAGTTCCTGTTTTGTGAGCCTGAAACCTCTGGAGTTCTCAGTGATGGGATCTTAAAAAAATAACTCCACTTCACTGTACATAGTTCTTATTGGTAAAATAAAGGACTTATATTTTAAATTGTTATATATTAATATCATAATTTTACAGCTATGAAATGCCAATATAAGACACTTGGAGTAAAGCAGAAAAATGTATTCTATTAGTGGGTTTGACATTCTATTAGTGTGTCTGACACAAAATTTATAAAAAGTTTAGCTCATCTAAATAGTGGGAGGGAGCTTTCCTGGTGGCTCAGTGGTAAATAATCTGCCTGCCAAAAAAAGGAGATGTGGGCTCAATCACAGGATTGGGAAGATCCTCTGGTGAAGGGAAAGGCAACCCACTCTAGTATGCTTGCCTGGGAAATCCAGTGGCAAGAGGAGACTGGCAGGCTACAGTCCCTGGGGTCACAAAAGAGTCAGACACAACTGAGTGACCAAACAACAACTACTACAAATAGTGGAGGGCACGTGCTGTGTTAAAAACCTTATAGTTCATTATGACTCAGGGATCTTGGAAGGAATGGATGATGTCCTTTGGCCCACACAGCATATATATGGCAGGAAGCCCTCTACATAGTGAGGAATGCAGAAAGAGAAGCACAGAATAAAGATTGATAGAAAATAAAAGGAGATATTTTATTTCCTCCTTTTGGTGAGAATTCTAGAGATTATCCCAATTTAGGCTGTTGGAGGTAAAGGGAAAGCAAGCGTTGGGATGATTCTGGAGTAGCTGCAGAACTCCACGTCTTTAGTATAAAACTCTGTCAGGAACAGCAAATACTGGCTTTCTATCATAAAGACCCTTCTAGGCTAGCATTTTTCACACAGTTTTATTGAATCAGGATTTAGGGACATGACTTGGACCTTCATACCAAAATTGCATAATCATATCAGTCTTATTTAAGTATTAGTAACTTATCTAATTTGACACTGAATAACATCTTTCTAGTTCCTAAAATCCTGTACACTTGCAATGCAGGAGACCCCGTTTGGATTCCTGGATCAGGAAGATCCTCTGGAGAAGGGATAGGCTACCCACTCCAATATTCTTGGGCTTCCCTTGTGGCTCAGCTGGTAAAGAAGCCACCTGCAATGTGGGAGACCTGGGTTCAATCCCTGGGTTGGGAAGTTCCCCTGGAGAAGGGAAAGGCTACCCACTCCAGTATTCTGCCCTGGAGAATTCCATGGTCGCAAAAAGTCAGACACGACTGAGAAACTTTCACTTTCACTTCACTACTTGATATTTATTTATTTTACCTTTTTACTTACTGATTGATTTTTAAGTCTTCATGGATATTAGTGCTATATGTTCCATTATGTAAATAGCATAACAAAGGCAGCTGAATTTTCCCAAACCCCATCAGCTACTATCTTTATTGTGGTTGTATATGGTGGGTGGGGTGTTGCTTGAAAATTTGTTCACTACAAATTTCTGTTCAGAAAATGAAACCTGAAGGAAAAGGAACATTTTTATACTGAAACCCAGATAAATGACCATTTTGTGTTTTAAGCTCATGGATTTCCTCTCTAATTCTTACCCAACACATCCAGATTATGGCTTCCGGTGGAGCTGCTTGATCACACAGTGGGAAAGATACCTTAATGGATGTCGGAAGTAGGTTATTGAAAAGACTAATGGAAGTGTTTTAAGAATTCCAAGTACTCTTCATATTAGAACCTTTGTCTTAAAGGTGACAATATTAACAATAACAATCCTCTCTAACAAAACACTAATATCAGGTCTGACTCAGTAAAAGCCACTGGTTCCACTCTGCTCTGTCCATGGATGCCCTGATTTCCATTTCTAGTCCTGAGTACATATTGTTCAATTCAATAGGCTAAATTTTTACTAGTAAAACAGAAAGTCAAAATGAATTCAGTAATTAGCTTTCCCATTAGGGGTCTCATTTAATTTCAAAGCTAATGCTATCCACATTTCCATTTCCAATTAATCCAAATATAGAAATGCTATAGTAACCAGACAGTATGTTCTTTGAAGCTCCGATCTTATGACATTGTCATGGCATCAGCAAACTTTCATCAGAGATGTTATTATAGAACACAATTCTGAACTAATAAAACTTTTTCTCATTTTTTTTTTCCTTGAGTGTACTTATTTTGCAATTTTAAAATGTTTGAGAAGTAGGCAACTTCTCCTGGTCTGATTTTCTGAGAAAATTTTTAAGCATTTGTAAACAGGATGAATCTTTTTGTAAGATTCAGAATGGAATAATATGGATTGAGAATATTTTGAGATCATATCCCCAAAACATAAAGCAGTTATGAAAAATTTCCTTCAGAACTAGTGAAAATAAACATAGGCCTAATTGGTGGGATAGAGTTGCAGGTTCCATTTCAGTAGCAGGTTTGGCATATGTGAAATTATGTAATGTTGTAATCATTCTTTTAGCTCTTTGTGGGGCTATAGATCTATATTCTAAACTTATCTAATAAAACACTGATTTTGAAGCTATATCTAATTGTTCTCCAGTAGAAAAAACTTGTTAAATGGATTATGGCATTTGCCTGCTCCCTGTCCAGCAACAAGGAGGCTTATTTTTGAATGTGGTTAATTCTACATAAGTCACATTTTCAACTTATGCTGTCAGGGTTTCCCTAGAGAAAGATAGAGGTAGAGATTTGTCATTGGGTAAATATTTAAATATATAATTATATGGCTCTTACCTATGTTCATACTTATGTAAGAAGCAGAATGAAATGTCATTCTTACCATTCAGAGGCCAAACTGGAAGACTATATCCAGGAAAATGTCTGATCAATTCATGGAAACAATAGGCTTGAGACAACCCAAAAAGAAATACAGGAGCTATCTGATCAAAAATAATCACAAACAGAGAAAATGAGAAGAAGCATTCAGAGAGATCCAATGCCTACTGTCATCAAAATGAGTACTATGGAGTACAATGAGATAAATTGGATCCTCTCAAGTGGTTGGAATTATGATGATTAGGATAGCTTTATAGTAATAATTTTTAGATGGCTGCAATGTGGTTTTCAAGTAAGGATTATACAATAGCAGTTTTTAAAATCTTCTTAAAAACTGGTCAGGCAATAGGGTTGTGTGACCTCTGCTTCCTAGAACCAAATCAAAGGCAGGCTGTTTCATAAGAACAGAGCACCACCTTGTGTTGGTAAGTTATTACACCTCCCTGGGACACCTAAGGAGGCCCTTGCCATCAGCAGAAGAGAGCTTGTCAGTAATGCTACTGAATAAAACAGGCAAGTATAATAGCTACTCAGTCGTTTTAAACTCAGCCTTACATATTAGCAGAGTTTATATGCTAAGAGGGATAAGGAACGAAAACAATATGAAGAGATAGCTAGTTAGACAAATATTTTTTGTAACTTTTAATATAAACACTTCATCTCCAGAAAGAATTTTGTAATCTAAATTCATCACTCTGATCTCAAGTTGATTTTGCATTTAACAAATTATGCTCTTTTTTTTTAACTTGAGCCAGGTTAAATATCAACAAAGCAAGTTTGAATTGGAAATAACTTAGGAGTACATTCATTATCTCCTGAGTATTCAGTAAATAAAGTTATTTAGAAACCACGGAATGTCGACTGTCTTAAGTTGAAAATCAATTCACCTTATATGTTTCTAGTAAAACCATAAGAGTATTTATGTAGTAAGAAGTAGTCAAATAGCATTACAAACCTTCACTTTTGTAGAGTCATGGATCTAAGTGTTTTATTTTTTATATAAAATGAGAAATTTAGAGTATTGCAAATGTAGTTTTCAAATTAAACTTGCCTCATCCTCAGTATTCCTAGGGCACTGGTTTAATAAAATTAAAACAGTTTCATATTAAAGTGATTTTGGCTCATGTCTCATCTTCTGTCTTCAGTTCTTTGACACAGGACCTGGCCTCACCCTTTTTTACGTCCCTGTCTACCTAGAAGAGTACTTAAGCTATAGAATATTCTGCAGTGGTAGAAATGTTTTCTGCACTGTCCAATGTGGTAGTCACTAGGCAATTGAAATGTGGCTTGTGTGACTAAGAACTTTTAAATTGTACTTAATTTTATTTGACGTAACTTAAATTTAAATATTCATATGTGACTAGTGCCTACTGTATGGACAGGGTGGATCTACAAAAATGCCTTAACAGAAAAATCTCTGTTGAATGAATAAATGTCAAGGTATTTGAACATGATATGTTAAATGATTTCCACTTTTTTAGTGTAGGAAATAATTAAAATTGTAATCTTCACATTATATATCTTTTCTGAAGTAAAGCTTGGGAACTCAATAACTCATCCATGTGAAAATTTTTCATAATCTAAATAAGTGAGATAGTTTTGCTTGCTGCCTGTACTTCTGTTCTTCATTTTCATATGGTTTAAAAATCATTTTGTTTTCTTCAAGTGAAGTGCAAATGTTAGTCGTTCAGTTGTGTCTGACTCTTTGCAACCCCGTGGAGGCTAGGCTCCTCTGTCCATGATATTTCCCAGGCAAGAATACTGGAGTGGGTTGCCATTTGCTTCTCCAGGGGATCTTTCTGACCCAGGGATCAAACGCAGGTCTCCTGCATTGCAGGCAAATTCACTAGCCACCAGGGAAGCTGGAGGAATTCTGAAAGCAATAAATTTAATTATTTGTTTCATTAAAATAACATAGGAGAATTTTTACACAGCTATGTAAGTAGCTTTGAAATATCTATGAGTAGATTTGAAGTTTCTATGAGTAGATTTGAAATTCAGTACAATCTTGTCCAAAAGTTCAAAGTAAAGTTATAGTAGGAAGCTTTTATCTCATTAATTCTTTTTCTGTCTCCATCCTGAGCAAGTACTTAGGACCACATGGCATCCTGAAAAGTTGGAAAGTATATGGGCATATCTTAATGTTTTGCATTTAAATTCAAACTTTATTTGCCTTTGTTCAGCAAATATTTATCAAATCTGTATTATACATCATGCAATCTTCCAGGTACTAGGGCTGATATAAAAATAAACTCTATTCACATCCTTAACATTTGCAACTTTGGGACCAGTAATCAGTTACTTTTAACAGTTAAAAATATATATAGAATATTTAATTCTTCCAACAGCTCGGTGAGATGCTATTATTAACTTCATTTTATAAATGATAAAAATACATTTTAAAGATGTTAAATAACTTCTTTAAAGTATTATAATTGATAAATGGGAAAGTCAGGATTTGAAGTTGTGTCCTATTATTTGCAAGCCAGAAACTGGTCGCATCTATGCTACACTGAATGGTCTATAAATAGGAATTTTAAGCATTTCTTTCTCCAGGGGATCTTTCTGACCCAGGAATCGAACCCCAGTCACCTGCACTACAGGCAAATTCTTTACCGTCTGAGCTACCAGGGAAGCCCAAACAAAAGATTATGAGAGCCTAAAGAGCTTCATGGGAAATGTTATGAAAACTTGGATAAAGAAATCATTGAAAGTAGAGTATGTCTCATGAATTTGAGTTTATGGAGTATATTCTTCTTTGATATATAGGATTCAAGCATAATGAAACATAATGAAGTATTTTGTCTCATAATCAGATAAACAAATATTTGCCAAGCAATATCTAATTTGAGCTAGAGACAAAACAGATCCCCTGATTATATAAACTAGTATTGGATGCTGTGCAAGAAGTCCTGATCATGCCTTTTAAATTCATCCATGGACATCTCTGAAACACTATTGGAATAAAATATCCCCAAACATCATCAGACACTGTTTTGTGCTTAATCACTAAATATGAACTGGAAAACAGATTTGGATCATTCCACCAGAATAACATGGTGACTCATCTCACAACTGACTTTCCTTTAGGAAGATGGTTGTTTTTAGATTTTATTTTACTTGAAACATAATCTCTATCTTTTAGAAACCAGAAAATTTGACATTTAAAAATTTATTTTTTCTCTTTGTTTAGTGTTTTTCTAAATGTGTAAACAGACAGCATTAAAAAAATTTTTATTATTTTGTATTGGAGCATAGTTAACAATATTGTGTTAATTTCACGTATACAGCAAAGTGATTCAGTTTTACATATACATGTATCTATTCTTTTTCAAACGCTTTTCCTATTTAAGTTATTACAGAATGTTGAGCAGAATTCACTGTGCTATGCAGTAGGTCCTTGTTGGTTATATGCTTTAAATATAGCAGTGTATACTTGTCAATCCCAAATTCCCAATCTATCCCTCTCCTCTACTTCCTCCCGATAACCAAAAGTTTTTTTCTCTAAGTCTGTGAGTCTGTTTCTGTTTTTTAATGTTAATTTGTATTTTTATTTTTAGATTCTGCACATAAGTGATATCATATGATGTTTGTCTTTGTCTGACTTCCTTCAGTTACTATGATAATCTCTAGGTCCATCCATGTTGCTACAAATGTTGATATTTCATTCGTCCAAATGGCTAAGAAGTGTTCCATTGTATATATGTACCATGTTTTCTTTACCCATTCCTCTGTTAATGGACATTTAGGTTGTTTCCATGTCTTGACTATTATAAACACTGCTGCAATGAAGATTGGCGTGCATGTATACTTTCAAACCATGTATTTTTCCTGATATACGCCCAGAAGTGGGATTGTTGGATCATATGATAGCTCTATTTTTAGTTCCTTAAGGAACTTTCATATTGTCCTCCATAGTGGCTGTATCAATTTACATTCCCAACAATAGTGTAGGAGGGTTCCTTTCTCTCCACACTCTCTTCAGCATTCATTGTTTGATTTTTTTTGATGGTGGCTGTTCTGATTGGTGAGAGGTGATACCTCATTGTAGTTTTGATTAGCATCCTCTAATAATTAACAATGTTGAACATCTTTTCATGTGCCTCTTGACAATTAAATAGACAGCTCTAATATCTAGTTTTTGAGTTTTAATTGAAGAGGCAATGACCACCCTTTGTAGAAAAACCGTATTATTTTCAAGCAACTGTGTTCTGTACATGTGTGTTTAAATGTGAAAATCTAATATTGGATTAGTATAGTTTCATGTCAAAATAACCAATGTTTATTAAGTTAATGTTTACTGAACCTATCAGTTAACATTTATCACCACACATAGTTAGCATTTTTTTCTTGAACTCCACGTGCAAGAGAAATTTTAAGATCTACTCTCTAATCAATTTTCAGATATCCAATACAGCATCATTGACTCTAGTCACCATACAGTACATGACATCCCCAGGATTTATTTATCTTATAACTGGAAGTTTGTACCTTTTAATCACCTTCAGTCATTTTGCTCACTTCCCAAGCCCTCACCCTGGCAACTGCCAGTCTGTTCTCTTTAACTACGAGTACAGTATTTTTTTTTAAAGTCTGGTAAAATATTCTATTTCATTTATTTTATTTTTTGTATTTCCTAGTGTTTTGTTACAGCTGGATTTCATGCCTAGCCAGTTTAGCTTATGATGAAGCAGTTTTGTACTCCACCACCAAAAACATTAATTACTTCTTTAGTTTCTTTCTTTTTTCTTTACTTACAGACGTCTATGAGATTAACCAATTTACACGTCTTTGCTTCTTGAGCGCTTAGAATGTATCCAGAACTGCATCAGGGAATACAAAAGGGGTGAGGGAATACAAAAGTTATGTCCTCACAGAACTTACAAGTTGCTTGGGTGCCAGAATTAACAAATAGCATCAGTATTATTAGAAAAACAATAAAATAACATTAGGTCAATAAAACAAAAGGAATGGAAAAAAAAAAAGATTCATGTGAACTCAGTATTCTTTTCATAACAGCCCTGGGAGGTAGGAATTATTTCACTCCGTTTTATAGATAAGAAAGCGAATATCAAAGAAGCTAACTAGCTTTTGAGAATTTGACTACATGGGTTATGTTCTTTCTGCTGTGTCACAGTGTTAGGGAAAGCCAGAGGTAGTACTCAAACTGAGTTTCCAAAAATGTCTTTGGTTGAAATAAACAGAGGACAAAGGTCAGCAACAGAGCCCAAGGTGGCAATGAATATGGCAGAGGGAGAGGCTTGCCTGATGAGCCAGAGCTATGTGTTGGCTATTAAGACTTTGGACCAGAGACAGAAGGTCTTGGAAGCCATGCACACTAAGGAGCTGATTCTTTTTGTGAGAGATTTCAGAGCAGGGCAATTATATATTTAAAGGACATTCCCAGGAAGATTTCTTTATAGGTAAAGATGGATGAGAGTGGGGAAAAAATAGTTGGCAATCAGAGGGTCATTTGTCTGGAAGAATTGTAGAGAAAATACTGCACTGCATACAAAGATTAAGAAACCTCTTTTTATTCTTCTAAACTCTGAGCTTCTATAATGAGGGGTGTATTTATCATTTGTATTTATGTATCCACCATTTTCTTCTTAGCCAATGCAATGTAGCTTCCATAACCACCTTTTTCAATTATGTTGCTCAACAAAAGAATAATTTGCAACAGATCACTTATTTATCTTAGATCTCCACCAGAATATAAGTGCCAGAAATATAAGAAAGAAAAAGTATCTTACTCATCTCAATATCCTTAGAACTTTTAATATATCCTGGTACATAGAAAATGCTGTAGAAATGTGCTTTTAAATTTTACATGATCGGCTTTTGCTTAAATCATTATGTTTATCTTTCAGGCTTAGTGTGGGAACTTATTTACATGGCAAGATTGGAAATAGATATTATGCAATGCTTAGCAAAGGTGCTCACGGGAGAATCACATACTGGAATGTAACTAAGTTTAAAATGATGGTGGCTTAATTCTAATTACTTAGAAGCTGATTAGTTTGAGAATTGTCCACAGACCCCCTGCTTCTCTTCCTTGTAACTGCTGCCAACTTTTGGCTGGTTTTGTGCTCATTAGCATATCCTCTAGAGCTTGGGCAAGGCATGGGTATGACCTTTTGAGTCTGTCCATTTGGCTGCTTATTAACAGTTTTGGGGAGGATTTCATGAGATATGGATTGGAACTATTGACAAAGATGAATATTTTATATTATTACACATAGGTTTTATTTATTCATGTTATTATTCATTCTTTCTGCATGACCTATATGAAAGGTAAATGTGTAATGTGAGTATGATATATATAATGTTCTCTATGAACATGAACATTTGCTGACATTCCATACATATGAATTATAATGGGAATAGATTTTCAAATCCAAAGGTTAAATTCAACACAGTTGTCATGCCAAAATAATTCAGTGTGATAGTATCTTGTATGTCTCTTAAAGTTCAAGGAGTTGGATGACTTATGTAACTTCATACAAAAATTTTTTTTAATATATCTTTTAAGAAGAGCCACATGTCATATTTTAATGACTTAGTTTGACCACAAACTCATATAGAGGTAATGAATATACCAAGTTCTGTGATGGATGGCAAAATAATGTAGAAAGACATGAATAAACAACATACAAAATAAACTGTAATTATAAAGTCAAATTAAAGATAAAGTGGAGATATCAGGAAAGAAATTTAATTATATAGATAATTTTCTACAGGACTCATGGGACTTATGATTTACCAATAGTTGCATTTTCTAAAGAGGTGCAGTAAAAATGCCCAACTGTGAAGACTTATTCAATTGTTTGATGAAATATGTTCCTCTTATGATACAAACTAGTCTTCTGTGATTGTGGAATTGCTACATAAAATATGTTACATAGAATATGCTACATAAAATATGTTATTCTAACTAGCACATGTTTTTGTGGTTAATAAGGAGGTCAAGAATTATATAGGTACAAAGATCAAACTGGAATATTTTATCTTTCGGAAAGACACAAACGGAAGTAAAAACATAGTCAATGATATTTTTTACTTTTTTTTGAAAAATTAAATTCAAAATGTATTTGGTCTCAAAATTTTACTAGATATTTGCTAGATATACACCAAAATAATATAGATGAAAATAAGAGGTATGGCTTGAATGGATGGAGAAAATTATGCAATATCTATGAAGAGGTTTTATTTACTTTGCTGAAAGTCATTTGTACTAGTTTCAAATGGGCAGTAATAAATCAAATTATATCATTCTTAAATGCAGCTCTTAATAAAACGTGTTTCTCAGTATAACACAAATATGCTTATCTCAAGTTATGCCATGCTTTACTCAATGTTTTCAAGAATTATAAAGTGCAGTCAGTGAAGTTCTTACTAATCAGATTTTACTGTCTTTCCAAAATTTACATAAAATAAGGTGAGATATAAATATACATACAAATAAACAAATAAGTTTAGTAATATCCAAATTCCTAGTTTTAAATGCATCAATCCAATATACTGTCACAAATTCTGTTTGTATCAGAAAAATTCTGAGGGAAGAGGCAAATAATTTAGTTATTTTAGCAATGTCACTTGGCTATTTAGGAGCCTGCCAAAGAAGCATTACCAGTCACTGATTAATGCAAATTTATATTTTTTATTTTTGTGCTTTCTTTGCACAGATAGTTGTAAACAGAACTAGTATCTGAATGGTACTCATCAGTACTAGTTGTTTATGGATGGCATCTGTTCTGTAGAGTCCATGCCAAAGCCATACTAGCTGTTGAATCTCTTGAATAACATCCTAGTTGTGAAACAATTACACTGTCTCATACACATGAAAACAGGAATTTTGCCAGTGGATAACTAGCCTTAGAAAACAAACCATTCTTAAAAATTAATAACTATTTGTTCAGTTTACTTAGAAAAGTAACCATGTTCTTTATACTTTCTAAAAGCTCGTGTTATAAATGGATTATTCTCAAAATAAGGAGTATTGTGATTGACAGAAGGACACCAGCAGATGCATCCTAAAGACATATAATTTCTTTAATGATAAAGACAGAGATAGCTTTGCAGAGATTAAATAGAACAGGTGTTAACACAGCATGCTCCCAGAGAGGAGCCGTTTGGCCACCCTCAGATCCCAAAGGGGCAGTCAGCAACTCAGGAAACCACCTGTGTGGGGTTAGGAAGCCATCAAGTATTAGGAGCTCTATGTTTCACCTTTCCAGAGATTTTTATATCCCCCTGAGAACTCCTTCCAACTGTGCAGGGACTCTTACAACATGTCTGTCTGCACCCTGGTTCTGGAGCAAAACAACCTCGGTGCATTCCTCAGTCATGTCTTGTTCACGTGTGAAACGAACTCTGTTTCCCAGCAGGTGTCCTCAGCTGGCCCAGGCTTCAGGCCCGTGTGACTACTCCTGGAGGAGTATAGTGACTTCTACTAGTCGGCCTGGATCCAGTATTCTAATGTGTGAACAGTGGAATAAATAATTTACTTTTTATTCAACTAACTACTACTTTTCTCAGCTTCAGACAATGAGAACTACTAAGTCCTCACTCGGCACCCAAAACATGATGAATATCTGCTCTCCCTCTCTCTGGAGTTTCTCTCCATGCAGAAGATGCCATTTCATCTGGGTATATCACACACTTAGTGTAAGGTTTTGTAGAGCTATTCATTTAGTATTAGATGAACTATTTTTTTGTTTGGAATATAAAATGTAGTGAAGTCAGAGATTCTTCGTGCCTCAAGAGCTCTAGAGATGACACATTGTTCTGGGAGCTTATAGGATAGAAGAAAGGAATACATTAAGGGATTTATCATGTTCTCCAATCTTGAAAACATACAAGAAGTTACACAGAAATGCACGCACACACACACACACACACATACACACACACACACATGCCTCTAGGTGTTTATAATAGCATCCACTAGAATTATCTTCTAGTCCTGAGGTCTTCTTCTTTCCTGATCACTTATTTTCTTTAGAGCATCATACCCCATATAGGGCCATTGAGTTTTGTCTACCTTCTGCTTTTCTTGAAGTTGAGAAGAGATGAGAAAGCATAGTAACCTTTCTCAGAGCTCTAACACAGAACAAAGTCAAGTAAGCCCAGATTGTATAATAGGTGCCTTACACATAGGGTGTTCAGTAATCCAATTTAAGAACATATATTAATAAAACATGCCAAAATATGTTTCTCCATCATTCTTACGAGCACAAATGTTCTTTGCACTTACAATTAGAAGTGGTTATATTCATCTGCATTCATCTTTACTAGACACATGGTAGGAAAGGTTTATTGCTGCAACATGGAAACCCTTTTATTTATTTATTTTTTTAAAAATTTCAACTTGGAGTGAGAAGAATCTGTGCAAAATCTAGAATAGCTATATTGTTTAACATAGTGAACTTGCTTTTAAAATTGAATTTCGAGACACTTTATTTCTTTTGAGTTTTTCTTTTCCTTTTTAAATTACAAAGCAATGGATACTTAGAGAAATAAATAAGAGATAAAGAAAAATTGTTAATCAACTAAACTAGTACTGTTAGCCCCTAGAGCGCGCCCCTCAAATGTAAGTCTCATTGAATCCTTACACGTCATTTTTAAGCTTATACAAACTTTATTCATGTATAGGTGTATATAAATATATATATATTTATTTCTGTTCTCCTCTTCTTTTGATAAATATATATAGGATTCTGCTAGAGAATTTACTGTGAAACTGCTTTTTTGTTCAATACATCACGGACACTCTTGCAAGTCAATATACAGAGCTCTGAATTTCTTTCAAATAACTACCTGGTATTTCATAGTGTGGATCTTCTGGAAGCTTTTCAACCATTCTCCTAAAAGTGACATAATGGTTTTTGTTGTTATTATTTTCTAGTATTTGTGACATTGGGCAAAACTGCAGTACACTCTTGCCTCCATATCTTCCTGTGCATTGACAACACTGTGGTTCCTCCAGCCTACGTTCCCGTAAGTGAAGTTTCTGGGTCAATGTCTTGTTTTTATTTAAAATGTTATGTTGTTTTATAAGAGGTTTTATGAAGCTGCACTCCTACCAGTAAAACTCACTTTGGCTGCGTGTTGCAGTGCTTTCACTTTTTATTAACTCAGTAGGTGAAAAAATGATACTTTGTGTTATTCAAGTCTGTTTTCCCCTGATTACCAGTGAGGTTGAGGATCTAATTTTATGCTCATTATTCATGTGCATTTCTTCTATGTGAATCTTTTCCTTGTCAGCTTATAAGAACTTTGGTCACTTTATAGATGTTTGCCTTTTGTCATATGGTTTCAGATATTTTTATTTATGGTTTTGTGATATGAAGGTTTAAGTTCATATGTCATCATATATATATATTCTTTCCTATTATTGCTTTTGGGTTTCATTATTTGCTTTAAGATTTTCTTTATTCTAAATTAAAAATATTTCTTAGTACTTTTCTAACTTTTGATCTATAATTTAGAACTTTATTATGTTAGAGATTTCTTAATGGTTTGAGGTAGGGGCCCTAACTTTTTTATTCTTAAGGATAGACAATTCTAATACTTCTGAGTAAAACGCCATCGAAGCTATTTACTATTTTCCTAAACACTGTTTTCCATTTGGGGATTTTTTTGAATTGGGTTTCCAGTGGCTTGTTTTGTTATTATTGCAATGACTTTATGGTATGTTTTGGCATCAGGTAAGGTGCTTCAAGCCCTCTCTTCAAGAACTGTCTTTTTCAAAACATTTTTGGTTATGTTTTTAGTTTTTAAGGGGAATTTTAGTATAATTCTGTCAATTTCAATATAACTATTTTAAATTATAACATACCAATTGTAACTATATATATGTATAGTTTATACGTGTGTGTGTATATATATCCTTTTAAAATATAAAATCTCATTAAGAAGCATGATTACATTCTTAAATGAAATTTTTCAGCTTTTTTTCTCATAGGTACTATATTTTTTTAATAAAAATTTGCCTGATGTTTTTGATACTTTTGTTTGCTTTTGTAAATGGATTTTTCTCCTCATTTCAGAGACTTTATATTTTAAGTTGGAGGCACTTATTACATATCATTGTAAAATTATCAATATCTTATGTAGGAGCATGTCATTTTCTTCAGTCTTGAAAAGTGTCAAATGATTTAAACTTAAATCTAACAAAAAGTAAAAATAAAGAAACAGGAAGATCCTCTATAACCTTGCCTAAAGAGTAGTACTCTTTTTCTGGGAGGAATGACCCATTAGGCAACTGCCAAGTGTTAAAAACAATACACAAATGTGGAGGAAAATAAAGAGCAACTCTTAGTCAATCAATTCACTGGAATAAACCCTAGAGGCCATTGAAAAGACAAATGTCAACCTCAGAAAACTGTCGTCCTGTTCAGTATACTTAGTAACCTTCCATAAAAAATATATTAGCCGGTAAAAATAAATGAAATATCTTCCACATTTCCTGTGTAAGAGCTAACAGAAGTTCAATTATCATTTCCTATGCTTGTCTTAAATGGAGTTTGGTTAGGATATCAATCAGTAAAATCATGTTGAATTGATGTTTTGAGTGATGAAACTCAATCTAGAATAAAGTACTTTAACATAAAAAAGCAATAGAGTTTATTTTTTATATTCCTTAGTTGAAGTGAACTTTTACAATAATTTAGGTATGGTTATAGCTCACAATGATGGAATCAATATATATGTTATCATTCTCCTTCAAATTATAGTATCTTCTTTCCTCACTGTAGAAAAGTTCAATGACATAAAAATTTGAAAATATATTGAAAAGCTTTAATTGCCAGCTATAGCTATATAAAATAAAAATTTCTGTTTTTATAATTTTAGCAACTTTTATGATGGTATCAGTTTATTTGACCAACTTTTATGATTGAACTGGCTTATATATATAATAATAACAATATAAAACAACTGATACATTTTGATGCCTTTTTAAAAAAATCAGTGGTCACAATGTGAATACTATCCATTTAAGACTTGTCTGTGAATATTCTACTAGATAAATAAATTCAAATCATGATCATTGAACTTTCCTACTCTTTCTCTAAAAGAGACTCTTCATAAATAAACGAGCAGTTTTCACTAGTTACGATTTCCTATTAATATTGAAGTTGGATTTCTATTCTTGTCCCAGAAGTTTTCGGTAACTTTTCCAAAGGACTTGTAATGAAACTTGCCATGTGCCCTGTCATCTGCCCAGTTGTTCCACTCACTAACTTGAAAAACAGTTGTTTGAAAGAACTCTAATGACAAGCTTCCAAAGAAAGCAGCTAAATTTATTTCACATAGATATGTAGGGAAATAGAAAATAAATTTAACTACAATAAAATGTTTTCAAAATATTGAAAGCATTTTATTGTAGGCAGATGTCCTAGTTTTAAAATATAATCCTCAAAATCTTTGGCACTCTTCCCACTGAGATGTGGGGTCTTTGTGCTGTCCTGTCCCTTGAATCTGGGCTCTGAGGCTGCTTGGTTGTGGAGCACAGTGGGAGTCATACTGGACCAGTTTCCCATCCCTGGCCTTAAGAAGCTGAGACTTCTACTCCTTTGTCTTCAGTCATTCGTATCTGGAGCCCTGAGGTGCCGTATAAGGAATCTGAATCTGCTTGTTGTGAAAAAAATGACCACAATGAGAGGTGTCCGTGTCCTGGGTAAGCCCAGCTGAGGTCTCTGCTGACAGCGCCAGGATCAGCCACCAGCCCTGTGAGGGAAGGAGCCTTGAGGTGATTCCAACTGAGGCCCCGGATGTGGTGGGGTAGATCTTCCACTGTAATGTGCTTCTTTGCAGATTCCTAAAGCATACATTCAGCAAGTCTAACAAACGTTTATTTTAAGTTTGTAAATTGTGGAGCAATGTGTTACACACAGGAATAGTAACTGAAACAGAAAATGTGCCTAAAGCTTATCTTCCTCAAAATCTAAGTCACAGCCCTGAAATGACAGTGGTTGAGTTTCAGAGAGGGCTGGCTGAGGTAGGATGAAATTTAAAATAACCTTGTATGTGTGCAAGGAAGCAGGTTGCTTCGTTTGTGTCCGACTCTGCAACCCTATGAACTCTAGCCCGTCAGGCTCCTCTGTCCATGGGATTCTCCAGGCAAGGGGTAGGTTGCCATTTCCTACTTCAGAGAATCTTCCTGACCCAGGGATTGAACCTATGTCTTGTGCTTTGTATGCAGATTCTTTACTACTTGGCCACATGGGAAGCCCCAAGCCTGATTAGTAGTAGTGGTTTATAACCATGGTTCTGACACAAGCTTCAGGGCAGTTTGTGCCAGCTTGTCAATATATATAGTTTATTGATAAAATCAATATTTGTGGTTTGGACCTGGTTTTGGTACCTGTGGGCTTACTGTTTGGACTGCTCACATAGCAAGGATGTGCCTGCCTGACCAGTGGGGTGTTAGAAGCACAAGCTAAGATTCCATTTTGGGGGGCCTATTTCCAAGATGTTTTATATCCATGTTGAAGGTTCCTGATTTAAGAGAGAAAGTTCTTCCAGGATGACCCTGCAAAGAAGGACAATTGGAATCTACAAGGAGCCTCTTGGGACCCCTTGCTGTGAGGCAACCTTGGCTCTGAGGCATATCCTTAGTTGAATACTGATGTTATATTTTTATGATTTTCCTGCAATAAAGTATAGATTTGTGCATGTGGTAATTGAGTCCTGTGAGTCCTCTTAGTGTCTTATTTAGTTTTCCTTAGTGTCTTATTGCCACTGTTAGTATGGATGCTATAAGCAGACTCCTGTGCTGGTTTGAGAATATGCTCACACATACAAGTGCACATTGGTAGCCTCTTTATTGGCTAAATTACTCCTTTTCTTACCCCATTTAATGGTAACTTCTGCTCTTTCTTGTTCTTGAAATATACTACAGTCTTGACTAGGACTTTCCCTGGTGTCTTAGACAGTGAAGAATCTACTGGCAGTGCAGGAGACACCAGTTTGATCCCTGGGTTGGAAAGATTTCCTGGAGAAGGGAATGACTACCCACTCCAGTACTCTTGCCTGGAGAATTCCATGCACAAAAGAGCCTGGAGGCTACAGTCCATGGGGTTGCAGAGAGTCAGGCATGACTAAGTGACTTTCACTCACTCAGAGATTAAAAAGTCTGATGTCAAGGTAAAATATTAAAGTGCATTTCTGAAGTTGAAAAGATATATTTGCATTTAATATATTGCAATACTGTATACTAATAGGGTAATCTCACTAACCCGCTGTTGGAAATGACTTTTTAGTGACAAAGTCAAACATAATTATGGAAACTCAAAGAGGTGTATTGGTGTTCTACTAACGTTCCCCCACCACTAGGCAGTTCTAGTCTTCTTGCCATAGTCATTAAAACAGTGGCAAAGAACTAAAACATGAGGTGGTGCACTAATATTTCAGCTGTTATTTTTCTGGTACCGTTCTTCATTGCCTTTACTTAGACATAGTCATGTGATTTGTTTTCTCCAGTGAAATATCTTCTAAAGTGATATGTCACTTCTGCATAGAAGTAGTACAGAAGGCACTATTGTCCAAATTCCCTCTGAAGATCATTGGAGTACATGACAGGGAGTACTCTAATAACAGGAGTAACTGTAGTGGGCAGTAGCCCCTAAGTGATGGTGCTGGACATAAAATATGAGCAAGAAATAAATGTTATATATTAAGCTGCCGATAGGGTTTGTTACTACAGCATAACTTAGCCTATTCTAGCTAATACACGGTATTCTTATCTTAAATATGCCCTCTGATAATAGTGAACTTCTGGGATATTCTGTCTTCTATAATTCTAGGAGAGATGATTTGTTGAATGATTCCTCCATAAAACTTCCTTTTCAAAAAGATTGTTTTTAAAACATTTCCCTTTTTATTTGTGGGTTTCAAATATCTTTGCAAATTGTGTTTCAGTTGCTTTTTATGTTGTGTGTCTAGGAAAGATTCTTCCCTAAAACAGGTGAGTTGAATTCTAAGGGTAAAATGGAGTATATATTCCCTCAGTTCAGTTCAGTTCAGTTGCTCAATCATGTACGACTCTTTGCTATCCCATGGACTGCAACATGCCAGGCTTCCCTGTCCATCTGAGCCAGGTTTGCCTATGAGTGTCCAGGAGTCTCCAGCAGAGGCATAGGTCGACAGTGGCCTGCAGCTGGGTCAGGCCCTACCAGAGTTTGGCCTCAAGCCAAACAATGGGGAGGGGGGAACACAGTCAAGCTCATCAGCAGAAAATTGGATTAAAATTTACTGAGCATGGCCCCTCCCATTAGAACAAGACCCAGATTCCCCCACAGACAGTCTCTCCCATTAAGAAGCTTCCACAAACCTCTTACCCTTATCCATCAGAAGGCAGACAGAATGAAAACCACAATCACAGAAAACTAACCAAACTGATTACATGGACCATAGCCTTGTCTAATTCTATGAAACTATGAGCTATGCCTTGTAGGGCCACCCAAGATGGATGGATCATGGTGGAAATTTCTGGCAAAATGTGGTCCACTGGAGAAGGGAATGGCAAACCACTTTATTATTCTTGCCTTGAGAACCCCATATTCCTTCAGGGAGCCATTTATTTCTTGATTTTCCTGCAGCAGTGTAGTAACTATACTTTCAATCAATGCCCCACTTCAGTGGTTACTGGTTACACCCATTTTTGCACGATGACAAGAGGAACACAAGCAACAATAATTTTGAAATTCATTACAATGCCAGAGTTTATATGCTCTCATTAAGCATTAATTGGTAGTTGATGGCTATTGCTATTTTTAACACCATTAGTTCATAGCAATATAATTAGTAACGCTAAGTACAGGAACCACATTAATAGCATTACTAATTGTAAATCTGGAGATAGAAACGCAACATGACTGGTTAATTTCCAGGCAATATCTCATGACAATTAGCTGTAGGACATTTGTGCCAAACTAGAAAGGTAAATAATTTAAATTCTTTCTACATCTTTTTATGGTTTGTGATACTATGGTTTGTGATCTACTTTAATGTGTGGATCTCATTCCACCTTCTGATGTTAATTTTATTTTTTTCTTTTGAATTCCCTTTTGGTATATGCTAAATAATGATTCATTTGTCTCTCTCAAGAAAAATGTATAACCATTTGTTGAACAAATTTTATTGCCCCATACCCAAGTTGCAAAAAGTAATACATTAAATGACTTACTACTTCTATTATATTGTAATTGGTTTCTAATGTTTAGTACAAAACCCCTTAATAGTCTTTGTTGTATACCCTCTCTTTCCTCATTTCTCTAGCAGTAAACTGAATCTGACCAACTTTAGAAGTCTAGTATGAAGTTTCATGATAGTGGAGTTAAGGCGGAAAGGTACAAATATAGCTACAATGTAGGAAATATAGCTACATAAGTAAATTAAAAACAACAATAACTTGATATTCTATACCTACATTCATGTTGTTTACCCTGTACTAATTCGTTTTGTTTAGTCACCTTTTCTGAACTAGAAGAATCTATAGTTCCTACAAGACTGGAGAACTTATTCATTAATTATCCTTTTATGAGCTTTATAAAGGAAAGATTTTAGAAAGATATTCTCAATTATTTTCTTTTCAGAATGTTGATGGAATGCGTGTGAGGAGATTGGGAATGATCAGACACTGATATAGTGAAAATTAAAAAAAAAAAAAGAGTCATTGTTTAAGAAATCACAAAGTACATAATTTAATTTTGCATTAATTTTTAAAAGTTATTTTTCAGTTAGGGTATGATGCTCCTCAGAGACAGTATTGCTAACATGCCATTTCAGGCATGTCTTTGTATTTGTTTTGGCTTCTGAAACAAACTGGATTACATTTGGAAACACTGATTTTCCTCTCTTGACTTGCTTTTCCTTATTCTTTTCACATCTGAGAGTCACCATGTGTATCTTGCTGCTTCATTGGTAATGGGGGCAACAGCCAAAATGATGATTTCAGCATGTTGAAACTTTGAATGTCAGTAGATTCTATGATTTATG
This sequence comes from Okapia johnstoni, assembly GCA_024291935.2. Classification (NCBI taxonomy): domain Eukaryota; kingdom Metazoa; phylum Chordata; class Mammalia; order Artiodactyla; family Giraffidae; genus Okapia; species Okapia johnstoni. The sequence continues at coordinate 45,914,944 of CM044323.1, forward strand.
ATTGGTTAAAATCAGGAAAAATAAGTTGATCGCTTAGTGTGTTGTTGTAAAATGTTAACATATATCCAAATGCCTTTTACACAATAATAGAAAAAGGGTAAAAGAAAGACACGTGGTTGGTGAAAACTCTCGAAGAGTTTATTTCCCATATTGGCTCTGAAGATTTTGTGAGAGTAGTAGCTTCATTATTCTCTTTCTTGAGCTTTCAACTCTTAACAGAATGTGCGTTAACCTGTCAAAATGTACTATGCTATTATTTAGTTGTAATTAGTTAATGATTATGTCCTTTTGGCAAGGAATGCCTTAACTGATGAAACAATCTTCTACCTGCTTTAAAAATATACATATATAAACAATAGAGAAAAAAGCACTGTGAAGGCACATGACGATTATTTTCTGTCACATTAGCACATTAATGTGCAGTGAATTTAAAGAAGTGGCATGAATAAGCTGCTCCACTGTATTCTTGGTAATATTGACTTTTATGGGCAATTTAGTTTTAAGTCTACAATATATGATTTAACACAGTTCTACTTTTCCAAAGATGGAGTATGAAGGTGATCCTTGTTCAGTGAAACACCCTAAGAAAATAAATTATTTCATCTTCTTGGCGATGGTTAAGTTTAGTAGAAATAATACTACCAGTTGCTTTACTTTCATCAGGTAATCCTTTTTCAAATGTAACGTGATAATTACTTAGCTACAGCTAATTATTGCTGGATAACCTTGTGTGGCTGAGTGGAAGAGGAATGTTTCAACTTACTGCTAAAATTATTAAGAAGCCCGCCCCCCCCCATGAAAAAATTAGAGGTTGGAAGTTTAAGACGTTAATAACATTCTCAAATTTACTTTACTTTTGTTTCTGCAATGTGGGAAGACAGTGGTTTTTCTTTTCTCTTGCATGTTTCATGAGGATCTGGAAATCCAAAGCAGGTAGCCGAACAGGTGATGGCTTATGATGGAGAATGTGAACTCCAAGGGCTACAATTTTCATGCCATCTGCCCCAGAGCACACAGGCTTCCAGAAAGCCTGAGGTTTTCAGGATAATATATGGTCAGTCTGGAGATAAAAATTAAATACATGTGTGAATCTGTTGTGAGAAGAATGCACGTTTGTAATAAAGGCAGGTTTTATGTGACCTGAGAAGAATAGGACCGTGAAATGATAGAATATTTAGAATTTTAACAGCCATGTACTATCTGAAGCAGATGCATATGAGGAAGGCTACAACCTCAGACCAATGCCCTGGCAAACACTGAGAAGGCAGTATTTTATTGTTCCAGACCTTTATTTATCTACCAGCAGATGTCCCTATAAGGCAGTAATATCTTACAGTTAGAACAGCTGATTATGAAAATCAGAAACTGAACCACTCATCATATTTCCAAAGATTAATGGGATTAAATCCACCATGTACTTCAAAATCTTTCTAGAGATAGATAAAGTGCAGAATAGTACAAAAGTAAATTTAGTGTACTTCTGAAAACCACATGGAACAAAATTCCTTCTTAAAAAAAAATCTAGGAATCTCTCATGACCTTAATTAGCATTAAAACCTCTTTATAAAATAAAATACTATTTTTTATTATATCTGTGTTATCAGTTATATTTTAATATTCATTGAGTGAAGAAAATACTCAAGGTCCAAAAACTATTCTGAATTCAGTAAAATGTATTTTGTATTTAAATGAATTACGCTGGTGGTAAAGAATCCACCTGCAATGCAGGAGATTTAAAGAAATGCAGGTTTGATCCCTGGTTCCGGAATATCCCCTAAAGTAGAGCATGGCAACCCGCTCCAGTATTCTTGCCTGAAGAATCCCAAGGACAGAGGAGCCTGGCAGGCTAGAGTCCGTAGGGTCGCAGAGTCGGACATGACTAAAGTGACTTAGCACACAGCATAGTCTCTTTTGTACATTTGAAAAATAACAGAAAACACACACACACACACACACACACACACACACAGACACATATAATAATGTATGTGATACATTATATATATTACTCAAGTTTCAGCCAGTTCCAGATAGATGTATGTAGTCTGGCAGTAGCTCAAGCTACCAGTCATGAAATAGTAATTTCTTCTCTTTCAACTTTTCATTCTTTAGTGACATGACACTTCTTGGTAAATAGAAAGCAGCATAGAGAAAAACTGTTGCAAAGAAATAAAACTGGCTTCCTTTGTTGATAAAACATTAAAACACAAAGTCAGTATCAATGCTGATTAGCATTTCTGTTTTTATAAGTAACAGGTATATTTGTTTTTCTCTTTTTAAGAGAGATAAATGCTATCGAGACCAATGAGGTGACCTCAAGGTCATGAAAAACTATGGATTTTGAAACTAAATAAACTCAAACTTCTAAATATCATTGCCACTTTCTAGTAGTGTGAGTCAGGACAAGTTAACCAACATCTAGCTTATGCATCCTCATTTGAGAATAACATAAGAAATCTCATGGAATCAGTACAAATATTAAATAAGATCATTAATGATCATGCTGATATATTATAGGAATTCAGTAAATGCCAGCACCCCTCCTACATTTTTCTCAGTCCATTCGTTTAAGTACATTTTAGGATCTAAGTAAATATTATTAGTCCACTTACTTTTAGAATAACGTGCCTTGATTTCCCATTATGGGAATTAGGTAAAAGATCAAGATCATGGAAGATGCAACATTGGTCCTGGACTTAAAGGTTTTATTAAGTTAAAGGAAATTTTTCAAAAATTATTTTCAAATAGTAGAAGTATTCATAGACTTAAAAATAAGAATTAGATCAGGCAGTACTTCTTCTGTCTCTGATATTCTTGATCTCCACGGAATTAATAAACCCTAGAATTTCTCTCTAGCGATGTGCTAGATCAGTGTTGCAAGTCCAGGATCTACCTGATGTCTGCTCAGGGACAGTCCGTTTCTCTCAATGATAAGTAATTTAAAATATTATCCTTACGTAAAATGTAACAGAAAACCAGCTTCATATGTATTTTTTAGAGAAAACACAAGTCTTTAAAAGTCCTGCTGGTGTACACTTGCTCTCTTCTTCTGCCTTTATGGGCACTTTGGTGGAGACAGTTTTAGAAACACACCTCACTGAGTCACATAGGAGAGAAAAGCCCTTTGGATGATCATTTTCACTGGAATACTAGCAAAGAAGATTTTATTTTCAGTTAAGTTTAGAAATAAAAATTTCACTGTGAGGAACTTATTTCTATATTTCTAGTACAGTTGTTATTACAGATTTACCTAAGTTTCTCCAAGTCTGAAGAACTTTCCAGAAAGACAAACATTCACAAATTTATTCTCTGTAATTATATTCAAAACAACACAAATACAGGATCTCTATGTCTATCTATCTATCTCTATCTCTCTATTTATCTGTCTATCATCTATCTATCTATCACAGATTGCAGCCTTCACTTGTATGCTAGGACACATGTTTCTATACAAAAGATATGGCTAAAAAAAGCAAAAAAGTGGAGATGATAGAAAATAGTGGGAGAAACATTCTAAAATATACAAATAGACAAAAAAAAATGAAGAGAGGAGATAGTGGTGAAGAAAGATAAATAATGCATGAATTCTATGCCTCTTTTAAAAAAGATTTGAAGGGGTTGATAAAATTATATATAACACACACAAAAAAAGTACAAAATATGTGACTGAGAAAATGAGAGAAAGGGCATAAAAGGATGGAAAAAATAACATGAAGCCAGAAGCAAGTTGAATACAAAAATGCATACCACAAAGTTCTATACACATTATATCGATCAAGTGAAAATTTTATCCTGAGCTTCCTGGCAGGCAGTTAGAAAGAGGGATGCCTTCATCTTTTTGTTCATTTACTCATTCAACAAATATCTGAGCATCTTCTGTAGTCAAGCATTATTCTAGGGGCTAAGGGTAGGCCAGTGAACAAAACAGAACGTTCTCCTCATTCAGTGGAAAGAGGCGGGCAATAAAAGAAGTGAAATGGCTCAGCAGTAAAGAATCCACCTGCTAATGCATGAACCCAGGTTCAATCCCTGGGTTAGGAAGACCCCTTGGAGAAGGAAATGGCAGCTAACGCCCATATTCTTGCCTGGAAATCCCATGGATAGAGGAGCCTGGCAGGCTACAAAAAAAGTCCATGGGGTCACAAAAGAGATGGACCCGACTGAGTGACTAAACAACAATAAGGGAGAGTAAAACAAAGAAGAGAGATGGAATCGTGTGGAGAGTGGGAATCCTTTCCATTCTAAAACAGGGCGGCCTCACTGAGGAAGTGGTAGTTGAGGAAAAACCTCCAGAAAACGAATGTCAACCTTAGGTGTCAACTCTGCAGATCTGTGAAGGAGCAAAGGCAAGCAACAGAGTTAACAGGTAGGAGTGTGCCTGGCAAGGTTTCCCGGGAATGAAAGAAAGCAGGATTTCTGAACCTGAAAGAGATGTGAGTGAGTGGCCACACTCCTCCATTATAATTTTTCTTTGACTAAAATCTCAAGTACCAATACTTTGGCCACCTGATGCAATGAGCCAACTCATTGGAAAAGACCCTAATACTGGGAAAGATGGAAGGCAAAAGGAGAAGAGGGCGGCAGAGGATGAGATGGTTAGATAGCATCACCAACTCAATGGACATGACTTAGAGCAAACTCCGGGAGACGGTGGAGGGAAAAGGAGTCTGGCATGCTGCAGTTCATGAGATCGCAGAGTCAGATATGACTTAGCAACCAAACAGCTTTCTTGGGTGGTGCTCTTCAGGTGTTTTTCAATCATGTACTGTGGGCTTAACATTAGGGAGCTTCTCAGTGAGATCAATTCCAGAATCCCACAAATGATGCTGTTTGGGGAGCACGATTTCTAACTGGCCATCTCAGTACAAGACGTACCTTAGTTCACCTAGAAGTGCCTAACCTAGTGACAGGGATCCACACACCCCGATTTGAATATATACACAATTGTGTCTACTTTTCTAAAGTTCCTAGTTTTCAGCAGATTCTCAAAGGGCTTCATGACTAAAACAGGATTAATATTCATAGGTCTAGATTCATAGAACTATATACTACAGGCAATATCTCTTACAACTGTTTTATTTCTTATTAATCGCTATTGAATTTTGGGGGAGAGGTAGATGGTAGCTGTATTCTGCAGCTGAGTAAGGAGAGTCATGCTTTGATAATCACCCCAGAAAGGGTCAAGTAGGAAAAGGTAATAGCAAGTTCAAATGAAAATGTGAGGCATGAGAGAAACACTAGATGTGAAGTTTCACGTATTAGACAGTGAATGTGGAGGAACCTGCTAGGAGAAGATGGGTGGTCGTGGTGGGTGGACCAGAAGGAGATGCTGAGTAGAATGAATGGGAGAGAACAATGAGGATGGGGAACAGTCGTGGTTTGGTGAGAGTAAGAGGATGTGGGTGGCCAGGGGGGACAACGATATGTGAGGAAAAGGGAGAAGAAGGGGAAAAAACGTTTGTTTAAAAAAAGAAAGGAGAGAACCCCATCACTCTGGGGTTCTATTTTCATAGCCTTCCCCGCTCCTGTCTCCTATCCTCACCACAGTGAAGGATTGGAAAATGATAAATCACCTTTGCAGCCTCCTTCCACCCTGAGACTTTAAGATTCTTTTCATTCTTCCTATCCACCTTCTAAAGGCATAGATATTTAGTCAGCACTTTTTTTTTCTTTTCAGGGACTCCTCAGCCTTTCAGGCATTACCAAACATATAATTAAGGGATGCTTTAAAGCTTTAGCAGGCTCAGTTTTGAACACCCTCCCCCTTCTATTTGAAATGCAAAATGGAAATGCTAATAAGGGTTTCCTTGTCTGTCACCATTTTCCAAACTGAGAAATGCTAGATCTCAAATATCTTCAGATTATCCCTTTGCATAGGTAATGAGAAACACGGGAGGTTCTATCCTTCCGGTAATTACAGCCCCAGATTTGCACAACAAATTTAAATTTACAGGGAGGTGGTGATTGTTGAGCCAAGCCTCGTTTTTAGGATAAATGAAACGATCCAGATCTATCCTTGGAGTTGTTTTCCTCTGACCTCTGCTCCTATCTCAACATATATCCTGAGACTTTCCTACAAGAGGGAACAGTTTTCTTAGACATATGATGGGTGGGCAGGAAAGAGCAGCGTTGTGTCATATCATAGAATGGCCCCTAGTAGGAAGTACATTTCCTGAGGAGGTAAACTTTTTTATAATTTCATTTTTAATTGCTCACTCAACATCTCTACCTTAATGCCCACAGGAGCCTCAATGTCTCTATGCCCCAACTGAAAATGCCCACCTTCTCCATTTCTATTGCATCTCCTTTCTCCCAGCTACTCACTTCAAAACTTCAATACAGGTCATAGTTTGTTTTCTCATTCTTTCCTACATTTTAAATTATTTGGTTTCTTTCACCTCCATAATATTTTTTTTCCATGTGTGCTATACCAATTGTGTCCTCTTTTTTTCAGATTTTCATCTCTTCAGATTTTGAAATTTGTAGCTGATCTTTCAACCCAAAGTGTTTTCCCCTCTAGTATTTCTTATCAATTTAATTTTCTTGAAGTATTGCTTTGATCAAAACCCATCACTGATATTCTTCCATCCAGGAAGTAGAGCTAGAGCTTAATCCTCTGCCCCCTCCTACGTCCAATACACACAACTACACTACCCTTACTAGATTTAATGACTCATTTCTAAAGAATGGAATATGGAAATGGAAAAATAGCAACTTTACAGTGGAGAGTGGGAGCTTCCCAGGTAGCAAAGTGGTAAAGAATCTGTCTGTCAATGCAGGAGACACAAGAAACATGGGTTCAATCCTGGGGTCAGGAAGATCCCCTGGAAGAGGTCATGGCAGCTCACACCAGTATTCTTGCCTGGGAAATCCCATGGACAGAGGAGCCTGGCGGGCTGCAGTCCATGGGGTCACAAAGAGTAGGATACGATGGAGTGACTGAGCATACACACACACACACACACACACACAGTGGTCTGGCAGACACTGCCTTACCCAAATGCTTTGAATGTCAGCATACATGTGTGGTGGTCGGAGAATAATAGGAAGAAAAAGCAGAAACTTCCCTTTAAAGCATTAAGGAGGTTGGGCTGAAAACATCCAGTTTGACATCAACTAATCCCAGGTAGCTACAAAATGACAGGGTTTTTTGCTTGTAATGTGTCCTCAGGAAATTTCACCAAATGAATAACTAAAACAAGCCCATATGGGCATTCTTGAACATCTCTAGTCTATTACAATGAGAGCACCTGTTTAAAAATAGTCTGGGTGATAAATCACAGAAGGTTGCATTAATCAAGGTAGCCTAGAGCTGATAAGTGCAATTATGGGTTTGTCACCCCAGGGAAACATCTTGATCAAAGCTTCTCAAACCCAGTATAAACCCTCAAATTTTTGCCCAAAGACGCCTGTACCTAATTTGGGGACTTAGCACATCTTATCCATAGGGTATTGAAGGCCTTCTGGCAGGGCCTTATCCAACATCCACAGTAATGAAACCTTATTCTGGTGAGATCTATTAATGGCGTAATGATGGACTACCTCTACTACCAAGAGGCAGCAGTCTGCACACATCACAGGTGAAAAGAGACAGAACCAAAAACCAAGCCTGAGTCCTGTCCTCTCCTATTCCTATGTGCTCTAGAATTTTACATAAGTGGATGAAGGCAGACTAATTGTATCTCACTATTCAGCGAGATGCTTATGTTTGCTTTGGATGACTTTTTTAATGCTATGAAACTAGAATTTTTAAAGCAATATCATCATAATTCAAAAAACAAATATATTTAAGACGAAAATAGAAATAATTGAGCCATCAATATTGAATGTTATTTTAAGATTATGCATTTTTACTGATGATTGGTAGCAGTTATTAGCTATGATGCTAGCATCATAAAAGTATTTTCTGATTTTTCCTATAGCCACAAAATGAGAGGAATATGCATGCTCAAATATTCAGAGCTCCTGGATTCTGGTATTAGCCATCTAATTTCATTTCAAGGGCTATGTCAGTTCCCCTTGCTCCAAATTTCCTCTGCACATTACACTCTATACTGTGTTCACTTCTTATTTGAAACCATCTATCACCAGCTGTTTCTCCTACATTTTTTGTCTTGCCATGAAAGATAACACATGGTATTGTTGATTAACACTTTATGTATGTGTATAATATCACCCTGTTAACCCCTACAAGCTGTAAGACCCTCTGGAAGGAGTTACTACCCATTTTTGTATTTTCATAACTCTTATTCCATGTTACACTCAATGTATGTTTGCTAAGTGACAGAGTCTGGCAGAAAATTGGTGCGACTTGTGCTTTTGAGATAGTATGGGATCCAAAATTACAAGATCCCAGAAACAGATGCCAGTGTGTTCATGAATTTAGTGTGTAACAAAAGTTGAAAACTTAATACAGCAAGAAAGAATGGTTTATTTAACAAGCAATGCCAGCAACTCTCCAGGCCAGAATACTGAAGTAGGTAGCCTTTCCCTTCTTCGGGGGATCTTCCCAACTCAGGAATGGAATCAGGGTCTCCTGCATTGCAGGCGGATTCTTTACCAATTGAGCTATAGCCCAGGCTAGTCATTAATTTGTTGTATGACCTTGGACACAGTGCTAAATATTTCTTGCCCTCAGTTTACTCATTTGTAAAATGGAGAGACAGCATATTAAAAAGCAGAGACATTACTTTGCCAACAGAGGTCCGTCTCCTCAAGGCTGGTTTTTTCAGTAGTCATGTATGGATGTGAGAGTTGGACTATAAAGAAAGCTGAGCACCAAAGAATTGATGCTTTTGAACTGTGGTGTTGGAGAAGACTCTTGAGAGTCCCTTGGGCTGCAAGGAGATCCAACCAGTCCATCCTAAAGGAGATCAGTCCTGGGTGTTCACTGGAAGGACTGATGTTGAAGCTGAAACTCCAGTACTTTGGCCAATTGGTGCGAAGAGCTGACTCATTTGAAAAGACCGTGATGCTAGGAAAGATTGAAGGCAGGAGGAGGAGGAGACAACAGAGGATGAGATGGTTGGATGGCATCACCGACTCGATGGAGATGAGTTTGGGTAAACTCGGGCAGTTGGTGATGGACAGGAGGCCTGGCGTTCTGCGGTTCATGGGGTCTCAAAGAGTCGAATACGACTGAGCGACTGAACTGAACAGAAAATGGAGAGACGGTCTGTGCTAGAGACTGGATTATATGATGTGTGAGCATGCCTGGCAAAGTGCTGGGCACACTGCAAAACCCAATACTTTACATGAAAAATAAATCAACGTCAACTGCAGACTTGGATAAACTGGGAGTCAGGAAAAAGAAGTAGTGCTGAATTTAATAGACATTTTTGATGTGGAAGCCATTTGAAAAATGGTTATGCACAATTAGTCGTCTTCATTCCCTGTAACACCAAGGTGCAGTAAATAATCTTGAAATTGTCTGCATGGGATTCAGGTTTGCACAGTAGGATCTCGCCTTGCTTTGCCTGGTTTGCACACCTGTTCCGAGTTGTTTTCATGTATTGTATAGATGGATCATGCTTTCAGATGCACCAAGTCATTCTCCACAAAGGAAGAATTTATGAAGTCCTGTGGTTTTCATTTCATGAAAAGTGGATGTAATGTTTTTAGATCATTCAGCTAAGATTATAGGTGCTCTTCCCTAATAGAATTTTCTTCTTGTATGTTGGCCTCATTTTTAAGAAAATAGGTTTACTCGTACACTAAATTCATCCAAACTGGAGGCCTGGCTAGGTAGAAGACAGATAAGTAAGACAGCACTGATTGTAGTAGATATTTTTGATACAGAAAGCTCTATGGAACATGATTATGCACTATTTACTGTTGAAAGAAAACTTTCACATTAAATCAAGTTGTGAACTATGAAACCTGACATTCGAGGACATTTAAAATTATTATTATTAAGTTTAACTCTTCCCAACACTGGGAGAAATTTGGTAGTTTTATGTACATGGTCCCATTTGATTTTAATTTATTCTAATATATTTAAAGATTTTAGTATAATTCATAATCCAAATATCTTTCTCATGTTCAGTATTTTCTGCTTACAAAATAGAATCCATTTATAAATCCCTTAAGGAATTTTCACAATGGTTTTATAGCATCTTTTAAATTAGTCCACTGTAGATCATGAGCTAATCTAATATCTCTTAGATCATCAGCTAATCCAACATCTCTCATTTATCCACTGGATATTATAAATTTTCCTCCCATTAGAATTCCCCCATCCAGAAAAGCTCTTTCTTCATATTTTTCTATAATATTACATTCTTTTGTAAATCTTTAGGCCTATAGAGCAGCACTTATTGAACCAATTTACCTTATAAGGAAAAATCTAAAACAAATATCTTCTATCCAAATTAACCCTGGTAATTCATAAAAATCATTCTTTAATTATTTTCCTCAGGTCATTGTACCATTTTTGGCAAAGATTTGTTCTATTCTGAATGGCTCCATATGAATAGGGCAGGCTGATTAGCTCAGATTGCTTCTTAGGTTAACATTGTACCACATGCTATAGACAAAAAAGAAAAACTCTTTATTCCTGTATCATATATGCTTATTTTTCCACACCAAGCTCCTTGAAAGGTGTTTTGGCTCATCTAAATGGTTTGTAGAGCTGCTTTTAAAAAAGCAGCCCTAAAATTCCTACTTTATGAATTGGATCTATGTGTTGTTCTATGTTGTTTTTCATTTGTATGAATTTCTTCCTGTGTTTTTCAACTCAAAAATGAATAGTCCTTATTGTAACTGGTGAAACAATATGCAGCAAAGATGTGATAAAATGCCAATTATCACACATTCTTCTCACTCCCATTCTCATATTACTAGTTTTGCTTTTCTACTTGCTCACATAAATGAATACAAGCACATAAATGCAGAAAAATATAGTTTTGGTTGGTTGATTATTTTATCACCAGAATAGTAGCATAATATACACATTTCGTTTCAACTTGCTTTTGCTTTTATTCAGTTAATATCTCATAGATAACCCTATATATGAGTAGATATTCAACTATGATTTTTCTACTTTAATACACACACATAAACACATTTGTACAGAAATGGGAATAACACAAGCTGGTTTGATATTTTTTAGAATAGTATTTTTCTTCTTTTTTGTTTAGACATGGTTCTTACCTTAACAGTTAACCTTATAGATCCTCCTTTGATCTTTAAACAAATTCTGCCTCTGATTTTGTTGATCCCCATCTTTTGGGAATGATGGATATGCTTAATATTTGAGCAATCATGAAAGATGCTTCATCACTTTACCCAATTCTTCATTGCCTGCATTTCCAAGTAATATTAAATGCTAGATAGTAATTAAATCACCCAAGAAATGGAACCATCTCTCTCAGGTTTTAATATGAATGGCCTGTTATTTTTCAGATTATATGGGTGCTTGGTAAAAATCTTCGAGGTGAAGCCTGAATGAGCTATTAAGACAACAAGAAGTTTTGATAGCTTACGTCCCCATATGCTTCTCAAGCTGCTTGACGCGGAGGCCATGGTCTATGGTTTTCCCTCGAGGAATCTCGTGCTTGTGAATTATACATAGGTTCAGCTCAGATCAGTGAAAGGTTAACCTATGGGAATACCAACCCTAAAAAAACCGTTTACCTCACAAAATGTTTTTATTGTGTTTAAGTATTCTAAACATTTTATTTTCCCCTGAACTTTCCTCTCCCATCTTCACATATGCTAAATCTAGGCATCTGTAATTGTGAGGGTGCTATGATGTGCTGCTTAGATGCTCCTTTCGAAAAGAAGACTTGTCACCCCAACTGCTGAGAGTATTGCCAGCAGTCAGCCTTCTTCAGGAATTGTCTCAGTCAAGAGGTCCACCTGGTCTGTGGCCACATCTCTCTGAGATTTAAAAACCCAGCCCTCTCGCCCTGACTCAGAACAGCTCTGTGGGCATGCTCTGCTGGATCACTCAGTCTGACTCTGTGAGTCCAGGGACTGTAGCCTGCCAGGCTCCTCTGTCCATGAAATGTTCCAGGCAAGAATATGGGAGTGGGTTGCCATTTCCTTCTCCAGGCGATCTTCCCAACCCAGGTCTCCACATTTATTGTACTTACTAATATATTTGGACACATTTCTGCCATACTATTTTCTGTTTTCTGATTATGGTTCCCCAGTTTTGTTTAGTTTTTCCTTTCTCTTCTACCTTCTTTCAGGTTTTTTACAGTTTCTTTCCTCTCATTTTTCTTCTTTTTTTAATTGAAGTACATTTGTTGTAAAATATTATGTTGCAGGTATATCATATAGTTAGTCATAAATTTTAAAAGTTATACTCCATTTATAGTTATAAAATATTGACTACACTGATGTATAATAATCCTTGTAGCTTATTTTACAGCTTTGGAAATTGCACTAGCTAGGGTTTTTATTTGCAAACAGCCAAAACAAACTCTAGCTGATCTGAGCAAAAAAGGCATTGATTAAAAGTATATTGAGTAGCTGTTAAAATTAACTGACAAGATTATGTGGGGTGAACTGTAAGGTGGTTTCTTTCTGATTATCTATAAGCTTAAATTAATTTATAAGGATCACAATATATATTTTAATGAAACTCATTCTAATGAATGATATATAAAACGAGTTACCATGTGTTCCTGTTTATGACTGTCATTTCAAATTTTTTAATTACATGTATGATTTTATTTTTAAGGCACCATACAGTATATTTTTAGTGTGTAGTTCAATTGATTTTTAACTATTTTTAAAATGAAGTATAACTAATTCAGATATACAGCAAACTGATTCAGTTTTATATATATATTTATATATATATGTATATACATATACGTGTATATATTCTTTTTCAGAATTTTTTTCCATTGTATGTTTTTATAAGACATTGAATGTAACCACTTTGCTATACAATAGGTCCTTCTTGATTATCTATTTTATATATTGTAGTGTGTATATGTTAATCCCAAACTCCTAATTTAGCAGGGGATAGCCCCCTGCTCGGATAAGGAAATGGCAACCCCCTCCAGTGTTCTTGCCTGGAGAATCCCAGGGACGGGGGAACCTGGTGGGCTGCCGTCTGTGGGGTCGCGCAGAGTTGGACACGACTGAAGTGACTTAGCAGCCCCCTGCTATCTGTCTTTGTGAGTCTGGTTTGTAAATAAGTTCCTTTGTTTCATTTTCTTTAGATTCTACCTATAAGTGATATATGATATTTATCTTTCTCTATCTGATTTACTCCACTTAATATGATAATGCAAATGGCATTATTTCAGTCTTTTTTTATGGTTGAGTAAATTTCCATTATATATATATATGTATATACACACACACCATATCTTCTTTATCCATTTATCTGTCAATGGACACTTGGATTGTTTTTACGTCTTGTCTTGGCTATTAAAAATAGTGTTGCTATGAACATTGAGGTGCATGTATGTTTTTGAATTGTAGTTTTCTCTGAATATATTCCCAGGAGTGGATTGCAGGATCCTATGGTAACACTAGTTTTAGTTTTTTAAGGAACCTCCATACTGTTTTCCATAGCGGGTGTACCCATTTAGTAATGACAACCCACTCCAGTATTTTTGCCTGGAGAATCCCAGGGACCGGGGAGCCTGGTGGGCTGCCATCTATGGGGTTGCACAGAGTCGGACACGACTGAAGCGACTTAGCAGCAGCAGCAGCAGCAACAGTGTAGGATGGTTTCTTTTTCTCCACACTCTCACCAGCATTTATTATTTGCAGACTTTTTAATGATGGTCATTCTGATGAGTTTAAGGTGAGATACTACATTGTAGTTTTGATTTTCATTTCTCTAATTATTAGCAATATTGAGCATCTTTTCATGTGTCTGCTGGCCATCTGTATGTTTTCTTTGAACAAATGTCTATTTAGGTCTTCTGCTCATTTTTGATTGGGTTATTTATATATATATTAAAATATATGAGATGTTTGTATATTTTGTATATTTGTATATATTGGAAACTAATCCCTTGCCAGTAGTATTGTTTGGAAATATTTTCTCCCATTCTGTAGAATGTGTTTTAATTTGTTTATGATTTGCTTTGCTGTGCAAAAGCTTTTAAGTTTAATTATATCCCATTTGCTTATTTTTGTTTTTATTCTATTGCTCTGGAAAATGGATCAAGAAAGGTATTGCTGAAATTTATGTCAAAGAGTGTCCTGCCTGTGTTTTCCTTTAGGAGTTTTATAAGATCTACTCATATTTAGGTCTTTAATATGTTTGACTTTATTTTTGTATGTGGTGTTAAGAATATTCTAACTTCATTCTTTTACATGTAGCTGTCCAGTTTGGCATCCGGTCCCATCACTTCATGGCAAATAGATGGGGAAACAGTGGAAACAATGGCAGACTTTATTTTGGGGGGCTCCAAAATCACTGCAGATGGTGACTGCAGCCATGAAATTAAAAGACACTTACTCCTTGAAAGAAAAGTTATGACCAACCTAGACAGCATATTAAAAAGCAGAGACATTACTTTGCCAACAAAGGTCCATCTCGTCAAGGCTATGGTTTTTCCACTAGTCATGCATCCATGTGAGAGTTGGACTATAAAGAAAGCTGAACACCAAAGAATTGATGCTTTTGAACTTTGGTGTTAGAGAAGACTCTTGAGAGTCCCTTGGACTGTAAGGAGATCCAGCCAGTCCATCCTAAAGGAAATCAGTCCTGACTATTCATTGGAAGGACTGATGTTGAAGCTGAAGCTCCAATACTTTGGTCACCTGCTGTGAAGAACTGACTCATGGAAAAGACCCTGATGTTGGGAAAGATGGAAGGCAGGAGGAGAAGCAGACAACAGAGGATGGGATGGTTGGATGGCATCCCTGACTCAATGGACATGAGTTTGAGCAAGCTCCTTGAGTTAGTGATAGACAGGGAAGGCTGGCGAGCTGCAGTCCATGGGGTCACAAAAAGTCGGATATGACTGAGCGAGTGAACTGATTAGGTCATAGTTTTGTTTTGAAGTGTTGAGCTCCTCGGTGGTTATTATGCTACCAAAATGTGAATAAATAGTTGAAAGAAGAAAAACAGGACATGTGTAGACTGATTCTAAGTAAATGTGAATCAAGTATTATGTGTAATCCAATTTTGTGTATGTACAGTTTAAGAAAAAAAGTTAAATCTAAACCAGCAAAAAACTAGTTATAGATTATACAAGAAACAGAGATTATGTGTAATCTATTAGCTAACTCAGTTTATTTTCTTTTGACAGTGATCAGGTAGTGCAGATTTTTTTGAAAAATCAGACCTCAAATTTTACCCAATGGCATCATCATCAGCTGTCTTTTGGATCAGAAAGCATGCTGGTTGTAACTACATTTAACAGTTATTTAGTTTAGCACTGTTTCAACATTCATGCCATCATAGAGTTTTCTAGAGGTGAACACTGCCTGGGTATTGAGAAGACCATTGCCCCATCACGCACCTCTGAGCTGCATGTAATTCTCAAAATTTCCTGGCTGAGTATTACTCCAAAGTGTGCGACTGACGTACTAAGCTCCCCCTCCCTACACCTGCCTGCCTAAGTTCTTTGTATCCTTCCTGTCATTTTCAACTTAGATGTCACCTGGGAAACCTTCCCCAACTTCCCTACCACCCACCTCTGCCTGGACTAAATTTATCTCTCTGTGCTCCAATTTTGATACTGTAGAAGCTAAAAGATTAATGTTTGCAAGAATTTTTCTTCATTAGACTATGAGCTCCAGATGGGCAAAATACTATGCTTTATTTATTTTTGTATCTCCTTATTTGATGCTATATCAGATATCTATATTTCTTCATTTACATATGCATTTCTTTATATGCAACCTATGCTGCTGCTACTGCTAAGTCGCTTCAGTCCTGTCCGACTCTGTGCGACCCCATAGATGGCAGCCCACCAGGCTCCGCCATCCCTGGGACTCTCCAGGCAAGAATACTGGAGTGGATTGCCATTTCCTTCTCCAGTGCATGAAAGGGAACAGTGAAAGTGAAGTCACTCATTCGTGTCCGACTCTTAGCGACCCCATGGACTGTAGCCTACCAGGCTCCTCTGTCCATGGGATTTTCCAGGCAAGAGTACTGGAGTGGGGTGCCATTGCCTTCTCCGATGCAACCTATAAGTCAAGTTAAAAAAAAAACAAAACACTCTTGTTTCTTATACAATTGTGGAACTATATTTTACAACTTAAAAGCTTTCATATTTGTGTTTATTGGATAAATATTAAGTAAGTGCCGCAAATTATGTTTCAGCAGCTGACTGCCCAAATCACCTTAGTCAGAGACACACATGCTATAGCTATGGCTACTATTTTATCTGACAGAAAAGCTATCCATCTTTCTGGAAAGCATCCCATTTTCCAATCAGACATAATGGACAGTTAAGGAAGTGCTGCACTTAAAAGAGAGTGTTGCTTTATGGAGTTTATGTCAACCCACTGACCATACGTAAAGATTCACATACGTACTTCCTTCCTCTGTTGTCAGTGAGTGGGCTTTTGCTTTATATTTCCAGATCTACACTTTAGAATGGCTTCAAGGTATTCATTTGTAACAAAATACACCCTTGGGCTATTTTAGCTGATAATCAATCAGTTGAAAACAACCAAAACTCTAAGAGGGAAAAGCTATACCATGAAAAGCGACTGGTGTTAGAGTTCACCTCTCTTCTGTATTGGCACAGGATATGAATGATGGCAGTGTAAGAAAACTAGCAAAGCTAGAACATTTTAAAAATAAATTTCTTGAGCCCACTTTCCCTATTCTCTCAGTACATAATTTCTTTTTTGCTAATTTCTGCTAATAAATATAACTTGGAAAGGTATATAGTGTAGTTAGTGGGAAGGGAATGAGATTTAAATTGAGACAGAAGAGACTTTAAATCTTGGCATTAGCTTCTATTCAGTCAAGTTACTTAACTTTTCTGAAGCTCAGTTTCCCTGTCTGTAAAAATGGAGATAAAGGTACATTGAAGATAATCATGAGGCTACAAATAATGCACTTGATACACTAGGCATAGAATCCATGCTCAACAACAATTAGTTGCCTTTATTACTAGATACAGCAGGAAAAGAAGACCAATTACCTAAATCTTTGCATTGAAACATGTTTTCTTTATTGGATGGGCTTTGATTTTAATGTTGTCTGTACATCTCTTCTCACAATGAGTATTTGTGAAGACTGATGAAGCTCTTTGTAGACCATGACTCAAATAGCGAAAATAGCCTTTATGTGACATGGGTTTTTTCTGATTTCCTCTGAGTAACAGCTGGTGCTCAAAATTGTTCTGATAGTAAGAAATCTGCTCATTTTGTATGGAAGGTTGCATAACCAGTTACAAACAAGGTGCTTTGGGAGTAATGATATTCTCCTTAATACCTTGAATGTACAGGTTGTCAAGTGAAAGCAAACCTGTGCATTTTGTTCAGAATTAGGCCCATCAAAATATTGTGCACAGTGAACGACTATAGATTTAATATACATGTTTTGCAGTGCTTTAGAAATGCATCTTTATTTCTGAGGTTAGTAGTGAAACTTCTGATCTGTGCTCCCTGTATATGTGCTAGAGGCAGTCCTGGAAAGCAGACTGGATGCTGGTGTGTGCTGGCTCAGATGTATTTGTTTCTTTATGCAGATCTGTAACTCTTTCCCCAGGGCTAGAATTTCCAACACCAAATAAACCTTTAGGTTTTGTTCAGCTCTGATCTCATCACTTCAAATATGTAGATTTTTTTTTTTTTTTTAACTTTCTTCCTGATTCTGAATGGGGATTTAGTTAAATGCCTGTTTAAGAATTGATGAGTAATTTAAAGGATTTAGGAGAACATTCTGTGCTATTATATGCAAATACATGCCACGCATGGCTCCCTATGTCATTAACCTGGCAGTCATTTCATGCATGACTCCCCATCTTATTAAGCTAGCAGTATGGAATATTTGATTTACTAAACTGGTATGAACTACTTAGTGTGCTAATATAGGAATATAACTTTTAAATTTCTTTGGAATAACTATCTTCGAAACAGATTCTTGAAGACGATAACATTATTTTGACAGCTGTGCTCAGTTTCTAAGTCTATTTTAGGAAGCTTCTTATAACTGTTGGAAATGTACCTGTGTGATTGGAATGAACCATACAATAATTGAAAATGAAAACCATCATAGCAATAAGAGCCCTTTGAATTCTGTAGCAAGTGATTCTACAACATAGGTAAATAAATTTGGTGGAAGCGTTTGCTTCTAGACAGGATGTTAAACAGTGTATGGTTGCCTGAGAGTCTGCCACTAGGCTCCCAGTTACCATGATGCTCTGAAACTCTTTTTATAGCCATGGCCCCCCTGGCTTTCCAGGCATTCGTTGCCATAGCAGCATTCATCGGCCATGGGATTTACAGGGAAAAAAAAAAAAAGAAAGGAGGAGGGCTGCATATTTGTAAAGTTGGTGCAGTGCCAAATGTAGCAGGAATTATAGATGCAGGATGCTGGGTTCTTCCTTTAGTGTCCATTTCAGCTGGCGCCTAATGTCACCCACATAATCACAAACCACTCTGTCATCATTCAGACCAGCTGCATGAAATGAGACAAAGGGAAATTTAGCAGCAACGAAGGGAATGGTAATTTAGAAGGCTTTTAAATGATGTTTTCTATGTTCCTCAATCAACAATATTTTAAAGCCTTTAATTTTTTTCCCCTACAATAGGATTTCCTTGTTGCTGGCTTGACTGGTGACATATTAACACTAAGTTGGCCAAAAAAATGTCAGAGACTAGAAAGGAGGTCCAATATATAAATCCAAACAGGAGGAGAAAGGAAATATTTATAGTAATCTTCGTTTCTACTAGATTTTTTGCCTTTAAATTATATAGGTAAATTTTCCTTCACTATTTGCCTAAGGTATAATTTTTGAACCTCAGATGTTTAATGTTTATCAGATATGCCTTTGAATAAATGCTCCCACATCCGTGATATGTTCATTGCTTCTTCAGTCATGACACGTATTTGAGAGTTCACAGGCAAGAAGGAAAAAAAAATGTTCATGGAGGAAGAAAACCTAGTGAATAATCCAGGGAAGCTGGTGAACTGTGACATGTGTGGGGGTCATGTGAGCCATGAATATGTAAGGCGACCAGTTAGACTGCTGTGGGGGTGGGGGATGTTAGGTGTGCAATTTGTCCAAGAGAGAGGAAATATACAATGTGTTTGTTTGCAGCAATACTAGGATTTGGGCAAGTACACTAAGATACAGGTATGGATGAAGAGATCTCTTAAAGAGTAAATCAATAGTAGATGATTAAAAACAGAGGAAGTGGCCATGGGAGGACCATCCATGTTTGGCTGAGTCTTTTCCTAGTTAAAAAAATTTCCTCTTTATGAACTCTTCATCCAAAATTGTAAATGGTGCTTGCATATAAAGATAGATAATTACATGACTGGAATAGAGTTGAAGTCCCAGACATGGACTCACCATTGTCTGGGAAAATGGTAAACCACAGAGTGTTGCTTAGTCCCTCAGTTGTGTCCAACTCTTTGTGACCCCATGGACTGTAGCCTACCAGGCCTTCTGTCTGTGGGATTTCCCAGGCAAGAATACTGGAGTGGGTTGCCATTTCCTCTTCCAGGAAACCAAAGAGGCGGCATTACAAATCAGTGGGGAAAGGAAAGACTGTTTGATGATCAGTCTGAGGATGATTTGGTTATCTATATGGAAAAAAAAGAGATCCATGTGTCGCATCATAAGATAAAATAAGATTGACTAAACACTGAATAAAGGAATCTAAATCTTTAAGAAAAATAAAGAAGTTAATTTTTATTACTGTAAGGGAGGTAAGGGTTTTTTAAGCAAGCTATGAAAGTATAAATTTTAAGGGAGAAATAAAAGGGTTTGAGAAAAACAAAAAGCAACATAAGCACAGTGAGAAGACAAATCTAGAAGAAGCTATTTTCAGTGCAATGATTGACTGAGGATTGTTTTGCAGAATAAATAAAGTGCCCCTCTAGGTTAACAAGAAAAATATATTTTTTAAAAACCCTCAATAGACAAAAATGACTAAGGATTATGAACAGGTCACTCACAGGGGAAGAAGCCTGAATGCTAACAAACATATAAAGAGGGTCAAAATATTTAGCAGAACAATACAAAGGAAAACAAAAATGGTAAAACATCTATAAATCTCAGATCAGCAAGCATTTAAAGTCTGACAAGGCCAAGTATTGGTGTAGATGTAGAGAGAAAAATGCTGATGGGAGTTTAAACTTGTAACAGGACTTTGAGAATCTATCTGGCAAAGTTTAGAATCTGCCTCCTGTTGGACTGAGCAATTCTATGTTTAGGCGTACACATGTGCTAACAAAAAATTACGGCATTTATTACACTGGAAACAAATATATCATGGCATCTTATTGTGTGACACTATATGCCTATTAAAATGAGTAAAATATAACAGATAAAAATTTTAATAGATGAGGAAAAAATTTGAGTGGGAAAGGTAAGTTTTAGTATCAGATATAAAATATGATATTTTTGATAACATAAATATGCTATTATGTTAATATATAGTGAGCTACTTGTGGATGCCTGATCATATGTGTGCGTGCTAAGTTGTTTCGGTCATGTCTGGCTCTTTGTGACCCTATGGGCTTTAGCCCACCAGGCTTCTCTGTCCATGGGATTCTCCAGGCAAGAATACTGGAGTGGGTTGCCATGCCTTCCTCCAGGGTATCTTCCTGGCCCAAGGATTGAACCCATGTGTCTCTTATGTCTCCTGCTTTGGCAGATGGGTTCTTTACCACTAGCACCACCTGGAAAGCCCTACCTGACCATATAGCAAAATGATAAAAACATGAATAGAAAGAATACGCTCCTGATAAAAGAGCAATGGGTAAGGAGTTAGATAGAGGCTAAAAGAACACTTGAAATGCTGGCTGATAGAAGAACGCTCTGTCTCTTCTGAGGTGGTGTTGCCCCTCCACCCCCAAATCAGACCTGAATCTGGTTAAGTCTTGAGTCTCCATAATAAATTTATAGGGAATACAGAGAGCAGGGGAACACTTCAAACCTACCAGTGGGGTGTAATCAATAAAATCCAAACTATGAAAATACTCACTGGATATTTCATGTTAAGTGTAGTGGCTCAGTGGGTAAAGAAACTGCCTGCAGTGCAGGAGACGCTGGAGATATGAGTTCGATTCTTGGGTTGAGAAGATCCCCTGGAGAGGGGCACAGCAACCCACTCCAGTATTCTTGCTTGGAGAATCCCATGAACAGTGGAGCCTGGCAGGCCACAGTACATGGGTCGCAAACAGTCAGACACGACTGAAGTGATTGAGCACGGCACAGCACCTCACCTTGGTAATATAATATATTTAGAACTATACAGTAAACAGAGAAAAAAGTGGAGAGGACAGCAGGGCCATTCCAGTTCTAATTTTACTACAAATGAGAAGTAAGGAGCAATAAGGTCTGAACACATCTCTAGAGTGATCGTGACAAGCTCATTCATTCATTTGCTCATTTAACAAGTATACAGAGGCACCATCATATATCACATACAATACTCTTAGGCACTAGAGATGTTGGGAAACTAAATAGAAGAATATCCTTGTCCTCATGGAGTTTGCACTCTCTGGAGGGAAAAAATGGACAGAAGTCAAATAAACATGCAAATAAATGATATGTCACTGGTAATCAGTAATAGAAAAATAAAACAGACAATGGGTCTCCAGGGGAGGGCTATCATTCTATATTGTGTCCGGAAGGCCTCACTAATAAGATATTATTCAAAGAGAGAGCTCTGAAGTCAGCATGAACATACCAATAGCTGGGGGAGTGAGCGTTTTAGGCAGAAGAGAAGAGCAAGTTCAAAGGATGTGAAGCAACCGAGAATAGCTGGGGTGATTGGGAAAGAGTGCAAAGGTCAAGTAAAGCTGGAGTGACAGGAGATGTGAAGAAGAGGCAAGGAGCACAGGGAGACAGATCACGTGGAGCCCTGCAGGCCTAAGAAAACCATTGCACTTTTACTCTGAATGAGGCGAGGATCTGGTGGAGCTTTTCAGGGAAGGTATAGACACTCTGACTTAAATTTATAAGGATGACTTTTTTCTGTGTTAAGATTAGATGTTAAAGCAAAAGTATATGCTAGAAATCCAGTCAGCAGTCAGTCAATTACAACAATTTAGTTAGGTACCATTTTACTTCAGTCTCACATTTTCATAACCACTTTTCTTTCTCCCCAGATCTGCAGCTCCTATAGTCCTCTCACTTATTTTATTGAACTGAATCCCATACTTCTCTTTAATTCCCATGCAAAATCATTCAGACTTAGGACTCTCCCTTCAAAATATATTCAGAATGCAGTATTTTTTAATTGTTGTAGTGGTGGTGAAATATACATGAAATATACATAATATAAAAATTTACCCATTTCATTTTGACCATTTCTAAGTGCATTTTCTGTGGCATTAAGTGCATACACATTGTTGTGAAATCGTCACCAGCATTCATCTCCAGTAGATTTTCATGCTCCACAGCAGAAACTCTGAACCCATTAACACTAACCCTTCATTTCCTCTTTCTCCCCAAACCCTAGCTACCACTATTCTATTCTACCAGTAGCCCCTGCTCTCCAAAACCTGAGAAAGCATGTGCATAGCAATGAAGACCCAGTGTAGCCAAAAATAAATAGATAAAAAAAATTTTAAGTAGAAAGTGATCAACAGTATCAACTGTCACTAAAAGATAAGTTAAAGTGAGAATCATTGGATTTAGCAATGCAGGTGTCTTTTGTAACTTCATCCAGAGGTGTCTTTGTAGAGTAGTAAGAGCAACTCCTGATTGGTGTGGCTTCAAGTATGAAGTAGAGGAATTTGTGTTAAGGGAGTCTGACAACTTGTTCTAAAGGGAAACAGAGATACAAGGGTGATCTAAAACTCCACTAGGGAGTAGGCATTTTTAAGTGGTAATTGCTAATGCAGGGAGTCTGAGGGCTGAAATAGAATAAAAAGGTGGAGGAAGGGCAAGTTTGATCTTTTTGCTTAAGCTGGAACACCCATCTTCTCCTGCCCTTGGACACTGGAGTTCATGGTGTTCAGGTCTTCAGATTCAGACCAGGCCTTAAACCATCAGCCATGATTCTTGCACCTCTGGAAATGTGAAGTTACTGACTTATGTGTATATATATAAGGCCCATATAGTCAAAATATGGCTTTTCCAGTAGTCATGTACAGATGTGAAAGTTGGACCATAACGAAAGTGGAATGCTGAAAAATTGATGTTTTTGAAATGTGGTGTTGGAGAAGAGTCTTGAGAGTCCCTTGGGATGCAAGGAGATCCAACCAGTCCATCCTAAAAGAATCAGTCCTGAATATTCATTGGAAGGACTGATGCTGAAGCTGAGGCTCCAATACTTTGGCCACCTGATGCGAAGAACTGACTCATTGGAAAAGAACATGATGCTGGGAAAGATTGAGAGCAGGAGGAGAAGGGGACAAGAGTATGAGGTGATTGGATGACATCATGGGTTCAATGGACATGGGTTTGAGCAAACTCAGGGAGATAGTGAAGGACAGGGAAGCCTGGTGTGCTGCAGTCCACGGGGGCGCAAAGAGTTGGACATGACTGAGGGACTGAGCTTGCGTACATGTAGTTCGAGTAAAGTGGGTGTCAGGGAGACCTGGAGGAAGTGAGTTCACAGAGAGTTGAGTAAGGGCAGGAGGGAGAAGGACAAGAAGGCAAGATCAAGTAGATAAAGGACTTACTGTGTATTCTCCAATGTATATCATTATATGCTACAGTGTGTTATCACAATAGCAGTGAACCTGGGAAAAATTATTCTGGTTGCTACATGTACTTTGGATTTAAGCAGAAATATTTTGATGAAGGTGGATACAGTACTCCAGGAAAAGATGGTTGGAGTCTTACCCAGGATAGTAACTGAAATGGAAAAAAGAAATAAACCCCACTCCAATTTTCCTCCCCCAAGAGAAAGGGTCCCCAGTAGATGGCTCTCTTTCAAGTTTCTAGAATTTCATGTTTCTTCCTGCCTTAGACAGGCTCCCATTCAAGATATTTTCCCTTCCTTTAGTTTTTTTTTTTTTTTTTTTCTGGTCAATTCTCAGACAAAGTTTGGCATCATCAATCACAGTATTGAGTGGTACAAGGCACCTTTATTCCTGGTCAGTTGCACTCATCACAATTGCAATTAATTACCTAATAATATCTTTTTCTCTTTACTGTACTGTGAGATTATTCAGAGGAAGGATCAGATAATTCTTGTCATTTCTCAGGTCCCAAACTTACAGTATAATAAAATTTCTTCTTTGTATTTCTTAATACCTATATAGCAATTTTTATATAAAGGGGGAAATGATGATAGTTCCACTTGTGGTTCTAAGTAATATCAAAATTTAAAAATGTTTTAAAGCCAAATGATTTATTCTACACTCATTTAGTAAGTTGATGATAGCTCTACATCAAAGCTTCAGCAAATATTTAGTTGCCTAATAAAGATGTAGATTATCTCCTATTTTATGAAAATGTAAAGAATCTCTACACAAAAATCTCATGTTATATCGTTTATATCTGAAGCAGATAGAAAAGCTAGCAATTAAAAATGTTGTTTTTTCAAGGAAAACAATGTCAATATATTGAAGTGTTGCTTTATTTTTTAATTTCAAACTTGTCAAAGGATGTTGTATCCCTTCAATTAGTAACATTATCTAAGTTATTTGACTGCATTCTGTGTTTTAATAAAGTTTATTGTATATAAATTATAATGTAAATTATACATACTGCATCATATTTCATTTCTTCAACCTCAATATTGAAAATGGTGAAAAAAATTCTAATCACTTTTGTCAAGACAGATTCACAATGTCTTTACCATTCTGCCTTGTAAGAGTTAACTAGAAACATTCGTTAATCTAGCACTTTATGATTTTAATTTCTAGATGGAATGATGAGCATTTCTGAGCTCTTTATATTCAAACCACAGAAGTAAGCCCTTTTCAGGGGTCACTGGGGTCAAATAATTTAGACCTAATATTTTGCTAAGTTAACCATTGTGCTATCTGTGTAACTCATTTAAAATAATCCATTCTGAAATTATATTATCATTTTTAATTTTGCTTATAATACAAACTGTTTTATTTGGACTAATAGTATCAATCTGATAATTCTTGGAGAGTTCAGTTCAGTTCAGTTGCTCAATCATGTCCAACTCTTTGTGACCCCATGGACTGCAGAACGCCAGACCTCCCTGTCTGTCACCAACTCCCGGAGTTTACCCAAACTCATCTCTATTGAGTCGGTGATGCCATCCAGCCATCTCATCCTCTGTCGTCCCCTTCTCCTCCTGCCTTCAATCTTTCTCAGCATCAGGGTATTTTCAAATGAGTCAGCTCTTCCCATCAGGTGGCCAAAGTATTGGAGTTTCAGCTTCAACATCAG
The DNA here is from genome assembly GCA_024291935.2 of Okapia johnstoni. Taxonomy (NCBI): domain Eukaryota; kingdom Metazoa; phylum Chordata; class Mammalia; order Artiodactyla; family Giraffidae; genus Okapia; species Okapia johnstoni. Next base: position 45,940,383 of record CM044323.1, read on the forward strand.
TCCTTCCAATGAATACCCAGGACTGATCTCCCTTAGGATGGACTGGTTGGATCTTGCAGTCCAAGGGACTCTCAAGAGTTCTCCAACACCACAGTTCAAAAGCATCAATTCTTTGGCGCTCAGCTTTCTTTATAGTTGAACTCTATCATCCATACACGACTATTCAAAAAATCATAGCCTTGATGAGACGGACCTTTCTTGGCAAAGTAATGTCTCTGCTTTTTAATATGCTGTCTAGGTTGGTCATAGGTTTTCTTTCAAGGAGCAAGTGTCTTTTAATTTCATGGCTGCTGTCATCATCTGCAGTGATTTTGGAGCCCACAAAAATAGTCTCTCACTGTTTCCATTGTTTCCCCAACTATTTGCCATGAAGTGATGGGGCCAGATAATCACGATGGTGTGATCACTCACCTAGAGCCAAACATCCTGGAATGTGAAGTCAAATGGGCCTTAGGAAGTATCACTACAAAGCTAGTGGAGGTGATGGAATTCCAGTTGAGCTATTTCAAATCCTCAAAGATGATGCTGTGAAAGTGCTGCACTCTTTCAGCAAATTTGTCAGCAAATTTGGAAAACTCACCAATGGCCACAGGACTGGAAAAGGTCAGTTTTCATTCCAATACTGAGAAAGGCAATGCCAGAGAATGCTCAAACTATCGCACAATTGCTCTCATCTCACACACTAGTAAAGTAATGCTAAAAATTCTCCAAGCCAGGCTTCAGCAATACGTGAACCATGAACTTCCAGATGTTCAAGCTGGTTTTAGAAAAGGTAAAGGAACCAAGGATCAAATTGCCAATATTCGATGGATTATCAAAAAAGGAAGAGAGTTCCAGAAAAACATCTATTTCTGCTTTATTCACTATGCCAAAGCCTTTGACTGTGTGGATCACAACAAACTGTGGAAAATTTTGAAAGAGATGGGAATACCAGACCACCTGACCTGCCTCTTGAGAATCCTGTATGCAGATCAGGAAGCAACAGTTAGAACTGGATATAGAACAACAGACTGGTTCCAAATAGGAAAAGGAGTACGTCAAGGCTGTATATTGTCACGCTGCTTATTTAGCTTATATGCAGAGTACATCATGAGAAACACTGGGCTGGAGGAAGCACAAGCTTGGATCTAGATTGCCAGGAGAAATATCAATAACCTTATATATGCAGATGATACCACCCTTATGGCAGAAAGTGAAGAAGAACTAGAGAGCCTCTTGATGAAAGTGAAAGAAGAGAGTGAAAAAGCTGGCTTAAAGCTCAACATTCAGAAAACTAAGATCATGGCATCTGGTCCCATCACTTCATGGCAAATAGATGGGGAAACAGTGGAAACAGTGGCTGACTTTATTTTTCTGGTCTCCAAAGTCACTGCAGATGGTGATTACAGCCATGAAATTAAAAGACGCTTCCTCCTTGGAAGGAAAGTTATGACCAACCTAGACAACATATTAAAAAGCAGAGGCATTACTTTGCCAACAAAGGTCTGTCTAGTCAAGGCTATGGTTTTTCCACTGGTCATGCATAGATGTGAGAGTTGGAGTATAAAGAAAGCTGAGCACCGAAGAATTCATGCTTTTGAACTGTGGTGTTGGAGAAGACTCTTAAGAGTCCCTTGGACTCCAACCAGTCCATCCTAAGGGAAATCGATCCTGGGTGTTCATTGGAAGGACTGATGTTAAAGCTGAAACTCCGGTATTTTGCCCACCTGATGGGAAGAGCCTACTCATTTGAAAAGACCCTGATGTTGGGAAAGATTGAAGGCAGGAAGAGAAGGGGATGACAAAGGATGAGATGGTTAGATGGCACCACTGACTCAATGGACATGAGTTTGGGCAAACTCGGGAGTCGGTGATGGACAGGGAGGCCTGGCATGCTGCAATTCATGGGGTCGCCAAGAGTCGGACACAACTGAACTATGGAACTGAACTAAACTGATGGCACCAGATGCCATGATCTTAGTTTTCTGAATGTTGAGTTTTAAACCAACTTTTTCACTCTTCTCTTTCACTTTCAAGAGGCTCTTTAGTTCTTCTTCGCCCTCTGCCATAAGGGTAGTGTCATTTGCATATCTGAGGTTATTGATATTTTTCCTGGCAATCTTGCTTCCAACCTGTGCTTCATCCAGCCCAGGATTTCTCATGATGTACTCTGCATATAAGCTAAATAAGCAGGGTGACAATATACAGCCTTGACGTACTCCTTTTCCTATTTGGAACCAGGCTGTTGTTCCATGTCCAGTTCTAACCGTTGCTTCCTGACCTGCATACAGATTTCTCAGGAGGAAGGTCATTAGTTTCTTTTACTTTTATGTTTAGGGCTCCTTGAGTTTATTGTTTTGTTTTGTAAATCGATTATGCGGAAACAGTAGGCACTGTTGTAAGAACTGAACTGAAGTTCATTGCTGCTGTTGTAATTCAGATCATTATATTACTTCGTTAGTTACTCCACTCTCTTCTTTCTGGAAAGCAGTTTGAAGAAACATAAAATCAGATACACTCTCATTAACAAAGAAATATTTAATATTTTGAGTTGCTCAAAAAGTTCTTTTTTTTTCTTTTCTCTAACATGGGTCTAGGAGCACTTAGTTGCCTTTAACTTCATTCAAAATAATTTTGCTAGATTGTATTGTGACAGCTGTCATATCAACATGCATTAGAAAAACATCAGAATTGGTGTTTTTTTGTGTGTAGCCATTTGAATATTGAAGGTGGAAGGAAAAAAGCCACTTTTCTGGCATTTCTTGCTTTGTTATTTCAAGAAAGGTAAAAACACAACTGAAACACAGAAAAACTTTTGTGCAGTGTATGGAGAAGGTGCTTCATAAACCAAACACAGTTTATGAAGTGGTCAAAGTGATTTGCAAAGTTTCATGCTGGAGATTTCTCACTGGACATTACTCCATGGATAGACCAGCTGAAGTTGGTAGCAATCAAACTGAGACATTAATTGAGAACTTCAACATTATACCATGCTGGAGATAGCTGACATACTCAAAATATCCAAATCAAATATTAAAAATCATTTGCACAATTGTGGTTATGTTAATCATCACTTTGATGTTTGAGTTTCACATAAATTATGAAAAAAAATCCTTATTCAGAGTATCTCTGCATGTGATTCTCTATTTTAACCTAACAAAAATGTTCCATTTTGAAAACAATTGTTATTGGTGAATAAAAGTAGATATTGTACAGTAATGTGAAATGGAAGAGACTGTAGGGCAGTTGAAATAAACCACCACCAGCCAAACCAAAGACCAGTCTTTGCCCAAAGAAGGAGTCCTCTATTATGAGCTCCATCCTGAAGGCTAAACAATTAATTCCAACAAGTACAGCTCCCAATTAGACCAACTGAAAGCAGCACTTGAAAAATGTTAAGAACTAATCAACAGAAAATGCATAATCTTCCATCAAGATAACAGGAGACTGCATGTTTCTTTGATGGCCAGGCAAGAACTGTTACAGCTTGGCTGAGAAGTTCTGATTTATCCACCATGTTCACCAGACATTGCACCTTCAGATCTCCATTTATTTTGGTCCTTTTGCAAAACTCTCTTAATGGGAAAAATTCAATTCCCTGGAAGACTGTAAAAGACACCTGGAGCAGTTCTTTGCTCAAAAACATTAAAAAAAAAAAGTTTTGAGAAGATGGAATTATGAAGTGTTGCCTGAAAAATGGAAAAAGGTAGTGAAACAAAATGTTGTTCAATAAAGTTTTTGGTGAAAATAAAAATACATCTTTTATTTTTACTTAAAAAGCTGAAGAAACTTTTGGATCAACCCAATATTAAAAAGCTTTAGGTGGAGAAAAGCAATAAGGAAGACTAGAAAATATGAATACCCTCAGTTTTGTTCAGAGAGAGCATTCATGGAAATGTGAATTACTGGATCAGTTATTGAATCAATTCTTAATGGGTTCTTGTAACGAAGCCCTTGTTGAGGTTATTTTCCACTAATTCTTTGAAGTCATGACTTTCTGTGGTCAGCCCTTATTGGCTATGGTGATATTTATGGTACTCATTGTAACATCAAAGAAATTACACTAATCTCAGTTAAAATATGTAGTTGAAAGTGTGTATGATAATTGGGCTTCCCTGACAGCTCAGTTGGTAAAGAATCTGCCTGCAATGCAGGAGACCCTGGTTCAAAGGGATAGGCTATCCACTCCAGTATTCTTGAGCTTCCCTTGTGGCTCAGCTGGTAAAGAACCCACCTGCAATACAGGAGACCTGGGTTCGATCCCTGGGTTGGGAAGATCCCCTGGAGAAGGGAGAGGCTACCCACTCCAGTATTCTAGCCTGGAGAATTCCATGGACTGTATAGTCCATGGGGTTGCAAAAAGTTGGACACAACTGAGCGACTTTCACTCTCATTTACCACTCTCATGATATAAATAGGCTTCCCAGGTGGCACTAGTGGTAAAGAAGTTGCTTGCCAATGCAGGAGACATAGAGAAGTGGATTTGACTCCTGGGTTGGGAAGATTCCCCAGAGGAAGGCATGGCAACCCACTCCAGTATTCTTGGCTGGAGAATTCCGTGGACAGAGGAGCCTGGCAGGCTATGGTCCACAGGGTCACAAAGAGTCGGGCACAACTGAATTGACTTAGCACACAGATACAGACACACACAGACACACACACACAGTTGTTGAGTACTGTGTTCTGTTATATGAATCTATCATTCATTTATTCATCCCAGTTTCTTCTTTTTCACTGCCATGAACAAAGTAACTAAGAATATCTTCTAACTTTCAAGTGCAATTTCTCTAGGATATATACTCGAGAGTTACAGATTATGGAAATAATGAGTTATAGATTATATGTCATTTGAACTTTCTTTCCTGGTAAGAAATTATTTTCTAAAGTTTTATCAGTTTATATCTTCAGCACTTAATCTCCAAATTCTTGCCAACATTTAACATTGTCAGAATTCTTTTCTATTTTCAACTGAATGAGTGTGGGTGTGGCTTACCAATGAGCCCGAACATCCTTCAGTAGATTTATTGACTGTATTTATTCTTTGTAAATTTTTATTCTTGAGTTAAGTAGGCAGCCCCTAGGAGCAGTCCTGTTCATCCATGCCTTGTGGTTTTCATTCCCTCATGTAATTTCCTCACTTTGGGTGAGGGGTACACCTAGTGATTCTCTTGTAACAAACAGAACATGGCAAAAAAAATTTGGAATGTTAATTCTGATATTAGCTTCCAAGGAGACTGTGGCTTCCCTCTTGATCACTCTCCCATTCCTTCACTCATTCACTCTCAGCAATGCCAGGGACCTTCTTGTGAGTTAACCCATGGAGGGGCCCTCGTGATAAACAACTGAAGAAGGTCCCTAGCCAATAGCAGTGAGGAACTGAGGCCCTCAGTCCAACAGATGCCAAGAACTAAATCTTGCCAAAAACCCCAAAGCACACGAGTGGTCAAGAAAGTGACTCCTTCCTCAGCAGTGCCTTCAGATGACACTACAGCACCTCCTGACACCTGCTGCTTTGTGGGTGATGCTGGGTCAGATAGAGCTAAAGAAACTGTGAGATAATAAACGTTTGTAGCTTTATAGCTGCTGAATTTTAAGGTAGCATTCATTATGCAGCAAATAGATCATTAGCACAATGACTTCTGAGACTGTTGGTTTCTTGTGGCTGCATAGGATTTCTTTCTGTATTCTGAATACAGTCATTGTCAGTTCTATGTGTTACATTGAGTTTCTCCAAAATTGTAACACTTTTTATGTTATGACTTTTGAAGAATGACTCTGATAAAAAACTTTGTTATATGTATATTACATATGGTATAGATGTTATACATATATAGCATGCATATTATATTATCATATGTTATGCATATTATATATTATTATATTAAATATAATATCTATGAAAGTACACATATCTTTTATCTTTTTAAATAATAAGAAATTTTCTCATAACCTGAAGTCATACAGATCCTCTTCTATACTATTTTATAAAAAGCTGTGTAGATTTTCATTTAATGTCTTTAACCCACTCAAGGTTGCTTTTCATGTATTATGTGAGTTATTAAACATTTTAATTGTTTTTCCATTTGGGAAACTGCCATCTCAGCAGTTTATTAAACAAGTCATCTTTATTTATTGTTTAGGTCATCTTTGTCCACTAATCTGCAATTCCAGATTTATTCTTTTTCATATATTCAGAGGTTTGTTTTGGGTTTACTCCATTGCTTTACTTTCCTCTTTCTGTGTCAATACCACAGAGTTTAATTTTAATAGTTTTATAGTCAGTTTTGATATCTGTTGGGGTGTCTGCCCCATATAGTTCTTTAAGAGGTTTTTCATTAACTCTACCTCTTTGCTTAACCATTGAAAACCTAAAAACAATTTGCTAACTTGTGTATTAATTTAATCTTATCTTTACATGTCAAGTTGCATTTGTTTTGCTATGAACAGGAACAATTTACATTACTATGGACAGCAAATACCTGATACCCAACAGACCTGCATAAATTAAATCTCTACAGAGAAGTAAACCATCTGAACATAATCAAACATGCACACCATCATGGAATTAGATAATCGCAAAGGACTGACTACACATGCCAAGCATCTCATTGAGGAGACACCTAGTAGTCTCTTTTGCTTAAAATTTCACCACAATTCTTTGTTATAGTCTCCTCCCCAAACCTTGTCATCATAAATAATTTCTCTCTCAAGATTATTAATCACAAAAGGAATTGTCCCATATGGGTTGTGGTTATTATTTATACAGGGGTAGTAAGAATAATAAACCATGTAGACCTCCTTGAGATACTTTGCAAATGTAGAAGTACACACTAGTTAAGTGGCCACTAAAGACATAGAAACAACCTCTGGAAATTTTCATAAGGAATCTCAGGTTGGACTTTTAAAACTTTCTATTTTGGGTATCACAAACCCTCCCAAAACTTCTCCATTGAATTTTATCTGCTACATATAGAAACTTTGGGTAATTTCCCTTTTATTAAGGTTCCCTGAATTTGCTAAGTTTCCTAACTTGACAGGAGTTGTCCTTCCTTACTACCTGTAAGAGTAGAAACCCATTAGTCGGCTACCTTGCCAGTATTCCTTGGGGGTCAGTGACTTATCATAACTGACTGAATGAAAATCAGTCTGAACTATGCTACTGAAGGTAAGGTCTAGTTTGTATAATCAGTTTGTGCAAAATGATCTCTGTTAGTTTCCAAGGCAAACCAAACAATATCACTGTAATTCAAGTCTATGCCCAGGCCAGTAACATTGAAGAAGCTGAAGTTGAACAGTTCTGTGAAGACCTAGAAGACCTTCTAGAACTAATACCCAAAAAAGATGTCATTTTCATTATAGAGAACTGAAATGCAAAAGTAGGAAGTCAAGAAACACCTGGCGTAACAGGCAAATTTGGCCTTGGAGTACAGAATGAAGTAGGGCAAAGGCTAATAGAGTTCTGCCAAGAGAACGTGCTGGTCATAGCAAACACCCTCTTCCAACAGCACAAGAGAAGACTCTACACATGGACATCACCAGATGGTTGACACAAAAATCAGATTGATTATATTCTTTGCAGCCAAAGATGGAGAAGCTCTATACAGTCAGCAGAACTAAGACCAGGAGCTGACTGTGGCTCGGATCATGAACTCCTTATTGCCAAATTCAGACTGAAATTGAAGAAAGTGGAGAAAACCACTAGACCATTCAGGTATGACCTAAATCAAATCGCTTATGATTATACAGTGGAAATGAGAAATAGATTTATGGGACTAGCTCTGATAGACAGAGTAGCTGATGAACTATGGATGGAGGTTTGTGACATTGTACAGAAGACAAGAATCAAGACCATCCCCGAGAAAAAGAAATGCAAAAAAGCAAAATGGCTGTCTGAGGGGGCCTTACAAATAGCTGTGAAAAGATAGGAAGTGAAAAGCAAAGGAGAAAAGGAAAGATATACCCATTCTAATGCAGAGTTCCAAAGAATAGCAAGGAGAGATAAGAAAGCCTTCCTCAGCGATCAATGCAAAGAAATAGAGGAAAACAATAGAATGGGAAGGACTAGAGAGCTATTTAAGAAAATTAGAGATATCAAGGGAACATTTCATGCAAAGATGGGCTCAATAAAGGGCAGAAATATTATGGACCTAACAGAAGCAGAAGATATTAAGAAGAGGTGGCAAGAATACACAGAAGAACTGTACAAAAAAGATCTTCACTATCCAGATAATCACGATGGTGTGATCACTCACCTAGAGCCAGACATCCTGAAATGTGAAGTCAAGTGGGCCTTAGGAAGCATCACTATGAACAAAGCTAGTGGAGGTGATGGAATTCCACTTGAGCTATTTCAAATCCTGAAAGATGATGCTGTGAAAGTGCTGCACTCAATATGCAAGCAAATCTGGAAAACTCAGCAGTGGCCACAGGCCTAGAAAAGGTAAGTTTTCATTCCAATCCCAAAGAAAGGCAATGCCAAAGAATGCCCAAACTACCACACAATTGCACTCATCTCACACGCTAGTAAAGTAACGCTTAAGATTTTGCAAGCCAGGCTTCAGCACTGCATGAACCGTGAACTTCCAGATGTTCAAGCTAGTTTTAGAAAAGGCAGAGGAACAAGAGATCAAATTGCCAACATTTGCTGGATCATTGAAAAAGCAAGAGAGTTCCAGAAAAACATCTACTACTTCTGCTTTATTGATTATGCCAAAGCCTTTGACTGTGTGGATCACAACAAACTGTGGAAAATTCTGAAAGAGATGGGCATACCAGGCCACCTGATCCGCCTCTTGAGAAACCTGCATGCAGGTCAGGAAGCAACAGTTAGAACTGGATATGGAACAACAGATTGGTTCCAAATAGGAAAAGGAGTATGTCAGGACTGTATATTGTCACCCTGCTTATTTAATTTATATGCAGAGTACATCATGAGAAACACTGGGCTGGAGGAAGCACAAGCTGGAATCAAGATTGCTGGGAGAAATATCAATAACCTCTGCTATGCAGATGACACCACCCTTATGGCAGAAAGTGAAGAACTAAAGAGCCTCTTGATGAAAGTGGAAGAGGAGAGTGAAAAAGTTGGCTTAAAGCTCAACATTCAGAAAACTAAGATCATGGCATCTAGTCCCATCACTTCATGGCAAATCGATGGGGAAACAGTGGCTGACTTTATTTTTCTGGGCTCCGAAATCACTGCAAATGGTGATTACAGCCATGAAATTAAAAGACGCTTACTCCTTGGAAGGAAAATTATGACCAACCTAGATAGCATATTAAAAAGCAGAGACATTACTTTGCCAACAAAGGTCCATACAGTCAAGGTTATGGTTTTTCCAGTGGTTATGTATGTATGAGAGTTGGAGTATAAAGAAAGCTGAGCACCAAAGAATTGATGCTTTTGAACTGTGGTGTTGGAGAAGATTCTTGAGAGTCCCTTTGACTGAAAGGAGGTTCAATCAGTCCATCCTAAAGGAAATCAGTCCTGGGTATTCATTGGAAGGACTGATGTTGAAGCTGAACCTCCAATACTTTGGCCACCTGATGCGAAGAGCTGACTCATTTGAAAAGACCCTGATGCTGGGAAAGATTGAGTGCAGAAGGAGAAGAGGACGACAGAGGTTGAGATGGTTGGATGGCATCATTGACTCGATGGACATGAGTTTGGGTGGACTACGGCAGTTGGTGATGGACAGGGAGGCCTGGAATGCTGTGATTCATTGGGTTGCAAAGAGTCAGACACGACTGAGTCACTGAACTGAACTGAACTGAAAGGGGGTTTCTCAGGTGGCCCTATTGGTAAATAATCCACCTGCCAATGCAGGAGATGCAAGAGATAAGGGTTGGATCTTTGGGTCAGGAAGATCCCCTCGAGGAGGGCATGGCAACCCACTCCAGTGATGTTGCCTGGAGATTCCCATGGACAGAGGAGCCTGGCTGGCTACAGGATCGCAAAGTGTCAGACACGACTGAAGCAACTTAGCATGCATATTCACCTGCTAATATAAAGGAGGACAGATTATACTTGAATTTCTGCAAATGACTCTTGCCATAGAAAGAAACGATTCCTACTAAGAGTTTCTGAACTCTGTTTACTGAGAAGCAGACATCATTTTAAAATGTTTCATCTTAATTTACAAAACAATCTATTTAATTGAGTTAGAGACAATTTAAAAGAAGAAAAAATTTCTTCATACAGTGTTTTTTTTTAAAAAAAAAAACACTAAAATACATCAACAGTATTCTAAACAAAAAACCATGACAAAAATTTTCTAATCAGTTCAATGGATGCTACTTAATTAATTCTTATCTGATGGATTTAGATCAGTAGACTGGATTTCATGAAACCTTTTACCTTTGGACTAAAAATTGTTCTTTTAATACTGACTCAGTCCAGTGGAATGGACTGAAAGTTATCTAAGCAAAATCAGCTCAGTAACTTGTACCCAAGAGTCTATTCTTTGTCAATTGTTTAGAGTATCTTGAACAATCCTTTTCAAGAGGTTCTCATACTTCTTTTGTTGAAGACATAAAACCCAAGTCTATAACTTGCAGCAGAGCCCTTAGGCACAAATTTAAGGATATCAAAAATTATCTGTAGATGATACACACTTAATGATGGTGGTTCATTTATAACTGAAAATAGCAATAGATTGAGTATAATAAATGTCTATTTTGTGAAGATAGTCTTTCCCTTGAGGGTAAAAATGTAATGCTTAGAAAGAACATTGATAAAGCTCCTGGGCTTTCTTATAAAACATTCATTTTAACCTAAGGAAGACTGAGTGTCTCTCCTGGTTTAATAACTCTTTTCATGTAGCTCTTCCATTGTGGATCTAATTAAGAAATAAGATCCAAATATATATTCGATCTTGGGAAAGCAAATAAAAGTTATCACAGGAAATATGAGCGTTTGACTAAGATAGATAGGATCATGAGTGCCTGAAAAACAGCACTAAGTTATCAATTTAATGGATGTGACAGTACAGCATCTAAAAATAAACATAGAAGGAGAGAATACTATTGTAAGGAATCTTAACTCTTTCACCAAGAAAGAAACCGTTTCTTGTTAATTCCCAATTGTAAGGAATCTTAACTCTTTCATCAGGAAAAACTTCTTGTTAATTCTCAAGGGCATGGTAAAAATGATATAAAAAATCTGTGTTTTACACTATAAAACACAGATAATATAAGACACAATCTTTGCCCTCTATGTAGATTACATAGAGGGGAAAGAATGACTTCTCATATTTTAGCTAAGGGTTGTGAATCTTTTCTACAAATGGCAAGATAGTAAATATTTTAGGATTTCTGAGCCATAGAGTCTCCGTTGCAACTACTCAACTCTGTTGTTATAGCATGAAAACAGCCATAGGCAATATGTAAATGAATGGCTTGGCTGTGTTCTAATAAAAGTTTATTTACAAAAACAGGTGATAGGCCAGATTATTGCCCATGGAACATGATTCACTGCCCCTTGTTTTAGGCGAAGGCTTTACCGTGTGTCTCAGCTGGTAAAGAATCTGCCTGCAATGCAGGAGACCTGGGTTTGATCCCTGGGTTGGGAACATCCCCTGGAGAAGGGAATGGCTACCCATTCCAGTATTCTGGCCTGGAGAATTCCATGTACTATATATTACATGGGGTCGCAAAGAGTCAGACATGACTGAGCAACTTTCACTTTCACTTAATCAGAAAACCAAGGAGGTGAGCTCATAAAAACAGAGTGTGAATTATAATACATTTCATAGCTTGGGGTTTTCAGAATCATGCATAAATCAAGGCAAACACACTCATGCCTCAGTGATATAAACCTCCTGTTGTTTTTTAATAGCTAAGTCATATCCTGAATCTTCTGTGATCCAGTAGTCTGCCAGGCTCCTCTGTCCATGGGATTTCCCAGGCAATACTAGAGTGGGTTGCCATTTCCTTTTCCAGAAGATCTTCCCAACCTAGGGATGGAACCTTAGTCTTCTGCATTGCAGGCAGATTCTTTACCATTAAGCCACCAGAGAAGCCCATAAACCTCCTGTAGAATATACAAATAAGAAGCAAAAATAAATTAGTCTTTGATGAATGTTAAAATATTTTATCTCATTTAGAAAATATCTATATATCTAAGAATTACCTATTAATTTGCTCAATTTAACATTAATCTAAGGTTTTAAATATTACAATTAAATCAACACATTATAAATGACTAGTGATATAGAAATTCATTAGCATAATGACTTAATTTAGTTAAATACAAACATATTTTTCATAATCTTAATATTGTATAGGAGTGTTAGCTTATTTGATCTGTAGTCCAAATCCAATATGAGTTTAGGATTTTCAGACTAACATTTTCTATGTGATAAAAATCCAAGTGAAACAAAAGGTATGCTTGTGTAATACTTAACTGAGCCACCAGTGAAGTGAAAGTTGCTCAGTTGTGTCTGACCCCATCCCATGGACTATACAGTCCATTGAATTCTCCAGGCCAGAATACTGGAGTGGCTAGCCATTCCCTTCTCCAGGGGATCTTCCCAACCCAGGTCTCCCACATTGCAGGCAGATTCTTTACCATCTGAGCCACGAGGGAAGCCTGTGAGCCACCAGTGAAGCCCATAAATCAAAGAGAAACATAGCTATTCATTTTTTAATTGAAAACTTTAAACTAGTCTCCTTTTCAAAATGTTTCTGTGCTAGCAATTTTTGTAAGAATGACTTTTTAAAAAGTCTAGGTCATTTAAAATGTTAGCAGTTTAATTCTTATTTTCTGGGACTTTTAGAAATATTTTATTTTGCAAATGTGCTTGTTTATCTCTATAAACCAACCCCAACACATTTCTTTTAATTTGAGACAAATAGTATAATTTCATTGAAAGCTTCCAGAAGTAGGAAAACAATGAGACGTAAAGGCATTGTTTAAGTATACACAAAGGTACTTACAGACAAACAGACAGAAAGAAAGCACGTAGCATCAGTTATTCAGCTTCACACACAGGTCAAAGTAAACACAAACATAAAACCACATTGTTTCCCACACCCAAGAGCTTTCTTGCCAATGAATACAGAATTTTAAAATCAATTTGAACTCAAAATAAGCAATTAATCAGTTAGACTAATAATTTAGATTTTCTTTTCTTTCGTCTAACTGAATGGACATCTAATATCATTCAACAGTAATGACTAGAACAGAGGTTGGAAAACCATAGTCTGTGAGCCAGATTGGCTCACTGAATATTTTTTTTGACTCACATAAAACAGATTTTACATTTTCAAATGGTTGGGAAAAAAATTCAAAGTAATATTTTCCGACATATGAAAATTGTAAGATTTTCATCCCTATATCTAGTTGTTTTATGTATACATACATGGCATACAGTCATGCCTATGTATTTGCATAATGTCTATAATTGCTTTTATACTACAATGGCCAAACTGAGTAGTTGAAGAAGAAATTACATGACTTTCAAAACCTAAAATATTTACTATCTGGCCTTTTATAAAAGCTGTTTGCTGACCCTTGTATAAGAACACAGAATAAATTCCCAATCATCACTGCCACCAATGGGGAATAACTTACCAGTTATATGAAAATCAGGAAAAAAATCAAGACAAATTCAAAGCAGGGGAAAAAATCTACAGAAACAATAAACAGTTAAAACTTCTTTTGCCACTTAGGATTCACGCTGAGTCAAGAACCATGTTCTCTGACCTAAGCATCCCATGATGTTCACTTCTCTGGTAATGTAGTTTATCTATCTCTGTTAGGTGAATCCACTGGGCATCTCTGTGGATGGTCTCCAAACCTTAGAGGATAACTTTTAAAGCATAGAATTAATATAAAAGTATTTCGAACATTTTATTGAACTCGACCAGTAAGACACAAAACCCTGTTCTCAACAGGATAATTTTACATTAATGTTCCATGAAATTGACTATGGTTCTCTTTTTTTGAGAAGTCTTTATCAGATTTAGATATTAATGTTATATTTGGTTTTCAAAAATTCAGAAATTGCTTTATGTTCTGAAACAGTCCAAGATTAGCACTTTAGTAGTATCTAGTCTATGAAGGTGTTATAGAATTTCTCTGTGAAATCATTTGAGTCTGGTGCCTTTATATATTAACAAATAGTGCTTTAATAGCTTTTTCTAATTTTTCTATGGCAATTAGTCTATTTAAGCTTTCTATTTCTACTGTGATCAATTTTGTTAAATTGCTTTTCATAGAAAAGTACACCTTTCATTTTGTATTTCAAATTTATTTGCATTGAATTATAGAGATTGGTCATACATACTCACATACACACATATGTGAATGTGTATGCATGTATATTTATAGGCATACATATTGCAAATAAGGGCTTCCCTGTGGATCATATGGTAAAGAATCTGCCTGCAATGTGATAGAACCAGACTGGATCCCTGGGTCAGGAAGATCCCTTGGAGAAGGGAATGGCTACCCACTCCAGTATTCTTGCCTGGAGAATTCCACGAACAGAGGAACCTAACTGGCTATTATCCATGGGGTAACAAAGGGTTGGACATGACTGAGTGACCAGCAGATACATATGCTAAAAGTGTGTGCATGTACATGTATGTGTGTGTATGTGTGTATATATACATATTTTATCTGTAAAATTTCCCCTTTCATGCTTTCTTTTGGTTGATTTTGTATTCTTTTTTAATGTTTTGAGTTTGGAAATGTTATCATATCGTTTTTATCGATACACTTGTGAAAAGTTGTAGATTTTCTTCAAATCACTGCTTTCATTATACCATAGATTTTGGTATAGTACTTTCATTGTAAGTATAATTAACATTTTTATTATCAGTATGTTCTAGAAAAAAGTCTATAATTTCAGATTCCCCCCCTTTTTATCCATGAGTTGTTTAATATAGAGTTTTATTTGAACTCTAGGTAGAAAAAAATATTTTTTTTTGGATTTGGGGTATTTTGTTTTGTTTTAATTTTTATTTTATTACATTGCAGTTAGAAAATATTATTTATATCATTTCAATTGTATTTTTTTATATTGTTTAAATTTTATGAAGACCTCAAAAACTGTGGAGCAGGGAAAAACAAATCCAATATGCCATACCTGAATCCCAGATCCACAGGATCCAGGAGCATTAAAAAATTGTTGTTTTACACCATGAAGGTTTGGAGTGGTTTGTCACTGTGTAAGAGATAACTGGAACATGATAGACTGGCAAGAGCATTTACTTTATAATTTTAAGAAACAGAATAAAAGAAACTCAGCCTTGAATATGACACAATAGGTCATAAAATCCAATCAGCCTTGAATCCCTTCTAAACAAAATTGTAATTATCATCCAGGTTCTATTTAGATGGCTCAAATGATTGAGAGTTCACTGATTATAAAAGCTTTTATAATTAGCCTAGAATTATTATTTTCTTACTGGCTTTAGCTAGTAGGAAATGACATAAAAGGAAAAAAAGTGGAGAGACTAAGAACTCACCCACTGATACAGACTAGAACCAGAAACAGTTTTTCCAAAAGATATAGCATATATATAATTGCTCCTATCCAATTTTTCTAATACTTAATAGAGACAGAGTAGGTGTAACAGCTTTTATAATTTCTGCTTTTTGCTTCTGTTCTCTATAAGATAAAGAAAATATAAAAACACTACTTGGTTCAGTATGCAATTTATCAGATACCTGACAAAAAAACATGAACGGTCAGACTTCACTAGTGTGATACTAGCTATATCTGCATTTTGCCCATGCATAGGAATATGACCAAAGGAGACAGTAAAAATTTAACACTGGTTTTCTCTGAGTTTTAAGTTATTGCTATTTTTCTCTTAAAGATTTCTACATTTTAAAAAATTTTGTATATGAACACATTTATAATTTGAATATGATTTTCGAATCTTTTCAAAAATATCTCTTATATGTTACTAAAATGTACATACATTTCACAATTTGAAAAAATTGATTACTCTAAAAGTGAATAAAATAGTGACCATCTTCTACATACTATGAGTAATGAATCATAAACTCATATGATTTTTAAAAATTAAAAATAACTGCTCTGATTACCCAGTCTTGCATTATTTTGAAGCAAATCCTAGGCATCATATCATTTCAACATCAACAATTTCAGAATATATTTCTAAACTATAAGAAATCTTTTCTGAAACAAAGTTACAATACCATTATCATAGCTGAAAACGTGACAATAATTTCTTAACATTAAATATCCAGTCAATATCTGAATTTAGTAATTGTTTCACAATTTTTCTTACATTAGTTGAGTCAGAATTCAAAGAAGATACATAGATTTCAGAGTTTGATATATCTCTTAATTCTCTTAGTCTATAGGTTTCTCAATAGTTGTTTAGACTTGAATTTTATTTGTTGGACAAACTGGGTCTTTTAACTTTTAGATTTTCCCATGATCTGGATTATTGGATTTTGCTCATTATATTCTGTGTATCATTTAATGTACTACCTGTATTTTCTATAAATTTCTAGTTAGATCTAGAGGCTTTAACAGATTCACACTGGTTTGCAATTTTCCTTTTCTTTTTATGTTGGTGACCATTTGTGACTATTTTAAAACATGTTAAAATGTTTTGACACTCCTACCATTAAAAAGTGAGACATTTGTGCTTTCCCCTTGAATCTCAGCTTACTCTAGTGATTTTCTTGTAACTGATAGAACACAGTAGAAATAATGCAGTAAGACTTTTGAAGCCAAGTCAGAAACAACCATACAGCTTCCACTTGGCTGGTTTTGGATGCTTTCTCTAGGGCAATGTTTCCTTACCAGAGTTGATCTCACTCCCCTCCTTCCTCTGGGTAATAGTTGGTAGTGGCTGAGTGACTGCAGATACCTGATGTGTCAAAACTGAGAGGGTGATCTAGCGCCATCTGGTGGATAGAGGACAGAGGTGTGGCTAAACGTCCTATAAAGCCCTGGAGAGCCCTTAGGACAATCATCCAGCCCCAAATGTCAATAGTGCCGAAGTTGAGAAACTCTGCTCTAAGGGAAGCCAGCTGCCATAACAAGGCTGATTACTTTGAGACTGCTGTTTTGGAAAATCCACTCCTTAATACCTCAGTCATGTTCCAAGAGCTCTCAATTGAGAGCCGAAATCAACTTTCAGCTACATGAGTAAACTGTCTTAGATGTTTAGTCCAGTTGAGTCTTCAGATCACTGTAGCCTCAGTCAAATGAGAAATGCTCAACCAGGTGCTTCAAGAATTCCTGACTTACAAAATTATGAGCATAATAAAATATGAGTTTAATCCACTAAAAATTGGGGTAATTTGTTAAATGGCAACAGTAGCAAAAACTAATCATTTTTTAAATTCTCCTGTAGATTAGAAGTTATAAGATAAATATGATATTTATATTTTCTTCATTAGTTGTCATATATTCATAAAGATAAAATTTGTGTGATTATTTGATTACTATAGAATGCAGTTGGTATAAGAAAGTCAGTATGAATGCTTGACTTTTTAACCCAGTAAAACTGCAAATACATACATACATGTATAAAATAAAAGAGGAGGATACAATATTGAAGGCAAAAAATGGGGGTTGATAAATTATTTCAAGGAGAATAGTTAGATTGACATCTGACTGTTCAACAGTCACAATGGAAGACAGATATCAATGGATAATAGTATCGGTTTGCTGAGAGACGGTAACTGCCATACTAGAATTCTATACTCAGTGAAAATATTCTTCAAGAGTAAATGGACAGCTCCTGAGAGGGCATATTTTCCAACATCCATTTCAAATATGTCAATCAAGATAGCTAAAAATGAAGACCCTTGCAGAGGGAAAGGCAAAAGATCATAATGATAATGGACAAGGGTTTCCCACCCAGAAAGTAGACACTGATCTAATCATGGAAATTCCTAACCTCAATGTGGTTAACCTTCCTAATGGCGTTTCTGCCAGTGTCCTTCATTGCCATGGACTACTGATTGCATTGTTTCCTTTTCTAAGTGATGATTTTTGCAATTATCCTTTCTCTGTCATACCTTATAGTATACTGAGTACATGGGGGAGAGTCAGCCAGCTATCCTTTCAGGTCATGGGCTCCAAAAACAAGACAATCTGTATCAAAGGCTGGTAGAGAAGACTGTATATAACCCAGATCAAACACACACACAACAACTTCCCAATCAATGTCCACCTTGAATGTGGGAGTTGAGAGTGGCATTTTATGTACAGTTCTGAGCCAGACATACTTCCTCACTTTACAGATGATAAATTTGATTTAATTAGTACCTTGTAGTTAGTTTTTTGAAAACTTTTTTCTACCACACAGAATCAGAGTATTATAGTTGAATCATGGAAAAAATTTAAGGATAGATATGTTGGTACAGTTTAATATCAAAGTATATTGAGTTACTTCTAAAAATAGCTAGTGAGAATTTGAATTTAATTATCACTAAGAAAGTTGGGATTTTCTCTTTTTACTTTTCAGCCTATTGTGCTACCACTAGACTATTGTCAATGAGTCATCATAAGCAAAGCAAAGTAGACTGCAGGTGTTGATAATGATTACTTATAAATTTTCACACTGTTCCAAAGCTGCACTTTGTTACTTATTCTAGATTTAGCTATTTTTACTTTAATTGGTACTTTTAAGGATTTGATGTCTAACCAGCTGGCATGGTCCAGCAGGTGAGGAAGAGAAATAGCACTTTTGTCATGGAAAAATTGAAAGCAAATTGACTAACCTCTATCAATGACGCTTGAAATAAACTACTGCATCTTTGTTGACTCATATTCATAAGATATGTCTGAGAATATTGTCTACCTGGAGGACTTGTACTTTTGCCACACAAAGAAATATTAAAAGATACCCACAAAATAGCACTAGGAGCAAATAAGAAACTATAATATATATTAATACTTGTTGATTTTGATATTTTAGCCATCACTAGTGAAACTAACACTTCTTGTTAAAATCAATAAAACAATGCTTGAGACATAAATAATGACATAGAGGAAATTGTTTTCACTCCCCCCCCACACCTATACCCTAGCTTTTAATATAGATTGTATGCCTAAAATTAGTGTAATGTTTTACATAAGAATTTGATTCACAGATCTCACAGATAATAGGTACTCCATAGATATTCATCTATGATGTAATCTTTTATAAGTAGCTAATTCATTATATTTTCTATATATTACACACATATATATGCTGTATTCCACCATGCATTTTTAGGTCATTTTAGCCATTATTTGAAGAGATCTGCTTCCCAATTTTTTCATTTTTCTGTTAAGTACACTAGAGTTGCTGTATTCCCTGATTTGTTAGTTTACTGCAAAATTTTGACATGTTACTGAAGGTAAGTTTTTATGTCTCATTTCTTATTCAATCAATATTAATCATCTGCTTTTTTTAAACCAGCAGCAGTCATAAATTACAAGGAGGTAATCTTACTAGTCAAAAAGGACTCTATATTCTTTATTATTATTTAGAAATTGTGTTGAAAGATTATTCTAAGAAGTTTTGGTCCTTTCTCCTGATAGCCTATTATGAAATGATTATTCGTGCAGCCCACCAAACTCATATGCTGAAATCTAATCTCCAATGTGGAGGATCCATATTCAACAATTTCATATATTGGAGGTGAGACCTTTGGGAGATAATTAGGTCATTATGGTGATCCCTCAAACATGGGATTAGCAAAACAGACCCTTGAGAACTCTGCTTCTTTCTGCCACCTGAGTATACAATGAGAAGTTAGAAGTCTGCACCTTGGAAGAGAGCTCTCACAGGAACCTGACACTATAATTGCTAGCACTATAATTTCAGACTCACAGCCTCCAAAACTGAGAGGCTGAGAAATAACTTTTGTGATTTATAAGACACCCATCTATGGTACTTTGCTATCACAGCCTAAACTAAGACATTGCCTTTTACTTGGTAATATAATCAGGATTATAGTTAAAATTCAAAAAGGAAAAATATCCTTTTCTAAAGGATAACTGTCTATTGCCACTTATATCTGGAATCTGAAAAATAAAAAAGCAAATATAACGAGAGAGAAACAAATTCATGGAGAACAAAGCAGTGGGAAGAGGGAAGGAAGGAAGAGGATGATAGAGGTCGGGAATTAAGAGGCACAAAAGAAATAAGCTGCAAGGATATAGTATACAACACTGTAAATATGGCCAATATTTTATAATAACTTTAAATGTACCATAACCTATGAAATATAGAATCACTATGTTGTACACCTGTAACAGAGTATTATAAATCTATACTTCAGTTTTTTTTTTTAAAACAAGACATAAGGTTGTAAAGGTGTCTCCCTTCCCCACTCTACCAGGTAGGACAAAAATTATATCACTAGAAACAGCTCTAGACCTTTATCTGCACAGACATGGCACCAAAAGAAGCATAATAAATTTTAGTAACTAGCACTTACCTACCATTTGTTTCTCTCTAGCCTTCCCACAGTTTGTCACCCGTAGAAGCTCAAAGGCCTGTCTCTTGTCACTTCTCTACAAAATTATTGTTCTTCGCTAATATGCTATCATTCCTTTAAGTTACTAATCTCTGATTGCTACTTATGTATGTGCAATATGTGTGTGCTTAGTCACTCAGTCATGTCCAACCAACTCTTTGCAAACCCATAGAATGTAGCCTGCCAGACTCCTCTGTCCATGGGATTCTCCAAGCAAGAATACTTGAGTGGGTTGCCATTTTCTTCTTTAGTATATGCTGATATACATATTAATACACTCTTTTTCTCTTATGAAGCTGTCTTCTGTCAGCGTAATTTAAAGGGCCCCAAATGGAGAATGTGAGCCAAGAAATATGACATTTTTTCTCCTTTACAATGGGCTTTTAGATAAGATGATGTTGGACAATTGTTAATCCACATGCAAAATGTTAAACTAGATTCTTTAAGACTTTTCAAAAAATATAGAATCATATCTTTATGACCTTCAAGTAAGGAAGGATTTATGTACTCAAGGCACAAGAACACAAATCCTAAAAGAAAATGCTCACATATTAGCTACATTATAACTAAAACTTCTTGCACAAAAGAAACTGTAAATAAAATGGGAAAACTAGTCATAGAGTGAGAGAATATACTTTTCAGCACACAAATTTCAATAAATACCACCTTTCCGATGAGAATCTGCAAAGTGTATGAATAGATCATTCATAAGAGAAAAAATTAAAATGGCCAATAAGTGAATTAAGAGATGCTTGACTTCACTAGTAATCAGGGAAATGTAAATTAAAGCTGTAAGAGATTCATCTCTATACATATATCTATATAGAAGATACCTGTGTATACAAAAGATATACAGATGGCAAATAAGCATGTGAAAAGATGCTTAACTTCGTATGTCATCAGAAGACTGCAGATTAGAACAACAGCAAGGTACCACTACATACCTATTAGAACAGCCAAAATCTAGGACACTGAGAACACCAAATGCTGGCAAGGATGTAGGACAACAGGAACTCTCATACTTTGCTGGTAGGAATGCAGAATGGTACAACCACTTTGGAGGACAATTTGACAGTGTCTTATAAAACTAAACATACTCTTGTCATGTGACCCAACAATCACTCTCACTGGCATTTACCCAATGGAGCTGAAAACTTTTGTTCACATGTAAACCTACACATGGATATTTATTTATAGCAGTTTCATTTATAAATTCCCAAAACTTGAAAGTATCCTGTGATCTTTTAATTTATAATAAAAAAGTATACATTTGGTCTTTGTCTTCATTCCTGGCACAGAGCTCCTGAAATTCTTGTATACTCCTAAGTGACAAGAACACTAGGATTGATTTTTGCTCTAATGAGAGAACTCTGGGTGGGCTCCTGAAAGGCTCCTGGATTCACTCTTTGTCCAGGCAGATAGTGTCAGAATTGAGTTACTTGTTGGACACCCAGCTGGTATCACAGAGAATTGTTTGGTGTGGGAAGACACCCCAAACATTCAGTGATCAGAAAAATCAGAAGTGTTGTCAGGGTGCTGTGGTGTGAGAGTAAAGGAGAGACACAAGGGAAGAGGACAAGTTTTTCTTCACACAATCAAAATGCCTTTCAGTGGGTAAATTGGTAAATGAGCTGGATATCCTGACAATAGAATATCATCCAGCACTAAAAAGAAATGAGCTATCAAGCCACAAATAGACATGGAAGAACTTTCAATGCATATTACTAAGTGAAAGAAGCCAATCTGTAAAGCCTACACACTGTATGATTCCAACTGTAGGACATTCTGGAAAAGGCAAAACCAAAGAGATGACAAAAAGATTAGTGATTTCCAGAGGTTGGTGGGTGGGTTTGGGAGAGGGTGAATAGAAAGAGCACAGAAGATTTTTAGGGCAGTGAAAATGCTCTGTATGATATCATAATGGCAGACATATATCCATATACATTTGTACATTTGTACAAACCTATAGAATGTACAACACCAAGAGTGAATGTTATTGAGGTAGAAAAAGGACTCTGGGTGATTATGATGTATAAATGTAGGGTTCATCAATTTTGATAAATATACCCTCTGGTAGGAGATGTTAATGGGGGAGAATATCCATGTGGTAGGGCAGGGCTATATGGAAAATCTCTTCCCCACGATTATGCTGTGATAAGACTGCTTTAAAAAAGTAATGTACACATGATTATATTACCTATATTATATGATTATATATAATTGATACTATGTATTAGTATTAATAATGTGTATATATACACACACACACATATGGGCTTCCCTGGTACTCAGTGGTAAATAACCCACCTGCCAATGCAGAAGACATGGGTTTGATCCCTGTGTTGAGAAGATCCCCTGGAGAAGGAAATGGCAACCCACTTCCGTATTCTTGCCTGGGAAATCTCAAGGACAGAGGAGCTTAGTGGACTACAGTCCATGAGGTCACGAAGAATCAAACGTGACTTGGTGACTAAATGGTGACAACTATATATATATACGTATATGCATATATATAGTTGTGTCCCTGGTGGCTCAGACAGTCGAAGAATCTGCCTGCAATGCAGGAGACCCAGGTTTAATCCCTGGGTCGGGGAGATCCCCTGAAGAAGGGAATGCAACCCACTCCAATAGTCTTGCCTAGAGAATTCAATGGACAGAGGAGCCTGGTGGGTTACAGTCCATGGGGTGGCAAAGAGTCTGACATGACTGAGGGACTAGCATTGCCAACACTAACATATATATATATATATATATATATATATATGTATGTATGTATGTATGTATATATACATGTATCTATACCGTAAGAAAACTTTTTATATCCATCACTGGCAAAGATGAAAAATATCTAACAATAACAAATGTTAGAAAGAAATTTTCAGATACTCCTAGCAAGAATGTTAAATAGTTCAAGTTCTTTAGAGATTAGTTCAGTAATACGTAGTAAAATTGAAGGAATTTACAACATAGAATTTTCACTTCTGAGTGTGCACTATGGAGAGACTCTTGTATGATTTAACGAGACATGTATAAGAATGATCGTCATATAATTCATAATGGCAAAAAATAGAAGCAAGTAAAATGTGTCAGTTGAAAAATACTGTGCATTCATCTAACAGAATAGTATATAGATTTTAAAATAAGTAAGCAAGATGTATGTGTGTATCAACATATATACATCTTTTTAAAAATCAAGTTTTAAATGAATTCTGGAATGTGAAGAATTATATACTACTTATGAAAATGTAACAATCCTTCAATGTAGTGCATGATAAAACACAAACAATGTGTTGGCATTACAAGATAAAATATGTAGAGTAAAAGTTAGATATCTGAAAGTTTCATTAATTCAGTTCTAGATAAGCATGTTTTTATGGAATTTAAAATATATTTGAGTTGACCCTTTAGACTTACCATTTAACAATAAGAAAATAAAATGTTATTAATTAAATGAGACAAATTAAAGAACACACATATGATGAAAGATAGAAATCTACAAATGATTCAAGCTAATTCTTCCAGATTCTCTCTAATGAGACTTTGTTAGTAAGAAGAGAGCATAACACATTCTGCATGTCTTTTTGCTTCTTCTACTCACCATTCAGCAGAAAGGCTAATTAACATTGAAATGACTGAAAGTCAAGACCTGAGGGAATGAGAGACCCCAAAACTCCCTAGGTAATTTACAAATTAGATAATCAGCTCAGTACTAACCAGAATTTGATACATACAAGTTCACATAATAAAATTAAACCAAATATGTAAAACTGCTCTAGGATTGTTCTTTGGCCTCTTTGAGTGGCAGATATCCCCACCACTGTCATTATCAGAACTTGGGACAAAAACATAGCTATTATTTCTCTCTTTCAACAGCTTATCTAAATGACAAATATGTGCTGAATTTGTTTCTATGATTTTAATCTGGGCTCCTGTTATAGGGCACAATAACTACACTAATACAGGAGTTGTATGTGTGTTTGACATCTTCTCTTTAGAATTCTAGAAGTCCACTTGTTAAAAAAGTATTTCTGTCTTGAAATTAAAAGAAAAAAGGGAAAGTAAGTTATGTCAACTCTTTCTTTATTATTTTCTCCAATGATTTCATTTAGAAACATTGAACCATTTTAATCATTAAACATTACAAACAGGGTTTTTTTTTGTAGAATTAATAAATATTCCACTAAAGTCAATGAACTGTTATTAACGCCAAACTTCAAAACTATCTTCCTGTATATAAGTGTACATCTCTCAGGAGAGAATAACTTTATATTAAGATGACTGTGGGGCATTTACAAGGGAGCTGCTCACATATGGTTAGGCTTCCCTGGTGGCTCATTGGTAAAAAAAAATCTGCTCACAATGAAAAGAACTGGATTCATCCCTGGAAAATCCCCTGGAGAAGGAAATGACAACCCATTCCAGTATTTTTGCTGGGAAATCCCATGGACAGAGGAGCTTGATGAGCTACAGTCCATGGGGTTGCAAAAGAGTTTGACACAACTTAGCAATTAAACAACAAGCCAAAACAATAAGCTCACATATGGTCCAGTACTCCTACCTGGAGAATCCCATGGACAAAGGAGCCTGGCAGGCTACAGTCCATGAGGTCTCAAAGAGTCAGACAAAACTGAGCAACTAAGCATAGTAATAGTAATAATAATAATAATAATAATAATGGTTACAGATTTATGACTGATAATTATGGAGCACTTGACAGTTTTAAAAATCCTCTCACATTTGTTGTGTCATGGAATTCTTAAAATAATTCTGCAAGGACACAAAATGCAGTATTTCTCATTTAACAAATGAGAAAATTGAGGTCTCAAAAGGCCATGTGACTTGATGAGACCATCTATTAGTACATAGAGACTATTCAAATTTTGGTCTTTTGATTCCAAATCCAGGTTTCTTTTATATGTTTGGATGCCCTGTTTTATTAAAGGAAGCATCAACAGACATCTTGATGTCTTTCATAGCTATGTTCTTGTCCCAAGTTCTGATAATAGACATCTAGACGCTGGGAAAGATTGAAAGCAGGAGAAGAGGGCAACAGAGGATGAGATGGTTGGATGGCATCACTGACTCAGTGGACAGGAGTTTGATCAAACTCAGGAGATAGTGAAGGACAAGGAGGTCTGGCATGCTGCAGTCCATGGGATAGCAAAGAGCTGGACACGACTGAACAAAAACAAAACAGACATCTTGGCATTGTATTTTTTAAAAACATCTTTGATAGTTCTACCACTACATTCAGGAAAGAGAAGTTGGAGTAAGTATTACTGTACTCCAGAGTTCAAAAGGAAGTGAGATCATGTATGTGGCAAGATCTAGAATATAGTAGAAATAGTAGAATATAGTAGAAATTCAGTAAATATATGACAGGCATTACACATTTCCTTGCCCTACCAATCCAATGGAATGTTTCAAGCTAATTTCTTTAGATTTATCCTGTGGTAGAGCAAGGCTTTCCCAAATGCCCCCCACTTCCCATGAGGCATCCATGTCATTACTTTCTGTCTGGAGGCTTATACAAGAGTCTATGCTGGGACCCTGGCAGTCCAGTGGTTAAGACTTCACCTTCCAGTGAAGGAGTGGGGGTCTGATTCCCGGTCAGGAAACTAAGATCCCCACATGCCTCAAGCCCAAAAAAACAAAATATAAAACAAAAACTATATTGTAACAAATTCAATAAAGACTTTCAAAAATGGTTCACATAAAAAAAAAAACAGTCCTACACTGCTGGGTATGAATTTGTTAATATCGAGATGGGTATAGCCTAGGAATCTGGATGAAGTTTCAAGGAACAGATAAGCATCAGGCCAAATTGGGTGATTGTCAACAACAGGCCAGCTTTAGGGTTCAGATAGCCCTGACATCTGCCTTTCCCTCAGGAGCTG
The DNA here is from genome assembly GCA_024291935.2 of Okapia johnstoni. Lineage (NCBI taxonomy): Eukaryota > Metazoa > Chordata > Mammalia > Artiodactyla > Giraffidae > Okapia > Okapia johnstoni. The sequence continues at coordinate 45,966,726 of CM044323.1, forward strand.
GGAATAGAGAGTATTTGTTCTGTCCCTTGCTTATTCTCATACTCCCTGCATGATTCCTAATTCTACTCTTCTTCTGACCATGACAGGACTTGGCTGGTGGATTTTAAACATGGTAACAACAATTATTAGCTAACATTTGATATCTAGCAACTCTCTTTTGTATGTGAGGGAACTGAAGCACAAAGAAGTTAAATAACTTTCCTGAAATTATTTGTTTATCAGTTTTCAAAGCTGGCAATTGAACTCAGTGTTCGGCTCAAGAGCCTGAACTCATAACCACCCGGCTGTGCTCCTTGCTTAACAGGATATCATGGTGAGCTCATCAAGTGTAACTTTTCTAAGTGGTAGTGGAGGGTGGTGAGGAGATAGTTAAGATATACTTTGGAGTTAAATTGAAGGAATCCAAGAGTGCAGAATGGGAGGAAGAATTCCGGTTAATGTCTCTACATAGTTGCTATTGTTGTTGTTTAGTCAATAAGTCGAATGCTACTCAGCTACCCTTGGACTGTGGCCTGCCAGGCTCCTCTGTCCATGGAATTCTCCAGGTAAGAATACTGGAGTGGATTACCATTACCTCCTCCAGGGGATCTTCTCGACCCAGGGATCCAACTTGTATCTCCTGCACTGAAGGCAGATTCTTTATTATCTGAGCCATCAGGGAAAGCCACTGTCTGCTGGAGTTTGCTCAAATTCATTCCATTGAGTCAGTGATTCCATCTAACCATTCATCCTCTGCCACCTTCTTCTCCTTTGGCCTTCAATCTTTTCCAGCATCAGGGTCTTTTCCAATGAGTCAGCTCTTCCTATCAGGTGGCCAAAGTATTAGAGCTTCAGCTTCAGCAACAATCCTTCTAATGAATATTCAGGGTTGATTTCCTTTAGGATTGACTGGTTTGATCTCCTTGCAGTCCAAGGGACTCTCATGAGTCTTCTCCAGCACCACAAATTGAAAGCATTGATTCTTTGGTGCTCAGCCTTCTCTATGGTCCAATATTCACGTCTGTACATGATGACTGGAAAAACCATGGCTTTGGCTATACAAAGTGATGTCTGCTCTTTTGAACACACTGTCTAGGTTTGTCATACTTTTCCTTCTAAGAAGAAAGCATCTTTTTATTTCATGGCTGCAGTTACTGTCTGCAGTGAATTTGGAGCCTAAGAAAAGAAAATCTATTACTTCTTCCACTTTTTCTCCTTCTATTTGCCATGAAGTTATGGGACTGGATGCCATGATCTTAGTTTTTTGAATGTTGAGTTTCAAGCCAGCCTTTTTGCTCTCCTCTTTCACCCACATGAAGAAGTGCTTTAGTTCCTCTGCACTTTCTGCCATTAGAGTGGTATCATATGTATATCTGAGGTTGTTGATATTTCTGCCAGCGATCTTGATTCCAGTTTGTGACTCATACAACCCAGCATTTCCCCACAAATGGATATTAGCATTAAACATAATAGGCCATATGGAAAACATGTTCTCATATTATATGTGAGGTCTCTGTTTATCAAGCAGGTGAATGTATTTTTTTCATTTTATCATTTTTAAGAGACTTGTATTCAAACTGCATGCATGTGAATTTTCCATCTTGAATTATCTGTTCAAAATTTTCCATCTTTGAATAACAGGCCTCAAATTCAATATCAAATCAATTGACAGATTTTAGAAAGATAGTCACATCTTGATTTATTTAATTTGAATATAATATTAGGTTTTGTGAGTGCTCAGCTTCAGAGTACAGCTTTTTTCCCCTTCTCTCTTATGTGATATCCCAAAATCCATGTAAGAACATTGATTTTTATGTTTTTGGAGGGTGAATGATCAATTAACTCTGGTTCTCTCTGCTAAATATATTTCAGTTGTTCAAATGTCCACTTGCAATTATGTGTGTAGCTGAGATGTTCTTTCAGAGCTAAATTCTGAATTCTCAGTTGGATTTTATATTACACTCATGTGATTAGCTATGAATTTAAAAGTGTCTTAGTGATAGCACATAAATCAATTTGGTAATAGTCTGTTGCTTTGGGGATAATCGCATTACTGTTTTGATGTCAAGAGTTGTCCTAATGAACAAGAGCCATCTTGTTAGTCATCTCTACATTTCAAGCATTTGTCAATGAATGACACAGTGACGAGTGTAAATTAGAAATGGATGAATTGGTTGCACCAAATTAGAATTCCTCATTTACTACTCTGGCATATAAAATACTATTTCGTAATTCAGAGTCACTCTTCAGAGAACTTCTGTTTGCTGCTTTTACTTACCATTTTTTTTTCTTTAAATGTTTATTGAACATTGATTTTTCAGAGTGGAAACTATAGCATACTCTTTGAAGTCATTCTTATGTATCATTTGCCTTTTCAAGACTTCCTTCTTGTTGAGATTTTAATATCGTTGCATCCTTTTTCCCATCTCAAGTTTACCCATTCACCTTTAGGCAAGGGATCCTCAGCAATTATACCTCAGACAGTGAGGATGAACAAGTTTTTCAATGTACCCTTGAATAACTACAATTTTAAATTTTAAAGCAGTCTTCTTGGTCACATGCAGCTGTCTCTGTTTACATAATTACTTTTGAAACTATTTCTTAGTCATTTCATGCTTCTTTTTAGTGATTCTACCAAGTCATTTTATAGCTTATTAAATTAGATTATAACTTAGGTTTCAAAATCTCCTGTGAACATTCATTTACCTATTGTTAGTTTATTTTTCTTCCAATCTCATAATCATAGAGGATAAAGGAAATGTCCAAGCTTTAATGTTCTTATGAGTATAATGAGCCATGCATATAAGTTAAGGTTTTGAGTTGCAATCACTGGAATCCTCTGCGGCAGACTTAAACAGAAAAAAAACAATTTATTAAAAGATATTAGGTATCTCAGAGAATCTTCAGAAGGGTTGGAGAGACCATGATTCAAAATTAAATATATATTTATACTTACATATAAATACTTTCAGTGCTTACAGTGCCTGCAATGCTCACAACAAGGCTCATAGGTGGCCTGGTGAAGAAGCCTCCATTGGTGCCACCGCCACCACAGAGAAGCAAAGACCAGGAACATGACTTTTCTGAAACTTCTGCTCCCATGGCCTGGAAGTCACTGCTTTTTCAGCAGTTCTGTGTTAGACACTTTCATGCCAACTGTACCAACAACATGGAAGCTCTGTACCATCACTTTGTACTTGAAATAGTGTTGATCATATCCAAAAAGTCTTATCTGGCCTTATATGGTTGATGTGACTGTAAATGCAAGGGAACTAGAGAATTTGGGTTCTGCATCCAATCTGGGGAGGAGATTCTCAGTGTGGGAATGTTGTCACACACAGAAAGACCATTCCAAAAGAATTGGCAGTCATGAAAATGATTAACTTATACCAAGAGATGCTGTAGAATAAAATGTGTATTTATTACTGTTACTTATGGTCCTCCTATTTAACCAGACTGAATATGTGATAATCAAATTAATCAATCTAAGTTGAAAGCAGCTTGTCATTTGAACAGCGTGTTCTCATTGGCCTATAAAGTATGGCTTGATTAATAAAATGATACTTGAGTCAACCTCCAAATAAGAATGATATTATAATATGAAGTATAATATAAAATATTTCATATTTATCATAAAAGATGAATCTGATACTAACACTTTCTAATAATTTGAGTTTACTGGCAAAACTATGTAGTCTTGTTGTAACTGAAATATCATGATGATATGGTGAATGATTATCAAGATAATGATTAAAAACAATAGTGTTATAGTATTAATTCTTATCTAAACTTTAGGCCCATTTATTTCAACATAGACTTGGTCCTTGGAGGCTTATTAACATTTAATGCTCTTTAAACTCAGTTTAGTATTCACCTGGAACTCACAGTTTATGAACAAGTACATAATAGAAAAGTTAACAAGATGAATCTGATGTCTACGTGTTATTTAGAAAGCATCACACAAATGAGAACCACTAACGAAGGGTTTCTGTATATTGAATGAAAAAATTCCTTTCCATCTTGGGAGAGTTATGTCATATTGGGACATTTAATGTAGTGTTTTTGTACTGTACTTGCAGGGCTGGAGGCAGCCCCATGAAAGAAACAGTTGTGGCCAAATCCCCAAAGGATGGACTAATGTCCAAATGGGTCTTTTTTATATCTCTAATTGCAGCTGTTCAAAGGGTGAAAAGAACAACACACAAAACGATAAGAAGGAAAACTTGAAGTACTTATGTTTCTAAAAACATCATTTAATAAATTATAAGAAGACTTAAAGGAAGTCAAGCAACTGAGTAGGGAAGCGTGGGTTTATTCCCCAGATAACCCTTAAAAGATGAGGAGAAGAGGAAGCCAAGTGTGGACTGTGAATAAAATATTTACAAGACAAATCCCAACAGGCCATAATAATTAAATATTTTATATTTTGACTTATTCAACTTTTATGATTTAATTTTTTTCTTCATTGAGTTTAATTAAGCTTTCCCCAGGGTCACAAGCCTGGAAAACTTGGAAAAAACAAAGCTATTCTGTTTACTAGGCAGGTTTCCACAGCCCTCTTTCAACTGAAGTATAGATTTTGTTAAAGTCTTTTTTCTAAAGGCTGCTGTTCAGCACTTTTAAGGTGTTGATGCTCTGTTAAAAAATCCTATTAGTTTGGCAAAGACAGTGCCTTCTGGGGCTGAAATGTTTCTCTAAAGTTTTCTGCACTGTGCTGATATTTTTTTATCAAAGGTGAATAACATCTTCAACATCTGTATATTGGAAACATAATATTCTTGTAAATATTTTCCACTGTAAGGTAACTAAATGTATGTGCTTAATATAGGAAATGTATTATGGAGCTATAATTCAAATATATAATCCAAATATATATTTTCCAATAATTCAAACTATTCCTTCCCTCTTATATTTATTCCTATTATTGACTAATTCATTCATCTGTATATTCATTCATTCAAATGCAGGAGGAAGGAGATGTGCCACTTAGGAGGAAGGAGATACAAAAAAAGAAATAGCCAAAAAGGTGAAGTAGAAAGAGAAAGAGGGGGAGGAAAGGGAAAAGAAGAAGGAGAAGAGGAAGAGGAGGAAGGGGAAGAAAAGAAAGGGAACGAGGAAGAGGAAGCAGGGGAAGGGGAAGAAGTTGTTGATTTTCCTACATCTTTTTCTATAGAGTGAAGTTAACTCTTTCCTACCTGAGGTAATGGAATGGCTGAGTATACAGGTATCTGATCTATTATTGGATCTAGATTGGATCTGGGATAGAGAGAATTAGAATGAAAGGACAACAGTTTCTAGCTCTTTCATTCTCCCACAATCCAAATATCTAAGCCTAGAAATTTACTGACTCCCTTGGCTACTGCTGGAAAGAAATGCAGCTATGATGGGATGTGGAAGGGTATGTAAGAGAGAAACTTGTGATTCTAAATAAAATAAATTATACTTTATGTCATCTGTATAATATACTATATAATAGTTTCTTTGAAACAAAGTATATGGATCAAAAGGAGATTAATGGAAAATCAGTAGTCAAGAGTTAACATATTTTTTTGTTAGGAAACATCACTTCTATCAAGAACAATATCTTTAAACTAAAAATAAAACTGCCATATGACCCAACAATCTCACTCCTGGGCCTATACCCAGAGAAACAATAATTCAAAAAGATACGTGCAGCCCAGTGTTCATTGCAGCACTACTTACAACAGCCAGGGCAGGGGCGCATGTGTGCTCAGTCATGCCTGACTCTTTGAGACCCCATGGATTCCTCCAGGCTCCTGGGACCATGGGATTATGGTTACCATAGTGGGTTACCATTTCCTCCCCTGACCCGGGGATTGAAACCACATCTCCTGTAGCTCCCACATTAGTAGGCAGATTCTTTACCCCTCATCACCTGCGAAGCCCACACTCAGGACATGGAAGCAACCTAAATGTCCATCAACAGAGAAATGGATAAAGAAGATGTGGTCCATATATACAATGGAATATTACTCAGCCACAAAAAGGAAAGAAATTGGGTCATCTGTAAAGATGAAGATGGACCTAGAAACTATTATATAGGGTGAAGTAAGTTAGAAAGAGAAAAACAGATATTATATAATAACACATGTATGTGGAATCTAGAAAATAGTATAGATAAACTTATTTTCAAAGCAGATATAGAGACACAGACATGGATAACAAATGGATACCAAGAAGGGACAGGGGTGTGGTGGGATGGAATGGGAGATTGGGATTGACATATATACACTACTGATACTATGTGTAAAATAGATACCTAATGAGAACTTACTTTATAGCACAGGGGACTTCACTCAACATTCTGTGGTGACCTAAATGCAAAAGAAATCCAAGGAAGAGGAGATAAATGTATATGTGTGGCTGATTCACTTTGCTGTACAGCAGAAACTAACACAACATTGTAAAGCAACTATATTCCAACAACAACAAAAAAACAATATCTTTCTTGTCACCTTGGTGCTGAACCAAACTGTTTTCCATTTTTTTATAAATAAGGTGATCTCCGCATTGATCTTGGGCTTCCCAAGTGGCTTAGTGGTAAAGAATCCTCCCGCCAATTCAGGAGCTGTGGGAGACTTGGGTTTGATTCCTGAGCCAGGGATATTCCCTGGAAGGGGAAATGGAAACCCACTCCAGTATCCTTGCCTGGAGAATTCCATGGACAGAGGAGCCTGGTGGGTCACAGTCCCTAGGGTTGCAAAAATTAGACACGGCTGTGACTGAACACGCACACACCACACCAATCTTAATGATATTGGTGAGTTTTATTATTAGTAAACAGGGAGTTAAAACTGGCTAATAAAAAATAAGTCACAGAGGGCCTGACATAGATAAGAGTTGGCTGTGATGAGCCACCTGAATGTGATGATCCTGTCAGTTACATACCCTTTAGGCATTTCTTTATGCACCAAAACATCAAAGAATGAAAAATTAGCTGATTTGCTGATTTTTTTTTTAACTGAATTGACTGAGTGTCTTTTTTCCTCCTTTATAATTTTTGTGAGAAACTCAAGACCTTTTTACTGAAGTCCAAAGTATAAAGTAGAATAGAATCCAGTTTTCTGGTAAATTTAAAATATCTGCTTGACACTTTATTTATTAAAAGATTTCCAGTGGTTTTTAAATGTAATTTACTCAAACAACAGTTGCTAATTGGGAGCTCTGTGTAAGGTAGTGTGTCACTTACTAAGCAGATCACAGCAGTGGGAAGGGAGATGTTGCTTCATCTTGCCTTCACTGTTATCCATACACATTGACATACTGGACTCAGTAATTCCAATTTGGTCTGTTTTTGTTATTGTAGAAGCATAGTCCAAAGTATATTTGTTTTTGGTGAATGCTGGTGTTTTTTTCCTGATTTAAAACATAGAAGTAATGAAAGTAGCATTGGCAGTAACAGAGGACAATCCTTGTCAGCTCAGAGATCAAAAAGCTAACATATATTATATGCATACATATACGCATATTTCAAGTATATACAGGCACATATATACACTATTGTATATTTTATATATAAAATATGCATATCTACACACAGCATTTATAAAATTATCGTCACTTGTTTTTAACCACTAGTAGTCCTGGCAGGAAACATTAAATGTTTACAGCAAACTACTTATTTTATCCTCCTTATTTGGGTGAAATGTTTCAGGTGGATCCCTACTCTCTCACTTCCCCCATCCATAACTGTCTTTTCATTAAAAAAAAAAAAAAGAAATTAGCTGTATGAAATACACAAGTTAATCTCCAAAGTATTTCCCCAGGAAAAGGTGAGTTTTAGTACATTGACATTGTCCTAAGAATTATCACAAGAGGTTAATCATTTACACACACCAGGATCACACACATATACCAGAAATTATTGTATATGAATATACATGTATTTTCTATAAGCATTCCCCATCATTCTCACATTCTATAACTTCCTCACTGGACTCTGAAAATAACATGGTATAAATCAAACAACAGAGACTTGAGACTTGATTTATTTTTTTTCTCTTGTGAGACAGCCTGTCTCCCTCTATGGAAGCTGTTCTAAGGTCTTGTACTATAGCTCTGTTGAAAAATTGCACTGGTTCGCCAAATATCTTAATGACTTTTCTCTCAGCAGTTGGTAATTGTGAAATGTTATTCTAGTAACCATAATGTCCCTCATAAAACAATTGCATACAATATGTACTGTACTTCTATTTTAGTGAGCTCTTCTGTCAGAATAGCAGTGCCAGTAACCATTTAGCATTTCATAGCAAACTGCTTACTAGTCCTTCAAGTGTAATATTGCAGAAAGAGTGAAGAAATGCGTGATTAAAAACATTCACTGAGAGTGGACCATTTAACGCAACCCGACGCTGCAAAATAAACCAGCCATCACATATGTAGGCGCTCATCATATAAATGACAGTTCTATGTGGTCATTTAATTTTACGATCTCAATTGTCGCATATATTGCTCACATAAATATAGTGTTCTCCTGCAGGGAGGTCTGCTGGGTGTTATAAAATCAGTGAGACCTCAATGGGTTCAAATGGACATCTTTTATAATTATTGCTATAAAATTTCTTGACAATGCATTTTGTTGTCCAAAGCCTAAAGAAAATGATTTTCCAAAATAATGGGTTTCAACAAAGAGGGTAAGGGAACCTAGGAATTTGTTCCTGTATTCACCCATATTTAAATTACCTTAGTTACCCTAATCTATTGGAGGACTTCCTGCTCCTTTGGAATAAAGTCTTAAGACTGTAGCTTCCAGTTAGAGGCAAGCTAGATATGAATTGGTTTCTATTTCATGAGGTAATACGGAATATCTAGGGGGAAGGGTTAATTTGCTGTTAAGTGCAATGAAAATCTATTTACTGGGAATTTTTTATGAAATTGAAAAGATAAGGAAAGTATAGAGAATAGAGTTCCTTAAACTCATAAACAGTTTGGAGAACAGACTTTGAAAAATGTTTCCACTGGTACTATCCATTGTTTGAAGGATTCTCTTACTTTTTAAAAATACTTCTTCAGGATCATATATTTGACAATGCAAAGAAATGAATGTGGTAGATTTTCTCTACAGTGCATTGGGATATTTTGATTACCTCTTGGTTTTTATATTTCCTCTAGGATAATAAGTTGTAATTATTATTGTTGCCTTGTGTGACAAGTGTTTACTGGCATACTAATTGGATTTGGGCATTTGTTTCCTATGATTGTCCTGTAAGTACTCTAGCAAACTTATTGCTTACATGCCTGTCTAGAAATGCAATGAAATGTTTTCTATTTATTGAGGGAAAGGAATTGAATTGCTTAATATGTTTTTTTTAGCTTGAATATTGTAAACATTAAAATATTAGTGAGTAGTTACATATGTTTAATTAAAAGGAAGGGAGGTAATCTATAAGCCATGGTTTCACCTTTGTGGAGAAAGCAAAAGTGCAGTGTGTCACAGGTTGAAAAAAGCATATCCTGAGGACATTCAGGCTCTGGGGTTTTTTGTCCGTAGCTCACTTCTTGGACCACCTGGAGGGATCATTAGTCCTTTGCCTCTATTGCTTTCAGTCCTGGTCTGGCAGCAGCACTAAAATTGAGGAGACAGCTCTCTTCATTCTGGTCCCTCTTTCCATTTAAGGGATCATTCAGAAAGATCCCTTGAAGGAGGAAATGGCAACCCATTCCAGTATTCTTACTTGGGAAATCCCATGGATGGAGCCTCGTGAGCTATGGTTCATGGGGTTGCAAAGAGTCAGAGGCAACTTAGCGACTAAATGACAACTAAAAAGAAGATCCTTGTGTGCACAACATCCTCAAGAAATGCAATGAATGAATGGTGATTAACAGTGAGTTTTCTAACCCACACTATCCAATAGTGCCCAGTTCTTACCATTATTTTTATGTTTGACATGCTGATTGCAAGTAACACAGAAAAGTCTTTTGTAACAAATCTTAGAAACATATTTTGTCAATGATTAGTGCCAAAAGCTTCTGCCCCATCAACGATTATCCAAATCATTAATTTCCCTGATTTGACAAAAGAATAAAATGTAAATCAGATATTTAACTAAAGCATGTCCTTTCTTTTCCCATAATAAAAATCTCCTACTACAAACACATCTAATATTTCACCTTTGCTTATACCACTTCAATAAAAATGACATTAATCTCTTCCTATTCTAATGTCTTTTTTAACTGTTCTCAATATTGACAATTATGTTCTGTATGATTAATTGTGGAATTTTATATTCCTTCTATATTTAAGAAATAAGATTAATTAAAACTTTTGAAACACCTTCTCTAAGGTATCTATCTTCTGATAGATATCTCCCAATTGATATTCTGTGGATTGATATCCTATTCTGCAAAATTGGCTTAGATTGGTTTCCCCAAGAAACAGACCCTGAGACAAGGATTTGAGTGAAAGTAATTAGTTTGGCAAATGACCCAAGAAAATCTTGGTGGGAAAGTAGGGAAGTGAGTTAGTGTGGGGAAGAAAGCCAATAAAGGTACATTAATGAGCATTAATGAGCAGATTGTTGCTATTGTCCATTGAAGTTCCATCCTGATGGAGACCTCTGAGGGACTGTGTAATTCATCTCTGTGAGTTGTCCTACCAGAAGTATAGAAAGCTGGGGTGTTTATCCTTCAGCTCTCATCCATCATTTGTTGAAGACTGTTTGTGGGGGAGCGCATTAATTCTCCAGCACATCCGGCAGCCTTCTCTGTGTTGTGACTGCGTACATGCTTCAGCACTGGCTCAGAGCTTTGGGCTCCACTTAAGCTGTATGAGAACACTAAGAGCCAAGAGGAGATGGGCAGAGCAAAGCAGGGCTGTTCTGGGCCACCCCTTGTACCCTTCAGATTCACTTGTAGCATTCTAATTTCACTGTATTTGCATGCGTTCAAAGTCGCTTCAGTCATGTCCAAGTCTTTGCAACCCTGCTCTCTCCATGGGATTCTCCAGGCAAGAACACTGGAGTGGATTGCCATGCCCTCCTCCAGGGAATCCTCCTGACCCAGGTATTGAACCCATGTTTTTTACGTCTCCTGCACTGGTAAGCACTTACCACTAGTGCCACCTGGGAAGCCCTATCACTATGTTTGGTCACTTATTATTTAAAATGATGGTTAGTTGTTTCAAATAGAAATATCCTTAAAAATTATAGAAAATGAAGACAAAAGTAGGGCTGATGTAGTTGGTCTCTAGGCCGTCATCTGTAAACTATATTCTTTTAAAAAATTTTTGTTGAAGTATAGTTGATATATAACATTATGTTTAATTTCTACTGTATAGCAAAGTGACTCAGTTTTATATATGTGAGAACAGTAAGAGCCAAGAGGAGATGGGCAGAGCAAAGCAGGACTCTTCTGGGCCACCCTTTGTACCCTTCAGATTCAGTCATAGCATTTTAATTTCACTGTGTTTGCGTGTACCTTCCCATTATGGTTTATCATGGAATATTGAATACAGTACCATGTGCTATACAGTGGGAACTTGTTTCTTATATATCCTACATATAATAGTTTGCATCTAATAGTCCCAAACTCCTAGTCCTTACCTCCCTTGAACATTTCCCTGCTTGACAACCACAAATTTGTTCTCTATATCTGTAAGTCTGTTTTTGTTTCAGAGATATGTCCATTTGTGTCATATTTTAGATTCCACATGTAATTGATATCATATGTCTTTCTGTTTCTTATGTTGTTTAGTATGATAATCTCTAGATCCATCCATGTTGCTGCAAATGACATTATTTCATTTTTTTAGTGATTGAGTAATATTCCATTGTGTATATGTACCACATCCATTCATCTATTGATGGACATTTAAATTGTTTCCATGTTTTGGCTATTGCAAATAATGCCGCTATGAACATAAGTGTGCATGTGTATTTTTAAATTAGAGTTTTGCCTGGGCATATACCCAGGAGTCAAATTTTTGACTCATATGGAAACTCTATTTGTAGTTTTTTGAGGAAACTTCATACTGTTTTCCATAGTGATTGCACCAATTTATATTCCCACCAGTGATGTAAGAGGGTCCCTTTTCTCCATACCCTCTCCAGCATTCATTATTTTTAGACTTTTGAATGATGGCCATTCTGACTGGTGTGAGGTGGTACTTCACTGTAGTTTTTATTTGCATTTCTCTAATAATTAATGATGGTGAGCATCTTCTCCTGCACACCTGTTGGCCGTCTGCTCACTCATCTACAATGTGCCCAATGTTTATTCCTCTCATTCTCAGCCAGCACTCGTGCTGTTTAGGTTGCTTGTTCAGTGGATAAGCCGGCTTTCATCCCTTAGGGGTCTACAGGTTACTTCCTCATGTTAGGCCATAATTACTATAATTGTTGATTTATAGTTATCACTAGGCACTGGAACACTAAAAGCTATGTTATTGAATCTTCTGAATATGTGCCTTCTTGCCCCATTTATGTAGCACTAAGCCATTTCCTTGTTATAATCAGGGTCAGTTACCCTCCTGGTACAGCAATACTTTCTTTGTCTGTTCTCTACCAGAATGAGGAGCCTAAAATGATCAGATAGGAGGTGTAACTTTATATTTAGCAGAACCCTTACTGCATTTCCTGGGAAAAAATATATCCCCACTCTGGAATCAGAACTTCTAATCTTGAAGTACCTAAAATTTTAAGGACAGGAAAGGCACTTTACCCAAGATGGTCACTGAGCATGATGGTGAGAAAGGCTACCGCTACTTCCAACCTTTGGTTCTCAGGTCATTGTATTCTCTCTGAAACACAGCATTATATAATGACCATTATTTGGAAGCATATCTCACATTTTAAAAAATAGTGTCCCAACCTTGCAGATGACTCAACTGAGACTTTAAGAGACTATCATGATGTGGTATATGATTGCATCAATGAGTTGTGTGGTCATTTGCCCATCCTCTCACCCTTGATCCAAGGCTGTCCTATTAGAATCTCATGCCAGTAGATCAGCTAACTCTGTGATCTCTCAGATATGATCGTAGGGGGTGAGAGAAGGTAAACCCACTGCTAAAACATACCTCTGTCCAAGTAAGGATGAAACAGTATTCCCTCCTGAGAGTACAGTGTCCAGTATAATCAATTTGTTACCCAGTGACTTCTTGGTCTTTTCAGAGATGATATTATATTGGTGGATGCTTAGTATCGTATGTAGATCACTGTTATTTGCAGGTCAGACACTGAGCCACAGCAGTAGCTACATCTGTCTTGGTAAAAGGAAGCCCAGGATGTGGAACTGATGCACAGCCTCTTTTCTTGTTATCATGGCCCCTCTGTTCTTGAACCCATTGAAAAAGCATGAGCGTTACTGAGGACCAAGTCTAGTTCGTATGTACTATGCAACTCATTCAGTCTTCCTGGTTTTTAAGTGCTTCCTTTGTTGTGGGTACTCTCTGAGACAAAAAGATATACAGACTTTGTGCCCACTCCAGCAAGTTCTTCTTTCCCAGATCCTTGACCTTTAGTATTCCCATCTCCATCTGTCTAGGTCCCTGACCAATAAATCAGCCCATTTGCCACTCCCCAGGAATACATATATATATATATTCTCATGTCAGGCCTCTTTTTCTTCTCAGAAGAATTAATTATCAAGTGTATTGTTAGAGAATTTTCTCTCACCACTGTATATTAAATGCCATGCATATGTGGGACTGTAGTTAACAGATAATCATATTTAGCTTTTATGAATATATCAAGGTTCTCTGATCTTACATAAGAAATCTTTCCTAATATGCCAAACTTTGATCTTTTGGACTCTTTCCTCAATATTAAGTCAAGGCATAACTGTCGCCTCCTCCTTATTTATAGTAGATGACCATGTTTCCAAACTTTAAGGAGACATCCTAACAGTCAGTGGGTTAGGACCAGATACAGGAGTCTTTGCCTGGAGATTAAATCCTGAGTCAAAAACAAGTGTTTTCATAGTAATTAACTCAAGTAAATCAATACCCCAAAGCCTTACAGTCTTCCCTCCCTGGTAAAGAGTTCTCAATATCTATTCCTCAGCCTTTTCTCCTGATTGCTTCCATGGCAAATTAACTAATTCTTGCAGTTCTTTTGGTGAACAATATATCTCTTCCCACTGCAAGGATAGTACTTTCCTACTCGGGCCTTGCTGTGGCTTAATCTCATTGATTCTGTCACTGTCATTCTGAAAACATACCATTTTCACAGATCCCATGCTCTGTAGCAGAGCCTGCAAGACATAATTACTGCAGAAACTGTGGGGGCAGCAGCCAGAACCATGACCTCTCCTCAGGGTCACACAGAAACTTCTACCATCTCACTCAGCTCCTAGAATGCTGCCTCACTGCCTACAGCATAAAAGACCTCCAGTGGGATGCACTGAGGCAAATCTTTCTCTTCCTACCCTTCTGGTATTCTCCCAATCTTCTTCTAGCCCCTCTTTGGGATTTGGGGATTTGGGGATTTGGACCAGAGGCTCAAGTTTGCAAGCAGAATATGTAGGCCTGGAGAGGGAGCAGGACCAAGGCTGGGAGGCAGCCTGGCCCTCATCTCCAAGTAAGTTACAGAGATTTGGCCTTCCCTGCTCCCACTAAGGGAGCCAGTCCTGTTGGCACTGAAGTGACTCCAAGACCTGGCTCCCCATCCAGTTGGAAATGTTCAGAGTGCAGGGCGCCTGGACAGGGTTCCTGCTGTGTCTTTGTGTCAGAGCAGCATGGGTCTGTGTCTCCCAGTGAGGGGGGTGTTCGCACATGACCTATCTTGCACAAGGCCAATTTTATGTAATAAAATTGTGTTTATATTAAGAGAAGCCATCTTTTATTATGAAATTAAATATATGTTCTATATTTTGTAAGTTTATGTTGTCACTCATGTATTCTATTACATAAGTAAAAAAATATTTTAAAGAAAAACTTTATACTTTGGTACCTTTAATGGTACAGTTTTCCTGCTTTGTGAACCAGGGAGCCCACATTTTTACTTTGCACCGATCTCGGCAAATTGTGAGCATAATTCTTGATAAAATTCAGAGTCAGAAGAAGCAGGGAGGAACTGAGAGAGAAGAAGGGAGAGAGGAAGTGGAGTGGGAGTGGGAGAGGGAGAATGAGGGAGAGAGAGAAATCTCAACACTAATGCCTAACATACTTGTAAACATTCTCATCACATATAAAGATGTTTTGTGACACGTGAAATAAGTTAATTGCAATGTCAGAGTTAATTATTGCTAATAACTGTGGTCATCACTTTGTGGCTTTTGAGATTGATTTTGTTAAGTATCAAATGTGCTCTGTGTGTTCATCCACTTGTATTCAATTGAGGTTTGATGCCATTTATCTGACACTTTTATTAATTGCTTAACTTTCTGGAGATTGGAACCAAATATATTGGCCTTGGAAGCAATTGAAACAAAGGATTCACTAACCATAGAAAATATGTGTCATGTTCTGCACTACACTGAAGTCTACCAAGAATAGCTTTATTTATGCAAGGATATACTTGGAAGAACTGGGAAATTCAATTGCCTTGTCTTTTTTTTTTTTAATGGAAACAAGCCAAGTGTAATCTATTATACTTGGACATTTTGAAAAGATAATTCTTTCTGTTGGTATTAAAAATAAGTGTACCACAGAAGAAGGACTGTCAGTCAGGGAGACATAGTGGAGTGAACAAGCATAAGGAGGAATGTGGCAGTGTGGGTGTTCACTCTGCAACAGTAGGCTAAGAAGGAGAGGGAAGGTGGTGTGGAGGGAAGCTAGACAATAACTCTTTAACTTGTCAGTAAGTTAGGACCTGCCACTTCCAACTAGTTGGCAACCAGGATAGTGTTTACCACTTATCTGTGTAGTTCAAGACGCCTAAGCCAGAATCTACAAAATCCTTTTACTTTTTTCTCTTCCCATGATTCTCTCCAGATTTCTTTCCCATTTTCTACTAAGTAGGGCTCTCCTGCCAACATATCTCTTGGTCTTTAACATGTTTCAATTTCCTTATTTCTTCTGAAACCCTGTAGTTATAGTGGAATTTGATCTGTTCTCCTCCTGTTCTAGGATAGTTTTTCTTCTATGATAGGTTCCCTGGTTGGGGAGCCTTCAGATTAGCTAACAGACAGATGAACCAGGGAAAAGATTAAAACGAGAAAAGTTTATCCATATGCATGCAAGTCACAAAAGCAGTGGTTCCCAAAATGGCTAGAGATGGGGTTTAAATTTCAACTTAATAGAAGAAAGGGAGGTGGGAGAAAGGGCTTCACTGGGAAGAACAAATGAGTTTATTGGGGAAATAACCAATGATCTTTGTAGGGAAACAAATGGAAGGTGTGACAGTTTGTGATAGTGTCTACGTAATTTATCTTTCTTGTGTCAGTGGTTCCTCTCTCTCCTGGCTGAGAAACTGCCCCAGAAAGGGAATTTATGGCAGCCTGACTCTCCAAAGTTTTTTGCCCTTAGTCAGACCAAGGAAGCTCCAAAAAGGCCTATTTTTGGATCTGTCATATCTCAAATGTCTTTAGTTTGAAACAGTCTTCCCTTGTGCAGTCCTCAGTGCCCAGGAAGGAGCCTTCACAGGGCCCTTCCTGCCCCACCATGAGACCCCATTCTGTTGCTCCTGGTTCTTCTAGTGGCTCTGTAAATGTTTCTGGAAGGCTCAGCCCCAGCCCAGGTGGGCCCAGACATCAGCAGCATCTTAGACCACATCCTGGCATAGATGAAGGAGATTGGAAACACACTGGAGGAAAAGATCCAGGATGTGGTTAACCACATCAATCAGAGCAACTTTCCTGCCAAGGCCTGACACTAGCTTTTAGACATATCCCACAAAACAAATGAGGGACTTAATACCACCTCTGAATACCAGCAGGGTCACCTTGCTCCTCCTCAGCTGTGTCTCACACTCCTGCCCCTGTGCCAAGGACTTCCTCTATGATGTCCCATACCACCACTGTCCTCCTCCCAACAAAAATCATGTTAAAAAAAACCCTACCATAAATTCTTCATGCAAATCTAAGGTCCTGAGTGGGTCCCCACACTACCAATGACAATGAATGAATTTAAGGCAGAAGCAGATTGAAGTAAACCATGACCAAGGAACCTGTGGACATGAAGAAGTGACTCTAAGTCATCTTCAGATGTTGAAGGTAGCATAATATGCTACCCCAAACTATGCTCCTTTGGCTTGTTAGTTATGTTGAACATAACTATGCTGTTGAAAAACAGCATATACAAGGAGAAGATTTCTCTGAACTCCCCTTATCTGTCTAAAGACAAATGCTCCAAAGGAACTCAATTGTCATAAATCCCCTCTTGGGGACTTTCATCAGCTAGAGGAGATTTACACTTACCATGAGAAGTGGTAGTTAGTAGAAGTCCACACCATTTATTTTTCTAAGGGGCTATTCATCATCTTAAAATTATTTACTCTCCTCTAGAAGGTCCACATCCCTCCCTTCCTTTTCTCCTTTAAGATGATATTTAACTCTGAGTTCTAAGCCACCTCAGAGAGTTATTCATTTTTCTCCCCTGGGTATCTCCCAATGTATACATGCGTTATACATATTAATAAACTTCTCTTTTTTCCCTCTTGTTAATCTGTTGTTTCTTATAGTAGTCTCAGCTAAGAACTTGGGAAGGTAGAGGCAAAATTAGTTTTCTTCTCCTACAATGTGTTAGATAGCTCTCAATATTTACTGAAAGAACTCAACTTGAATAGAAAGAAGTGCTTTAGGAAAATGTATGCATGCTAAGTCATTTTAGTCATGTCTGACTTTTTGCAACCCCATGGACTATAGCCCACCAGGCTCCTCTGTCCATGGGATTCTCCAGGCAAGAATACTGGTGTGGGTTGCCATTTCCTCCTCCAGGGAATCTTCCCAACCCAGGGATCAAATCCTCATCTCCTGTGGCTCCTGCATTGCAAGAGGATTCTTTACCACTGAGTCATAGGGGAAGCCCAGTAGAACCAACTAATCAACCAAATACACAAGCAAACAAATAAAGTAAGACTCTCCTGGTAAAAAATAGTTAGATGGAAAGATCAAGTGAATCCCTGAAAAAAATAGTTGAAGGATGAGTGGTCATGTTTGGGATGATCTTAGGGGAATGGAAGGCTTAGACTGCCTGTACGTGAGTCATTCCTTCTGCTTCTCTCTTACATATCCATGTGACAACATTATCTGACTAAAAAAGATAAATCTGCCTTCATAGATTAAATAAATAAAATTCAGGCCTATTTGTATCATTTTGTTTTATACTGTTCCAGTGTTAAGTGGTATTTTTGGTAGGGGTTAATTATTGGGTATATAAATGCTGCAAATCAACCTTGTAAGTGGTGATTCTCCCAATTTGTCCCAGGAACACTAATTTATGCAGGGTGAGAACACAAGGACCTGGACTATACGGATTTTCACACATCCTGAAGGAGACTGATACTAGGGGTTGAACTGCACCTCCCCTCAAAATACACTGAAGTCATAATCCTTGGTACCTATGAAGGTGACAATTCAGAAACAGGGTCTTTGCGGATGTAATCAAGTTAAGACAAGGCCACAGTGGGTGAGGATGGGCCCTAATCCACTATGACTGGTGTCCTTATAAGCAGAGTAAAGAGACACACAGGAGGCACGGCCACGTGGCGTTGGAAGCAGAGATTAGGTCATGCTGTCACGTGCAGAGAGATGTGTGGGACTATCAGACTCTAGAGGAGACAAGGGAGCATCTTCCCCTATAAGCTTCAGAGAGAGTATGGCCCTTCCAACACATTGATTTCAGACTTTTCTAGCCCCTAAAACCATGAAAATAAATTTCTGTTGTTTTAAGCCACCTAATTTGGGACATTTTGTTATGGTAGCCTTAGGAAAGGAATGCAGGTAATACAATAGTTGTCTTTCTTAGGGGGTTGGGGCTGCTTCACCTGACTGAAGCAGTCATGCTCAACAGAATCCCAACTTCTCTTTCCAAAACCGAGAGCTTCCCACAGTTGAATGCACTGTTGGTTATTTTATAGAGCTGGGTGAGATGTATTTTAATTTAGATATGAGTCCCCTGTTGTTCTTTCTCAGCTGGTATAAAAAAGTCAGTTACATTTTGTATTCTAAATACTTCTCCAAAAGAGGTCTGAATGAAATCTAATGCAAGAAAGAATTGAAGAGAACTGACACATAATTCAAATTCATTTAGTTCAATTCCACTTTAAACCTGTTGATACCATTTTAAACATTTATTTTTACCTTGGTTTTAGCAAAGTAATTATTGAATATATTTATTTTAAGGTTAAAGTAATAAATGGAAGCAGTGGGCTTTATTGTTATTTTTTTACCCTTACTAGTGGCATGGGGGATATTAACTCTCCAACTAGGGACTGAACCCATACCCCCTGCAATGGAAGTGCCGAGTCTTAACTACTAAACCAACAGGGAAATCCGCAAGAAATAATGGGCTTTATTTTAAAACACTGTGCACTACTTAGTCAATAATAAGTGCTAAGGGCAAGAGGCTACTGTTTTGTTAAAGTAAAGGAATTTTGAAGCAAAAAATGAGATAAAATTGGTCTTGGTTATGTGTACATAAATACAATATATAGTCTAAAAGCATTTTATCATATGCAAGGGAAGGCAAGTTCTTTTTGGTGATGAACACAAAGTACAAATGTAAAATAGTGAATTTTAAAAATCTCTCTGGAATCAGAAAGTTATTTTGGCATAGCTCAGGTCCTAATACTTTCATATTTCTATTCAATTTTTAACAAGAGGATGAAAGTGTGTTGTAGTGATAAAAGGAATATTTTAAACTGGCAATAAAGAGTTCCAGAAACATTAAATGGCACCACAAGGATGAAATTCAGTAAAAGTTTAGACTCTGAGAAACTTTATAGGACACATGACCTGATTCCCTAAATAAATAAATTGTATACACACATATACACACACACACTCACATACATGGATAGGATAGAGGTGGTACAATAAATTAAAAGGGTCTGAGAGACATATCAACCATACCAAAATGTGGATATTACTTGGATTCTGATTTGAATACATAAATCCATTAAAAAAGTATATGACACAATAGTATATTTAATGTTGAGAAATTAATGTTTTTCTGTAGTTTAATGTTATTTATGTAATGTAACTTAATGTTAAGTTTTAGTCCTTAATTAAATATTATAACTATGCTTATAAATCAAAAATCTTTTAAAAACAAATGCTGAAGTTATCATAGATGAAATTATACGGTATCCGGTATTTACTTTCAAATACCAGTTGGAGCAGTGGAGAATTAGATTGCTACTTAGATGAAACAAAATTGGTAATAAATCACCAAATGTTGAAGCTAGATTGTGAGAAAGTGGCTATTTAACATTTTTTATACTTCTATGTCTTTAAACAGATTTCATACTAAAAAAATGCAATAGACCTAATTTCTTGGCCTTGAAAGGACTTTAAAATCTAGTTAACCTGTGAGAGTATATAAAATAAGCCACAAAGATTAATCACAGAGACTAAAGTGAATTATCAATTAAATAACACATAGCTCTAAATGTTTTACAGACAAATTATAATCACAAGTCAGACTGGTTAGGAAAGAGAGAATTTTTGACATGGATGTAGAAAAATGGACTAGGTTAAAGTAGACAATAAGGGAAAAGGAAGAAGGAATGGATTGACATCTCAAACTACATCCTGGATTATGCTCCCTTGTTTAGCGAAAAGTTCTTTTTTTTCCTTTACTCTCACACTGAGTATTTCAGACTGTAGGTGTGAGGGTTTTGTCCCACACTGACCAGTTCCTCAATACCAGCTGGGTGTCCTACTACTCAATTCAGTCTGACTCTATCTACCTTGAATTAGGGTTATTTCCCACAGGCTAAGGGCTCAGACTCAGATGCTAATCTCAAACCCTAGGTTGACACCTGTATTTCTGATTGACTGGTTATAAATTGGTGTTCCCCAGATCCCATTTTCGGTTCAGTAATTTGATAGATAAATATTGACTGACAAATAATAGTTTGGCTCCAGAATTCAGGGAAATACATTTAGCAGTTTATTGTAAGGATATAATACAGGATGTATATGATATATATGTATATGTGTATACACATATGTATATATACACACCAGAGAAGGCAATGGCAACCCACTCCAATACTCTTGCCAGGAAAATCCCATGGACAGGGGAGCCTGGTGGGCTGCAGTCCATGGGGTCGCAAAGAGTCAGACACGGCTGAGCAACTTCACTTCACTCACTTCATACTTTATCACTGGAGAAGGAAATGGCAACTCCCTCCTGTATTCTTGCCTGGAGAATCCCATGGACAGAGAAGCCTGGTGGGCCACGGTCCATGGGTTCACAGAGTCGGACACGACTGAAGTGACTGAACATGTATATATACACACATATGCATGCATGTGTGCTAAGTTGCTTCAGTCATGTTTGACTCTGCAACCCTATGGACTGTAGCCCACCAGTATTCTCTGTGCCTGAGATTCTCCAGGCAAGAACACTGGAGTTGTTTGCCATGCCATCTTCCAAAGGATCTTCCCAACCCAGGGATCAAACCTGCATCTCCTGTGGCTCCTGCATTGCAGGTGGATTCTTTGCTGCTGAGCCATGTGGAAGGTCACACACACAAAATCCATTCATGGATTACACCCTTGTCATGGCGAAGGGGCTTGTGTAACTCAAAGAAGTTATGAGCTATGTCATGCAGTGCCACCCAATATAGATGGATCATAGTGAAGAGTTCTGACAAAATGCAGTCCACTGGAGAGGGAAATGCCAACCCTCTCCAGTATTCTTGCGTGGAGAACCCCATGGAAAGTATGAAAGGCAGAAAGATAAGCCCCCACAGGTAGGAAGTTCTCCAATTTATCACTGGGGAAGAGCAGAGGGCAACTGCTACTAGCTCCAGAAAGAATGAAGTGGCCAGCTCAGAGTGGAAATGACACTCAGTTGTGAATGTGTCTGGTGGTGAAAGTAACATAAGGTGGTGATCAAAATGACAAAGGCTAACAAAGTTTTTTTCAAGAGAACACCCTGATCATAGTGAATACCTTTTAACAACAACCCAAGAAATGACTCTACACATGGACATCATCAGATGATTAATACTGAAATCAGATTATGTTCTTTGCAGCGAGAAGCTCTATATAGTCAGCAAAAATAAGACCTGGAGCTGACTGTGGCTCAGTTCATGAACTCCTTATTGCAAAATTCAGGCTTAAATTGAAGAAAGTAGAGAAAACCACTGGGTCATTTAAGTATGAGCTAAATCAAATCCCTTATGATTATACAGTGAAATGAAGTGAAGTTGCTCAGTCGTGTCCAACTCTTTGCAATCCCATGGACTGTAGCCTACCAGGCACCTCCATCCATGGGATTTTCCAGGCAATAGTACTGGAGTGGGTTGCCATTTCCTTCTCCAGGGGATCTTCCCAACCCAGGGATCGAACCTGGGTCTCCTGCATTGTAGACAGACACTTTACCGCCTGAGCCATTATACAGTGGAAGTGACAAATAGATTCAAGGGATTTGATATGATAAGCAGACTGCCTCAAGAACTATGGACAGAGGTTCATAACAATGTACAGGAGGCAGTGACTAAAACCATCCCAAAGAAAAACTAATTAAAGAAGACAAAGGGGTTGTCAAAGGAGGCTTTACAGAAAGCTGAGGAAAGAAAAGAAGCAAAGGCGAGGGAGAAAGGGGAAGATATATCCAACAGACTGCACAGTTCCAGAGAATAATAAGGAGAAGGCCTTCTTAAGTGAACAATGCAGAAAAAAAAAAAAAGAGGAAAACAATAGAATAGGAAAGACTAGAGAAATCTTCAAGAAAATTGAAGATATCAAGGGAACATTTCATACAAGAAGGGCTTGATAAAGATAGAAATGGTAAGGAGCTAACAGAAGCAGAAGAGATTAAGAAGAGGTGGCAAGAATACACAGAACTAGACAAAAAAGGTCTTAGTGACCTGGATAACCATAATGGTGTGGCCACTCACCTAGAGCCAGAAATTTTGGAGTGTGAAGTCAAATGGGCCTTAGGAAACATTACTGCAGACAAAGCTAGTGGAGGTGATGGATTCCAGTTGAGCTATTTCAAATCCTAAAAGATGATGCTGTTAAAGTACTGCACTGAAAATGTCAAGAAATTTGGAAAACTCAGCTTGGCCACAGGACTGGAAAAGGTTAGTTTTCATTCCAATCCCAAAGAAAGGCAATGCCAAAGAATGTTCTAACTACTGTACACTACACTCTTTTCACATGCTAGCAAGGTAACACTCAAAATCTTTCAAGCTAGGCTTTAGCAGTATGTGAACTGAGAACTTTCAGATGTATACACCGGGTTTCAAAGAGGCAGAGGAACCAGAGATCAAATTGCCAACTTTTGTTTGATCACGGAGAAAGCAAGAGAGTTCCAGAAGAACATCTACTTCTGCTTCATTGATTACAATAAAGCCTTTGACTGTGTGGATCTCAACAAACTATGGAAAATTCTTAAAGAGATGGGAACACCAGACCACCTTACCTGTCTCCTGAGAAACCTGTATGCAGGTCAAGAAGCAACAGTTAGAACTGGACATGGAACGACAGACTGGTTTCAAATCGGGAAAGGAGGATGTCAAGGCTGTACATTGTCCCCCTACTTAACTTATATGCAGAGTACATCATGCAAAATGCTGTACTGGATAAATCAGAGGCCGGAATAAAGATTGCTGGGAAAAATATCAACAACCTCAGATATGCAGATGATACCACTCTAATGGCTGAAAGTTAAGAGGAACTAAAGAGCCTCTTGATGAGGGTGAAAGAGGAGAGTGAAAATCAATGTTAAAAAACTAAGATTCTGAAATCCAGTCCCATCACTTCATGGCAAATAGAAGGGAAAAAAGTGGAAGCAGTGACAGACTTTTCTTGGGCTCCCAAATCACTGTGGATGGTGACTGCCGCCATGAAATTCAAAGACACTTGCTCCTTGGAAGAAAAGCTATGACAAACCTAGACAGCATATTTAAAAGTAGAGACATCAATTTGCCAACAAAGGTCTATTTAGTCAAAGATATGTTTTTTCCAATAGTCATTTACAGATGTGAGAGCTGGGCCATAAAGAATGCTGAGCACTGAACAATTGACGATTTCAAATTGCAGTGCTGTAGCAGACCCTTGAAAGTCCCTTGGACTGCCAGGAGAGCAAACTAGTAAATTCTAAAGGAAATCAACCCTGAGTAGTCATTAGGAGGACTGTTGCTGAAGCTGAAGCTCCAATACTTTGGCCATCTGATGCAAAGAGCTGACTCATTGGAAAAGACCCTGATGCTGGGAAAGACCGAAGGTAAAAGGAGAAGGAGGTTAGATATCATCATCAACTGAGTTGACATGATTTTGAGCAGATCTGGGAGATACAGAAGGACAGAGGAGCCTGACATGCTTCTCGTCTGTGAGGTGGCAAAGAGTCATACACAACTTAATGCCTGAACAATTACAATAGATGAACAGCCAGTTGAATAGAAACATAGGGCCTTCTCCCTTCAGAAGGGTTCTGAATGCATGAACTCTGTCCCCGTGGAATTGTTGTGCACCACGCTCCTGGCACATGGTGGTGTTCCCCAACCCAGAAGCTCTCCAACCCTGTACTATAGTGGGGTGTGTGAAGGCTTTATCAAATAGATATGACAGATTATTAACTCCTTTACCAGCCCCCTTCTTTTACTGGAGGATAGAGGTAGGTTGAAAAATTTCAAGCTTCTAATCATGTCTTATTTTTTCTAGTGGCTATCCCTCATCCAGCAACCCACCAAGCAATGTTTTATTATAACAGAAGACATTCCTAGTCCTGGAAGTTCTTAGGGATTTAAGAGTTTTAGGTCAGACACTCCTATCACTCAGGAAATTATAAAATTTTTCATAATTTTTCTGAAATTAGGAAATTCTATATGAGGAATGAGATTCAAAGACCAAATATCATTAGGAATTGAGGCCAGAGACCTACACATATATATTTGTATTGCTTTATATCAGCCAGCCTTATTTCTTCCCCATCTGATTTAACTGTACTACCCTTTACTCTATTGTTGAGGCAAAACCTAGAGAGTTGCTTATCTCTTTTTTCTCTAACACTCATCATATCCTGTTGGTCCCACCTACAACGTACATTGGGAATCTACCATTTTTCATTATTTTTCCACCATCACCCTAGTCTAAGCTACCACCTTCTCTTTCCTGGGCTACTATTTCAGTCTTCTAACTGGTCTCTTTTTGTCTTTTTTAAATCTACCCTCCACGCTACTTCAGGGTAATCTCCATATAATAGCTATGGTGAACATTTTGCAAGCTTAAATCTCATCACATCCTCCCTCCTACAACAACTTCTGATCAGTGTCCTCACATGCCTAGACCTCATCACATGTCTCCATCCTTTGCTTTCTACATTTCAGTCTTGAGTCAAGATTTTCCCTGCTATAGGGTCTTTGTACTGGTTGCCTCTATGCAGAACCACTTTGCCCTAGCTATTTACAAGGGTCTTTAAGAAAATGTTATTATTCATATCCCTGTACTAATTTCACTTCCTTTGAGAAAGACTTTTCTTGATCACCCATGCTATAATCCTCCATTATATTTTAAAAACTTCTTCATAAGAGTGAAATTTATGATGATCTGTTTGTTTTAACCTGGCTATTGACTCTACCATTGAAGATAAGTTCCAAAAGGTAAGTACTTTGTCTTTTTAACTACAGTATTCCTATTTCCTAGAACAGTATCTGTGTGCTTAGTTGCTCAGTTGAGTCTGACTCTTTGCAACCCCAAGGACTGTAGGCTCTTCTGTCCATGGGGATTCTCCAGGCAAGAATACTGAAATGGGTTCCCATTCCCTTTACCAGGGGATCTTCCTCACCCAGGAATTGAATCAGGATCTCCTGCACTGCTGGCAGATTCTTTACCAGATGAGCTACCAGAGAAGCCCAGAATAGTATCTAGCATGTAGTTATAAATATTGATTGACTTGGTGAATGAGAAATAAAACTAAAATATGTAAGACATGTAGGGTGGGGCCAGGGCCATTGGCTAGGGATAATTTGTTTGGCTGGATTGAAGTTTAATGTGAGAAATTAGTTAGTAAACTTGTAAAACTAATTTAAAAATTAGATTTTTATATGATGGTGATCACTGACCTATAACCAGACATCCTGGAATGCGAAGTCAAGTGGGCCTTAGGAAGCATCACTACAAACAGAGCTAGTGGAGGTGATGGAATTTCATTGACCTATTTCAAATCCTAAAAGACAGTGCTATAAAAGCGCTACACTCAATATACCAGCAAATTTGGAAAACTCAGCAGTGGCCACAACTGGAAAAGGTCACTTTTCATTCCAACCCCTAAGAAAGGCAATGCTAAAGAATGTTCAAACTACCGCACAATTACACTCATTTCACACACTAGCAAGGTAATGCTCAAAATTCTGCAAGCCAGGCTTCAACAGTTCATGAACCATGAAGTTCCAGATGTTCAAGCTGTATTTAGAAAAGGCAGAGGAACCAGAGATCAAATTGCCAACATCCATTGGATCACTGAAAAAGCAAGAGAGTTCCAGAAAAACATCTACTCTTGCTTTATCAACTACGCCAAAGCCTTTGACTGTGTGGATCACAACAAGCTGTGGAAAATTCTTAAAGAGATGGGAATACCAGACTACCTGACCTGCCTCCTGAGAGATCAGTATGCAGGTCAGGAAGCAACAGTTAGAACTGGACATGGAACAACAGACTGGTTCCAAATCAGGAAAGGATTATGTCAAGGCTGTATATTGTCACCCTGCTTATTTAACTAATATGCAGAGTGCATCATGCAAAATGCCAGGCTGGATGAAGCACAAGCTAGAATCAAGATTGCCGGGATATGCCGATGACACCACCTTTATGGCAGAAAGTGAAGAACTAAAGAGCCTCTTGATGAAAGTGAAAGAAGAGAGTGAAAAAGTTGACTTAAACCTAAACATTCAGAAAAGTAAGATCATGGTATCTGGTCCCACCACTTCACGGCAAATAGATGGGAAAACAATGGAAACAGTGACAGACTTTTTTTGGAGGGCTCCAAGATCACTGCAGATGGTGACTGCAGCCATGAAATTAAAGGATGCTTCCTCCTTGGAAGAAAAGCTATGACCAACCTAGACAGCATATTAAAAAGCAGAGACGTTACTGTGTCAACAAAGGTCCGTCTAGTCAAAGTTATGGTTTTTTAAGTAGTCATGTATGGATGTGAGAGTTAGACTATAAAGAAAGCTGAGTGGCAAAGAATTGATGCTTTTGAACTGTGGTGTTGGAGAAGACTCTTGAGAGTCCCTTGGCCTGCAAGGAGATCCAACCAGTCAATCCTAAAGGAAATCAGTCCTGAATATTCATTGGAAATGTTGTAGCCACGAGTTCTGGGAAACAAACTTACTCAGAAGGACAATGCAGGTAGTGGACGGCAGTTTATTGCACCAGCGGGCCCAAGGCAGGGTCTCCTCTTAGCCAAGGACCCCGACCAGTTTTTGTGAAAACCTTATATACCCTAAGTGTACTTGCTCAAACCCACCTCCCCAACTAGTCTGGACAAGGTAAAAGAGAGATACGATCAAAGTTAACCCATTATTCATGTGTCATAAGACTAGATAAACAGTGGACGTTTATCAATAGGCCTGTGGTCATATCCTGATAAACATAATGGAATTCATGTCTTTGTTCTGTTACAGAGATAATTAACATATTCTTTTAGGCAACGAGAGTCCAAGTACAAGTCCTAAGGCTGTTTTACCCGGGGGGTCTGGTTTTCCATTGGTATGCCATTTCTATAGACACCGGGCACAAAGTTCAGAGTCCACTGGGAGGGTGACCGTGCGTGTAGCCCAAAGTTCACAGCCTGGCCTAAGATGGAGTCCAGCTCTGTCTGTTTCCTCCTTCAGAAGGACTGATGCTGAAGCTGAAACTCCAATACTTTGGCCACCTGATGCGAAGAACTGACTCATTTGAAAAGACCCTGATGCTGAGAAAGATTGAAGGTGGGAGGAGAAGGGGATGACAGAGCATGAGATGGTTGAATGGCATCACTGACTCGATGGACATCAGTTTGAGTAGACTCTGGGAATGGGTGATGAACTGGGAAGCCTGGCATGCTGCAGTCCATGGGGTCACAAAGAGTCAGACATGACTGGGTGACTGAACTGAACTGAAGAAAGCTAGATTGTATTTAGAAGTTTTTGTCTTATAAGTTATGTAGGATTCATTGCTCTTCATAAGCAAATTCATTAAAAACCATAATTATCTGGAAGTCTACAAAGCAGTAGATAAAGATAGAATGAATATCTTGACCAGTTAGCAGGCTGATGAGGTAAGGCACTTATTTTTTATTCTTATGACTTTTCACCAATTACTACAAAAGATTGCTTCAGAACTAACAGTCAATAGTAGTGACAACAACATTTAATCACCACTAGAGACTGGGTCCTTTACCAGGAACTTCATCTAAAAACATTTAATTAGTTTAAATCTCACAATCACACAGTGAGATATGTATTATTATGCCATTTAACCTATAAAGAAACTGAGGTTTACAGAGCTTAAGTACCCTCTGCAATGTTCTTACACTGCAGATGACAGAGTCAGAATTCAAACTGTATTTTTAAGTAAGCTTATCGACTGAAACTTAACACACAAAAAGCATTCACAAATTTATGTACATTTCAGTGAATTTTCACAAAGTTGACAAAGTGAACTTTCACAAAGTGCATGTATAGTATAATATTACACATACTGAGAAAGCACCTTTTTTTTTTTTAACTTTTACCATGTTTAATAGTGATTGAAGCTGCCTCTCTCCTTACCTATGTAAAAAAAAACTTGCCCTGATCTAGTTAAGTAGCTCCAATACTTTGGCCACCTGATGTGAGCAGACGATTCATTGGAAAGACCCTGATGCTGGGCAAGTTTGAGGGCTGGAAAAGGAGTGATAGAAGGTGAGACAGTTGGTTAGCATCACTGACTCAAGGGACAAGAGCTTGAGCAAACTCCAGGACATAGTGAAGGACAGGGAAACCAGGCACACTGCCGTCCATGGGTTTGAAGAGTCTGACAAGACTTAGTGACTGAACAACAGCAAAAGTTAAGTTGGTGAGGTAAACTTTATTCCAGATTATTACAATAGAGGGGAGAAATTGAACTCAATTCCTTTGAAACAAATTGAATTCAACTTCTTTAAGTACAGAGATGAGCTAATGGAAAGTAAGAGAGGGTATTTGGGGGGATGTTGGTCAACTCCCTTCAGGCCTTCCTTGTTTGCTAATTGACACTTAAAACCATTAGGCTCCAGCCCTCCCCTAGAGACTGGGAGATCAGGGTGTTGTTTTTCTTGATTACATTTTAAAGAGATGGCCCCCAGTTCCTTTCAAAAGATATTCCTGGGCTGTAGATTTACATCTTAAAGGGACAGAGAAAGAATTTATAACTGCAGTTTTCCAAAGTAAATGCTCTAAGTAAAGATAAGTCTAGGAGCTATAGTCAAGAAGAAACCTGATTAAAGTTTAGTCAAGCTGAGAGGAACATTCAGGCCATCTTGGTCACCTACTGTTGCTATTATTACATTTGCAGATTCATTTCCATCACAAAGATGACCAAATTTAGGGGACAGTTTTGCATAATGCCAGAAAGGAAACTAAAAATGCAATCACTGTGACTCTTCAGAGAACTGGAAGCTAGACCACAGCTATAAGGGTGGTAGGGGATTTGCAGGACTTGGTCTTTGCAGTGAGGTTAAGCGAACATTATTTGCTGAATTCTATGTAGAGAAAGTAGCTTCCCTGGTGGCTCAGATGATAAAGAATCTGCCTGCCATGCAGGAGACCCAGGTTCAATCCCTGGGTCGGGAAGATTCCCTAGAGAAGGGAATGGCTTCCACTCCAGTATTCCTGCCTGGAGAACCCCATGGATAGAGGACCTGGCAGGTTGTTGTTCATGGGGTCACAAAAAGTCAGACATGGCTGAGCAACTGAGCACATATACACGTAGAGAATAGACTGGACAAATGGTCACAATAGATCATAGATGTTTGGGAAATGATAACGACCATAAGGAAAAGATAAAAACTGTTAAGGGTAGTTTAACGAGATGCAACAACCTGAAATTAGACCATTAGGTTAGGCATTAAGAAAGTATTTCTAAATGTAGGGTTGGTTAGATTTTGGAATAATTTGCTGGGAAAAGGTCGCTAAGGTCCTATCACTAGAAATACTCAAGAGTAGATTAGATGAAATAGAGATTGCTATTTATGGCCAAAATAACAAGGTCAAACCCACGATAATACAGAGAAGCAAACTCTTTGCCCCCAGGCATGTTTTTCCCCTCTATGAAAAGATCCACTTGATTTTACAAAACAACAAAAAACAAAAGCCTCATAATTTGTAATATTCTCAACTGAGGATTCCCACAACAACACAAAATGCATTTCTCTTTAACCTGTTTTCCTCTAAACTAGCTTTTAGAGGGAATATGTTTGCATCAGTGAAGAGAATGAAAATAGTGCCCATTTTACATTATAAGGAATTAATTTGAAGCCAATGTGCTTATATTAACAAATTGTTATTTGGTTAGAAAATAGCCTAAACACTACTTTGTCTCTTTAATGGCCCTATTTAACAACTCAGTTTAGCTGTTTTTGCTTAATTTTCATGCTAATTTTAAGCTATTTCCATTCTTTTAAGTTTTAACAGTATTTTAAATTTAACAGTGTATTGGTGTTTGCATTTAATTTTTATTTGATTTAGTTTATTCCAAATGACTTGTCACTTGATTGTTCTGCAAATCATGCAGGTGGCAGTGGGTGAAATTTCTATGCAGATTTATTTTCTATTTGAATGAATGCCAGAGCAGGCTCTTTTTACTGGAATGTAGATTCTCTAGAGTAAATCTTGAATATCTCGGAGTACCATCTTTCTTGTCCAAACAGGGAAGTCTTTATATGGGAATTCATTGCAGACTTTTGTCAGAAACATTTATTTGACTTAATAACCTGTCTCCCCTTCTTCAAGCCAAGTGTTAGTTGCTCAATTGTGTCCAACTCTTTGCAACCCCATGGACCATAGCCAACCAGGCCCCTCTGTCCATGGAATTCTCCAGGCAAGAATACTGAAGTGGGTTTACATTTCCTTCTCCAGGGGATCTTCCCAATCCAAGGATCAAACCCAGGTCTCCCACATTGCAGGCAGGCTCTTTACTGTCTGAGCCACCAGGGAAGCCCCTAACTCCTTTCTAACAAAGTACATTTAGTCATTTAACCAATATTTTAACCAATATTTAAGATCACTTGCATGTGCCAGGAATTGTTCTAGGTGTTCCATCATATATCAGTGAGCTAGAACAACAATGTTCATGTCTTTATAGAACTTTCTCCCAGTAAGAGAGATGGGTAATAAAGAGACAAATAAATATGTAACATAGGGTCAGGAAAGGGCATGGACTGTTGAGAAAAAATTGGGCAAAGTAAGGGACTCAGTGGTTGCATTTTTAGGTAGGTGTGGAGATGTCTCTGAGAAGAAGACACTTGAGCAGAAAGCTGCATCCCTGAGAGAATGACTCATGTGAAAGAGTATTCTAGGCAGAGGAATGGCAAGTGTGGGGTCTGGACGCTGGTTGGTATATTCTAGAAATGCTGGTAGGTCCAGTGTAGCTGGTGTTGTGAACCAAAATGCAGCCTGCCATGTGAGTAAACAAAAGATGTTACAGCCGTCAAGCCACCACATTATAGCCACCCAAATGGTAAACCCTGAAGGAACACAGACTAGTGTGAAATGAAATGTTTTCTGCTCTACACTCTACCAGTAAATAAGACTTTTCCAGATGCAAACAAAGGTGAAACAAGGCCAGCTATTTGGCTACTTCCTCCCTGGTAAGTGCTGAGGAGCTGGGGGGATGTGAGAGGTGGCCACCTGCCACATCTGCCATCTCTTACATTAAAAAAGGAATTAGGATGTGAAAAACCAAAAAAGTAGGATTGGCCCCAGATAGCTAGATGTGTGTGAAAGAAATGATTTCAGTAAGCCAAGACACTTGTATCTTCCCATACATAGATTAATAAATCTCTTTGTTCCAGAGATCTACTTTTTCTTAATTAACAGTAATCTTTTAATATTCAGATTACCTGCCCCTTTCTGCCAACTTGTGTATACCCTGGCTCCTCCTCATCTCCTTGGAATCAGCTCTCTCAGGGTCTCCTGAGACACTGTCTCCCGGGCTTGGGGCTTGGGTCCTAACATTCCCACTGAATAAAAACTAACAAACACTCAACTTTAAGATTGTGCGTATTTTTTTTTTTTCAGTTGACGGTAGAAACAGGATGCCTGTCATCCAGCAGTCAACTGCTGCAGCACTTCCTGATAGTGCACCCTGAGGAGATGAGGATGAGAAAGCACAAGAGACTGGCCCCAGATACCTGAGGTGCATATCAAAGAAATGATTTCACTGAGCCCAGACTCTTGCATCTTCCCATACAAAGAAAAGTACTAAATTCCTTAACTCAAGATGTCTCACTTTCTTTTATTAACAATAATCTTTTGATCTTCCAACCACCTTGTCTTTTGTTGCAAAAACTCCCATTTATTCTGTCTTCCCCCCTTGCCTTTTTGGAGTAGTCTCTCAGAGTTATCTGAGATGCTGTGTCCGAGGCTTAAGTTTTCAGAATGCCCACTGAATAAAACACAATTCTCAACTTTTAGGTTGTGCTTTTTTTTTTTTTTTTTTTTTTCAGTTAACAGCGTGAAGAGAACATGCTGTTTGTGGAGGAGATTGTGGTCTTGTTGCAGGGAGGAAGCCAATTCTGACTCCATGTTGAAAGCTGTTTCTTTCTTTTGCTTTTATTATTATAATCATACTCAATGGCTTGCCTGGAGGACCCTGCCCCTCTGCTTGACTTTGTTCAGCTCATGGAGTGATAGTTTGTCCCTGTCCACTTGTGAATAGAAGAGATTAACACACCCCTTCTGAAGGCTGGACATTCCCTTGGAGATGTTTTGTAAGACTGAAGAAGCTTCACATTACTTCCCCACTGCATCTCCCTCCCTGTTCTGCTTTTGGACTTTGGATTCTCACTGCTTCTTTCTTTCAGATCTATAAAAGAACCTGTCATCAGACCCCAATAACATGGTTATTTTGAGGCCCCATCTTCTTGGTCTGCCAGCTTCCCGATTAAAGTCTCTTCCTTGTCTCAATACCTCCTCTCTCCGAATCATTGGCCTATTGTACTGCGAGCAGAGCAAGCTTGGACTTGGTAATAGTCTCAATGTTTCCTTCCCAAGAAGGCTGCTTGGGTTGAAGGGGCCAAATATGAATTAGATACAGATTCTACTTTATATATTTCCACAAATATGTAAGAGGACTGCCTACTACATTACCAGCATTGTTTGAGGTCTTTATACAAATTTTCTCTTGAAACCAGAGAATTCCTTCTTGGTAAGCAAATTTAATTATATGCAGTACAAATAGGTTTTAAATTAAACTTAACAAACTTATAGATCTGCCTTATGTGAAACTGTTCTGTGGTTATTATTCATTTGTAATAGAATGCTGCTCAATTTCCATTGTCATTTGAAAAACATACCCAATATTTTGGTTTTTCAATGCCTTCTAATTGCTTCAGACATTGCTAGAATTTGCCATTTTTGCTTTTAAAATAAATTCATTTCATCCGGATTGATACCATTCCTTTCTGATCATCACTTCAGACATTTCAATTCTAAGTATTTAGTTAAGGCAAGGCTATTACCTATTTTAAATATTCATCTCCTATTACTTCTCAAAACACTGGCTTTGAGATTAGTTCAATTAAAGAACTAATCTGCTTTTCTCTATTTAAATTGGGTGAATTTTATGGGATATCAGATCTGTCAGACTGAATACAGTTTTAATTTTTGCATGAAGAAAAATGGTGTGTATATGTGGTTACCTGGGACCACAGTTAGATATTTTATTGTAGGAGAAAAAAGAAAACTTATTGAGCTTGGAGAGGGAGACCCAGGGTTTCACTCGTGTTCTGCCATCACCTGTATCTATTTTCTGATAAGCCTTTTAGACTTTTGGAACTTGAATTCACTCCCATGAAAAACAGATTCTACTCCTACAGATTTTTTTCACTTTTTTTTTTTTTTTACATTTTAACTGAAACCAGAGAAAAGTTGGTATAGTAGTTAAGAGCATAGGCCTAGGAACTAGTCTACCTATAGTTTTAAATGCAAGCTTTATTACTTACTGGTGTTTGCATCTTTGAGGAAATGAATAAGCCTCTCTGAGCCTCAGTTGCCTTATCTACAAAATGGATCTAATAATACCTTTATTCTGGTTAATGTGTTGATGTATAGCAAATCAACCTAAGGCTCACTACTGTAAAACAACAATCACTTTATTGTTCTAGTTTGTAGTTCAGGAATTTAGGCAGAAACTCTGTAGTGACTAGGACAATACCTATGGAAGCCTGAATGGCTGGGGGTGGCTGGGATGACAGGACATGGTGTATATCTCGGGCCTTTGTTCTGGCTGGTCACTGGGCTCCTTTGTAGTTCTTGTTACATCTGCTGAGGGTGGACATCTGATAGCTTCACTCAACTGTCTGATGCTTGGGCTGGTACAGTGAGAACAGTGGGGGCTGGGCCACCCTTTCTATGTGGCCTCTCCACATGGTTTTGTTAGGTAGTTAGAATAGGAAAAAGGAGTCCAAGATGGCAGTGGCTAAAAGACAAAGAAAGAAAAAGTCCGTGAAAATGGACCAAAAGAAAATCCACTGACCAGAGTGAAAACTTCAGGTGAAATAAACACGGCCCTTCTTGGTTAGCCCAGTCTGCATAGGGCAGGCTCAAGGAGGGGAGGAGACAAACGTATAAAATGAGGAAAGCGAGACGGATTGAGGCCTCCCCTTTGGGGTCAGCCTGCCCTCACGGCTCCAGAGTGTACTTTCCTTTGCTTCCCTAATAAAACTCTGAGCTGTAACTGAGCTGTAACACTGGTCTGCCATTTCAAATCTTTGAAGTGGTGAGACAGAACGGAGGAAATTACACACTCCTCTGACATATCTGGTGCTGTGATTCAGACTTAACCTGACTGAAACAACCTCAGCTTGTCCCACCCCCCACCCCCTGCAAGGTGGAGGCCAAGCACAGCAGAAACCCAACTCAGCGAAAGCTCCCATGGTGGAAGCTGAACACGAAGAATACCCAGTGCAGTGGAAGTGACCAGAATCCCAGTGTGCTGGAAACTGGGACAGCAAAAACAAACTTGTCAGAAAGCTCACGTAGCTCAGTCTCAGATTCTAGAAGACCTCCGGTTAAGGTAGGAGGTCCTCATTTTTACGGCTGGAAGGACATATGGCTAACAAAATCTTAATTCCTTTACAATCTCTCCTTTCTTGTTTCCTCAAACCCTCTGAGAACAGGTGAGCAGCAGTGGGTGCAATTGAGGGACTCTGGCAGGGGCTACTCCCCAGTGTGTCCCGAAGGCTCTACTATCCACTGCTCCTTAGTATTTGTTGCCCAAGTGGGTGGGGCTTCTTACGTCCTTAATATTCTTTGTGCCAAGGATCAGGCCAGTGGAAACTGTGAATATAGGTCAGGTATTTAGCAGATTTTCCAGCAGGTTATGAAGGGGATTTTTCCGCACTTTTTTCCCACTGCTTTTTCCTCCCATCCTTCAGCACCTCTCTCCATCTATGCCACAGCTTACAAAGTATTGGGCAGGTCATCATCTTTCCATTTCTGAAAGTTGTGTTTGAAACTGTTTACCTAAGATTGGGATTCAAACCCACATGGCAGGGACACTGTGCTATGCTTAGTCACTCAGTCACATCTGACTGGGACTTGAGCCTGGACAAAACCCACAGTGCCTGGTTTCAGGACCTAAGGAAGCTCAGATTCTTGATGTCTCATTGCAAAAAATTCAGTGAGGGACACAGTGATAGGTTAATGGGTAGCTTTGTTCAGATTCAGAGAGAAGCATACTCCACAGAGTGTGGACCATCACAGAGGGTGAGTGCAACGGCCATGGAATGTGGTGTGGTTAGTTTTTTTTATGGGCTGGGTAATTTCATATGCTAATGAGTGGGAGAATCATTCCAACAATTGGGGAACCACCCATTCCCTGGTCTTTTGATAGTGCCTTGGAACTGTCATGGCACCTCTGGGTGTGTCATTTAGCTTGCAGATTGAGGATCAAGGTTTAGTTGAATTTGACTTGTCATCTTGGACCCATTTGATTTTAATCAGTTTATGTTATGTGCTTGGGATATGTCATTCTTTCAAAAGCTGTGCCCTGTCTCCTTCCGTCCTGTTTCATGCTCTTTTCCTGAGCCCCGTCCGGCCCACAGTGTTGCCTCTACAATCTCCTGGTGGGACAAACAGAAAATAACTGGCCCTTGGGAGGAAAACACTGTATAATATCCAATCCCTCTAGAGATTCAGGCCTTCATCTTTCATGTTTCCCACAACAGGTGTGACAACAGTAACTCTCAGTGAACCCACTAGGGTGGGTGACAAGCACACAATGCCTGCTAGAAGTCCATCTGTTGGTGGCATCCTTTCAAGGACAATTGGGCTTCCAGGGATAATATTTGCCACTTTGGGTGTTAGCGCTACAGGCCGTGTGGGCCCAAACCCTTACTATCCTTCTCCTAAAGTTAAAAACATACCACTAGATCAAATCTCCACTCCAATTTTATGGAACATCTGATCTGTTGCCTCTTATCGATTTTCTCTTAAGCCACTTACTAACTCCTACAACCAGGACCCTGTCCCCTTGTAGGCAACATTGCTCCACCCCACTTATTATTAAAATACTCTTAATGCCCCTAACAGGACCAGATAGCCCACTACTTGTCATTACTTCTGTTATTACCTAAAGTGGGTCTATGGCAATGAAACGTTTACCATTGGAAACACCCTAAACTGCTCTTATGGAAAAGTAGGGGAAGAAATCAGTGACTTACATTCTCTCAGAGCAATAAGAGGATAAGGCTTATGGCTCTTTCACCAGGTTCCCAGTCTCAGGGCATAGGCTTGGATTGCTTTACATCATGGTGTCTATTCCCATCCATGGTGGACAAATCAACAATGAGTTAAGATTACAACCCCTTAATCCTACCCAGCACTCGTCATGCTGGAGACCTTGGGGATGCCCAACTCCATCTTGGGGGTCCCAGGAAGTTGACCTGCCTCGACCTGGGTAAGGATCCAGTCCCTGGGAGCTTGTTATGCCTCAGCCTGCTCAGGGATCCACCACCCGGGATCCCAGGAGGTCGACCTGCCTCAACTTGCCTTAGATATCTGGTCCTTGGGAGGTTGTCCCACCTCAACCTGCTCAGGGATCCACCAGTCCAGGGGTTCCAGGAGGTCAACATACCTCAATCTGCCTGGGGATTCAATCCCCAGGAGGCTGTCACGCCTCAACCTGCTTGGGCGTCTGCACCCTGACTCAGAGATGCCTGGCTCTCAGGTTGTAACAGTACTGGGTAGGATAAGCTTCAGAAAGACTCATCCCTAAGAAAGTCTACCCCTGGAAACAAAAGGAAGCCTATTACTTATGGGACTGTGCCCCATCCCAGCAACAACTCAGGAGCCCAATGAGAAACCTATTGCGTTTCTGGAAAGGCTAAAAGAGGCCCTCCATAAGTTTACCAATCTGGACTTGGACTGTTACAAGGGACAGGTGATTTTAAAGGACAAATTCCTGTCCCAGTGTGCATCAGACATCAGGATAAAATTATAACAGCTACAGCAGCAGGACCCTGCTGCCTCTTTAGATGACATGGTCCAGACAGCCACCAATACCTTTTATAACAGAGAACAGGAGAGGGAGGCCAAGGTCCAGGGAAGGGAGAAGAGGAAAGACACAAGGCATGCCCAGATGCTGGCTGCCCTCCAGGGAAGCCCTATGGAAAACCCCAAGTCCTTAAAGGACAAGGCATGAGGCAAATGCCTAATCTGTAGACAGGCGGGGCATTGGGCCAAAGAGTGTCCAAACCGTGACAAGTCTCCTAAAATGGCTTGCTACAAATGCCATCAATTGGGACATTGGGTAGCACTCTGCTCTCAGGACCCAAGAGCCTCAAGGTCAAGTGCCAAGCCTTCCCTCATGATGGTTCAATAGGACTGAAGGGGCCCGCTCCAGTCAGCCCACCTGTCACAGATAACCATCACAGGGCTGGAGCCAAGGGTGCAACTGGATGTGGCAGGTAGGTCTGAGAATTTCTTGGTTGACACAGGGGCTATCTACTCTGTCCTGGTCTCCTGTTCCAGAGCCTTCTCCTCCCAAACCTGTACCATATTGGGGTGCCACAGGAAGAACAATTACAAAAAGATTCACCTGCACACTTCTTTGTTGCTGGGATGGACAAATATTTTCTTTTCCCACCAGTTTCTGGTGGTCCCTGAGTGTCCTACTCCATTATTGGGAAGAGATCTTTCCCTGCCTTCAAAATCTTGCAGCTACTGCAGTCCTAATAGAAGACGCTTTAAAACTCTCTCAGGGGCAAACTATTTTTACCAACCACTAAGTGAAATAACTCCTGAATGAGAGAGGCTATTTATGGATGTCTGATCAAAGGATCCTCAGATATCATGTAGTGCTGATGGAAAATCCAGGCCTCACTATATCCCCTGTGAGGTTCTTAATGCAGCTACACTCCTGCCTACTCCCAAGGGCTCTCTCCTCTTTCACTCTTTCCTAGAAGCCTTGGACCACTGGACAAAACCCTAAGAGGGACTGTCAGAAGATCCTCTGACCAATCCTGAGGAAATTTGGTACACTGATGGAAGCAGCTTTGTCTTGGATGGAAAAAGAAGAGCTGGATATGGAGTAGTTTCCAATTTTGAAACCACAGAGGCTAAACTTTGCCACCAGGTACTTCAGCCCAATTGGCTGAGCTCATAGCCCTGACTCGAGCTTTAGAATTGGGAAAAGGAAAAAGAGTAGCCATTTACAGTGACTACAAATATGCCTTTCTGGTGCTACATGCACATGCTGCTGTTTGAAAAGAAAGAGGCCACTTGACCATCTGAGGGTCCCCAATCAAATGTGGTGATCAAATCCTTATGCTCTTAGAGGCAGTCCATCTGCCCACTGAGGTTTCAGTCTCCCACTGTAAAGGACACCAAAAAGGGAGCACAGAAGTGGCACGAGGGAACCAAGAAGCCAATCAGGCAGCTAAGAGAGCAGCATTACAGAGCAATGACCTAATAGGGGTTGCCACCTTAGTTCCACAGACTAATTTGCCGGAAACTCCTTCATATATTGAAGGTGAGACTCTTAAAACTAAGAGTGAGGGCTTTCAAGAAGATTATATGGGCTGGTTCCAAAAGGAGGGACTCCTTTTTCTGCCTGGAAACCTCCAATGGAAGTTGGTTAACTCCTTACATGCCATCACTCAAATAAGGAGGAAAAGCCCTCCAAAGAGTACTAGAAAGGTCTTTCAGAGGAACAGACCTCCAAATCACTATAAGGCAAGTGGTCTCCTCTTATCCCACTTGCCAATTAAACAACTCCCAAGAATCTCAAAGACCCCAGCTAGCCCAGCCCATCTAATGGTGTGGTTCCTACCCAGGAGAGGACTGGAAGATGGACTTCACCAGATGCCAGTTTCTCAAGGGTATAAATACCTATTAGTCATGACAGATACTTTCACAGGATGGATTGAAGGCTTTCCAACCTGGACTGAGAAGGCTGAGGAAGTGGTAAAAAACTGCTCCATGAAATCATTCAGAGATTTGGTCTGCCCAGGTCATTACAAAGTAACAATGGGATATCATTTATTTTAAGGTCATCCAAGGGATCTCTAAAGCATTGGGCATCACTTACTATCTCCATTGTGCCTGGAAGCCTCAGTCTTCAGGAAAAGTAGGAAGAGCCAACCAATTCTTAAAATCAGTGATAAAAAAGATAACCCAGGAGACCTCCCTGGGATGGAAGGAGGCTTTACCAATAGCTCTCCTCTGCACCAGTATTGCCCCTAAGGAACACATTGGTCTTAGTCCTTATGAGATGCTAGATGAGAGACCTTTAGTTTATGTTAATGACTTCTTCCTAGATCCAGAGGTTCAGACCCTCTAGTCTTATACCATGGCCATTGGGGAATTCCAACAAGATATACACTTATCTTAACCAGGACCCAAAAGATTCTAAAGAACCACCACTATATGCTCCAGGGACTCAAGTCCTAATTAAAGTCTGGAAAGATGGGTCCCCGAAGGCTCCACTCCAGGCCACGTGGAAGGGCCCCTACCCTGTAATACTTTCTGCCTCCACAGCAGTCAAGGTACCAGGACACGATTCCTGGATTCACTACTTGCAAGTCAAGCCTTGGAAGAAAACAGAAGAGGACACTCAATATATCTGTGAGCCCCTGGGAGATCTCAGATACCTATTCAGGACTAAAAATGAGTGCCATTCTAATGAACACCCCCAAAATTAAGTTTTTGGGGATAAGATTTCTCAGGATAGGTCTAAAGAGCCAACACAGCTTGACAGAGGTTGTACTCCAAAATAGACAGGAGGTAGATCTCCTGATCCCTGAACAAGGAGGGACTTGAGCCAGCTTGAATGAGACATTTTGTTTCTGGGTAAATATCTCCAGTCAAATTAAAAGAAAGTCTCACTGTCCTCAAGGAAAATATTCAGATCCTATGGGATCTCAAAGAATGAGCTGGAGGGTCCTCAGAGTGGCTACAATCTCTCTTTGGGGGATCCTTCTCCTGACGAGGGGGAGTTTGGAGTTAGCTAATGCCCCTACTAATCCCTGTTAACACCATATTGATGCTGCTTATGATTGCTCCATGTATTATCAATTATCTAACCCCTTTTGTCTCTGCCCAGGTCAACAAGCTACAACATGCAGTGCCAGTTCAACAAGGATATATAAAACTATACCCGACCACAGAAAATATCATTCATTCTTAGATGGGCATTGTTACAAGGACTGTGAGGCTTGATACTAGCAAGAGGGGGAGGCCCAATACCTCTTGCCATCCCAGCTCATCAGGAAGTAGCCAGAGAGACCTTGACGCCCCCTAGTCTCAAAGAATTGGGCCTTCCATGTTCTGTGGGGGGAATGTTAGATAGTTAGAATAGGAAAAAGGAGTCCAAAATGGCAGTGGCTAAAAGACAAAGAAAGGAAAAGCCTGTCAAAATGGAAAAAAAGAAAATCCACTGACAAGAGTGAAAACTTCAGGTGAACCAAACATGCTTCCTTCTTGGCTAGCCCAATGCATAGGGCAAGCTAGAGGTGGGGAGGAGACAAACGTATAAAAGGAGGAAGCCAAGACAGATTGAGGCCTCTCCTTTGGGGTTGACCTGCCCTCATGCTTCGAGGGTTATTTTCCTTTGCTTGCTGAATAAAACTCTGAGCTGTAACACTGGTCTGCCATTTCAAATCTTAGCTGTGGTGAGACAGAACCGAGGAAATTACACACTCCCCTGACAGATCGCTTGATATTCCTGACAACATGGCAGTCCCAC
Organism: Okapia johnstoni; assembly: GCA_024291935.2. Taxonomy (NCBI): domain Eukaryota; kingdom Metazoa; phylum Chordata; class Mammalia; order Artiodactyla; family Giraffidae; genus Okapia; species Okapia johnstoni. Next base: position 46,008,192 of record CM044323.1, read on the forward strand.
AAAAGTAATCAGATTTATTCAGTGGTGACTGACTCCCTCAAGAGGGAGCTTTTCATGAGGCACTGGTAAAAGCTGCAAGCTTATTGTGATCCAGCCTTGAAAGTTTCAGAATTTCACTCCTACCACTTCTGTTGTTCAAGCAAGTCTTCCAGGTCAACCCACACTGAAAGGGAGATAATAGACCCTTCTTCTCAATGAAGTAACATCAAAAGCATACACGGAGAGATAAATTTGGTGGTGACCATCTTGGAAATTGAGAGTCCCTTGGATACCAAGGAGATCCAACCAGCCAATCATGAAGGAAATTAGTCCTGAATATTCATTGGGAGGACTGATGCTGAAGCTGAAACTCCAATACTTTGGCCACCTGATGTGAAGAACTGACTCATTTGAAAAGACCCTGATTCTGGGAAAGATTGAAGGCAGAAGGAGAAGGGGACACTAGAGGATGAGATGGTTGGATGGCATCACCGACTCAATGGACATGAATTTGAGTAACCTCCAAGAGTTGGTGATGAACAGGGAAGCCTGACATGCTGCAGACCATGGTGTCACAAAGAGTTGGACACAACTGAGTGACTGAACTGAACTGATCTTGGAAATAAATTCTCGCATTCTTTATAAAGTTTCTTATGAGTACTAAAAGAGTTGACTTATGTAATATATGATTCACCCAATAAATGGTGGTTGGATAGCATCACTGACTCAACGGACATGAATTTGAGCAAACTCCAGGAGATAGTAGAGGACAGAGGAGCCTGGCAGGCTACAGTCCATGGGGTTGCAAAGAGTCAGATACAACTTAGTGACTGAACAAGAACAACAATACCATGTCTATATTACTATGTGAAAAGGTATTTTTAAAAGAACATATTATTTTTAAGACGGCATTATTATTGTTAGTGGAAAAAGAAAAGAAAATTACTTTATCCTCTCTTTGTTAAAATTTAAATCCATAAAAACTTAATTTTAACCTAGTCCCATAGACGAGGTGAGTTTTTCCACATCCTAAACCAAATGGAGCAGTAATAGCCGTTGTTTCCCTTCTTATACGAGAAGGCTGAGGCCACAAAAGACAGAACTAATTTCCCGTGTCAAGCAAATTGCGATAATGGATGTTTTCTTAATACTTCTGAGTTAAAATTATTACATTGAGAATGGCAAATGTGGCAAATTCTTGGCCATTCCTCACCCTCCCCAGTCCCATGGCTTGCTCATGAATTATAATTCTTTGCTGCTAAGGCAAAAGGCAGCCAGAGAATTTTCACTTTTCACAATGAATAGTAGGACATGTGATCATGGAAGCAAGAAGTTGAGGCCATGATGTGAAATGATGTGAAAATGCACAGGGTTCCTAGAAACTGAAAAGGCAAAGAAATAGTTTTTCGTCTTAGAGTTTCCAGAAGAATCTAGCTCTGTCAAACTTTGATTTTAGCCCTGTGAAAGTCATTTCAGATTTCTGACCTCCAAAACTGCAGGAGAATAAATCTGTGTTGCTTTAAGCCACTAAATACATGCATATTGTTACAAAAGCAATAGTAAACTAATACTACTTTTTATTTTTTAAAATGTGGCTACTATAAACTTTAAATTGCACATATGGCTTGCATTATATAATATTTATGTTGCACAGCTCTGGCATGAAATTTTTTTTTACTGTTTTCTAGTAACATTTTAATTTTCATAAGGTTAAATATTTCAGTCTAAAAATCTTTAATTTATTATTTTCATGGGAAATTTTTCTTAATAAATTTCAATCAATTGGTGGCATTCAAATGCTTAGAATTTTTCTAGTTGATGTTAGAGATAAAGAAATATTAGACATATTCAAGTTTGTGATGTGACAAGAGCCAGCCATGTAGGAGTTAATAAAAAAGAAATATAAGAAGACCTGCATGGTCATAGGATGCTTCATGGGGGAATATGGACTTGAGAGTATAATGGTGGGTATATCTTGAATAACAGATGGAGATTTTGAGTAAATAAGAGTATGGAGCATGAAGAGAACACTGAATAAAAGTATAAAGGAGACAGAAAGTTAAATTGCAGATATAATTGCTAAATATTTGTAATTTCCTTGTTTATTGCAACTGATACAAAGTGACTCAGGGTCAGGAGCTTAGCTTGATCAGATTAAAAATAAGAAGCTATTGAAAATTTTGAGGGTTGCAATGATGTGATGAGTGTTTCCTAGAAGGGTTTCTTAGAAGGATTCTTATATAAATACTTTGCATATTGGTTTAAATAAGGGGGAACCGAGGTGAATAATCAATGAATAAGGATATGTTGTTTTTGTGTAGTCACTAAATTGCATCTGACTCTTTTGTAGCCCCATGGTCTGTAGCCTGCCAGGTTCCTCTGTCCATGGAATTTTCCAGGCAAGAACACTGGAGCAGGTTGCTATTTCCTTCTCCAGGGGAGCTGCCTGACCCAGGGATCGAACCCAGGTCTCCTGCATTTGCAGGGGGATTTTTACCACTGACCCACCAGAGAAGCCCTGGTGAATAATCAATAAACAGGGATATGTTAGCTATCCTCTAAGTAGGAGTGAAAGAGGGCTGGCTAAGGAGAACAATAAAGGGCATTAGGTAACCTAGCCTAGAAAACCCCAAATGATTAATATATTTCCTAACCCAGACATTCTGTTTTTTATTTAATGGAGACCTTTAATGTAGCATTCAAAAAATTAGTTAAATGACCCATCCAACTTCAGTTCTATTACTAATATAATTATAAGTATACTTTAAATATCTTCTTATATTTCTAAAGGTTGATAATAGTATAGTATAAAGGGAACCAGCTATGGAATCAGCATGGTTTGAATTCAAATTCTGCCACATACCAGCAAATTATGTAATTTCTGTTAGTTTCAGTTTCCTCAAATAATAGTGGTGTCCTTAATACCTATCACAAATGTTGTTTTAAAGATTAAGTTAGAAATAATATAGCTAAATATTCAGCATACCATAGTGAAGTTCAGGAGATTGCAACATTATTTCTGTCATTTAAATTCCATAAATTCAGTTATCTAGGCTCTGCAAATTATGAAAAGGCAAAAAGGTATGACACTAAAAGATGAACTCCCCAAGTACCTAAAGATCTATGGACATTGTAAATGAGGCAGGGATCAAGATGATCCCAAAGAAAAAAGAAATGCAAAAAGGTTAAGGGTTACCTGACAAGGCCTTACAAATAGCTGAGAAAAGAAGAGAAGTGAAAGGCAAAGGAGAAAAGGAAAGACATATCCATTTGAATTCCGAGTTCCAAAGAATAGCCAGGAGAGATAAGAAAGCCTTCCTTAGTGATCAATGCAAAGAAATAGAAGCAAACAAAAGAATGGAAAAGACTAGATATCTCTTTAAAATTAGGAATATCAGGGAAAATTTCATGCAAAGATAAACACAATTAAGGACAAAAACGGCATAGACATAACAGCTGCAGAAGATATTAAGAAGAAGTGGCAAGAATAAACAGGAGAACTATACAAAAAAGATCTTTATGACTCAGACAATCACGATGGTGTGATCACTCACCTAGAGTCAGATATCCTGGAATATGAAGTCAAGTGGGCCTTAGGAAGCATCACTACAAACAAAGCTAGGGAAGGTGATGGAATTCCAGTTGAGCTATTTCAAATCCTAAAAGATGATGCTGTGAAAGTGCTGCACTCAATATGCCAGCAAATCTGGAAAACTCAGCAGTGGCCACAGGACTGGAAAAGGTCACTTTTCATTCCAACCCCAAAGAAAGGCAATGCCAAAGAGTGTTCAAACTACCACACAATTGCACACATCTCACACTCTAGTCAAGTAATGCTCAAAATTCTCCAAGCCAGGCTTCAACAGTACATGAACTGTGAACTTCCAGATGTTCAAGCTGGGTTTAGAAAAGGCAGAGGAACCAGAGATCAAATTGCTAACATTCATTGGATTATCGAAAAAGCAAGAGAGTGCCAGAAAAATATCTACTTTTGCTTTATTGACTATGTCAAAGCCTTTGACTATATGGATCACAAAAACTGTGGAAAATTCTTAAAGAGATGGGAATACCAGACCACCTGATGTGTCTTTTGAGAAATCTGTATGCAGGTCAGGAAGCAACAGTTAGAATTGGACATGGAACAACTGACTGGTTCCAAATCGGGAAAGGAGTATGTCAAAACAGTATATTGTCACCCTGCTTATTTAACTTATATGCAGAGTACATCATGCGAAATGCCAGGCTGGATGAACCACAAACTGGAATCAAGGTTGCCGGGAGAAATATCAGTAACTTCAGATATGCAGATGACACCACATTTATGGCAGAAAGTGAAGAAGAACTAAAGAGCCTCCTGATGAAAGTGAAAGAGGAGAGTGAAAAAGTTGGCTTAAAACTCAACATTCAGAAAACTAAGATCATGGCATCTGGTCCCAGCACTTCATGGCAAATAGATCGGGAAACAGTGGAAACAGTCAGAGACTATATTTTTTGGGCTCCAATGTCACTTCAGATGGTGACTGCATCCATGAAATTAAAAGAAGCTTGCTCCTTGGAGGAAAAGCTATGACCAACCTAGACAGCATATTAAAAAGGAGAGACATTACTTTGCCGACAAAGGTCCTTCTAGTCAAAGCTATGGTTTTTCTGGTAGTCATGTATGAATGTGAGAGTTGACTATAAAGAAAGTTGTGTGTGGAAAAATTGATGCTTTTGAACTATGGTGGTGGAGAAGACTCTTGAGAGTCCCTTGGACTGCAAGAAGATCCAACCAGTCAATCCTAAAGGAGATCAGTCCTGAATATTCACTGGAAGGCCTGAGGCTAAAGCTGAAACTCCAATACTTTGGCCACCTGTTGCGAAGAACTGAATCACTGGAAAAGACCCTGATGCTGGGCACGATTGAAGGCGGGAGGAGAAGGGGACGACAGAGGGTGAGATGGTTGGATGGTATCACCAACGCAATGGACATGAGTCTGAGTAGGCTCCAGGAGTTCGTGATGGACAGGGAATCCTGGCGTACCGCAGTCCATGGGGTTGCAAACAGTCGGACACAACTGAACTGACTGAGGCTCTGCAAAATATAGAGAAAGGATTTTCCCTGATTCAAATTAGACCTATCCTCACTATTTCATGGGAGGCTGCATGTGAATTGTAAAAGGAAACAGAAGGAAATAACTCTTTGTCTTTGACTTTATTAGGATCTAAGTCTTACAGTTTAGAGGGAATCATAATGACTTTTCACTGGTAATGTTGACTCAAATGGATTGTTGTCTTACTTGATGACTGGAGAACCCACACCTGTATAAATGTAACTCCATTATAAATGTGTTGTACATGTTCAATTTCAGACTTTTTATAGAGTACACACTCAAGAAAAGAGGTTCTGCTCAATTCAGTTCAGTTCAGTCGGTCAGTCGTGTCCAACTCTTTGCGACCCCATGGACTGCAGCACAAAAGACTTCCCTGTCCATTACCAACTCCTGGAGCCTACTCAAACTCATGTCCATCACGTCAGTGATGCCACCCATTTCATCCTCTGTCATCCTCTTCTCCTCCTGCCTTCAGTCTTTCCCAGAATCAGGATCTTTGCAAATGAGTCAGTTCTTCGAATCAGGTGGCCAAAGTCTTCTAATACCATGGCTGCAGTCACCATCTGCAGTGATTTTGGCGCTCCCAAAATAAAGTCTCTGTTTCCATTGTTTCCCCATCTATTTGCCATGAAGTGCTGGGACCAGATGCCATGATCTTAGTTTTCTGAATGTTGAGCTTTAAGCCAACTTTTTCACTCTCTTCTTTCACTTTCATCAGGAGGCTCTTTAGTTCTTCTTCACTTTCTGCCATAAGGGTGGTTTCATCTGCATATCTGAGGTAATTGATATTCCTCTCGGCAACCTTGATTCCAGTTTGTGGTTCATCCAGCCTGGCATTTCGCATGATGTACTCTGCATATAAGTTAAATAAGCAGGGTGACAATATACAGTTTTGACGTACTCCTTTCCCGATTTGGAACCAGTCAGTTGTTCCATGTCCAATTCTAACTGTTGCTTCCTGACCTGCATACAAATTTCTCAGGAGACATGTCAGGTGGTGTGGTATTCCCATCTCTTTAAGAATTCTCCACAGTTTAGTGTGATCCACACAGTCAAAGTCTTTGGCATAGTCAATAAAGCAAAAGTAGATATTTTTCTGGCACTCTTGCTTTTTCGATGATCCAATGAATGTTAGCAATTTGATCTCTGGTTCCTCTGCCTTTTCTAAACCCAGCTTGAACATCTGGAAGTTCACAGTTCATGTACTGTTGAAGCCTGGCTTGGAGAATTTTGAGCATTACTTGACTAGAGTGTGAGATGTGTGCAATTGTGTGGTAGTTTGAACACTCTTTGGCATTGCCTTTCTTTGGGGTTGGAATGAAAAGTGACCTTTTCCAGTCCTCTGGCCACTGCTGAGTTTTCCAGATTTGCTGGCATATTGAGTGCAGCACTTTCACAGCATCATCTTTTAGGATTTGAAATAGCTCAACTGGAATTCCATCACCTTCCCTAGCTTTGTTTGTAGTGATGCTTCCTAAGGCCCACTTGACTTCACATTCCAGGATATCTGACTCTAGGTGAGTGATCACACCATCGTGATTGTCTGGGTCATGAAGTTCTTTTTTGTACAGTTCTTCTGTGTATTCTTGCCACTTCTTCTTAATATCTTTTGCTGCTATTAGATCTATGCCATTTCTGTCCTTTACTGTGCCCATCTTTGCATGATATTTTCACTTGGTATCTCTAATTTTCTTGAAGAGATATCTAGTCTTTTCCATTCTTTTGTTTGCTTCTATTTCTTTGCAGTGATCACTGAAGAAGGCTTTCTTATCTCTCTTTGCTATTCTTCAATACTTGGCATTCAAATTGGTATATCTTTCTTTTTCTCCTCTGCCTTTCACTTCTCTTCTTTTCTCAGCTAATTGTAAGGCCTCATCAGACAACCATTAACCTTTTTGCGTTTCTTTTTCTTGGGGATGGTCTTGACCACTGTCTCCTGTACAATGTCACGAACCTCTGTCCATAACTCTTCAGTCACGTTCTCAGATCTAACCCTTTGAATCTTTTTGACACTTTCAGTGTATAATCATATGGGATTTGATTTAGGTCATACCTGAATGGTTTAGTGGTTTTCTCTACTTTCTTCATTTTAAGTCTGAATTTGACAATAAGGGGTTCATGATCTGAGCCACAGTCACCTCCCAGTCTTGTTTTGGATGAGTGTATAGAGCTTCTCCATCTTTTGTTGCGAAGAATATAATCAATCTGATTTCAGTATTGACCATCTGATGATGTCCATGTGTAGACTCTTCTCTTATGTTTTTGGAATATGGTGTTTGTTATAACCAGTGCGTTCTCTTGGCAAAACTCTATTAGCATTTGGCCTGCTTCTTTCTGTACCTCAGGGTCAATTTTGCCTATTATTTCTATTTTTTCAGGTATTTCTTGGCTTCCTACTTTAGCATTCCATTCTCCTATAATGAAAAGGACATCTTTTTTCGGTGTTAGTTCTATAAGGTCTTGTAGGTTCTCACAGAACCGTTCAACTTCAGTTTCTTCAGCATTACTGGTCAGGACATAAACTTGGATTACCATGATATTGAATGGCTTGCCTTGGAAATGAACAGAGATCATTCTGTAGTTTTTGAGACTGCATCCGAGTACTGCATTTTGGACTCTTTTGTTGACTATGATGGCTACTCCATTTCTTCCAAGGGATTCTTGCCCAGAGTAGTAGACATAATGGTCATCTGAGTTAAATTCACCCATTCCAGAAAAGAGGTTACATCCTATTATAGTTAATATCATTTTAGTCTCTGAATATGCCTACATTTGACAAAGAGCATGTTGCATTCTAATCCTTCAGTGTTGGTGATGGAGAACTGACCTCAGTTTAGGCTCCTGCTGCCATCTAATCAGAATGAGGCCATCTTGCAGATGAGTGAGGCAATATTTTCCTCTGTTCTTTTGTTTCAAAGGGTGTGAACGTTATGTGACTTATTATACTAAATTGAACTGAGGATTTTTTTTTCTCCCAAAAGTGAATAAATACCTAACATTTGCCAACCAATTCTTTATGATTAGGAATAAAATAGGCCCTGTCTGAGGAGATACACTGCAGTATCATCTGATGTAGTCACTTTATTTCTCTTTATAGTTTTATTGTGTTTTATACACAGATAATATATGTATCTCTTGATTTGCTTTGTTAGAGACTGTAAATGAAACTTCAGAAAACCATCTTGAAAATCACAGAGTGAAACAAGAGTTGGAAACATTTTTTTCCTCCTTATCATCATTGTTGCTTTCAGTTGAATAAATGTACATTTCTTGCTGACTGCAGAAAAAGCCATTAAAAAGCTGTTCCCAGCTAAAAGGTTTCAACACATAGGGAATTATATCACTTGTTTTATTCAACCCCCACCCCTTAGCAGAGACAGACATGCTTGTAAGAGCCAAATCAAAGAACATTTGTTTGAATGATCTGTAATCAGCACTGCTGTTGTCCATGGAAGCTGTGAACAGTTCTACCCCCTTTAAAGCCTTGTACCTGGAAAATTGCATGTATTGCTTTCAGTTTAAGCACAAGTACTGTAATGCTAATATTAAAATAAAATAATGGATAAATATCATATTAATAAGTCTTTCAACTGTGAATGCAATATGGTGATTAAAAATGCAATATGAATAACAAATATCAAATGCAAATAGGAGGAATTAAACAAACAACAAAAAAATCCATTATCAGTGCTGAGCTGCAACAGCCTCAACTGGTGAGATGGCAGAGTGCTAGCAATAGTCGAATTATTCCACAATGGTTTCCTCTGAACTGCAGAATTTCCTGATAGAAAAATTCAGATCAGTATCTCTTTATCATCTCATTTGTGACACATTGCTTGAATTCTAACTTTAATATAACAGAAAGAATTTTACAAACTGATATATTTCTAAATGTGATTAATTTACTCAGTATAAAAAAACATTTAACTTTAGGTTGTTCGTTCTGTTTTTAGAACTTTTTATTTTATATTAGGGTATAGCTAGTTAACAATGTTATAATGGTTTCAGGTGTACAGCAAAGGGACTCAGCTATACATATACATGTACCCATTCTCCCTCACACCCCCCACCCATCCAGGATACCACACAGCATTTCAGGTCATTTTTACACTGTTCCAGATGTGATGCAGAAATGTGATTCAAGAAGAACAGCATACCTGCCTGTTCTTTTAGAGTTTACAAAAACTGTCACCTGAATTCTCATTTCATCTTCACAATAATCTTATGAGGTGGTTAGTGATGTGGTCAGAGTCATTACTTTCCAGAGGATAATATATAATTAATTTAGTATCATATACATTTTTCCCCTGCCAACTTGATCCCATTGAGTCATTTTTTTCCTAAAGTGAAGTGAAGTTGCTCAGTCATGTCCGACTCTTTGCGACCCCATAAAGTCTACCAAGCTTCTCCGTCCATGGGATTTTCCAGGCAAGAGTACCGGAGTGGGTTGCCATTTCCTTCTCCAGGGGCTTTTCCTGACCCAGGGGTTGAACCCGGGTTTCCCACATTGTGGGCAGACGCTTTACCCTCTGAGCCACCAGGGAAGCCTTTATAATGCCACAAAAGAAGTTTTGAATAAAGCTAGAGTAAGCTGAAACTTAATTTTAATTATCTTTTTTTCCTAAAAGATAGAGACTTTCCTGGAAATGAACAGTCATCCTCCTGGGACAGTTTACTTCTCAGTGTGCAGTAACATTGATGCACACATTGCTCTTAAAATACAGTATAAGGAATAATAGCTATAAGCCAGGTCTCCAGAAAGAGTTGAATAGCACAAGAACAAGACATACCCCAGTTGCATGAACTTGGCAAGAAATGGGGTATATTTCCATGTAAGGAATTTCATAAATTAACAATAATTCTTAGAGATTATGGTTCCGCTGAATTTAAAAATGGTAAGGAGAGAAAAGAACTTCTCTGGTGGCCACCAGTAAAGAATCTGCCTGCTGATGTAGGAGACGTGGGTTCAATCCCTGGGTGGGGAAGATCCCCTGGAGGAGGGCATGGCAACCCACTCCAGTGTTCATGCCTGGAGAATCCCATGGACAGAGGAGCCTGGTGGGCTACAGCCAATGGGCTCACAAAGAGTCGGACATGAAGTTACTTAGCAAGTAAGTAAAAGAGAACTCAATATCCTCAGTCCTTCACAAATGTATTTACTGTTATTTGATGTGTTTTTAAAATTAAATTTTACAGTAAGAAAAGCAGCAGTAGTTTAAATGAGACTAACTATATCGCTCTGACTGAAGTCTTCTTTTGTGTGTGCGTGTGAAATTAGAATACTGACCACAATATTTCTCACTCCAGAAAAATAAAATCAAAAGAAGAGTAACTGATTGGATTATATAAAAGATGAGTGTGGGTGGAAATGAATGGTTTGGAATTCAGTTTGGTTTATGTAAGTAAAATTGTTTTTCTTAAGTCACAAGAATCAGAAAAATTTGGTTTGCTTTACCTCCAATTCCATTTAGAAATAGGAACTGTAAAAATAAGTATTTGTAAAATCACAAACATACACATGTGTAAATTAATTACAAAAGGGAGCAATGTTTTATGAATCTTAAAAGTGGGAATTAAAAGTTTCAGCTTCCTTTAGCTTTATTCAAAACTTCTTTTATGGCATTATAAAGAAAAAATGATTCAGGCATAGACAATTTACAATTAATCACATTTATCAAAATGTAAATAGTATTGCTTTTCTTATTTAAAAAAAAAACACAATATTTTGTGACTATTTCAGGGATGATATCAGTGGCTATTTCAGGATAATAAATATAAGAAAGGAAGTATGTAGAAGTACCATAGAGAAGAGAGGAAATTACTAATAACTCCACAGTATAAGAATAACTCTGGTAACATTTTATTATAATTCTTCCAAAACTTCTGTCTTCTATGTTTTGCAATAGTTCCATTGAATCACAAGCTTGGACATTCACAAAACAGGGCAGGGCAATAAGAGATAGAAATTTAAAGAAGCAGAAGGGAGCCCATAAGAAGTAGCAGCATTTAAAGCTAAGACATGTTTCATGTTATAAATCAAGCCAAAGTAGGAGAAGGTATGGTACCATCTGCTTTTAGACCAGATGTACCCAGGTGAAAAACTAGAAGGTTTGTCTTGTGACTATGACATGTAAAGAGAGAGCATGTAAAGCTTAAGTTAAAGAAAAGCACAAAATTGCATTACATTTTAAAGGGTGTTATACTATTACAGTTTTCAGTACTTTTAATTTGTAAGCCACAGGACTAATAAATTGATACCTGATTTTATTTTCCAACCAAGCATAGAGTTTATCAACTTAAGTAAATGAAAGCATATCTCTTTTTTCAAAAGTCTTTATTTAATTTATTACAGTATCTATTCAGTCTTATGTTTTGAATTTTTGGCCATATAGCATGTGGAAACTTAGCTCTCTGACCAAGGATTGAACTCATACCCCCTGCATTGGAAGATGAAGTTGTAACCACTGGACTGCCAGGAAGTCACAGAAAGCACATCTTTTACAAAGACTGAAAACAGACTCCAACCTTATGACAAGCTCCTAAGAAAGTATTTAATTAGATGGCTTTATTCTCAGAGGTTTCATTTTGATATGGCAGTCAGCCAGTCCATTCTTACAGGTATCAGGGTCTCTCAGGATCAGAGCATCATGTAAGAATCAATTCATTTGCTAGCTCTGAATCCTCAGAGCCACAGAAAGGAATCTGCCCTCCTTGTTAAGACTCCAGTTGCCTTTACTCACCCAACTTCAGTAATGCTAGCAACTGAACAAGCTCATCCCACTGAATGGGGGTTGACCAGCTATACCTTTCACCTTCAACAAAGTGTAGTGTTTTGTGTGTGCAGGAGGAGAAATCATTCCTAGATAAGAAATCACTCATCACTCCTAGATGAGAAATCATTCACCTAGAGCCAGACATCCTGGAATGCGAAGTCAAGTGGGTCTTAGGAAGCATCACTATGAACAAAGCTAGTGGAGGTGATGGAATTCCAGTTGAGCTATTTCAAATCCTAAAGGTGGTGCTGTGAAAGTGCTTCACTCAATATGCCAGCAAATTTGGAAAACTCAGCAGTGGCCACAGGGCTGGAAAAGGTCACTTTTTATTCCAATTCCTAAGAAAGGCAATGCCAAAGAATGTTCAAACTACCGCACAATTACACTCATTTCACATGCTAGCAAGGTAATGCTCAAAATTCTCCAAGCCAGGCTTCAATAGTTCATGAACAGTGAAGTTCCAGATGTTCAAGCTGTATTTAAAAAAGGCAGAGGAACCAGAGATCAAACTGCCAACATCCTTTGGATCACTGAAAAAGCAAGAGAGTTCCAGAAAAACATCTACTCTTGCTTTATTGACTACACCAAAGCCTTTGACTGTGTGGATCACAAGAAACTGTAGAAAAGTCTTAAAAAGAAGAGAATACCACACCACCTGACTTGTCTCCTGAAAATCTGTATGCAAGTCAAGAAGCAACAGTTAGAAGTAGACATGGAACAACAGACTGGTTCCAAATTGGGAAAGGAGTACATCAAGGCTATATATCGTCATCCTGCTTGTTTAACTTATATGCAGAGTACATCATGTGAAATGCCAGGCTGGATGAAGCACAAGCTGGAATCAAGATTTCTGGGAGAAATATCAATAACCTCAAATATGCAGATGACAGCACCTTTATGGCAGAAAGCAAAGAAGAATTAAAGAACCTCTTGATGAAAGTGAAAGAGGAGAGTGAAAATATTGGCTTAAAACTCAACATTCAGAAAACCAAGATCATGGCATCTGGTCCCAGCACTTCATGGCAAATAGATGGGGAAACAATGAAAACAATAGTGACAGACTTTATTTTGGGGGGGGGCTCCAAAATCACTGCATATGGTGACTGCAGCCATGAAATTAAAGGACACTTACTCCTTGGAAGAAAAGTTATGACCAACCTAGACAGCATATAAAAATGCATAGACTTGACTTTACCAATAAAGGTCTGTCTAGTCAAAGCTGTGGTTTTTCCAGTAGTCATGTGTGGATGTGAGAGTTGGACTATAAAGAAAGTTGAGCACCAAAGAATTGATGCTTTTGAACTATGGTGCTTGAGAAGACTCTTGAGAGTCCCTTGGACTGCAAGGAGATCCAACCAGTCAATCCTAAAGGAAATCAGCCCTGAATATTCATTGAGGCTGAAGCTGAAGCTCCAATACTTTGGCCACCTGATGCGAAGAACCAAGTCATTGGAAAAGACCGTGATGCTGGGAAAGATTTAAGGCAGGAGAAGGGGACGACAGAGGATGAGAGGGTTGGATGGCATCACCAATGGAATGGACATGAGTTTGAGTAGGCTCCAGAAGTTGGTGATGGACAGCAATGCCTGGCGTGCTACAGTCCATGGGATTGCAAAGATTAGGACATGACTGAGCGACTGAACTGAGAGGAGAAACTGGGCTCTAAAATCACTGTAGACGGTGACTACAGTCATGAAATTAAAAGACAAGACACTTGCTCTTTGGAAGAAGAGCTATGACAAACATAGATAGCATATTAAAAAGCAGAGATGTCACTTTGCCATCAAAGGTCCATATAGTCAAAGCTATGGTTTTTTCAGTAATCATGTGAGGATGTGAAAGCTGGACCATAAAAAATGCTGAGTGCTTAAGAATTGGTGCTTTTGAATTGTGGTGCTAGAGAAGACTTTTAAGAGTCCCTCGGATAGCAAGGAGATCAAGCCACTCAATCCTAAAGGAAATAAATCCTGAATATTCTTTGGAAGGACTGATGCTGAAGCTCTAATACTTTAGCCATCTAATGTGAAGAGTGGCTTGTTGATTAAAAACTCTGATGCTGGGAAAGATTGAGAGCAGGAGAAAAGTAAACAACAGAGAATGAGATGCGTAGATAGCTTCACCGACTCAATGGACACGAATTTGAGCAAACTCTGAGAGATAGTGAAGGACAGGAAACCCTGGGGTCCTGCAGTCCATGGGGTTACAAAGTGGTGGATACGATTTAGCAATTGAACAACAACAAGAAGAGGAAACACAGCATAGTGTGGTCACATGGCTTTCCCCATCTTTCGTGCCACACTGGGCAGATAAATAACTGATCCAGAGTATGAGGTCACTTATTGATCCTACAGGATTACAGGATGGATGGACTACCACAAAAGAAAGAGCCTTAGGGTACAGCAGAATGTGGTGGCTAGTTTTATAATCATAGGCAATTTACAATGTAGGAAGGCATATTTCAGGGCCTCACAAAAATCCTTTTGGACTTGGTTTATATGCTAGGACTGTGGAAGAATATATCCTGAGTTTTTCCCTAGTAATTCTTTGACTCAAAAACATAGTAGAATTAAACATTATAAATGCAAATGATTCTAACAGAAGAGAAAATCTCCATTGTATTATCAAGAAAGCATCTTTTGCCACTGACACTTTTCAAAACTATTATTCTGAGAGGAGAATGAACTCAGTCCTAAACTCTACAGGTTACAATTTAGTTGCTCTCTTTTACACATTAAAAATGTTATTATCCCTGTTTGTGAAAAATGATTTATTCAGAGAAAATGTCTCTGCTCATTGGATAAAATTTACCCCTTCTTTTTGAAATTAATCCTTCCCTGCATCTTTATTCCACTACTGCCTATATACTTAAAGGCTTTGTTCCATTAATTATGCTTTTCCTACTGTATCTATAACATTTTCCTCTTTACAAATTGCATTGATTCTGTCTGTAAACATGTCCGGTTTCCCTGTCCCCAGCAAGCCTTTCCCCACAATCCACTTGAGGTACTATCTTATGTCTCATTGTTTTTTTTTTCATCACTATGCTTCTACATAGAATGCTGACCATCATAGCTTGTTCTTTCTTGTGGCTAATAAATTTCTTCTAGTTTTAAGACCTGTCACTCCTTAGATGTGCTCCTCTAAAGGTCACTGATGCTTGTTAAGCACCAGAACCAAGTCTGTTCTTGGTGAATTATTTGTGGCATTCAATCCTTTTTATTAAACCCTGCTTCTAATCTCCCTTGGCTTTCATTACCCCACAATCTTGAGTTCTTTTCCTGCTTCTCTGGTGGGTCCATTCCCTGTCAATTGTGTACTTGAAATCTGTAAGAAATCACTGCATTAGGACTTTGCTGGTCATTCAGTGCTTCAGACTCTGTGCTTCCAAAGCCGGGGACCCTGGTTCAGTCCCTGGTCGGGGAACTAGATCTGACATGCCGCAACTAAGAGGTCAAATACCATACCTGAAAGATCTTGCATGCCACAAAAACTGGCACAGCCTATACAAATAAATGTTTTTTAAAAATCACCAACGGAATGCTCTTTTATCTTCTTGCTCTCTTTATTTCTCTGGTAGGTTTAGCGAAACAATTTTCATTTTCAGTTTTATAGAGATACTGCT
Source organism: Okapia johnstoni (assembly GCA_024291935.2). Taxonomy (NCBI): domain Eukaryota; kingdom Metazoa; phylum Chordata; class Mammalia; order Artiodactyla; family Giraffidae; genus Okapia; species Okapia johnstoni. The sequence goes on from CM044323.1 coordinate 46,023,659, forward strand.
GAAATCAATATCTTCTATTCTGAACTAGATACACACACACACACATAATTCCAACTCTTTTGGCTACATATGAAACATATTAATTTTCCAATTCCCAATGTCAGATTAGTCTTCTTCTAGATTTCTAACCCATTCATGTTAATGGCTCTTCTATCTTCTCAGGAGCTGAAGCTAAAAAATTATTCCCTATTTTTGGGACTTCCCTGGTGACAGAATGTAGTCCACTGGAGAAGGGAATGGCAAACCACTACAGTGTTCTTGCCTTGAGAACCCCATGAACACTATGAAAAGGCAAAAAGATAGGACACTGAAAGATGAACTCCCCAGGTCGGTAGGTGCCCAATATGCTACTGGAGATCAGTGGAGAAATAACTCCAGAAAGAATGATGGGATGGAGCCAAAGAAAAAACAATACACAGCTATGAATGTGACTGGTGATAGAAGCAAAGTCCGATGCTGTAAAGAGCAATATTGCATAGGAACCTGGAATCTTAGGTCCATGAATCAAGGCAAATTGGAAGTGGTCAAACAGGAGATGGCAAGAGTGAACACCAACATTCTAGGAATCAGTGAACTAAGATGGACTGGAATGGATGAAATTAACTCAGATGACCATTATATCTACTACTGTGGGCAAGAATCCCTTAGAAGAAATGGAGTAGCCATCATAGTCAACAAAAGAATCTGAAATGCAGTACTTGGATGAACTCTGAAAAACAACAGAATGATCTCTATTCGTTTCCAAGGCAAACCATTCAATATCACGGTAATCCAAGTCTATGCCCTGACCAGTAACGCTGAAGAAGCTGAACTTCAACAGTTCTATGAAGACCTACAAGACCTTTTAGAACTAACACCCCAAAAAGATGTCCTTTTCATTATAGGGGACTGGAATGCAAAAGCAGGAAGTCAGGAAACACCTGGCATAACAGGCAAATTTGGCCTTGGAGTACAGAATGAAGCAGGGCAAAGGCTAATGAATTTTGCCAAGAGAAGGCACTGGTCATAGCAAACACCCTCTTCCAACAACACAAGAGAAGACTCTATACATGGACATCACCAGATGGTCAACACCGAAATCAGATTGATTATATTCTTTGTAGCCAAAGATGGAGAAGCTGTATACAATCAGCAACAAACAAGACCAGGAGCGGACTGTGGCTCAGATCATGAACTCCTTAGTGCCACATTCAGACTTAAATTGAAGAAAGTAGGGAAAACCACTAGACCATTCAGGTATGACCTAAATCAAATCCCTTATTATTGTACAGTGGAAGTGACAAATAGATTTAAGGGACTAGCTCTGATAGACAGAGTGCCTGATGAACTATGGACAGAGGTTCGTAACATTGTACAGGAGACAGGGATCAAGACCATTCCCATGGAAAAGAAATGAAAAAAAGCAAAAGGGCTGTCTGAGGAGGCCTTACAAATAGCTGTGAAAAGAAGAGAAGCGAAAAGCAAAGGAGAAAAGGAAAGATATTCCCATCTGAATGCAGAGTTCCAAAGAATAGCAAGGAGAGATAAGAAAGCCTTCCTCAGCGATCAGTGCAAAGAAATAGAGGAAAACAACACATTGGGAAAGACTAGAGATCTCTTCAAGAAAATTAGAGATACCAAGGGAACATTTCATGCAAAGATGGGCTCGATAAAGGACAGAAATGGTATGGACCTAACAGAAGCAGAAGGTATTAAGAAGAGGTGGCGCGAATACACAGAAGAACTGTACAAAAATGATCTTCATGACCCAGACAATCACGATGGTGTGATCACTCACCTAGAGCCAGACATCCTGGAATATGAAGTCAAGTGGGCCTTAGGAAGTGTCACTACGAACAAAGCTAGTGGAGGTGATGGAATTCCAGTTGAGCTATTTCAAATCCTGAAAGATGATGTTGTGAAAGTGCTGCACTCAATATGCCAGCAAATCTGGAAAACTCAGCAGTGGCCACAGGCCTGGAAAAGGTCCGTTTTCATTCCAATCCCAAAGAAAGGCAATGCCAAAGAATGCTCAAACTACCGCACAATTGCACTCATCTCACACGCTAGTAAAATAATGCTCAAAATTCTCCAAGTCAGGGTTCAGCAATACATGCAACGTGAACTTCCAGATGTTCAAGTTTGTTTTAGAAAAGGCAGAGGAGCCAGAGATCAAATTGCCAATATCCTCTGGGTCATTGAAAAAGCGAGAGATCCAGAAAAACATCTGTTTCTGCTTCATTGACTATGCCTAAGCCTTTGACTGTGTGGATCACAATAAACTGTGGAAAATTCTTAAAGAGATGAGAATACCAGACCATCTGACCTGTCTCTTGAGAAACCTGTATGCAGATCAGGAAGCAACAGTTGGAACTGGACATGGAACAACAGACTAGTTCCAAATAGGAAAAGGAGTACGTCAAGGCTGTATATTGTCACCCTGCTTATTTAACTTATGCAGAGAACATCATGAGAAATGCTGGGCTGGAAGAAACACAAGCTGGAATCAAGATTGCTGGGAGAAATATCAATAACCTCAGATATGCAGATGACACCACCCTTATGGCAGAAAGTGGAGAAGAACTAAAGAGCCTCTTGATGAAAGTGAAAGAGGAGAGTGAAAAAGTTGGCTTAAAGCTCAACATTCAGAAAACAAAGATCATGGCATCTGGTCCCATCACTTCATGGGAAATAGATGGGGAAACAGTGGAAACAATGTCAAACTTTATTTTTTTGGACTTCAAAATCACTGCTGATGGTGATTGCAGCCATGAAATTAAAAGACACTTACTCCTTGGAAGGAAGGTTATGACCAACCTAGATAGTATATTTAAAAGCAGAGACATTACTTTGCCAACAAAGGTCCGTCTAGTCAAGGCTATGGTTTTTCCAGTGGTCATGTATGGATGTGAGAGTTGAACGGTGAAGAAAGCTGAGCGCCACAGAATTGATGCTTTTGAACTGTGGTGTTGGAGAAGACTCTTGAGAATCCCTTGGACTGCAAGGAGATCCAACCAGTCCATCCTAAAGGAGGTCAGTCCTGGATGTTCATTGGAAGGACTGATGTTGAAGCTGAAACTCCAATACTTTGGCCACCTCTTGCGAAGAGTTGACTCATTGGAAAAGACCCTCATGCTGGGAAGGATTAGGGGCAGGAGGAGAAAGGGACGACAGAGGATGAGATGGCTGGATGGCATCACTGACTCGATGGACATGGGTTTGGGTAGACTCCGGGGGTTGGTGATGGACAGGGAGGCTTGGCGTGCTGCAATTCATGAGGTCACAAAGAGTCAGACACGACTGAGTGACTGAACTGAACTGAACTGGTGGTCCAGTGGCTAAGATTCCAGGCTCTCAATGCAGGGGCTCTGGGTTTTATCTCTGGTCAAGTAACTATTAATAGATCCCACATGAAATAGGGTCTGCTTGCTTCAGCTAAGTCCCAGAGTAGCCAAATAAGGAAATAAAAGAAACCATTCCCTATTATATAGGCCCCTGATACCTATCTCTCATATCCCTCTTTTCCATTTGTCATTACTTTCTTGGTTAGATGCTCATTTCCCCAAACTGGTCTAAATATTTTGTCAACCACTTGATGAGTCTTTAGGCCACTTTTTTGACCTTCCCATGGCTCCTGTGTTGGCTCAGATGGTAAAGAGCTTGCCTGCAATGTGGGAGACCCATGTTTGATCCCTGGGTTGGGAAGATCCCCTGGAGAAGGAAACGGCAACCCACTCCAGTATTCTTGCCTGGAGAATCCCATGGATGGAGGGGTCTGGTGGTCTGTGGTTCATGGGGTTGCATAGAGTTGAACATGACTGAGTGACTAACACTTGACTTCCCCCAGTTAATCCCAAATGCCACCAGCAGATAAAGGTCTCTTGAATGTGACTGCAATCTCTTCATTTTCCTACTGAAAAATTTTCACTGCCCTTCACTGCCTATTGAATTCTTTAAAATCCTCTCATTTCATTGTCTAACATCCCATACAACTCATTCATGAGACTCCTATGACAAATATCAATTTACATCATCTGTTATAGCTATTCATGTCTGTCTGTTTTATTTTCCTGATAGAATGGAAGCTCTTTAAGAATAAGAATCAAAATTTTTAAGCTGTTTGATCCCCTGACCATACCTAGTGCCATATGGCTATACAAAGCAAATATTCAATAAATTGAAGATGTGAACAATGAATATTTTATGCATTTAGAGAACAGAAATTTGAGTGTAAGCCAGAGAGCATTCAGATATGTTAATTGTCTTATTCAATATCTTAATAAAATTTTGACAGATGAAAACAATTGTATTTTCTTAACTACCTCACTGCATTCATTCTATACCTAATATATGAACATAAATTCAACACTTTCATTAATAAGAAAGCAAATTAAAAGAATACATCTTTTAATATTTTAATAATATTAAATAATTATTAAATTATTTAATAGATAAATAGATAACCCCAGATATTGATGAAAATTCCAAAGTATGATCACTTTATTATACTATTAATGGAATAATGTTTTGATGTAAATTTATTATATAAATTATAAAAAATATAACATAAAGGCTTTAAAAATTAAAAAATACTCTCTGACCAGAAAATTCACTTCTATGAATATATCCTATTTAAAAAATGATTGTGCTCAAGCATTTAGCTTTCAGGATGTTCATTATAGCAATGCCAGTAATGAAAATTGGAAAGGAAAAATGAGAGGCATAAAGATTGAAAGGGAAGAGATAAAACTCATTATTTGCAGGTGATATGTTTAGCTGTGTAGATAACCTAAGAGATCAACAGGCAAGTTATCAGTTCTAATGAGAAACTTGATCAATACTCCAAGCTTGCTGAATACAAGAATAGCTAACAAAATTCGATAGACTTTTTCTATGGCAATAAAAATAACTAGCTAGAAAATACAGGAGACAATGTTATATCATTTACAAGAGCAAAATAATACAATAGCAAAATGAATCAAACATTTGTGGGGAAATGATTTAAAGGAATATAAACATATTGTGACTCACATTCAGTAAATAAAACACACTACAGTCATGTGTGTGTACATGCTAAGTTCCTTCAGTCATGTCCAACTCTTTGCAAACCTATGGACTCCTCAGAGGATCAGGCTTCTCTCTCCATGGGATTCTCCAGGCAAAAGTACTGAAGTGGGTTGCCATACCCTCTTCCAAGGGATCTTCCCAACCCAGGGATTGAACCCACATCTCTTATGTCTCTTGCATTGGCAGGCAGATGCTTTACTACTAGTGCTACCTGGGAAGCCCACTACAGTTATAATATGGGCATAATACTGGACACAAGAGGCCCAAGAATAGAGGATTCAGAAATAGACCTGTGTATATGGGAATTGATATGTAAATTGGCAATACAAACCAATACAGAAAGAAAAATTATTTAGAAGTTGTTGGGAAAACTGGTACACTACATGGGGTGAAAAGTTTGAATCCCTTTCTTATATCATATGCAAATGTGTATACCATATGGATTAATGACCTAAATATGAAAGATGAAAATTATAAAATTAATAGAAGAATATGTAGGAGAATCCCAGACCAACCTGAAAGTGAGGAACAGCTTTGCATAGAAGACTGCAAAAGTACAAATCATAAAGAGAAGAAAATAGTTTATTTAGCTACATCAAATTAGAGGCATATTTCAATGAAAGACACAAACAAAAGCAACAGATGGTTGTAGGCAGAGAAAAGGTTTTTAGTATTAAGAACAAGAGGTAAATACATGAAAGAGTTGTCTGAAAATCAAGACAGTAAATTCAGTGTAAAAATGGGTAAAGGATATGAACTGGCAATTCACAGACAGAGGAAACTAAATGCCTGACAAGAATAAGAGATGTTTCAATTCATCAGTAATCAAAGCATACAAATTACAACAACAACAGTGAAACACCACTTCACCCTTATCAAATTGTAGAACTTAGAAAACGGGATAGCATTAAGGATCATCAGTTACATTGTGAAATAGAGACCTCCCCACACCACTGACTCAGCTGTTGTGAAGCACAATCTGGTTAGATTTAGTTATACTCCAACAATCTTTAATCTTCGATTCCATTCATGGGTGTTTACTCCAGTGATACTCTGGTATAAATCCTTAAAGGGACGCATAGGAATATGCTCAGCCCAGGACTGTTTGTGGAAAAGGGGAATTAGAATCAACCTAGAGTATCAGTGAGTCCAGGAATAGATAAATAAATAGAGACAGATGAAACTCATAGACTGCATGTGTGCATGCTCAGTTGCTTCAGACATGTCTGACTCTTTGCACACCATGGACTGTAGTCCACCAGGCTCCTCAGTCCATGGGATTCTTCAGGCAAGAGTACTGGAGTGGTTTGTCATGTCCTTTTCCAGGGGATCTTCCTGACCCAGGGATCAAACTCGCATCTCCTCGATCGCAGGTAGATTCTTTACTGACTGAGCCACAATGGAAACCCATCTTATAGAATACTACACAGTAATTAGAAGCCACACAGCCATATACATAGCTGTAAAACAATGATGTTAAGAGTTGAGGATAGACTTTTTAACACTATGCCATTTATATATATTAATTGCTATATATTTTATAAGGATGAAGATATATCTAAGTATATATAACAAAATGCATTAGGATGAGTACAATGGGAAAAAGTGGTTAAAACAGAATTAAATATAAAATAAAAATAAATAAATATAAGGAAAACAAAAGAGAAGCTTTGTGGGCACTGGTTGAGCCAATGAACTATGAATAGGAGGAATGTGATCAGCTTAAGTTTCTACTTCAGGTGTTGTATAATAAAGAATTTGGTCATTGCCTCTGGTTCCTAGAAGTTAACCTCTAAACTTTTGATATTTCCCCAGTGATGAGGGTATATGTTATGCATGGTGGACAGTTTATGCTGATGAGATAACTCTGGATGAGGGCTGGTCATGGCAGGAAGATTGACCACATGATTAAATGGTTAGATCTTCAAGCTTTGTGACATGAGTCTGGGATAAGAAGGTGGCTGCAGATGGAGTTTTACTCCATAATTAACCATTCACGTAATTGTATCCATATTATGAAATCCCAGTAAAACTCAGGTAAATTTCCCTGGTCAGGATTATTTTGTGTTTTGTCACACATGGGTGTGCCTGGAGGGTAATGCATCCCCATGGATGATGGAAGCTTCTCATTTGGTACCTTCCAAGACTTGTCTTTCTGCATTGTTTCCTTTGGCTGGTTCTGACTTGTATTGTTTTGCTATAATAAAACTGTACTGAGTGTAGCTCTTTCTTGAGTTCTGTAAGACATTCTAGGAAATTGTGCAAAGTAGGGGATTGGTTAGTGGAGATTCTCAAATTTGTAGCCAGCTGGTCAAGAGTGGAGTGGCGTGGATAACCTTGAACTTGTGGCTCTTTTCAGAAGTGAGGGCATTCTTGTGGAGGAGTATGCCCTTCACCTGTGACGTTTGGCCTAACTCAGATTGTTGGTGACAGAAGGCATCACAGATGTATACAACAACAATGAAACCATCTAAATACTTAAAATAGTTTATCAATGAAGTAGAATATCTTATTTCTTTCAGCATTAAGATGATCCCTAATATTATACTTTCTTTTCCAGCTTTATTGAGATAATATTGACATAACATATGTAAGCTTAAAGTGTACAACATAATGATTTGATGCACACATACTTTGTCACATGATTTCTTTGATAAGGTAGGTTTATATCTCCATCCCTCCCTTAATTAAAATTTATTTTTTGTGATGATAGATTTTAAGATTTACTGTCTCAATAATTTTCAAATACATAGCACAATATTGTTAATTATAGTCACCATGCTATACATTAGATCCCTAAAACTTATTTATCTTATAGCTAGATGTTTGTGCCCTTTAATAAGTATCTCCCCATTTCCCCCACCCCAGACCTTGGCAACCACTATTTTACTCTTTTTTTTTTAATTTGTCTTTTTGAAATTGCATTTGTAAGTGATGTTATGCAGTATTTGTTCTTCTCTGTTTCACCTGTTTCACTTAGCATAATGCCTTCAAGATCCATCCATGTTGTTGCAAAAGGCAGGTTTTCTTTCTTTTTGTTGCTGAATGGCATTCCATTGTTTTGAGGGAATACTCCATTACGTTTTTATGCTTTGACATTCTACACTTTCTTTATCCATTCATCTATTGATGGATACCTAGGTTGTTTCTATGTCTTGACTATTGTGAATAATGCTGCAATGAACATGGGTATACAGTTATTTCTTCAAGATAGTGATTTCATTTTCTTCACATATCCTAACCCAGAAGTGGGATTCCTGGGACATATGGTAGTTTTAATTTTTTTGAGGAACCTCCATGATGTTTTCCATGGTTGCTGCACAAATTTACATTCCTACTAGCAGTGCACAAGTATTCTATTTTCTTTATATTGTCACCAGTGCGTGTTATTTCATCCCTTTGATAATAACCATTCTGAGAGTTTTGAAGTAGTATCTCATTGTGGTTTTGATTTGCATTTCCCTGATAATTAGTGACTTGGAGAATCTTTTCATGTAGCTCTTGGCCATATATGTGTCTTCTCTGGAAAAAATGTCTATTCAAATCTTTGTCCATTTTTAATCATATTATTTTTTGTTATTGATTTGTATACATTCCTTATATATTTTGGATATTAACTCCTGATCTGGTGGCTTGCAAATATTTTATTCCTTTTGTAGGTTGCCTTTCTAGATAAGAAAGATACCTTAAAATACCATTCTAAGTATACTAAATGACAAAAACAGACGGAAATATTGCTGTTAGCTCTATTTTGTTAAAAAATATAAATGTATCTTTTGTGACAGGTTATGAAATTATTTTTCCTTTTTATTTTTGCTACTTTCTAATTTTACTTCAATAAACCTATAGAATTTTTCTAAGAATAAAATTTAATTCTCTGAATTTTTAGAATTACATTATTATAAGAAAACCCACATTCTTTTATAATTTTATAACATGTTTCTTTTCCTATAAATTGACTATGGCTAAGGTCCTTTGATGAACTCTAAGCTCCTCTGAAACATCTGTTGGCTGGTTGCAGCTCAGCTTCAGACCCTTGCTTGCTTCTCTGCTATCAAGCATCCTGGACTTGTGATGTGGTCCTCAGCATTTGAACTTTAATCTTAATGTCTCAGCAGGGACTTGGCTCTCAGCTCTCAGACCTTCTGCTTAAGGTGCTCTCTGGCAGTGTGAGTGACTGTATCTTCCAGGTGGTATGACAGACAAGAGTCCTTGGAAAAAGTTCAATCTATCCAAGTCCCCCAATCAAGGTCTATAAGGAAAAATTTGAGCCCAAAGAGTCTATAGAAATGGGCTACCATATAACTCAATGTAGAAAGAATGGTCAGGGATATGGAAATTCAGGCCTGAATACATCTTGTAACATCATATCAAATGATGTGGATCCATCTGGGGCAGATTGGGGTCACTGTGAAAAGCATGCTTGTTCTACTATCGATGTACTATCCCCATTTAGACAGTACTGCTCTGTAGAAATAAGAAAAACAACTAATACAGAAGTAACAAAAACACTAACCTGAAAAGATACCTGCACACCAGTGTTCATAGCAGCACTAGTTACATTAGCCAAGATATGGCATTAACCTGTGTCCATCAACAGATGAAGGAATAAATAAGATGTGATATATATAGATATATCACTTTGTCTCCCTCTGTTTTACCTGTTTAACTTAGCATAATGCCTTCAAGATCCATCCATGTTGTTGCAAAAATATGCACATATATATATATATATATATATATGCATACATATACTGCTACTGCTACTGCTAAGTCGCTTCAGTCGTGTCCAACTCTTCACGACCTCATGGACTGTAGCCTACCAGGCTCCTCCATCCATGGGATTTTCCAGGCAAGAGTACTGTAGTGGGGTGCCATTGCCTTCTCCAGCATACATATACATAGGGGGCTAAAAGAACCCACCTGCCAATGCAGGAGACATAAGAGATGCATGTTTGATCCCTGGGTTGGGAAGATCCCCTGAAGAAGGAAATGGCACCCCACTCCAGTATTCTTGCCTGGAAAATCCCATGGACAGAGGAGCCTGGCGGGCTACAGTCCATGCGGTCACACAGAGTTGGATGACTGAAGCGACTTAGCACAGCATAGGACAGCACGTACGTATACATACAGTGGAGTACTACTCAGCCATAAAAAAGAATGAAATCTTGCCATTTGTAACAACAAGGATAGACTTCAAGGGCATTATGCTAAGTGGAAAAAATCAGAAAGAGAAAGACAAATACTGTATGATATCACTTATATGTGGAATCTAGAAGTAAAACAAACTAGTGAAGATAGCAAAAAGGAAACAGACTCACAGGCATAGAGAACAAACTAGTTGTTACTAATGGGTAGAGGGGAGGGAAGAGGGGCAACATTGGGGTGAGATTGAGAGTTACTTGCTACTTTGTATAAAATAAGCTACAAGAATATACTGTACAACTCAGAATATAGCCAATATTTTTATAATAATTATAAATGGAGTATAACCTTAAAAATTATGAATCACTATATTATACACCTGCAACTTAGATAATATGGTACATCAACTATACTTCAATTTGAAAAAAAAGAAAAGCAAGCTAAAATATAAGACATCAGATATGCAGTCATTTTTCCCTTCCACATATTTTACCTTAAACATGAATTTGTGTCTTAAAGAGTCCTCTTCACACATAACTATGTATAGGCTAATTATATCTGAGGTTTCATGAATATTTTTGCTCCCTCATACACTAAGAACTTTCATATATGTGCTTGCTCAGTCACTCAGTCATGTCCAAAGCTTTGCAACCCTGTGGACTCTGTCCATGGGGTTTTCCAGGTAAGAATATGGAAGTAGGTAGCCATTTCTTCTGTCAGGGAATATTCCCAACCCAGGGACCAAACCCGCATCTCCTGCATTGGCAAGAGGATTTTTTTTTTTTTTACCACTGCACAACTTTTCACACAGTATTTCAAATGATGATGGTCTGTGGTCTCTAAAGTATAAGGTTTAAAGTATTAGTCTTCAGGTCATTTTTTTTACAGTAATATTGAAAGCATTTCATGGAATGCCTATGTGTAGTGCTTACATTATTTAATTTAAAAGGACAAATATCTGCACCTCATTTCCTTATCTCTAAGATATCACTTTCTAAAGAAATTATGTGAGAACACAGAGTCTATTCAAGGTTATGGTTTTTCCAGCTGTCATGTATGGATGTGAGAGTTGGACCATAAAGAAGGCTGAGCATTAAAGAATTGATGCTTTTGAACTCTGGTGTTGGAGAAGGCTCTTGAGAGCCCCTTGGACTGCAAGGAGGTCAATCCAGTCAATCCTAAAGGAAATCAACCTTGAATATTCATTGGAAGGACTGATGCTAAAGCTGAAGCTTCAATACTTTGGCCACCTGATGTGAAGAACTGACTCATTGGAAAAGACCCTGAGGCTGAGAAATATTGAAGGTCCAAGGAGAAGGGGATGACAGAGGATGAGATGGTTGGCTAGCATTACTGACTCAATGGACATGAGTTTGGGCAGACTCTGGGAGATGGTGAGAGATAGGGCAGCCTGGTGTGCTGCAGTCCATGGGGTTGCAAAGAGTTGAACATGACTGAGCAACTGAGGAACAACAGAGTCTAGAAGAGTGAGCTGGTGCTGTAATTGGAAATTTTAGACTACATTTCCAGCTATTGTTTTAACAGATTGAAGATGGAGCACAATATTTTTAATAAGAAAATGATGTTGGCAAAATTTTTTCCTCTGAATTCTCCCCTTTGTTAGCTATTAAACTAGTAATGATAATGAGCACTTTGCGAGGTTCTGTGGGGAGTCGCTAGGGAGAAAGTCTCATTGCCCACCCAGAAGGGGATAATGGTCATTTTTATATTAATGGCTTACATGCTGCCCAAGACAAATAGCTCCTCTTACGTCCCCATGGGTGAACTGATTTAGTCTGAGTACATGGGGACCAGGGAACTCTTTCTTTTTAATGGGAGACTTTTTTCCTTCTATGTTTTCTTTTTATGCACCACTCCCCCATCCCTACCCACGTACATTTTCTTTCTTATTCAGTTCATTCTCCTTCAGAAAGACATATAAGGAGAAAGTGAAAGGAGCCTTGAAGTGGACAAAGGTGCTCATAAGAAAGTACACAAAGCTGTACTCTAATTTTTATATTCCTAAATCAGTATTTAGCCAATATCAGTAACTCAATACTGTAGCTAGATAAATTTTTTCTTGATATGGTTCATCACTTTAAAACCACCAATACCCTTAATTCACTGACTCAACAACCTTTTCACTGTCACTTGACCCTTTATGAACCTTAGAGTCTATAATCTACCATTATAAGCATTTCCTTGCATGGACTTCCTTGCTAGTTTCTGCCAAACAGTATCTGACCAGCAATATCCTAACTCTAGTTAAATACAATTATTATTATTGTATCTACAGAACTGAGTGTTGCTGGAGAAAAACATGTAGAGTCTTACATTAAATTTGTGACCACTTGCCTCAAGTGAGACCTTAGTGCTTGCTGCCCAATAGGCAATCCTATTAGACGTTTCCGTAGATAGCTCATTTTCCATTTCCCCTTAGATAATGATTTCACACCTTTCCTTTTGCTTAAAATCTTCAACACTTCCTTCTTCTCTACAATATCAGAAAATTACTTATCTTATTAGACTGAGAAAATATTAATAGAAGCAATCGAGAACATCCATCTGCTGCCATCATTTTGTTTGCCAAATATTCAGCATCTACGCCTATGAATACCTTCTTTTTTGTTATATGTATGAACTGCTTGTTTTCTTGAAAGTGAAATTGTGTTAGTCACTCAATCGTGTCTGACTCTTTTCGACCCCATGGATGGTAGCCTATCAGGCTCCTCTGTCCATGGAAGTCTCCAGGCAAGAATACTGGAGTGGGTAGCCATTCCCTTCTCTAAGGGATCTCCCTGACCCAGGGATCAAACCTGGGTCTTCTCTATTGTAGGCAGATTCTTTACCATCTGAGCCACCAGGGAAGCCCACTGAAGCCAACACCCATTTGTGTTTTCCTCTTAAGTACTCAAAGATTTCACATCTGCATTGTTCTTCTTCTCTCCTAAGTCATCAATTTCCCCTCACTACAGGATAATTTCCCTCAGCTGGCAAACATGTGGCACTCTCTCCCCTTGAACTCACATCTCTTTCCAGCCATTGCTTCACTTCTCTGCCCCCTCCCTTTACCGAAAAAACTTCTTGAAAAGATTGTCCAAATTCTATATTCTAAACCTACCATTTGGTCTTCCCTGGTGACTCAGATGGTAAAGAATCTGCCTGAAATGCAGGAGACCTGGGTTTGATCCCTGGATGGAGAAGATCCCCTGGAGAAGGGAATGGAAACCCTAGTATTGCCAAAGGAATGGCAACTCTAGTATTCTTGCCTGGAGAATCCCATGGGCAGAGGAGCCTGGAGGGCTACAGTCCATGGGGTTACAAAGAGTTGGACATGACTGAGCAACTAAGGCTTAACCTTCTATTCACTCTTAAAAACTTATTTTAGTGTGACACAAGCACTTGGGCAAAACACTGCGGAAAACACAATGTAGATGAATAATGTATGGGAACACTTATAAGGGAACCACTCCTATAATCATCACTAAAGATAAGAAATAGAACATAGTCAGCATTCCAGTAACCTCTACATATCCTTTCTAAGTCACATTCCTTTTCCTCCTCCCAAGAGGGAACCACTAACTTGACTTTTATGGTAATCATTTTCTTGTTTTTATTTAAAGTTTTATAGTTTGACTGCCAATGTAGATGCCCATAAATATTTAATAGTGTTATTTTGTTCTACTTAATTCTGAACATTTAGTACATGAAATTGTGTAGTAGGTACTCTGTGTCTTGTTTTTTTTTTGCTCACTTCAGTTCAGTCACTCAATCATGTCCGATTCTTTGCGACCCCATGGACTGTAGCTTGCCAGGCCTCCCTGTCCATCAACAGCTCCCGGAGCTTACTCAAACTCACGTCCATTGAGTCAGTGATGCTATAAAACCATCTCATCCTCTGTCGTCCCCTTCTCCTCCCACCTTCAATCTTTCTCAGCCTCAGGGTCTTTTCCAATGAGTTAGTTCTTTGCATCAGGTGGCCAAAGTATTGGAGCTTCAGCTTCAGCATCAGTCCTTCCAATAAATATTCAGGACTGATTTCCTTTAGGATGGACTAGATGGACCTTCTTGCAGTCCAAGGGACTCTCAAGAGTCTTCTCCAACATTTTTTTTTTTGCTCAGTATTAGGTTTATAAGGTGCCTCTATATTATAGTTTGTACTTTCAGCTTGCTCATTTGTATTACTGATAATATCTTACAGTATGACTATACTCCACTTTATTCATTCTACCATTTATATTTCTGTGGTTGACTGTCTCTCTATATGCCACTGCATCGGTCTGCCTTTAGTCTTCATCATGGCCCCAAACAACTCTGTTCAAGGTCTTTGGGATGCAAAGACCAGTGGTCTTGCACAAATTGACCAGTGGTCAATTCCCATCCTAATTTTACTGGATCTTACTGGCATCGTTTGACATCAACCTTCTTCTTGAAACAGTTTCTTTTCCTGAGATATCACTCCGTCAAATTTTCTCTGCCCTCGTGGGTGTTCCTTATCAGTGCCCTTTGCTGACTCCTCCTCATAGACTAAATCTTTCAGTGTTGGAGTGCTCCACGTATCAGCCCTTGGACACTTTTTTCTTCTATTTATACTCATGCTTAGGTAATCTCATGCAGTATGCCTTCAGATGTCATCTATATGATCTCTTCCAAGTTTATTTCTCTAGCCTGGGCTTCTCACCTAAATATCTGACTCTGCCTATTGAATGACTCTACTATAGAAATTTAAATGCCTCACGTCAAACTCTTATTCCCCCACACCATCCCTGCCCCCACACTCCTCTTCCACTGTCATACTTTCTCAATTCAGAAAAAATGATACTACATTCTTTTAAATGCTAAGACAGTAACTGTGATGTCATCCTTGATTTGTTCTCTTACTTATGTTTTAAGTGTAATTTTCCAATGTAAAATGCACAACGGTCATGCAAATATAAAATGAACATGCGCCAAAGGCATGAGGGAACCAGTAATATGTATTTATAAGCACACTAAAAAATACCAAAAAGAAGTTGCTGGGTTATATATAAAACAGATTAATATCCCACAGAAAAATAAACTATAGTGTTTGGGAGTATCTTTTCCACTAGACAGGAATTATTCACATCTCTACTGGACAAAAGTTTATAAGTTAACTTGTAACTTCAGTGAGCCTGAAGCCTTTAATGCAAACAAAGTAGATATACCTAGATAACGTATAGTTAGGCCTTTTCCTCCATAGGACATCGAACTTATGCCCCATCCACTTTTTGCCTTATTTCCAAGCTTTGAACACTTTTCTTAATACCTGACAAACAATCCATCAATAAATAAGGTTGGCTCTTGCATAAAACTACTTTTAGGACTCAATTATCACTTTCTTAGCTACCATTCTGGGTGAGGACCTCGTCACTTCTTGCCTATACTTTTGCAATTGCTCCTTAGTTTGTTTCTTTACTTCTGCCCCTGCTTTTTTAGTTTCTCTCTATCATGTCAAAGACAGAGCAATCCTGATTTGTTCAAAATGCACCAATCACATCCCATCTCACTGATGGGAAAATTCCAAGTCTTTACCTTGGTCTACAAGACACTATGTTCTTTTTCTGGCTAATTGGCTGGTCTTCTCTCTTGCATTTCACCTTAGCCTCCTTACTCACTCTCTGGCAGGTAGTTATCCTGCCTTAGGGATGTTCTTACTTTGAAAGTTCTTATTCCTTGTATTCCTCCCTCTGTGCTACTTCCTCCTTCACTTTATTCAGGTTTCTCCCAAATGTTATAAAATTTTTTTCTTATTCTTTAATTCACTCCCACTCCTTGATTTATCTTTCTTCACAGCACTTATTATCCCTAACATATTCTAAATTATATTTGGTGCTGTTTTCTCCCTCCTAGAATGTAAATTCCGTGGGGGCAGGCACTTTGTTTTGTTAACTGTTGTAAACCCAATACATAGTAGATTGTAATCAATATCTATTGAATCAATGAATGAATAAATGTATGAATTTTCCTTGAAAATGATATCATGGAGAAACACACATGCTCTCAATCACCAAATCTACCGATTACCTATTTCATTACTCTGTGAACACATGTAAACCCATTTTTGCAAGCATGTGCCCTGTATCATAATTATAAAAGCCATTTCTTCCCAAATATGTCATCTCAAAATAGCCAGAGTTTTCATTTTGCTGTAACTCTTAAAATAGGCATTAAAGTCTGGAAAGAAGTAAAAATAATATTTCTGAGGAAGCCAGAGAAACTGACTTTTTAAAAGACTCTCCAGTACCAGCCAGGGTTTCACTAGTCCAGTTATCTGTAGCTTAATCTGCATTTAAGGAAGTTCTAGCCCCTGGCTTCTACTTCCTCTTCTCTTGCTTTGTAACTTGGGCTAGTGGTTCACAAAGCACACTTCCAGAGCCAGTATCAAATGGGATCTGGCTAGAGATGCAAATTTTCAGCCTCAACTCAGTCTCACTGGCTCTTCCATCTGTGTTTTAATAAGTTTTACAAATGGTTAGGATGCTCATATATAGCGAAACCACTGCCTCAGGTAGTTGGCCTCTATCCTTTCTGATAGAAGGTCTTCCCTGGTGACTCAGACAATAGAAAGTCTTTCCTGATGGCTCGGACAGAAAAGAATCTGCCTGCGATGTGGGAGATCTGGATTTGACCCCTGGGTTGGGAAGATTCCTTGGAGAAGGAAATGGCTACACACTCAAGTATTCTAGCTTGGAGAATTCCATGGACAGAAGATCCTGGCAGGTTACCACCCATGGGGTCACAAAAAAATTGGACACGACTGAGCAACCAACATACATCCCTTCTGAGGCAGTGGTAAAGGTGAGTCAACTGACTCAAATCAAACCTTGACTTTGCTGCATGGTAGCTGTGTGACTGCATTTTCTTGGTGGCTCAGCAATAAAGGATGTTCCTGCAAAGCAGGTATCAAAGGAAATGCAGGTTGAATCCCTGGGTCAGAAAGATCCCATGGAGGATAAAATGGCAACCTACTCCAGAATTCTCTCCAGGAAAATCGCATGGACAAAGGAGCCTGGTTGGCTACAGCCCATGGGGTCAAAATAGTCTGGCACAACTGAGCACAGGCCAGTTGTGTGACTGAAACTAAGCTACTTCTCTATGTCTCACTTTCCTTATATGTGAACTGAAGATGTTAATAGCACAGGTTTGATTTCTGGTCAGGGAACTAAGAGCTTACATGCTGTGCTGCCATGAAAATAATAGTAATAAAATCAATAAAATAAAATAGATACCTATCTTAATTAAAGATTAAAATGAATTCTCAGTATTTAAAAAAAGTAGCACAACCTTGTAGGTATATTGTGAAGATTAAACTGATTAATACAGCCAAGTGAAATGCTTAGGACAATGTGTGACACATAATAAGAACCAACTACAGAACAGGGAAGCGCATTGGCATTGTTTACATAAAGTATCTGTATTGTTGAATCCTTTTGGTTATATTTTCTCTGGTAACAAATTCTTCAAGTACACAGGCTATCTTTTATATTTCTCTATGTCCCTGGTGGTGGTAGTTTAGTTGTAAGTCTTGTCTGACTCTTGTGACCCCAGGGACTGTAGCCCTCCAGGCTCCTCTGTCCATGGAATTTCCCAGGCAAGAATACTGGAGTGGGTTGCTGTTTTCTTCTCCAGGGAATCTTCCTGACCTGGAGATTGAACCCATGTCCCCTACATTACAGGCAGATTCTATACAACTCAGTCACTCAGGAAGCCCTTCTACATCCATAGAACTGAGCATATCATTATTGGTATTATAATCATTAACTGAGTGCTTACTATGTGCAATGTGCAAAAACTGTAATTTCATTTAACTCTTGGGATTCTATTAATTAGATGTCATTGCCATTTTATAATAAATATCTTTAGTTGTTTGTAGCACTCTGTTGATTACTCAGTTAAATGAGAAATCTGCATTAGTTTGTCCACTGAAATTATTTACGCATTATTTCAGAAATTTCTTAAATATATCTGCTCATGAGTCTCAACCATTACTTACCTACAGATAAGCAAGTCACACAAATTGTAGATCTCTTATAGCCTAATTATTTGAATTGTATAGGATTTCTGTGTACCCATATATTTATATACCTCATTAATTTGTTTTAAAGAGCAAAAAAATAAATTGTTAATGTTAAGTCAGGCTGTCTGTAAATGACTTAAGGAATATGTTAATGATCTTGCATCAAGCGAATAATTATAAAGCAGGTACACTTGAGATATGATGGTTTAACTGACAGCACACAGCTTCTAATGGCTTCAATAACTAAGATAATGGTGATATCAGTATGTTAAGCTCATGGTTCATACCATCCATTTAAAACAAAAGAGAACTTCAGCTAGAATCTCCCTGTAGACTCATTGTCCTGCTTATTTAAATAGCAGTTAATTTAAAGACACACGCGCGCACACACACACACACACACACACACACACAAGTCAAACCCCATTATTTCTAACACATCTCTTTCAAATAAACTATATTCTCCTACAGCAAAACCCTGACTGAAAGAAACACTTTGATATATTTATATAGTCATTGTCTTTTGCTGTTGAGATTTATCCCCCAAATTTATGGTATCGTTCGTGGTTAAAGACACAGGAAATGTAGGAAACCAGAAGTACAGATTTCTGACCAAGGCTCTAAGACGTGTCCACCATCATGTCCCCCAGATCCCAAAAGAAAGAAAAGCAAGTGGGAGTAAATAAAGTTGACAAAATTTTGATTTGCTGTGCTTAGGGTCCTTAGCTGAAATGAACATAATTCACATCTCTAAAAACAAACTAAATCTCAAAATAATGGTTACAGACATAAATATAGGGGAAAAATGATAGTGGGTTCGAGTTCATCCCACCTGATCTTCAAATTTCTCTTCTCAGTATGACACTGGCTATAAGTGAGAGGAATCAACCTCCAACTAGCTTCAGCAGAAAAGGGAATTTATTGGCCTTCTCTGGTGGCCCAGTGGTTCAGAATCTGCCTGCCAATGCAGGGTCACTGGTTCAATCCCCTGTCTGGGAAGGTTCCACATTCCGGGGTTGGGGGTTGGGGGGCAACTAAGCCCATGTGCCACAAGTACTGAGCCCGCCCTCTAGAGCCTGCAAGCTGCAACTCCTGAAGCCCATGCTCTAGAGCCCATGCTCCTCAGCAAGAGAAATCACTGCAACAAGAAGCCCACTCACTGCAACCAGAGAGTGGGTCCCACTCCCTGAAACTAGAGAAAGCCCATGCCCAGTAATGAAGACCCAGAGCAGCCAAAAATAAATAAAATCAATTTTAAAAGAGAAGGGAATTTATTGACTCAAATATCTGAAAAGTCTCAGGTGAGATCTGATTTCAGCCATGGTTAGACCCAGGGGCTCAACACTTTCCTCTCCCACTGGCTTCTCTTCCAAACAGAATCTCCCATAAATGGGGCAAGACAGCAATAGTGCACCCCAACAGTCTCCCCAAAGACCCACAACAAACCAGCTTAACCTCACCTGAAAAATGACTTCTTCCCTGTTTGATCTGGCAAAAAGTTCCGAGTGGAGTATTTGAGTGGTCTAAATTGGGTTGTGTGCCAGTCTCCACACGCAGGGAAATGGGACAAGCTCTTTTGAACCTAACCATGGTATATCAGTACTTCACATGAAAGAAGGGTTTCCTTTATCAAAATAAGTGGAAAATGTTGCTGAGCACCTTAGAACCTCAGATTTCCTTGCATTTTATTGTGGGTTGTCCAGCATAATATACACCTCACCTTCTTTCTTCCATATCTACTTTTAAAAACATAATACATAACAACTACCATATAGACTCTGAAGTATATACACCCCTTCTCTGGTGTTCAAATTCTGCATCTATTTCCATGTTCAGGATTCTCCAGTTTATCTGCATTTGTCCTCTGGTTAGGACATGGCTCTTCAGGGTGTGGTCAACCATGGCTAATAACTCAGTCCCCAATTTTAAAATCTGTTACTTATAACACAACAATAATAACAATAAAATTCCTAATTGAAAATTTCAAGTCCAGGTCAAGAGTATGCTGTCTTTGTTCTTAACCTATCTCTTTGACAGGCTCTTCCCATACTGTGTGCTGTTGATATCCCAAATACTACATTCTAATAGCTTTGCATCTTCAGTAGAAAAGGAGTTGAGGATTAAATGAGATTATGTCATAAGGAGTATATCACAGTATCCAGCATATAGAAAGTACTCAATAAATAATGCCTCTTTATGTTGCAGCTCACTTGGTTATTCTATCACCATCATCATCATCATTCCCTAATAACTTCTGGTAGGTAGATCCTGGGATTGGCTTGACTTAGGTCAAGTGATCACCTTTGTGGTAGGAGGGGAGGGAGATGGAGGATACTCACTCTCAATTAAACTTTGAGAAGGGTTTGCCCCAGGCTAGATGGGCTCTATTTCCAGAAGAAGGTACAACAAATGTCAAGCAAGCAGGAACAACATATACGCACTGTAATTCCCTTATCAACAATCTGGCCAATTCCTTGTTTGAATGAATGAATGAATGAATTTATTGCTAAAGATCCTTAAGCTTGTGCAAATTTGTAAAAGTTTTCTTATGTCAAAGTTTGAAGCTCTGGATATCTGACCTCAGCTGGGTTATTTTAAGACTTGCTTGTTTAGATATATTAATGACATTGATAATATTATTTATAAAATTATTAGATTCAGAGACTTGATATAATTAAAGTGTGTGTTTCCAAGTTTGTAAGATCAACTATATTACATATCAAAGTATTTTTATTTAAAATTGGATGTAGAAGTTCCTTGCAGATAGAAACATTGGTTTAACTTATTTAAAATGCAACAGTATTTTTACAGGCAAAATGAATATAGGTAATATCATCTATATATGTATCCTATTGTCTATTTCCAGTATTTTCATTTAAGAGTAACTTAAACTACAATACTACAAGAAAGGGGGGGGGGACCAACAGTCTTGTGAAGATAGCTGCTCTAAACATAATAAAACAGGTGTACCTTAATAGGTCTAGCAGGAATGTTTCGGCTGTTAGCATCTTTTAAATGCTTCTGCTGAGAAACCATGTTTTCATAACAAGGTTGGTGAGTATTAAACCTGTGATAGTTCTTTCTGGGATTACTATAATTTACAAAAGCGATAAAAACCTGCTAAAAACATTTATGTATTTTTAAATGTTGTAATCTAGGGATCCCACTGACATTTGTGGTGAAAGATTTGCCCAGGGCTACATAACCCTTCTTGTACATTGCCAGGACTGCAATCTGTTTTATGACAAAACAGATTCATTTATCTCCAAATAAATAAATTACTTTTGTGAACATTTAGAAACATTTGCATAATTAGGCTGTAAGATCTTAGCAGTCTTTTTCATAATAATTAAACTAATCTAATCTTGGACAGGGTAAACAGACTTACTAGGATGAGAGCAGCCTTCAGGCAAGGAACTTACCGCATTCTGCAGGAACTGTAAGGCTGATGATGTTTGTTAATTATGCAGAGCTTTACTCCCCAGTAATAGCAGCGTTTGTATTGCCTGAAGCTTAGATAGCTACTCCCAGGCACATAAAATTAGACTCTGCTTTTTTGACATTCTCTTAAAAAAAAAAAAAAAAAGAAAAAGATGATATTTCAAAATGATTATATGCTTTCAACAAGGAGGACATTAGCTTTCCACTGATGGATCCTGGATCTGCAAGCAATTGGTCCATTCTTCAGTCATGTGATCTTGATTATCTTTAGATCTGAAGCCTTTCAGACTGTCTACAGACAGACACACCAAGCTGAGGCTTAATAAAAGAACCGCAAGGTGAATGACTACTTTTCAGTCCTCAGAACTTCCTAGAATCCCAAGTTTACCCAAAAAAAGACACTTGAGCAAATCACTTGTTTTAAACTCAGGCTCATTTTCTTTATCAAAAGGGAACATGGTATATACATTATATACATGTATCAAATGAAAATGAAGGTTTTGAAAAATTTCAGTGCTTTTGCTGAACAGTGCATCAGACAGGTGGACTCATGTACTGGTTTTAATTGTAACTCAGCTGGAGGGAACCATTGCCTGCCTTTCTGATTATAATTAATATATTTACATTAAAAACACAAAACTGAAATATGAACAGTCAGATAGATATAGGATGATTTCACCATATTGATTGACAAAATTTTCATGTAATAAAATTTTCATTTTTATGTCTCTCTTTGCAAATGAGAAGTACTTCTGTACAGATTTTTCAAAAGAACCCTAAATAATTGAGATTTCCAAAACCAAATCCTGAGAACACGTGACTTAAGAACATATAAATGGAATAAATGTTTTTTGGAGCCACAGGTACACAGAAATATGTAATACAGTTAACCTTGTTCATAGGAAATACTATTAGAAATGTGGTTGCAGGAACACTAGTCATCAGAAAAGTAATGGTATTATCTGTCCTTTACATGTCCTTTCTCCTTTTTGTCTATAATTTATTCATTTATGCATCATATATTTTATTTTCACTTGTATTTAGATTGGCTCCTGGAATGATTATTTATTCCTGATATGTTCAAACCTCACAGTGCATTTAATTAAGACATCACAAACCGCTAGCTCCATAGGAAGAGATTTGTGAAGTCAAGTGGGCCTGAGGAAGCATCACTTCAATCAAAGCTAGTGGAGGTGATGGAATTCTAGTTGAGCTATTTCAAATCCTAAAAGATGATGCTGTGAAAGTGCTGCACTCAATATGTCAGCAAATTTGGAAAACTCAGCAGTGGCCACAGGACTGGGAAAGGTCAGTTTTCATTCCAATCCCAAAGAAAGACAATGCCAAAGAATGCACAAACTACCACACAGTTGTACTCATCTCACACGCTAGTAAAGTAATGCTTACAATTCTCCAAGCCAGGCTTCAGCAATACGTGAACCGTGAACTTCTATTTGTTCAAGCTGGTTTTAGAAAAGGCAGAGGAACCAGAGATCAAATTGCCAACATCCGCTGGATCATCGTAAAAGCAAGAGAGTTCCAGAAAAACATCTATTTCTGCTTTATTGACTATGCCCAAGCCTTTGACTGTGTGAATCACGATAAACTGTGGAAAATTCTTCAAGAGATGGGAATACCAGACCGCTTGACCTGTCTCTTGAGAAACCTGCATGCAGGTCAGGAAGCGACAGTTGGAACTGGACATGGAACAACAGACTGGTTCCAAATAGAAAAAGGAGTATGTCAAGACTGTATATTGTCACCCTGCTTATTTAACTTCTATGCAGAGTACATCATGAGAAACGCTGGGCTGGAAGAAGCACAAGCTGGAATCAAGATTGCCGGGAGAAATATCAAGAACCTCAGATATGCAGATGACACCACCCTTATGGCAGAAAGTGAAGAGGAACTAAAAAACCTCTTGATGAAAGTGGAAGAGGAGAGTGAAAAAGTTGGCTTAAAGCTCAACATTCAGAAAACTAAGATCACGGCATCTGGTCCCATCACTTCCTGGGAAATAGATGGGGAAACAGTGGAAACTGTGGCAGACTTTATTTTTTTGGGCTCCAAAATCACTGCAGATGGCGATTGCAGCCATGAAATTAAAAGACACTTTCTCCTTGGAAGGAAAGTTATGGCCAACCTAGATAGCATATTGAAAAGCAGATACATTACTTTTCCAACAAAGGTCCATCTAGTCAAGGCTATGGTTTTTCCAGTAGTCATGTATGGATGTGAGAGTTGGACTGTGAAGAAAGCTGAGTGTCGAAGAATTGATGCTTTTGAACTATGGTGTTGGAGAATACTCTTGAGAGTCCCTTGGACTACAAGGAGATCCAACCAGTCCATCCTAAAGGAGATCAGTCCTGAGTGTTCATTGGAAGGACTGATGTTGAAGCTGAAACTCCAATACTTTGACCACTTGATGCGAAGAGCTGACTCATTTGAAAAGATCTTATTGCTGGGAAGGATTGGGGGCAGGAGGAGAAAGAGGCAACAGAGGATGAGATGGCTGGATGTCATCACCGACTCGATGGACATGGGTTCGGGTAAACTCCAGGAGTTGGTGATGGACAGGGAGGCCTGGCGTGCTGCGATTCACGGGGTCACAAAGAGTCGAACACGACTGAGTGGCTGAACTGAGCTGAACTGATGTGTGGGTCAGTGTAGTCAAAATTAACTCCTACAAATTTGTAAGTCCACATATTCAGGCAAAACACACTGCAGAATGATGCAGTGTCTAGGATCAGATAAATATATAAGCTCTCCTACCCCACATCAACCTACTCCAAGTGTTCTGTGTGCCTCACACTCATTTAATATGAAAAATTATGGAAAATACACATGGCCATCTGACCCAGAAACTGAGTAACCATGTCAGAGTCAATCCAAATATTAAACAATAA
The DNA here is from genome assembly GCA_024291935.2 of Okapia johnstoni. NCBI lineage: Eukaryota > Metazoa > Chordata > Mammalia > Artiodactyla > Giraffidae > Okapia > Okapia johnstoni. The sequence goes on from CM044323.1 coordinate 46,048,235, forward strand.
TAATGTTCACTTTCTCCTCCTAGCTAAAAATGAATAACAAAAGAAGGTCGCATATTTTCCTCCTGCAACCCAATGGATCATCTTTTATACACTTTGGTCCTACACTTTATTTGGAAACCACTAAAATGCAAGTGTGTCAGTCACCAGTTTATTTATATTTAGATTCATTACCTGCTCTTTCTTTCTTTTCTTTACCACATTGAAATACATCTACAAGGCCCCTTCTGAGCCTTCAAGACTTACTTTCTTGCCCATAGGAAGGTGAGAGAAGTCAAAATATTTCTCCCCCTCTCTCTGCTTCCTTTGTGTCCTTGCAATGGCTAAATTGTCTCTGAGCCTCTAGGTGCTGTTGGGAAGTATCTACTTTCCAAGGTCTATCTCCTGACAGAAAGATCCTCCCATTCCCAGCCCAAGCCAACCTTCCATTAGCCAGCCTCTGCATTCTGGCAACACCATTTCTTTCCTTTGCTCTCTAGCACTAGGGTATGTAGTAACTTTCTGCTGTTCCTAATTTCTGGGTTGCTTTCAACCTATGTTAATAATCCTTCATGTTAAAGTATTTATTTATAAGATTTAGAGTGATTTGTTTTTTCCTGACTGAACAGAGCATGTCAATTAAAGCTTATTCCACATCTAGCAGGTCTGTTTATCTAACATGGTAAGTTCATGAAGAGAACATAATCAGCTGAACTGAAGCTGAAAAATGTTTATGGATATTGAAATGAGTATATGAAACAAATTAGCTCCTACTCAGATTGCCACATTTGCTTAACTGAGTAACCAGAAGGCTTATGCAGTGATCTCCATTAAGATACTTATCTCTCACACTAACACCAAACCAGAAAGGGCATTGGAAATTTCTCCACTATCAAATCACAGTTCTTTAAGTTGGAATAATGCCAGAATTTCACTCCGCTTCCCACAACCTAAGAGATCTTAAATTGAATGAAGTACCAAAAGACCAGCCCCTTCTGGAACAACATGAGCCACCAGGAATGTATACAAAGCACACTGACCATCTCATCTATGTGAATGAAATAAAACAGACCAGGAGTGAGAATATGCTAAAAAACTGAGAAACAGATCACCATAATGCTATATGGAAAATGAAGGTCATATCTGATGGATAAAACAAAAAACTGTGTCCTCTTTGTTATGAACATACAGCAGACCATCCTATCAACAAGACTCTGATAAATGACTATTTACATGTAAAAAAAAATCTATCTCAGTCAGATAACCACCAAACACTGTAGTTGTTGTAAACAGAACCCTGCTACTGATTTATCCCTGTTTATCTTCTCCCAAAGCACTTTATTAAGACAGTAAGGTGTTTACGGCTGTGTAACAAAGGTCTCTTGTGAGCTTCATCAAGACCAGGGTCGGATAAGCAGCATGTTGAGTGCATGAGAGACAGTCTTGCTCTGAGGTCATGGTAATGCTCTTCAGTACTTTCATCTTGACATTTTGAGGTTCTTCTTTGTGCAACATAGTGTCTATGTGTGAGAAATACAAAAAGGAAGAAAACAGAATCCTGACTCCTAAGCTCCCAGTGCAAAGAGGAAAATTTGCAGTTCAATAAATATTGCATTATTCAGTTGATCACCAAACTTTTTTCTGTGATTCTAAATTCTCCAACTACGAGATTTAGCTGCTGCAGCAGACATATTACACAATAAACATTTGAAAAACTTGTGCTTGAACAATATGGGTCCACTTATAAGCATATTATTTTTTCAATAGTAAATACTACAGTACTGCACATTATATGGTTGGTTGAATCCATGGATGCAGAACTGCAGGTATGGCAGAAACAGATATATGGAGAGTTGGCTAGAAGTTATACTCAGACATTTGACTGCTCAAAGGTCTGGTGCCCTTAACTCCAACCATGTTGTTTGAGTGTCAACCATATTTTGTTCTCTTAAAAAGAATATCATTCTAGCATTAAAAGTGTCTTGTAATTTGTGTCCTGCTTTTGAATGGGCAGCATCTCTGAAAAGGCTGATATTTCCATTGGTTCGAAGGTACAACATTATACCTTGTAGTTTTTTGGCAAAGTCATTAGCACTATGGCTTGGTACCCATTTGTTTCAGTATTGATGTTAATTCCAGAGTTTCAGGAAGACTGGAGAGAGTTTCAAGTTATCCCTTGTTTGTTCCAATATAAAAAGCATGCCTTATGATGAAAGAAACATTATTCTCCTCTATCTGATGCTTGGTTTTCTTGGAGAATAACTTAGCAAATCGGCAACTTGGGCCCATGCTCTCTATTCCCTCTATAAAACAGATTAACCAATGCCTCTGTGTTCTGATGCTTTTAAACTGTGGTATTGGAGAAGACTCTTGAGAGTCCCTTGGACTTCGAGGAGATCAAACCAGTCAATCCTAAGGGAAATCAGTCCTGAATATTCATTGTACGGATTGATGCTGAAGCTGAAGCTTCAATACTTTGGCCATCTGATGTGAAGAACTGACTCATTGGAAAAGACCCTGAGGCTGAGAAAGATTGAAGGCAGGAGGAGAAGGGGACGACAGAGGATGAGATGGTTGGATGGCATCACCGACTCGATGGACATGAGTTTGAGCAAGCTCTGGGGGTTGGTGATGGATATGGAAGCCTGGTGTGCTGCAGTCCATGTGGTCGCAAAGAGTTGGACATGACTGAGTGACTGAACTGAACTAAACTGTGTTCTGATGGGTTGCTCTTAAGCTTCACCTGCATTTCTGCCCCTACTAACTCAGTGTATGAGTTACATGTTAGTTTCCAAATGTGTATATGTCTATTGTGGTTTTTTAATAATTATAAAATATGATTAGACATATGAATTAAAAATACACATCAAAACACTTGTTTCTATGAAAACTAATCCGAATACCTGGGAAAGACTTCACAAATATGAATTTTTCTTTGGAATAAGATATACTTAAGACAAAATTATTTGTTTAGGGGAGGGTACAGGGGTCACAAAATTCCAAAAGTATTCTGTGCTCCAATTTCTTTACAAGCATTTTCAAGTAATTATTTTAAACGTGTATTAAAATTATTAAAGAAAATAGCCAGATCATCAAAAGTATACTCAGGGGAAACACCATAGTTCTAAATCAAAAGATTGGTGAATAAAGGCATATTTGTAACTTTTTATTTGAAGAAAAATAGTTAAGATTTATTTCATTGAATTTCAAATAAACAAAAAAACATAGGGCTAGATTTTGTGGAATAACTGGGCTTTCACTACAGTTCTCTAGGTTGAGGTATTTTTCCCTTGCCTCCCACAAGACTGTATGCTCTTTGAGACTGTTGTTTTCTTCGTATTTGAATCCAGTATCTTGCATATAATGATAGTTTAATAAATGGTGAATGAATGGACAAGTTTAGACAGAGCTAAAGAAAACTCACTTTTGGCAAAGGATTGAGCAGTGTTTTGTGAAAGCCTTAAGTCATTAGTGTATATGTTATTAATTGCTTTCAATTCTCTTTTTTATCCTCTAGTCAATCATTTTAAATTGAATGTCTTCATCTTTGTCCTAAATTAGAGGTTAAACTAGAAATGAAATCTTTGAACATGAACGCTGACAAAATAATAATATTGGTAGTGCAAAAAAATCGAAAACAAAACACGTACCTAAGATAATTTTAATACAAAATTCAAGTGTGATTTCACCTATTCCAATCCCTGCCATCACCCTCCATGAAATCAGCAAATGAACCTTCTACAAAGTCTAGATTTTTGCAAGGTTTCCATTGCCAGCTTACTTAAAAGAAATGAAAGCTGTGGAAAGCAAGTCCGTGAATATAGCATACCAATCAAAATGCACTTCTTGGCACGTTTCCTGTGGTCACTCAAGGGAAAATATGTCTGCCACTCTACAGCAAGCATAAAATTTCATCCTGACATTTAGGAAAAACACAAATGTAATTGACATGTACTACTAATCAGATGAGTATAACACATGATAATATCCTTTCCTCTGTGACTAAGAGTGATATGCTTCAGTGGTTATCACAGCACGCATGAGGCTACCCTCTTTATATGCACATAGGTGTTCAAGTAATGCATTTGAAAACCAGCACGAGGCACTATCCATATGTGGTTAAATAATTGAAGCAATTGCCATGTGAGTTGCTGGCCATCACATCTGTATATTTCTCTAGGTTGCAGTCAGCACCAGATGTTCTACCAGATGATGGTTTATGATGCCATAAGGTATTTCTGACTATCCTAGTGGTGATACAGGTCCAGTGTTAACTTGGTCCTGCAATACTAAAACCCCACACTACTCTAATGGGGTTCTGATCCAGCCACACTTCAGATGGGACTTGAACACATACTCTCTCATTAAGGGGAGGGCTCTAACTCCCAGTCTTCAGATTTGACCTGGTCTTGGGACTTACTGAAGCTCAGGTTGCTTTGTCTCTGACACAGAAAATTCAGCAAGAGGCAAAGTGATAGATAAGAAGTGGATTACTAGTATAAGAGGATTGTGAGAGAAACAAGTGGGCAGGAAAGGGAGTGTGCCCCACTTCCAACAAGCACTTAAGGGTTACATTTGTATAAGCAAAGGGGAAGAGGGGAGGGGGAAAGCCACCTTCTTCTTCATTCTTTGAGTCTTCCATCATTGAGTTGAGTATGCATATGCTCCTATATGGCTCAACCAGGGACTGTCATGATGCTGTAAAAATGAGCAAAAAGCAGTAATATATACTAAAATGTTATATCATCTTGGGCTTCAGTATAATGACACCTTTCCCTATATTTCTTTTCATGGCACAAGAAGAAAAAGCCCTTTCTCAAGGACCATTAACTTTCTGACTTCAATGTGTAGGATGTAGGTCTTATTCCATCATTGTTTTACTTTTTGGGGACATGTCTTATGCTTCTATTGCATGGGTTTTTTTGCTAGGCAAGCCTGCTTGGTTTTGTTGTTAACCAAGCCCACTTTCTTGAGTGATCATTAGCTTACAGGGGTCTCCCATACTTTTCTCTCTACTTATGATCCCCTAGTGAAATTAAATATTTCTGTCCCTTTATTCTGTCTCTATCAGCATGACAGTAAGAACCAAGATTAAATAGCACAGTGATCAAAAAATGCTTGCCCCAAGAGCTCTATTCATCCTTGCATGTTGATAAACACACAGAGAGAAGTACACCTTTCCTTCAAGATCATGGACATTAATAGACTCAATAAAATCCTCCAATATCATACCATTCTGCAAACTTCTTACAATTGAATCGCCCACTGTATTAGCTATTGATGAATATCTTAAAAACTTTGTTAAGTGAAAGTCGCGCAGTCACATCTGACTCTTTGCAACCCTATCGACTATACAGTCCATGGAATTCTCCAGGCCAGAATACTGGAGTGGGTAGCCATTCCCTTCTCCAGGGGATCTCCCTAACCAGGGATCAAACCCAGATCTCTCACATTGCAGGCAGATTCTTTACCAGCTGAGCCACCAGGGAACCCCATATATATTACATTGTATATTATTATTGCATATATTTTACATATATTTGCATATATTATTACATATCATTATAATGTATTACATTGTTTTCTATATAATGGAATACGATAGAGCTTATATTCTATTGAAAATATGATTCTTTATTGAGAACAAAATAATTGAGAATATAATTCTTAATTCAATAATTGAATCCCTGGAGAAGGAAATGGCAACCCACTCTGTTAAGGTTGCCTGGAAAATCCCATGGAGCCTGGTGGGGTACCATCCATCAGATCACAAAGAGTGGGACACGACTGAGTGACTAAACAACAACAACAATATTCTATTGAGGAAATATATTCTAATGATCTACTATAAAATTTACACCTAAGTATCAGGCATACTTGGTTTTATTACATTTTACTTTATTGAGTTTTTGCAAATTGAAGGTTTGTGGCAAGGAGTAGTTTTGAATTTTGACTCTTATTATTTAAGAAATATATTTCAATGGCTCCCATTGATAATGATTCTTCCGATGGCTGCAAAAATCAATTGATAAATTCCTGGAGAGAGTTTGAAATTCTAGAATGTCATTAAGAAAATTTTTGATGAGAAGAGGACAAAATATCAACATTAAAGGAGTTTGGAAGAAGTTGATACCAAATTTCTTGGGTGTTTTTGAGAAATCAAGACTTCAATGGAAGAAGTAATTGCAGATGTGATAAAAATATTAGGAATATTAGAATTAGAAGTGGAGCCTGAGGATGTTGCTGAATTGCTACAATCGCATGATAAAACTTTCATGGATTAAGAGTTGCTACTTACGTATAAGCAAAGAAAGTACTTGAAATCAGTAGTTTTCTGGTGGAAATGCTGTGAAGATTGTTGAGATGACAAGAGAATATTTAGAATATTACATAAATTTACTTGATAAAAAGCTTACTCGCTCAGTTGTGTCCCACTGTTTGCAATCCCAGGGACTTTAGCCCAACAAGCTTCTCTGTCCATGTAATTTTTCAGGCAAGAATACTTGAATGGGTTGCCATTTCCTCCTCCATAGTTGATAAAGCAATGGGAAAGTTTGAAAGGATTGACTCAAATTTTGAAAGAAGTTCAAAGGTAAGTTAAAAGTGAAAGTAGCTCAGTTGTGTCTGACTCTTTGCGACCCCATAGACTATACATTCCCTAGAATTCTCCTGGGGTGGATAGCCATCCCCTTCCCCAGGGGATCTTCCCAACCCAAGGATTGAACCCAGGTCTCCCACATCGCAGGCAGATTCTTTATCAGCTGAGTCATTGGGAAAGCCCAAGAGTACTGGAGTGAGTAGCCTATCCCTTCTCCAGGGGATCTTCCCGACCCAGGAATTGTCCCAGGGTCTCCTGCATTGCAGGTGGATTCTTTACCAGCTGAGCTACCAGGGAAGATGCCTACTGTAGGTAAAATGCTATCAAATAGTATCATGTGCTACAGAGAAGCCATTCATGAAAAGAAGAATTAATGCATGAGGAAAACCTCATTGTTGTTTTAGTTTAAAAAATTACCACAGCCACTCCAGCCTTTAGCAAACAACACCCTGATCAGTTGGGCTTCCCTTGTGGCTCAGCTGGTAAAGAATCTGCCTGCAATTTTGGAGACCTGGGTTTGATCCCTGGGTTGGGAAGATCCCCTGGAGAAGGGAATGGCTACCAACTCAAGTATTCTTGCCTGGAGAATTCCATGAACAGAGAAACCTGGTCATGGGGTTGCAAAGACTAAGACGTGAGTGATTAACACTTCCCTTTCACCCTGATCACTTGGCAACTGTCAACATCAAGGTAAGACCCTCCATTAACAAAAAGATTATGACTCACTGAAAGCTCAGATTATGGCTAGCACTTTTTGGAAATAAAGTGTTTTTAAATTAAAGTGTGTACATTGAGATTTTTTTTAGACCTAATGCTATTGCACACTTAATAGACTACTATATAGTGTAAATCTTCCATATGCATTGGGAAACCAAAAAATTATGTGACTTGCTTTATTTCAATATTTGCCATGTTGTGATGGTCTGAAATCAATCCCATAGTATCTTGGAAGTATGCTCGTGTATAAATGGATACAAGGAAAATGAAACATATCTGAGGAGGGTGACAAGGGCCTCTTCCTGCATAGGAAGACAAACTGGCTTTTCAAGGCAAAGGCTTGAACCAGAATGAGGTTAGCAACATGTCACTGGCCCATTGGGTTACTTTCTATTCTAAAGTAAAGTCATGGCTGCCATCATAGGGGAGCTTCTTCAAGGATTCTAAGTCCTCCATAATAGTCAGGGTTTCCGGAGACTAACCACACTGTGGACCTTAGTAATGTGACCATGAGCAGCCTGGGGAGACTCTAGTTAGTGAGCGTGCCTCTGACCACCTCCTCAGACTGTAGTTAGAGCCTCCACCTCCACCACATCCCCTCTCCCCAAAATTCAACTGAGATGGGCTACACTGACTTAAATGTTATGTAGATATTTCCATTCTTCCCTTGTTTAACTCCAGTAAGTTCTCTGGCCCTAGTTCTTCTGTGCTCAGGATGAACTCTGCCCTAAAATCCCAGAATAGGGAAGCCACTGAGTGACCAGAGGCCATAAGCCTGACTGGCTTGTAGTATCCAGGGAAAGCAGGAGTAGCTAGAGGGCAGTGGTGAACTGAGCTTGGAATTCCTTCAGTGGCTGGGTGAAAGGCGTGTACCAGGCCTGACTGTTGTCTGAGCCTGCAGCGGTGGGCCCTGGCAGGCCCTGCTGTGGTTCTTTTGAAGATAAGTCATGAGCCTATTTGCACGCTCCTCAAGGTTCTACAGCTGTATGATGCAGTTGAGAGTAACTGAGGGCTAGGAAGTGACCAGAGCTGTAGACTAGAGGAAGAAGTGTTTCTCTAAAGGAAAGAAGTTCCAAAGGGTTCTTGATAGAAAATGAGTTAATGACTGGTGAAATTAAGCAGATGGATTTAGGCTTAAGATGGAGAAGAATTGCAGCAGCTCAACTCCAGCACTCTCAGGTGGAGAGTGCAGAGAAGCCCATTCCCAGGGGAAAGGAGTTCATGATGGTTCCTTCAACTTAGAGGACAGCCATGGGAAACTGATGACTTCCTAACACTCTTGACCTCTTTGGGTTCCCTCCATTTTTGAAGCATTAATTACCTCACTCATGGGAATGTGTGGCATAAGGAATGGGATTCAGAGGAATAGAGGCTGCTTCCACCAGTGATGGAGCCTGGATCTATGGACTGTCTGAAGCCTAGTAGCTGGATATTGCTGCTGCTGCTGCTAAGTTGCTTCAGTCGTGTCTGACTCTGTGCGACCCCATAGACAGCAGCCCACCAGGCTCCCCCATCCCTGGGATTCTCCAGGCAAGAACACTGGAGTGGGTTGCCATTTCCTTCTCCAATGCATGAAAGTGAAAAGTGAAAGTGAAGTTGTTCAGTCATGTCCGACTCTTAGCGACCCCATGGACGGCAGCCTACCAGGCTCCTCCGTCCATGGGATTTTCCAGGCAAAAGTACTGGAGTGGGTTGCCTGTGCCTTCTCCAAGCTGGATATTGAGATGGCTTCTATCTCTCCAACTGGTGAAGCAGACCAGCAAGATGAGGAGACAGGGCTCTGCTCTCAGCTTGAATTTTACTGATCCAACCAGCTCTCCTCCTTTCTACTCTCTTAGAGAGGAAAATTCTAATATTTTCTGTAAAATCTAGAGCTTTATACTAGAGAAGAAACCAAAGGATCTCTATATTTATGGAGAAATAACAATAAAACAGAGAAGTTTTTCAAAAAGTCATCCCTGATCTTACCTCATAGAGGTAAACCTGTTAATATTTTAACATACTTCCTGTGTTTCTTCGTTTATTTTTCCTTATTTAAATCTTTTTAAATATACAATTTCACAATCTGCTTTTTCAACTTATCATTATCACATAAGCAATTCCCCTGTTACTAAAAGTATTGCATATTAAAGATTTTGATAATTGTATTATATTTCATGTACCAGTATTTACTTACTAATTCACCCATTGTTGGAAGTTTAGATTGTTTCCAGTTTTTCTACTCTGAATAATATTGCAATGAACAATCATACTTCAGATATTTCCTACCTATATATATCACCAGAAGTGAATTATTACATGAAACAGTTTCCCAAAAATCAGTTCAGTTCAGTCACTCAGTCGTGTCCGACTCTCGGCGAACCCATGAATTGCAGCACTCCAGGCCTCACTGTCCATCATCAACTCCCAGAGTTTACCCAAACTCGTGTCCATTGAGTCGGGGATGCCATCCAACCATCTCATCCTCTGTCAAGCCCTTCGCCTCCTGCCTCCAATTCTTCCCAGCACCAGGGTCTTTTCCAATGAGTCAACTCTTCCCATGAGGTGGCCAAAGTATTGGAGTTTCAGCTTCAACATCAGTCCTTTCAATGAACACCCAGGACTGATCTCCTTTAGGGTGGACTGGTTGGATCTCCTTGCAGTCCAAGCGACTCTCAAGAGTCTTCTCCAACACCACACTTCAAAAGCATCAATTCTTCAGTGCTCAGCTTTCTTCACAGTACAACTCTCACATCCATACATGACTACTGGAAAAACCATAGCCTTGACTAGATGGACCTTTGTGGACAAAGTAATGTCTCTGCTTTTTAATATGCTGTCTAGGTGGGTCATAACTTTCCTTCCAAGGAGTAAGCGTCTTTTAATTTCATGGCTGCAATCACCATCTGCAGTGATTTTGGAGCCCCCTAAAATAGAGTCTGCAACTGTTTCCACTGTTTCCCCACCTATTTGCCATGAAGTGATGGGACCAGATGCCATGATCTTTGTTTTCTGAATGTTGAGCTTTAAGCCAACTTTTTCACTCTCCTCTCTCACTTTCATCAAGAGGCTTTTTAGTTCCTCTTCACTTTCTGCCATAAGGGTGGTGTCATCTGCATATCTGAGGTTCTTGATATTTCTCCCGGCAATCTTGATTCCAGCTTGTGCTTCTTCCAGCCCAGCGTTTCTCATGATGTACTCTGCATAGAAGTTAAATAAGCAGGGTGACAATATACAGTCTTGACATACTCCTTTTTCTATTTGGAACCAGTTTGTTGTTCCATGTCCAGTTCCAACTGTTGCTTCCTGACCTGCATACAGGTTTCTCAAGAGACAGGTCAGGCGGTCTGGTATGCCCATCTCTTGAAGAATTTTCCACAGTTTATTGTGATCCACACAGTCAAAGGCTTTGGCATAGTCAATAAAGCAGAAATAGATGTTTTTCTGAAACTCTCTTGCTTTTTCGATGATTCAGCGGATGTTGGCAATTTGATCTCTTGTTCCTCTGCCTTTTCTAAATCCAGTTGAACATCTGGAAGTTCACGGTTCATGTACTGCTGAAGCCTGGCTTGGAGAATTTTGAGCATTACTTTACTAGCATGTGAGATGAGTGCAATTCCCAAGAATAGCATGTAGTAATTTATTTTTCAAGGAAGTCTTTCAAGCTCTATACATTATTTCTATAGAATAACTATGTATGCATGCTCAGTCACTCAGTCATGTCTGACTTTTTGTGACTCCATGGACTGTAGCCACCAGTCACCTCAGGCCATGGGATTTTCCAGGCAAGAATACTTGATTAGGTTATCATTTCCTCCTCCAAGGGATGTTCCTGACACAGAGATCAAACCCATGTCTCCTGTATATGTTGCTTTGACAGGCAGATTCTTTACCACTGAGTCACCTGGGAAGTCCACAGTCGTAAACTGGGGAGATGTCTGTGCATTCAGAAATTTGTCCTCATGTTTTCAAGAACAAACTGTTGGTGAACATAGTGGATACTGTTAGTTATCTATTTAACATCAAGTCTCTTTGTTCCTCTCTAATCAGAGCTCCATTCTTCACCTATACAACACCATCTTTGGCACTTCCAACTACAAGGATGCACATGGCTCTATTAATCCTACTTCTTTTTCAATAAATGATTTATGAATAGCTAAGAGATGTATTTGGAACCACTGAGATTGGAGGAGAGAGGTTTCCTGCATTATTCAGGGTGGTCTTCAGAAGCTAGTTTTCTCTCTCCCTCTGCATGTTGTCATAGGTAGATGAAGTCCCTTCTTTCTGTTAAAGTCATTTACCCTCATATCTGGGGATTAATATTATACACTGAGGAAATATTAACATTTATAATCCTGAGGAAACCCAGTTGGAATTGCATCCGATCTCTGTACTTCCAGATATACATGTCAATTAGGTGTCTTATTGCTTAAACCAATTTGAGATCTATTTTTAGGCATCTGGAGTTGAAACTGTCATAACTGGTTCAATAAACATGAAATCACCAGATGAGAAGACTCATCCACACCACTCTTGTCTCTCTGGCCTTCTTGCCATCCCTTAAACACCCTGTTATGGGTTGGGTGTGTCCTCTTGAAATTCATATTTTGAAGTCCTATCCTCTAGCACCTTAGAATGTGACCTTTTTTAGAAACAGGGTCATTGTAGATGTAATTAGTTTGGTTAAGATAAAATTATTTGAAGTAGCATGTGTGCCTATGTGCATGCTAAGTCGCTTCAGTCATGTCCGACTCTTTGTGACCCTATGGACTGCAGCCCACCAGGCTCCTCTGTCCATGGGATTCTCTATGCAAGAATACTAGACTGGGTTGTCATGCCCTACTCCAGGTAATCTTCTTGACCCAAGGGTCAAACACACATCTCTTATGTCTCCTGCTTGGCAGGCAGGTTCTCTACCAGTAGCGCCATCTGGGAAGCCCCCATTTGGAGTAGAGTGGGCCCCTAATCAATTATGACTGGCATCCATATTAAATCAGGGAAATCTGCGTCTAGACCTGTATATATGTCCTGTGAACATGAAGGCATAGATCAAGATGATATTTCCACAGGCCTGTGTGCTCAGTTGCTCAGTCATGTCTGACTCTGTGTGAGCCCTTGGACTATAGCCTGGCAGGCTCCTCTGTCCATAGACTTTTCCAAACAAGAATCCTGGAGTGGGTTGCCATTACCTTCTCCAGGGGATCTTCCCAGCCTAGGGACTGAACCTGAATCTCCTGCATCTCCTGCACTGAGGCAAATTCTTTACCACTGAGCCATCAGGGAAGACTTCCATGGGCCTAGAAATGCCAAACATTGCTAAAATATCTCTGGAAGCTTGGAGAGAGGCATAGAACAGATTTTGATTCTTTCTCACAATCCTCAGAAGGAACCAACCTGTTGACACCTTATCTTGGACTTCCAGTCTCCAGAATTATAGGCGAATAAATTCCTGTTGTTTAAGCTGCCATTTGTGGTCATTTGTTTTCAGCCCTAGCAAACAAATAACACCAAGGTCATTTCTGAGTTAGAGCCTTCTCACTGGCTGTTTCTTTACTTACAGTGCTTTTACAACTGATCTTGTCATTTCTGGTTCCCTTCTTAACTAGAACAGCCCTATAGTTACTTTATATCAGGGGCCTCCAACACCTGGAATATGGGCCAATACTGGCCCATGGTCTGTTAGGAACTGGGCCACACAGCAGGAGGTGAGCAGGCCTAGTGAGCAAAGCTTCATCTGTGTTTATAGCCACTCCCCATCACTTGCATTATCACCTGAGCTCCACCTCCTGTCAGATCAGTGGCAGCATATTAAATGTAATGTGCTTGAATCATCCCCAAATCATCTCCTCACCATCTGTGAAAAAAATTGTCTTCCATGAAATCAGTCCCTGGTGCCAAAAATGTTGGGCACCATTAGTTCATATGACCACCATCCTTTCATTCTCTGCTAAGCATTCACCATTCTCTGATAAATTTTTCACAGATTTAATTATGTGTTGACTGTCTGCCCCCTCCCACTAGAATGTGAACTTCTTTGATGAATATAAATTTCATCTGATTTATGTGAAAATACAGAAATCATTGTCAGTTCATTCAGGAAAAAAGGCTGCTTTTGAGAATCATCTTATTCATATGAGTGAACACAGTTACTTCTAAAGTTAACAGGCCCCTTGTGCGTTCATTCAAGAGAAGAATTTGGCCCACTGCGTATGCCACTCACTGCCTTTATTTACATTATAAATTACCACATTTTATTATGTCTACTCCCATATCATTTCCATTATAGTCTGTTATTTTAATATAATATGTGAAAATGGAATTAGCAATTAAATTACTACACCATTATTCACACAACCTAAAGTGTTTGACCTCAGTCTCTAGAAGCAGGGGGATTTGTAATTGACTAAATCTCTAAGTGTGCATGGACTACTTTAATTGTACATGGCATTTTCTTGGTGTTGATGTGGTCAGAAATTCTGCTGTAATTCTGTTCACTTCTCTTGAGGAGGACTGTTATATTTAGGGCATCTTTTGAGTTCTTGTTTAGATTCGCAAGTTTGCAGATGTGTTGCCCATAGAATCCCTCTAACCCTTTTACTTTTTATTTGTTTATTTATTTATTTTTTGGTTGCTCTGAGCAGCTTGTGCAATCTTAGTTCCCAACCAGGGATTGAACCCAAGCCTGGCAATGAAAGTGCTGAGTCCTAACCACTGGACCAGCCAGAATTCTCCCTCCACTTATTTTAAATTTAAGTATCTCCAATGTTTTCTTAATTTGTAAATTTCTTAATATGTAAACATTTATAATTTCTAATACATATTCATCAAAAGGTAATACATTATTTATTATCCTCAAGTTAGTTCATATACATATCTACTGGAAGCTCTTGGGAGGCACAGACTATACTTTTCAAGTCATTGCATTTTTTTTTTTTTTTGGTAGTGTCAGTCAACCTAATAAGTCCCTAAAATAGTCCCTGAAAACTATTAGTGCTTTAGGATTGCTGTAATAAAGTTCTATAAACTGGATGGCTTAAAACTACAGAAGTGTACTGTCTCCTACTTCTGGAGAAGTCTGAAATCAAGGTCTTGGCAGGACTGAGCTCCCTTTGAGACCTGCTAGGAGGTTCTTCTTCGCCTCCTCCCAGCTTTTGGTGATTTGCAGCTGCATGAATCCAATCTCCTCCTTCCTTGCCACATGACATTCTCCCTGTGTGCTTTTGTCTTCACATGGCTGTCTTCTTATAAGGACACTAGTCATATTGTAAACCAGGATGGTTTCATCTTAACTAATTGTATCTGCTGCTGCTGCTAAGTCACTTCATTCGTGTCCAGCTCTGTGTGACCCCATAGATGGCAGCCCACCAGGCTCCTCCATACCTGGGATTCTCCAGGCAAGAATTCTGGAGTGGGTTGCCATTTCCTTCTCCAATGCATGCATGCATGCCAAGTCGCTTCAGTCATGTCCGACTCTATGCGACCTTATGGACAGCAGCCCACCAGGCTCCTCTGTCCACAGGATTCTCTAGGCAAGAATACTGGACTGGGCTGCCATTTCCTTCTCCAATTGTATCTGCAATGGCTCTATTTCCCAAAAAGTTCACATTCTGAGGTATTGAGGAGTCAGGACTTCAACACTGCTTTTGGAGAACACATAATTTAACCTATAATTGTAGATAAATAACAAATATTTGTGGAATAATCATCAAGTATAGAATTTTGATGGGCAGTGAAGTTTCTGCATTTCTACTATGTCTACAAAAGAAATATTGGCCTGGGTAGATGAATGGAGAAAGGACAGTATCAGAAAAATTATTTATGAGGTTCAATGAATTAAAAGAAATCTATAGGAATATGTTCAATTTCATTAGTGAAAAATATATGTATATGTATATTAATATCATTATCATAGGGTTCATGTTATCATTTTACTCCACAACATGGAGGATAAAATATAGTATATTTATTTATTTACATAGCACATATATTTCCTTTGCAAATTTAGTTTCACTTTCTGAAAAGAGCTTGGTCCAGTCTCTTATATGGGTCATAGCTCTAGTTAAGTGTTTTATGGACCACCATGTACTTTTCTTTGATTAAAAACTTGCTACAGTTGTGATTTTGCATTTATTTTTGTGAATATTTGATTATTGTCTTCTCCAGTGTACCCTCAACTCCAAGAATGACTGTTCTTGTCTATTTTTGTTCTTTATTTCTGCAACACTTAGCCTAGTACTTGATGGTAGGTGCTCAGTAATGATTGACTGTTTGATTGATGAGATGAAGAAATGAATTGGTGAGGTAGGTTAAAATTTACCTTTTAATGGCTGTAGAAAATAGTTGTTATTGTATTTGCTATAAATTGCTAAATACTTACATATATGTGATATTATGGGGCTTCCATGGTGACTCACATAGTAAAAAATCTGCCTGTAATAAAGGATACCTGGGTTTGATCCCTAGGTCGGGAAGAACCCCTGGAGAATGGAATGACTACCCACTCCAATATTCTTGCCTTTGGAATTCCATGGATAGAGGAGCCTGGCTGTCTGACATGACTTGGAAACACACTACTTTTTCACTTCATGTTATATTCAGTTCATCTCAGTTCTTTTCAGTCACTCAGTCATATCCGACTCTTTGAGACCCCATGGACCACAGTATGCCAGACTTCCCTGTCCATCACCAACACCCGGGGCTTGCTCAAACTCATGTCCATCGAGTCGGTGATATCAACCAAACATCTCATCCTCTGCCGTCCCCTTCTCTTCCTGCCTTCAATCTTTCCCAGCATCAGGATCTTTTACAATGAGTCAGCTCTTTGCATCAGGTGGCCAGAGTATTGGAGCTTCAGCACCAATTCTTTGGCAGGCACTCAGCTTTCTTTATAGTCCAACTCTCACATCCATACATGAATACTGGGAAAACCATAGCTTTTACTAGACGGATCTTTGTTGTCAAAGTAATATCTCTGCTTTTTAATATGCTGTCTAGGTTTTTCATAGCTTTTCTTCTAAGGAGCAAGTGTTTTTTAACTTCCTAGCTGCAGTCACCATCTGCAGTGATTTTGGAGCCCAAGAAAATAGTGTCTCACTGTTTCCATTGTTTCCCCCATCTATTTGACATGAAGTGATGAGATCAGATGCTATGATCTTTGTCTTCTGAATGTTGAGTTTTAAGACAGCTTTTTCACTCTCCTCTTTCACTTACATCAAGAGGCTCTTTAGTTCCTCTTCACTTTCTGCCATAACGGTGATGTCATCTGCATATCTGCAATCTGCATATTGATATTTCTCCCAGCAATCTTGATTCCAGCTTGTCCTTCATCCAGTCCCACGTTTCTCATGATGTACTCTGCATATAAATTAAATAAGCAGGGTGACAATATACAGCCTTGATGTGTTCCTTTCCTGATTTGGAACCAGTCCATTGTTCCGTGTCCCATTCTAACCGCTGCTTCTTGACCTGCATACACGTTTCCTAGGAGGCAGGTCAGGTGGTCTGGTATTCCCCTCTGTTTCAAAATTTTCTACAGTTTGTTGTGATCCACACAGTCTTTGGCATAGTCAATAAAGCAGAAGTAGATGTTTTTCTGGAACTGTCTTGCTTTTTCTGAGCCAATGGATGTTGGGAATTTCATCTCTGATTCCTCTCCCTTTTCTAAATCCAGCTTGAACATCTGGAATTTCTCAGTTTACATACTGTTGAAGCCACATGTTATATTAGAAATACATATATTATACACTGTTAACATATACATCGTTAAAATATTTAATATTGTTTTTTGAAAATGTATTTATTTATTATTTTTTGGCTGTGATGGGTCTTCGTTGATGCACACAGGCTTTCTCTAGTTGCAGTGAGTGGGGCTATTCTTTGTTGCTATGTGTGAGATTCTCATTGCAGTGGCTTCTCATTGCAGAGCACAGGCTCTAGGCATGTGGGCTTCAGTAGTTGAGGCTCCAGGGCTCTAGAGCACAGGCTCTGCAGTTACAGTGTGCGGGCCCAGTTTCCTCGTGGGATGTAGGATTTTCCAGGAACGGGGATTGAACCCATGTTCCCTGCATTGGCAGGCAGACTCTCAACCACTGGACCACCAGGGAAGCCCTATTTAATATTGTTAAGTAAAACATAAGGAAGATTACAGAAGAGATGTTTATCTACTTAGGTAAACAAACTGTATTCCAAGCACTGTACCAGTACTCAGTTGCAAATATTTAATATGCTAATTACAATTAGTGTTTATGTACTCATTGTATGAACTCCATCTCTTGGAAGAATTATAAGTAATCTCAATTTTAGTCACTATATGTACTTGAAAATTATGATGACAAATTTTGTATACATATTTTATATTAGTTTTTAATTTCTGTTTGCTTGCCTTTTTTACACTCAGTCCAATTTAGCATTTCCTGTATACCATGAAATTAGAATGGAAATTGTTTTACACACATACATACACATACACACACAAACATGATGTCAGGACCAGTGTGACACTAATTATTTATCTCCAATTCCAAGTAAATCTTATTCTCCTTAGGATTTATGGCATCACCTTCCTAATCCATGCTGTTAAAAATGAATTAACTTGCTCTGATGTTATAGAGAATGTCTAATTATTTAATTATCTCCATTATGTGAATAAAGCTTTGGTGAATTCCCTTTCTAGCATCATCATGTTCTTCCTTCAGGCTAAGCTTCATTTGAATGTACAGCAAGTTAATACACACACACACACACACACACACACACACACACATCATAGTGATATAGTGTTACAAAGCAATTTTAATTAAAACTATTGAGAATATGTTGTTGTATTTTAAAATCATCTTCCTTTGAGAATGATATAAAATAGTGAATGTGTATACTCCAGTGGGAGATCCAGCAAATGTTAGCTTTCAGTCATTTTCCTGAGACCATGCAAGAGTTCATCTCCAGTCCCTGGTCGGGCTCTTGTGGGAATAGAAATACCGCACTCTTGGCTTGACATCAGTTCCATTTCCAAATGTTACCATGGTGATCACCTATGCAGCATCACTAACCCTTCTCACAACAGCTCAATTTGAGATTCACGTTTCATGTTTCCCTGATTATGGGAGGGTAATTATTTCATTACTCAAGGGAAGAAGATTTAGGAGGTAAATAGCTCTTCATTAAATCTTAAATGATTCTAGTCTTTTTAGGCCACAGAAATGCCAAATATTAAAGTGATGAAATTCAAAAGAGTAAAACATGACTGAGAGCTTAAAAAAATTCAATTTTTATATAGTATAACCATAAATATTTTTTCTCTAGTGAAAACATCTTGCATAAAATGCAAGTATATTGTGTCAATAATTCATGATTTAAAATAATTTCATGTAAAATAAATGCATGGAAATGTTCGTGTGTATCCTTGAATAGAAATGCCTGTAAAAACAGAGGGATTTTATGAACTGACCTGATTTGGGAGGAGGTTGTCATATTTTATGAGGCATATTTTTTTTAATACATTTAAATAAGAATTTCATTTTAAAAGAAAGGCCTCTAATTCTACAGATTTTCCTTTTATAAAGAATTATTGTTGCTTTTATTTACTGTTGATGCTTAAAGATTATGCAGTTGAAAATAAATATTAATGTGCAGTATTTTCAACGTATATTTGATTTTATGAAATGTCATGGGATAGTTTTGAATGAAAGATATTTGGAATATATCTTAAACATAAAAGTAAGCAGCAGTTTATGTTGTGCTGCCCAACTACAGTACAATAAGGGCCACGATGCAAATGAACTGTTCAAACCACAGCTTTCCCAGGAGAGAGCTTGAAGTGCTATAAAGTTTTTTTGTCAAAAAATGTTTAGCTGATCTATATTGTATGTTGGGTCTTCTCAGATGGTGCAGTTGGTTACGAACATGCCTGCCAATGCAGGAGACCCAAGAGATGTGGGTTCGATCCCTGGGTCGGGAAGATCCCCTGGAATAGGAGATGGCAACCCACTCCAGCGTCCTTGCCTGGAAAAGTCCACAGACAGTGGAGCCTGGCAGGCTACAGTCCATGGGCTTTCAAAGAGTCGGACAGGACTGAGCACATGTGCACGCAATTTACTGTATGTTACTTAGGTATGTCCACTACAAGACAAAAAATTTGTAACCACACAGTGTTTTTGTGAAGAGGCTTTGTTTTGTCTTTTCTGTTCCCTTTTTCTTATGTTGCCTCTGATAAAAGGTCTATTAAGAATTTTAAGACAGTATTCAGGATACATGGAAGATTAACCCCTATCTGTGACCAAGGACATGAACATCAATATGAGTGATTTAATTTTGGCCTGAGATCCTGTAGCAGTGTGATGCACAGAGGATAAGGGAAAGTTCAATCATAATCATTTTCCCAGAGGAAAGACAATCTGTTTTAAGCCCATTTTCCCCTTTCTTGGTCTTTAATATTTCCCTATGCTGCATTTGTTTATCTGTAGTGGTGACAGAGTTTTTTTTTTTTCTTTCTTTCTTTTTTCAGTTTAGTGGAAAGAAAATTAGTCAGAATTGATTGTTGGAAGGCTCACTGATTGAGTAATTAATTAATTAAAAATTATTCATTCATAAACCTCTGGAGAGGTGGAATGGGAAGGTTAAGAGGTTTAGAGTGGCTTTAGTCATCAGTGCCTTTTTGCTTATTATTTTCAGGTAATCCATTAAAACTCATCTAAGATATTTCAGCTTGTACATCTCTCAAAAAACATAGAGACTGGCAGATGGACAGACAAAAGCGGTAACTGTCCATTACTAATGCAATCGTGTAAGTCATGGAAATATTCTATGGGTAGTAGGTTTTTAAACAGCTAGATTCAATGTTTTAAAACAAATAGGGTCCTCCTGAAGTTTGAGGGGTCGGGCTTCCCAGGTGACTCAGTAGTAAAGAATCTGCCTGCATTGCAGGAGACATGGATTCAATCCCTGGATTGGAGGAGGGCTTGGCAACCCAACCCTGTATTCTCGCCTGGAGAATCCCATGGGCAGAGGAGCCTGGCAAGTTACAGTCCATAGGGTTGCAAAGAGTCAACCATGACTGAGCAACTGAGCACCCATGCATGTTTTCGGACCATGAAGTGGGAGCACAGTCCAGAGCAGTATAGGGGACAAATTAAAGAGAACCTGTCCTACTGAAGTGACAGTTTAGTGTTCCTCCTCCCTTTTCTCCACGCGGAATTTCTCAGGGCCTGCCCTCTTCTCACTGTTCTTATCCCTGTGCTATCACTGATTAATCCCCGCCCCCCCCCCCATTTCCCCAATTCCAAGGTCCTCTTGAAGAAACATTCAAAATTTCAATCACTTTTTAAGCAAGGTTATTTAGGCACCTTCTATCCAAATGCTGTGTGTTTGCTTGAGACAGTTCAATGCAGGAACTTGTCTTTCATTAACAAAATGGCTCATTTGTCATGAAATGAAGCTGTTCATTTTCAAACAAAAGCTATTCTTTCTTTATGCTCTGCTCTATTGGTGCAACCAGGTCAAATTACAGCCAACTTTTAATATAATATGTTCTCTCTACTCCAAATTCACTGCTTATAAATTTTGGTTAAAAGCATTGGCTGCCAGTATATCAAATCATCACCATACACACTATAAATGTCTTACAATTTTGTCAGTTATTTCTTAATAGAGTGGACAAAGTTGTGTTTCCATTTCTCTGAATTACAATAAATCTTTAAGGGCACATGCATGGTGTTATGAGTGTTAGAAATACAAATGATGAAGGGTATTCTGAATAAATCTGCCTAGAAGGTGCCAGTCTCAGAGACCCTCACTTCAAATTCTTTCCAAGATGCATTGGTGGGGTAACCTACATCGTGCTACCATATTAAGTCACCTTGGGAGCTCAACAAAGCAAAATTTATTTTCCACTAAGGCAATAATGTATTTCTCTGTGAGTCTGAGTGACATTTTGGAACAGCTATCTTCCTGTGGCAGGGGAAGAGAGAGGAGAAAACTGGGCAGAAGCTTTTTATTGGCTCAGCCTGAAAGTCTCTAAGTCAATTCCCACTCCCATAGTATACAGAACCACTAGCCTTAGGTCCCACCTAAATCCATAGGCTTATTGCAGAACTCTGGTACAGCTGTGCGACACTCAAAAGACAATAATTCAAGAAGCAAATGTCAGGAGAAAGGAAAGTTACTTTAATCAGAAAAGCAGCAACCTGGGGACAAGGTAGACTCATCTAGAGACCAATTCTGAAGATTCTGCTCAGCCATGATGGTTTTTAAAAGGAAAAATGGGGGAAGAATCTCAAGGAATCACTGAGGCAGAAGGTTGGGTTCTGCAAACTGGCTGATTCTCTCTCCAGATGAGACCTTGCCTGTGTGGTCTTTCTGCAGGGTTGCTAAGGGGGCTATAGGAGGTAGAGAGCTAGCCATTTTCTAACTTTTTCATTCTTCTTTTTATCTAGGAAAAAAATCAACAGGTTAGGCAAGGCATGGTGTGCATTCAGGAGAACATAATTCAGGAGTTAGGTTAAATTGCCTGAGTGATCTCATTCCTATAATTAGGTTGTTTTAAGGTTAGAGGGGAACAGAAATGGGCAAACAGGAAAGGGGCAAAAGAGCTGCTTTCAGGCAGGGGCCCCAGAAGGAAATAAGAACTGATATTGGAGCACCCTAGATGAATATCTGGAAAAGGGGAGGAGATTGAATAAGGAAGTGGAGAAACCCTAAGCTGCAGAAACACATTTCTTTATTCTCATATGCTATCACTGGACATTTTACTATGACATGCTTCTGTAGGATGAAGACTGTAAAGAGACAAAAAAGAGCTTCTTGAGAAATGGAAAGTGACCAGTGCTTATTCAGTGCTCCATAGCTTGGAGAGGACCAGGAAGAGGGACACAGCAGTGGTTTGACAGATACCAAAACTTCACGCTTTCAAGTTAAAAAAAAAAAAAACAACTACCAAATAACATTTGTTGTTGTTGTTGTTTAGTCGCTAAGTTGTGGTTGTGTCCGATTCTTTGTGACTCCACGGATGGCAGCCTATCAGGCACAAGAATACTGGAGTGGGTTGCCATCCTTCTCCAGGGGATCTTCTTAACCCAGGAATTAAACCCACATCTCCTGCAATGACAGGCAGGTTCTTTACCGATGAGCCACCAGGGAAGCCCACCAAACCACCAATAACCTGGTGCCTACCAAATAAAGTACAGTGAGAAGAGTAACAGCACTGTTCATTCAGTTAGTGTGGATTGATGGCTACTATCATGTCTCCTGAGCAGAAGGATTTACTAAAATAACCTCTTAGTTTCATTTTGTGCTAACAACTCTACCAAATACCCTAATTAATTGCCCAAAAACTGTTAATAACCATGTCATCATAGACCATCATGTAAATGAGCTTTAAAAAGTAAAATCTGAAGAGCAATCTTGCCATTCATTTATCTGAACTAATTATAATGTAGGAATAATTCTCACAGCAGGTGAAAACCGAGAAAAAGCATGCTTTTGCAGGAAAGCAAAACATTTTAGATCTGACATCAAAATTTTGTAAGAAACAAAGAGCTTCCTTTTTTGCAAGTCAGTGTTTTAAGTTGTTATTTTGGCTCCAATCACATTTTTAATGAAATAATTTGCAAAAACTCAAAAAGATATGGAAGATTTAGCTACTAAGCTTTTTAAAAATGATGATGAAGTCTATCTTATTCTTATTTTCTTGAAGAAATTATTTCCAGAATTGATAAGGCAAAGAAAGTGCTACACTCAAAAATCAATGGATATTAATAAATTGATTGGTTGTTTTGTTTTGAGTGAAAGTGTTAGTCTCTCAATTGTGTCTGACTATTTGCTACCCCATGGACTATAGCCCACCAGGCCCCTCTGTCTATGGAATTCTCCAGGCAAGAATATGGTTGTGAATAGTCATTCCCTTCTCCAGGGGATCTTCCTGACCCAGGGATGGAACCCACATCTCCTGCATTGCAGGCAGATTCTTTACCATCTGAGCCACTGGGGAAGCCCATTCATAAATTGATTGGTTGCCTTGTTTTAGTGCCACTATAACCCATAGTTATAAAAGGTAAAATATATAATTTGTTAGGAAGGCAGCCTGGTGTAGAGAAAGGCAATCCACAGAGGTTCCCACCCTAATGTATACCTTTTAGCTGTATGAGTTTGGGTTTGCTCCTTTTTCCGTCATAGAGCCATAGGATGAATAATTCACGTGAAGGCAAATTATTCTGGTATGGAATATACCACTTTTAATTCTTGACATATGGTAAGTATTTATTTCAGCTATTACTTTCTGTTTTCTACGGAATATTTTCTCTCTTATTTTTCACCTTTGTATCTTTGGTTATTCACATTTTCTTTAGTTTTATTACTTTATTTTTGAGAGAGAGTCTTGTGTTTATAAACTGCATATGATGTTAAAATGTGTTTAAAATGATTTCAAAGGAGAAAATATTTGGAAACTTTTAAGAATAGTCTGAGTAAGAAAAAAATCCTTAAAACTCTTTCTACAGGCCAGTGGTAGTTTTAAAGTCTATGCCTTGTGAAATCAATTCTTTAAAAAAAAATTAATTTGCCATATGTGAGAATAGTTGCAGTCAGTTAGATTGAAGAAAAGTGCTATACTTTGATAATTTAGTTATCCATGGGAATATATCAAAAAGAAAGTTATTAAAGTTAGATAGAAAAGGAAGACTCTCATGAACTTCATGTGTACTGCCTAAATTGACTGAGGGTAGATACAGAAATATAAAATCTTAAGGAATCCTAAGCCACAGAAAGATTTTTTTTAATTTTTAATACATTATCAATGGATATTTTACTGATATGCTTCTATAGGATTTTGTCTTCATTTTGATACAAACAAATGAAAATTGGGAAGTTGGCATAGGCTTATTAATAACCTTATCCATACCAATCTCATATTCTCTAAAGTATGAATATCTTTTGTTAAGACTTATCCAAAATGCATGAAATAAAGCAGAGGATGACTGAATTACCTTGTATTATTAAACAATTTGCCATTGTTTAACAGACTCACCCAAAAACTATTTGATTTTATTGGAGAATGCACCTGTGTCGACTTAACTATTTGCTACCCAAAGATTTTTCACTATTTTCCATTTACATGTTAACGTGTATATTTCTGGATGGGAGAAAAGATGATGCCAAACATTTTATTTTATTTCTCTGTAGGACATTACACAGTTTTGTGTCTATTAGCCAATTCATTACAGCATTTTATTAGCTGACTGATTAATGTTAAAAAATTATTCTGACACTTGAATTGTGAGGAAGATTTTACCTGCAAAACATGCTGCAATGAGGTTTTGCAATAAGTGAGAGAGCCATTGGGCTCAATTCTGAATACAAGTGAAAGTGGGAATTTATAGTCAAGGAGGAGTCAGGGAGTTGGTGAACAGAAAATTACTATAAAGAGATCCCCAGGTTAGGGAAGATTCTTGTTAAACTGATGTAGCAGGGTTCTTGCTGAAGGCAGGCCAGAGTGATCAGATATTACAAGGTAGAGGGGGGGAGTTATATTCGAGGAATTTGCTCAGGTATTGAGGATGATCAGATACTGAGGGTGGCAGTTCTTTCTAAATAGACTTAGTAAAATTCTTACTACAACTAGATGATGCAGGCCTGACAAAGACAGAAACTAAAGCCCAGGGACAAGGCCTAGAGGTCTTAGAATAGACTAACTAGAATTAAACCAAAAGGGAATCTTTTTCTTATATAAACCTCGGTTTCTCGAAATCTTCTTTGAACTAGTCTTTCCATCTTGCTGGTGCCTTTATTAATGAATTAATAAAATCTCTGATACATGTTTATTTTACATTTACATGAGAGTCATGTTTTGAATATTTTGAAAATTACACTTTAACCCCAGTCAAGAGCTCATTCTTACATGAAGGTTTTTGAAACACACCTTTCAAAGTTGGGGAGGAGAAAATGCCCTTTCACAGCAGACTGATCCAACTTTATGCTACTAACCAGTTTTTTAATTGATTATGTCCCCAGTGAATTTGAGGTTCTTGAAGTCTCATCTCAGAAAGAACAAACTGAGAGAAAAAGTGATAGGTAAGAAGTAGATTTACTTAGAGAGAAACACACTCTGCAGATAGAGTGTGGACTATCTCAGAAGGTGAGAGAGAGAGAGAGAGCCTAGAAATATGGCATGGTTAGCTTTTATGCGATGGGTAATTTCATAGGCTAATGTGTGGTAATGTTAGTCACTCAGTTGTGTCTGACTCTTGGTGACCATGGACTGTAGCTCACCAGGCTCCTCTGTCCATGGGATTTCCCAAGAAAATATACTAGAGTGGGTAGCCATTTCCTTCTCCAGGGCATCTTCCTGACCCAGGGATCAAACCTGGGTCTCCTGCATTGCAGGCAGATTCTTCACCAGGGAAGCCCAGTGAGTGGGAGGATTATTCCAATTACTTTGGGGAAAGGGCAGGGATTTCCAGGAATTGGGCCACTGCCCACTTTTTGACCTTTAATGGCTGGCCTCAGTACTGTCATGGTGCTGATGAGTATGTCATTTAGATGCTAATGTATTACAATGAGCATATAATAAGGCTCAAGATCTACTGGAATTCAACTTGTCCACCATCTTGGACCTAGTTGGTTTAACCAATTTTTGTCTTGTCTCTGGCCTTGTCATCCTTTTAAAGATTGTGTCCCACCCCTTCCCTCCTGTTTCAATTAGAGCTTTATTGCACACATTTAGTAATATTTTCAGCATCTTCATAAGAATATTTTCAATTAGACAGTAACATATCAAGAGTTTCTCTTAAAAGTATTTCCACATGTCAATATTTTAGGAGATAAGAATTGTCACAAATCAACTAAAGTAAAACCATTTTACTTTTATGTGCTCTGCAAACGTAAGCCATGGCATGATACATATGTTTCTTAAGTGGTGTTTTTTTAAAACATGTTAATAAGGAGAACAGCATAGTGTACAGATAATAAAGTTTTTATTCTTTGAGTTTGCATTACCAGGAAACAAGTTTTTGGAGAACAAGATAGAAATGAGATAGTGAGAAGCAGCTCTTTATATTTTTCCAGCTCTTTGTATTCTACTTCTTCTTTTTCTTCCTTTTATGTGTTCTTCTGAGTTCAAACAAGAAAGAAAGTGAGTAGCTAAAGGAGAATTAGTTAGAAAGAAACTGCTTATAAAGGTATGAGCCCTGGTGGCTCAGATGGTAAAGAATTTGCCTGTAATGCAGGATCCGCAGTTTCATTCCCTGGGTAGGGAAGATCTCCTGGAGAAGGGAATGACTACCCACTCCAGTATTTATGTCTGGAGAATTCCACAGACAGAGGAGTCTGGCAGTCTATAGTCCATGGGGTCACAAAGAGTCAGACATGACTGAGTGACAGACACACACATGATGTGAAGAAAGCACAAGTTATGGTGCAGCCTGTGACAATGGGGATCTGTTACCCATGAGAGGGCACCTGATTGATAGATGCTGGGACCTTAGGGTGAGGGAGTTCATTGATCCTGTAGGGAAAGAACGGTGGGAATGAATAGCTTGACTTTGCTGTCCTCCTATCTCCATCTTCTGTGGGTGCTCCAAATTGGTTAAATCCAACCATAAACCAGGAGATAAAGTTGCACATTGATGTAACCTACATTTGTCAACTTATTGGGGCACAGAGTAGGGCAAAAATTGGTAGAGAATGGACCTACAAGATAATACATATGATGTCCTGCACATCTGGTAAATATTCAGCAGGGAAGCTGGCTACTAGAATGCAGAATCTGAGAGGTCAAGCCCAGAAGTCTTCTCTGACTGATATCAGAGGTTTGTGTAATCCATGGTTCAGACCAAGAGAACATTTAGTATTGAGTGAGAGCACTTCCTGTCCAGATATGGAATAACGGAATAAGGTGGCAATCAGTCAAGTCAGGGAGTAGAAGTAGGTTCTGTGAACACAGGTGGTTGAACTGAATTAACATCCTAGAAACAAATAACTAAGGTGCAGTGGGACATTCCCTTTAACATGTCTAGTTTTACATTTCTTCACATGTAAAATTAGACAGTTGTAACAGAATGACTCTTTTATCTTCATAGAATTTTCAGTGGGAAAATAAAAACAGGAACAAACCTTTTCATCAGTTTTTATATGGTCTGACTTCAAAGCATTGTTTTTCAGAAGAGCAGCTAAAACAGCATCCTTTGCATCCTGATATTATTATTTATCAACGAATTCTCCCTGAAGGAGGCAATCAACACCAGATTGTTAGGGTCACTTTAATCAGAGCGGTAATGGTTTACTTTGCTCTATGAAGCTGATATTTACTCTTTATATAATGAGGAGGCAAGAAGTGATAAAAACGGTCAGTTGCAAGAATGAAGCATTTATATCCAAATGGAGGGGAAAATTTTTATTTTAATTAGATATACCTCTCAAGTATAAAGGAAAAGGTAAGTCAGTGTCTCCATTACAAAAGAAGCAACTCAGGTGAAGTGATTTGCATGTGTGCTAGCTGACCCAAAGAAAGAATGAGGGGATTGGTATTTAACCTTAGATTCTGTGCATTTCTAGCCTTGGGGCTGGAAGGCCCTCTCTGAATTTCACCACAGAGATTAGTGCGTACAGCTTGATTGTCATTGTCAAGTATGTGCTAGGCTTGCTCTCCAGCTTGCCTGCCTCTGCTGATTACTGGCAGCTTGAAATTGTCCTGAAAGAGAATGAGGGCTCTTGATTAATCCCTGTGCACAGCATCAACATATTATTGATTCATTATCAGCACATTGTGTTTCATTTCCAGGGAACAGGGATGAGGTGAAGGCAAATGTGACTTCCAAACAGACACAATCCAATGAACCTCCAAGTTGGGTAACTAAGTTCTTTTTCTGAGTAAAGTCCTTCTACTACATAAGAAACAGAAAATATTTCTTTTCTCTAGGGAAGAACTATAGAGTTGAACAGCTCCAGTTTAACACTGATAAAGTAATCTAACTTATCTTATTATTTATGTATTTAGTTCTAAAAGAAGTAGATAAACAGGCGCTCCAGAGTGGAGCACATTAGATATTAAACACTTTACTTAGTTCAGTTCAGTCTCTCAGTCGTGTCCGACTCTTTGCGACCCCATGAATTGCAGCACGCCAGGCCTCTCTGTCCATCACCAACTCCCGGAGTTTACCCAAACCCATGTCCATCGAGTTGGTGATGCCATCGAACCATCTCATCCTCTGTCGTCCTCTTCTCCTCCCGCCCCCAGTCCTACCCAGCATTAGGGTCTTTTCCAATGAGTCAACTCTTCGCATGAGGTGGCCAAAGGATTGGAGTTTCAGCTTCAACATCAGACCTTCCAATGAACACCCAGGATTGATCTCCTTTAGGATGGATTGATTGGATCTCCATGCAGTCCAAGGGACACTCAAGAGTTTTCTCCAACACCACACTTCAAAAGCATCATAGTTTCATTGAGTCAGCAAAGACAAGACCAGGAGCTGACTGTGGCTCAGATCATGAACTTCTTATTGCCAAATTCAGACTTAAACTGAAGAAAGTAGGGAAAACCACTAGACCATTCAGGTATGACCTAAATCAAATCCCTTATGATTATACAGTGGAAGTGACAAATAGATTCAAGGGATTAGATCTGATAGAGTACCTGAAGAATTATGGATGGAAGTTCATGACATTGTACAGGAGGCAGTGATCAAGACCATCGCCAAGAAAAAGAAATGCAAAAAAGGCAAAAAGGTTGTCTGAGGAGGCCTTACAAATAGCTGAGAAAAGAAGAGAAGTGAAAAGCAAAGGGGAAAAGGAAAGATTTACCCATCTGAATGCAGAGTTCCAAAGAATAACAAGAAGAGATAAGAAAGCCTTCCTCAGGGATCAGTGCAAAGAAATAGAGGAAAACAATGGAATGGGAAAGACTAGAGATCTTTTCAAGAAAAGTTAGAGATACCAAGGGAACATTTCATGCAAAGATGGGCACAATAAAGGACAAAAATGGTATGGACCTAACAGAAGCAGAAGATATTAGGAAGAGGTGGCAAGAATACACAGAAGAACTGTACAAAAAAGATCTTCATGACCCAGACAATCACGATGGTGTGATCACTCACCTCGAGCCAGACATCCTGGAATGCAAAGTCAGGAGGGCCTTAGGAAGCATCACTACAGACAAAGCTAGTGGAGGTGATGGAATTCCAGTTGAGCTATTTCAAATTCTGAAAGATGATGCTGTGAAAGTGCTGCACTCAATATGCCAGCAAATTTGGAAACATCAGCAGTGGCCACAGGACTGGAAAAGTCAGTTTTCATTCCAATCCCAAGGAAAGGCAATGCCAAATAATGCTCAAACTACTGCACAATTGCACTCATCTCACAGACTAGCAAAGTAATGCTTAAAATTCTCCAAGCCAGGCTTCAACAGTACGTGAACTGAGAACTTCCAGATGTTCAAGCTGGATTTAGAAAAGGCAGAGGAACCAGAGATCAAATTGCCAACATCTGTTGGATCATTGAAAAAGCAAGAGAGTTCCAGAAAAACATCTATTTCTGCTTTATTGACGATACCAAAGCCTTTGACTGTGTGGATCACAACAAACTGTTCAGACCACCTGACCTGCTTATTGAGAAATTTGTATGCAGGTCAGGAAGCAATAGTTAGAACCGGACATGGAACACAGACTGGTTCCAAATATGGAAAATGAGTAGGTCAAGGCTGTATATTGTCACCCTGCTTATTTAACTTACATGCAGAGTACATCATGAAAAATGCTGGACTGGATGAAGTGCAAGCTGGAATCAAGATTGCCAGGAGAAATAATAAGAATCACAGATATGCATATGACACCACCCTTATGGCAGAAAGTGAAGAAGAACTAATGAGCCTCTTGATGAAAATGAAAGAGGAGAGTGAAAAAGTTGGCTTAAATCTCAACATTTAGAAAACTAAGATCACGGCATCTGGTCCCACCACTTCATGGCAAATAGATGGGGAAACAGTGGAAAAAGTGACAGACTATATTTTGGGGCTCCAAAATCACTGCAGGTGGTGACTGCAGCCATGAAATTAAAAGATGCTTGCTCCTTAGAAGAAAAGTTTTGACCAACCTAGACAGCATATTAAAAAGCAGAGACATTACTTTGACAACAAAGATCTGTCTAGTCAAAGCTCTAGTTTACCCAGTTGCCGGAGTCCTGCCCCAGCAGGTCAGGGTTCCCTCAGGATGGACGGCGTCGGCGATACGAATGAGAAGACACAGCGAGTCGTGGTGTTTCCAAGTGTCTTCTGACTTTATTGTTTTTAAGACAGCTTTTATATTTTTAGTGGTCCATAGAAACAAATGTAAAGTATAGAGTCATGCCAGATCAGCTTAATGGGTCAACAGTGCTGACCCTCACCGACAGCGTTTGCATATCTTAGTTCACTTTGTTTACATCATCTTCTGCCCTGGGGGCCTGCTAACATCTTGTGACTCTCCTATTGATAAGGGTTGATCAGTCAGAACGCTTTTGTATCAGGCACAGCAGGAAAGAATTCATCAATAGAAAGTTTCAAGGTAAAACCTATTTTCGGTAATTACTCTATGCCTTGAGCTTAACAGAAAAGAATGTGGTCCCATAAAGTCAAAGAACAGCAAGCTGAAGGTCAGCTCTAAGTAAGAATCATCAGTTAAATCAACAATTGTCTTATTATTTGTATTAAAGCTAAACTTCTATTTATATAAATCTTTTAACTATTATACTTTCATTATATAGGCTAAATACATTAAGAGTAAAAAAGCATAATGAGTAAGTATAGACTAAGTTACAGTTTTATAAAGCAACATTTCTTGTATTTTCTAACAAGCCTTTTTTTCCTACAAAGGGCTCTGTGCCCATTGGGGCTTTCTGTGTGGAGGCTCTCAATGCTGTTCTGTTGTTAAGGGGCAGTCAAGCACATTAGTTCCAAAGGCACAGGTACATTTATTTATCAAACCAATATGTTAGCAAAAGGAATTTAGATCAGCACACTTTATATCCCAGATAATTTTATTTAGGGTGCTACCGTTCAAGGGCCTTGTCGATTGAGATTTCAGATTGGTCTATTTTAGAAGAGAATCAGGAAAAACCTTTTTTCTAAGTCACAGAAAATAAGAAGAGGTTTATTGTAGCAAACATCAGAAAGACAGATCTCATCTTTAAGGTGAGCGCTGGGGCAGCCTTCTGAGAATCCCTGAGGGCTGAGAAGCCGTGCTCAATCAGCCCTTTACCTCATGACTCTGTCATGGGTGAGATCTCGTGAGCTGGCTCCCGGCACCCAGTAGTCATGTATGGATATGAGAGTTGGACTATAAAGAAAACTGAGTGCCAAAGAATTGATGATTTTGAACTGTAGTGTTAGAAGACTCTTGAGAGTCCCTTGAACAACAAGGAGATCCAACCAGTCCATCCTAAAGGAAATCAGTCCTGAATGTTCATTAGAAGGACTGATGCTGAAGCTGAAACTTCAATACTTTGGTCAACTGATGTGAAGAACTGAATCATTTTAAAAGACCCTGATGCTGGGAAAGATTGAAAACCAGATAAGGGGACAAGAGAGGATGAGATGGTTGGATGGCATCACCAACTCAGTGGACATTAGTTTGAGTAAACTCAGCTCCCATTCGGAAGCTGGTGATGGGCAGAGAAGCCTGGAGTGTTGCAGTCCAATGGGGTCTCAAAGAGTGTGATATGACTGAGTGACTGAACTGAACTGATCATATATAAAGGGTCTTCCCTGGTGGCTCAGAAGTAAAGAATTCTCCTGCCAATTCAGAAGACATAAGTTCAATCCCTGGGTCAAGAAGATCCCCTGGAGAAGGAAATGGCAACCCACTTCACCATTCTCGCATGGGAAATCCTATGCACATAGTTGCCTGGTGGGCTACAGTCCACAAGGTCGCGAAAGATTTGGACATGACTTAGCAACCAAACAGCAAAACAAATCTTATGTACAAGGCTGGCTAAACTTGCTCCTGCAAGGACCAAGACTGTAATGTCCTTGGCCCCTTATCATGTCCTCTGTCTGCCTTTTGTCTGTGGAAAACTTTAGTCAAAGAATAAGTTTAATCAGGGAAGTGACAAGTGCTGAAACAGAGGAAAACACGCAAAGGAGACTAAACAATAATAATGTAGTCATTAAGCACAGTCAAGGACCTTTAGTTCTTTCTCAGGGGCTATAGATAGTATTCTGAGCCATATCCTGTGAGCTGTCTTATAGATACAAAAACTCAAGGTGGAAAAGTTAACTACATGATGACCAAACCGTACCCAAGACATGAGGTGCCATAATTCCGAGAATTAACCACAAAGAAAAAGTGCACCCCATAACTAAAGATTAACTGTACCTAAAGCAACCAAGATGATGTTAGTCAGACCACTGATGACCAATTTGAAGATGACTGTTAGAGATGTCTGTGCTGTTTCTGCATGTTCGCCCCGCCCTGACTCTGACTACAAATTCTCTCACCTCCTGCTTGTCAGGGTGGAGGGAGTTGGCCTTTGCACAGATGGATACCTTTCAGTAATGATAGGGTTCTAAAAAAGGAGAATTCAAGCACTGTGAAATCTAAGAGATCTAATCAGAGAGACTTAGCTTAAATTGGATGTTGCAAATAAAAGAGTTTTTGAGGATGACTCACAGGATTTTGTCTTATGTCTGTGCCTTACCACCAACTAAGGTAGGAAAAAGCAGTAAAAAAATACAGTTGTGGTGGTGGGAAGCAGGGGCAAGAGATGGTATGGAGATGGGTAGTAACTGAGGAAGTTTTCAACTGGTTGACTTTAAGGGTATTTATTAGATAACTGGATCTTTTAAGTCTGACACTCAGGCAGAGGAATTCAGCTAGATAATGGGAAAGTTCAAACCACAGGCAGAAATACTAATTGCAAGTCTTACTAAGACATAGTAGTATAGGCTCTGTCTCAAAGACCAAATCAAAATATAGGCAAAGATAGCACATTGCAATTCCCCATATCTTCATTTAAACAATAAGACAACAAAAATAATTTTTAAATAAATAAAAAGCAAGACACAAATATCTGATCACTGAAGATGAAGATATTGTTAATATATTTACTATTTCCTACTTTCTAAGAAACTTTCTTTTCTGAAATATTTTTAGTCTTTCATGCATATGTGCATGCTACTTTTCTTCAGTTCTGTCCAACTCTTTGCGACCCTGTGGACTGTAGCCGCCAGTCTCCTCTGCCCATGGGATTCTCCAGGCAAGAATACTGGAGTGGGTTGCTATGTCCTCCCCCAGGGAATCTTCCCATACCAGGGATAGAATTTGCATCTCTTAAATCTCCTGCATTGGCAGGCAAGTAGTTTACCACCTGGGAAGCCCTAGACTTTCATAAACATTGCAAAAATATTAGAGAGGCTTTTTGTCTATCTTTCATCCAGCTATGTCAGTGATATTATCTGAGATAATACTAGAATTATTAAAATAAGGAAGTTGGTATTACTAAAATACAATTAACTAAACTGCAAAACTTATTCAAATTTCATCAATTTTCACCTGTTCCTTGGTTTGTTACTACTGTTGCTTTGGTGTATAATCCTATGAAATTTTAACATATGTATAGATCTCTGCAAATAATAGTTCCATTACTTGCCAGACTCTCTCCTATCAATTTAGAGTCATCTTTTTCCCATTCCATCTTCTAAGAAATGGAATTCTACAGTATGTAACTTTTTGAGAATGACATCCTTCACTTGGTCTAATGTCTCTCAGATTCATCCAAGTTGTAATGAGTATCAGGAGCCAATCCTTTTCAACTAAAAAGTTAATCCCCCCACTTGCAAAGTCTGTCTCTGTCCTACAGTTACTTTGAAGTTTTGTACATTCTAACTAGTCATTAATAAATAGTAATGCTTCACTTTTCGTAGTGTTCATGGGGTTTTCTAGGCAAGGATACTGAAGTGGACCACTGGAGAAGGGAATGGCAAACCACTTCAGTATCTTTGCCTTGAGAACCCCATGGACATATTATAAAGCAGAGAAGTCACTTTGCCGACAAAGGCCTGTATAGTCAAAGATATGGGTTTTCCAGTAGTCGTGTATGGATGTGAAAGTTGGACCATATAGAAGGCTGAGCACTGAAGAATTGATACTTTCAAATTGTGGTGCTAGAGAAGACCCTTGAGAGTCTCCTGGACAGCAAACAGATCAAACCAATCAATCCTAAAGGAAATCAGACCTGAATATTCATTGGAAGGACTGATGCTGAAGCTGAATCCAATACTTTGGCCACATGATTCAAAGAACCTACTCATCAGAAAATACCCTGATTCTGGGAAATACTGAGGACAGGAAGAGAAGTGGGCAGCAGAGGATGAGATGGCATTACTGACTCAGGGGACGTGAGTTTGAGTAACTGTGGGAGATAGTGAAGGACAGGGAAGACTGGCTGCTGCAGTCCATGGGATCACAGAGAGTCAGGCACGACTTAGTGACTGAACAACTGTGCTTCACTTCTCTCCCTAAGACTGAAATTTGAGCATACACACATTCAAAGAGCCATGAGAGTCACTCCATGGAAGCAGCCTTAGTGGCACTAGTGGCAAGCCTCACTTGGAATTACACAGAAGCCACAATAAGAAATGGGTGGAACCAATTCTCAGAATGTAGATGGTGACACATAAGGACACAAATTTCCCGTGACTTCATGAAGTGAGGGGAGCTTCCTGGCTAGCTCCCAGCCAAATGATAAGAACTGAGTCACAGAGCCTGGCAAGAAAGCATATACATGTCACAGGGCTTCTGGCCATGTGGACTGAGATTGGAGCATCTCTGATGTCCCCAGAGGACCTGGTCTTCCTTGAGAAATTGGCAAGTGCCTGTGAACAGTATCTATACTTGGTCCACAGCAGACAATTTCCTTTGCAAGTTGGGAATAAAGACTTGATCCTGCACTGTGCAACAAATGCTTTTGCAATCGCTGGAAGAGCTTAGCAAGGTTTCTGGCTTCTGGACATGTGGCTCTCAGACTAAGTACAAGAGAG
Organism: Okapia johnstoni; assembly: GCA_024291935.2. Classification (NCBI taxonomy): domain Eukaryota; kingdom Metazoa; phylum Chordata; class Mammalia; order Artiodactyla; family Giraffidae; genus Okapia; species Okapia johnstoni. Next base: position 46,083,499 of record CM044323.1, read on the forward strand.
CAGACTCCTATATAGAGAGAGGCCCGATGTTCCATTTGAAGTTGAATGGCAGGCTGTCTGTACTTCTGTTTTTGCTTTTATTTAAACCTGTTAAACCCAGGGCTTGAAAGCTTTTGCTTTGGATTAGTCCTCCCAAACATGGTGTTGATCCACAGAATAATCAAAAGCATGGTGAAAGCAGCTTACAAAGCATGCAAACTATCAGTGACGAACATTACATGGGTGGCTTCTGAAATAAACAATGCAGGTAATGCTGTGTACGAATTGTGATTAACTCATTTTCTCGTTTTTGATCTTAAGCATTGACCTTTTCAAGTGAAGGCTCACATTAAGACTAGTGAAACATCTACAGCTTTGTAAGATGAGGATGGATGTGGACATGGAGAGGAGATACTAGGATAAAACACATCTTCACACATCAACAGCCTCAGGAGATGAAAAATCTACTCCAGAATTTGCATTAATTGTTAGCTGTTCACTGGGAGTTACAAAATAATTATTATTACTTATCATCATTTTATACCTGCTGTCAGCAAAGTGCCAAGTCTACAGTAGAAGTTTAATAAATATGTGCTAAATAGAATGAAGAATATTTGACTTCCTAAGACAGGGTCATGTGGCCCTGGAGGCTTGAGTTTCAGCTTCAGAGCAGTGATTAAATTCCATTCTGTTGGCCTCTTTACTTGTATATTTCACCAGCCTACTTTAGGATGGCAATTTGAAGGCAAGTACTGTGTTATGTCCACCGATAGATTTCTCCAAGTCAGTCACAGTGCCTGCTATGTGATAGGGGTCCATAAATATTTGTTGAATTGATTGAAGTATGGATGGAAAGCCCATGCTACATCCACTGAGTCACTGTATTCAGACCATCTCGTGCATGTGACACTCCATAAAATGAAAAATAACTCATGTAATATGTTTGTTAATGTAAAATTACTTTTATTCCCCCAGTTCTACTATTTATAAACTTTATAATCATTGCAAGTGATGAATGCCTCCTAGCCTCATTTTGATGGGGCAAACAATCCTTGTTCTGCTAAGTTTTGGGAGAGAATAAATGAGCTATTAAAATTTAAAAATAGGTGGGAGAGATTTGGAGTCACATATGAGGCCTTTTAAAAAATATATATTTATTTACTTATTTAGACTGCCCTTGATCTTTGTTTCTGTGCCCATATTTTCTCTAGTTGCAGCAAACATGGGTTACTCTCTAACTGTGGTGCACAGGCTTCTCATCAAAGTGGCTTCTCTTGTTGCAGAACTTGGGCTCTAGAGTGTGAAGTCTCAGTAGTTGTAGTGTATGGGCTTAGTTTCCCTGTGGTGCATGGGATCTTAGTTCCTGGACCAGGGATTGAACTGGTGTCACCTGCATTAGCAGGTGTATTCTTAACCACTGGACCATCAGGGAAGTCTCTTGAGGTCTTTATTTATTTTTCAAGTCATTCATTTGTACCTATTTTCTTGCTACTGATGAGGTTAATGGTTGGTTAGGATAAAAAAAATATTACTTTTCAATCATTTTTCCTATAGCCTGAAACAATAATCTATCTCTAATTTCTAATTAGATTATACAATAACTCATAAGAATGCTCAAACTACCACACAACTGCACTCATCTCACATGCTAGTAAAGTAATGCTCAAAATTCTCCAAGCCAGGCTTCAGCAATACGTGAACTATGAAATTCCAGATGTTCAAGCTGGTTTTAGAAAAGGCAGAGGAACCAGAGATCAAATTGCCAATATCCGCTGGATCATCGAAAAAACAAGAGAGTTCCAGAAAAACATCTATTTCTGCTTTGTTGACTATGCCAAAGCCTTTGACTCTGGGGATCACAATAAACTGTGGAAAATTCTTCAAGAGATGGGAATACCAGACTATCTGACCTGCCTCTTGAGAAACTTGTATGCAGGTCAGGAAGCAACAGTTAGAATTGGACTTGGAACAACAGACTGGTTCCAAATAGGAAAAGGAGTATGTCAAGGCTGTATATTGTCACCCTGCTTATTTAACTTCTATGCAGAGTACATCATGAGAAACGCTGGGCTGGAAGAAACACAGCTGGAATCAAGATTGCCAGGAGAAATATCAGTAATCTCAGATATGCAGATGACACCACCCTTATGGCAGAAAGTGAAGAAGAACTAAAGAGCCTCTTGATGAAAGTGAAAGAGGAGAGTGAAAAAGTTAGCTTAAAACTCAACGTTCAGAAAACTAAGATCATGGCATCTGGTCCCATCACTTCATGGGAAATAGATGGGGAAACAGTGGAAACAGTGTCAGACTTAAATTTCTTGGGCTCCAAAATCACTGCTGATGGTGATTGCAGCCATGAAATTAAAAGACGCTTACTCCCTGGAAGGAAGGTTATGGCCAACCTAGATAGCATATTTAAAAGCAGAGACATTACTTTGCCAACAAAAGTCCGTCTAGCCAAGGCTATGGTTTTTCCAGTGGTCATGTATGGATGTGAGAGTTGGACGGTGAAGAAAGCTAAGTGCCAAAGAATGGAAGCTTTTGAACTGTGGTGTTGGAGAAGACTCTTGAGAGTCCCTTGGACTACAAGGAGATCCAATCAATCCATCCTAAAAGAGATCAATCCTGGGTGTTCATTGGAAGGTCTGATGTTGAAGCTGAAACTCCAATACTTTGGCCACCTTCTGCGAAGAGTTGACTCACTGGAAAAGACCCTGATGCTGGGTAGAATTGGGGGCAGGAGGAGAAGGGGATGACAGAGGGTGAGATGGTTGGATGGCATCATTGAATAGATGGACATGGGTTTGGGTAGACTCAGGCAGTTGATGATGGACAGAGAGGCCTGGCGTGCTGCAATTCATCGGGTCACAAAGAGTCGGACACGACTGAGTGACTGAACTGATAACTCATAAATGGAGAATATACATAAATCAGCCTTTAAATATATTGAAATTCTCACAGTAATTCAGGGTTCTTGGCTTCATGGGATATACCAAGTCCTGAACTCTAAGAATAGGTAAACTTTTTAAAGTAGGAGGCAGGTGGTTGTTTTTTTCTAGGGAATCTGTCTGCATACTTGCAGGAGATAACCTGAAAGGAGCAGATTCATATTCCCCCAACAAATTTGACATAAATAAAAATTTGAAGCAATTGGCATCTACTGAATGCAACTAGGTTGTAAATGAATGGCATGGGCTCCCCTGGTGGCTCAGATGGTAAAGAATCTGCCTGCAATGCAGAAGACCCAGGTTCAATCCTCAGGTCAGGAAGATCCCCTGGAGAAGGGAATGGCAACCCACTCCAGTATTCTTGCCAAGAGAATTCCATGGACAGAGGAGCCGGGTGGGCTACAGTCCATGGGATCTCATAGAGTCGGACATGACTGAGCAACTGATAAACACAAATACAACTACGTTGTAAATGAATGACATGGGCAGTTGGATAAAGACAGGAGCATTTGACCTACAGCTTTTACTATGAGCTTTTGACATCTATAGTGACTGAAAATAGACCAAAAGACAAAAGCATACACATCCAGAGCACTTAAACATTGATTTAGGGCCATTCATGTCTGTTCAGAGAAGTGAGATGGTAATTCTACAAGAATTCCTGAGAAAAATTTATCATCCAGAATTTCTCAAACATGGTCATATAATTTGACAATGAAGGAAATTAGTTAAAGGGACAAAATAATGGAAGCAGTTGGGTATCAGCTTGACTGTGAGCTGAGTTTGAACCCCATTCCACGTGCAGTGTGGTGTCACTAAAGATGTTGGTCTGTGGAGGGATTGTGATGAAAACCATATTTTAGTGAATCAATTGTCCTCAGCTAACATGAGCTGCAGCCAGCTGATCTGTCACTAGTGATCCATCTGAGCCAGTTGTCTAATTCCAAGATAAGATCTTGATCTAGATTAAGAACAACCAAAAGCAGAGATGAATACCAGCTTGTAAGGAAGCATCTGTTGCTGGTTCTGAGAGAGCCATGGAATGCTTTGAACTTGTGAAAAAGTGGGTTATGTGCTTTCCTATTTATGACATGTCACAGTGTTCAAAGCTATTTTTTAAGTATATATGTATATATTTTTCTATCAAGAATAAATTTTAAGTTGTTATTTCTGTTCTCATAGATTCTTCAAGTCCTTACACGAGTCCTTACTTGCATCGATGTCTCAAGTCAGATGGTGGAGTCATCTGATACTCTCTGAGGCCGTGTGGGTGCGCCTGTAAATGGATCAGGTTCACCTTTCAGCCTCAGATGCTGACTTGTGCCTCCACCTAGCCTGCTACAGCCATTGAACATGTCAGTTTTTCAATCCAATTACCCATTTCAAAGTGACCCATACAGTCAATCATAATGCCACAATTTAACACAAAGGTAGAAAAATCTTATTGGTAGACTAAGATCACACTTTTGAAGAATCTCACTTTGGTAAAACTATGCTTTTATAGATATCACTTTTGCAGAAACTTTTTATTTTACTACACCTCATAATAAAGAAAAAGTCAATAGATGGCAACAGAAATGAGAGTACTGCTTTTGTTGGTGATGTTGTAACAAATTCACACATATATTATGATCTGTCTTAATTGAGATTCTTATTCCTAATAAAGTGAATGGCTTACCAGGTGGCACAGTGGTAAAAATCTGCCTGTAAAGCAGGAGACACAGCAGATGTGGTTTGGATCTCTGGATCAGGAAGATCCCCTATAGGAGGGAATGGTAACCCACTCAAGTAGTCTTGCCTGGAAAATTCCATGGACAGAGGAGCCTGGTGGGCTACAGTCCATGGGGTCACAAAGAGTTGGACATGACTGAGTGTCTGAGCCCGTACACATGCGTTCCTAATAAAGTGAATACAATCTAGTTATCAATCGTATAATATCTGCACTGCCAGTGAGCATGGACATGTCTGTTTTTGAAGGTAATAGCTCTTTGTAATGAACTGCCATGGCAAGGACATATCTCTCTTGCCCTTGTTTGTCCAAATTGCTACTGCATTTAAAACAATATGGCCATTCAGGCTTACAAAAGAATTATTCTTTTTGGTGATTAACATATAAAAAATGTCAAGGGTTATTTTGAAACTTGGGGCATGGATATTGAATTAGTTCTAATAGAATTGATAGACTGAAATAGACTAATGATGCTGTGAAGAAATGTATGGGTATGAAAATAGATATCAGCGAAGGTACAAGACATTTTAGTTAAAAGCAAACTATCATAAGCAGAGATTCTGAAGTATGAGAAATTATAAGACAATGAAAACTCACTTTGCATTTTTATACTTCTAGATTACACAGGCTCATACAATGCCTAGGGCAACCAGCGTATGCCAGCTTGCCTGGGACTTTCCTCAATGCAACACTGAAGGCTCTATATCCTGGGAAAACCCTTATTTACCTGAAATCCTACTATATGTTCTTTTTTTAATTTCTTTTTCTTTGATCTATTCTGAGTTTTTGTTGGTCACTTGAAATTTTAGTATATGTTCCTTTTTGGTCTCCTGAAATCTTAGTATATGTTCTTTTTTTTCTTTTTAAAAAATTTTCCATTTTTAATTGAAGGATAATTGCTTTACAATATTGTGTTGGTTTCTGCCATACATCAATGTGCATCAGCTATGGGTATATGTATGTCTACTTCCTTTTTTTTTTTCTTTTTTTCGTTTGGTTGTGCTGGGTCTTTGCTGCAGCACATGGACTTCTCTAGTTGCAGCATGCCAGTTTAGTTGACCCCAGACATGTGGGATATTAGTTCCCTGAACAGGGATTGAACTTGCATCCTCTGCATTGCAAAGCAGATTCTTAACCACTGAACCACAATGGAAGTCCTTCTTAGTATATGTTTTTAAATGATACAAACATAGGTCTGTTTCCTCCTTCACTTCTCCTTCCTCCATTTTCTTTGCCTGGTGGAATTCAATGGCACATCAGGACCACCATGACAGTTATTGATACTTCTGATTGGAAACGGATGTTGATGGTTGAAAGCCTCCCTTCTGTTACTTGTAATGCCAAGTAACAGAAACAAGAGGGAATTTTTGCACACAGACTTTCATATAAACAACACTTTCCAAGCTTCATGGGGCTCACATTGATAAAAAGATTCCTTAACACTTTTCTAAACCTTTAAACTGAAAATTGCATCTAGTTGTGTTTAATTTGATATTAAACAGCTAACTGGATTTGTAGCCTTGAGAGGTGAGGCAGGGAGGGAAAGATTATTTGCCTAAAATTAATAATAGAAACTTATAAAATTTCATATTTTAAAATCTCAATTGCTAGAGACATCTTCAGATGTGCTTAAAGTACTAAAATAGATGCAATCTGGTAGTCTGTCAGGAAAGCAAGCAAACAAACAAACAAAAAATCCGCTGGGTCAGGTGCACAGCTGTTTGTGGAGGGCATTAAATTTTTTTACAGTCTTTCCCATAGGCCAATATGCTCTTATGTATTGATTTATATATTAATAATGACAGACTCCACTGGCATGAGCATTTCAGTTCCTCAGAAATTAGATAAAATCATAATTTAGACCCAGGATAAAAGGTGGAGAGAATTAGCATTTTGCAGCATTAATTAGCTTACTTGCCCTCGCTTTTTTTCTGATCAAATACATGGAGGATGCTTAGTTCAGCCACAAACAGGGCTATGAGTATCCTTCAGTTGTACGCTATGACATTGATGTTTCTAATGCATGTATATTCAATAGCTTTGCCTTGATTTTAAAAGTATGGTTTTAAAAACAATGGCTCGTTTTAGATCACTAGGGTAAGCAATGAACAAAGGAAGCTATCGGATGTAAAACAGAACATTGAAAGGACTCCTGCTGAAAAAATGCCCAAGCTTTGAAAACACTCTTAGAGAATGTACAATTATGCAAGCTTTCTCCCTGTTTGGTACTCTAATTTCTTCCCTAGCATTTCACTGTCACTCATCTTCATTATGATTTAAGGTTGCCAGAAGAAACTGGTAACTTTAGCAGGCAGGCATTTCATTTTTAAATAATTGTTTGTATTGTTTTCCAAAGCACACAACCTCAGTCTTACCCACCCGGCTCCTCCCTGGCTCCATGCCTACCCTTGTAGCTACTGCTGTGTTTGGCTCAACCTGTGTGTTTTCTCCACTGTCTCCCAGCTCTACCGTTCTCACTTTCCACGTGGCTGCTTGGTTTGCAGAAGATGCTTTCTTACAGATGTGTTCCCTCCCCTGACAAACAATTACTCCTGTTCCCCTCAGCAGGAGGCCATTAGGACATCATCACGGGTTCTGCTAAGTCATCTCACAATCACAGTTTTGTGCAGTCATCTCTCATCTGAGACTCTCTAGGCATATGCCATGCAGGGAAACTAGCAGTCACAAACAGCAGCACCTCCAGGCATATTATTTGTTATTTTGGTCCAGTAGTGTAATGGATAATGTCTAATGCACTAATGTCTGAGGGTTTCATTGGATGCTTTGACTAGCATCATTTACAGTGAACTTGCAAAAGACTGAATGGGTTGTCGTGTGCTAGTGGAGAGGAGGAAAAAAAAGCAGGGGGTATTTTTACATTTCCATAGCAATTACACACAATGGTTCCGAAGAGACATGATAACAATAGTGATTTTACAAAGTTATTCTATTTGTGCAGACTTTTAGCGTTCTGAGCTTTGAAAGAGGAAATTACCAGATATTAGTTATTTTCCTGGAAAATGGTTAACTACTTACATATTTATTTGTATTTTAATCTTATGGACTCAGCTGATATGAAGACATATAGCAAAGACCTATCTAAAATGTGTTCATTTAAATAAATACACAGGCAACCGAACACTCAAGATACTTTTTCTTGAGGTTTCTCTGACTGCTCTACCTATTAAATCTTCTTAATGGGTAGTGTATCACTGGGATTTTGTTAAGCCTGAACTCAAAATTTAATATATTATGAAATAAATGGATTTTGGCACGATGCCACATTAACACTTGGATTGTTTTTCATTGATTCTCAGGTCTTGCTTACGGCTACACTGAGGTAAAGTTTGTGTGAAATCAAACCATGTGCTAACAAGCTGATACTGCCACAGAGGCCCAGAAGGCAGATGAGAAAGGGGGCGCTCTTCTCCCCATCAGAAATATCAACAGTCCATTGGTTTCTGTCTCCTTATCCTCACTTCCTCAAAGCTCCAAAATAACATAACATCAGTTTAGACTCAGTGATGTGAAATCCAGTCAAGATGAGTGTGAACATATGAGTTACAGGATTTTCGGTAGTAGCAGTTTTATTTTTGTTGAAGACATATAGGTCATTGAACTAAGCACTGAACACTGGGTTCCAGTCTGGCACACAGACGTTCAATACATACTTACTTAATTGAACTGAATTGAATCTAAGAATTGCATAGTAACTCTATGCAATGAGCAGGTGAAAATTGTTTGTAATTGGGAAAGCAAACTCTTGCCATAGCAATGCAAGGCTTTCCTTAAAGTTTAACTAGCCAGTTGCACTGAGAAAGATGCTCCCCAAGTATTTGAATTCAAAGTGTTCTCTTAAGTAGTCAGGTAAGTGTTCCTGTTCAGTGTGGCTGTGTTAAAAGAGAAACCCAAAACCTAGTTTTTCTCTCCCTCTGAATTTCCGCAAATTCTAAATTAGGCAAAGAGAATTTGGACTATTTATTCTCTATTTTATCCCCATTCTCTGTTGCCTCTAAAGACCTACAGAAATTAAAAAAAAAAAAAAGAGTTCCGATTGAATTGTCCGAATGGTATCAGTGACATAAAAATGCAGTCGCTCTAGTTTTGTCTCAGAGCATTTCATTTCAAACGTCAAATACAACCAACTTCTAAATCCAATGTCTTTGAAAGATGGGTAGGGGGCTGGTGTATATTGTTTTGTTTATGTACTTGGAGAGACTAGAGTCTGCAAACTCACAGTAAAGACTTACGTGTTGTTTGTAAGTCTCAAATGATTCTTGTCAATTATTCAATCCAGAAAATATTTGCTGAGGCCCTTCTGTGTTAGACACTCTACTAACTGCTACAGGTGTATATAAAATGGAGGAAGATAGGGTATCTGCCTTAATGGATCCCAAATAAAGAAAGAGGTGATATAATTTGAGCACTCAAATAGCTACATGAAATAAAACATTCTGCAAATTACTGTACAGGAATTAAAAGTCAGATGGATCTGAGTTTGATCCCAGCACAGTATGACCTTGATAATGCCACAGTTTCTTAGACCTCGATTTCCATATCTAAATAAGTAGGCTCAATAATGATGATCTTTTCTTTGTAAAACTTAACTGTGCAACGCATATAAAGTACATAGCTTAGAGCATGGTTCAGTTCAGTTCAGTTCAGTCGCTCAGTCGTGTCCAACTCTTTGTGACCCCATGTATTACAACATGCCAGGCCTCCCTGTCCATCACCAACTCCTGGAGTTTACCCAAACTCATGTCCATTGAGTCGGTGATGTCATCCAGCCATCTCATCCTCTGTCGTCCCCTTCTCCTCCTGCCCCCAATCCCTCCCAGCATCAGGGTCTTTTCCAATGAGTCAACTCTTTGCATGAGGTGGCCAAAGTATTGGAGTTTCAGCTTCAACATCAGTCCTTCCAATGAAAACCCGGGACTGATCTCCTTTAGGATGGACTGGTTGGATCTCCTTGCAGTCCAAGCGACTCTCAAGAGTCTTCTCCAACACCACACTTCAAAAGCATCAATTCTTCGGCACTCAGCTTTCTTCACAGTCCAACTCTCACATCCATACATGACTACTGGAAAAACCATAGCCTTGACTAGACGGACCTTTGTTGGCAAAGTAATATCTCTACTTTTTAATATGCTGTCTAGGTTGGTCATAACTTTCCTCCCAAGGAGTAAGCGTCTTTTAATTTCATGGCTGCGATCACCATCTGCAGTGATTTTGAAGCCCAAAAAATAAAGTCAGCCACTGTTTCCACTGTTTCCCCATCTATTTCCCATGAAGTGATGGGACTGGATGCCATGATCTTAGTTTTCTGAATGCTGAGCTTTAAGCCGACTTTTTCATTCTCCTCTTTCACTTTCATCAAGAAGCTTCTTAGTTTCTCTTCACTTTCTGCCGTAAGGTTGGTGTCATCTGCGTATCTGAGATTCTTGATATTTCTCCCTGCAATCTTGATTCCAGCTTGTGCTTCTTCCAGCCCAGTGTTTCTCATGATGTTCTCTGCATATAAGTTAAATAGGCAGGGTGACAATATACAGCCTTGACATACTCCTTTTCCTATTTGGAACCAGTCTGTTGTTCCATGTCCAGTTCTACCTGTTGCTTCCTGACCTGCATACACTTTTCTCAAGAGGCAGTTCAGGTGGCCTGGTATTCCCATCTCTTCCAGAATTTTCCACAGTTTATTGTGTACATAAAGTTAAAATAAAGGAGGATTTATGAAATGATCTGAATTAAGGGTTTCCATGGACAGATGGTGAATGAGATTGACTTTGAAATACCAGAGTATCATATGATCCAGCAGTTGTGTTCCTGGGCCTATATCTGGAGAAAAACATGGTTTGAAAGGATACATACACCCCAAAGTTCACTGAAACATTGTTAACAATAGCCAAGGCATGAAAGCAACCTAAATGTCCAACAGAGGAATGGATAAAGAAGATGTGGTATGTATATGCAATGTAGTATTATTCAGCCTTTAAAAACAATGAAATAGTACTTTGTAGCAACATGGATAGACCTGGAGATCATCATACTATTGTGAAGTGAGTCAGAGAAAGATAAATACCATATGATATCCCTTATATGCAGGATAGAAAAAAAATACAAATGAACTTATTTTAAAACAGAAACTGACTCATGTGTTTAGAGAATGAATTTATGGTTACTGGGGTGGGGGGGGGGTGGCGGGGAGGAATGAGGGGTAGGGATAGCTTGGAAGTTTGGGATTGACATATACACACTGTTATATTTAAAATGGATAATTAACAAGGGCCCACTATATATGTGTGTGTGTGTGTGTGTGTGTGTGTGTGTGTGTGTGTATACCATAATACTGTCAGGTTTACCTAGCTGAGTGAGGTGGGTAGAGGACATTTATGCTTGGGGTTTGTGTGAAGTTTCCATCATTAATCCCTAGCACATCATTGGCCTGGACTATACACATGGGTGATGCTCTGAGAGGAAAAGGAAGACAGACTTGAGGGAGAGGGAACTAGTAAAACCTAAGAGAAAGTAGAGTCCAGCCAAAATTCCTTACTGCATACTTAATGCAAGATAAGGGGAAACTATATTTTCAGTTTCAGTAATGCACTAGTGGTCCAAAGCAATTCACATCACAGGAGTATGCATTGGGTAGTACAAAGAAGAGATAATAGGAATATTGAGAGTTAAACTGGGTGTTGCAACTGTTTAATAAGAGGACGGGGGAAATCAGAGTAGCTTTCAGAACTGTCCCTCTTGTGAATTGGGAGCTGATAGGAACAAGCTGAGGGCACACACTTAGTGGGTCTCTACTTGGAATCTGCCTTGGTTGGCAGTATACTGAGTTGGAGGTGCTTCAGGCAAAGGAAAGGAAAGTTAGTCTTTTCAACAGGTGCCTGGAATTCTGTCTGAAGCAAGATTTGAAATCTTTATCCACTGCCAGGCTTTGATTTAGGGGAAGCACAGTGCATTTTGTGTTTAGAAGTATAATATAACCTACCTCTTCTAGAAGTACAGTATATTCTGCACAGTCATTATGGGGTCAATGCTAAGGAAAAAATAGAGCATATGAATGAGAACTCAAGGGAAGTGAATACTCCAGTTTGGGAAAGAAGCTGAAAAAGTCATATAAAAGTAAAAATGCTAAGAACAATGAATGTCAGGCTGAGGAGGTATGCTTAATTCAGAAGCAAAAGGGATGCTCTTGGATATTATTGAGAGGCAGAGAAAAATCATTAAAATCAACCTTTTGGAAATGGACCAGAAGGAAGAGAAACTGAAAAAAAATTAGAGGCATAGAAATCAGTTAGAAGGGTATTAAAAATGAAATCTTACTCTAAGTCAGTAGGAATGGGGATGAAAAGACAAATCTATAGAAGTAGAACCAACAGGAATTCAAAGTTGGTTAGGATGATAAAGGAAGCGGAAAAGTAAAAAAATAAGTGATCCTAATAGTTGTAAACAATGTCTTTGAAGCCAGGTAAACTTACCGGGCTTACAACCTTGGAAAAGTTCTGTAATTTTCAGGCCTCCTTTTTTCTCATCTGTTTAATTGGTTTATTAATAGTGTGTGCATGCGTGGCAAGTCACTTCAGTCATGTCTAACTCTTTGCGACCCCATGGACTGTAGTCCATCAGACTCCTCTGTCCATGGGATTCTCCAGGTAAGAATACTAGAGTGGGTAGCCATTCCTTTCTCCAGCGAATTTTCCTGATCCAAGAATCGGACCCCACTAATCGAACCCCAAGGTCTATGTCTCTTGCATTGGCATGTGGGTTCTTTACCACTAGGGCCACCTGAAAGCCCGTATTAATGGTACCTATTCAAATAGGGTTGTTGAAAAGATTAAATGAGTAAGTACATGAAAACTACTCTGAAAACTATCTGATATACAGAAAGTACTACACAACTTAGAGACATCTGGGGGACTTTGGGCTTCTCCCCTGAGAAGGGGCTATAAACTGAGAAAAGGAATATTGGAGAAGAGTATTTGGGGGGAAGGGTAGAGAAGAGGATAAATTTTAGAAATCTATTTGCTCAAATTTCATCCTTGGCCACACCAGGTAACCCTGTCAGTTATCTGGTCTGTGAGGGAAAGCTGATGACAAAACCAGGGAAATTAAGGTAGAATCATCCAAGGAGGGTGTGGTGGTAGAGTTATTCTTTCAGTGGGAAAGGAGACCCATTATTATAAAGAATGCAGCTGTAGAGATGTTTTAAGGTCAAGAACAGGGAAGTTCAAGGAATTACTCTGAGTGATTTTAGTAATGAAAGAAGTTTAGGCCCTATAGAAGCAGGAAGGATCAGGGGCAGTGGCTGGCAACCTGAAGAGAGTGAGACATTTAGAAATAATAGCTATCAGGTTTGAAATAGTCACCTCAAGATGAATAAAAGAACTGTAAAGTCACCTGCCTGTGGAATCTTTTAGCAAAATGACTTTTCAGACTTCATTTTCCACACGGTTGATAAGTTTTAAAATTTAACTATTTTATATCAACCATGAAGCTCTAAGCTTTTCCCAGATGATGCTAGCAATGCTGCTTAGCCAGATATTGACAGTGATTTGGGGTTGTTGAAAGGTATGTGATGTGGCCGTGAGAGAACTGAAAGCTGACATACCTGTGCCCATGTGTGTGTATGTGTGTGCCAACGTGCACATATGTAGGCCCTGTGTGGAGGGTAGTTGTGCGATGGTATAAAATGACACCATTCTCAGAGTTCAACTAACATCGAATTATTTGAAGTTCCACTGTGTAATGTCTAAAAGTTTCTTAAAGATTATATTAAATTATCAAACAAATAATAAATGAATTAATTGACTTTTAGAGCTTCCTTGGTGGCTCAGATGGTAAAGAATCCCTCTGCAATGCAAGAGTTCCAGGTTTGATCCCTGGGTTGGGAAGATCCCCTGGAGAAGGAAATGGCTACACACTCTAGTATTTCTTTCTTGGAGAATCCCAAGGACAGAGGATCCTGGTGGGCTATAGTCCTTGGGGTCATGGAGAGTCGGACATGACTGAGCAACTAACACATCACTATCATTTTTATAACATTGGAAATAGAACTGGGAAGAGTGAAGAATCCCAGCTTTCCCTACTTATATTAAGGCTCAAAAAGTACATGAGCAATCAATTCCATGTCACTGTGGTTATTATCACATAAAGTAACTGTTTGGGGTTTAGCCTGGCCCATATCCTAGGATGGCTTTCAGCATCCTGTAGAGCCAACACTATTCATTTTGAGGTGTTTTCCTTTTACTTTATGTCCATAATTGCTCAGCAACTGGCAAGCTTTAATTTTGATGTGAATTCTAACTGAAAGTTAGCCTCCCATTTTAGCAGTTTGTTCATTAACATAGTGAACTTTATTTTTCTTTGGAAGAGCTGAAGGAAGGTAATTTCCCTTCTATTCTCAATAGCCCAGTGTAGATAAAGATGTCCTTTATATTAGATACAATTATTCTCACTTTACAGTTGAGAAAACTGGGTCCCTAAAAGATAAATTTCCAGTAATCACACATCTAGTAAGTGACAAATTCAACATTCAGACCTATTTATGTCTCATTTTAATGTATTAGTTTGCTTCTCAACAGAAAATAATGGGGAAAAGATCATGCGGCTCCAGTTTTTTGTGTTCAAAATGTGGACACCCATTCATAGTTAGGAAGGATTGTCTTTCCCTCTTCACTATGCTCAGCATGCACAGTACCCCTTGTGAGGCAGCCTGAAAGTGTCAGACCCACGATAACACCGACATGTCCATGAGGCTAACCCTTGGTAGATTTCTTTCTGACCATATCATTGTGATGTTTCTCAGAAACTAGAAGTACAAGAAACTTAGTTTAAAAGAGGCTATTATAATTTTAGACAAGGATAAAGTATTTATGCACATTTTGTCCACCCAGCTGCCTTTACTAAAGTTCAGAAATCACATTTTCTGCTGATATGGAGCTCCCCATCATACCACTAGCAAGTGAGAGGGATTTGGTAAATTTTAAAAATATGTGATTCCCCAATTCCACTTTTTGAATATTCTCATTTGTAGGCCACTTGCTACAGATTGACACCTGTCTCGACTGTGGGGTCAATCTAATTCCTTGCAAGATCAAATCTATATGGTTTAGAATGAGAACTGGATGGTTCAATAATCACTCAAGCCTTTTTCTCTGATTTTGTAGCTGATATCTTGCCATGACCGAGTTCTAGGCACTGGACTGTTGCCTTATTCATCGTGTACATATCCCTTTCTTGTTGACTTCAGCATCACTGACTTGTTGGTCCTGTTTCTCTATGACAAGCTTACTTCTGCAGGTCCTCCTGGAGGTTGAAGTCTAGTCTTCTAGTTTCAAGCCTCATAATTGGTTATCAAACACTTGTAGCAGCCCTTTGAAATGGTAACATTCTGCTTCTCCAGACCTCCATACATTTCCTATCACACACTTTCCTGCTTACAAACCCTGTCTAAATACGTGCTATTGCCTCTGCCCTGGGAGTATGCCCTCCTCTGGTTAATTTTTTTTTCCGTCTGATTCTTGACTTAAGATAGACCATCTGACCTGAGCTTTAATTTTGACATGAATTCTAATTGAAAGTTGTTGTTGTTGTTGCTAAGTAGTGCATAAGCTGCATTTGGCATTCTGTCTTGTAGCATCATTGGTCATAAGGCAGAATGAGGAGAATGGCAGGGAGTTACTCACTTTTGGAAACAGCCCATGGGGGAAAAAGGCACCTTAATGGCCACACCTAGACTTTATGCCTGACATCTAGTGGCCAGTCAAGGAATTGCAGTGCAGGGTTGCTGAGGGTGCCTGTTGGCACTCTCAAGATTTTAGGGAACTGAAGTAAAAATGCATTGTTACCACCTTCCTCTCTCATAGTCCTGGACTTAACACTTATCCTTTCTACTGAATTTTCTAAATATGGTCCTAAATAATCATTTAGGTTTAGAGCTAGAGGGTTCTCACACAACTTTCATTTATTATATTCTAATCAGTTCAGTCACTCAGTCACGTCTGACTCTGTGACCCCATGGACTGCAGCATGCCAGGCCTCCCTGTCCATCACCAACTCCTGGAGTTTACCCAAACTCATGTCCATTGAGTAGGTGATGCCATCCATCCATCTCATCCTCTGTCAAGCCCTTCTCCTCCTGCCTTCAATATTTCCCAGCATCAGAGTCTTTTCAAATGAGTCAGCTTTTCATAATAAATGGCCAAAGTATCGGAGTTTCAGGTTCAGCATCAGTCCTTCCAATGAATATTCAGGTCTGATTTCCTTTAGGATGGACTGGTTGGCTCTCCTTCCAGTCCAAGGGACTCTCAAGAGTCTTCTCCAACACCACACTTCAAAAGCATCAATTCTTTGGGACTCAACTTTCTTTATAGTCCAACTCTCATATCCATACATGACTACTGGAAAAACCATAGCTTTGACTAGAAGGACCTTTGTCAGCAATGTCTCTGCTTTTTAATGTTCTGTCTAGGTTAGTCATAACTTTTCTTCCAAGGAGCAAGCGTCTTTTAATTTCATGGCTGCAGTCACCATCTGCAGTGATTTTGGAGCCCCCAAATTAAAGTCCGTCACTGCTTCCACTGTTTCCCCATCTATTTGCCATGAAGTGATGGGACCAGATGTCATGATCTTAGTTTTCTGAATGTTGAGTTTTAAGTCAACTTTTTCACTCTCCTCTTTCACTTTCATCAAGAGGCTCTTGAGTTCTTCTTTGCTTTCTGCCATAAGGGTGGTGTCATCTGCATATCTGAGGTTATTGACATTTCTCCCAGCAATCTTGATTCCAGCTCATGCTTCTAATCACTGTATGAAAATATGAAGAAAAGCAAAACCTAAGAGTTTCTGACTTTAATGAGTGTTTTGTCTAGAATTATCCTATTCAAAAGATGAGTGCCCACCTGTACTTTGATTATAGTTTATCATTCTTCCTTCTTAAAAAAAAATTCATTTACTAACCTACTTCATAGGAGGATGTTGTTGTTGTTTGATCCCTCAGTTCAGTTCGGTCACTCAGTCGTGTCCAACTCTTTGAGACCCCACGGACTGCAGCAAGCCAGGCTTCCCTGTCTATCACCAACTCCCAGAGTTTACTCAAGCTCATATACATCAAGTTGGTGATGCCATCCAACCATCTCATCCTCCGTCGTCGCCTTCTCCTCCTGCCTTCAATCTTTCCCAGCATTTGGGTCTTTTCCAGTGAGTCAGTTCTTCTCATCAAGTGGTCAAAAGTATCGGAGTTTCAGCTTCAGCATCAGTCCTTCCAATGAATATTTAGGACGTTAAATCATGTAAATAATATTGTACAGTGCCTGGAACATAATAAGTACTCAAGTGGTATTTGCTATTGTTATTTTTTATTTTGGTTTTCATGATAATAAACATATAGTTTCTAATGAATGCATGTTAGTAGCCTGATTACCTGTGAGGAGTATTATTTTCCCCAAATATTAAGAGGTACTTATTTAAATAATTCAAATTATATGTGATATTCAGGAATCATAGATATTCAGATTTGAAAAGACATTCCCAATGTCTGATCCAGTCCTCTTTTATGTACAAGAAAATTTTATTTGATATTTTATGTAACTTTACAGGGTTGCAGGTGATGAGATCAGATGAGACTGAAATGTGAGTTTCCTCATGAAGTTCAGTTCTTTTATTAGCTCTACAAGTAGCTCTTTTGTATTTTCAAACTAATGCTGAGAAATTAATTTTCCATCACATGGAGAAGTGTGAAATACTTGGTTATGGATTTATACTACACAGGTATAATGAAAAAGTTTGGTAGATTTCTACATTTAAAAAATATTAATAATTTTAATAGTATCATAAAAACAATTCCTATTCACTATTGGAAGATTAGTAATATAAGCAAACAAAAGTTAAAGTGAAAAATTGTAATCCCATTTCTCAAACATACATATATATTAATATATATATACATGCATATATATTCAGTATGTTCACTTATGTGCTTTATACTGTCCTATATTCAGATGCACATACATTTGGACTAAAAGGTAGGTTTAACTCTGCTCTGTAATTTGGCTCATTTATTTCGTTTATGAACATATTTCCACATTACCATTCATCTTGAGCATTATTCTTATTGGCTGTATTATTCCTATTACATTATTTTTATTAATTCCTCTTCAAGATCAAATTAATGATCACCAACAGGTTTCCCCTGTGGCTCAGCAGTAAAGAGTCTGCCTACAGTGCAGGAGACTCGGGTTTAGTCCCTGGGGGAACATACCGTGGAGAAGGAAATGGCGACCCACTCCAGTATTGTTGTCTGGAGAATCTCGTGGGCGGAGGAGCCTGGCAGACTACAGTCCATGGGGTCACAAAAGAATCGGACATGTCTTAGTGATTCAACAAGAATGATCAACAAAGAAAGTTAGGCTGTTGGCTAATATCAGGGGGCAAAGGAGAGAAAGAAAAAAATGGCAGTGCTATGGAAAGTGCTGTATTCCTCACATTCTCTAGACTGAGATCCTTATGTCTTGCCAAATGGTACCAATGGTTGAGGAAGGCATGATGGATCATGATGTGCTGACTTGGGTCCTGATCGGAGAGGAAGTGGAATGTTCTGTTGAAGGAATATCAAGTAATAAGTTTGAAAACATGAGTTTTGTCAAATGGCAGCAAATGGAGTGTATTAGAGAGTCCAAAGATCTGAAAGTAAGATATGAAAAACAGAGTAAGCTTCCAAATCTTCAGTGGTGTGGGCCAGGTTCAACCATCACGGAGTTGAGCAAGCCTCATTGTTTATAGTTGCCTCTATAAATTTGAATTTTTTAAATATTTGTTTATTTGGCTGCATCCAGTCTTTTGTTGCAGTACATGGACTCTCTAGTTGTGGCTCATGCAGGTTCAGTAGTTGTGGTGCATGAGCTTAGTGGCACCATGGCATGTGGGATCTTATCTCCCTGACCGGGCATGGAACTCACACCCCCTGCATTACAATGTGGAATTTTAATCACGGGACCACCAGGAAAGTCCCCTACAAATTTAATATTGAATTATAAATATACACATTGTAAATATGTGTGCACACCCCTTTCCATAAAGGTTTTCTGAGAACCCAGCAGAGGGCTGGCCAGCAAACATGTACATTCACAGATGTGGGGGGTAAAATAATGCTAACTGAATGTGAGCTACTCTAAGAGTTTGACTGACCAGAGTCTCACGACAGAAAATTCTACGTAAACAGAACTCGAATTAAAAATAGTCCACCAAATTTTCATCTTATAAGAGAAAACCAAAGAATAACTACTTAAGGATATGAGCATATGGCAAAAGTCAGGGCAGAACTACATCCTTTCCCATCTTTCTTTGCACCTAATTTTTTCATGTTAATCCATCACACTTTCACAGTTGAACAAAACTATATGAAGGGATCTGGAAGCTCCCCCACGCCCCTCATGCTTTTGCTTACTTTCTTGCATGGCCTTCCACAGCTCTGGATGACCCCTTTACCTCCAACATCAAAAATACATCTTGTGTTATACTGTGTATATTTATATTTGCCCAATAAAACAAGTTTTTAGCACTCAATAGTGCCCTCCTCGCTTTTTCTGCAACACTAATAGCAAATTATTGAGAACACGAGTAGTGCTCCTTGGATCCTGCTGGGTGTATCCACAGGCACTCCCTTTGATCCGCATATCTGTCTTGTGTGCAGACTGTCACAGTGCAAGGGAACAGGAAGCCAAGTGCCAAAGGCCCTATGTGGGGACAGGCGCATTGTGAATGTCCTGCCAACCACGCCAGCCTTGCAGAATTGAGCGTGGGTGGACTGACAGGTCTGCACCTAGCACGCTGACAGTTGGAAAGCACTGGAGAGAAATTGGCAGTTTGTGTCTTCCAGGAGGCAAAAACATGAAATGCCTTATTCCCTCCCCTCTACCTTTGGAGGGGCACTTCCTATTTCTAAAAGACACAGGTGGAAATACAAACAGTCACAAACAGAACCCTATAGTTTAACCACCTCATGCATTTTGCTTTGCACTCTAAAGGCAAAGTTGTTTTCTGCAATCTAAGAATAGAATTCCGTGGCTGTTTTCCGGAAAAAAATATAAAAAAATCCCAGATGAGTGTTAGCTCTCCTGGCTAATAAAGGGTTTCTTGTTTTGTTTTTTTTTTTTTTCTAAAAAGATCTCACTTGTTCTGCATTTCTTCCTATGTGAGACAGAAATAGGCAGACTGGTCTGCCAGGACAGCATTATTGAAACAATATATTCACACCCGTTTCAGTAGATCGTTTAAACACTTTAATTCCTGTTAAAAAACTTAATTAAATTGCACGATTTATTATCTTATGTTAGATGTTGAGAAAAACAGTCTGGAACGTCTAATGTGCTGTGTGTCAGACCCAGCCAGCTGTCTCAGACGGAAGATTTTCGGTCCTGTGTAAATTTTGCGAACAACTGAATTGCTAACAGGCTCTTTGTTGGATGTTCTTCTGCACTTAATAGACCTCACATCACTTGGAAAAAAATGATGTTCTAAAAGGAGAAAAGATAGTGTGTATTTTGTTAAACAAATCAGCATACTCAGTAATGATATTTTCCTTTGACGTCTAACAGATTCTGCTACATTTCTACAACTATTAGCCTATAAAGGTATTTTGTAATATAGTCCACCTCTAATTTTACTTTTTATGAAAGTGACTGCCAACTATATTTATCTCCATGCTTTCAAACCTGCTACAAATGTACATCTTTCTGTGATTGCTTTTGAGAGCTCAACCTTAATTCAGGCTTTCTATGTTCCTTCTGGTTTATGGTGATATTAAACTCAAAGCAAATTCACTTGTTGAAATCAATCTGGGAGGAAAAACTCACTGGTCTATAATTTAGGATTATTTGACTGTTCACTGGCAAATGATTAGATAGCATAATCATTTACTGAGTCTCAGTCTGTGGTTTCTGAAATACTTTGTATGTACTATATGGTATATTAGAATAGAGAAGGAAACAAAAATAGCAGTAAAGTTACGGCAACCAAGCCATTCTTCAGCTCTTGAGTTCATGTCTATAACTTAAAATGCCTTTCAGGGGATGAGAGAAGGGAGACTCACAGAATTGTCTAAGATATTTCATATTTTCAGATAGACTCACACAGTCACACAAACGTGTGCACACACACGTGCACACACACACACACATACACACATATACATTTCTTTGCAATGAACTCATCAGGAAGCCCCTCCCTAATTTAGGCCCAAGCTTGCAAAGAAGTCAGTTGTTTTTTCTTTTTCCTGACACTATTACATCAAAACAGTATCCAGGCATTAGACAGTATTTATTAGCTTGTAAGGCCAGAGATAATGATCCCATTCAATCAGAATACATGAATAATTCAAGAGTCCCAACTTCACATAATTTCTGGCTCTACTTTTAAAACCAGTGAAAGAACCATTTGTATCATTTATTTATTTTTCGTGACAATGAGTAAAAGACAAAAGAGGTTTTGTTTTGTGCTTTTTTTTTCCCCAGGAAAGAGAGCATCTTGGCTCTTTCATTTCAAACTGATCAAAGACATGTATATGTAGGAAAATATGAAAAAGCATGATACTACAAGGGGAATATTCAGCAATTACTTCTTTGGATGATTTCTATATGAATTTGTGGAGGATATTTTAATCACTGTGAGTGGTGCAATATTATTTTACACACTATAGCTAGGAAGCAATTATGGTTTCTACAAGACCAGTGAGGCTACAATTTCAGGAGTCATTTCTGCCATGTACTATCTGAAAAGTACATTTGAAAGGGGATGGGCTATCTTAAGCACCAAAGAGAAGTTGAAATAACTTAATCTTATGACAAAATGTTGCTGCTTCCCCTTTGCTAACACAAACAATGAAAGTCAATGGAAGAGGTCACCACTGTCTCTCTCAAGCAGCTCTGACCTATGGAAATTGATGTGATGAAGGTATGCTGCATATTTACACTGTGAACTATGGAAGCTATTTGGAATCTGTGTTTATTGAACACTTCAAATGCACTTGGTTGCACTTGGTGCAACCCAGTAACTAAACTTAAAATCTTATTTACTTTCAATTAATTTAAATATAAATAGCTACATGTGACCAGTCGCTCCTTATTAGACATCACAGCCTTTTAAGTCCTCAAGGAGAAGGATTATTGGAATATACATATCAACAGGTAGATAGATGCTTATTACTTTTTAAAAATTTATTTATATTAACTTTATTTAAGAAATATAATTCTACAAAGTTCTCATTTGGACAAAAAATATAATTACCTAAGTAATGAGAGATAGAAATTACAACACAAGAGCAATAGAAGAGTTTTTGTTTGGATTCTTTTTAGAACTATATAATGTTCCTTGGCCTGAATGTAGCAGAGTTTATTTATCCCTTTCTCTCCTGAAAGACATCTTGATTGCTTCCAAGTTTTAAAAAAATCATAAACAAAGTTTCTTTAAACATCTGAGCTCAGGTTTTTGTGTAGACATAAGTTTTCAACTCTTTTGGGTAAATATCAAGGAGTAAGATTGCTGAAATGAATAGCATGGGTATGCTTAGCTTTGTAAGAAACTGCCAAACTGTCTTCCAAGCTGATGTACCATTTTGCATCCTTACCAGCAAGGAATGAAAGTTCCTGCTTTTCCAGTGTTGTGGATTTTGGAGATTCTAATAAATATAGATGCTTATTATTAAGGTATTTTAATCCACCTTTTAAATTTACAATTTCCATTAAAACTCTTACCATCTTACAAAATATTCAAGCATTTTTTATTAATCCATCCTGTACTTTCTTTGACTGATTCATTTGACAATATTAGTGTGAAATTGTGTTCCAATTGCTGCACTTGGTAAAATGTACTATAATGAATAATGTATGATACAACCATAAGAATGAATCAAAAAGAAGAAACAGACAAATTAGATGAGAGAAAGCTTTTATTTATATCTTAATGGTTTAACAATAGGCAAAAATGTATTATCAATTTAAAAGACCTTGGAAAGGAAATTTATTTGGGAACTATTCCCTAAGGAAATGTTTGGTCTCTGATAAGCTAAAATTTAGATTTGTTCTTGAATAAACTAAAAAAAATAGCTTTTCTTAAAATATAAAATGATTATATTTCAAAGATTATAGAAGTGATGTTCAGCACTCTTTTCTTTATTATACTCTGGTAGTTGGTTTTTCTCCACCCCCATGTAGAGTAGGTGAAGAAGAAAAGAAATCAATAAAGTAAAAATTACAGGATAGGAGTAAGACCAATCAATGTACCTCGCAGATTTATTTGAAGTTTGTACACAACTACCATATGTATTGTCTCAATCGGGGGTCCAGAGAAGGAAGGTCATTATTGAACCTCAAGTTACAGATGCACTTGTTAGCTTCCAGATACTGTTCAAGTGCATGCTCATGCATTCATATTAGCCACTAATTAAGGGTCACTTGGGGGGAGTTTAAGCTCTTAAACTGGATTAGTGAAAGTGATCAAAAGGACCAATTGAATTTTGTAAATTAGGTTTACAAGATAGGGAGTGGACTTTGAAAAAGACTTTCTAAATCAGACATCATTGATTTCTTCATCACAGCCTTAAGATGAGGGCTGTCATCAAGAGGATTTGAGCAGAAACATCAACTCAATGTTGACACTGTCTCCACAGCAGCTGAAATGTGGTGTGTTGTACCAACAATTAGTGTCAAAATTCTAAATGCAAAATCCAGTGGCACTTTATGATTTAGAAGTTAAATTTGAAATGAAAGGTCCCTTTCCTTATTCTAGTGGCTGATTTAGAAAGAATCTCTTTGTTATTCTCAAAAGACACTAATAATTATTTTTGGATTTTTACATTAATGGATTTCTAGGTTTGGGTAATTAGAGTGTTGTTAGATACAACACAATGTTTATGTGTATTTTCTACTATTATTGATGTTTGGTTAAAAAGTGCCATTTTTTGAGTTTCAATTTTGTATGCATGCATGCTAAGTTGCTTCAGATGTGTCCAGCTCTTTGCAATCCCATCAACTATAGCCCACCAGGTTCTTCTGGGATTCTCCAGGCAAGAATACTGGAGTGGGTTGCCATACCCTCCTCTACAGGGTCTTCTCAATTCAGGGATGGCTCTCACGTCTCTTATGTCTCCGGCATTGGCAAGCAGGTTCTTTATCACTAGTGCCACCTGGGAAAACCTCAATTTTGCATATGTTTATTTTTTTTTTTAATCCTCATAAAACCTTCCACGG
This sequence comes from Okapia johnstoni, assembly GCA_024291935.2. NCBI lineage: Eukaryota > Metazoa > Chordata > Mammalia > Artiodactyla > Giraffidae > Okapia > Okapia johnstoni. The sequence goes on from CM044323.1 coordinate 46,107,399, forward strand.
TGCATGTTCCTATTTTGCATAGGAGAGAAAAAAGTTTTATGGGTATTAGTAAATTTCTTTATGGTTTCATGGATAGTGCATCATAGAAGAAAAAATTCATAAATTTCTTTATGACAAGATGGGTAGTATGTCCTAGAACTAAGAGTCCAGAATCATACAGATCCAAAGCATTTGTTTATCTTCAACACCTTGTTATCTCTCCAATTTGAATATAAAACACACAATATTTAAGTCTGTTTTGCAAGAACATATTTACAAAAACATTATTACAAAAAATAAATGTTGTTATTTAGGTCAGTTATTTAGGAGTGGGAGGACCTTTTGTCTAGGGCTAAGATTTTTTTCTATCTTATCTATGAAACTGAACTGTTGACCATTGTTACTCATTTCCAAGAAGCATGGGATTCTACAAAGATTAGGCCCAAAGAAAGTCATATTTCATTAACATCTGTCTTCTAGCCTTTTGGTGATGTACATTGTCTGATTCAAAGTTAATGGTTCTGATTTAGCTCAGGGACCCCTTTGAGAATCAGTGTGTGTTGACTGTTTTCTCAAAAAAATACATATATTATTTTACAGGACTCAAAAACCATCTGAATTGCAAGGTTTCTAAAGTATGATTTTCAATTTTCTACCAAAGAAGATAATATTATGAATTCTTGATGGGAAAAGTAGATAGTGTTTTAGCTTCCTAGGGTTGTGGTTACAAACTGCCAAAAGCTTGATGGCACAAAACAACAGATATTTATTTGCTCACAGCCCTGGAGGCTAGGAATTTGAAATCCAGATGTCAATGTGGTTAGCCTCCCTCCAAAGGCTTCAGAAGGAATCCTGCATGCTTCTTCCAGCTTCTGGGGGGCTTCAGGTGTTTTTCTCGGCTGCATCACCCCCATCCCTACCTCTGTCTTCACATGGCCTTTTCCTCCACAAGACTGCCTTTTCTTCTTCTATGAGGACACTTGCCATGGGATTTAGATTCCACCCAGGAATCCAAGATGATCTCATGTCAAAACTCCTTTACTTAATTCCAGCTGCAAAGACCCCTTTTTCCAAAAAGATCACACTTGCAGCCTCCAGGTTTACAATGTAAAAATCTTTTGGGAAGCAACAATCCAGCCACAGTCAGCAAGGCTTATTTTGTTTTTGAACCTCATTTCCCTGCATAACTTGTTCATAAAAGCCCTGAAAATATTCCTACTTAGAGCTCCTGACAATTAATAGCAATGAAAAATAGGAAGGCAAACTACAGACTTAAGTAGGAGGCAGGATGCACAGTGGTTAAGGTCACCGACACGAGCATTATACTGACTCCCTTGGGTACAATCCCATTGTGAACTTTCCTCATCTGTATAATAGGATGAGTATCTACTTCAGAGGGGTCTAGTAAAGATCAAATGAAAAAAATCATGCCAAGAATTTAGCATAATGCCCTGGTATGTAGTTAATGGTAAGTAATGGATTACCATTGGGCTTTCCTGGTGGCTCAGTGGTAAAGAATCTATCTGCTGAGCAGGAGCCATGGGTTCAATCCCTGGGTCAGGAAGATACCCTGGAAAAGGAAATGGCAACCCAGTCCAGTATTCTTGCCCAGGAAATCCCATGGACAGAGGAGCCTGTGTAGTCCATGGGGTCTCAAGAGAATCGGACACCACTTAGCTACTAAACAAGCAAAAACAAACAAACAAAAATGCTGGTCATCAATATATATGCTCCCTTAGAGCATCCTTTGATGTTCCTTAGGCATAGCTATCTATCAATTTATATATCTATCTACTTATCCACGCATTCATCTTTAATCTATTCATTAAGCAGATTATTTGTTTTACTAATGTTTATAAATAAGAATTAATCAAACTCTTAGACATGGAAGTTTTCATTCTTAGAAGTCATTTTCATGGACAAAGACAAGTAAAATGAGCATTCTTTTGGCCTGTAGAAACCCTAAACATTTATTTCCCCATTTGCCATTTATTGGACATTCTTGTTTCAGGGCTTGTGATAGAAACAAGAGACCAAAGATGATTTGGACAATTTCAGCTGTCAAACAATTTAAATTCTATTCATGGTGACACATGAATTACACAATAATTATAATAGGGCATAATTGATGCCTTAAAGATGTAAGAATAGGAAACCACGGGAACAGAATGAAATGCAGGGCTCCTGCAATTTAGAAGAGCAGTGGACAGGCAGGTCAAAATAATGTCTCCCAAAAGGTAGCATTTTAGTGGGAAGAACACAGGTCCAAGAGTCATGGAGACATTAGAGGAATGAATTATCTCTTTGTCACTATTGAGCTGTTCCTTGTACTCTTAGTTTCATCATCTATAAAATGAAACTAATATTTATATCACTGAATTGTTGTGGGAATTAATAAAATAATGCATTTGGAATAATACCTAGCAAAGGATATATAAATATCGCCTGTTTATTTGTTGTTGTTACAGCCACTCAATCAATTTCCTAGTGCATAGGAGTTCAACAAGGCATGTTTTCTTTCTTTCTATGGACAGCAATTTCCATTTTAGAATCATCTCCTGGAGGAGGCCATTTATAACTGTACCACCTCTCCCTTCCCCATTCTCTATATTCTATGGCAAGAGCGTATGTATGTTGAAATAGCTGGTTTCTGTGTTTTTCTTCTCCGTTATACCATAATCCCCTTGAAAACTAACAAAGTATTTTATTCAAATATGTTGCCCTTGCATATAATAAAATATGGAGGTTAATCAGTGAATGTTTTTGAACTATTAAGATTTCAGGTGCACACTTTCCTCCCCTCATCAAAAAAATCTGATAGGCTATGAAGCTGTAGGAATACGTCAAGAAATTTCATATCATTAGCTTTAAAGCAGAAGTCTAGGGTGAGGTCCTCTAAGTGTGATTGTGTTACTTTTTAACTGCTACATAATAATTACCACAAACAGAGTGATTTAAAATAATATACTTTTGTTATCTCACTCACAGCTGAGGTTTGTCTAGGCTAGGTTCTCATCTTCAGGGTCCCATGAGGTTGGGATCAAGGTGCACATCGGGTCTGCCATCTCTTCAGAACAATGGAAAGGATTTGCTTTCAAGCTCCCTCACACTGTTGACAGAATTCAGGTCCTTGCAACGTTAAGATTCATGGCAGCTTGTTTCTTCAAAGTTAGCAAGGAATATGGCCCCTCCAGAGCAAGTTTGCTAGCAAGATGGAGTCTTACGGAATGTGCAGTAACGAATGGTATCCCACGATCTTGGCCGTACAACATAGCATAATAATGACGACGACACCCCCTCATTTTTGCCATATTCTACTGGCTAGAATCAAGTTCTGCTCACACTCAAGAGAAGGAGATCGCTCAAGGTGTAAACATCAGGAAATTGGGGCCCCTTTTGTTGCTGTTATTGTTTAGTCTCTTGGTCACGTCCAAATCTTTGAGACCTAATGAACTGTAGCCTGCCACGCTCCTCCCTCTGTGGGATTTCCCAGGCAAGAATCCTGGAGTGGGTTGCCATTTCCTTCTCCAAAGGACTTCTGGAGCCGCCTTAAGATCTGTCTTCCAAAGTTATGTTAGGGGTGCCCCAGAGTTCTGGACTTCAAGTGCTTTCATTGAGGACTAGGGATTAGATAATAATGTTAGCATTTAACAGTGATATATGCATAAGAAGAAAAAATAGAATGTGGGAAAGAATACAAAAAGATTTCTCCTGATATAATTCTCCATAATAAAAAATCATGTACCTGAGGCATGTTACTGTGTGAACTTAGAAGTATCCATTAGTTGATATGTTATGGTAGAACAATCATTAGAAAGACAATTCATCACATTAGAAGAACTGTACTGTGTATTATAAATTACTGTAATAATACGCTGCACCTGATAGTTATTCATTTCAGTGCCATCTGATTTATCATAACATTAAACCATTCTGTATTTGAAGAGAGACAAATGGAAGTTCATTTTCTTGGTGTTCTGAAATATGGGGAAACAAGATGATCAAGAATAATAATTAGAAGCATTGAGTTACTGTATTTTCTGGACCAGAGCCTGTGATTACATGGGTATAATGGTTAAATTTCTTAAGCTCATTATTATTATTTAGCAACCAGTCTGTGTTTTACTAAATGAAGGTGTTTTACTAAACGAAGCTCTCTTTTGTTGTTGTTTAGTCGCTAAGTCGTGGCTGACTCTTGCGACCCTGGTGGACTGTGACCTCTCAGGCTCCTCTGTCTGGGGAATTTCCCAGGCAAGAATACTGGAGTGTGTTGCCATTTCCTTCTGCATGGGATCTTCCCAACCCAGAGATTGACCCCATGTCTCCTGCATTGCATCCAGATTCTTTATTGCTGAGCCACCGGGGAAGCTCACTTACGTTATATCTGCCTGGAATATTACATTGGCTGCCTAGGTAATTTGGCCAATTTGACTGAGTGGGGCCTCTTCCTCACCATGGACCCTTGCAACTCTCTTTTAAACCTGCAGACTAATGGACAAAGATCACCTTTTCAGCTTGAGAAGGATTTTTCTAGGCATTCCTCCTCATGGAAGCTCTGAATTAGCATTCAATTCAAGTGACTTCAGAAGTCAAGAAGATGCAGTTAGTGAGGAAGTTGTGATGTCAAATAATAGTGTTAAGCATTGTCCCATTTCCACAGTCAGATATTAATCATGTCCAGTGGATTATTCCCACTTAGGAACATGGGCTTCATGATGTCCAACAAGCTAGGGAAGTGCCTATAATTTCTGTAGTTTAATTAGTCATGAAGAGATTAATTTTCATTAAGTGTTTAAGTCCCAATACTTACTTATATATTTTATATTTGGTGACTAAAATTCTACAATATGTTATGCCTATCGAATAATCATTCAACAGTCATTTCCCAATCCATATTTAAAAATACATAATGTAATTTTGTATATGAATGCTTGAAAAATGATGCCTGTAGCTAATTACCAGCCCCATCCTAGAAATCTGGGCTTTTATGAGAAGAAAGCTGTAAGTGGAATGACTTGTAAGCTTTTCATGCCATATTGGGGGCTTCCCTGGTGGCTCAGATGGTGAAGAATCCCCCCCACAACACAGGAGATCCAGGTTTGATCCCTGGGTCAGGAAGATCCTTTGGAGAAGGGAATGGCTACCCACTCCAGTATTCTTGCCTTGAGAATTCCATGGGCAGAGGAGCCTGATCATCCATGAGCCCATGACTGAGCAACTAACACTTTCACACTTTCATGATGCTTTGACTCTTTGCAGCGGTGAAAGCCCTCTGTAGTATCCTCTGCTCTTCACTCTTGCGTGAGTAAGCACCTATTGTATACATAGTACTATTATAGATTTTGGAGCTATGACAATGTGTAAGATAAAACCCCTGCCTTCAACAAGCTTATCAGTGAAATGGGGATTGAGAAGAAGACAGAAAAAAACAGATATGCAACATAATTCAAATAGCGATGAATACTATGTTGGAAAAAAGAAAACAGGGTGTCTTAGTCACTTAGAGATGCTATTTAAAAAAAAAACAACAAACTACCGAAATTACGTGGCTTATAAATCAAATTTATTTCTCACAATGCTGGAGGCATTGTGAAGTCCAAGATCAAGACACAAACATTCAGTCCATTAACACAAAATAGAAGTTTAAGAAGATGATAGTAGAGAAGGTTTAGAGTTATAGTTGTTATTCAGTCGCCCAGTTGTGTCTGCCTGTTTGTGACCCTATTCTCAATTGGGAGTGATTCATTTTTTTTTTCCTATGGCAAAAAGAATCCTTGTGGTTTTGCCCCAAGTTTAGCTGTTATACCTCTTCTTTAAAATGACATTAACCCCAGTATCACAGCCTTGTGCTCATTCGTATTTAAGCTAATGCCTAAAGTTGAAAATATTTTTTCAATGCTTTATTTCACCTTATTTACAACAGATATGAAACATGAATACTTTTATTTTTAACAACTTCTTTGTTTTTTCTGATAGTTGAAATATATATATATATATATATATATATATATATATATATATATATATATATATATATATATATATATATATGTATGTATGTATACACAGTTGTTCCACATGGCTTGCTGCCAAATCAGCACCATCACTTCCTCCCACGGTCTCATTTCCCAGAATGCCTTTCCCTGTATGGTACCTGTTTAATCAACTAGAAGAACTTGGGTAAATTTGAATGGTGGGGAAGGAGAAGCAGTTTTTCTCCAGAGGCAGTAGCAGCCAGATGTTTACCTTTGCCAAATGAAGAACGTGGAAGCCATTCAAACATCTTGTCTTAAAAAACCAAAAAAAAAAAAAAAAAAAAAAAGTCTGTGGAAATGTTCCAGGTTAAAGGAGTCTAACGTGACAACCAAATGCGACATCCAATCCTAAGCTGGATTCTGTATTGAAGAAAAGTAAAATGCTATAAACCAGATTATTAATTCAACTGGAAAAACTTGAATGCAAATAGCCAGTTGGGAAAAAGCATTGTATCATTGTTAATTTACTGGAGTTGATAACTGTATTGTGATTATGTAAGAGACTATTTCTACTCAGATGAACTGTACAAAGAATCTTTAAGGACAAAAAGTCATAATTTAAGGAATTTACCCTCAAGTGGTTCAGAAAAAAAAAAAGTGCGTGTTTGTGTGTAGGATGGGAAGCAATAAAGCAAATGTAGTAATTAAAAAAAAATAGGTGAGTGTGTATAGTGAGTGTTTTGTACTATTTAAAATTTGGCAGGACTTCCCTGGTGGTCCAGTGGTTAAGAATCCACTTTCCTTTACAGGAGACATGGGTTCCATCCCTGGTCGGGGAAGATTCCACATGCTGTGGGGCAACTAAACCTGTGCACCACAACTACTGAAGCCCGCGCACCTAGAACCTGTGCTCCACACAAGAGAAACCACCACGCTGAGAAGTCCATGCGCCGTAAGGAAGAGTAGCCCTGCTTACGGCAGCTGGAGAAAGCCTGCATGCAGGATGAAAACCCAGTGCAGCCGCAAATAAATAAATAAAATTAGACAAGTTCCTTGAAATTATTTCCAAATTTTCAAAAAGAAAGTTTTAATTGTTCTCTCACTTGACTGGATTTGATGACAAAAATGACCTCTTTGCTAGTAGAAAAAGGGATAGGTGGTGAAGTCTATGATCTGGAGGGGCCAAAGAGTTGTTTAAATGATCCTTTGTAGTTTCCTGAAGTAAAATAACTGGAGAAGGAAAGACTAGAATCTCAAGTAGATTTTGTAGTAGAACATGATGTTGGATATAAGATCTTGAGGACTATCGGTAGTTTGGCTATTTATGACTGCACTGGAGAATTTTTTAAAAAGAAACTGATGAACTCAAGGTCTTAACTTCTCAGCTCAAGACGCAAATAACGAATCAGAAATTTTCTAAGACTGCCCCCAAATGAAATATTTTATTTTCTATAATTGCAAGACTGAGATTTCTCAAACAAAGACTATCTCTGCAAATGGTTGAGTTACAATATAAACTGAATTGACAGCTTACAAGATCCCTGAAGTTCAAGATAGGATGTTGAGAAGAAAATCTTTTATCAGGAAAATAGAAATAAACACTGGATCTCAAGTGATGAAGATGCTTGTGTTTTCTTTTATTATTTTAATTTTGTAAAGTTGGGTATAATATACATCCAGTGATATGCAATACATACAGCAGAAAGGTATAGTTCATTAAATTTTAGCAAATACCTATGCCTAGGTAATTTATACCCCAGTCAAAGTACAGAAAATTTTCATCAACCTGAACAACTACCTCATATCCCTTTCCAGTTAATCCCTTCACTACACCCAGGAGTAACCACTGCTCTGATTTCTGCTACCCCAGAGCAATTTTCTTCTTTAATTTTATGTGGTGGACAGAATAACTATCTCCCACAGGCATCCACATCCTCATCACTAGAACCTGTGACTCCATTAGGTTACATGGTAATGGGGAATTAAGGTTGTAGATGCGCTTAAATTTGCTAATCAGGTAACTCTAAAATATTACAGATTGTCTGGGGCTTGCCAGGTGGCTCAGTTGGCAAAGAATCTGCCTGCCAATGCAGGAGATGTGGGTTTGATCCCTCGGTCAGAAATATCCCCTGGAGTAGGAAATGACAACCTGCTCCAGCATTCTTGCCTAGAAAATTTCATGGACAGAGGAGCCTGGCTGGCTACTAAGTGATACGACTTAGTAGCCAGTCGGACACAACTAAGTGACTAGCATACAAACACACACACACACACACACACTACTGCTACTTGATATTTAGGGCTCCCAAGCATGAAGTTGGGCTATATTCTCCCTCCAATTAACTTCCATTTCCTAAAAAAGAGATTTTTTTTCTTTTTGTATTTTAATACTAAATTCAAACTTTTCTTCCATGAAACAACTTAGAACACTAGGGTTATGACTATTTATATTAGTAATAGCAATAACATCAGTAAACCATCTTTATAAAATTATATATAATCTCTTTTGAATCCTACAAAAGTATTCTAAAGGAGTCCAGAGACAAGAAATGTCTTTCTTAAATGATTATAACAAGTGGAGCTAGAATCTGAATTCAGGCAAGACTTTTGACTCCAATTCTTACATTCTTCCATAGAAGTTCTTTGTTGAGTTCATTCATCCATTCACTCACTCATCAAATAGTTATGGAATGCCTATAATATACTAAGGAATGTGTTACCACAGTCTGTGATAGCATATTGCATATTTATTTTAATATGTAATAGAGATTGATAACCTGTTAGAGCATAGCAGTGGAATTGTCATAGGGCATATTCTATTTTCCTACTTGCTCATGACAATAAGGAAAGGCCAGAATTTTATGAGGTTCCAAATGGGGACTCCATTTTCAGGAATGTACCTACTTTTGATGTGAAAATTTTAAAAAGAACAAACTCTTCATATATCTTTATGTATCTGCCCATAAACATGAAGGTAATTAGCTCTTTCACTTTTATCAAAACCTTTAAGTGTCATTTCACATGGAAGAAAAAGAGATGTATGGTCTCATTTCTAATAAATATAATATTTGATTAGCTTATTTCTTTAATATGATGTAAATGATCAAACTCCTGATACCTATTCCAAGACTGATTCGCTGTAATTATCTACCAGTGAATTATTCTCATTCAACTTATTCAGAACAGTAACTCTGAAACTTATTTGACCATAAAACTCTAAAAATTATATTTTCCAAACTCCAAAGGCTCATGAACTCTAATGCTTGCTAGCATACATGAGAAAGGAAAAACTTGTCTCCTGGAAAAACTAATAGCTTCATGGGCTGACACTAGATTTAATTTATACGTTTAATATACAATAACCACCAGATACATCATCCATACACAATTTGAATCAGTAGTCACTTACAAGATGACACATGATGAGATGGTTATTGGAAGGGGTTGCCCGTGTGTAGATGGGCAGTTTGAATGTCATGCCTTCATTCATGTCACAGTGATTTTCTAGTCTTCTCTGAGGTGATACACCTCAGGCAATTTTTTCATTAAAAATAACTATCTGTGTCTGCATCTCTATTCCCAGTAGCATTGACATATGCACAACACCATGGATAAAATAGATAGCTAGTGGGAAACTGCTATATAACACAAGGAGCCCAGCTTGGTGCTCTGTGATGACCTAGAGAGGTGGGATGGGGTGGGATGGAAGCTAAAGAGGGAGAGGTTGTAAGTACATACATAGCTGATTCACTTTAATGTGCAGCAGAAACTAATACAATACTGTAAAGCAATTGTACTCCAATAATAACATTAAAAAATAACTAAGTAAATCTATGCAATTTTTGAACCCACTTACATGATACATTTTAGAAAAACAATGTTCCTAGTATCTGGTTCCCCTGAAGTTTTGTTTGTTAATTTTTCCAGAACACAAATTGATACCACGCCAAGCGGTTTGGGAAAAGCTAATCTCATTTCTCTCTCTTTATTGCTTCTAGTCATGACACTGAGACGGCGGTTTTATAAACATAGAGTTTGTATGTGACTGTATTTATCTCAGGCTTCAGTCCAAAATGAAACAGAAATTACATCCGCATGATCATTTCCTTTGTTTCTTTCCTCTGGCCTGTATCACTGACTGTGTTCTGGTGACTGAGGTTACCAATGACAGAATGACAACATCATGCCAACTTTTAGTCACTTATAGAGTAAATTTCTTTTTTAAAAGTGTCACACTGGGAACGTAAATACAAAGACTAGATTCCCCTGTGCAAAGTGAATAGAAGTGATTTCATTATAAGCCAGAGCCTCTAAACAGAAATCCATTTGGATTTAGATAATTGAGCTCACCTTCATCAATGAAATTTGCCTCAACACTCTTACCTTCTCTGCCTAACGACTTCTTTTCTTAGACTTCCTTTCCTGAGGCCCAAGGTCAGATTAGCTATTTCTCCTCTGTGCTCCCTGAGACACTCCAATTTTCCAAGCACAGCACTTTCTCCCACTGTGATTTCTCAATCTTCCAATGTGATTTCCTCTTTGTTTTGGTGAATTTACTACTGGAGTGTAAAATCTTTATGGACAGAGGCTATTTCTCTGGTTCACTGTTGTATTGTTAGTGCCTTGCATGATATCTGATTCATAGTATGTGCTCAGTAAATATTTGGGAAATTAGTAACTGTTCTCTCCCCTCTTCATATATATATACACACACATATACATATATATATATATATATGTATATGTGTGTGTGTGTGTGTGTGTGTATCAAAAAAAAGACAGATCAAGAATTAACGATTATAAAGGCATAATGTCTCATGTTATAATCATAGTGTTGGTAACATCGAAGAATGCAATGTCAACAATCTCTGACATCTTTACTATATATTACATTGGCTTAATACTTGTGAATAATTGATTGGCTGAAAATTTCAATGCTTAAAATGAGTGTTTTTTTCCTAAATAAATTTCCTAAACTGAGTATTGAACAAAAAATTGAATAAAGTCAGCCTAACTAGATTTCAGATACACACGTGCTTTATTAAAGTATCCATTTTCATTTTCGTTCCTTCCTTTTTTCTTTCCTTTTTTCCTTCTTTTCCATTTTATTTTTGTTGTGTTCTTATTTGGGAAATAGTTTTGGCTATCAAACAGTTAAATTCTAGGCAGCACTGCTGAGTTCAGATTCCATAAGGTTGATGCTTTTGTTATTAACTTTAAAAGGACCCATGCTATATAGCTGCCATTATGAAAGCAGTTGTAATTTTTTCCTATCTTATAATTTTTTCAGATACACTCTTGAGTATCTTAACTACTCTATGAGTAGAGTTTACAATGCTACAAATGCTGTACACTGTAGGTGATGGATCTCCAAGGAACTTGAAAGTCATGTAGTCTCCAATGGGAAAACTGGGAAAGACTTGATAATTCATATACTAGTTGGGATTCTCCAGAGAAACAGAACCAATAGTGTGGATGGATATACAGATAAAGAGAGACAAAAAGAGAGAGTGTGAGATTTTAAGGAACTGGCTTGTGTAACTATGAAAGTTGACAAGTCTAAAATGTGCATAATACACTGGCAAACTAAAAACTCAGCAAAGAGTTGATGCTGGAGTTCAAATCTGAAGACAGTCTGTTGGCAGAACATTCTTTTCTTTGAGGAAGGTCAGTCTTTTTTCTACTCAGACGTTCGAAAGATTGTAAGGCCTACCCACATTAAGGAGAGTAATATTTGTTACTCAAAATCCACTGTTTTAAATGTTAAACTCTTCTAAAAAACATCTAGAATGATGTTTGAATAAATATCTGGGCACTGTGACCTAACCAAGTTGACACAGAAAATTAACCATTATATTCAATATAGTGCATCTCTTCTCTTTTACCTTGCTTAACTAGACAATTCAGGCAAGACCTAAATCAAATCCCTTACGATTATACAGTGGAAGTGAGAAATAGATTTAAGGGACTAGATCTGCTAGACAGAGTGTCTGATGAGCTATGGGAGGAGGTTCGTGATATTGTACCGGAGACAGGGATCAAGACCATCCCCAAGAAAAAGAAATACAAAAAAGCAAAATGGCTGTCTGAGGAGGCCTTACAAATAGCTGGGAAAAGAAGAGAAGCAAAAAGCAAGGACGAAAAGAAAAGATATACCCATTTAATGCAGAGTTCCAAAGAATAGCAAGGAGAGATAAGAAAGCCTTCCTCAATGATCAGTGCAAAGAAATGGAGGAAAACAATAGAATGGGAAAGACTAGAGATCTCTTCAAGAAAATTAGAGATACCAAGGGGACATTTCATGCAAAGATGTGCTCAGAATCACCCTTACGGTACCACCACACTTATGGTATGTACCTAACAGAAGCAGAAGATATTAAGAAGAGGTGACAAGAATACACAGAAGCACAATACAGAAAAGATCTTCATGACACAGATAATCACGATGGTTGTGCTCACTCACCTGCAGCCAGACGTCCTGGAATGTGAAGTCAAGTGGGCCTTAGGAAGCATCACTATGAACAAAGCTAGTGGAGGTGATGGAATTCCAGTTGAGCTATTTCAAATCCTAAAAGATGATGCTGTGAAAGTGCTGCACTCAATATGTCAGCAAATTTGGAAAACTCAGCAGTGGCCACAGGATTGGAAAAGATCAGTTTTCATTTCAATCCCAAAGAAAGGCAATGCCAAAGAATGTTCAAACTACTGCACAATTGCATTCATCTCACACACTAGTAAAGTAATGTTCAAAATTCTCCAAGTCAGGCTTCAGCAACACTTGAGCTGTGAACTTCCAGATGTTCAAGCTGGTTTTGGAAAAGGCAGAGGAACCAGATACCAAATTGCCAACATCCGCTGGATCATCAAAAAATCAAGAGAGTACCAGAAAAACATCTATTTCTGCTTTATTGACTATGCCAAAGCCTTTGACTGTGTGGATCACAACAAACTGTGGACAATTCTGAAAGAGATGGGAATACCAGACCATCTCTTGGGAATCCTGTATTCAGGTCAGGAAGCAACCGTTAGAACTGGACACGGAAAAACAGACTGGTTCCAAATTGGGAAAGGAGTATGTCAAGTCTGTATATTGTCACCCTGCTTATTTAACTTATGTGTAGAGTACATCAGGAGAAACGCTGGGCTGGAAGAAGCACAAGCTGGAATCAAGATTGCTGGGAGAAATATCAATAACCTCAGATATGCAGATGACATCACTCTTATGGCAGAAAGCAAAGAAGAACTAATGAGCCTCTTGATGAAAGTGAAAGACGAGAGCAAAAAAAGTTGGCTTAAAACTCAACATTCAGAAAACTAAGATCATGGCATCCGGTCCTGTCACTACATGGCAAATAGATGATGAAACAGTGGAAACAGTGACAGACTTTATTTTTTTGTGCTCCAAAATTATTGCAGATGGTGATTGTCGCCATGAAATTAAGAGATGCTTACTTCTTGGAAGGAAAGTTATGACCAACCTAGACAGCATATTAAAAAGCAGAGACATTGCTTTGCCAACAAAGGTCCATCTAGTCAAGACTATGGTTTTTCCAATGGTCATGTATGGATATGAGAGTTGGACTATAAAGAAAGCTGAGTGCTGAAGAATTGATGCTTTTGAAGTGTTGTGTTGGAGAAGACTCTTGAGAGTCCCTTGGACTGCAAGGAGATCCAACCAGTCCATCCTAAAGGAGATCAGTCCTTGGTGTTCATTGGAAGGAGTGATGTTGAAGCTGAAACTCCAATACTTTGGCCCCCTGATGCAAAGAGCTGACTCATTTGAAAGGACCCTGATCCTGAGAAAGATTGAGGGCAGGAGGAGAAGGGGAAGACAGAGGATGAGATTGTTAGATGGCATCACCGACTCAATGGACATGAGTTTGGGTAAACTCCAGGAGTTGGTGATGGACAGGGAGGCCTGACATGCTGTGGTTCATGAGGTCTCAAAGAGTCAGACACAATTGAGTGACTGAACTGAACTGAACTGTCATAAACAATTTAGAAGGCAAAGCTGTTATGGGAATCCTGGTTGGGATCTCTTCCCTGAGAGCAAGGAGAATTTAAGAAAAAACAGGCAACAAATAGGATCAATAGTTTTTACCACTAAGTTTAGAATGGGCTCTGCCGTCAGCTCGTGTGGGTATAGATATTCATCTAAGTTGTTCTAAAACATTGTGCATCAGTTTCCTCATTGTAAAAAATAACTATAAATCCCCAGTGATGTGGTTAGTGGCATATACATTGGAGAAAACAATTATTCCAATTGAATGGTTATTTCCTTGATAAATGCAGAGATTCTGATATTGGCTATTGAAAATGGAACACCAGAGACAAGAAACTGGCTCTTAATTTAGAATATAAGATATAATTGAATTCTAAATTTGACAAAATGGTTGTTCCTTATCCCCAGTCAGTGATGAGTACTAGAAAAACTAGGCACTAAGTACACACAACATTTTCTCTGATGCTCGTTAGTACACCAATTGCTTTTGATCCATGTTTGAATTCTCCCATGAAGCACACTCAAGAGTTCTTGTAAAAATATTTGTCTACATGAGAAAATAAAATCCCATGATTTTGCCATGTGGCAAGACAGGTGGCCATCTGGAGAGTGTCTATATTGTAGATGAGAATGTCCTTCCCTGAGGATAAACAAAGTGTCCAGGGAGCTTGTCATGAGGTAGACCAGGTGCTCACAATACCACACAAGAAATATAGTTTGCAGTGGAATCTTATCTCTCCATGATGCATGAAAGTTTCATTATAGATAATGGGAATTACATGTGTATTTTCAGAAAGCACTATGCTGGGTGAACTGCAAAGGAAAAGAAAACACAGGCATGAGATTTTAAAAGAAGTTAAAAAAAAAAAAAAGAACAAGAAACAAGAAAGAAAAGAAACCCCAAACATTAAGCCTCTGTACTCCTATGGTGATAATAAAAACTGTGGATGCCGAAAATGAAAGCGTGTACTTTTTAAAGATGCTAAATGCAGTTTCATGCCCTCCCACCTATGTGTAAGCTCAGATTCAAGATCATATTTAGCAACTAGTATTTTAGCTATTCATTTGCTTCCATAAAACAGTAGGTATATTGCGTGGGGGTGTTGACTTTATTTTTTTTCTTTTCAGTTATTTATTTTCAATGATTTAAAAATATTATAATTACAAATTCTGGAATTAATATAACTGTATAAATATAAATTTTTTTACTATGTAAATATCAGAAAATATAGGCTTTTCATTTGTATATCAAGGTATCCTTCAAATAAAAGCAATAGCTATATGCAGTGTCAAAATATTTTCAGGATTACAATTTTAGGCAATAGTTGACAAGAATAAAAACTAATTCCTATTAAAACAGGTAGCATCAAAAACTCAAAGGATAGTACTTTTTTGAGGTATGTAAAATTTGGGGATGTGTAAATATTTTTAATTCTTGCAACATAGCTAAGTACAAACTGTTAGCAAGGATTAAAATTCTGCAAAAAAATTCTTGGCAAAACAATAAAACAGATGGAAAAAAACTGAAAATATTAAGTCAGTCTCATGAAAGGAAGTAAATAGACTGTAAATAGAAATTGCTTTATTGCCAAGTCAATTCATTTTTGGCAAGCTGCATGGTAATATGATGTCTTTTATATGGTGCTGAAATAGTTTTCACTGTGAGTTGTGAATAGACCCGTTACTAATGATTAGCATTTACTACATGATAGTTAATATTCACAATAGAGTAGATATGGTTTCTGCAATGTAATTTAATCAAATGCCATGAGAATTTTCTGTTTTTTTTTTGTTTTTTTTTAACTGACCAACATCCAATTATCCCTGTGTGTGGTTTCTGTGTACAAAGAGAAGATGGTTTCTCCTTCACATTGCCACCATGACCCCTGGGGCTGTTAAAATTAAGATCACAGCCACTACTTAGATTTGCCTGGGCAATTAATAATTCTAGAACTTATTCTACTGGATAGATTTTCCAGCATTTTAATAATAAAGTTGTTAATGATAACTATGATGATGGCCTTTAGAGCCTACTCTGTACTTTACATAAATCACTGTTTCTCTCACAATAATCCAGCTATATATATATATATATATATGTATATATATATATATATATATATATACATATATATATATATACTCATACATATATATATATAATCCTGCTATATATATATACATATACTCCCAGAAAAATGCTTATTATTGATGAGGAAACTGGGCTCATAAAATTAAGTAACTTTTCCTTGTGGTGACATAAATGGGAAGGAAATCCAAATAAGAGGAAATATATGTGTATGTACATATAGCTGATTCACTTTGCTGTACAACAGAAACTAACACAGCATTGTAAGGTAAATACACACCAATAAAAATTAATTTAAAAAAGCTAAATAACTTTTTTACCATTGTACAGCTAGAAAGTGTCTGAATGACTAAGCCCAAGGATCTGAGACCCTACTGCCTATCTTTATGTAGTAAATGCTTATCATGTAATCAAGAATTAAGTGACTCTATATTAGAGGTGGTCAAATAAAAATTTAATATGCTACAACAAATAGTTTTTATATGAAAACTTTTCACATATATATTTTGTGACATAATTCTTAATTTTACTATTGTCCAAGTAAATTGAAGCCATGATGAAAAACTATATCACTGCTTTAATATATTTTAAAATACAGTATAATGATTATAAATTTTATTGTAGATGAAAATGCTTTTAAAATAAAAAATATATATGTGTTGTGAATATTTGTTGATACAGAATGTTCAGCATATTTTACATTCTACAATTAGAGGGTGTATGTTATACTAGGGCATCAAACAGCATCTAAGTACCAAGTTATGCTGCTTACCTCAGTCATTATCTAAATCCATTATCAGGAATAACAATGTACTAATATTGCTGAAGTTTTGGGGCATTGATTTCCTGACCAAATTCTCCATACTTTATAGTTCCCTGCAAGTGCACAAATAGTAGTAACTTGTGCTAGCAGAATGGATGCTAGGTGCTTAATTTTTTTTTCCAAAGTTTTTGAAATAGAAAAGAAAACTTCCTTTTGTTTGACTCAAATTGGGTTTCCAGATGTGTAGGGTCAAAGGTTGGAAATAAAAGTATCAAATTTTGGTCTGCTCTACTCAAACAGCCTGCCCAAATGTGTGAGAGCTTTCCCAGAGGAAAGTTTGTTGTTTTCTTTTTTCTCTTACTTCTCCTTGTAAGAGGTCCATACTAACTCTGCTGAATAAGCATTCTAATGCCACCTTGTAAGTGATCTGGGTCTTCTCTTGTGTTTATTCTTCAAGAACTGACTGCACTATGAATGGTTAAGATGCTTGCTATAAGTGCATAAATTTGGAAAGCTACTAAACTTCTTCCCCCTGAGTTTGATATTGCCATGTTCTACTTGGTAATATTTGATGTTCTCTATCTCTGTTAACTAACTACTATTATAAGATGAGAGTTAGAGGGTGAACTAATAAAAAAAAATAGAGACATCATGAACTTGATCCTTTTTACTCTGCTGAATGGTTGATCTTTAACAATTACTTTACATTTCAAGAATAAATTTTTTTTGCTGGCTATGTACATTTAGAAAATATCTAGAAACTTGAAATTTTACCAGAAAGTATGTTAAAGGATTCTTTACAAACTCTTGAGTTAGGATGCCAACTTGAAATATCTACTATCAAAAATAAACCTGAAGAAACATCTATGATCTGTATTCTTCTTAGTTATTTATCAATATACTCTATACTTTATGATGTTGTGGAGTCATACCTTAGATATATTGTGGGTTCAGTTCTAGATGACTTCAGTGCAGCAAATATCACAGTAAAGTGAGTCACATGAAACTTTTGGTTTCCCAGTACTCACAAAAGTTATTTTCATACTATAAGGTAGTCTATTAAGTGTGCAATAGTGTTATGTCTAAAAAAACAATATCCATGATTTAGTAAAAATACCTTATTCTAAAAAAATGCTAACTATCACTTGAGACTTCAGAGAGTCAAAATCTTCTTGCTAATAAAGGGGTTTGCATCAGAGCTAATGGCTGCTGACTGACCAGGGTGGTGGTCACATCCTAAAGGCTGGGGCGGCTGTAGCAATATCTTAAAATATAAGATTTGCCACATTGATTGACTCTTTCTTTCACAAACGATTTATCTGTAGCATGCAATGCTATTTGATATCATTTTACCCACAGTAGAATTATTTGCACAGTTGTCAATCCTCTCACACTCTGCCACTGCCACATGTAATATTCTAAATCTTTGGTTGTCATTTCAACAATCTACACAGCATCTTTGCTAGGAGTAGTTTCCATCTCAAGAAACTACATTCTTTGTTCATCCATAACAAGCAACTCCTCATCCTTTAAATTCTACCATGAGATCACAGTGATTCAGACACATCTTCAGGCTCCACTTCTAATTCTAGTCCTATTTCTACCATGTGTTCAGTTACAGCCTCCTCTGAAGTCTTAAACCCTTAAAGTTATCCATGAGGGTTGGAATCAACTTCTTTCAAACTCCTCTTATTGTTAATATTTTGATCCCTTCCCATGAGTCACAAAGGTTTTTCTTGTTTTGTTTTGTTTTTGTTTTTTTTAATGAAGTTTCTTAATAGAATCTAGAATGGTGAATCATTTCCAGATTTCCAATGACTTTGTTCAGATCCATCACAGTGATCACTATCTGTGGAAGCTACAGCCTTAAAAATGTATTTGTTAAACAATAAGACTTAGAAGTTGAAATTACTCCTTGATCTATGTGCTACAGGATGGATGTTGTGTTAGCAGGCATGAAAACATTAAGCTCATTGTACATCTCCATCAGAGCTTTTGGGTAACCAGGTTCATTGTCAATGGACAGTAATATTTTGAAAAGAATGTTTTTTTCTCAACAGTGGGCTTAAAATATTCAATAAATTATGTTATAAACAGGTGTGCTACACCCAAGCTTTGTTGGGTGTAGAGCACAGGCAGAATAGATTTAGCATAGTTCTTCAGGAGCCTTGCATTTTCAAAATGGTATATGAACAATGGCTTCAACTTAAAGTCACCAGCTGCATTAGTCCCTAACAAGAGAGCCAGCCTGTCCTTTGAAGCTTTGAGCTAGGCATTGATTTCTATTCTCCGGATATGAAAAGTCCCAGAAGGCATATTTTTCCAATAAAATGCTGTTTGATCTATATGGAAAATCTGTTGTTTAGTATAGTCACCTTCATTCATTATCTTAGTTAGATCTTCTAGATAACTTAACTGCAGTTTCTACAATAGCACTTGCTGCTTCACCTTGCACTTTTATGTTATGGAGAAGGCTTCTTTCCTTAAACTTCATGAACTAACCTTTGCTAGCTTCAAACTCTTCTTTTGCAGTTTCCTTACCTCTCTCAGTCTTCATAGATTTAAAGAGAGTTAAGCCTTTGTTCTGGATTAGGCTTTGGCTTAAGGAAATGTGGTGACTGGTTTGATCTTTTAAAACTCTCTACATATCAACAATAATGCTATTTCTCTTATCATCTGTGTGTTCACTGGAGTAGCACTTTTAATTTCCTTCAAGAAAATTTCCTTTACATTCACAATTAGCTATTTGGCACAAGAGGCCTAACTTGCAGCCTATCTCCACTTTCAACGTGTCTTCCTCACTAAGCTTAATCATTTCTAGCTTTTGATTAAAGTGAGAGATGTGCAACTATCTTTTTCACTTAAAGTCTATTTTAAGGTTATTAATTGAGCTAATTTCAATACTGTTGTGTCTCAGGGAATAGGCAGGCTCAAGGAGAAGGAGAGTGACACAGAATACCTGGTCAATGGAGCAATCAGAACACATGCACCATTTATTGATTAAATTTGCTATTTTACATGGGCACAGTTTTTGGCAGCCCAGAACAATTACAATTACAATATCAAAGATCGCTTATCACACACAGATCACCATAACACATACAGTAAAAATGAAAAGGTTTGAAATACTGTGAAAATTACCAACTAAGACACAGAGACAGGAAGGGAGCAAATACTGTTGGGAAAATGGTGCCATTGACTTGGTGGAGGCAGCGTTGCCACAAACCTTCAATTTGTAAAAAAATATATTATGCAAAGCTCAGTGAAGTGAAACACAATGAAACAAGGCTTTAGTAACTCAACAAATATACAATGAGCAAATATTAAAAAGTGCCTAGCACAGAGCAAGAACAATAACAACAAAAATAGTTTCTTCTCGTCTATTAAGATTAAGTTGAAACATTGTAAGTACTCTCTTTTTCCTATAGTTTATTCTGGTGCTTTCATCCCTTTAAATGAATTGTAAAACTATGGGACATCTCATGAAACAGTCTCTAAATCTGGATATTTGACCAATGCCTCAAAGCCTCATGATGAGAAAGACACAGAGAACAGTGAAAGAAGATATGAAGGACAGGAGTGAAAAAAAAGTTATGGTGGTAATAAATTTGTTGCTGTCTCATCAGTAAGTCCTGTCTGACTCTTTTCAACCCCATGGACTGTACCACCCACTACCCAGGCTCCTCTATCCATGGGATTTCCCAGGCAAGAATACTGGAGTGGGTTGCCATTTCCTTCTCCAGGAGATCTTCCCTACTGAGAGAAATCTGCTCCACAAATCCATATCTGCTCCATTGCAGGTAAACTCTTTACTACTGAACTACCAGGGAAGCCCTGGCAGGATAGTAAAATCAGTCATTTCAGTTGCTCAGTCATGTCCGACTCTTTGCAACCCCACGGACTGCAGCATGCCAGGCTTCCCTATCCATCACCAACTCCCGGAGCTTACTCAAACTCTTGTCCAATTTAGTGGTAACCATCTTGGAAACTGAGAGTCCCTTGGGCACCAAGGAGATCAAACCAGTCCATCCTAAAGGAAATCAGTCCTGAATATTCATTGGAAGGACTGACGCTGAAGCTGAAACTCCAAAACTTGGGCCACCTGATGTGAAGAACTGACTCATTGGAAAAGATCCTGATCCTGGTAAAGATTGAAGGCAGGAGGAGAAGGGGACAGCAGAGGATGTGATGGTTGGATGGCACCACTGACTGGACATGAGTTTAAGTAAACTCCAGGAGTTGGCGATGGAAAGGGAAGCCTGGTGTGCTGCAGTCCATGGGGTCACAAAGAGTCAGACGTGACTGAGTGACTGAACTGAACTGATTAGGTTCTGGGGTACAGCATAGTGATTCAGAGTTTTTACAGATTATACTCCATTGAAAGTCATTACAAGGAACTGGCTATAATTCCCTGTGCCATACAGTATAGTCTTCCTGTTTGTAATACTATTTATATGTGAAATTAAAAAATACTACAAATGAGAGTACAGGCAAAACAGGAACATATTCACAGATGCGGAAAATAAACCAGTGGTTACCGAAGGAGTGAGGGAGGGGAAGGGGCAAATTAGAGGTGTGAGATCAAGGGATATAAACCCCTATGTATAAACTAGGCAAGCAACAATGTCTTCCCATTATTTTAGTTCAGTTCCTTTCACATGTGGGCAGCCTGGTTTCTGCTTATCCAATCATCTGGAAATACTTCTGTCCTCCAAAATGCTAAATCCCTAAACGTAGAAATGCCCAAGGAGTGGTTTGAGGACACTTTTAAACCTCGAAATTCACAATACTAACATTAAAATTTGTATAATTGATAAAGGATAAGCAGTTAAATGGAGAAGGCAATGGCACCCCACTCCAGTACTCTTGCCTGGAAAATCCCATGGATGGAAGAGCCGGGCAGGCTGTAGTCCATGGGGTCTCGAAGAGTCAGACATGACTGAGTGACTTCTCTTTCACTTTTCACTTTCATGCATTGGAGAAGGAAGTGGCAACCCACTCCAGTGTTCTTGCCTAGAGAATCCCAGGGACGGTGGAGCCTGGTGGGCTGCCATCCATGGGGTCACACAGAGTCGGACACGACTGAAGCGACTTAGCAGCAGCAGCAGCAAGCAGTTAAAGGGCTTCCCTGGTGACTCAGTGGTAGAGAATCCATGTGCCAATGCAGGAGATGAGGGTTCAATCCCTGGGTCAGGAAGATCCCCTGGAAAAGAAAATGGCAATCTCCTCCAGTATTCTTGCCTGGGAAATCCCATGGGCAGAGAAGCCTCACAGGCTATAGTCCGTGTGGTCACAGTAGAGTTGGACACAACCTAAAGACTCAAGAACAACAAATAGCAGTCAAAATATACCATTCGTTGAAATATGATTAAATCAATCTTTAAAGATCACACTATTAATATATATCTTCCAAGTTTTTGAGGTGTTTGTTTATACAATTTCTCTACTTTTCAAAATATCAACAAAGATAGATTAAATAGATTAAACATGCTTATTATTACAGTTTATAAAACCAATTGCATTCCCAATTCATCCCTACACCTAAATATGTAATTTGAGGGGAAAATTTATCAATTTTAATAACTTATTTTGTGTCTCAGTTAAATGTTTACCATGGTAACATCCCCCCTTTGATGTTTTTCCAAACCTCCATCCACCCAACTCTAAGACATATTTTGTTTCAAGATTTCCTTTTACATGATCTTACCTTCCTTAGCAGGGTTTCCCCTGATGACTCAGATGGTAAAGAATCTGCCTGCAGTGTAGAAAAACTGAGTTCAATCCCTTGGTCGAGAAGATCCTCTGGAGAAGAAAATGCAACCCACTCCAGTGTTCTTGCCTGGAGAATCCACAGACAGAGGAGCCTGGTGAGCTACAGTCCATGGGGTCACAAAGAGTCAGACATGACTGAGCAATGAACACTTGCACTTTTCTTTGTATATAGCAGTGTGTATACGTCAGTCCCAATCTCCCAATTCCTCCCTTCCTCCCTTTCCCCTCGGTAATCATAAGTTTGTTTTCCACATCTATAACTATCTGTTCGGTAGATAAGTTCATTTGTACATTTATTTAGATTACACATGTAAGTAATATCATCTGACATTTTAATGCAATGTTTTTCAAGACTGAACACTCAGAAGTTTGACACTCATGGAGATGAACACCTGCGGGTTAAAATCATATTAACAGTTGTTTTTGTTCAGTCTCTCAGTCGTGCCCGACACTTTACAACCCCATGGACTACAGCACAACAGACTTCCCTGTCTTTCACTATCTTCCAGAGTGTGCTCATTTCATGTCCATTGAGTTGATGATGCCATCTATCCACCCCAACCTCTGTTCCCCTCATCTCCTCCCGCCCTCAATCTTTCCCAGCATCAGGGTGTTTTCAAATGAGTTGGCTCTTCACATCAGGTGGCCCACTTATTAGAGATTCAGCTTCAGCATCAGTCCTTCCAATGAATATTCAGGGTTGATTTCCTCTAATATTGACTGGCTTGATCTCCTTGCTGTCCAAGTGACATCGTTGGAGTTTGGGAATTTTAAAGTTATTAGAATGTTAATTCAGCCTTGTTTGTATACAACAATCAGTCACTCAATTCAGTCACTCCGTCGTGTCCGACTCTTTGTGACTCCATGGACTGCCACACTCCAGGCTTCCCTGTCCATCACCAACTCCAAGAGCTTACTCAAACTCATGTCCATCGAGTCGGTGATGCCATCTAACCTTTTCATCCTCTATCAGCCCCTTCTCCTCCTGTCTTCAATCTTTCGCAGCATCAGGATCTTTTCCAATGAGTCAGTTCTTCACATCAGGTGGCCAAAGTATTGGAGCTTCAGCTTCAACATCATTCCTTCCAATATTAAGGACTGATTTCTTTTAGGATTGACTAGTTTGATCTTGCAGTCCAAGGGACTCTTCAAGAGTCTTTTCGAACACCATAGTTCAAAAGCATCAATTCTTTGGTGCTCAGCTTTCTTTATATTCCAACTTGCACATGCACACATGACTACTGGAAAAACCATAGTTTTGATTATGTGGACATTTGTTGGCAAAGTAATGTCTCTGCTTTTCAACATGCTGTCTAGATTGGTCATAGGTTTTCTTCCAAGGAGCAAGTGTCTTGTAATTTCATGGCTGCAGTCACCATCTGCAGTGATTTTGGAGCCCCCCAAAATAGTCTCTCACTGTTTCCATTGTTTCCCCATCTATTTCCCATGAAGTGATGGGAGATGCCATGATCACAGTTTTCTGAATGGAATTTTAAGCCAACTTTTTCACTCTCTTTCACTTTCATCGGGAGGCTTTTTAGTTTCTCTTTACTTTCTGCCATAAGGGTGGTGTCATCTGCATATCTGAGGTTATTGATATTTCTCCCGGCAATCTTGATTCCAGCCTGTGCTTCATCCAGCCCAGCGTTTCTCATGATGTACTCTGCATATAAGTTAAATAAGCAGGGTGACAATATGCAGCCTTGACGTACTTCTTTCCCAATTTGGAATCAGTCTGTTGTTTCATGTCCAGTTCTAACTATTGCTTCCTCACCTGCATACAGATTTCTCAGGAAGCAGGTCAGGTGGTCTAGTATTCCCATCTCTTGAAGAATTTTACAGTTTGTTGTGATGCGCACAGTCAAAGACTTTGGCCTAGTCAGTAAAGCAGAAGTAGATGTTTTTCTGGAACTCTCTTGCTTTTTTGATGATCCAACAGGTGTTAGCAATTTGTCCTCTGGTTCCTCTGTCTTTTCTAAATTCAGCTTGAACATCTGGAAGTTCACGGTTCACCTACTGTTGAATCCTGGCTTGGAGGATTTTGAACGTTGCTCTGCTAGTGTGTGAGATGAGTGCAATTGTGCAGTAGTTTGAGTGTTCTTTGGCATTGCCTTTCTTTGGGATTGGAATGAAAACTGACCTTTTCCATGCCTGTGGATACTGCTGAGTTTTCCAAATTTGCTGATATATTGAGTGCCGCACTTTCACAGCATCATCTTTTAGGATTTGAAATAGCTCAACTGGAATTCCATCACCTCCACTAGCTTTGCTTGTAGAGATGCTTCCTAAGGCCCACTTGACCTCACATTCCAGGATGTCTGGCTCCAGGTGAGTGATCACACCATTGTGATTATCTGGGTCATGAAGATCTTTTTTGTATAGTTCTTCTGTGTATTCTTGCCACCTCTTCTTAATATCTTCTGCTTCTGTTAGGTCCATACCATTTCTGTCCTTTATTGAGCCCATCTTTGCATGACATATTCCCTTGATATCTCTACTTTTCTTGAATAGCTCTCTAGTCTTTCCCATTCTATTGTTTTCCTCTATTTACTTACTTGATCACTGAGGAAGGTTTTCTTATTTCTCCTTGCTATTCTTTGGAACTCTGCATTGAAATGGGTATATCTTTCCTTTACTCCTTGCCTTTGGCTTCTCTTCTTTTCTCAGCTATTTGTAAGACCTCCTCATACAACCATTTTTGCCTTTCTTTTTCTTGAGGATGGTCTTGCTCCCCGTCTCCTGTACGATGTCACGAACCTCCATCCATAGTTCATCAGGCACTCTGTCTATCAGATCTAGTGCCTTAAATCTATTTCTCACTTCTGCTGTATAACGGTAAGGGATTTGATTTAGGTCATACCTGAATGGTCTAGTGATTTTCCCCACTTTCTTCAATTTAAGTCTGCATTTGACACTAAGGAGTTCCTGATCTGAGCCACAGTCAGCTCCTGGTCTTGCTTTTGCTGACTGTATAGAGCCTCTCCATCTTTGGCTGCAAAGAATATAATCAATCTGATTTTGTTTTTGATCATCTAGTGATGTCCATATGTAGAGTGTTCTCTTCTGTTGTTGGAAGAGGGTGTTTGCTATGACCAGTGTATTCTCTTGGCAAAATTCTGTTAGCTTTTGCCCTGCCTCATTCTGTACTCCAAGGCCAAATTTGCCCATTACTCCAGGTATATCTTGACTTCCTACCTTAGCATTCCAGTCCCCTATAATGAAAAGGACATCTTTTTTGGGTGTTAGTTGTAGAAGGTCTTGTGGGTCTTCATAGAACCATTCAACTTCAGCTTCTTCAGCATTACTGGTTGGGGTATAGGCTGTATTACTGTGATATTGATTGATTTGCCTTCAAAATGAACAGAGATTGTTCTGTCATTTTTGAGATTGCACAAATAGTTTGTATCTATAGCTTTCTTTTGTGGGTGTTATTTACAGAGTAGAAATGCTTTCTAAATCAGAAATCTCTGGTGGGACAAAGTACTCAGCATCACTGGATAATGTTTTAAAAATCTTCAGGCCACCAGCAGGCTTAAAATGGGTTTTCATATCTACACTTACAAAGTCCTGCAGGGACTTTACATATTTTTTTTTGTAATTTAGATTTCATTGAACTGGAGACTCCACAGTGAAAACCTTTAATAATCTTGAGGAAAAATAGCAGTTTGGTACAGTAGGAGAGCCTTTTTCTCTCACTTTCCCTGCCAATTAAATATAATAAATTAAACTCAACCCTTTGTTAAAAATCTTTAACTAGAAGTTTTTTGCTTCTGGAATGAAAATGCAAAATGATCTGAAATATTTTAGAAGTGTTCAGTGTTTCAAACTGTTTCTAACATGAAACAATTTAAACTTCAAAGAAATGGTGATTTATTCAATAAAACAAGTTGTGTGGTTTTGGATGACGGCTCAAAGTATGGACCTATGCTGGTCCATGACGTCTCTGAAATCCTGGATGGTCTATCTCAATTTAAGTGCTTGAATAAAATTTTCCATTTGTAGCCTTAGTCAATTCGGTTTTAATACTGTACTTCTTAAGAGGTTACTAAAAGATTTTCTTTAAAAACCGTCAATATATCGACACTGATATGTAATATGTAATAGAATTGTCTATTGAAGTATAGATAATAGCCATAGTTTCACTGAAAATTAGCACCAGTTTGAAAGAAACAGCTGAACCAATTTTCTAAATAGAAACTTTAATAGGAAAGAGGAAACAATCTGTGAGAACACATACTTTTTTAAACATTAAGAATATTCTTTTACTATATATTGTACTGTGGCTTAAATCAATTTCTTAGATTATTAGAAATAAATGATAGTTATTTTCTTCCAAAGTATCATTAAAATTATTTACCAAACCCTTTGCTTATTCAAAGGACTTACTGAAACAATGCAAAATTAGTTAGAAGGGTAATCCATGAATACTTAGAATTAATGATTCAATAGAAATTTCCAGGCTGATATAAATCATTACCGGAATGTATAGAACATATCTTATGTGGCAGGCATTGTTCTTTCTATTTAATTATTTTTAATTACATACTATTATATATAAAATATATTTTAGATGGGGAAAATGAAGCATAGAGACTGTGCCTTGTCTAAATCTGCTGTCAAAAATCACATAGTTAATAAGTGAAGAAGTTGTGATTCAAGCTCAGAGTTCATGATTATAACCATTACGGCAAACAGCCTTCAAAGAATCACCCAGACTTGACTGAAGGCTGTTTATATTTTAAGTGTCCTTTTTAAAGAGGTTGCATAATATTGTTACGTATGTAGAAATAGAAACTGGCAGCACAAAAAATCAGAAAAGAGACTGGATAACTATATAACTCAGCCTTTTACTTGCCAAGGACATAAGATCTGATAAAAAGCTGTATTAGTATTTTAGACCCAGAAACTTCGAAAACCATTAATAAATGCATCTATTTTTATTCCACAGTGATACTTTGCCACCTATTTTACACATACTGTTTGTATTTACTTTGTGCTTAATTTATTATATATATTTCTACCCACTAAGAAGGCTTCTGCTCTTTCAAATATAAATGAGTGTTTTATTTTTTTAAGCACAATTTTTTAAAATTTAGGTTATTTTTTCTGTTATTCTGTGAACAATAGCAACATTAAAATCTTATAGAACTTTAATGGAATAAAAATTAAATTGAGCTGTTAGCCAGACAAAGGGCTTTTATACATTAGTCACTAATGTCCAAAGAAAATAAGAAAGCCATTTTTCCAAGAACAAAAATTGCTCTTTCCTGTAGTATGACTCAGAGGCTGAGCTATAAATAAAGAGGGACACAGAGAGAATGAGAGATGATAGTACTGACAACACTGCTGTCTATGAATATAGAACTAAAGTTATAAACAATTGACTGGCGGCTTATAGAGTTTTTAAAAGTCTTTCTAAAAAATATCTTCAAAGCTTTTAGTCAAATTCGTTACCCAGTTTGCCGGAACCATCATAGCATGTGTGTGCTCATCTGTATACTTGTGTGTGTGTGCTAAGTTGCTTCAGTCCTGTCCCACTCTTTGCAGCCCCATGAACTGTAGCCCACCAGGTTCCTTTGCCCATGGAATTCTCCAGGCAAGAATACTGGAGTGACTTGCCACGCCCTTATCCAGGGAATCTTCCTGATCTAGGGATTGAAGCTGTGTCTCCTGCATCGAAGGCACTTTCTTTACTGCTGAGCCGTGGAGGAAGTCCTTATCTGTATACATATATAAATAACTGACTGCATATATATTGTGTAAATATATATGCAGTCAGTTATTTCATAGCTATAATATACCTGTATTTAATTTTAGTTGATCACAAAACACCTGTGGAGATAGAAGGAATAGAAATAAGTAAATATGTGTATATGTATTTTCTATATATAGATGTTGTTGTTTAGTAGCTAGATCATGTCTGACACTTTTGCAACCGTATGAACTGTAGCCCGCCAGGCACCTCTGTCCATGGAATTCTCTAGGCCAGAATACTAGGGTGGATAACCTTTCCCTCCTTCAGGGTATCTTCCCAACCCAGGGATCGAATCCAAGTTTCCTGCATTGCAGGTGGATTCTTTACCAGCTGAGCTACCAGGGAAGACTGTATAGATAGATGATAGATAGGTAGATAGATAGATATGATATTACAGATTTTATTTAATATATATGATATATATATATACATATATATTACAGTGAACATAATGGGTATATATATATGGAGAGACAGAGGGGAGAGAGAGAAAAAAATTGGGGGATGCCAAGAATTATTCTTCACAACTGGTAACAGACAACCTGGAGATATTTTATCAATTGTCTCTGTGATGAAATTTTCCACCTTCTCTCCTAATCTTCATATACCTCAATCCCATGTACTTTTTTCTAGGACACAAAAAATTAGGTTTATCAAGAGTATTTGTAATATATTCTTAAATCATTCAAAAAGTGTACTAAAACAGCTTGAATATCTACTCATATTGTGATAGTTCTCACATATTTTTCACAAACTGCTTCTTTAAATACAGGCTAGAGTTAAGGAACAATTAAATACGTGTTTTTTGTTTTTTGTTAGCATGTGTAATGGTAGGACCAACTGTTCATTAGCGCTAGTAGTAGGAACGCTGAGAACATGGAAAACTGTGAAGAGAGTGTCTCAGCAACCATCATATGTCTAGACTTCTGGCTCACTCACTGTCTAGTTTTTGCAATTAGTACCAGTGGTAAATCAATTGTCTTATCACTTATGCCTTTTTTTTTCACTGAAAAATATTAAGAAGCAATGAAATATCCATTTTTTTTTTGTCCACAGGTTTACATTCTCCTTGTCATTGTTTATTTGACTACACGTTATTTCACCGGTTCTAGAATGATTCAGTGTTAGATTTGCCAAGTGATGGAGGACTAAAATGCATCCCTGATTTAACCAATTATAGTTGCACCTGGAATGGTCTTCTCTTCCTGAAACTTCCCTAGTCCCCTCCCTCAACAGAAAACAATAGCACAACCTCGTTGTAATTTTTTTTTTTAAATGAATCTAAAGCAAGTCATTTCAGAATGGTCTTTAAAAATAGTGTTAGTGTTATGACCTTTTATGCTAGGGTAACATTATTTATGTCTGCAAATGCCACCAATGGCTCCTACCTTAGTGAGCGATTGACTGTGAAGATCTATATTCACCAGATGGGGATGTTGCATCAGGAAAGAGCACAAGGATTTTTCTACTACTCAGGAAATACAGACGGCAAAACCATCTGTGTTTTCAAGATAGGACATGAAATAAGAGATGCTTAAAAAATTGTGAAAATATTTCATTTTGGTGCTGAAGTAGATTATCTACATTAGGTAAATATTTGCAAGTTGGAATTAATTTATTGGTATTTTTTCTTTGTGTCTTGCTAGCAGAAAGTGTTTTGTTATCAACTGCTCTTTCCCATCCTGCTAAAGCATTTATGAATATCCAAGGAAAGTAAGGTGTAGCAGACTTTTTTCTTTAATTTCTTTGAGATGGGGTTGTAGCTGTAGGTCAATTCTATTTCACCATTTCACAATTTGGTTTAATTCCATTTTAATTTCCTTGTCATTAGGAAAAAATATTATATTCTTAAGATCTCCACATGGATAGCTATTCAAAAATATGATTAGTAACTATTGATACATTTTTGTTTTTTCATTTTAACTGTGATTCTTTTACTGCATTTTTAAAGAAAAATAGATGAGATTGACAAATTAAGTTTTATTTGTTTGATCATAAACATTTCAAATGTGTATCAATTACATTGTATAACATGCTTTATTGTGTATGCCTCTGAAGTGAACTGTGAATATTTCAGGCTGTAGAAAAGCACGTTTTCAGGAGAACTTCAGTTTGAGGAATTCTCTGCGATAATAACTTAAAATACCTAGGAATGAGAACACACACACATAAAACAGCAAATTTTCACTGAATTTTTCTCCCTATTTTGTTTCAAGTGAGCAAAAAAAAATTATTAAAGGATACAAAGTTTATTCAGAAATTGCTTATCAGGCACAAATGAGCTATATATAATATGAGGTCTCATTCTGTAGTTCAAGTCAGGAAACTGAAGAAATTCTTCACCTCTTACTATAATGCCTTGTGTTTCAGGTTACTTTGTCACATTTCAACACTTACCATGAGTGGATCAGGGAAATAAAAATAGTGCCAATAAGATATTAACAAGAAGAGGAAGAGGAGGAGGAAGAGGAGGGGGAGGGGATGAGAAAATACCTTAAATATTAATAAATGGAATAAATGCTCCAACTCTAACTCCCATGTATCTAAGGCAATTACTTCAAGGAATTCTGAAACCCAACTTCCACAAACACATCCACTAGGATTATCACATATTTTCTATCTTGATAATTTCTCCTGTTGTGGCTCCCACTTAACCAATTCCTTGGCCTGAAGAACTGTCATAAATTGTTTATCATGAAACTAGAAATTACCATCCAGAGGGAAATATATATTTTTAAATACATATATAATTTAAACTTAAATATCATTTGGAGAATAAAATACTAAGATAATGAGATCATTTTCTTTAAATTTATTTTTTATTGATGTATATATATAATGTTATATGCTATGGATATACAATATAGTGATTCATAATTTTTAGAGGTTATATTCCAGTTATAGTTATTGTAAAATATTGGCTATATTACCCATGTTGTACAATATATCCTTGTAGCTTATTTTATACCAGATAATTTGTATCTCTTAATTGACTATTCTTTCACTATCCCTCCCCCACCCCCTCTGGTAATCACTAGGTCAGTGATATCATACGGTATTTGTCTTTCTTTGACTTATTTTACTTAACATAATGCCCTCCAAGTACATACATGCTGCTGCAGATGGCAAAATTGCATTCATTTTTATGGCTGAGTAGTATTTCATCGTGTGTGTGTGTGTGAATTATATATATATACATATATACAACATTTTTTTTTCACCTGTTGATGGAACTTAGGTTAGATCATTAATAATAATAACAATAGCTAACATTTACTGAGTGGCTACTGTGTGCCCACCACTGGGCACACACTATTGAGTCCAGTCTACATAAAGGACTTAGCACAGTGCCTAGCACATAGTAAGTACTAATGAAGTATTAGTATTATCATTAGGGCTTCCCTTGTGGGTCAGCTGGTAAAGAATCCTCCTGCAATACTGGAGATCTGGGTTTGATCCTTGGGTTGGGAAGATCCCCTGGAGGAGGGAAAGGCTACCCAGTCCAGTAGTCTGGTCTGAAGAATTCCATGGACTGTAGAGTCCATGGGGGAGCAAAGATTCGGACACGACTGAGTGATTTTACTTTCAATTTCAGTATTATCACTTCTAATTTTCCCAACTTCCATGCAAGATATATATTATCCCCATTTTCCAGATGAGAATCTTGAGGCTCAGAGCAAGTAAGTAGATAAATAATTGTTAGCAATTTGTACTTCATAATGGTTAATCTTTATAACTACTTCCCAAGGTAGGTAATATTCCTGCTTTGTTATTAAAAATGCTGTGATTCAAAAAAGATTACCTGAGTGAAGGCTCAGGATTAGAAATTGAATTTAGGTCCACAACTTTTCCCTACCCCACCCCATCTCATGGCAAATTCCATATGCTCTGTGAGCAGTCTACTCACTAGGTTCTTTCTTGTCCATGAGTTACTGAGGCGTTCCTTTATATGAGTAGTAAGGAGTATGTATTCTTTTTTCTTGGATGAGAAGGTGGAAGGGAAGGATTGGAGGATAAATTCCTGTTAACACTAGTAGCAATCAATCTGTAGCAATATTCAGGAGGGCTTAATATGAGGCAGCTACTATGCTAAACGTATCACACAGATTACATATTTAATATTCAGAATAATGCTATGACATAAATACTGCTATTGTCCTCACTTATGAAAAAGGGACACTGACACTTATTTGACTTAAGTAGTCAGTAATTCAAGTAAGGGACTGGAACCAGATAGCATTCTATCTGTTATTTAGCATTTTCTTGAGTACTTTCGGCCCCCGGCCCCGCCTAGCTCCTCTCGGCCACGCTTCTGCGCGGAGCCGTCGCAGCTGCTTGGGCATAGGAGGGCCGAGAGGAGTTACTCCACATTCAGGGTCAGGAGGGGCCGTCGTGAGTAGATACCCCTTGTCCAAGGTAAGGAGCAACGGCTGCACTTGGCTGGAGCAGCCGTGAAGAAATACCCCACATCCAAGGCAAGAGAAACCCAAGTAAGACAGTAAGTGGTGCTAAAGGGCATCAGAGGGCAGACACACTGAAACTAGAATTACATAAAACTAGCTAATCTGATCACACGGACCACAGCCTTGTCTATCTCAATGAAACTAAGCCATGCCGTGTGGGGTCACCCAAGACGGATGGGTCATGGTGGAGAGGTCTGACCGAATGTGGTCCACTGGCGAAGGGCATGGCAAACCACTTCAGTATTCTTGCCTTGAGAACCCCATGAACAGTATAAAAAGGCAAAAAGATAGGACACTGAAAGATGAACTCCCCAGGTCAGTAGGTGTCCAATATGCTTATGGAGATCAGTGGAGAAATAACTCCAGAAAGCATGATGGGATGGAGCCAAAGCAAAAACGATATCCAGCTGTGGAGGTGACTGGTGATAGATGCAAAGTCTGATGCAGTAAAGAGCAATATTGCATAGGAAACTGGAATGTTAGGTCCATGAATCAAGGCAAATTGGAAGTGGTCAAACAGGAGATGGCAAGAGTGAACGTCGACATTCTAGGAATCAGCGAACTAAGATGGACTGGAATGGGTGAATTTAACTCCGATGACCATTATATATACTACTGTGGGCAAGAATCCCTTAGAAGAAATGGAGTAGCCATTATGGTCAACAAAAGAGTCCGAAAGGCAGTACTTGGATGCAATCTCAAAAACGATAGAATGATCTCCATTCGTTTCCAAGGCAAACCATTCAATATCACAGTAATCCAAGTCTATGCCCCGACCAGTAACGCCAAAGAAGCTGAAGTTGAATGGTTCTATGAAGACCTACAAGACCTTCTAGAACTAACACCCAAAAAAGATGTCCTTTTCATTATAGGGGACTGGAATGCAAAAGTACAAAGTCAAGAAACACCTGGTGTAACAGGCAAATTTGGCCTTGGAGTACAGAATGAAGCAGGGCAAAGGCTAATAGAGTTTTGCCAAGAGAACGCACTGGTAATAGCAAACACCCTCTTCCAACAACACAAGACTCTACACGTGGACATCACCAGATGGTCAACACTGAAATCAGATTGATTATATTCTTTGCATCCAAAGATGGAGAAGCTCTATACAGTCAGCAAAAACAAGACCGGGAGCAGACTGTGGCTCAGATCATGAACTCCTTACTGCCAAATTCAGACTTAAATTGAAGAAAGTAAAGAAAACCACTAGTCCATTCCGATATGACCTAGATCAAATCCCTTATGAGTATACAGTAGAAGTGACAAATAGATTTAAGGGACTAGATCTGACAGACAGAGTGCCTGATGAACTATGGACAGAGGTTCGTGACATTGTATAGCAGACAGGGATCAAGACAATCCCCATGGAAAAGAAATGCAAAAAAGCAAAATGACTGTCTGAGGAGGCCTTAAAGATAGCTGGGAAGAGAAGAGAAGCAAAAAGCAAAGGAGAAAAGGAAAGATATTCCCATCTGAATGCAGAATTCCAAAGAATAGTAAGGAGAGATAAGAAAGCCTTCCTCAGTGATCAATGCAAAGAAATAGAGGAAAACAACAGATTGGGAAAGACTAGAGATCTCTTCAAGAAAATTAGAAATACCAAAGGAACATTTCATGCAAAGATAGGCTCGATAAAGGACAGAAATTGTAGGGACCTAACAGAAGCAGAAGATGTTAAGAAGAGGTGGCAAGAATACACAGGAGAACTGTACAAAAAAGATCTTCACAACCCAGATAATCACAATGGTGTGATCACTCACCTAGAGCGAGACATCCTGGAATGTAAAGTCAAGTGGGCCTTAGGAAGCATCGCTATGAACAAAGCTAGTGGAGGTGATGGAATTCCAGTTGAGCTATTTCAAATCCTCAAAGGTGATGCTGTGAAAGTGCTGCACTCGACATGCCAGCAAATTTGGAAAACTCAGCAGTGGCCACAGGACTGGAAAAGGTCAGTTTTCGTTCCAATCCCAAAGAAAGGCAATGCCAAAGAATGCTCAAACTACCGCACAATTGCACTCATCTCACATGCTAGTAAAGTAATGCTCAAAATTCTCCAAGCCAGGCTTCAGCAATACGTGAACTGTGAACTTCCAGATGTTCAAGCTGGTTTTAGAAAAGGCAGAGGAACCAGAGATCAAATTGCCAATATCTGCTGGATCATCGGAAAAACAAGAGAGTTCCAGAAAAACATCTATTTCTGCTTTATTGACTATGCCAAAGCCTTTGACTGTGTGGATTACAATAAACTGTGGAAAATTCTTCAAGAGATGGGAATACCAGACCACCTGACCTGCCTCTTGAGAAAACTGTATACAGGTCAGGAAGCAAGAGTTAGAACTGGACATGGAACAACAGACTGGTTCCAAATAGGAAAAGGGGTACGTCAAGGCTGTGTATTGTCACCCTGCTTATTTAACTTATATGCAGAGTACATCATGAGAAACGCTGGGCTGGAAGAAACACAGCTGGAATCAAAATTGCCGGGAGAAATATCAATAACCTCAGATATGCAGACGACACCACCCTTATGGTAGAAAATGAAGAAGAACTAAAGAGCCTCTTGATGAAAGTGAAAGAGGAGAGTGAAAAATTTGGCTTAAAGCTCAACGTTTGGAAAACTAAGATCATGGCATCTGGTCCCATCACTTCATGGGAAATGGATGGGGAAACAGTGGAAACAGTGTCAGACTTTATTTTGGGGGGCTCCAAAATCACTGCTGATGGTGATTGCAGCCATGAAATTAAAAGACACTTGCTCCTTGGAAGGAAGGTTGTGGCCAACCTAGATAGCATATTTAAAAGCAGAGACAATACTTTGCCAACAAAAGTCCATCTAGTCAAGGCTATGGTTTTTCCAGTAGTCATGTATGGATGTGAGAGTTGGATGGTGAAGAAATCTGAACGCTGAAGAACTGATGCTTTTGAACTGTGGTGTTGGAGAAGACTCTTGAGAGTCCCTTGGACTGCAAGGAGATCCAATCAATCCATCCTAAAGGAGATCAATCCTGGGTGTTCATTGGAAGGACTGATGTTGAAGCTGAAACTCCAATACTTTGGCCACCTCATGTGAAGAGTTGATTCATTGGAAAAGACCCTAATGCTGGGTAGGATTGGGGGCAGGAGGAGAAGGGGATGACAGAGGATGAGATGGTTGGATGGCATCACCAACTCGATGGACATGGGTTTGGGTAGACTCCGGGAGTTGGTGATGGGCAGAGAGGCCTGGTGTGCTGCAATTCATGGGGTCGCAAAGAGTCGGACACGACTGAGCGACTGAACTGAACTGAACTGAGTACCTTATTGGTGCATGTTCCTCAATTCTAGAGTCTGAGAGGGCTGTAAAACTAGTTTATAACCTAAGGTGGTTGGAACTCCAGCAGTACATATTAATTTTTTTTCAAAATTTATTAAAATATATTGCATGAAGCAATATATATATCTTGTGGAGCTTAATTTAGCAGAAGGTCAAAAGCTGAATTAGAGTGGGGAGGCATTAGGTAGAAAGAAATTGTGGTGGCTCAGGCATATGCTGATGATATTTCAGTCATAAGCCCTTCAGGCTTGGAAGGGGTGTTGGCAGGAAAGTTTTTTTTACATGAAATGTTGGTTCTCTTCAAAACAGAAGACTGTGCCCATGTAATGTGAACGAAACTACTGCTTTGGAATGCCTCTAAAGTAAAAGCAGTTACTTTATAATCACAACTAGACAAAGGTACATCATACCACAGAATTGATCCAAATGAGGAAGTAATTTTCAAAAGACAGCACAACTAAGGGTTGGCTTGGAAACATTTTTTGACATGAATGAATAATTGTTTCAAATTTCTTCATTCTGACTTTTCACTTTTCATTTGCTGACTGAGCATTTTCTATTTGGCATGGACTAGAGTTTTCTATCATAGGATAATAATATATCTGAAACAATCCCAACTAATGAAAGACATGAAAAAAGAAAATGTAGTTTTCCGAAATCCTTAAGATACCCCCATTTTTTCCCATTTCAGAATAGGTACATTCTTATATTGCACCTGTCTTAGTGGAAATTATGGGTAACCATGTTTCTGTATATAAAACATATTATACAGTCATGCTTCTTAAAGAAATCCTGTGGTGGATCCTTTGCTGTTAATTAATCTCTCTTAGTAGATCCGCTTGTCAATCTCTTAATCGATCAGTCTTCCTTGGAGTATCACCTATATTGTTATTTAGTCAATCAACTTATAAAATGAGTCCTGCTTTATATAGAGGAAAACATAAATATTAAGGTACAAAATAACAATAACCTTGAGAAAAATTTATAGGAAATAAGATGATTATTTTCTAATCCAGATGAACATATTTGAACTATTTAGCATTTCAGTATCAGTAATCATTCAGTTCAGTTCAGTTCAGTCACTCAGCCGTGTCCAACTCTTTGCAACCCCATGAAGTGAAACACGCCAAGCTTCCCTATCCATCAACTCCCAGAGTTTACCCAAACTCATGCCCATTGAGTCAGTGATGCCATCCAACAATCTCATCCTCTGGTGTCCCCTTCTCCTCCTGCCCTCATTCTTTCCCAGCATCAGGGTCTTTTCAAATGAGTCAGCTCTTTGCATCAGATCAAAGTATTGGAGTTTCACCTTCAGCATCAGTCCTTCCAATGAACACTCAGGACTAATCTCCTTTACGATGGACTGGTTGGATCTTCTTGCAGTCCAAGTGACTCTCAAGAGTCTTCTCCAAAACCACAGTTCAAAAGCATCAATTCTTCAGCACTCAGCTTTCTTTATAGTCCAGGTCTCACATCAATACATGACTACTGGGAAAACAATAGCCTTTACTAGATGGAATTTTTTTGACAAAGTAATGTCTCTGCTTTTTAATATGCTGTCTAGGTTGGTCATAACTTTCCTTCCAAGGAGTAAGTGTCTTTTAATTTCATGGCTGCAGTCACTGTCTGCAGTGATTTTGGAGCCCCCCCAAAATAAAGTCAGCCACTGTTTTCGCTGTTTCCCGATCTATTTGCCATGAAGTGATGGGACTGGATGCCATGATCTTAGTTTTCTGAATGTTGAACTTTAAGCTAACTTCTTCACTCTCCTCTTTCACTTTCATCAACAAGCTCATTAGTTTTTCTTCACTTTCTGCCATATGGTGGTGTCATCTGCATATCTGATGTCATTGATATTTCTCCCAGCAATCTGGATTCTAGCTTGTGTTCTTCCAGCCCAGCATTTCTCATGATGTACTCTGCATATATGTTAAATAAGCAGGGTGACAATATACAGCTTTGACGTACTCCATTCCCTATTTGGAACCAGTCTGTTGTTCCTTGTCCAGTTCTAACTGTTGCTTCCTGATCTGCATACAGGTTTCTCAAGAGGCAGGTCAGGTAGTCTAGTATTCCCATCTCTTGAAGAATTTTCCACAGTTTATTGTAATCCACACCGTCAAAGGCTTTGGCATAGTCAATAAAGAAGCAATAGATGTTTTTCTGAAACTCTTGATTTTTAGTGATCCAGCGGATGTTGGCAGTTTGATCTCTGGTTCCTCTGCCTTTTCTAAATCAAGCTTGAACATCTGGAATTTCACAATTCACGTATTGCTGAAGCCTGGCTAGGAGAATTTTGAGCATTACTTTACCAGCATGTGAGATGAGTACGATTGTGTGGAAGTTTGAGCATTCTTTGTCATTGCCTTTCTTTGGGATTGGAATGAAAACTGAGCCTTTAATGCATGTGGCCACTGCTGAGTTTTCCAAATTTGCTAGCATATTGAGTGCAACACTTTCACAGCATCACCTTTTAGGATTTGAAATAGCTCAACTGGAATTCCATCACCTCCACTAGTTTTATTCGTATTATGCCTCCTAAGGCCCACTTGACTTCACATTCCAGTATGTCTAGGTGAGTGATCACACCATCGTGATTATCTGGGTCATGAAGATCTTTTTTGTACAGTTCTTCTGTGTATTCTTGCCACCTCTTCTTAATATCTTCTGCTTCTGCTAGGTCCATACCATTTCCGTCCTTTATTGAGCCCATCTTCATATGAAATATTCCCTTGGTATCTCTAATTTTCTTGAAGAGATCTCTAGTCTTTCCCATTCTATTGTTTTCCTCTATTTCTTTTCACTGATAGCTGAGGAAGGTTTTCTTATCTCTCCTTGCTGTTCTTTGAAACTCTGCATTCAAATGGGTATATCTTTCCTATTTTCCTTTGCTCTTCACTTCTATTCTTTTCACAGCTATTTGTAAGGCCTCTTCAGACAGCCATTTTGCTTTTTTCCATTTCTTTTTCTTGGGGATGGTCTTATCCCTGTCTCCTGTACAATGTCAC
The DNA here is from genome assembly GCA_024291935.2 of Okapia johnstoni. Lineage (NCBI taxonomy): Eukaryota > Metazoa > Chordata > Mammalia > Artiodactyla > Giraffidae > Okapia > Okapia johnstoni. The sequence continues at coordinate 46,146,518 of CM044323.1, forward strand.
GAACCTCTGTCCATAGTTCATCAGGCACTCTGTCTATCAGATCTAGGCCCTTAAATCTATTTGTCACTTCCACTGTATAATCATAAGGGGTTTGATTTAGGTCATTCCTGAATGGTCTAGTGGTTTTCCCCAGTTTCTTCAATTTTAATCTGAATTTGGCAATAAGGAGTTCATGATCTGAGCCACAGTCAGCTCCTGGTCTTGTTTTTGCCGACTGTATAGATCTTCTCCATCTTTGGCTGGAAATAATATAATTAAATCTAATATTGTTGTTGGCCATCTGATGAGGTCTATGTGTAGAGTCTTCTCTTGTGTTGTTGGAAGAGGGTGTTTTCTATAACCAGTGTGTTCTTTGGTAAAAGTCTGCCCTGCTTCATTCTGTACTACAAGGCCAAATTTGCCTGTTACTAGAGATGATTCTTCACCTCCTACTTTTGCATTCCAGTCCCCTATAATGAAAAGGATATCTTTTTTGGCTGTAAGTTCTAAAACCTCTTGTAGGTCTTCAGTGATCATTAAGGTATTTTTAAGGCATATTTTATCCCAAAGTCAGTCAGTCAGTTCAGACACTCAGTCGTATCTGACTCTTTGTGACCCCATGGACTGCAGCATGCCAGGCCTCCCTGTCCATCACCAACTCCCAGAGTTTGCTCAAACTCATGTCTATTAAGTCATTGATGCCATCCAACCATCTCAACCTCTGGCATCACCTTCTCCTCCCACTTTCAATCTCTCCCAGCATCAGGGTCTTTTCCAATGAGTCAGCTTTTCACACCAGGTGGCCAAAGTATTGGAATTTCAACTTCAGCATCAGTCCTTCCAATGAACACCCGGGACTGATCTCCTTTAGGATGGACTGGTTGGATCTCCTTGAAGTCCAAGGGACTCTCAAGGGTCTTCTCCAACACCACACTTCAAAAGCATCAATTCTTCAGTGCTCAACTTTCTTTATAGTCCAACTCTCACATCCACTCATGACTACTGGAAAAACCATAGCCTTAACTAGACGGAATTTTGTTGGCAAAGTAATATCTCTGCTTTTATTATGCTGTATATGTTGGTTATGACTTTCCTTCCAAGGAGTAACTGTCTTTTAATTTCATGGCTGCAGTCACCATCTGCAGTGATTTTGGAGCCCCCCAAAATAAAGTCGGCCAAATTTTCTACTATTTAGAATCAAACCCATTCCCACCAGAGACACTCAGAGGGCTCAAACATACCTTGTGTGCACCAGGACCCAAGGACCCCACAGAGACTGAGACAGAACTGTGTTTGAATGCCTCCTGTGGAGGTATGGGTCAGCAGTGGATTGCCACAGGGACAGGGGCTCTGGGTGCAGCAGACGGATATGGCATAAGCCCTCTTGGAGGAGGTCACCATTAACCCCACCATAGAGCTGCCAGAACTTACACAGGACTGGGAAATAGACTCTTGGAGGGCACAGAGAGAACCTTGTGAACCAGGCTTCAGGATAAAGGAGCAGTGATTCCACAAGAGACTGACCCAGACTTCCCTGTGAGAGTCCAGGAGACTCCAGCAGAGGCGTCGGTCAGAGGTGGCCTGCTGCAGGGTTGGGGGCACTGAGTGTAGCAGTACATGCATGGGATGTTTTGAAGGAGGTCACCATTATCTTCATTACCTCCATCATAGTTTGGCACCAAGTAAATAGCAGGGAGAGAACACAGCTCCACCCATCAACAGAAAATTGGATTAAAGATTCATTGACCATGGCCCTGCCCATCAGAATAAGACCCAGTTTCCCCCTCAGTCAGTCTCTCTCATCAGAAGCTTCCATAAGCCTCTATCCTTCTCAATCAGAGGGCAGACAGACTGAAAACCACAATCACAGAAAACTAACCAATCTAATGACATGTACCATAGCCTTGTCTAACTCAATGAAACTATGAGCCGTGTAGAGCCACCCAAGATGGACGGGTCATAGCGGAGAGTTCTGACAAAATGTGGTCCACTGGAGAAGGGAATGGCAAACCACTTCAGTATTCTTGCCTCGAGAACCCCATGAACAGTATGAAAAGGCAAAAAGATAGGACACTGAAAGATGAACTTCCCAGGTTGGTAGGTGCCCAATATGCTACTGGAGATCAGTGGAGAAATAACTCCAGAAAGAATGAAGGGATGGAGCCAAAGCAAAAACAACATCCAGTTGTGGATGTGACTGGTGATAGATAACAAGATTCGATGCTGTAAAGAGCAGTGTTGCATAGGAACCTGAAATGTTAGGTCCAGGAATCAAGGCAAATTTCAAGTGGTCAAACAGGAGATGGCAAGAGTGAACATCGACGTTTTAGGAATCAGTGAACTAAAATGGAGTGGAATGGGTGAATTTAACTCAGATTATCCCATAGAGAATGTGTGAAATCCAATTTCTCAACTCTTTTTCAATCAATTGAACTTGTTACGTTATAGGAAACATAAAACAATCTGGAAAAAGTGATACACTGAGTTAAATTTGATTCACAAAATCTGATGTTTTCTTCAAAAACTATCTAGTTCCTTTCATATCTCTCTTTTGCTCACAGTTGAAATGATGAGGTGTAAATAACCACAGAAAGCTATAGAATTATCTAGCATGAAAACTAAAGCAGAGACTCAGATGAGGAGGTAAGAAAATCAGGTTGTGTTTAAGCACCAGATATGTATGGATTTGCACACAATGATGGAGCCACATTCATTGGTCACAGACATGCGCTACACTGTAGGATGTGTTGTAGTGATAATTGCTTATTTAATTGTAACAACTCTTTCTCAGGTAGCAAATAAAAGCCAGAAAATTCTACCATGTCACAGCTATTTAACAATTTGCGAAAGGGCTTTGATATTCAAATTTCACGTATCAAACAATAGCTTTATGTAAAGTTCTTATCTCTCTAATGTTTGTGAATGCACATTTTAGTTGAATGATCAAATATGGACCAGTCAGATAAAATAGTATGAGATAAACATAAGAACAAAATATTGGACAATGCAAACTCTGATTGCCTGTTTCTTATTCTCTATTTTAATTTTTGTTATTCTATTTATGTTAAAATATTAATACCACATACTATTTTTAGAACACAGAAATAAAGCATAAACCATTAATGACATTGCTATAGCCAGAAGGCTGGCTAATATTTAAATTAAAAAAAACCCAGCAAATAAGATAACTACTTTCTTGTTTACACAAATATTATAAATTGAGTTTTACATTAATTAAAAGGTTTATAATTAATTGCAGTCATTATTAACTGGAATTAATTATAGTCTTTACCTTCTCCCAAATAATGACTTTTCACAGAGTTGAACTTTGCATTAAACTCATATCAGGAATTTGAAGTCTAATAGTAAAATCTGAAGTCTGATATCTTTAATAAATCTATGTCATTTATCTTAAACTAAAACATTTCTAACCCTAATCATCTACATAATTGATGACCATGAATTACTTTTACTATCTTATTCGTGCAATTTTTGTTATTGATATTGGTCTTTAGTTGATTGTTAGCCAAAATTCAGCCACAAAAGTTACAATGTCAGTGTAAGTGTAGAGTTGTTTCTAAGAGATTTAATGGGAAGATGATTATTGAGGTAGGCTTTAGAGGAATTAAACCAGAAGATCAAGAAAGAGTATGCAAGAATGTTGAGAAAAATTACATGGAATTAGCAACCATGTTTTCAAGAAAATGTTTCTCCTGGACATGCTATTGGGCCTGTGTTGACTAACAACAAAGTTAGTTGTTGGAAAGTTTGTGGTACAACCTACCTCAAATGACTAAATCAGAGTTACAGAAAGAAAAGTATGACCCAGCGATAGCTGGGATAGAGAAGGAAAATTAGGATGAAAACACCTTACAAAATTGCTTCTGAGTTCCAACTTGCCAGTTTTGTCCTCATGGCCTCTCATGTAGGTTTCCATCCTGCTTGGAAGTGATATATCTACCAAAAAGATGCTAAATATTGCCAGCAAACAGAGCTAGAGAAATAATAGCAAGGGGTCAGCACAGAGGAGAAGGAGGGTGGAGGTACAGCTTGGGGAGTCCGGAGGGGTCCCCCAGCTGAGACTCTGATCACAAAGCTGCTTGACTTGACACAGGTCCCTTCAACCCTCAGTCACTCAGTGTCTAACTTTGTTAAGTGAATGTGGTGCACTAAAACATTTCTAAGGTTGTTCCCAGTTATGGTTTTGACCAAGCTTGGAATTTAGAGGAAATTTTTGAAACACATGACAGAGAGGGTACTTTTATTTTTGTCAAGTAGAGTGAGAATTCTCTCTGCCCTCATTCTGCTGAGAAGTGGCAACGAGCGCCAGATGAACTGGCAGAAGAGGCATGACCGTACATCCATGAAGTTTGGACTTCTTCTGGGAGTCATCAGTTATGACCCATGACACATAAACAAAGCTGGTTTGTTTACACTGTAAGAAATAAGACTTAATAAAAGCTATAGTAATTAAGCCAGTGTTACCAGAGGGGAAGGAGAGACAAGTATCAATAGGACAGAAGAGAGAATCCAGAAATGGACTCACACCATGTGGTTATATAAATTATGACAAAGTTGACACAAATACATCAGCAGAAGTGTGTCCTTTTCAAGGGTTAATTGGAAGTACCTGTGGGAAAAAAAATGCGAATCTTCAGTTTTAACTCATTCCAAAAACAAAAACCAATTTCATATGGATTATAAATATAGACATAAAAGATAAAACACACTTCCCTGGTTGCTTAGATGGTAAAATGCTCCTTGCAACACAGGAGACTTGGGTTCCATCCCTGGGTCGGGAAGATTCCTGGAGAGGGCATGGGAAACCACTCCAGTATTCTTGCCTGGAGAATTCCATGGACAGAGGAGTCTGGCAGGCTACAGTCCATGGGGTCCCAAAGAGTCAAACAGGACTGAGTTACTAACACACAAACACACACACACACACACACACACACACACACACACACACACACACACAGAGGCAAGTCTTTTAAAAATGGGAAAGAGGTTTTATAAGCACTTCCCGAAAGATCACATCCAGCTGTAAACTAAATACACGAAGGAGATAGCACCTCAACTTTCTCAGATATGAGTGAAATGCAAATAAAACTATAATGCAACACCACTATGCACCCACTAGTATTTTCTGTCAATATAAAGAAGGCAGAAAATACTAACTGTTGGTTAAGGATGTCGAAAAACTGAAACTTTCTTTAAATGCTATCAGTTCTACTCCTAGCTGCTGCTGCTGCTGCTGCTGCTGCTAAGTCGCTTCAGTCGTGGCCGACTCTGTGCGACCCCACAGACGGAAGCCCACCAGGCTCCCCTGTCCCTGGGATTCTCCAGGCAAGAACACTGGAGTGGGTTGCCATTTCCTTGTCCAGTGCGTGAAAGTGAAAAGTGAAAGTGAAGTCGCTCAGTCATGTCTGACTCTCAGCGACCCCATGGACTGCAGCCTGCCAGGCTCCGCCGTCCATGGGATTTTCCAGGCAAGAGTACTGGAGTGGGGTGTCATTGCCTTCTCCGTCTACTCCTAGATATTTATCTAAAAGAAATGCAAACACTTGATCATCAGGCAAATTTTAGAATTTCATAGCAGCAGCATTTGTAATAATACCAAAGTAGAAATGGTCCATCAATAATGTAATGAATGAACAAATTTTGGTATATTCATTCACTGTAATACTATACTGCAGTAAGAAAGGGAAAAAAAGCTATCATTACACACAAAATGTGAATGAATTTCACAAGCATAATGCCAAGTTTTAAAAAGTTCAATGGCTGATGCTATGCTTACAAATTCAAAAATAGGAAAAATTTCCATTGGACAATATATGGGAAGAGAAGATGATGATGGGGCAGTAAGAGGCACAGAAGGAGGTCTTCTGGTGAATCTATTATTGTTTTGTTTTTGGTTTTGTGAGTCTGTTTAACTTGTAATATTTAAATAGCTGTATAATGATAAGTTTCCCAGGTGGCGCTAGTAGTAAAGAACCTACCTGCCAATGCAGGAGACATGAGAGATGCAGGTGCGATACCTGGGTTGGGAAGATCCCCTGGAGGAGGGCATGGCAACCCATTCCAGTATTCTTGCCTGGAGAATTCCATGGAGGAGGAGGCTGGTGGGCCACAGTCTATAGGGTCACACAGAGTAGGACACGACTAAAGTGACTTAGCACACACACATAATGATGATATGTGCAGCACTTCTCTGCTTGTAACTTATGCATCAAAAGAAAATGCTTTCTGAAAGAAAAATTACAGAGTATGGTGAAATTTACACTTTTAAAACCCTGGTCAGGATGTAGTGTGGGAGAGAGATGAATCAGGGTGACAAAAGCTGTGAGAGAAAGAGGTTATGAGACTATTGCTAGGACAGAGACAAGAGTAGTTTCAGGCGAGACACTTGAAGCAGGGGAGACAAAGAAAGCAGATTAATTCAAAGGTAAAATGATGAAACAGAACTGGAAGAACCTGATGATGGCTGTGATAGGGAAGAAAACAAAATACAGGTAGTGTGCATATTCAGTTCAGTTCAGTTAAGTCACTCAGTCGTGTCCAACTCTTTGTGACCCCATGGACTGCAGCACGCCAGGCCTCCCTGTCCATCACCAACTCCCAGAGTTTACCCAAACTCATGTCCATTGAGTCGGTGATGCCATCTAGCCATTTCATCCTCTGATGTCCCCTTCTCCTCCTACCTTCAATCCTTCCCAAGAGCAGGGTCTTTTCAAATAAGTCAGCTCTTCCCGTGAGATGGCCAAAGTATTGGAGCTTCAGCTTTAACATCAGTCTTTCCAATGGACACTCAGGACTGATCTCCTTTAGAATTGACTGGTTGGATCTCCCTGAAGTCCAAGGGACTCTCAAGAGTCTTCTCAACACCACAGTTCAAAAGCATCAATTCTTCGGTGCTCAGCTTTCTTCATAGTCCAACTCTCAAATCCATGCATGACTACTGGAAAAACCATAGCTTTGACTAGATGGACCTTTGTTGGCAAGGTAATGTCTCTGCTTTTTAATATGCTGTCTAGGTTGGTCATAGCTTTTCTTCCAAAGAGCAAGCTTTTTTTAATTTCATGGCTGCAGTCACCATCCGCAGTGATTCTGGAGCCCCAAAAATAAAGTCTGTCACTGTTTCAATTGTTTCCCCATCTATTTGCCATGGAGTGATGGGACCAGATGCCATGATCTTAGCTTTCTGAATGTTGAGTTTTAAGCCAACTTTTTCACTTTCTTCTTTCACTTTCATCAAGAGGCTCTTTAGTTCTTCTTCACTTTCTGCCATAAGGGTGGTGTCATCTGCATATCTGAGGTTATTAATATTTCTCCCAGCAATCTTGATTCCAGCTTGTGTTTCTTCCAGCCTAGCATTTCTCATGATGTACTCTGCATATAAGTTAAATAAACAGGGTGACAACCTACAGCCCTGACATACTCCTTTCCCAATTTGGAACCAGTCTGTTGCCCCATGTCCAGTTCTAACTGTTGCTTCTGACCTGCATACAGATTTCTCAGGAGACACGTCAGGTGGTGTGGTATTCCCTTCTCTTTCAGAATTTTCCAGTTTGTTGTGATCCACACAGTAAAAGGCTTTGGCATAGTCAATGAAGCAGAAATAGATGTTTTTCTGGAACTCTCCTGCTTTTTCGATGATCCAATGGATTTTGGCAATTTAATCTCTGCTTCCTCTGCCTTTTCTGAATCCAGCTTGAACATCTGGAAGTTCATGGTTCACGTACTGCTGAAGCCTCACTTGGAGAATTTTGAACATTACTTTGCTAGCCTGTGAGATGAGTGCAATTGTGCAGTAGTTTGAGTATTTTTTGGCATTGCCTTTCTTTGGGATTAGAATGAAAACTGGCTTTTCCAGTCCTGTGGCCACTGCTGAGTTTTCCAAATTTGTTGGCATATTGAGTGCAGCACTTTCACAGCACCATCTTTTAGGATTTGAAATAGCTCGACTGGAATTCCATCACCTCCACTAAGAAATTCCTGTCATCAAGGATAGTGGTTCCTATAACTGTGTGGGAGAGAAGGAGGTGCTCCATAGGAGGCAGAACTTGAGTTGATATAAGCAAGTGCTTTTCAGAGGAAGTATCTGCATGCAGACTTTGCCTTCCTTTTTGCTTAACTTTCACCCCTCTTGTATAGCACATTCCCTAGCTTTTCTTCCTCTCTCTTGATTAGTCTTTTTTGGTCTCACATATGGTTCCTCTTCATGTGTTTGTGCTAAGCTGCTTTATTCATGTCCACTCTTTGAATAGATCAGTATGCAAATCTGATTCTACCGAACATGTACTTAAAATTCTTCAAAGGTTTCTGATTGATTTTAGGTTGAAGATCAGAGTCCTAAACAAGGTCTCCTCCCTCTGGCTCCTCCCTGCCTTGCCCACTCCTCCTCCATAAAAGCATCATTCATTTTGACCTCCTTTCTCATGACTTTTGTACTTGCTGCACCTGCTATCTAATCCTGATGTACCCAGACACCCTCAAGTTCTCCTGCTTTCTGACTGCTCATCCTTTAGATTTCAGTCCAGCTCTCAGTTCTTCAGGGTAACCTACTCAATTCTTCAGAATATCCCACATCCTTCATGTACCCTTCCTTTCAAACCCCATCACAGTATAGCTCACATTTTTCTGTTTGTTTATTGGGTAATGCCTGTATCCCTAAATTGCAATTTTCATGAGGACAAGAGAGTGTCTTCACATGGCACTGTACCACAATTACTGAGAGCTTAGAATATTTTACTTAAAAAATTATCAATGAATGAAAGAGTCATTTGGGGAAAGCAGACTGCATAATAAATGGCACAAAAAAACAAAAGGATGTCATTAGCTCACTGTACCTCATGGATGTCAGGCAAAATAAGGGGGAAAAAAAAGAAAAAGAAAACTCGTTTAGGGAATAAGACATTAAAATCAGCCTCCTATGACTTTGCATAGGTTGCCTTTGACACCCAGGGCAGTGCTATCCCACCTATTATGGTGTTCAAAAAGTCATTAATTAACTTCTGGGAAATAGATATCAACTCATGGCCAAGAATACTTCTGACTCAAATTAAACAACAGAGAAGTCATAGATATTAATGATATCTACCTTTTAGAACATTGCCTGCCTTATAATAACTATATGGAAAAAATTTCAGTATCATCAACATGGGGACTAAGGGACCTAAAAAACCTGCTTCTGAGACTTTTTCACACTCTGGACACTTAGCAGAAAGCTGAGTGGTGATAACAGCTTAATAGATCAGACAGCAACACAAGAAACCAGCACAGGCGGTCTGTATTAAGATCTGCTTTGGGGGTGCCAAAGGTTTTTTCTTTTTTGAAATGTGAGCTCTAAAATAATTTGGTTTTTTGCCTCTCACCACTGTTCTCACTCCACACTTGCCGTTTTACATATGATTATTGAGTTGACCCAAAAGACTTTTAGGTTGGGAGGTGCAAGGTCAGTGTCCCTGCCACCTTCCAATCTCCGTCTGTACCTACCTCAGACGTGTCTTTGTACGATCCCTGCTGGACACTGCACCTTTCCGTAATTATAAATGTCTGTTTTCAGTCACTTCAAAGCTTTCCCAGCACTGGGAGTCCTCCTTCAAAGCCTCTGCATTGCTGAGGAACTTCTGTCATTGACAGGAGGTCCTGCTTTGAAGTTTTTCATGCCATTTATTGATTTCCCCCCTTTAAAGATGTTCAGATTAGAAAATGCTTCACCCCCTTTGAAAATGTGCATATTTTCATGATGGTGAAGGGTTAATCCTTTGAAGATATTTACATTTTATAGCAGTGTCCTTATATGAAGAAATTCGACATCAGATATGCCCCATGCTTAATGGTGCTTTCCTTCTCTCTGCTGGATCCTTCAAGATCAAGATCCTTCCAGTTTAGTGTGTTGCTGGTTTTTATATTATGCTTTTGTTCCTTTTTTTTTTTAACGCGGTGTCAAAAGAACGCGGTGCTAAAATGAAAGAACTTGCTTAATCTGGAAATGGCTTTTATTCCAGTTGTTTATATGATTCTGCATAAAGTTGAGACATTTTAAATGCTTGGGTGTGTTTACAGAATTTTCATGATCTTATGACCATCTGCAGTGTCCTAATATTATACTTAACCTCCAACAAAGCAGCTTTGAGAATGAGCACTATGTTAGTTATAAAAGGCATATTTTATACATTCTTTTTATGTTTATGTGCTTAAGCCTCAGTTTCCTAACCTCTTAAAGAGATGGATACGATGCCATAAGGATTCAATTTTCAAATTGCAGTCAAGGATTACCTCACACATAGTAAGTTAGCTATACCTATTGCAATTAAATGGCCGAATTCAATTAATTTAACATTGGACAATAGCCTATTTAACAAAGAGATATTAGCTTCAGAACTGTTCCAACTGATCAGAAGTACACTAGCTTCTCCTACACTAGCTGATTTCAGCAATTCTGTCTTGGAATTTCTGTCATTTAGCTTAAGTTATAATAAAGTACTTACAGTTATAATAAAGTACTATTGGGAGAGGTAATACTTTGGGTCCCCAGTGTATATGAAGATTCTGAAAGCATATTATGGTGATGTAAAGAGTTGAGAAAAAGAGGAAATCGTGCTCACGAGTAGAAAAGGAGATGTGGAAATTGCAAGATAATGGGAGAAAGAAAAGAACTTCAAATGTGAACTGTCACACAATTCTTTCAAAGATGAAAAATAAACTGAGCATGTAAACACACACACACACACACACACACACACTACCCATGAACCTAATTTACAACTAAATGTAATGAGTTGTAATATAATGCACTGAATTACAGGTGCTAAATCTAGAATCTTCCCTCCACACACACAAAAGGAAAATAAATATAATGGGGATGAATTTTGATACCTAGTGGGCTTGTAAACTCATATTAAATGTAGTCCAGTTGTTAACCAGGAATCATATATGACCTCTCTGTGTATAATAAAAATAAAGTTGTGCTATTTAATTTCTGTGTTTGGCATAATAAGATTGTAATCATTATGCCAGGGAAACATTTTCATTTTCCTGGGTGTCAGTGATTAACTTTCATTTCTCTAGCACTCTAAATGTATTGTTTCATTCAGTAATTTAATCATTCATTTATTTAATATTTATACAGTGTCATGGAAGTACAAATGGCCAATAAACATATGAAAAGATACTCAGCTTTACTATTCATGAGAACAGAGTAGACGTAGACAACAATGAAATACATATTTTATCCATGGGGCACGTAACAATATTGAGTGCTATTAGGGGTGGGGAGGAATTAGTATTCTTATATGGTGCTGATGGAAGTATAATTCAATATAAATTTGGGGAAGATAATTAGGAAATACCTATAAAAATATAAATGTGTATATCCTTTAATACAGAAAATTTCCCTCTTGGCTAGATTATACAGAGACATTGTGTTAATAGATAAAAAACAAAAACTTTTTAAAAAGAGGAAGAAACCAACACAACATTGTAAAACAATTTTTCTCCAATTAAAAAATAAATTTAAAAAATAAGAGGAGAGAGGGAATAAAGGAAAGAAAAGAAAAATATTTAAATACCCACCAATAGGGAGGATGGTTTAAATGAACTATAGATAATCCATTTCATACAATATTACCCAGAAATTAAGCAAAAAGGAAGAATTTGCATATACATACCCTGACATGGAAAAATTTTTCAACCATGTGGAAAAAGAAAAAAGCAAATTGTAGAATAATGTGTAATGAGTGACATCAGTCGAAAACTGTACAAAGTGTATATTTTTAACATAGTCTTATGTGTGTGTAAAAGGTGATAACACTGCTTATTTCTATTATGGTTCTGCATTTACAGTGTTAATCAAAATGAGCTCTTTATTGATTAAACATTACATGAAGAACATATATTTTCACTGAGTAATTAAAAATAAATAGGACAATTAAATATGTATGCATTTAATAAATTATCCTCTAAACAAGTTACTATATTAGATTTGATTCCAAATATGCAAATATTGAACTTGTCTGTTAGTCATTAAATGCATATTTAATTTTGTGCTAGTTCTCCATTTGTCAAAAAAGTGCTCTTGTTATTAATTTTTTGGGAGCACAAAAGGGATATATCTTTATTGAGTATATGCAAATTAGAGTAAAGAGTATTTCCAAATTGCCCAGATTACTGTCCCAGAGCTGCCTTGGATACAGGTATCTTCCCTGTCGTACATAATCAGTGGGCACAGTCAAGAAGTGTATAAAAGAAAAAAATCCCCTGTGTGTCTTTCTACTCATCCAATCTCCCATCAACTCCCTCTAACTCCAGAGTTTCCTAAGGGTCTACTGGTGCCAGGGCCTTAAAAGAAAAGGAAGGTTTGTAAGATGAGTTTCTTAGGCACATCTTTGTAGATTATCTTCCAAATTCTTCTCCATTTCCTCAAAGAAAAATATCAGAAAAGAGAACAATAAGTTTCCTGAGTGGTATGTGTAACATCAAAATGTTTGGGTTTTCAAAGACTGTTCATGTCAAAGAGTCCCCCTTCCCTGTACCTCAATCTTTCTATAAGAAAAAATATATATTTCCTACTCTTAAAAGAAACTCAAGCCCTGACACTTACAGTTTCACTACAATATCAGGACCCCTGAAGTTCAAGTTGATTTTGAACATAGAACAATGCATTTTGACATATTGATTCTCTTCTGTAGTCTTGTAACTATAAAAACCCAAACAACTGTATATATGTGTATATATATCTTTTGTTCATGAAAAAACAGACTAACTCCTTATGTAAGTTATTGTAACACATTTGGTCTTTGCATTTATTACACAACATACACATGTTTTTTCATTAAGATATTATTTCCTTCAAAACTGATTTTTGACATCCATAAATCTGTCTTTGGATTTTAATTAATTTCCAAAAGCTGAGTGTTGGCTGATATTGCTGACCTAGTTAACTGATACCTGGACCTTTTATTTTGAAGTGTAAACACAAATTTCATCTGGCTTTTCCTAGATTGTGGTCATTGAGGACACCTTTTATCTTATTATTTTCTTTTTTGTGAACACTGTCAAAGAAGGCAGTTCTTTCTCCAAGTTATGGATTCACACTATTTTTCAATGAATACATAGCAGACTTTATTGAGCTCTCTATATAATTATCCATTGTTTCATAGAATTATTTGATTCTGAAAAAAATAAAATATGGTGTTCTAAGGAAAAACCCAGAGTAGTCATAGCTATTTATTATCAACTATGAGCATGAAAGCACTACGAGTGAGTTAAATTGTCCAAAATAAAAGGTTTCATTAATATTCAGGGAAAAGTGTTTGAAAATCTGCCCATATATTTTTTAGATACTAATAACATACCTAAGATTTTCCTTTCTATAAAATTGCACGCATGTGAGTTCTTCTTTCTCTCTTAAAACTGAAAGGGACTTTATAATTGTTAAACAAAGTGTGCTAGCCAGGAAGCACTGGTTAGTTATTTGCCTTTAGTTTTGCCCATGAAATAATGAAAAGAATTTTTCTTTACGTGTTACAAACACTTTCCAAAGCTTGTTGAGCCCTCTGAAGTCCAAAACTTAAAACAAGATAAAAATAAACAAAACCAAAAAATGACAGTATCAGTTCTTATCCCATGACTGCATATAGAGTGTGTAGACTCTGTCTGCTGCTGTCATCACACACTGATGAATGTTATAGGGTCTTTGTTCACTATAACCCTCAAAGATAATCACAGTCATGTGGGGTCCCTCTGGTAGCCTGACACTTGTGGGAGTTCCATGCAGTAAGCGCAGGGTCACAGGAGCATTGGAGACACAGACAGCCTCCCAAGACTTGGAACAAATGAGCCCAAAAGAACAGAAGATTTTCTAGAGGTGGGAAGATCTAAACTGAATCTGTAAAGATCAGCAGGAGTTAGCCATCTGAGGGAATGAAGAATAAAAGAAATGATGCTATAAATATGCTAAAAATCTAAGACAACATAGCATTTTAGTAGAACCTCAAAGATCTTAGTATGAATGGTACAAAAAACAGGGAAGTGTAGGTCTGGGGCTAGAAAGTTGGACAAAAACCAAATGCCAAGTCATGGTGGGCAGAGAGTACTTGGAGGCCCTACTAAGCAAACCGGCCTGGACATAGTGGAGAGGTGTTCAATGACTTCAATCATGCATGAGATTTAGTCAGACACATGGTTTAGAAAGCCACCTTGTGGGACTTCCCTAGTGGTCCAATGGTTAAGAATCTGCTTGCCAGTACAGAGTACACAAGCTCGATCCCTGTTCCAGGAGGATTCCACATGCCAGGGAGCAACTAAACTTGTGCGCAGCAACTACTGAGCCTGCACGCTGCAACTTCTAAAGCCCATGTGCCTAGAGCACATGCTCTGCAGTGAGAGAAGCCTCCACAATGAGAAATCCGAGAACCGCAACGAAGAGTAGTCCCTGCTTACTGCAACCAGATAAAGCCCACAGGCAGCAACGAAGACCCAGCACAACCATAAACAAGTAAATAAATAAATAGAAAACTATCTTGTCATCTGCAAGAAGTCAATTCTTTCAATCGCTCAGTGAAAAGTTACATGGAGTTCTGCTTTATGCCATACTTTCTGTCACATCCCGGTTCCAGCCCAGCAAATCTTCTTGACCTTAATCTTATGTCCAGAAACTGAACAGTTCTATGCCCACCATTTTCACATTGGTCAAAATCACCATGATCCTATTCAAGGATTTGCAATTATATCCTAACTGGACTCTCCACTTTTTCCCTTGTTTTTTTCTACTCTAATCGCTACAGGAACCAGAACGATTCTATTAAAACCCATCAGACCATGCCATCCCTGTTAAAAATGTTCCAAAGACTCCATTTTTCATAGAATATAAACCAAAATACTTACAATTGCTTTTAAAAGATTTACACCATTTTCCTCATTGCCTCTCTGGGTCAGTCTTTTATAATGTTCCCCTCAGTCTGCTCTGGCCACTTGCCTCATTGTCCTTACACTGGACGTTGTGTCTTTCTTGGACTTTCATCCTCAAATCTGCACTTGATTTTCATCTTCATTATACCTAAAGTTTTTATTCAAACATTACTGTCTTTGTAGGAATAGTCCTTACCACACTGTTAAAATCACAAAACCATGTTGTTAAAGTTTAAAAAGTCAGTTAAAGGACCTCTTGTTTTAACTCCAACATACAAAGAGTTTAGCAGTCATCTCTCCCAGCTTGACAATAAGAAAAAGCTGAAGAAATTCAGTTCAGTCGCTCAGTTGTGTCCGACTCTTTGTGATCCCATGGAATGCAACACTCCAAGCCTCCCTGTCCATCACCAACTCCCTGAGCCTATACCATTCAAACTCATGTCCATTGCATCAGTGATGCCATCTAACCATCTCAGCCTCTGTTGTCCCCTTCTCATTCCACCTTCAATGTTTCCCAGCATCAGGGTCTTTTCAAATGAGTCAGTTCTTCATATCAGATGGCCAAGTATTGGAGTTTCAGGTTCAGCATCAGTCCTTCCAATGAATATTCAGGACTTATTTCCTTTAGGATGGACTGTTGGAACTCCTTGCAGTCCAAGGGACTCTCAAGACTCTTCTCCAACACCACAGATCAAAAGCATCAATTCTTTGATACTCAGATTTCTTTTAAGTCCAACTCTCATATCCATACATGACTGCTGGAAAAACCATAATTTTGACTAGACAGAACTTCGTCAGCAATGTCTCTGCTTTTTAATATGCTGTCTAGGTTGGTCATAGCTTTTCTTCCAACGAGCAAGCATCTTTTAATTTCATGGCTGCAGTCACCATCCACAGTGATTTTGGAGGCCCCCCAAAATAAAGTCTATTACTGTTTCCTCATCCATTTGCCATGAAGTGATGGGACTGTATGCATGCCATGATCTCAGTTTTCTGGATGCTGAGTTTTAAGCCAACTTTTTCACTAACCTCTTTCACTTTCATCAAGAGGCTCTTTAGTTCTTCTTCGGTTTCTGTCATAAGGGTTGTGTCATCTGCATATCTGAGGTTCTTGATATTTCTCCCGGCAATCTTGATTCCAGCTTGTGCTTCATCCAGCCTGGCATTTCGCATGATGTACTCTGCATATAAGTTAAATAAGCAGGGAGACAATATACAGCCTTGACATACTCCTTTCCTGATTTAGAATCAGTCTGTTGTTCCATGTCCAGTTATAACTGTTGCTTCTTGACCTGCATACAGGTTTCTCAGGAGACGTGTCAGGTGGTCTGGTATCCCCATCTCTTTAAGAATTTTCCACAGTTTGCTGTGATCCACAGAGTCAAATTTTATCTAATACTGTGGGCAGGAATCCCTTAAAAGAAATGGAGTAGCCATCATAGTCAACAAAAGAGTCTGAAATGCAACACTGGATGCAATCTCAAAAACGACAGAATGATCACTGTTCGTTTTCAAGGCAAACCATTCAATATCATGGTAATCCAAGTCTATGCCCTGACCAGTAATGCTGAAGAAGCTGAAGTTGAACAGCTCTATGAAGATCTACAAGACCTTCTAAAACTAACACCCAGAAAAGATGTCCTTTTCATTATAGGGGACTGGAATGCAAAAGTAGGAAGTCAAGAAACACCTGGAATAACAGGCAAATTTGGCCTTGGAATACAGAATGAAGCAGGGCAAAGGCTAATAGAATTTTGCAAAGAGAACGCACTGGTCATAGAAAACACCCTCTTCCAACAACACAAGAGAAGACTCTACACATGGACATCACCAGATGGTTGACACTGAAATCAGATTTATTATATTCTTTGCAGCCAAAGATGGAGAAGCTCTATAGAGTCAGCAAAAACAAGACTGGGAGCTGACTGTGGATCAGATCCTGAACTCCTTATTGTGAAATTCAGACTGAAATGGAAGAAAGTGGAGAAAACCACTAGACCATTCAGGTATGACCTAAATCAAATCCCTTATGACTATACAGTAGAAGTGAGAAATAGATTTAAAGGACTAGATCTGATAGACAGAATACCTGATGAACTATGGATGGAGGTTCGTGACATTGTACAGGAGACAGGAATCAAGGCCATCCCCAAGAAAAAGAAATGCAAAAAAGCAAAATGGTTGTTTGAGGAGGCCTTACAAATAGCTTAGAAAAGATGGGAAGTGAAAAGCAAAGGAGAAAAGGAAAGATATACCCATTTGAATATAGAGTTCCAAAGAATAGCTAGGAGAGATAAGAAAGCCTTCCTCAGTGATCAGTGCAAAGAAATAGAGGAAAACAATAGAATGGGAAAGACTAGAGATCTCTTCAAGAAAATTAGAGATACCAAGGGAACACTTCATGCAAAGATGGGCTCAATAAAGGACAGAAATGGTAGGGACCTAACAGAAGCAGAAGATATTAAGAAGAAGTGGCAAGAATACACAGAAGAATTGTACAAAAAACTTCTTCATGACCCAGACAATCACGCTGGTGTGATCACTCACCTAGAGCCAGACATCCTGGAATGTGAAGTCAAGTGGGCCTTGAAAGCATCACTACGAACAAAGCTAGTGGAGGTGATGGAATTCCAGTTGAGCTATTTCAAATCCTCAAAGGTGATGCTGTGAAAGTGCTGCACTCAATATGTCAGCAAATATGAAAAATTCAGCAGTGGCCACAGGACTGGAAAAGGTCAGTTTTTGTTCCAATCCCAAAGAAAGGCAATGCCAAAGAATGCTCAAACTACCGCACAATTGCAGTCATCTCACACTAGTAAAGTAATGCTTAAAATTCTGCAAGCCAGGCTTCAGCAATATGTGAACCGTAAACTTCCATTTGTTCAAGCTGGTTTTAGAAAAGGCAGAGGAACTAGAAATCAAATTGCCAACATCCAATGGATCATTGAAAAAGCAAAAGAGTACCAGAAAAACATCTATTTCTGCTTCATTGATGATGCCAAAGCCTTGAATAAACTGTGAAAAATTCTGAAAGAGATGGGAATACAAGACCACCTGACCTGCCTCTTAAGAAACCTGTATGCAGGTCAGGAAGCAACAGTTAGAACTGGACACGGAACAACAGACTGGTTCCAAACAGGAAAAGGAGTACGTCAAGGCTGTATATAGTCACCCTGCTTATTTAACTTATATGCAGAGTACATCCTGAGAAACACTGAGCTGGAGGAAGCACAAGGTGGAATCAAGTTTCCTGGAAGATATATCAATAACCTCAGATATGCAGATGACACCACCATTATGGCAGAAACTGAAGAGGAACTAAAGGGCCTCTTGATGAAAGTGAAAAAGGAGAATGAAAAAGTTGGCTTAAAGCTCAACATTCAGAAAACTAAGATCATGGTGTCTAGTCCCATCACTTCATGGCAGATAGATGGGGTAACAGTGGAAACAGAGGCTGACTTTATTTTTCTGGGCTCCAAAATCACTGCAGATGGTGACTGCAGCCATGAAATTAAAAGACACTTACTCCTTGGAAGGAAAGTTATGACCAACCTAGACAGCATATTAAAAAGCAGAGACATTACTTTGCCAGCAAAGGTCCGTCTAGTCAAGGCTATGGTTTTTCCAGTGGTCATGTATGGATGTGAGAGTTGGACTATAAAGAAAGCTGCGCACCGAAGAATTGATGCTTTTGAAGTGTGGTGTTGGAGAAGACTCTTGAGAGTCCCCTGGACTGCAAGGAAATCCAATCAGTCCATCCTAAAGGAGATCAGTCCTGGGTGTTCATTGGAAGGACTGATGCTGAAGCTGAAACTCCAATACTTTGGCCACCTGATTCAAAGAGCTGACTCATTGGAAAAGAACCTGATGCTGGGAATGATCGAGGGCAGGAGGAGAAGGGGATGACAGAGGATGAGATGGTTGGATGGCATCACCAACTCCATGGACATGGATTTGGGTAGACTCAGTGAGTTACTGATCGACAGGGAGGCCTGGCATGCTGTGGTTCATGGGGTCGCAAAGAGTCGGACACGACTGAGTGACTGAACTGAACTGAACAGAGTCAAAGGCTTTGGAGTAGTTAATAAAGCAGAAGTAGATGTTTTTCTGGAACTCTCTTTCTTTTTTGATGATCCAACAGATGTTGGTAATTTGATCTCTGGTTCCTTTGCCTTTTCTAAATCCAGCTTGAACATATGGAAGTTCACAGTTCACATACTTTTGAAGCCTGGCATGGAGAATTTTGAGCATTACTTTGTTTGCATGTGAGATGAGTGCAACTGTGTGGTAATTGGCTTTTGATAAAAACTTGGACCCACCAGAGAATCGAGATTTCAGGGCAAATCACCACTTTAAACTTTGGAGAGAAATTCATTCAAAAAGACATGGCTGAATTCAGCTTACCTGGAAGCAGAAGCTGCAGAAGCCACAAACAAATAGGAATACTTACAATTTTTTGCAAATATATAGAGGTTGAGTTTGAATCAGCATGCTAGTGAGAAACTCTTGAAGGCTGCAGTCTAGAGGAACTCCTACAGTTTCTTAGTTTTTACCTCCAGGGATTCTACCAGGTTCTCACTGGGAAGATCTGAGAAAGACTTCCTTGTGGCTCTGGCCAGAAGAGAAGACGTATAATTATTGCAAAATGCACCCAGAGGTTTCTTCATAGCAAAAGCCTATGTCCAAGGGAAGATATTTTTTCAAAGCCTTATTCCAGCTGGAAGAAAGGCATTCCTTCCAGTCCTGTCTCTTATAGCCTTCTGGCTCACCTAATGAAAGAAAAAAAAATTAAAAATATGTGTTCGATCTTTAAGAAAATAAATTTAGTACTCTACAGCAAGGAAAAGAATTAGGGGGAAGGATGACAAAAAAAAAAAATCCATAGCATGGGATAAACAGTTGTAAAGATTTCAGCCCAAGACACAAACCCACTAAAAGATTGAGAATCTGAAGAGTATAACATCCCCACCCACCCCTGCCACACACACACTTTAACTTCACAACAAATGGGCTCTAATATAAGAACATTAGGTAACAGCTGAAAGAGCTACTAAACACACACTCTCACTGAGGAGAAGTACTCAGGAAAACAAAAAAATAAAGACATTGTGGTTGGGGGTTTGGGTGTAGGTGGAAACAAGGTCACTAGAGGAATTTAAGCCTCTACAGCAAATAGGAAAAAAAACCAAGTCATAGCCAGATTAACACAAATCCCTACTCTAAAAGTCTAATTCCATTAATTTCTATTACTAGATACAATTTTTTTTTAATGAAAGAATTTATAAGGCATGCCATGAAGCAAGAAAAAAACGCAGTCTGAAGAAACAAAGCGATCATCAGAACCAGACTCAGATATGACCTATATCTGGAATTATCAGTTAGAAAATTTAAAATAACTCATTAATATGTTAAAGCATCGAGTGGAACAAGTGGAAATGTGCAAACATATATGAATGATATAAGCAGAGAGATGGAAACACTAAAAAAGAATCAAAATAAAATGCTAAGAAAAAGGAAAAAACCACTATAACAGAAATGAAGAATGTATTTGGTAAGCACATCAGTATACTTGACATAGCCAAAGAAAGAATCAGTGAGCCTGAAGAAAAGGCAATAAAAACTCTCCTAACTGACATGCAAAAAGAAAAAAGGAAAGAAAGTAAAAACAAAAACAACTGACCAGACACTTAGGAAATGTGGGACAATTTCAACAGGTGTACCATGCATATAATCACAATATATGAGAGAAAAGAGAGAAAAAAAAAGGAAAAAATATTATTGAAATAACAGTCAAGAACAGATACCAAACTACAGATCCAAGAATCTCAAATTACAAGCATGATAAATGCTTGCTTCCCTGGTGGCTCCGTTGGTAAAGAATCTGCCTACAAATTCATGAGGCCCAGGTTCAATCCCTAGGTTGGGAAGATTCCCTGGAGAAGGAAATGGTAATTCACTCCAGTATTCTTATCTGGGAAATTCCTTGAACAGAGGAGCCTGGCAGGCTACAGTCCATAGGGTCACAATAGTCAGACATGACTTAGCAACTAACCACCATCACCATGATAAATACTAAAACAAATAAAGCAGAACCACATCTTGGCTTACTGTGCTCAATTTTAAGAAAACCGAAAACAAAAGGAAAATTCCAGAAAGAATCTAGAGCAAAAACAAACAAAACAAAGTGAAACAAACCTCACTTATAGAGGAAAATGACTTCTCATCAGATATAATGCAAACAAAAGATAATTAAATAGTGAGAGAAACAGAAAAACAACATGGAATTCTTTACCCAGTGAAATTATTCTTCAAAAGAGAAGTGATAAAACCTTTCGCAGACAAATAAAAACTAAAGGAATTCATTGCCAGCTGACTTTCCCTGCAAAACATGTTAAAATAAGTTTTTTGCACAAAAGAAAAATGATATAGGTCAGAAACTTGGATCTACATAGAGAAAGAGTGTCTGAGGAGGAATTAATGAAGGTAAAATAAAATATTTTGTGTTTCTTCTTTTTAATTGATCTAAAACTGAATTTCAAACCGGGTCTGCCTCAACTTGTTCCACTTTTCCCACATTAATTGATGGCATCTCAATCTTTTGATTCATTCAGGCCAAAAACTTAGTCTGTTTATTCTTCTTTCACATCCTGCATCCAACCTCTGATGAAGCTCTATTGACTCTAACTTTAAACTACAACCAGAATCCAACCATTTCATGCCACCCCTTCTACTGCCAAACTGGTTGAGCCACCATTGTCTCTTCTCTGTGTTATTGCAATTGTCTCCCAACTGGTCTCATTGCTTCTTATACTTATTGACCACCTTCTGTTTTCAACACAATGTGATAGTGATCCCCCTGCAATAGTTCTGCATTTTACTAAGTAAAAGCCGATGTCCTTGCAATGGTCTTCAAGGACCTACCTGTTATGGTCTTCATGACCTCTCTCACCTTGCATCCTACAACCATCCTCCATACTTACCTTGATTCAGCTATGCCGGCCTGATAGATCTTATAAAATCTTCTAGAAACAGCCTTTGTTCTGGCTGTTCTCTCTGCCTGGAATGATCTTTCCCCATATATCCATATAGTTTATTCTTCACCACATTCCAAGTTTCCCTAGTGCCAGCTTCTCAATGAATCTAATATCATAGCCTCACCCCAAACACACACTCTCTTGATTTCTTTACCTCCTCTTATGTTTCTATATTGTATTCATCTCCTTACACTAAACTACACTACTTATTTATTTGTTATGGTTATTGTTTATTGTCTATATTCCCCCATTAAGATATGCTGAAAAATTTTGACTGAATAAATATAAAGATCTAATTTTCTCTAGTTAATGATTCATGAATGGGGCAGCATTCCATCTAGCCATAAAGAAGCTTCAAAGAGCTGTACGAAATGGAAGACTTTTATGTGCAGGAGGAGATAAGATATGGAAATTATTAGCAGAGAGTGTATTATCTCAGGTAAAGTCACCTTCCTTTGGAGAATGGCAAGGGTCTATCCTCACTAGTTCTGACCAAGAAATTCCCCCCTGACTCATTAAGATTACATTCCTGGGGGAGGCTAAAACTGCAATTAAGATAGGTATTAAATATTGGTTTGGTGATGTGGGCTTAGCAAAGTGACTCCACTTGGAGCCTGTTTTCTTTCTTTCTTTTTTTTTTTAGTAGGTAGAAGCTCCATAAAATTAAACATCTTTTTTGTCTGTTTACTGCTATATCCCAAGTGCCTGGAACATTAAGTCTACACAGTAATAGAATAAATTTCATGTAGCTCAGTCCCTTATTAGTCTCTTTTTAATAAATTTAACCTTGATATAAATATCAGCATCATCCTTTTGAAATTTTGAAAATTCCTATGTTTCGGGGAAAACTCATGTTCTCTTAAAGAGGATATCCAGGAAATTTCTTTTTAACTAGTTCAAATATAAGTGGATTTATTCTAAGAAACAGATTAATTTTTACTTATGAGTATTCAATTGTTAACTTCTAGCTGCCTTAAGGCTTACAGCTATATTTCTGGAAATATATAAAAGTCTTTAGCGTGTCTTTTTTGTTTTTGCTTTTTTTAGTCTTAGTTGTGCTTCATTTTATGTTTCTGTTATTGAATTTCCTTTTTACAAATATTCATTGCCAATTCATATTATTATGTTCCCTGTTAGCAAAGATAAATAGTAAATACAGGAATAAGAATAATGTTGAAAATAAGGAAGAAAGTGATAGAAATATAGATTGTGCTAAGCTAGGTCTGAGTTGTCCACTTTGGACAAACAAGTGAAGACATCTCCTTGATTTGAGGATCCCCAGTATGAAGCTTTCTTCAGTGAAGAGATTAGAACTGAAGATACTTACTAGGGGTTAGCATAATATAGAATGTACAATCAATAGCATGTGGAATGTCTTAGGGAATTTTTCCCAGAAGCAGATAAGATTCATGAGCAAGTGATTTATTGAAAAAGTGCTTCTAGGAAAAATAAAATCAGCCTGACAGAGAGAGAAACAGTGAGAGAGGATGGAAGGGGAAGGCACAGAAGAAGGGCTCAATTTTAGGCAAAATACTGAGTTTTCTCCCTTAAGTTTTGAAGCTTAAACAATACTTCAGCATTTATCTCACATAAAGCCAAGGAAGCCAGATTGTCTCATTTCTGTGTCAGTCATTCTTAGTTATAGGCTTCCGCCAAGGGTACATATACCATCAGGTACTTTCAGATCTCTGCAAAGGGCAAAGTGTTTCCAATAGCCTTCGGGGAGTCCTTTGAAGAAGGGTGGAAATGACAACCATTAAGAGCAAAGCACAGAGAAGCCA
This sequence comes from Okapia johnstoni, assembly GCA_024291935.2. NCBI lineage: Eukaryota > Metazoa > Chordata > Mammalia > Artiodactyla > Giraffidae > Okapia > Okapia johnstoni. The sequence goes on from CM044323.1 coordinate 46,170,228, forward strand.
AAGAATGAATTACAGTACCCATAAGACATGGAACTAGGGGAGTTTGGGCAATGCACCAACAGTATCTGCCACACGGTGGTTTTGAGAGCATCCAAAGTAAGTGGCTTCTCAGGTGGCACAGTGGTAAAGAAGCCGCATGCCAGTGCAAGAAACACAGGAAACGCGAGTTCAATCCCTGGGTCAGGAAGATCCCCTGGAGGAGCAAATAGCAACCCACTCCAGTATTCTTGTCTGGAAAATCCCATGAACAGAGGAGCATTTCAGGCTACAGTCCACAGTGTCACAAAGAGTCGAACACGACTGAGTGACTGAAAAAAGTAAGTTGAGTGAGCAGGAAATAAGGGGGAAATAATGAGCCAAAGAATGAAACAAAGAAAGTAGGAGAGATCTGGAAAAGCGAGAAAGGGAGAGAGAGAAATCAAAGCTAACTCCTGGTCAACTCCATTACGTCGAGGACATAAATCTATCCACTAAATGTGGAATGACTTTTGGCTAGGACAGTTATAGGGTATGATTGGACTGAAAACCAGATTTGCTATGGATTTCAGAGAAAATGAAAATTAAGACATTGGTGGCACCAACTGTTTTCTAGTCTCTCAAAAAGGCTGCCTGCGATTGGAATGGAAATACAAGATCATACCTGAGGTGTTGGGGTAGAAGAGAGTGGGGTTTAAAAATTGGGAGGGGTTCAAGCATGTTCATAGGCTGAGTAGAATCCACAGTAAAGAATTTTGTAAAGGTTTAACAAAACTTATTGAAACCATAATGCTTTTACACTGTCAACACTTCCTCACTCCTCAGTTTTCAGCCACCTCTAATCTGGTTTTCACCATCTTTACTCTTTACTTGCTTCTTTCTTACTGCATCACCACATCTTGCAATATCTAATGCTGTCTTTTCTCTGTAAAATTGGACCCTGTAATCTGTAAACTCTCAGCACTTTATTTAAATACAAATCTCACGTGTCATTTCCTATTCTACATGGATTTTGCATTTATTTCTTCTAAACTAAAAGCAGCCTAAAGAGAGAAAAACATGTTTTTTATGGTTTTATCCTCAATTGTAATTCAATAGACCACATTGCTCTAAGAAAGTTCTTCATATATTTTTGCTGATTTGAATTAAATTAATGCTAACTGTAGGGGGGAAATGATGTGTTTAGTTTCACTATTTCTCTAATAACAAAGACATGGACCCTTAAGAAATTCTCAAATCTTCTTCTAGTTCTAATATTCACATTGATTGCTTTGTGGAGGCTGGGGGTTGGGGGAGTGATATCATACATTATACACTAACACAGTCAGGTAGTTGGGGATGTATTGTGTCTTGTGGACTTCTTATTGTTTTTAACATTAGTTTCCCATTGATGCTCCAGCAAATTCCTACCAATGTAGTGGTTTAAATTAACACAACTTTATTATCACACACTTCTGTAGATCAGAAGCCAAAATCAGTCATTCTGGGTTAAAATTAAAAGTGTTGCCAGAGTTTTATTTTTTCCTGGAGACTCTAGAGAACAATCAATTCTTGGCCTTTTCCAGGTTCTAGAGGCTGCCCACATTCTTTCCATCCTTGTCCCATATGTCATCACCTTTTCCACATCTGTTTCCATCATTTCATGTTCTTGTCTCTGAATTTGACCCACTTGACTCTCATAAGAACTCTTGGGGATTATAACGGGCCATCTGGATATTCTAGGATAATCTCTCCACTTAAAGATTCTTGATTAATCACATCTGTGAAGTTCTTTCTGCCATATAAGGTAAAATATTCACAGGTTGTGGATATTTTGTGGGGGCCATTATTCGGTCTACCACATTCTCCAAGTTTATTTTTGTTAGTTTGTGAGGTTTTTTCCCAATACAAATTATACATAGAAATCATGAAATCATCGATTTTCTGAGACTTGCATCACCAAGTAAGGACTATACCGATTTTTTTTCAATGAAATCATTAGTCAAACAACATTAATTATAATACGGATTACCAAAAAAGGTGAAAACTAATATAGTGATTTGTGAATTTAAGCATGCTTATTCCTAGGATTACCTAAAAAGGGTACATGGTTTTTCTTTGCCCCCACCTATGTTTTATGTATCTACCTATTTTTTTCTTTGTATATTATTATTTCACAACTTTAAATATGCTTGTCCATGCTCTGCAAGGACCGAGGCTTAAGAAATCTTAGGCTATTAGACTGGAAAGGGAATAAGGGTTACAATCTTCTCTCTGTGACCTTTTGTAATTTATAAGTCCACATGGACTGAACAACACTGAATAATTAATTCATGCTGTGTTTAAGACCCTATGCTTGCATGTTTTACACCCTAATTATTATGAATTCCTTCCTTGTGCAAATCTTTGATTCCCCAAACTAAATCAGGTTAATATAGACTCATACGCTCCAATTATGGTGATATCTTTCTCTTAACCTTGGCAGAAGGAGCATTATAGTAGGTCAAAAAGTATCTTTGAGTTTCATTGAGAAATTAACCCATAAGGGAATTGTGCTCATGGTTGCAGTGTTAATTAGTTTCACCAAGAACATATTTTGTGGCTTATTTAACATTCAGATGCTCTCTGCATTTAAATAAAAATATATACCCTAATATGCTAAAACTACTCAAATGTGATTTTTATATAATGATTTTTCTTCCTTGTGAATCAAGTAATCAGTACATTGCACATTTTGACTAATTAAGAAAAAATAACTGTCACCACACCCCAGTGAGTCATGCTGGTGGTGTTTCCCCAGTTACTAAGGTAGAGAAACTGGAAAGTAAGAAAATTTTTTCACTAAACACCAAAAAGAGAATGAGATGAGATGACTTCCTAGAATTTGAAATTTGAGATAACTAACCCTTGAAAATACTGTGTCCAAAATCTGTGGGCTAAGCTAAAAAGGATAAAGCAGATGGATTGAATTTAGACAAACTAAAGCAAATAGTTTGATACATGTATGCTCTGTATAAATTCCCATCACACACTCATATGTAATATAACTACGAAGATAGGACATTGTGATGGGTGTGCCCACTAGAAGATGTAAATATTATGGATATGATCATTGCACCCATTAGTCAGATCTCATATTAGGAAAAAAAATTGAAATGGCTTATTCACTACATGCTGGCAATAGTGTGTATTTGCTCTCTTTCATCTCCACATGAATGGGGTAGAGACTTTATGATATCAGAATGAAGAAAATGGCATTTTGAACAAGTATGAAAACCTTCATTGAATGTTTTAAAACTCTCAAGAACTTTTGTACAAACTACTTATAATTTAAAATGTCTTCCTAAAAGTTTGAAGCAATTTCTCTTCTTGAATCTAGTGCATAAAAACAAGACTTGAATGAAGAATATACAACTGACCTTCTAGATATTTCTTGTAAATGCAAGTGTGAGGAATAGCAATGACCACTCTTCTTACACGCTTTTTGTTCACCGTATTTGTTTCTCTCGTTTGGTTTTCTTTCCTAGAAGTAAGACTTTTGAGTCAAAGACAATGCACAATATATGTTCTGATATACATCAACTCAGGCTTCTCAGGTGGCTCAGTGGTAAAAATCCCTTTGCCAATGTAGGAGACATGAGTTCGATCCCAGGGTCAGGAAAATCCCATGAAAAAGAGAAGGGCAACTCACTCCAGTATTCTTCCCTAGAAAATCCTTTGGACAGAGGAGCGTAGAGGGCTACAGTCCATGGGGTTGCAAAGAGTTGGACATGACTGAGCAACTGAGCACACACCCACATATCAACACACTGCCTTCCAGAGAAATTGTACCAATTAACATCCCCATCAGTAGTGTATGAAAAGTCAAAGTGTTAGTCACTCAGTCATGATCAGTGTGTAAGAATGCCTGTTTCTCTAAGTATTAACAAACCTTTTACTCTTTGCCTGTATAAGAGAAAAAATATCTGTGTTTTAATTTTCATGTATTTGGTTATTAGTAAGTTCTAAGATTTTCCTATGATTTTATGTGTATTTCTCTTTAAATAATTTTAAACATTGATCATTTTTTTATTGCTGTGATCCATTTTGTATATTTTTTAGGTGTTTTATATATTATTATGATGCTGATGAACACTTTCCCCCTTTGTTTAAAAACAATATTCCTATTTTCTCTTTGTCAACCATATCTGAATATTAAAACTTATTTGTTTATTTTTATTCAGATGTTTTGAATTCTATATGGACAAGTGATAACTCTTTATATTTTATGATTTGAGGGACATGATTAGAAATAGAATTTACCAAGAGTGTAAGAACACTCAAGCATGCTTTCTTTATCTACTTATCTATTAATTCTTCTACTAGTGAGATTTGATAGAACCACCTGTACATTCCTTTTGAGGTTAGTAAAAAGTGTTTGTTGATATTTATCTCTTAATCTATAGAAGAACTTCTTTTCTTCTCAGAGCACCAAGGATTTAGCAAAGGTGCTTTAGAATAAGAATAAAGGGAAAGAAAAAACAAAGAGCTGGACTCTGTTCTCTCAGACATCCTTTCAGTAGAAGAGCTGTGTTTGTACTTTGGGCATTTTTTAAAATATAATTCTATACAAAGAGTTGCTTTACTAAAAAATTGTAAAGTTAAAACTATTCTTCAAAGAATGATTGACGATAAAACTTTTACATTGAAACGTAAATCTTTCTTGATACATGGGCTCTTTGCAAAGGTCTTTTTGGGGGACATCTTTAAAATGGATTTTATTTTTGAGAGCAGTTTTAATTCATAACAAAATTGAGCAGAAAGAAGAGAAAGTTTCCTTATACCCCTGCTACTACACATGCATAGTCTCCCCCATTATCAACATCTTTCGCTAGAGTGATGCATTTGTTATGACTAATGAACCTGCATTGACACATTATCATCACCCAAAGTACATAATTTACATTATGGTTCAATCAGTATTGTATGTTGTATGTGCTCAGTCGCTCAGTCATGTCTGACTCTTTGCAATCCTGTGGACTGGGCTACAGACTCCTCTGTCCATGGTATTTTTCCAGGGAAGAATACTGGAGTGGGTTGTCATTTCCTCCTCCAGGGATCTTCAAACCCATGTCATCTGAGTCTCCTGCATTGCAAGCAGACTCTTTACCACTGTGCCATTGGGGAAGCCCCACATATTCTATAGGTCTTGACAAATGTATGTTAACATATATCTTCCTGTGTAGTATCATACAGAATAGTTTTTCCTGCCCTAAAACCTTTCTGTGTTTTGCCTATTTATTTCTCACTCCTCCCTAACCTCTGGCAACCACTAAATTATTCAGTGTCTCCATAATTTTTACATTTGTAGGATGGTGTATAGTTGGAATCAAAGAATGTGTAGTCTTTTCAGATTGGCCTCTTTGACTTAGTGATATGCACTTAAGTTTCCCTCATGTCTTTTCATGAATATTACTCAGGGCTAGAAAGAAATGGATTAAAACTCAACATTTAAAAAACTAAGATCATGACAACTGGTCCCACCACTTCATGGCAAATAGATGGGGGAAAAGTGGAAGCAGTGACAGATTTATTTTCTTGGGCTCCAAAATCACTGCAGATGCTGACCTCTGCCATGAAATTAAAAGATGCTTGCTCCTTGAAAGGAAAGCTATGACAAACCTAGACAACACAATAAAGAGACATTACTTTGAAAACAAAAGTCCATATAGCCAAAGCTATGGTTTTTCCAGTAGTCACACACGGATGTGAGAGTTGGACTCTAAAGAAGGCTGAGTGCCAAAGAATTGATGCCTTCAAATTGTGGTGCTGGAAAAGACTCTTAAGAGTCCCTTGGACAGCAAGGAGATCAAACCAGTCAATCCTAAAGGAAATCAACTCTGAATATTTATTGGAAGGACTGATGGTGAAGCTGGAGCTTCCATACTTTGGCCACTTGATGCGAAGAGCCAACTTGTTGAAATAGACCCTAAGCTGGGAAAGATTGAAGGCAAAAGGAGAAGAGGGCGACAGAAATCACTATTAGCATCACTGACTCAATGAACATGAATCTGGGCAAACTCTGGGAGATTGTGAAGGACAGGGAATGCTAGCATGCTGCAGTCCATGAGATCGCAAGGAATTGGACACGACTTAGTGACTGAACAATAACAACACAAAAATAAATGAGCTATCAACCCATGAATAGACATGAGAGAAACTTAAGTTCATAAAGGCCTTTTTTTGCAAACAGATGTTCATGGCTGTTCATACACTGGTATCTGAACTTGCAACGAGTGCAAGACACATGTAAGCCTGATAGAGACTCAGCAACCAGCATCTTTAGAAACCTTACTTTTACCCTACCCCAGCCCATGCACACACACACACACACACACACACACACACACACACACACACACACACACAAGATCATACTATTTTAAAATGTGGCAGAACCTACTCAAAAGCATTAGCAGTATTCCTGTAGCTCTTCATAGCCTGCTAAGAGCTCTAGAAGGGTAAATATGAAGAAAGATGTCTAAAATTCCTTGGGCTGGCTAATTAATCTGTCTTCTTCATTAGTAAGTATAATGACACTACCTTAGGAGGTAATTGTGATGATTAAATGAGATAGTGTAAAACAGTGATCCCCAATCTTTTTGGCACCAAGGATCATTTTCGTGTAAGTGAAATTTTCCACTGACAGGGGTTGGAAGGGTGGGAGGGAAGGATGATTTCAGGATGATTCAAGTGAATTACATTTATTTTGCACTTTATTCCTATTTTATTACATCAGATCCATCTTATATCATCAAGCATTAGATTCCAGAGGTTGGGGACCCCTGGTGTGAAGCACTGGCAGAGGATCTGAAATATAATGTGCTCAGCAGAACATGATGGTTCATTCTGATTGCAACCTGCTTTTCTAGCAGTGACTCCATGGGTTGATCTTAGGTCCATATGGTCCCCAGGCCTAGTGATCCATGTCCTCTTGAACATTAGAGCTTTACACTCTTCTTCCTTATATTTACTAGTCCCTGCCCAAAGTGGCAGTTCTCCAGCACAGTTCTCCAGCACTGGTCCTACAATACCAGTATCTCTGGGAAGCTATAATTAACCTCAGACTGAAGCATCTCTCTTCTCCCTCAAACCCTAACTCCTTACACGGTGCCCTCTGGAAATGTGCCACATTTGACAAATGCCAGAGTCAGCATTTTCCTCTAATCTTTCATTTCATCCTCTTATCTCACTCTTACCTTGTTCCTGTATCTTCTTTTGCCCCCTTTTCATCTGCATGTTGCATAGTAACTAGAGTGACTTTTCAAAAAGTGACACTCTGCCTCTTGTGTGGGAAGCTGAGTAAATAACATGCTTTAGCTTATAACACAGAGAAGGCAGTGGCACCCCACTCCAGTACTCTTGCCTGGGCAATCCCATGGATGGAGGAGCCTGGTAGGCTGCAGTCCATGGGGTTGCAAAGAATCGGACAGGACTGAGCGACTTCACTTTCAATTTTCACTTTCATGAATTGGACAAGGAAATGGCATGAATTGGACAAGGAAATGAGAATCCCAGGGACAGTGGAGCCTGGTGGGCTGCTGTCTATGGGGTCGCACTGAGTCGGACACGACTGAAGCGACGTAGCAGCAGCTTATAACATGCTGTCATCATTTTGTGGGAAGCCTCACTATTTTATAATGTTATTTTCTCCTTCATGCTTGGTCTCTTATTTCTCTCTCTGCTTCTAATATGTTTGAAACATGTTTTTAATCATCATAAAATGGGAAATCTATACAAATACATGTATACTTTCTTGGTGGCTCATCTGTAAAGGATCTGTGTGTCAATGCAGGAGATGGGAGTTCTTTCCCTGGGTCTGGAAGATCCCCTGAACAAGGAAATGGCAACCCATTCCAGTATTCTTGCCTGGAGAATCCCATGGACAGAGGAGCCTGGTGGGCTACAGTCCATGAGGTCTCAAAGAGTTGGACATGACTTAGTGACTAAACAACAACAAATATATATACGTGTGTGTGTGTGCTAAGTTGCTTCAGTTCTGTCCAACTCTGCGACCTTAGGGACTGTAGCCCACCGGGCTCCTCTGTCCATGGAATCCTCCAGGCGAGAATGCTGGAGTGGATTGCCATGCCCTCTTCCAGGGATATATATATATATATATATATATATATATATATATATATATATATATATATATACACACATATATACACATACATATATATATATATATATATATATATATATATATATATATACATTTATCGACCTTACTTTTCGTTCAACACCATGTTTTTACTATTGTATGGCATTTCAATACATATCCCTTCTCTTTTCTTATGTATTACTCTAGTGACAGAGTGATAGACAACTGTGGTGCCCCCAACTCTTCAATACTATAAGCAACACTGTAGTGAGCATCCTTGAGCTTCTTCCTTCACAGACAAATGCCATCATTCTTCTGGGATATATGCTCCAAGTGGTGCTGCGGGCCTATAGAACATAATGGTTGGGTTATAATTTCAGTAAATATACTGCTTTTTGGAATAGCTACAACACTCAGTAGCACTCTATACACATTCCTGACTCTCCACATCCTTGGAAACACTTGGTATTTTACTATTTTCTAATGTTTGCAATAGGGGTTTTTACTTTCACTGTGTTTCTCTTTTTACTGAGTTTGAGCATATTTTCACAGACTTTTTACCCATACAGATTTCTTTTTTGTGTGAATTGCTAATTCATATCTTTTGCTTATTTTTGTATCAGATATTGGTGTTTTCCTTGAAGGAGTTTCCTGTGCATTTCTACATAAGTCTCTTATTGGTTGTAGAAATTATAGCATCTTTTCCAGTGAGTCATACATCTGATAACTTCTCTGAGGAATACTTTGGGCACTTTTTGGAGGGGAGAGTGCAACATGGCTTGTGGGATCTTAGTTTCCTGACCAGGGATTGAACCCAGGCCCACGGCAGTGAAAGTGCCAAGTCCTAACCACTGGACCACCAGGGAATTCCAGAGAGATACTTTTTTGAGTAGAAATTTTCAATTTGGTAGAGTCAAAAACATTGAATTTGCCTTTGCTTGTAATTTATAAGGCTGCTAAGGAATCTTTCTTCATGCCTAAGACATAAAGTTTACTACATTTTTTTCCCCGTTAGATTATTAAGGTACCATTGACACCTGCCAGTCACCTTTGTACATCAGGTGTATATAATTAGTTTCTTTAACACTGTCTATTAAACCAGGAGTCAGCAATTTTTTGCAAAGTGCCAGAAAGTAAATATCTTGATTTTTGAGACAAAATGGTCCTCAACTCTAACGTGGTAGCACCAAAGCAGCCGTAAATAATATGTAAATAAAAGGGAGTAGCTGAGTTCCAATAAAAAACATTTTTTGCAAAATCAGGCAGAAGGGCTAGATTTGTAGTATGAGCTATAATTTGCATGTCAACCCTAAATTAAACAATATTCTCTTTGCTCATTTGATTTGTGGTGCCACATATATTTATAAAGCAAGTTCCCAAATCCATCCAACTTTCATTCTCCTACTAGAAGCCATTTGCCCATACCTGTTCTGTGCCCTCTTTATCTATTCACCATTTACTTGTCTCCTTCATTTGGCTTAAATATTGCTTCCTCAGGAGGCCTTTCTACAGCAACCAAAAAGGTTAGCAGGACCCCAGAGTAAGAGAACCAGGCCTGGCTTTGTTAACATAAGTGAAACCATTTTGGACCTAAGCTGTTTTGTGATCTAAGCCTGGCCACAATGTTTGTCCTTGAACAGACCTCTGTAATTAGTCATCTTAAGGGGGCAAAAGAAAGCAGAAACAAAGGACTATTATCAGGCAAGGGGAGTAACAATAGTAAAGATAATATATTAGTTTTAAAGAGTCCTGGTTCTGTTTCAATGATAAAGTTTAGCCCAAAGGGCTCAACTACCAGATCAACCGGAGCCTAAAGGATATTGAGGTGGCTTAGTGGTAAGGAATCTGCCTGCCAATCAGGAGACATGGGTTTGACCCCTAGATTGGGCAGATACCCTGGGGAAGGATGTGTTGATGACCCAAGCCTCTTTACAAATATGTATGTGTCCTTTTAGCTTAAAACTTCCCCAATTTTGCTGTTTTGGGTGACACTGATTCAGGAAAGTTTCTTGGTATTTTCCTTACTTGATGCAAGTCATAAATCTTTCCTTCTCCAGTTTACCAGAGACCAAGGGTGAGTAGGTAACACTGGGACGGCTTTAAATCATATTCCTTTACTTTGGATACACTAAATAATCTACACAGTTTATTCTTTCAACCATACAGATTATGTTGAAAATTTTAATTCGCAGTGTCTGTTACAAAATTGCCAAATATCATATTCAACATGTGATGCTGTCTGTAATAGTAACACTTTCATGAAAAGTCTTAAAGTCATATTTAGTTTTCCATAGTTTATAGTAATCAGTTTACTGGGGATGTCAAATCATTCTGCTGTTTCCTCCATTATTTTCTTAAAGCTTTTTGCTGTATGGGGCCTAGATATTTTCTATTTTTTTCTTCCTTTCCCCTGCGCCTCCTTCTTGTGGACTCCTCTTATTATCCTGAATTTACCTATCAATAACCTAATGCATCACCATAAGTAAAGCAGAAATGCCAACATTTAAACACTTGAAACCTTTGGTGTCCTTTTGCTTGTATTTTTTTTTTTTCGCTGACTGTTGAAAAATAGAATATATTCCTTGGCCACACTGACCAGCTGAACTATTAAGGATTATATCTGTTTCAAAGACTTCATTCCCTTTCAAAGGATACTAGTAGTCAGCAAACCTCCAAAATAATGGTATGACCTGAAAACTTTAGGACAAAAGCATCACAAAATCGAAATTAACCTATCCTCAAATATAATAGAATTGTTTAGTTAATTTTCAGTTTGAGCTGAGGTTTGGAAAGATTTAAAGTGATTTTTTTTTAACAAAAGCTGAACTAGTTAAGGTTTTTAAAGCAGATAAGAATAGTGAGAACATGAGGCACTTAGAAAAAAAAGAGGTAGGTTTTAAAGTTTTTATGGAAAACCTAAAATGGCTATTAAGTCAAAATACTTGGAAAATTATAGCAATAGAGACAGTTGAAGAGTGGAAAACAGCTAAACATGCTATAATACACACTATTTGCTAAAAATGAGAAACTAGTAATGAAAGTTAATTTCATTATTTTTTTCCTCTCTTTTGTATAAGAAACTGTTATTTGGCAGCTAACCAAAAAGTGGCTCATTGGTAAAGAATCAGTCTGCAATTAGGAGACCTGTGTTTGATCCCTGGATCAGGACGATCCCCTGAAGGAGGAAATGACAACCCACTCCCCTTTCTTGCCTGGGAGATCCCATGAACAAAGAGCCCGGTAAGCTACAGTCCATGGTGTCCCATGGACTCAGTGACTAAAAAACAACAATGCAACCACAGCCAAAGAGGGTTGCACTCCTTGATGAAGATGAAAAGGTAATTACAACATAAAGTCTGCCTTCAAGACAGTTCCCATCTAATGCTTAAGCTAATCAAGAAATAAATTACAAACATCTCAGTGATAAACTTTGTTAGGAAATGAAAAGTCATTTTAATAGTAATTTATAGAAATAGGATTTTAGGAGAGCAGTACTTTCCACACCAAAATGTCCCTTTAGCATATGGATTATTTTGAGCTGAAATCAATCAAGGCCCAAAAGACTCAGGAAGAAACTTTGACCCTCCCCTTGGAATTGCCTAAGGAATGTAGACAGAGAACTGTGTCAGGAAGGGAGCTATCACCATAGATAGCTAATGTATGAACTAGGTCTTCAGACAGGGAGGAATCTGGAAATGTCAGTTAAAATCTGTCTCTGCAGGGCCCCAGCAAATATTTATTTACCATACATTTGCTTTTTCCTCTCTTGTGAATTGCTTGTGAAGTTCCGAACCACTACCCCCACCATCCTCATCATCTTCAGCTGAAGATGGTACTGAAGATGAAGATTTGATGCATTTTGATGAGTTACTCAGTTTTCCTGGGTCTCTCCTATGTATGCATGTTATTGGAATTTGATTTCCTCCTGCTAATCTGTCTCACATCAATTTAATTATTCAACAAGCCAGAAAAACCTCAAAGGGTAGAAGAAAATAGATTCCTCCCCATTAAGATACACAACAAGAAGGCAAACTGAACTTAACTAACTTAGCTAGTTCCAGTAAAACAATGAAAAGGGAAGATGAAAAGGTATCACATAACTCATCCATACTCAGTGTTACTCTCATTGTTGTTATCCAGCTGCTAAATAGTGTCTGACTCTTGGCAATCCTAAGGACTGCAGCATGCCAGGCTTCCCTGCTCTTCACTATCTCCTGGAGTTTCCTCAAATTCAGGTCCATTGAGTCAGTGATGCTGTCTAACCATTTCATCCTCTGCCACCTTCTTCTCCTTTTGCCTTCGATCTTTCCCAGCATCGGGGTCTTTTCCAGTGAGTTGGTTCTTCCCATCAGGTGACCAAAGTGTTGGAGCTTCAGCTTCAGCATCCATCCTTCCAATGAATTTTCAGAGTTGATTTCCTTTAGGACCAACTGGTTTGATCTCCTTGCTGTCCAAGGGACTCTCAACAGTCTTCTCTAGCACCACATTCAAAAGAATCAATTCTTTGGCACTCAGTCTTTTTTATTACTCTTATAAATTTCAATTATCTTCAATTATTTTCTGAATTTCCTTTATATGGATTCTGATCCCTTTTTCTATTGAACCATTTACATCTGTATTCTTATCAGATAACTATCCAATCAAGATTTCACAACCATAATACAAGATTCTTATTTAAAAAGTTAGAAAACTTCAGTTATAAGAACTCTTCATTATAATAGAGGTCAGAGAACTTTGCATTTGACAATTATTTTAAACCATTATCAGAGTGTTCCATAAATCTAGTAGCATATTGACCTTTGATTAATATTTCCCAAAGTCAACTCTTTCAGTATGTGGTTATTTTGACAGATCAGAGAAAAAAGACAGTCTTGTGTTTCATGTGTACTAAGCTTTGCATGTGTACTAAGCTTTGCTTTGATGCATTTTGTATGCTGTTGTTTCAGTCATGTCTGCCTCTTTGTGACACTATGGACTGTAGTCTGCCAGGCTCCTCTGTCCATGGGATTCTCCAGGCAAGAATACTGGGATAGATTGCCATGCCTTCCTCCAGGGGATAGTCCCGACCAGGGACTGAATTGCATGTCTGAGTCTCCTGCATTACAATTGGACTCTTTACCCACTGAGCCACCTTGGAAGCCATACTAAGATTTGGTAGTGAAAAATCCTGTCTCTACAATGGGAAAATAGCATTCTCATGGCCATATGGCTACTCATCAGGATTTATCACACATTGAAATGAATGCCACTAATCACGATGGGGTGATCACTCACCTAGACCTAGACATCCTTGGAATGTGAAGTCAAGTGGGCCTTAGGAAGCATCACTATGAACAAAGCTAGTGGAGGTGATGGAGTTCCAGTTGAGCTATTTCAAATCCTAAAAGATGATGCTGTGAAAGTGCTGCACTCAATATGCCAACAAATTTGAAAGACAACAGTGGCCACAGGACTGGAAAAGGTCAGGTCAGTTTTCATTCCAATCCCAAAGAAAGGCAATGCCAAAGAATGCTCAAACTACCGCACAATTGCACTCATTTCGCACACTAGCAAAGTAGTGCTCAAAATTCTCCAAGGCAGGCTTCAACAGTACATGAACCTTGAACTTGCAGATGTTCAAGCTGGATTTAGAAAAGGCAGAGGAACCAGAGGTAAAATTGCCAACATCCGTTGGATCATCAAAAATGCAAGAGAGCTCCAGAAAAACATCTATTTCTGCTTTATTGGCTATGCCAAAGCCTTTGACTGTGTGGATCACAACAAACTGTGGAAAATTCTGAAAGAGATGGGAATACCAGATCATCTGACCTGTCTGTTGAGAAATCCTGTATGCAGGTCAAGAAGCAACAGTTAGAACTGGACATGGAACAACAGACTGGTTCCAAATAGGAAAAGGAGTACGTTAAGGCTACATATTGCCACTCTGCTTATTTAACTTATATGCATAGTACATCATGAGAAATGCTGGACTGGATGAAGCACAAGCTGGAATCAAGATTGACAGGAGAAATATCAATAACCTCAGATATGCAGATGACACCACTCTTATGGCAGAAAGCAAAGAACTAAAGAGCCTCTTGATGAAAATGAAAAAGGAGAGTGAAAAAATTGGCTTAAAACTCAACATTCAGAAAACTAAGATCATGGCATCTGGTCCCATCACTTCATGGCAAATAGATGGGGAAACAGTGGAAACAGTGGCAGGCTTTATTTTCTTGGGCTCCAAAATCACTGCAGATTGTGACTGCAGTCATGAAATTAAAAGATGTTTGCCCTTAGAAGAAAAGTTATGACCAACCTAGACAGCATATTAAAAAGCAGAGACATTACTTTGCCAGCAAAGGTCCAACTAGTCAAGGCTATGGTTTTTCCTGTAGTCATGCATGAATGTGAGGGTTGGACTATAAAGAAAGCTGAGCACCGAAGAATTGATGCTTTTGAACTGTGGTGTTGGAGAAGACTCTTGAGAGTCCCTTGGAGAGCAAGGAGATCCAACCAGTCCATCCTAAAGGAAATCAGTCTTGATATTCATTGGAAGGACTGATGCTGAAGCTTATCCAATACTTTGGCCACCTGATGCAGAGAACTGACTCATTTGAAATAAGACCCTGATAGTGGGAAAGATTGAAGGCGGGAGGAGTAGGGGACGTCAGAGGATGAGAAGGGTGGATGGCATCACCAACTCAATGGACATGAGTTTGAGTCAACTCTGGGAGTTGGTGATGGACAGGGAGGCCTAGCGTGCTGCAGTCCACAGGGCTGCAAAGAGTTGGACACGACTCATCAACTGAACTGAACTGAAACCAAATAGCTTTTGTAGTTAAGAGCCAGAAAATGCAAAACCATTCTGCCAATATTTCCATTGTTGACATATAACTATAAGTTGGATGTTTTGAAATCTGTAGCATTTCAAATGCCACTGAGGGCTAAGAGAGTATTATCCAAATAATACTAAAATGAATGACCAGCTTTCATAGTCTTCTATTTTTCCAAACTTGCATTTCACATCCCTGAGCCCATATCAAAGTATAGCACTTAAAGCCACAATAGAGAGGAATTAATTAAATGACTGTATTTCAATCACACAATTTTTTTACCCTGACATTATGAACCAAAACAGTGTGGATCGGGCAGTTCAGAACTGACAGCCAGTCCATGAAATTGCAATGCAGCCTTGATAATTATCCTCTTCATTATTTTTTAATATCTATTAAGCTAAATATGGCATTTCTTTTCAGTTTTAATGACATGCAACACAACAGAAAGAAAAGAAGAGGGATGTTTGTCTTATAGTGTTAGAGTTAAAGCAGCGGCAAAGGAAGGATATGACATTAATGATGCATAAGCATCAATTCTGTAATCTACATCGATTATACAATCATTCTATACAAACTACACATGCAATTGAAATAAAACAAGATGCATCTTCTTCACAAAACTAACAGCTGACGACACCTATCATTAGGAACAAAATATAATGCAATTTAGGGTGGACAAAATATTTTGCTACTTGTCTCAACTATATCAATTGTCATATAGTTGGAGTTCAAACAAATACAAAATGTAATTAAATAATTATTGTTTTGAAAACAGACTTAACAATTACAGAACCATTGGAGTCTGTATTAGTCCAGCTCCTTATTTTATTAGCTTCATTAGATTTCCAATTCCCTATGTTGATTTAAGTTAAATTTAACATATGATATGAATTTCTTTTTCTTATTGATAGTGATTACATTTTCAGGATGAACTTCTTTCTGCTCTTTCTTTCTCTTAAACTTAAAGGGCAAACTTTGAAATTGGGAGACAAAATTACCGAGCCATGTCTGGAGGGACTGCCTGAAATCTCAGTGCAATTCCTGCTTGAATTTTATTGACCTGCCTCTTACCTCAAGACAACCATATGGGAGCTAAAAAAAGCCACAGAATGGTATAAGTAACATCATTTCTTTTGAGCTTGAATCAGATTTAATGATTCAGAGGCTCACTGGTTTGAATGCAAATGTTGGGTTATAACTCACTTCCCAATGGCAAGATACAGTTTTTCATCCATATCACAATTTGTGTTTGGTGTTTTTCTAGATGCTTAGTACATAGTGTATAAAAAGGATAAATAGCTTTGGGGACATGATCGAATTGGTGAGAACAGGTCAAAATTCAAGTATGTATTCTGTACTGTTCCTTTGGCAGGAGATTTTGAGCATTTGTGGAAGAGAAAAGTAGGGACAGCACTACCTCCTCATCTGCTTAAAATGTGTACATTTGGGAGCAAATCCTGTCTCCTATTTAATTTTGTTTAATCATTACAGCGGAGAAGGCAATGGCAACCCACTCCGGTACTCTTGCCTGGAAAATCCCATGGACTGAGGAGCCTTGTAGGCTGCAGTCCATGCGGTCGCTAAGAGTCGGACATGACTGAGGGACTTCACTTTCGCTTTTCACTTTCATGCATTATAGAAGGCAATGGCAACCCACTCCAGTGTTCTTGCCTGGAGAATCCCACGGACGACGGAGCCTGATGGGCTGCCATCTATGGGGTCGCACAGAGTCGGACACGACTGAAGCTACTTAGCAGCAGCAACACCAATCATTACAGAGTAAGGGAATGAGACCAGAGGAATAACTTCCAAGATTAACAACAATGCCCTCTTTTGAGGAAGCCATTTTGGCTGAAAAAATACATACAATGTAAGAGCTATGTTTTTTTGGTGGGAATCGTTAGTCCTTCAAACCCGGGGAGACAGCTGCTCAAGCGACCTGGAGAAAACTGCTCAGAAGAGGTGGGGGAGGAGTCAAGTCATATAGAAGTTTGCAGCAAGGAGCAGGTACTCTGAATAACAAAATATTATTGTTAATTAAGGAAATCAAGATATCCCAAGGAATTTAGTGTTTTTCTATGTATGGGAGCTTCCATGGTGGCTCAGAGGTTAAAGCTTCTACCTGCAATGCGGGAGACCCGGGTTCGATCCCTGGGTCGGGAAGATCCCCTGGAGAAGGAAACGGCAACCCACTCCAGTACTCTTGCCTGGAGAATCCCATGGAGGGAGGAGCCTGGTAGGCTACAGTCCAGGGGGTCGCAAAGAGTCAGACATGACTGAGCGACTTCACTTTCTTTCTTTCTTTATGTATGGGGAGATGCAAGCATCTGGGCTCACTGAAATCATTCCTTTCTTACCCATCTCAGCTACCTGGGGCCAGCATCCTGCTTCTTGGTTTTTTACAGCTGCTGGATTTCAGGCATTATTTTCCCTTTTGGGTGCCCTCCTGACACCAAGATTGGCATTTGGAGGCCCTAAACAACTGATGGCTGTGACATCCTTGTTTACTGATATGACAGGAAATACTCTGTTTTACACCTACAAGATGTTCTCTGAGAAAACAGCTCAAACTGGAGGGCTGGTGTCAACGGAGAACCACTAGACACACTTCATTGCTGACTTTCTATCATTGGAGGGGCCACTATTGGGCAGGAGAGTCACAAGGTCTCAGTCTTACCACAGAGAAATTTAGGATGGGGAGGTTTTACCCATTCTGGTGTGACTTTTTCCAGACATGGTGAGTAGAGTGCATCAGGCAATAAAGTACAGTGTACATGCTTAGAGCAGAGGCTGAACCAGAAAGAAAACCACAGGACATAAATGGTTGAAGTACCACATTTTATCAAATCCAGAACAAGGACTGCAGATGTAGTTTCCCTGCTTGGACCAGCCGAGTTTCCTCCTGCATTCAATTGTAGATCATTGTCCTGGTAATGGACATTCAGGTTTACCAACTCTGGCAATTAAGATAGGAGGGATATCTAAAGTTTATTTTTTTATTGAAGACTAACAGAAAGAATTCATTCAAGTGGAGTTTTGTAAAATGTCAAGCATGGATAGACTGATCTTTTTTTCAAGGGGAGACTAAAACAAGCAAAAGTAAGCAAGGAAATGATTATATAATGTAAAATAAGCTATTACTTAAAAAGCTAAAAAAGGAATATTTATTAAAATATTATGGGAAACAGGAAGTAGTTTTAGAAAGGTTGACTGCTTTCTTAGTCATGTATGCCTTTACAGGGGGAAAAAAGATGAAAGGAGATTTTTAATATAGCCAATTGATGTGAAGAGACTGCTGTCCGTAGTAAAGTAAGAATTAAAAGTGACTAATACTATATTATCACAATAAGAGATCTATATTCAAGGCATAAAAAATCAGAGCTGATACTTCAGGAAACTAAATCCTGATGTGGAAGGTAAACTGAAGAACTAGTCCTGAATGCCAAAGTGGGAGAGAAGGCAAAAATAATGCCAGAGAACACAATGGTTTAAAGAAAGTTTGAACATCCAAGATGTGGATCATTGGAATCCCTAACAGATAAATCTGAATAAATGTAACAGAAACAAAAATTAAATTCCAAGTTAAAGAAATCTTTCATGAGATGAAAACATTGCTGGATGATTTGATTAACAGTCTTACTGAGTTCCAGAGAAAATGAGTGAGAGACACCTACAAATATGCTGGCCAAATTAATCTTTTATCAATAAATAGACTTGTCTAACTAACAAACAAAGTACAATATAAGGAAATTTTAATAAAAATCCTTGTCTTTAAAACAACCTACAACTTCTGCATTAGTGGTCTCTCCTCACTCTCAATTTTTTCTCTGACTTCATCTCTTCCTGTACTCTAACTCTTCAGCACTGGCTTCTTGCAGTTGGTTGAATATCCAAGCATGATTCTACATTACAATCCTTGCTCCATTTGTTCCCTCTGTCTGGAATCATCTTCCTCCAAATAGACATAATCAAGAATTCGCCCAAATCTTAGTATAGCAAAGAGTGTGTGTGTGTGTGTGTGTGTGTTAGTCACTCAGTAGTGTCCGACTCTGCGTGACCCCATAGACTGTAGCCTTCCAGGCTCCTCTGTCCATGGGATTCTCTAGGCAAGAATACTGGAGTGGGTTGCAGTTTCCTTCTCCAGGGGATCTTCCAGACCCAGGGATCGAACCCAGGTCTCCTGCATTGCAGACAGATTCTTTACCATCTGAGCCACAACAACACAGTATATAGCAAAGAGTCCTACCATAATACTCTATTTCATATTACAACTCTGTTCTCCTGCCTGACCCCCAATCCATACGCTCTTCTTCCACTTCCTTTTTCTTTTTAAATGTGGGACTTATGACTTTTACATAATATGTAATTTACACACCTATTATGTCTTTCATTTACTAGTTGACTATTGAAACTAGACTGTTTCAGATCAGATCACTGACTGTTTTCTTCACCAATATACTTAGAATATTGTCTGCCACATAGCAGGTACTCAAAAGTGTTTGTGTGACAAAAGTAAATGACAACATAACATAGCAAAACATAGCAGCATAATTAGATTGTATAAAAGGGAGAAATAGAAGAGTTTTCCCTTGAGGCAGTACATCTGGCTAATTCTTGCCCTCCCTTGGAGCCTACAAGGGCAGATCCTCATTCCCTTTTGGTTCTTATCCCCTGGGATATGTGGATGAACCCCAAGTTGGGGGAACCTTTCTGTTCACCCCCTCCTACCAAAGATCCTAGATCCCTGTGCTCTGGCATAGCTACTTCCTGAAGAAAATCACACTTTGTTCCCTACCTAGGAATCCATATCCCTTGTGCTATCAGCTGTCTCATCTGTGCCCTGCTCCCCAGCTTATATTTAAGTCCCTGGACTACCCCCTCAGATATCCTCCACTTGCAGGTTCCCTTCTAGTGTGACATCAGTCATTTTGCAAGGAACAGCTTTTTGGGGAAGGATTAAAAAAAAAAAAAAACAAAGGTATTTAAAAAAAAAAGGCACAGTGCATTCCCACTGACTCTTGGGTGAACTGAGAGATTTTGCAAGGGAAAAAAATTGAGGTGGTCAGGAAGGCCTTTTCTAAGATGAAGAATAAGAACAAGCCTTACAGAGGGCTGGAGGAAGACATATGAAATAGTACTTGCACAAATTTGAAGGCACTGAAGTGCTTGGTCTGTCTAGGGAGCAGAAAGGAAGCCAGTGTAGTTACTATGTAGTGAGTGAGGAGAAAGACTGTTGGGAACTTCCCTAGCAGTCCAGTGGCTAAGACTCTGTGCTTCTTTTGTAGGGGGCATGGGTTTGATCCTTGGTCAGGTAACTAAGATATCCACTGTGGGTTGTGGCAAAAAAATAAAAATTAATTAATTTTAAAGGAAAAGAAAAGTTGTTGCATGAAGAGTTGGGATCCAGGCTCTTCAGGTCCTTGGTGAATGAAACCATTAGACTAAAAGAGACCTCTTGGGTAGATATTCTGGGAAAGATAAATGTAAAATCCAAAGACAGATATAGGGGTACTCCAGATCTTAGAATGAGAAGAGGAGAAATAAGCAAAGTAATTAAGGACAGCTGGTTAAATAAAAACATTTGAAAGTTTATTGGAACTAATGACAAAAGAGAAGATGTTTCAAGGAGGGAGTGGTAGGACTGTGCCAAACCCTGCTAGAAATGAAAATAAAAGACAACAATGGAATAGGGAAAAATTCGTTGTCTGTGACAACCTAACGATAATAACGCCTCAAATGTATAGAATGATTTCCATGATTCAGATGAAGTTCTTTTGCAATTGCTTTTATGTATATTAATTCCATTAATCTCACAATAAGCCTGGAACCCTGGCTTGTATAACACAGTTATTATCTTTATTTTTATGATGCAAAAACTGGCCAAAAAATAAAAAGTTAAGTAGGTTATCCAAGGTGACACAGCTAGTTAGTGGTATGACCTGGATTCAAATCCAAGCAGCCTGGCTCCAGACTTTACGTTCTTAATTCTCTTACTGTGGCCCCACCTGGTAGCCTTATTAGGCTTAATTTAATGCCTAGCAAAGAGCCTCAAAGATCTGCACTAAAATTTGAATAATTGTTATCTGGACTACTTCAATTATAAGGGTTTTCTTATTTCTATTTGTTTATGTTAATTCTTTATTTTTGTAGAGAAAATATGTGATAATTATGTAATTACATTTGTTAAAGAAAATTAATTTTAGGAAGCCTATCATAAAATTTACATGATAAAAGTGTGATACCTATATAAGATATCTCCTATTACATAATGTTTGTTGATGACAAACCTAGACAGTATGCTGAAAAGCAGAGACATTACTCTGTCAACAAAGGTCCGTACAGTCAAGGCTATAGTTTTCCCAGTGGTCACGTTCAGTTGAGAGAGCTGGAGTGTAGAGAAGGCAGAACTACCAAAGAACTGATGCCTTCAAACTGTGGTGCTGGAGAAGGCTCCTGAAAGTCCCTTGGACAGTAAGGAGATCAAACCAGTCAAACTTAAGGGAGATCAATCCTGAATATTCACTGAAAGGACTAATGCTGAAGCTGAAATTCCAGTATTTTGGTCATCTGAGGCAAACGGATGACTCATTGGAAACGTCCCTGATGCTGGGAAAGATTGAGGGCAGAAGGAGAAATAGGGCATCAGAAGATGAGATGGCTGTATGGCATCACTAAAGCAATGAGCATGAACTTGGGCAAACTCCGAGAGATGATGAGGGACAGGGAGGCCTGGCATGCTGCAGTCCATGGGGTCACAAAGAGTTGGACCCGACCGGGCAACTGAACAACAACAACAATTACGTAATGTTACCTATAAATTTAGAAGCTCACGGAACAAATATGTATTATTTATTGTCTCTGTAGGTAAGGATATCATGAACAGCTCTTCTGGGTGGGTCCAGCTCAGAGACTCTCAAGAGGTTGCAGTCAGTGAAGAAAACAGTCAATGATCTAAGCTATTAGAAAGTAAACTCTTCTAGGGATTTCTCTGGTGGCTCAGACAGTAAAGAATCTGTCAGAAATGCAGGAGAGAGTTTACATTCTAGTTTCAGTCAGCTGGGGTTGTGGACCTCTGCTGGCCTGTGCATGCAAGCTCAGTTGATTCAGTTGTGTCTGACTCTTTGCGACCCTATAGAATATAGCCCACCAGGCTCCTCAGTCCAGGTTTTTCCACCAAGTATACTGGAATGGCTTGCCATGCCCTCCTCCAGGAGATCTTCCTGACCCAGAGATCTTCCTGCATCTCCTGCATTGCAGGGGATTCTTTACCACTAAGCCACTGGGAAAGGTGGTGGCCTGACTGGGAACCATAATATTCATTTCCAAGATAGCTCATTCACATGGCTAATGGCAGGAAGCCTCAAGCCCTCACCACATGGGTCTTTCCAGAGGGCTGCTTGAGCATCTTTCAACATGGTAACTGGCTTCTTGTGAAGCAAATGATTCAAGAATTATGACCGGTGTCACAAGTTACATAAGTTACATCCCCCACACTTTTTTATTCACTGAAATAGAGTAACCGGGTCTATATCACTGGAAAATAGGCTCCACATTTATAAAGGAAAAGTGTAGAGGAATTTATGGACATTTGAAAGTCACCTCAGTACCAACAGAAGAATTGAAGTAAGAACAGAAGGAAAAGGTAGAGGAGGAGGCAGTGAAGACAATGAAAAAAGGGGGAAAGTGAGAATGGAAAGGAAAAGGAAAAACAGATAACATGATTTATCTGTTTAATATTTGAGACTACGACATTTCATTCATTCCAACATTGCATATTTTTATAAATTTGATTCTTAAAAATAAAGTGTATGTGAGTTTTACGCATTTTTATTACTAAATTTAATAAATTTAACTTTAAGTGACTATTTCAATTTAAAAAAAATGATTATAGCGACTGCTTTCAATCAACACCCTACTCCGATGTAAAGGCTTTTGCGTGCATCACTGAAGAATAAAAGAACTCTGAGTGTAAGACGTTTAACTTTATGCTAAATCCTTATGGCTACCTGGTAACCCTTTCCACTTTTCTGAGCCTGAATTTTCTTTTCTGCATGTCTTTGGACTAAATTGATTTTGAGTTTCTGTTCAGTTCTAGGAT
This sequence comes from Okapia johnstoni, assembly GCA_024291935.2. Classification (NCBI taxonomy): domain Eukaryota; kingdom Metazoa; phylum Chordata; class Mammalia; order Artiodactyla; family Giraffidae; genus Okapia; species Okapia johnstoni. Next base: position 46,193,245 of record CM044323.1, read on the forward strand.
TTTTGATTTTGCAGTAAATTTAAAGTCAGATTAGCCAGATTTCAGTCATGATGGGTATAATATAAGCACTATTCTTATGGAAGTAAAAAATGGCATTTTATGTCAACTAGAAATGCAAGAATCTCAGAAATTTTGCTGTGAACTATGATACTTTTGAACTGTGGTGTTGGAGAAGACTCTTGAGAGTCCCTTGGACTGCAGGAGATCCAACCAGTCAATCCTAGGGGATATCAGTCCTGAATATTCATTGGAAGGCCTGAAGCTGAAGCTGAAGCTCCAATACTTTGGCCACCTGATGTGAAGAACTGACTCCTTAGAAAAGACCCTGATGCTTTGAAAGATTGAAGGCAGGAGGAGAAGGGACAACAGAGGATAGCATCACTGACTCGATGGACATGAGTTTGAGCAAGCTCCAGAAGTTGGTGATGGACAGGGAAGCTTGGGGTGCTGTAGTCTATGAGTTGGACATGACTGAGCGCCTGAACTAAACTGATGATGCCTTAATGATTTGATTACAATGTGTGACCCCACGACAGGATTCAAGCCTCCAAAGGAGAGAACAGGAGACAGCGCCATTCCAGGAAGTCATAACTTTATTCGCTAGTAATCCAGGAATGCTTTCATAGACCCGCATAAAAGCTCTTACAATAAACCCACATATTGTGACGGAGCAATGGATAATCAGAACATTCAATTTCATTTTTTTCATATTTATTTATTTGGCTAATTCGGGTCTTTGTTGTGGCACATGGGACCTTCTGTTGTGGCATGCATAACATTTTATTGTCAACTTGTGGTTGGATTGAGTGCCGGAGTCCAGCTCCGGCAGCCAGGGAATCGCCCTGAAGGGATGGACGGGGTCGGCGAACGAAAATGATGCAGTCTCTCGCTCAAAGCACTGGGCTGCATGTTTATTTTAAGCATCAGGTTTTCTTTTATACTTTTACAAAAGCATTAGGTCAGAGGTATGACATCTTCAGTTTCCCCTCACCCATATTTACTGTCTCCATAAATCATTGTTGTCCTTCAGAGTTCCCTCTTAAGTGTTCTTGTGATAACATTGTAACTCAAGTTTGTCTCTGGGCTGTATATTACATTCCTCAGTTTATTTCTTATCTCTTTAAATCTTGCTATCCCCTAGTAACTTAAGCTCATCATCTCCTAAAAAGGCTTTTAGCTATTAGTATCTCTAAAATACCTAGTTTCTATAAGCTATAGTAAAATATGCCGACACTACAACATACCTTAAACTTTCAGCTTCTAACTATTCTTAATTATTCCTAACCCCTAAACTCAGCAAGCTTCTTTTGCCATGAACATTCCCCTTACAAGCAGGTTTCAGATAACAATGTTTCCCATTGCCTCAAGCTGCAGCCTACGTGCTCATCCTGGAGTATTCTTTGTAAAGAACCTTGAACAAATGTCAATAGTTAACTTTATGGATTATAACATACTTTCCAGCCAACTCAACAGGAGGAAGGAAAGGACAAGTCAGAATCACAAGACCTAACTCCTTCATCCCGGGACCGTGCCTGCGGAATGAGGAGAGGGGGTTGGGGCTGTGCCTCCATTTTGTCAGTAATGCCTATGGCGGCTCCCGACAATTGAGTCTTCCTTTTGAAACATTTTTCTTTACCCTATGTCTTTGGTTATTGAAATTAACCTGCTAATTTGATTGACTTGATTAATTTGATTCCCCACTGGTTTATGTGATCTGTACAAATGCCTCTTCTAGTTCAGTTTGTTGCTGACATACATAAACTGTTAAGGCATCAGGTTCTGTCACTTCATGTGATTTTGCTGTCTTAGAGGAATGGCCTCTTTCCCTTTTCCTCTGACACGATCTGTTGAGAGAGGTCATTTCAATCTGCTCCATTTCTCTAAGAAATGGATTTGAGATTTTAAATTTCTATTTTTGCTTCTCACAGGAATGACATCAAGCATTTTCCTGTGTATTATATGCCATATCTTATATAAAAAGGGGAAAGAGGACTGAGAAAAAGAGAGGTCTTCCTTTGAACACTGTCATTCTGAATTGAAGTTGTGCCAATTTATTAACACAATCAGCAACAGCCTTCTTAATTAAACTAACAAAAATATCACCAATAATCTTTAGTGTTCAAAGTAAGCATCTCTTTCTCTTTCTTTGCTGAGGCATTGCAGCCATACCACTTATATGGGTTTAAGAAGCCAATGACTCACCAAATAGACTTTCAGTTTATAGATTTATGCTTCAGAAAAAAACTATTAGAAACTATTTTATAGCAAATGTCATCCTTACAGTGACTCCTTTTTTTCTGTAGTTGTAACATTTCAATTAAGTACAAGCCAAGGTTCCTGACATTTGCAATAATTATTGTTTTCCTAGTGCTTGTTTGTACTGACATGTTGCTTTGATTTTTCATCATCTTTTTAGTAAAATGAAACTTTCCACGCTCTCCTTATACTAATGCTCTGATTCATGGCAGGCTGAAGTAGCTAGTGGGTTATTACTTATAAGCATTAATCTAATTTTGTTTCTGGCTCTTGTCTCCATATGCCTGGCCTGTCCTTCACCATCTCCTGGAGTTTGCTCAAACTCATGTCCACTGAGTCAGTGATACCATACAACCATCTCATCCTTTGTTGTCCCCTTCTCCTCCTGCCTTCAATCTTTCCCACATCAGGGTCTTTTCCAATGAGTTGGCTCTTTATACCAGGTGACCAAAGTATTGGAGCTTCAGTTTCAGCATCAGTCATCCTTGTAATTTATATCCAGGGTTGATTTCCTTTAGGATTGACTGGTTTGATCTCCTTGCAGTCCAAGGGACTCTCAAGAGTCTTCTCTAATACCACAGTTCAAAGCATCAATTCATTGGCACCCAGCCTTTTTTACTGCCCAACATTCACATGTATACATGAGAACTGGAAAACCATAGCTTTGACTATATGGACCTTTGTAGGCAAAGTGGTGTCTCTGCTTTTTAATATGCTGTCTAGGTTGGTCATTGCTTTTTTTCCCAAGGAGCAAGTTTCTTTTAATTTCATGGCTGCAATCACCATCCACAGTGATTTTGGAGCCCAAGAAAATAAAGTCTGTCACTGTTTCCACTGTTTCCCCATCTATTTACCATGAAGTGATGGGACCAGATGCATGATTTTTGTTTTTTGAATTTTGAGTTTTAAGCCAGCTTTTTCACTCTTCACTTTCACTTTCATCAAGAGGCTCTTTAGTTCCTCTTCTCTTTCTGTCATAAAGGTGGTATCATCTGCATATCTGAGGTTACTGATATCTCTCTTGTCAATCTTGATTCCAGCTTGTGCTTCATCCAGCCTGGCATTTTGCATGATGTACTCTGCATATAAATTAAATAAATGGGGTGACAATATACAGCCTTGACGTACTCCTTTCCCAATTAGGGACCAGTCCCTTGTTCCATGTCTGGTGGTAACTGTTGCTTCTTGACCTGCATACAGGTTTCTCAAGAGGCAGGTAAGGTGATCTGGTATTCCTGTCTCTTTAAGAATTTTCCACATTTTGTTGTGATCTACACAGTCAAAGGCTTTAGCATAGTCAATGAAGCAGAAGTAGATATTTTTCTGATCATGGTCCATGTGATCAGTTTGGTTACTTTTCTGTGATCGTGTTTTGTGAGGATGAGAGACTTGTCCCTCCTGATGATGGGAGAGACTGTCTGTGGGGAAAGCTAAGTCTTATTCTGGTGGGCAAGGCCATGTTCAGTAAGTCTTTAATCCAATTTTCTGCTGATGGGTAGGGCTGTGTTCCCTCCCTGTAGTTTGGCCTGAGGCCAATCTATGGTAGGGGTAATGATGGTAATGGCGACTTCCTTCGAAAGAACTTATGCCAGCAGGCCAGACCCCCCAGGAGGGCCATGCTATAACCCTAACTTTCCATCTCTTACTCCCAACCTGTGCTGCTAGAAATTCAGCACAAGACACAAAATACATGTTTTTCATGCTAATCCCAGCTAGGCTCTTGGCTAATCCAGCCATTATTCAATTGCACTTTTATCCTTAGTTGGCTCAGCACTCAGTATCTGATTTATTTCTCTTTATATTTTTAGCCATTAACACAGGAAAGATTGCACGACTCTGAGAAGATAATCATTATAGCTTCATTAACACATGGAGTATTTTACGCATGCTGCAGTATGAGGTTCTTTCCAGCCAAGAAGAATATAATTTATGAACCAAGGATCTGGAGAAGCAAAAAATTTGAGCATTCCATCCTTGAATGTGATAAAGGACAGAGAGATGCAGCATGTTAGAACAAACAGGCCACCCAGAATATATCTGTAGTTTTTCAGTGAGACTGAACACTGATGCTACTGTTATTGTCTTCATATTGGCAAGAAGAAGACATGGGAATTATACGGAATGTCCTTTTTAACTTTTTTTTTTTTTAATTTCTCTGACGATCTCCCTCAGGAAACTTGGAGATTAAAAAAATGGCCCATTTTCAAATAGAGGACACAAAAGTTCTTTGTTGATTATTGGCCACTAGTGTGAGCAATGGATAATTTAATTATTCTGCATTTTCATAGTGTCTTGTGAAATGATTCAAATTCAGTATCTGAATCCATAATTGCCTGGGTGTTAATGATGTTGCACAGGAAGGGTTATGCTGCTGCCCAAGCTAAAGAGCTATTTTAAGTTTGGGCCCCAATTAAGAAGAGGCTCTTTCTGTTAATGTGGCTGATAACCTCCCTCACATTGTCAAAGTGCTACTGTATTCACTGAATCTATTTGGTATTTGTTCATACAAAGTGTGTGAGGGTGTGCAGAGAGAGAGAGAAATAGAGAGAGAGAGACAGAGGGAGAATAATTGCATAAATGATTTATTCTTAACAAATCTTTTTGTCCTCATGAGGTTTGAGTAAAGAGAACCATTCAAACACATTAAAGATCCACGCCTGAACGAGGTGAGTCACCAAAAGGCATCAAACTTTTCAAGTTATCTTCTCTTCTCAAATCTTCTACAATGAATATGAATACATTTCATATGCTTGAGAAAAATGGAAGAAAATGGACAGTGAACTTATCTTCCCACTAAAGGAATTCCCAGTGTTAGTCACTCAGTTATGTCTGACTCTTTGTGATCTCACAGGCTATAGTCTGTCCTTTCCATAGAGAGATGGTCTCCTCTGTCCATGGAATTTTCCAGGCAAGAATACTGGAATGGTTTGCCATTCCCTTCTCCAGGGGAGCTTCCCGACCCAGGGATCAAACCCAGGTTTCCTGCATTGCAGGCAGATTCTTTATTGTCTGAGCCACTAGGGAAGCCCAACTAATGTATTAAATTCTACACCTTCCCTCAACCTTCCCTTGTCATATTTCTGATAAGCGTTCTCTGTCTGCTTCTTTCAAATAGCAAATTTTCCACATGGGTTTCAAACCTACTCTCCTTTGCCTGCTCAAGGACTTTGTTCTGACTATCCCTACATCCTTCTGCATACTTTCTCCCTTCCACCAATAATTCCGTCAGTATATAGGATACTTTAGAATGTCCTTTAAAAAAGTTTGCTTGATATCACATCAACCCTGCAGTTATTGTCTGATTTCTCTGTCTGTGTTAGAGCAACATTTATTGAAAAAATTATCTATAGTTAATGTCTCCACTTCTTCCCCTCCTTAGCATCTCCTCTCTTCCCACTCTAATAAGACCTTATTTCGGGCATCACCTTGCCAAATCTAATAGTCCCTTTTCCATGATCTTTCTGTAATTCCCAAGGATATTTGACACAGTTAATATTGCTCCCCTTATTCTCTTGGCTTTCGAACTCTAACTTAAGACCTTTCCAGTAGCTGTGTTGTCTGTCTGTAATGATTTTATGCAGGTCCTCTCATCTTTGGCTTCTTCTTGTCATTCAAATTTCAATTTGAGTGTCACTTATCAGAGGTCTTCCTTAACCACCCATTTCACACTGCAGCCATATTATAGTATTTTAACACTATGAACGTGCAATAACTTTCTTGTTTACTCAATTATTGGTTTGTTATCTTTCTTATATCATTAGAATATAAGATCAATGAGGTCAAAGAGTATTATTCAATATTCTATTTTCAAATCCCAGAATAAATGCCCAGTAAATATTTGTTGAACAAATGAATGATGAAACTCAAAATTCTTACACACAGAAAAGTCAAGCCTAAGTAGAAATGTTGACTTTTTATGGATACATCATAAATTAATTTATACTTTATTTTCAATGTAAACATTGAAAATCTATCACAATCCAATAATAAAAATAATCATGCCCCCAAATTCCATGTAAAGTTACTAACACTTTCTGTTGAAAGTGAAACAATGAAGCCCTTCTAAAAACTAATCTCTAGAACTAGCATGTGTCTAAGATTCACCAAATCTTTTTTTGTTGTTGTTCAGTCACTAAGTCATGTCTGACACTTTGCACCCCCATGGACTACAGTTCACCAGGCCTCCTTATCCCTCACTGTCTCTCAGAGTTTGCTCAAACTTATGTTCAGCAAGTCAGTGATGCTCTCCAACCAGCTTATCCTCTGTCACCCTCTTCTCCTTTTGCCTTCAATCTTTCCCAGCATCAGGGTCTTTCCAATGAGTTGGCTCTTCGCATCAGGTGGCCAAAGTATTGGAGCTTTAGCTTCATCATCAGTCCTTCCAATGAATATTCAGGATTGATTTCCTTCAGGATTGACTGGTTTGACCTCTCTGTTGTCCAAGGTACTCTAAAGAGTCTTCTCCAGACCACAATTTGAAAGCAGATTGAGTAATCTTTATGATCCAACTCTCACATCCATACGTGATTTCTGGAAACACTAAATCTTTTAAATATATCTAAATCTGCATTAGTTACTTATTGTTGCTATAAAGAATTATCACAAACTTAGTGTCTTAAAACCACAGAAGTCCATTATTTTAGAGTTCTAGAAGTCATCCAAGAATGATTTTTAATGAGCTAAAATCAAGAGGTTGGCCGTGTTATGTTTCTTCTTGGAGGCACGAGGGGCAAATTTCTTTCTTGTCGCTTCCAGATTCTAGAGGCCACTCATGTTCCTTGGCTTTTGGCCTCTTTTCTCCATTTCCAAACCAGCAACACTGCACTAAATCCTTTTCACAATTCCATATCACTGGTTCTCTCTCTTCTGCCTCTCTATTTCACTTATAGGGACCCTTGTAATTACACTGGGATGCCTTTCAAGGTCAGCTGATTATAGCAAACTTAAATAAATTTGCAATATTAATTCCCCTTTGTTATGTAATCTAACATAGTCCCAGGTTCTGTGGGTTAGGACAGGGTCATCTTTGATGGAATATTATTCTGTTATTCTGCCTACAACATTTCATCTCTGACCTCCAGATTAATGTCCATTGCACAAGTAAGATTCATTCATCCTCTAAGATCTCAACTCATGACAGTATCAATTCAATTCCGAAAAGCTCACCTAAACTTCATCAACTCAAAAGTCCCAAATCTCATCACCCAAATTTTCTAAATTAGATATGCATGAGACTCTGGGGAGTATAATCCATCTTGAGAAACAATCCAGCTTCATCTTTGAACCTGAGAAATTCATATACCAACTTATCTGCTCCCAAAATGCAATGGTGGGACAGGCATAGGATACCAGTTATAGATATTTTGGCTAAAAGGAAAGAAAACTGAATGGAAAAAAAGAGTTACATTCTGAACATTTTCAAAATTCAGCTTTTTAAACTTTATCAGTTCAGCTCAGTCATTCAATCATGTCCAACTCTTTGCGACCCCGTGAACCGCAGCACACTAGGCCTCCCTGACCATTACCAACTCCCAGAGTTGACTCAAAATCATGTCCATTGAGTCGCTGATGCCATCCAACCATCTCATTCTCTGGAGTCCCCTTCTCTTCCCGCCTTCAATCTTTCCCAGCATAAGGGCAGGAGGATTCCTTACCACTGCGCTGCCTGGTACATGTGAGTTATGTGTTGTATATATATGTATGTGTGTATACATACATATATATATATATTAGTATATAAAATTATATATATTAGTATATATAAATTGTATATATATAAACACAAGCAAACTTATAACCAAGTTAATCGCTTAATCCCTACTATTCTGTGAATTAAGCTGGTAAGTATATTTTGACTGGTTTTCCACAAGTATTTTAGACATTAAGTTGCCCCTTATCAGATGATTGGTTTGGATTTAACTATATCTTTTTTTGTTGGTCCTGGGACCAGTCTAGCACCAGATTTCTTTACTGGTAACTGACCAAATATTCTCAGAATTGGATACTTCAGTACCTTTACAGAATCTTCATTTTGTCCTTTTGTCAAGGTGGGTTTTTCCTCCTGCAGAACACCAAACAAACATATTAAATTGACCTTTAAACTAATGGATTTTCTGTACATATTCATCTTAATTTGATACTTATAAGTAACACTAGGTAGGACTTCTGCCTATAATACTCCAAGAATTAAGACAGCAGAGGGATTTAAGAAGAACATTTTGGTTTCTTTTTGCAATCAGTTAATTTACCATTTAAAATTATGGTAAATGATAATGTGTGCAGATTTTTCACTTGAATATTCAATTGTAAATTTCTTCTTAAGACTATTATATGTCTATTGTTTTTATATGGAATGACATTCCTAAAGCAAAGAGAGAAAAACCTTAAAAAAAATAGTAACATATATTAATATATATATAACTTATATAGTAACATATATATGTGTATGCATGTGTAGAGATATATGCATAAAATATGAGTATTTCATGCTTTACTAATAGGTTATATTTTAAAGGTCCATTTAAAAATCAGTCACTTGGAAATAAAACATATTTTCCCACAGACCCATATGTTTAGCAGAGTGGTTAGGTTTGCAGATCATTTTAAAAACTCAGTTTCATTTATAATGCAGTTGAATGAAATTACTCAGTATCTAAATCCTAAATACCGATATGACTGAGACACATTGTGTAGAAGAAGTAAAGTAGTGATATCAATGATTCTTTAATATAGAAAATTATCTTTGTAATTAGTACACTAGTTAACTGTGATTTTATATTGCCTTTGAATTTTATAGGTATGGCAATTTAAGAAATATTTTTACTGGAAACTTCTCACTTCTTTTTCTGAACACTTCTCTCACTTTATTTTCTCCCAAGTCCTTAGGTATTTGTCTGCCTTGAGGGTTTCAGAAGCATCAAACAAACCCATTAGGGAGATCTTAGCTGAGGAGGTTGTAGTATAGTGGTGAGAAGAGGACAGACAAATCTATTAATTTTTGCCTTAATAGTTCTACTTCAGGTAGTGTACTTAGAAAGGCATTCATAATCCAAGATTATATAAGTCCTGACCTATTTTAAAAATTTAAAATTTTATTTTTAACTTTTTATTTCATATTGGCATATAGCCAATTAACAATGTTATAACAGTTTCAGGTAAATAGCAAAGAGACTCAGCCATATATATACCTGTGTATCCATTCTCTCCCAAACTCTCCTTACATCCAGTCCGCCACATAACATTTGAGCAGAATTCCATGTGCTATACAGTAAGTTCTTCTTGGTTATCCATTTTAAATGCAACAGAGTGTACATGTCCAGGCTTCCTGGTGGCTCAGGGGTAAAGGATCTGCCTGCAATGCAGGAGACCCAGGTTTGATCCCTGGGTTGGGAAGGTCACAAGAATCGGACACGACTTAGCTACTAAACCACCACTGCACGTGTCCATCCCAAACTCCCTAACTACCCTTTTCCCCCATACTTCCTCCAAGCAACCGTAAGTTCATTCTCTCTGAGTCTCTTTCTCTGGTGTAAGTAGCTTCATTTGTATCATTTCTTTTCAGATTCCACATGTAAAGAATGTCATACAATGTTTCTCCTTCTCTGTCTGACTTACTTCAGTATGACAATCTCTACTGACCTAGTTTTTCTTTTTAATAATAGTACTATTAAGAGCTCATTTTTTACTTTATATTTTAATTCACCAGGGATTAATTTTATTATACACTGTAATAAGCTGTATCAATGTCATTTATTTAAAAGTTCTATTACTTTTCTAATTGATTTGAGATATTTCCTTTATCGTGTGCTTAATACATGTCCTTGGGCATGTTTATGAATTTTCTCTTTTTACATTGATGCTTATGTCAGTATCATACTGTTTTAATTACTACATCTTTAGAATGTAAGTTAATATTTTATACAACTAGGCTCTCAAATTCTCCTTCCAATAATGTTTTTGCAGTTCTTTTATTTTCTGTTATTATTCTCCAAATTTACTTAAAAATCACTTTGCAAAATTCTGAAGAAAACTCCCTTTGGCATATTGGATGACTTATACAAATTTATAGATTACCTCTAGGGAATGTATCTCTTTATGTTACTAAGTTCTTTAATCTAGGACCATAATAAGACTCTACATATATCTGAGCCTTCATTTACTCTCTTGGTGAAGGTTTTAATTTTCTATGCTAAGTCAGTACTGAAGTTAGTTATTTTTCTCTCTGTAAGTTACACTTTCATTTGCTATTTTGAAAAGTTTTCTTTCTCTCTGACAGATTCAGACTATTGCTGCTAAGTCGCTTCAGTCGTGTCCGACTCTGTGCGACCCCATAGACGGCAGCCCACCAGGCTCCTCTGTCCCTGGGATTCTCCAGGCAAGAACACTGGAGTGGGTTGCCATTTCCTTCTCCAATGCATGAAAGTGAAAAGCGAAAGTGAAGTCGCTCAGTCGTGCCTGACTCTTTGCAACCCCATGGACTGCAGCCTACCAGGCTCCTCCGTCCATGGGATTTTCCAGGCAAGAGTACTGGAGTGGGGTGCCATTGCCTTCTCCAAGACTATTAGACTATAATTGAGCAGTTAATTCTTGGATTATTTTTGTGACTGTCGCTTTTACTTAATATCTTATAGCTTGTAATATTTCAATTGATTCAGCTATTTTGGACTTTCCAAGTAAAAAGCATACGATGTGTAAGTGTAGTGCTAGATTTGTCTCTTCCTTTTAATTATAGCTATAAAGTGATTGTATTTTACAGCAATTAACTGAATATTTGTGTTTAATAACAGAAGTGACTCCAGAATTTAACAACTGAAAAATTATGCTGTCTATTGTTTCATGATAGTCTTTATCATGTGAAAGAAATATTTTTGATTTCTGATTTTGGAATAGTTTTGAAAAGAAATATTGATTAAATTTATCACCTTCCTCTAATAAAGACTACATCACATTTTTCATTTAGAGTAAATACCCCTAAATTCCTGGAATAAAACCTCCTAGTTATGCTATTCATATAATATACTGCTCAGTTTGACCTGCTAATGTTTTATAGAAAGATTTTTTTAACTTCACGAATAAGTATAATTGTGACGGATTTATGTTCTTTGTATGATATATTGCCTAGTTTTTGGCAAGAGGAGTTTGAAAGTCACTAAACATTCCAGGAAAGACTCCATCCTTTCATATGATCTGGAATAATTAAAATAACATAATAAATTATCGGAATATTAAGGTTTGGTACAACTCAGTAACATGGGCATGCTCCATTGCAGGGTGTTTATAATCTAATTGGCTTTAAATTATGTCCAGAGACCAAATGCTATTTAACAAAATTTGTAAAATAATTCCAAGATAGCTAACTATAAAGCACTTTAGGTTGAAAGCCAGGACATCTTGTGTCCTTGTGTCGTTCTTATCCGAGTTCTGTCACTATCCATGTGTTTTTGGTCAAGACACTTTGCTGCTCTGGACTTGAAATTATTAATATATTTGCAAAGGTAGAAATTGATGACATCTAAAAATATATTTCTTATGTGATTTTACAAAACATTTAATTTTCTCAGTGTATTAACTATATTTAATTATTTGCAGTCCACTTCAAATTTCACATAACTGCATTGCAAAGACTTGGAAAAATATTCTAGGTTTTTGAGGAATGAGAGCATATTTGCATAAGACACAAGTGGTATGCCAGACACTACTGAAATTTCTCTCTGTACAGATGGTCAAATGAAAATGTATGGGATTCACTGGGAGAAGGTGTACGTGCCCTTAGGTCTACTCTGAAAAAAATAAACACCAAACAGTTTTATGCCCCTCCAGCTGACCTTTCATAATCCAGTACTTATTTGACTCTTTTATGGTCACATTTTAATTCACTGTGGTTGATGATGAAGTAAAAAAGGATGCTTTATGAGTCTCGTTTTATTCTTATACATGCATAATAGTATCTACAGAATGTGAGCTCTTGATTCACATTTTATCCATCACTTATTTTATCTCCACAGATGTATGCACAATTGTTCTTTTAGGACTCTGTTCAGCCCACAGATGTCTTCACAGCTGCTCTCTGTTCCAAAGGGGAATTTTCTTTTTTTACTCAGAAGCAGTCATGTAAGGCTTTTTGTTATTTTGTTTTGCATTCATTTTATTTTTATTTAAAACACCGTAAAGATTTGTTTCCTTCCATTGGGGGAAAAAGAGAAAAAAATTCTACCTGAAAGATGGTCTTCAGAACTGAAATCAAGAACGATCTGAAAATAAAACACACTATCTGTTCTGCTCATCCTTTGAATCTCACTAAATGTTTTGCATACTGGAGGCCCATGAACTGTAATCACCCAGGAGTGGAATCTCCCACCTCCTGTTTCTGTGACTGAATTGGTATGCTGGCACAAGATAAAAACTGTCATGATTCATTCAGGACAGAAAGAAAAAAAAAATCAATCAAATAAATGCCTAGTTTAGGCAAAATTGCCAATTTGAGAACAGCTTGAGGCTTAGGGGAAACAAATGATTCAAACTGCTGCCTCTGTTTTCTGCATCCACTAGGCTTCTGAGAGTTCTGATTTTCTTTGTGTGATAGGATGACCACATAATTCAATTAAGTGAACTTGAGTTATGGCAGTTATGCTTGTTGATTTATTCCTCTAGAAACCTCTAAATATTTATATTTGTATGAGGAAGACCTTTTCTACAACCTTCATCCATATCCAACATTTAGTGTCACTGAATATTCAAACAATGGGTGGCCTTACAGAGAACTAAGGTCATATTCCCCATCTCATAGATGACACACTGACAACCGGGATGCTAATCTGACTTACATGGAAACACAGAGCTGGCCTGATGCTCTGGAAGAACTGTCTGCCCAATAAATTGATAAATAGGTCACCAGCCCTTCATTCATTGCCCCTCATTGACTTAAGCTCATCAGAGGTTAAAATTGCTCAAGATCTCCGATGTTAGAGCCTTAAAAGAATAAGGACTTGTCGCCTTTATTTTTTGGAGTGTGTATGGTTTTGTATTCGTTTGTTTATGTTTTTGCTTTGAGGAGGCATGGTCAAAACATTTGCGTAAAGCAAGTGTTTATATGTTGAAAGAGTCTACTTCTTTATGGGATGAATCTAACAGTGAATGTTTGAAGGTTTTTATAATTCAAAGTCATAAAAGGCATTTAAAAAATCTAAAGATGAAGTTTATATACCATTGTTTTTAAGGGTAGGCATTTTCAGTATTTCACTTATCTGTTGGGATAGATGTAGAAAAATATGTCATGCAAATTCCAGCTCCATAGGAAAGAGCTTATGCCTCAGTGTCTAAAGATGGTATTTATATATCATGGCAAGAGGCACTATTGAAATATTGGGAATAAATTATAAATATACTTTGATTATTATTGTGAATAATAAATGATAGATACAAAGATCTGTAAATGCAGATATTCTCAGTTTAGATCATTCTGGTATTGTCAAATACAGAGAACTCATGCATCAGACTTATCAATTGTTCATTCAGGAAATATAATGTCTGATATTTACCCTACAAATTTGTTAGTAGACTTGGACCTTATGCAATGCAATTTACAATATTCAGTAATTTTAATATTATACGCAACACCTGAAGTAGCAAGCAAATTTGGCCTTGGAGTACAGAATGAAGCAGGGCAAAGGCTAATAGAGTTCTGCCAAGAGAACATACTGGTCGTAGCAAACATCCTCTTCCAACAACACAAGAGAAGACTCTACACATGGACATCACCAGATGATCAACAACGAAATCAGATTGATTATATTCTTTGCAGCCAAAGACGGAGAAGCTCTATAGAGTCAGCAAAAATAAGACCGGGAGCTGACTGTGGCTCAGACCATGAACTCCTTATTGCCAAATTCAGACTTACATTGAGGAAAGTGTGGAAAACCACTAGACCATTCAAGTAGGACCTTAATCAAATCCCTTATGACTATACAGTGGAAGTGAGAAATAGATTTAAGGGACTAGATCTGATAGACAGAGTGCCTGATGAACTATGGACGGAGGTTCATGACATTGTACAGGAGACAGGGATCAAGACAATCCCTAAGAAAAAGAAATGCAAAAAAGCAAAATGGCTGTTTGAGGAGGCCTTACAAATAACTGTGAAAAGAAGAGAAGCGAAAAGCAAAAGAGAAAAGGAAAGATATACCCATTTGAAGGCAGAGTTCTAAAGAATAGCAAGGAGAGATAAGAAAGCCTTCCTCAGCGATCAATGCAAAGAAATAGAGGAAAACAACAGAATGGGAAAGACCAGAGATCTCTTCAAGAAAATTAGAGACACCAAGGGAACATTTTATGCAAAGATGGGCACAATAAAGGACAGAAATGGTATGGATCTAACAGAAGCAGAAGATGTTAAGAAGAGGTGGCAAGAATACGCAGAAGAACTGTACAAAAAAGATCTTCATGACCCAGATAATCACAATGGTGTGATCACTCAGGCTCACCTAGAGCCAGACATCCTGGAATGTGAAGTCAAGTGTTCCTTAAGAAGCATCACTATGAACAAAGCTAGTGGAGGTGACGGAATTACAGTTGAGCTATTTCAAATCCTAAAAGATGATGCTGTGAAAGTGTTGCACTCGATATGCCAGCAAATTTGGAAAACTCAGCAGTGGCCACAGGACTGGTAAAGGTCAGTTTTCACTCCAATCCCAAAGAAAGGCAATGCCAAAGAACGCTCAAACTACTGCGCAATTGCACTCATCTCACACGTTAGTAAAGTAATGCTCAAAATTCTCCAAGCCAGGCTTCAGCAATACATGAAATTGAACTTCTAGATGTTCAAGCCGGTTTTAGAAAAGGCTGAGGAACCAGAGATCAAATTGCCAACATCCGCTGGATCATCGAAAAAGCAAAAGAATTTCAGAAAAACATCTATTTCTGCTTTATTGACTATGCCAAAGCCTTTGGCTGTGTGGATCACAATAAACTGTGGAAAATTTTGAAGGAGATGTGAATACCAGACCACCTGACCTGCCTCTTGAGAAACCTGTGTGCAGGTCAGGAAGCAACAGTTAGAACTGGACATGGAACAACGGACTGGTTTCAAATAGGAAAAGGAGTATGTCAAGGCTGTATATTGTCACCCTGCTTATTTAACTTATATGCAGAGTACATCATGAGAAACGTTGGGCTGGAGGAAGCACAAGCTGGAATCAAGATTTCTGGGAGAAATATCAATAACCTCAGATATGCAGATGACACCACTCTTATGGCAGAAAGCAAAGAAGAACTAAAGAGCCTCTTGATGAAAGTGAAAGAGGAGAGTGAAAAGGTTGGCTTAAAGCTCAACATTTAGAAAACTAAGATCATGGCATCCGGTCCCATCACTTCATGGCAGATAGATGGGGAAATAGTGAAAACAGTGGCTGACTTTATTTTTCTGGGCTCCAAAATCACTGCTGATGGTGATTGCAGCCATGAAATTAAAAGACACTTACTCCTTAGAAGGAAAGTTTTGACCAACATAGACAGCATATTAAAAAGCAGAGACATTACTTTGTCCACAAAGGTCTGTCTAGTCAAGGCTATGGTTTTTCCAGTAGTCATGTATGGATGTGAGAGTTGGACTATAAAGAAAGCTGAGCGCCGAAGAATTGATGCTTTTGAGCTGCAGTGTTGGAGAAGACTCTTAAGAGTCTCTTGGACTGCAAGGAGATCCAACCAGTCCATCCTAAAGGAGATCAGTCCTGAATATTCATTGGAAGGACTGATGTTGAAGCTGAAACTCCAATACTTTGGCCACTTGATGTGAAGAGCTGACTCATTTGAAAAGACCCCGATGCTGGGAAAGATTGAGGGCAGGAGGAGAAGGGGATGACAGAGGATGAGATGATTGGATGGCATCACCGACTCAATGGACATGGGTTTGGTTGGACTCCGGTAATTGGTGATGGACAGGGAGGCCTGGAGTACTGCAGTCCATGGGGTCGCAAAGAGTCGGAGACAACTGAGTGACAGAACTGAACTGAACTGAATCTCACCATATGCTAAGAAAGTTATTGACATTGCTTCTGTTTCTTGGTTTTTTTTTTGACAAGAATGTAGGATTCATTGGTGGGCATGATTAAGAAGGGGACAATGCCAAGGCTCTCATGAGTCCTGAGGGCCATGATTAGGGATATATTTGACCCCACAGTCATCTGGTATGAACTGCTTTTTTGCCACCATGTTTTCAAATTCATCCACATTAAACTTGGTAAATCCCCACTTCTTGGAAATGTGGACCTCCTGGTGGCCAGGGAACTTGAAGTTGGCCCCAGAGGACCTCAGTCAGATGCTTCTTATTCTGCACCTTGGTGTGGATGAACTTTATGACTTGGTCAATATAGACCTTGGCCACTGTGCCCTTGGGCTTTCTAAAGGTACCACACATACTTGTCTGGAGCCTTAGCTGGGGACTGCCGATTAGTCATGAATGTCCACTGGAAAGAGTTGTCTCCAAGGCCCCTTAGGGCAACCTGTATAGGCAGCAGGCTGCCTACACTACCAAGGAGGCTGCTGTTTGCAGCCATTGCAGACTGAGCCTGCTTGGGGAAAAGAGCACAGTTAGCTCAACTAGTTACAAAGTCTTGTTTGCTTTTTGTTGTCAATACATTGTCATTTCATTTGACTGAGTTTCCTCATCTCAAATGACTTAGTTATAAAGACCTGTGTATTTTCATTAGTAATTTTGCATAGCTCATTTTAAGATAGAGACTTCCACAGATATAAATATATAATTTTATAAATGGATCTCTCTTGAGGATGTGCTGAGAAAAATGAACTGATACAATGTTTTTATACTCCTAATCAGACATCAGAATTACATGGTATCTTCAAAAGGTAGCATGAAGCAATTTTCGATAGCAATTACTAGGCATGCTCTTTCACCAAGATTATTATTGAAGCTGTTTTGCTAGGAAGCATTTGTATAACATACCATATGCCAAAAACTATTTGTTGATTTAAAATATGAGGGCTGAGTTTTTGAAGAGGAGATTTTGGTGTGCATAAAGTTACACATGTAATTGCATTTTCCCCATAATTACCTAGTCATGCTACAGACTGTCAACCATAGAACTCATTTGCTTATTTTTAAAATTTGGTTTGCTTGCAAAGATTTAGTTTAATGACATATTTTTCTTCCTGCCTTCTATTTCAACAAACCAAAGAAATTTGTGACTGCATTTCTTTGCTTCACATTTTATAAAATTCTGGGCCAACAAAGTTTCTCCTTTCCCTTTATTCCTCAGAAAGGTCCCCATTTCCATCAAATATTCTCCTTAATTGAACAATCAACTTTATAAAATGCTTTGAGAAACGACTTAGAATAATAAGTCATCAACTAACTAGTTGTTACATATATATAATGTATACTGCATTTATAATGTTACTTATATAAATATAAATTATAGGTGCCTGTAATACAAATATATCAACATATGCTCAAAATATGAAGAAGCTATAGTAGCAATGAAAACCTTTATCCAATAGTACCTACTTATATTAAAATAGGAAGAAAGTGCAATAAAATATGGGCTAATTCTGTGAAGATATGATTTTGTAAATTAGGATATTACATTGTTCTTCAGTCTTGCTTGCTATAGGATCATTAAAAGTTGCAGACATTTGAGCATTTCCGCGACATTTTTTTTTTTAAACTCCTCCTCCACCACTACCACTAGCAAAAATTTGTAACTTGGATACCAGGTCTTTTTAATGAAGCTTTTGAGTCTTACAAAATATGATTAATCTGATTAGTGATTCAGCCTCCTTTTGTGCTTACATTATCTAACACAAAGAGCCCCCCTACAGGTTAAAGTTTAAATGTGGATTACCAGATAAAGCTAGTCCTGACGAGGTTTCTATGGTGCAAGGAAAAATTGGATTTGCTTTTCACCTCATCTCAGGCTCTGTCATCCTGGTTTTTGCCCTGTTCCCTTGTTCACAGCAAGGATATTAATTTTGTAGTAAAATCTTTAAGCAATTATGCAGATAGCTCTGAAAAAGCAACATACACACACAATAAGAGAAGCTTAACTGAAAAATGGACCCCAGATATTCATTAAAAACAGATGGTTACATTGCCAACAGCATAACTTTGGATGTTTGGGCTAAGCTGGTATTAATCTGCCACAACATGAAGAGAAGATGAAACTGCTGGTTACAAACTATGTATTGCTTCTACTTTTTGCTTACAAAAGAATACAATGATGATTTATGGCTGCCTTTTAGATAAATGTCCCTTTCCCAAACTACTTACTCAAAAGTGAAGTAATATTTTAATGTCTTAGCTATCACTGAATCTTCATGTTCATTTACAAAGTACCAATAAAATACAAAGAATCATATCATTTTAAATTTTTTCTTTTTCTAAAATTTCTTTGGAAGCAGACAAAAATATTCCACTTAAAATTTGATACTAGGTAAATTTTCTTTTAAATCTACTAAGAATGGGAAATAGGTCTAATCATATTTCAAAGTCAATATAAAATATGATTTTGCATTTATATAATAATGTAGTTATATGTATGGCTATTTATCTGAGTTATATGCTAAGCAGAAACTGTGAATTTTCAATCTAAACAAAATCAGGAAAAGTAAGGCAGGAAAATGTTTGGCCAAGTCTTCCAAGTTAATTCATGGGTGATAGAAGGGAATGCTATGCAACTGAAACAGCAGCTATAAGGACAAATGCAGAAGGTATATATTTATTCATTTATGCATGCATGTGTACTAAGTCACTTCATTTGTGTCTGACTCTTTTCCACTCTGTGGACAGTAGGTTACCTGGCTCCTCTGTCCATATGATTCTCTAGGCAAGAATATTGGAGTGGGTTGCCATGTCTTCCTCCAGAGGATCGCCCCAATCCAGGGACTGAACCCTTATTTATTTGTATATTATCAAAACAAAGTGAATTATTAAAGAATATCACACCTAAAACTAACTATATATATAAACATATGTAACAAGTGGTAGATAAATTCTAATGAATTTCAACCAACTTTTGTTTTGTAGGAGAAATTCAGAAATTCACCTAACTAGAAAAAGACTGCCCTTACTATGTACAGACTAAGTCATACTCAATTGTAACATCATGAAGACAGACATGAATGTTGCATCTAACGACTAGTTGAAACATCTTGACATTATTCTGCTTCATCTACGCATGAAGATGAACTGGGCATGAGTGTTTGACAAAGGTCCTTGTTACTACTACAGGGTTTATTTTTATCTCTTGTAGGATAAAATAGAAAGGAACCTGGAATATAGCACAGGGTGCTCAGCTCGGTGCTCTGTGGTCACCTAGAGGGGTTGGGTGGGGAGCAGGTGGGAGGGAGGTCCAAGAGGGAAGAAATATATGTATACATATAGCTGTTTCACTTTGTTGTGCAGCAAAAACTATCACAACATTATAAAGCAATTATACTTCAATTAGAAGCACATTTATTGCAGAAAAATTTAAAAGATACACTAAAGAAAGTTATGATAATCCCTAATCTGACCACTCTGAGATGACCACCACTAATATTTATATACATTTTCAAGATATTTTTACTGTGCATTTAAAAACTTGCTTTTTTCCTCCTAATAATCTATATGACTATCAATTTATATAATCCATTGCTTCCCTTGTGGCTCAGCTGGTTGAAAATCTGCCTGTAATGAGGGAGACCTGGGTCCAATCCCTGGATTGGGAAGATCCCTTGGAGAAGGGAAAGGTTACCCAATCCAATATTCTGGCCTGGAGAATTCCATGGACTATATAGGCCACGGGGTCACAAAGAGTTGGACACAACTGAGCGACTTTCGCTTTCAATCTTCTCCTAAACCTCATTTTACTAGATTCATGATATTCCAGGCATAGATAATCCAAAATTCATTTTATCAACACTCTATTGAGGATAAACAGATAGCCTATAAATTGTTATTTTAAAATCTCAAAGATCATATATATAGCTAAAATTTGTATAAAACGTATGCGTTACTGAGTTAATCTTCTCGCATTGCCCCTTTTTCACATGTAAATAAAAACTTGTTTAGGCTAAGGTATATTCATGAAAAAAAGCAGATTCAACAGGCCTTTGTGATTAATCCATTTTTAAAAAAGTGTATTTACAGTCTGGATAAAATATCTCATTGTTAGTGGAAGCAATCACATTGTGTTAATAACTCTAAACTATCTTTCCAATCTAATTTCCATCATCCCGGCCCAGTTTTTCAATCACACAGATTACTTGCCATCTCTCCAGGATGCCCTATATTCTTAAATACCAGCGGGCTATTGAAGATATAGTTCCTTTTAATAGCCATGGACCTGCACTCCAGACCCTCTACTAAAGCCCAAACTACCCTGTCTACCCATCATTTCTCCCCACCTATCA
This sequence comes from Okapia johnstoni, assembly GCA_024291935.2. Classification (NCBI taxonomy): domain Eukaryota; kingdom Metazoa; phylum Chordata; class Mammalia; order Artiodactyla; family Giraffidae; genus Okapia; species Okapia johnstoni. Next base: position 46,213,903 of record CM044323.1, read on the forward strand.
TAGGCATTTACTGCTCCTATATTTAGCTGAAGGTGCTGATCTCTTTTGGGGGCTCTTTTAATTGAAAAGATTGTTCATCTGTCTGTCTTTCTTGGAGACTGTAAGCAACTTCAGGGCAGGAACTAAGTCATATTCATTTTTGTGTTTTTTGTACTTGGCAAAGTGCCTGACATCTAACAGGCATTCTATAAATGTTCACCAAAATAAACCATGACTTGAGGACGTTTGGATAAGGAGATAAAATTAGAAACAACATAGGTAAGTCCTGACCAGCGTTGCCCAAGGCTCAGCCAACTCTTGTGGCCTCAATGTTATTTTAAGGGATAAGAAGACGAAAATGAACACACGGCCTTGACTGCTTTGTTGCTCCCTTTCATCACGTGAATGGACCCAACCTGTCTGGACTCACGCAAAAAGGAAAACTGTTGGTACCAACTGTGTGGGGCAATGAGGGAATGAGGTTAAATTCTGAAGCAGAAAAGAGGCAGAATAGTGATTGAATGTGAATTTCACATGTTCTCTGATTGCTGCCCTCTCCTACCCTTAAGAACACTCTTCTTTGAGCAGAGGGAATGTTAGGGGGACATGGCTAAGGAACAACACAGTTATTATTACCTTAAGGCAAATAAGTCCCAGATAACAGAAGAATCTAACTCATGGACCAAGGCTCACTTGTAATTGTTGAATATATATTGTGTGACACATCATGTGAGTTGCTGATAATTGTGATGAGATCAGCGGCCTTGCAAACCTCAGCTCCACTTACCTTGTGAGACGGACCCCCTAAAAGGAACTGGAATGGCCCTATGAAACAGTCTTTCTCCAAAAGAAACAGTCTTCCTTCTCTTTATTGGAAGGAGGCAGAAAGCAACCCAGTAGGTGAGGGCATAGGGTTCCCAGATGGTGCTAGTGGTAAAGAACCTGCCTGCCAATGCAGGAGACATAAGAGATGCCGGTTCGATCCCTGATCCCCTGGAGGAGGAAATGGCAACTCATTCTAATATTCTTGTCTAGGGAAGCCCATGGACAGAGGAACCTGGTGAGCTACGACACACGTATGGTGAGGGAATGGGGCAGAGGGTTGTCTCCGCATTGTTTACGAAGCTGCACTGTTTGATTTTCAAACTCTTTCCAAACTAGAACCTATGTAACTATTTATGCATAAAAATCTCCACCTAGAATAATAACCTTCTTTATGTATACAAGTCATATGTTTTATTGTTTTTCTTTTCAACTAGAAATTAGTCATATCTTTTTGTGTCTCGTTTTTAAAAACAGTTTAGTTTAAATTGGGGAATAAGAATTATATATCTAGCTATGAGCTTAAACGGCCAAAATCTCCACTGGATATTGACACTTTTCCTTAAATCCTCTTCTCATATCAAGATGATTTTTCTGTGTTTCTATATATCATGACAAGTGTGATTAAATATTTTAACAATATGACGATTCAACTGGCACATGTATCAAAAGCAATTTCCGTGGTTTGAAAATAACATTAAAAAATCTTCCATTTCAGTAATACCAAATGTTTCTTTGAGGTTAACATCTTGTGACAGGAAATGAACAGAGCATTAAAAATCATGCAACTAGACATCATATGAAAATTTAGTATATTTTCCTATAAGGAAATTTCTTTATGCAGATATTTACTTTAAATTTCTTGGTAAATAAGAAAGTGTTATTTAGAATTCAATAAGAATACCTATAAAGAAGGCATAGCAAACAAACGATATGTGAAACTATTTTTAACTGAAATTGCTGCATGAACAGCTTGTGGGTGCTTTTAAATTCTGGGAATTCAAGTTTGACTATAACAACAATGTCTGCATTTAAAGAAGTAATGAGCTATTTAACCCATCTTGAAGGATAGGCCAGATAATTTGCTTCAATGATTAGGGCCCTGTGCAAATAAAGAAGAATCTACAATCCCAAGTGGAAGGCAAACAAATAAATCTATTCCATCCAGAGGCCACTAGCAATACTCCACATTCTACTCAGTGGTACCAAACACACCCTCACATTCTCAGCGACTCAATCCTACAATTCAACAAATCAACTGGAAACACATTTTGTACTGACAGTAGTAAGAGGTTAGATTTATGTAGCAAGAGGATCAGAAATTTCTAATTTTATATTCTTCCTTTATTTATGCAGCTTAATCATTAATTAATAGGTTTGTTTACTCGCCTTGCTGTAAATGAGATTTGATGATGCTCATAGGAAAAAGTACTGGAACCTAAAAGAAATTAGTTTCTCATATAGTCTATTTGCCCAAATCAAGGCATTTAGAAAATACTATGAAAAAGCCTAAAAGTATTATGTGAATGCTATTATGATACTTATTTTCATCACAACAATTATTAACTAGCCTAAATTAATTTTTTTGAAAAACCATAAAGGAAACATTAATGTCTAGGTGATGGTGTTAATACACACATATATTCTCATCAAGAATTATGTACCCAGCCTCATCTCCACCAGAGAAGCCATCAGTTTGATTCTCTAAAAGTTACTGGTCTCATTTCATACAGTGTCACCTTAGCGTGTTTGGCACAAAGTGTTTGGTGTGGTGTGGCAGAAGAAACTGAAAAACCACCACGCTTGTTGTGGCCACAGGTACAATTCTGGGCAGACAGCACTCTTCCGCAAGACAGACCTCAGAGCTCTGTGCTGTTCACAGCCTGCCTGGAACTCTTAAGTGGGGACTTAATTTCTTCTCTATCTAGTCAGGAGAAAAAATTCATACAAAGAGAAAAGATATCTTACTGACATGTCTGGAGAGTAGAAATCTTTAACACTTTCCAAGAGTAGTTAAACTGAATATCCTCTGAAGATACTAGAGGGAAAGCAATGAAATTACAAAGTGCCATGGGCATCGAGTGCTGTAGGTAAGGTTGGATTTGGCTAATGAATTTTTCATGATTTCTAATTTGAGTTCTTGTGCTAAAAATCTAAAATGTCTCTGAAAGCCAGTCACCTCGCTTAAATACATGACTCCAGATGGATGTGCCCTGAGAGGGCGAGGGTGGACGAGGGGGAAGTGAACAGTTCAGATTGCATCTAAAGGATCCTTGATCACTCACACATTCCCAGTAAAGCCGGCTCACCTTGCAGGCCTGACTGAGAATCTAGAAATGTGGATTTTAATGCAAAATCTTAATTTCAGATGTTGTCAATTAATTCAATAGTAATAATAGTAAATCTATATAGAACAAACAAAATATGCTCAGCAGTTGCATTTGGCTCATAAATATGTTTTCCTGCTGACAATTCTGAGAAAACCAAGCGTGGGCTTCGAAGTATCAGATTTTGTGCCTACTATTGTCTCCTGCTATTACTGTTACTGCGTGGTGATTGGCTGTATAAAATACTTAGACTTATTTTGGCAAAGCACCTTTGATTTGGAGCTAGAATATTATGAGGTTTGACAAGGCATACTACAGTAATGCTCTATTATATTTCATGAAGGTATTTGATTAAATATTCGATAGAATAATCAACGTGTTAAAAAGCTTACTTTTATCTTTCTACTCCTTCTGTTACCAAATGGACTTTGTTAGTTTTAGCAATCTGCTTACTGATGTGGAAACAAAGCTTTTAATTTTATCACAAAAAATGTGAGGAACCAAAGCTTTTTAATATCTTAGGAAAGAAAATATTAACACGGACATAATTATAACATGAACAACTAACATTTACTTACTGTTTATTTACCATTATGGCCAAGTTGAAAGTACTTTACATGCAATATTTTATTTAATGCCCACAATTACCTTAAGATGTGGGTGTTATTATTAATTTTATTTTATAGATGAAGTTATTGATTATGAAATAGTTTTTACTAGTTTCAAAATATACATCTATTATTGTTATTTAAACAGTTTTAAGCTCTATGGTTTTGTCCTTCTTAATAACTGGATTCCATTTCCAAATATGAGTAAGGTTTCATAGAAAAAGATGGTATTTGAAATCAGAATTGAAAGGAAAAGGCATTTCCACTCTTTGTCCACAATGCTAACATCTAGTTGAATTTTTCATGTGTGATTCTGACCTTCCTAAGCTATGTTTTTTATAAACATTTGTTTAATGATTAACATTATTGTAATATCTCTTAGAATATTAAAATATCACAAGGAAATTATAATAATACTTGTACTTTCTCTTTTATACTCAGATTTTATTCTGAAGAAGAGTATTACCTTTTTCTCTATTACATATATTCAAATCACATAAGTTGGCATATTTTAAAGTATTTGATAAATGAAGTTCGACTATATGTTTATATAAAATATGAAAAGCATCAGAAATTTTAGAAAGCACTTAAAATATAATAGCAATATTTTTCTACTTTATTAATTGGCTTCCAGTCAGTTGCAGCAAAATTGCTTTTGAGCACAGCTGCAAGTTCTTAGTTTGAATAACCATTTTATATGATTTGAGGGAATTTAAATATGCTGTGCTTTTAGGATAGACTTCGCAACATATATGCCTGGAAAAATTTACAATTTAAATCACATGGGTAGCAACCAGCTTTTCATACAGAAAGTCATGAAAGTACAGGAGTGTGGGAAAATTTGACAAATCAAACTGGAAGATTCACAACTTAAAAGCTTAACTTTTCCTCCCCTCACCCATAATGTTGACCTTGGTCTGGTCTGTTCCTCTCTGATTGTCTGAATTATACTCTCCTTTATGGATGATGGCTTCTTATTAAATTATTTATTGACGTGGCTGACACTGGTTGAATAGATTCATTAAATTTCACAAGTTGTTGGAGTCTAGTTCAATGGAAAAAAAACAACCCTCTTTAGACTCCTTAAAGGACAAAAAGCATCAAGTTTTTTGAGCTCTTTTAAAGCATTAATAAAGCATGAAAAGATATGACATCAATCCTACTAAAACACAAGAGAAAATGAATGATGTTACTGTAAATCTTTACATCAATCACACCCAATACTTGGGAAAACAATATAGTTTTGTTTGCATTTCAGAAGTGACAAACAGCTCTTGTGACTGGCTTAACATACTCACTTTCTATTAGTCAAGACCAGAAGCAAGTCAGAATTAAAATGTGGCCCTGCGTTGCTAGGCAGCAGAGTTGTCTTGACATGGTGGTTAGTTTCCTTTTCACTGAATGACAACAGTGAAATGAAAGAAGTTTTGAAAAACTTGATAATGGTTTTCAAAGGAGGAGGATAATTGGTGGTGCTCGCTTGTGCAGCTCTGTGTGGAAACTTTCAGGCGGCTGGAAGAGAGGACTGTCACTAAAAATTTAAACTCTTGTACACAAACTTGACCTAGAGTCTTCTCCAGGTTTTGGCGGTTCATTGTCAGAACACCCCTCTGAGACCAAGGGGTGTAGGATGAAAGCATTAAGACAGATGGGTAAAGCCCCAAAGGAAGAAAGGAATCAGTAGTTGTGATTTAATCCATTGGTGAAAGGCAGGAATTAAGTAAAATCTTAAAAATGAGGAATGTGTAAAAGACCTTTCACCAGCACCAATAACAAAAATGTTTTAATGGCATGGCAAGTTGCATTAGAATAGACTTTGGCATCAAATGCAAGAAACAAAGGTAAAAAATCTTTGCTTTAATATGCCCCAGATAAAACAATTGCCCTGATGTAATTTTTTGAACGTTGTCTAGCTTAATTCAGAAAAATATCCCCAACGTGATAACTCCCAAAACATCTGCAAACGATTCCACCTGAAGACTTTGCTGTCTGTGGTGAGAACAGAGCCCAAAATAGAGCATATATGTACCAACAACAACAAAAACAAACAAACAAACAGAAACTCCAAGCAAACAAAAGACACACACAGAAAATACACATTGCTCCCAATTTCATCCCAAACTACCTCATGCAATAACATTGTGTTTAACCATCTTTGCCGTTAATTTACCCAGAATTTTAAAAACTGAGCAAAACGGACTAATATTGAAAGAAGGGACCAATTAGTGCTGGATTAACATTCACGGCTATTTACAGTTGTTTTTGTACTTGTTCTTGTGCTGTGACTTCCTAAAATTTCACAACCCAAAGATTTAGAAAAATGGGGTTGTTTAGACGCAAAGTGCAATGAAGTGGCTGTGACCATTGTGTAGACACCACCTCTCTCATTATAGCCTCTCAATCAACACTCAGTACACAGGAAACCGCAATAAAGCCCATCTGCCACGGTTAATCTGCAGGCAAACCCACACCCATGTCTATGCCCGTTACTCTTCAGCCTTATTATTCTCAGATCCAAAGCTTCATAAGGGATCAGCCAAAGTCCATTAAAGTAAATAATAGCTAGAAATGACAGGCTTAGTAAGGATTGGGAGGAAGTTGAAGACCAATCTGAGCTCTGAGCTCTGATTAATAGAGAAAAGCATTAGGAGAAAAGGGGAGAAAAATGACCTCAGCCTGCTCCAAAGAATTCCTGAACCTTCGTTGTTAGGGCAAGTGCTACCATCTGAGACGTTAGTGATCCTTGAATTTCCTTCACTTTGATGCAGCTCAAATGGGAAAATTTTGAAGGTTCAGCAAGGCCCCAGACCTCAGCTGGAAAGCTGTCTGGAGTCAACTCTGTCAAAATTCTCTTGTGCAAAAGAAAGCCTTTATTAGCTAGATTGCCACAACAACAATAACAACACCCACAAATGCCCTACATAGTCTCGGAAGGGGGAGCCTCTGCTAGAGATTGCAGATGCATTTTTTATTTTCTTGCACATAGTCATTTTTAAAAGTCTTCAAACAGATGTAGTAAAATAAAACAATAGAGATTCTTCAAGTGAATGCCTTTTAGGGACTAGGGATTTAGTCTGCTGGTAGGGAAGTCTGTGTGTGTCTGTCTCTGTGTGTGTGTAGGGGCATGGTATTCAAATATTTATTCAGTTTCATCTTGAAATATGATGTTTATTTTCATTGCACAACACAGAAAAATCCTTCTCAAGCAGTTCAAGCATTGTTGCGTCAAGAGAGAATCATAAAATGCTTCAGTTATTTCAACTGTGCATTTTATATAAATTGACCAGGAAAAAAATTCCAGATTAGTTTCAAAAGAGTTTTCTCTGTCCACCATTTAAAAAAGTATTTTGGCAGTCTCTGTTTGATAAATTTTCTAATGAAAGGAAATACACATAAGTGTATTTGGTTTTCAAATGAGACATTTTTGAATTTGGGAACAGTTTTGAACACTCCTTTGAAGAAATCCATACCTGGTGGATCTATTTGTGATTGGAAAAAACTTATTTCATGTCTTCTCTATTATTAAAAAATGATTTGCCTTGTAAATAAAAATACATTATTTTTTTATGAAGAAGTGAGAGTAGTGGAGAGAGTTCAAAAAGTGTGAGGGCTCTTTAAAGTTAGAGTTGAAAAATAACAAAGCAGCCCCTGCTTGTCAGAAAGCCCTGTCTGAGGGAGAGAAAGCATTTGGCAGAGGCAGCAGGAATTAGGGAAACACTAGTGATTTCTCAGGAAGATAGTAATGGTCCAGATGAGGACTTGATGTCAGGGAAACTCACCAAATGTATTCTTTGTGCAAGTTGATGTTGTAGTGTGCAATTTTCATAAATCAAATGAAGATATAATGTAAAGAACCATAGTTAAAATGATGCTTCTTCACAGATATTGCTGATAACTTGGCTAATGCACTGTTGATGTACACGTGGTACAATTTTCATATTTTAATCTTAAGTAGAACAAGAAATGACAATTATGAAAAGACAAAATAGATACCACCAACAGCTGTAATTGCTATCTAGGCTGCTCCAAGATGGGCCAAAGACACAGTAAATCAATATTAAGTTCTCCACAAACGCAGGTATCACAACAAGGACATCATATAACATCATTATAAGCAAATTCTAATACAATTTGGACAGTTGTAAAGAATGTAGGATGAACACAGAGAATGTGAGGCTGACATGTCCTCTACAGTTTCAGCTGGTATCTTAGAGGGGAAAAAAAATCCCTGGGAATCATGACTATGTGTTTAGTTAAGTATGCAAACTGTGCTGGTTTTAGTAAATGAATGTGAGCCTCCTTTCCACAATTTAAAATGTTAAGATCATCAAGGGTTAAATGGCTCTGCTGCATGGAATTATAAGAAGTCGAAATTCAGTAGGTTTAATATACTAATGTTTTTGTCTATAACACTGCATCCTCTGATATATTCTGTGATATTAAAGAATACCTAATTAAAACCAGTGGGTTAAGAAATCAGCTAAACTTAAGCAAAAAACTATTAAAGATTAAAGGCAAGGAATAAATGTAACTCGAAGAATGAAACTTGAAACTGATGCAAACCTTAGCAATGAGAAATGAAATCGGGAAAAGGTAAATCGATAAGAAAACAAAAATATTGAGAAAAAGATATAGCAAAAGTGACAAATAGTTGACCATAAAATTAAAAACTTGCTTTTAAGAGTATGCTTTCAGAGTATGATTTAAATGCCTTAGAAAAAGAAGGTGTGATTTTATGTATATCTTTCTGTGCATTTCCTTTATGGGAAGTGAAATAACACATACCACAGAAAAAGTGTTTATAAATTCTTGTTGATCTTTTGCATTCTTTCAGAAGTTATTTCACATTTTTAGAAAAATTGGAGACATATTTTAGATTTCAATTAAGTATTCAAAATTTTTAAGTGGAGTGAAATGTTTAGTATTTATTTGTTCCTTATCTCCTTCCTTACTCCCATAACTGAGCACTGTTTTGAATGCAGCCTCTTCTGCCATTATACAAATATGCAATATAAAAAATACTATTCACCCTAATTTTCTAGCTTGCATAGAAATGCAATAAATATGGAACTAAATTTGTATAATTTTGAGAACTATTTAGTAACAGAAAAGAAATAATCTATTAAAGACTATCAGTTAGAATCAAATTTTCTTTTGTTTGTGAATGCAGTAATAAAAAGCAATAAAAATAAATAAAACAGATCAATTGTTTACTATGTAGTTTTGTATTAATCTTGCCATAAAATTTCATCTCTTTTGAGTACTGTCTTCATGTTACTATGTGGGTAGACATTCCTGGATTTATTTACTATGTATACAAATAAAAAATTAAATGTCTGTATAATATATGAATATTTTATGCCTATGTGTAATATGCTTATGAGTAGTTAATGTATGTTATTATATATAACACAAACTGATCATGTACGCTGTCTCATATAACATACATAAATAAGCAGCTGGATTTTAAGGCTTTGACATGAACATTTTTTAGTCACCTAAAGGCAACTGAAATTTTGATTTCATTCATGGAAAATAAAATAACTTCAATAACAAACCCACTGTGTAAATAAGTAAAGTTGTAATTCCAAATGCTCTCCATTAACCCGTGTGATAAAGTTGATTTGTTATGAACTGAAATATAAAAATAGTTATCTTTGGGTACATTGTGTTGTCATTGAAACTTAAAACAGCACTCTTTTCTGTTTCCGATATCAGAGTAGAATATTTAAAATGAAAAATGCTTTCCTTCCCCTTTTGCTGCAGAATCAAAAGAGAAAAAAAGGACTATAACTTGCTTTCTCCAGTAATGACAATCTTCAAAGAATGGACATATGCCTAAAAAGTTAAGGCCTTTGCACTATCCACAAGGTGTCTCCAATCTTTAAATTCTCTAGATTCCCTCCTTCCCCCATGCCATACAGGGTGAATCTATGTGACCACATCATCACATTTGGAAACTTCAAAGACTTTTGTACTGATGTAAATTGAAAGTAGAGACTTCATCAAACTTAAATATATTTATACATAATGTCATATTATATACATAATATACAGATCATAGCTATAGATTATTATGTATATCACAGTATGTTTATAACATAGTACACATTGAATGAGAATTTTCAACAATTCTTTTATGAGTTATGTTTGAAATCTGACCTCTTAAATAACGATACAATATCAAAAACAGGAAAAAAAGTTTAACATCAAAGCCCACTTTATAGCTTGTTTATCCATGATCAAGATTTAACTTTTCAATAATCCTATCAGCCAGCTACAAAAAGCTACCCAAGTGAGTAAAAATATAGTGGACTACACATCTCTGCAAATATTCAAACATACAGCTAATTCCTGGATTTTACAGACTAAAGCTATTGGTGAACAGCAATGTCTAAAGCTCATCTCATTATGAAGTGCGAATATTTAACTAAGAATAGATGTCATTTCAAAGAATTCCAAGTACAGAAAGTCTTCCTAATTCAAGGCCATGGATGGCGTATCTCTCTCTGAACACATAAGGAGAATGTGAAAGAGAATCTGTGTGTATGTATGTGTTTAATTGGAATGCTGTTTATCCCACTATATCTTACCACTATGTCTCTTTGGATAACAATCACAGGACCCAGATGCTAAGGGTAAGTGATATTTTCCCACAAGCGGTTTCTGGCTCCTTGGCAGACGAGGTAGGCAGTTGTGTTGGCAGCCACCGTGCCGCCTCTGGCTCTCTTGTGTGGCTTTGCTGTTGAAGTGATGCTTGGCCTGCTCTGTCCTCCTGGATACCATTTCCTCCTGATAGCCCTTGGGTTTTGTGAAGCTTTATTTTGTGCAAATCCCTCATGCAATCTCTGGATGAACCCTCCTCCAAAGGCGAAAGAGGCCCTTTCTTTCTGGTTGTGTCAATGATCAGCTGAATTGCTACCTCAGGTACTCAGGAAAATCCAAACTTTTACAATATTTGTGACTATTTTGTTTTCATTCCTGAGCACACCGTATCCCAACCTAATGGCCAGAGTGTTGGCCAAATGATTTTGTATAACTGCTGTGCTTTCTGATTTTTATGTTTTAATATATGTGATTTTTAAAAGTCTTTTGTTTCCTCATCTTCATTATCATGAATAACCTTGGAAGTTTTTTTTTCCCTCAGGTCACTAATAACAACATTACCAAATATCTCTTGCAAGAAATACAAGGAGGGAATTTTGTGATTTTACCAAGTGCAATTAGTGGATGAATATTTAATGAAATAAAGTAGCATGCTTCTGATATCGATACAGAAGCAATACTTCATCCCCTGCATGCTTGTAATCTGGGTGACATTTTGAAGCATGTGCTCAAGTTGTACAAACAAAGGCACACAACAGAGCCAAAGATGCTTTCAAAGACACCAATATAACTGTCTACCGCATAATTTGTGAGGCATTTTCACATGTTTCCTCACAGTGTTATTACAAAAGTAGTCATAAATGTGTACCATGGATTAAACGATTCGCTGGTTCACCATATGCCTGACCACAATCCCCATGGCAAAACAATATTTTTGGAAACTGATAGCCACATTTTCTTTGTAATCTGAAAACATCAATAAAGATCCCGAGTTTTCAGAAAGAAGTATCAGTCACATTTTCCATGGAAATACCTATTCTGATGAAAGATGTGTGGAAATTGATTTCTTTCTATTCTGCCATGTTTAATCTCATGTGACTATAAAACTCCCAAATTATTGATACCGCATTTTAGTGTTTAACAGGTAAATTGGACGATACAGTTACTGTAGAGGACTTTGGATAATTATCTAAAGCAGTTTCTTATTAATCTTCATGTGTGTGAAGAGCTAGAAATTCTTTGAAGTGTTATGCATTGATATTACAAATTAAGAACAAATATATTTTAAGGGGAGTGTCACTGAAGCCTCATAGAGGAATGAAGGTCATACCTCTCCTCAATAGCTATGAATTTGTTTCGACAAAGTTTGTTTTTATGTGGAATCCTCTCTGATGCACAGAGAATGTTTTTATTGTAGCCAATGTTCTACAAACCATGTGCTTCTACCTCAGGAGAAATTATCACATTCCAATGTGACTCCAACATTTCTTTCTGATAAATAATAAATCTAGGTCTGGAAGAGAATTTCTTGTAAAATTAGCATAAAATCTCAGATTGTTGACAATTGGGCTATGAAGTATATATTCTTTTTTTTAAAAAGGATCAGCTTTGCTCTTTTGTAATTAAAACATTTAAGAAAACTTTAGAGAAATCTTAAGCATTTCTGTTAAACATTTTGACTATCCATCTTTAGTTCTAATTGTGAAATATGGCACTTTCAGAAAGACTACTGTTAAAGTTTGGACTCTTACTATCTATGCTATAAAAGGCTCTACAAGATTGGTAGTTACATATCTATACATTATTCTGTTAAGTTAGAACACATTCCTCTTCTAGTAACTTTTTTCATTTTCATAATTATTTACGTCATACACTTTGGGTTTTTCCTCCCACTTATAAGGTTTTTGGGAATGTGGAAGAGATGAAAAGATAATTGTGGCTAAAGTCCATTTTACACCAATAGAGTCCCTAGTAGCATTCTCTAAAACAAGAAAACTAAAACTATTTTTGGTTCTGTTTCTGCCAGTAGGTGTCACTATTGGGACTTTAAGGTAGTGATCCCAAGCCATAAAACAGAATTTACAGGAAAGAAGATCATATATTACCTATATAATCAAAAAGATAATTTACTGAGCCACACTAACCAAACTACCCTATGAAAAGAAACGATTGACTAAAATTTTATCTCAAATAAACATGAAGCAATTTGAAATGTGAAATGACCCTACTGAAAATATGCTGGGATGAAGTTAAAGATATATCCGACGTTGCAAAAAAAAAAATACTTTAAGAAACTTTGGATAAAATTTAAGAAACCAGAATAGTATTCTGGTGTCATCAGACTTCAAACAATATTGAATATGGAAATATAAATATTGGGAAACAAGGAAAGAGTTAGGATTTTTTTGCCTTTTGAAAACTTTCAAAGTGACACTTGTGGAGTTAGGCAAATTTTCATGAGGAAAAAGAAATATGAGTTTCCCTATGCAGAGACAGATCATATATATCCTCATCCTAAGAAATATTAAAGAATATTAAACTTCTGGTAGAAAAATAAAAATTTGTTTTCTTTTCTCCCCAAAAGTTGCTGTAAAACAGAGACATATTCCTGGTCTCATCTGATGAAAACATGTAATGATATTTTCATGTTAAATTTCACTTTGAAGGAACTCTATTTGCTCCATATTTTTCACTATAACTAAGAAATCTTTGCAGTAAACTTTTGCTTTGCAATTAATCAAAAAGTAATTTTTGTATGCTTTTGTTTTGTTTAAAGATTTTAATTTATTTTATTTGCTAGTTGAGGGAAATATAGGGGTATATGTGGGAATAGTGTTATTACCCTCCTCCTCAACACACACCATGTCAAGAAGTATAATTTCCTATTAGAATAGCTTTAAATCTCCAGCTTGCATGAGAGTCTTATGTACAAAGTTTAAGAAAAGAAAAAAATGATCTGTTATTTCCTTGTTGAATATCTTAAGAGGTCTCGCAACATACTAGCACCTCATATATCAGTATTTCAACAATCCTTTTATTACCTGAAAAAAAAGAAGCAGACATGCCAACTTCAGAAGTGTGACTGCTGTTATTCAATGTTTTGTACAGTGTGTTCATCGGTGATCCAACTTGTGTGCAACTTTCCCGTAGAAGCTGAAAGTCACCCTCTCGGGTGCTTGTGTAGGACCCACCATTCCACATGGGCAACTGCACAGAGAGACACTCACCAGTAGAGGCCTCTCTAGATTTGCCTTCTGGTTAAGAACTCAGAAAGCGCCTGGCATCCGCGGCAGTTAGTACAACTACTTGAAAAGATTCTTGTTGCATGGGGGAAAAGATCACTCTTTAATGCCCTTTTAAGTTCCACGATGTTGATTAATGTTGCCCTTTACATTAATGATGTTTCAAGTAAAAGAAAACAAATTTAAAATGGATCAATTCTATTGAGGATGCATTAATTAGACAGAGACGCTGCCATATGCTCTGGCTGGAGGGTTTGCTGGCCTTTCCCTTGTAGTTACCTGTGTAAAACCCACCCTATCCTCTACATGAATGCCCAAGCTGAATAGCCATTTGAATGAAGGCTTTAGTTTGATTCGCCATACAAGGGGTACTGTGTCACTGTGTTTTCTTTCTAGGAGTCACTAAGTGATTTCTATATCTGTTGTCATGGTGATATAGCAAAGCAGGCGAAAATGGGGGCAACTTCAGGCTTTTTCCTCACCCTCTGCACTAAGATGTTGTTAGCAAGTCTATAAAACATTGGGCTTTCTCTGAGCCTTCTTTTTGTACTCTGATTGTCAATAAAACTCATTTTAAGGGTAACAAGGACATCTAAATGTCATCTGTCACAGTGTTAGAGAGATTAAGTTTGTTTAGGGACTTGTGCTGGACAAAGGCCACTATTTGTTCCGCAGACACAAAGCAGTGTTGGCCATCACCACTCTTGATTTAGGAGACCCAGCAACCATCGAGGAAGTATCATCTCAGTTGCAGGTGACAGAGAGGCCTTCTTGACAGAATGGTGTTAAAATGACAGAAAAAAATAATTACGATTTAGAATGGGAATCTGCACTTGCGTGTCCCACTCTCTTTGGGTGACACCCTGGGCCTAAAGTCTCCCCTCTTAGAACTGAAGTAAGAAAACAGCTCACAAGAACCACAGGCCTGTTGAAAAATTCAACATATACACCTGATAGTCCTTGAATGAATGACAAAGAGGTAAGAAAGATTTTGCAAGGGAAGTCCAACAAGAATATGGACCACATTAATGCAGCATTTGCTCCGTAATGAGGCTAAATGGAACACACAGATTAATGAAGACATTGGTGTTATTAAAATTAAATCCTGTGGTTCATATGCTTTTCCTAATAATGAACATTGTGGCTATTGGAGAGGAAGAACAGGATTTTTTTCTATTAATTTGGCACACATCCCAGATCTCATTCAACCAGAACCTATCCCCTGCAAAAGGCAGCCCCTGGCCTTTATGTGCCTTCGCCTTTCTATCTTATATCTGTGTTAATTTGAGAGGAAAAATTTTCCCTTTATAAAAAGACTGGAGCCTAGGTAATAATAAAATAATTTTAAAACTGGGATGTCTCTTCCAACATAGAGGATGATCAGGAAATAGATAAAATGACACACATGTAGTGGGGGGAAAGTCTCAGCACATCTGTCTGCACTATGGAAATTGGTACAGAGATCATGGGGCTTTTGGAGTCTGGTCACATGAATGCATATCGAATATTATTTTATAGGAAATATTTATGGTAGTGAGGGCTACTATGTTAAAACTTAGATGAAGCTTTATAAACATTGGACGATGGAAGATCCTCTGTTTTGTAATTTATTAGGTCTTGACAATTTGAATTTTTATGAAATATGAATGAAAGTAGAGTATTATGACTCATTTTTTAATATCCCTGTGAGCACAACCCACATGTAACACACTTGTGTTTACCCAAGCATAATACTGGGACAGAGTTCACATTTCGAAGGAAAATGTTAAACTGCCTCTTGGTTCTGTAGAGAAGGGAATATGTGTATATATGTACATATTTTAATACGCTAAACTTTGTTACCTTAACTCATGCTTTCTCAAATCAATTTGAAAATTTGAGTTTAGTCATACTGAGAAAAAGTCTGGCACACATATACAGCTGTAAATGCTGTATATTTCAACTATTGGACAGATTCCATTTTAGTTGCATATTTGGAGTTTATGATGAAGATAAACTGATAAATGCCAACATCAAGGACTAGACCTTGTTAAAAAAAAAATCCTTGAAGTTGTATAATCACACATTTGTAAACATGCTTGTAATATTAAGCATGTGCAACTACTAAAAAGAGCTATAGCAGGTTTCCCCTTCAAAAAAATTCCTGGAGCAAATTACCACCAATTCAGTGCATTTTTTTTTTAAGATAGAAAGATTTGTTCTGCACAAACTAATGAAAGCAAATACAGTATCGAGATGCTTTTACATTAGTATTATGGACCTAGATGACTTTTGTTTAGTATCTTAATAGCTCAGTCATTTGTTATTCATTCAGCTACACATGGGACACCAGGGTGTTATGAAGGACAATACTCTCGGGGCATTTTGAGTTCAATTTGTGTTTCTCTACTTATGCAGAACATGTGTTGGCATCAGCAATGGTTACAACAGGGGAATCACAATATGCACTGAGGTTTTACCACATTGTGCTGAGATAATTTTCTGTTTCTCAACACAGTCTTTGGAACAGCTGAAGTATAGTTCTGGGTCACTTTTTAAACATAGATATATGCCTTCTTCCTAGTTTTAAACCTATTTCTTATATTCATTTAAGTAAAGAGTTATATGAAAGAATAAAAAAATAAAACCCTAACAAAAAGTGCATGAAGCTTCAAAACAGGCCCACAGAAAAGAGTATTTGTCATTGATACTTCAAGTTATAGACAAGGTCATAGAAAATAGACTGGAGAAGTCCAGTGATCCCCAGATACACACACACACACACACACACACACACACACATAGTCATATGCATAAAGCCTTACTACTTTGCCCCCAAGGGGACATCTATCATACCTTAGATGTTTTATAATTTCACAGATTCAGAGTAGTTCTAATGAGATAAGTAAAAGGAAATGGATGCTACACGGTATCATTCTTTTTCTAAATATCCTAGGATAACTATCTTTTAAGGGCCTTTAAGTAGCTATGTAATTTAGATACATTATTTCATTCCTCTGGCCTCAGTTCTACCTTCAAGGAAAATACAGAGATGGGATTAGATAATCTCTGAGGCCTCTTCCAGTTCTACAACACAGTTAACAAATATATGACAAGAGTTTTTTGGTTTTTTTTAATGTCTAATATTTTGAAAGCAGCTATTTTTGTTAATTAAAGAGTAACACAACAAGAACTTCACAGTAAGATTAATATTCCACAAAATATATAGTTTTCTCTAAGATTTACCATGTAAAATTAAGAATCCAAACAGTAATATTTTCAACCTCTAAAATCGTTTCACTTTTGACAAACAAGTAGCAAAAATTTCCATCAAATTGAGACTAAGTTAATACATCAAAGCTATGTATCATCCTGGTACAAAGCTATGTATCATCAATTTAACTACTCCTTCATATTCATGAAATGGTGAAACAACAAGTGGAAATCTATTAATGAACAATTTATAGCCAAAAGACAATCTTTCATAAATAACACACTTACTTAATATGTCACTGTGACTTGAACCAAATACAACAGCTGAGACTATTTCCTTCCACTCTCCTCTCCCATTCTGCTTCTAAACTCTCGAGTCATAGTTTGTATTCCTATTTAGTATTTAGATATTTAGCAATCATTGCAATATCTAAATTTATCATTAAATAGCTGACTGGGATGGACAATTTTCACTTTGTCAAATTTCTTTTCCACCGTACAGAATCCAAGATTTCATTATCAGATATGGTCACCTTCAAGTATATCTGCAAATGATAATATGAATAAAGAAGTCTAGCACTGGCTTCTCAGTAATGTTTTAATCCAAAAAAGTCCTTCATACACACAATAAATAAATTTAATAAACAATAAGTTAATTGGACTGATGCAGTTATATGTAATTCTTTTCACCTCTTCTGCTTATTCACTCTGCTGACTATAGTTTCAAGATAAATTTATTCCAATTCTTGAGTATAAAATTATGTGATATTTGTTAAAATTCTGTTTTATAAAGCTACTAATTGAAATTGAAATACATCATCTAATAGAATCACTTTGTTAAAGATTTATAATGATTCAACATTCATTAATAATAACATCTGTTACATGTGGGAAAAAATCCTAAATGTTTAAGAAAATATAAAAAGAAACAGTATGATAGTATGTGCTTTGGAAAAATGACCTTTGTCATATTTTCTTGTTAGTTATTGTACCATTGGTAAATATATATTAACAGCATTGAAACATTGAATTGTATGTTTTAAAGTAATTAAAATGCCTACAGTTACCTAAATCTTAATTTTTAAATTAAATTCATTAATTTTTGGTAATTTTATTATAGCAATAGCTTACCATCATCACATGTTTTAAACAATGTAAAAGAAAAATAATAAAATCATTATATCATTAAAATAAAACGTGTTTTTCTCTGCATCACAGCTTACTATTTTCAACAGTACTCAGGTCATTAAAAAAATAAATAAATAAATACAACTTTGAACTCGCACGTTCAAAAGACGTAAGTATTAATAATAAACCTAGTGAGAAGATAACATACCTTAAAAGTGATTTCATCATAATATTGGCAATTTAAGAAATATTTTTAGAAAATAATTTTAAAAGCAAAATTATAACTTTGAAAATGTTACTAAAATCACTTTGCCAATCAAAGAAATATGTCTGTTTTTGAATGTATTATTTGTGACATTTTTTGGACCTAGTGATACTCTAACATGCACATCATATGAACCAAAAAAATCTGCATGATTGAAAGAATTAGAATTTCAGTTCTGTATGAAAACCATATTCTTAACACACTTCAAGTTGAAATGATTGAGTCAGCTTGTATTTGTATTATCTGAAAAACTAACAGACAATAAAACAGCTTAGTATATAAAGTCTGAATAAGTGTATAGTTTTTCAATTCTTATTGTATCATCTGAACAAAAGACTTTTCAGTCTGTGAAAAGAACAAAAATGAATTTTGTTTAGCTATCTTTTCTTGAGCCTCAAATAAATATCAGCATCATTCATTTTTGTTTCAAAATTGTATATATGCTATGAAAGGATAGTTTATTTCTCTTTTAGCACCACTACCTAAATTTCTGAATGTTTAAAGGCTTTTTATATTATTCCAGATACTATTTTTTTTTTTAGTGAAGTTTTGGTGAAAGTGACATGCTCATAGAGATTTCACAGTTCACCTGTGAAGATTTTTCCTTAAGTCCCGGGGAAAAAAAAAAACCACAACATATTTTTTAATGATTTCTTGACACAATAAAAAATGATGATTCTTTGAAAGGTAGAAAATTAGAATTAATTACTTGGATTTCAACTCTATTTAAATTATATGGAGTTAGTCATAAAAAGTGATATTCAGTAAGCAATACATATACATACTAGGACGTGATCTTATTGCTTTCAAGCACTGGCTATCATTAGGTTAAAAATTAATTCAGGAATTAAGTTATCTTTAAATGGGAAATTTTTCTGTTGACGTAACTCCATGTTTGATAAATTATCAAAGAAATGTGTTAACAACGAAAGAGTAAATATATATTTTCAAAATATATTTGAATATGGCTTATTTGTAAATGAGTTTATGTGTAATTTAGAAAAGAATATGTTGGCCCAAAATAGCAACATCTTCATTGGATGGTGGCCATTCTGAAAACTATAAAGACACCAACTTTGCTTCTTTGTTGTTACCCGACTGAGTTTCTCTTTCCTTTCATTACTTTCTCTCTCTCTCCAATTTTTTTTTCTGTTACAAAGATTTATTTAGTTTATGATATTTAGCACTCCTTTCTTAATTGCATTTCATTACTCTTATTTCTCAAAGTTTCTTTAACCAAAACCTTGATGTCTTATTAAGGACTCTGTTCTTTAATTAAAACATTTTCTATCATTTTATATTTTAGTCTTTCTCATTATTTAAACATAATATTGAATCAAACTGCTTTAAAATAGCTTTGAAAAGTGAATAAAAAGAGTAATATTTTATGTTTAAATAGTATTGCGATTCCTGAAAATGTTTCCTAAAATAAGACTCAAGCCTCTATTTAATGCCTCAACTTACGTTAGAATTTGGCTTCTTCAAAGGACAGGCTTAAATTAGAAAATCCTAAGGAGATATCTTTGCCCTTACTGAGTGAAGGGTGAGAGAAGTCTTTTTTTTTTTTTTTTTAACCAGCATCAGAAAGGAATGAATAGGTGAATTTTGCAGCAGATTTGCAGTTATTTAAAAATTGGTAAGAATCAAAGTAAAAATAAAAGGAGACTCAAGTCTGATGCCAATATTGGAAAAGTTCATGTGTAAACAGTTTCTCCATCTACTTTATTTGCTCTAAATCACTCTTCGAATGTTATTTGGGTAGGTAGGGGGATAGATTTCTGGCTTCAGAATTAGACAGGTTTGAGTTCAAATCCTCACTGTGGAGAAAGCAAATAAATTCTCAAGGCCACACTTCATTCATCTATAAAATGAAGATGAAGGTTGCAAACTATTCTGTAACAATTAAGATAAGGCATATCATATTACTATCAGAGAATATGGCATCCAGGAAAGAGCTCAAAGAAGTTAGCCGCTTTGATGCTGTTAGAATTTACCAGGTAATGAAGCATCAAAGAAAGACATTTTGGTTTAGAGTCAGGTAAAACATGCTGGGTGAAAAAGTTATGTGTGGCATTGGTAAATTAGTGAATTTCTCTAAGTTCAAGTTTCCACTGCTGTAAAATAGTCTATATCTTTGTTTGAACTGCTAGACCTGTGCTATGACCATAAATGTTTCCCAATGTCTGGTTTATAGCATTTGCTGGCTTCTTATGGTGAAAATCATTTCCAGCTAAATGGCACCCCACTCCAGTCCTCTTGCCTGGGAAATCTCATGGACAGAGGAGCCTGGTGAGCTACAGTCCACGGGGTCACAAAAGAGTCAAACACGACTTAGTGACTAAACAGCAACAAATCCTTTCCAGCACTGCCAAAGTTAAACTTTCAGTGCAGAGTTGGGAAGAGAGAACAGTTACACATCATTATAGTGAATAATGCAGTATTTCACCTTATATTATTTCATATAATAATATTTCCACCATACAGATGTAGTAATTGTAATAAAAAAACCTCAAAAGCAAAGATATCAGTGGAATATAGTACAATAATTTGGAATTGAAGAATTTATTATCTTTGTTTTTAGTATAATTTATTTCATGTCTTTATAATTTATGTATTTATGTTATAATAATAGTTGTGTTCAGCAACTCAGCTCAAGACATTCTCGAACATTGAACAGTCATCTCCTTTGGGGCCAACAGAAGCTGATCCATCCAGCACAACAGTGTATAGGGGTTAAATTAGATAATACTGGTGAAAGCCCCATACTGATTTCTTTTTTAACAAAGCACGTTGTAAAGTACATAAATTATATATACGTATAACCTTCTATTTGTTATCTCTATTATTTATCAGTTTCTTTGCACACAATATAATGAAGTACTGCTTTTGTCTGAGTCAAACAGGGAAAGCAGGTGAAAATACCAAGACAAACAAGCAAACAAAACACAACATTGGTCACAACTCAATCTTGAAAATGTTTCTAACTCTGTCAGTGTAATCTGTCAGAACATACATTGGTATCAACCTTACTGAGTATTGCCCTCCTTAATAATTTTAAGTAGACCTTTGATGATTACATGAGACATAAATACTATAAAAAGTATGCTAAAAGTGTTTAAAATGCCTAGTTTAAATGAGCAGAAGAAAATCTCACATAGTTTAGATATCAGTCTAAAAGGAAATATCTCAATAGTTTTCTTCCTAGATTGATGAATGCATTTGCCTAAGTGGGTTGATTTTTAAAAAATTAAGCATAGCATGATTCAAAATTGGCACCCTGGGGAACCATTGCCACCATAAGGAATTCTCTGAAAAATCAATTTAAAAAAGTCGAGTAAATTAAATGAAAGCTCCTTCATTGAAACTCTCAAAATGAGAACATACGAGAACTATACCAAGTTACTATATATTCAGAATACATACAAATATTTCTCTCTAATTACTAGTGTGCCATCTTCCAATTGATTTGACAAATACCTACCATATTCCAGATACTCATGACAGGTGATTTTGCATATTACATTGATTCTTAACTTTACCTTTTTAATATTTATTTAGACTATGTGAGAAATCCATCAGAGAAGACTGGATTTATGTAAACAAAACAAAACCCTCAAAACCCAAGGAGAGTGCAATCAAGGTATAAACAGAGCTGAATTATTGGTGGTTCAGAGTCTGCCTGCAATGCAGGAGATACTGGTTCGATCCTTGAGTCATGAAAATCCCCTGGAGGAGGGCAAGGTAACCCACTGCAGTATTCTTGCCTGGAGAATTCCATGAACAGAGGAGCCTGGAAGACTACAGTCCATAGGATCACAAATAGTCAGACACGACTGAGCAATTAACACACACAACTATGTCAAACTGAAATCCCTAATAAACTTAAACAGTGCTCTCATACTTTTTTACATTTCTGCTATGATTATGCTTATAAAGAGGATTTTTTATTTGTCTCTATCCTTTTTACCTACCACTCAGTCTTTGCTTTGCTAGAGTTTGTGCCAATGCCACATAAAAAATAGTATAAATTTAATCAGCAATAGTCATGGTTGGTTGGATTGCAAAACATATAAGGGGGAGTATTCAAGTTAGCTGAGCTGAAATTTTTAATTATAAACTAGTAACTCTAAGAAAAAATTACTTTTGATATTCCCCAGACAAAAAGAGCAAGAATTAGTTAATTTTCTTGTTTAGAATAGAAATAGTCAATTGTACTACTCATGTCTTAACAGACACATGAACACATATAAATATATTATTATGTGGATCTGACATATTTGAAAGCAAAGTTGGACCTATACTTTCCTCTTCAGATTCAGAGAGTGAAATTAAATTCTGGATTAATGTCAAAAATCATCTGAATGGTTTAAGAAGCCAATTCACTGAGAAAATAATTATTTTAGGTGAAAAACCAAGTTATTTTTCAAAGTCATTATAAAATACAGTAAAATTATTAGTTCCCTCATCAATATGTAGCAGTGCTTAATTAGATGTGCAAGAAAATTGGATGTGTTATTATAATCTTCCACGAATATTTTCAAAATTTCAAGTGTATAATGGAAATTTCTAAGTATTATATTTTTACTTTGATGAAATAATCTTTGGAAACCTTCTTGACAAACAAGTCTTGTGTTTATACTCTTAGTATTATATCAACATTGCTCCATAGAGCAGATCCTTTATTTGTAGGTTTTATTATGATAGAACAGAGTGTCTTACAGAGAGGGAATGTGTAAATAAATCACAGTGTCTTAAAAAAATACAGACACCTTTAGAACATTTCCACTGGCAATGAAACTTGTTTTGAGCTATATTTTTATTTCAAAATAAATGTAACTTACTGAGATTCACATTCCTTAAAGTAACTGGGGAACAGGAAACAAAACAAAGAAGTGGAGTGAAGTCATAAATTATAATAGACCCTAAAGGTAAAATCATTCCTAATCTGAAAGATTTAGCTTCACTTTAAAATGGCAAAAATGGAAGCTAAGTATATTTTACTATAAGTATATTTTAAACACTTTCATAATAATTTACAATACACTTTAAACACATGATTGCTGTTTGTCACTAAGGAAACAGCATGCATTACACATGTATAAGAGTATGTAGTTAGGTGACTACTTATGCCTATGACCAAAAAATAATTAATTATTCAAATTCCAAAAGACAGAAACAATTAAATGACCTATTGTTACTCAAAAAGTCATGAGTTTCAGGAATGTAATATAAATTTTATTTATGGAAGCCTTGTTTATGAATTCTTTTTGAGTTTATTATTCTAAATTGTAAAACAAAAATCAACTATCTAAATTTAGTAAGTTTCAGAAAACATTTATTTTCTATTCAGCATGGGAAATATGGAAAATCTAGATATACATTATTGCAAGAATCACCAAAGTTTTGAAGCAACAGAAAAAATCAAAAAGTCCTAAATTTCACCTATTCTCTTTTTTAAAGATACTTTTCAACGTTTAGCAATTACAACCACAATTTTAAATCTTAGGGTAAATATTCAAAGGATAACAACTTAATATTGAGCTCTAAGTGAACTCAAAAATAATCATACCTATTGAGATATTTTGCTCTCCTCCACCTTCTACTTAAGGGATGAACTGAATTTGTCATGTTATTGATAATGCCTGATTTGGGGGAACAGTGATTCACACAAATAATGTTTTCACTTTGTACAGAATCTTTATGTAACAAAAGCTTCCTAAAATAAGGAAACTTGACATCGCATGCCTTTCTTTTATGTGTTGTATGTTAAAAGTCTATATTATTAGTTAGTCACCATAAATGTATAAGCTACTATAACGATGCAACTAGAGGGTTGGTCTTTTGAGAGTCTATCATTAATGAAATTGAAAGGTTAAAAACTGATGCTTAGAACTTGATGGCTAGAGAAGATTATTTATGGAGTAATTCACATTGTAATTTCAGAGCCAAAGTTTAATGCATAACTTCATTGTATTTGAAATGCAGTGAACCCCATGGTTAGCTGTGTTCTCAAAAGGAAACTATCCATTTTCACTTCAAAGTATACACAGATACCAAGTTACCAAATATAACAAAATTAAATTACTTAAGATTTTGACCCATGGAAATCCTTTTACAATTTAATTATTGAATGAAGAATTAGGATCTTGATGTAACCATCCATACTTTCTTGTCTTCGGGAATATTGTGCAACTTTGAAAAAGCCTACTGAGTATAAAAGTGAGAAAAGCATGCAATTAGAAGTTTTAGTGAACTAAATTTGAATCCTGTTATTGTCATGTATTAGCTTTGCATCTTGAGTAAAAGTGATTAACCAGTCTTGATTCCCTGACTTGAAGCAAAGATTGTAAAGTACATCTAAAAGAGAAGCTTGTGAAGATAAAATGAGAAAAACGTAGAATACCTAAAACAATATCTGCTTTACACTAGGAGCTCACTATTACCCTTTCTATTCACACTCACTTCAAACTACATCTATTTTCAAACTTTTTTTGTCATCACAGAATTGCAAATCTGAAGGAAAATTTTGCTTAAATCAGTGGTTCTAAATCTTGGTGAATTAGAATATTCTGGGCCTTCTCAAAGTTGGACTCCAGAATTATTAAGATTTTTATTAGAACAAGTTAGGTTCTACAATCTCATCCATAAATTATTAACTAATGAGAAATACAATGATATTTCTTGTAGGTAAAATAAAAAAATTATCATTGTCTCATTGGCTGTCCTGCCATTAGTATGTGTTATCCTGCAGCAATGGTAATATTCTAAGCAATATTATCATCTTAAAAGTATCTTTACAAATACAAAGAAAAGTTGGAAGAGAAACTAGTCAAAGAGAGAACCAAATGAACAAGCAAACCCTAGATGTGTACTTGCTCGGTGGTGTCCGACTCATTGCTATCCCATGGACTCTAGCCTGTCAGGCGTCTCTGTCCATGGAATTTTCCAGGCAAGAATACTGGAGTGGGTTGCAATTTCCTCCTCCATGGGATGTTCCCAGCCCAGAGATTGAACCCATATCTCCTGAGTCTCCTGCATTGGCAGGCAGATTCTTTATCAGTGAGCCACCTGGGAAGCCCAAACCCTAGGTAGGAACCAGAAAGAACCAAGGAAGGAAGAGTTGGAAGTGAATTTTGGCGTTAAAAAGAAATAACAAACAAGCAAAAAAGGATACTTAATATCATCATCAAACAGAGCTCAAAGAGAAATAAGGCAGAATATAGAATATTAATTTTGACTGGTAAATCACTGTGACAAGCATAAATATATAATATTTGTATAGTAGTCTACAAGGAATTGGGTGATCTATGATACCACCAAAATAGCTCTGGCTGAGATACGCATGGATTTCCATGTTCCAAAATTCAATGGACATTTTTTGTTTTTTTTTTTTTTTGAACTCCAAGCCAGATGTGGTGCTGTTGACAATTTTTCCTTATACAGGTATCTTTCCTTGGTTTAATTTATGTTAAACTTTCCTTATTCCTAACTCTGGTTATTTATTAAATCTCCATTGCAGACATCTTCCTATCTTGACTGTGTATTTATTCTAAGCTTAGTCTCTTATTCTCTTTTCACTTTATAATCTCTTTTCACGCAATCTTAATTCCATGCAATCTTATTCATGTCTACAGTTTAATACATGAATTCCAAATGTTTATCTCTATCCCAGACTTTATTGTTGTAAAAGCATATAAGCCCAGCTGCCTTTTCTACAGTTCCACCTAGACATCTCCAAAGCACTCCTAACTCACGGCATCTTCTAGAATCTTTCCTCTAATAAACTTAAATTCCCAAGCTCAGGGAATAGATACACTGTGGATCTAGGTCCATAAGCTAGAAACTCAAGAGTCAACCCATATTCACCTTTAGTTTCTAACTGTGTCTCCAAGCATTAACTCACTTGACCACCAAATTTATTTCCTATAGGAAGGATAATTTGTTCGAGATCCAGAACTTATCATATAACTTCTTCTACTTTCATTACCTTTTCATTCCTCTTATAAATGCCTTAATTGGGTTTTTTTTAGAATAAAGACTAAAATATTTAATAGAGCGTACAAGACTCAGAATGATTTGTCTCTCTTCTACCTTTCACTAAGTCCCAAAATACATTAGATGTTAGCCGTTCAGAGTTGTTTAAGCATAAAGGATAACTCTACATTCTTGAATATGAAAGACCGGATGAAGTAGAGAGAAACAAATTAAACAAATTAAAGCTATCTTAAAAAGAAAGGTAGTAATGGGAGAATCAAGATCTCAGAAGTAGGAGTCAATAGGTATAGTCTAAAAAGAGAAAAGATACGCTTCCTAGTAAACCATAAGAGTAAAAATTGGCACAGATGATCTTACAAAGCAGAAATAGAGAAACAGATGCAGAGAATAAATACATAGATAGCAAAGGGGGAAAGGGAAGTGGGATGAATTGGGAGACACTATTGATACAATGTAAAAATAGATAACTAATGAGAATCTACTGAATAGTACAGAGAACTCTACTCAGTGTTCTGTGGTGAGCTAAATGAGAAGGAAATCCAAAAAAGAGGGAATATATGTATATAGATAGCTGATTCACTTTGATGTACAATAGAAACTAATACAATATTATAAAGCAACTATATTCCAATATTTTTTTTAAATATAGAAAAAGGAATTAAATTTATGAATATGTACCCCTTAAAGTTGTTTTCAACTAAATTTTATGCGGTGATTGATTATTTATGTGGCCATACTTGTGTGCTGAGTCGCTTCGGTCTTGTCTGACTCTTCGTGACCCCATGGACTGTAGCCTACCAGGGTCCTCTATCCGTGGGATTTGCCAGGCAAGAATACTGGAATGGGTTGCCATTTCCTCAGATGTTAAAACTCATTACTAGACAAGACATAGGTAAATCTTTAATTTTTTTTTTAATTGGGTTTCAATTTAAGATATTCCTGCTTCAGAAAAGTAAAATGTTTATAACTTCTTAATTTGCTTTTCCAATAATGTCATAAAGTTACCATGTGCAATACCTTTATTTTTAGTTTACTGGGTGATTTTCTACTTTGTAAAGCAATTATTCTCCAATTAAAAAAATAAAATAAAAAGATTTTCTGTGAGTTTTGCAAATTGCTCAATGCAGCTGGGCATTTTTTTCCTAGGAGATGACACCAAAGAGCAGGTCCACCCTAAAAAGATGAAAATTTGCACTATTGAAGACATTCAAAAAAAGCTGTTAAAGACACTGAGAGCAATTCCAGTTATTAGCAGATGTGTGCTCTTGTGAGTGTATAAGTACCTCTTCATATCACTTTATTGCTCATAAAGTGTCACTGTGTAAACTCCTTTCTGGGTGGAAGCCAGGCACTTTTGGAAGCTGAATAACTCTTTCAGGCAACTAGAGGTCTATTTATTTCATTAAAACAGTGAATAGTGCATGAACTAGAAGAATCTGATTTAATGAGTATTCAATAATTCATTTTCTGTATAATTTTACCTGAGATACGACTGTAAAGTATGGAGATTGATTTTTACATGCATATTTGAACATAAAAATCCCAAGAACTGATATTTGTAAAAAGAATAATGTTGAGATACTGTATGTTTATTTCAATAATGATTTCAGCAGTTAAGAACATTTGATAATCATATTTTGAAATTAGCTTAAAAGTAAGATAACTGGCCAAATAAGAAATTCTCTGGATATTTTCATCATAAGTACTTTTGTAGAGACTAACGTGCGATTTCCTGCTTCAAGTTTTTTGTTTTCTTATTAAAATTGGAAAACTTAAAGTGGTTTGGAAAAAATAAATCTTTTACAGGTTAGCATTAGCATTAATGTTTTGAGGTTTAATCACCTTTGAATTAATTTGTAGATGCCAAGGGGGCTAGCATTTTAAACACAGGTATTTAGTTGGCGCCTGCCCACATGCCCAATAAATATATAACTGGTAGACAGTAAAGATAGGGTTAAAGTCAGTAAAAGTCCTAGAGAATACAAAAAGAAATTTTGATGAAGTTCTGTGGCTACAGCAGCAATAGGATAATATTAAACGCAGCTACTCTAATCTGTCCATCTTTGAAAATAATGTCACCAGGGAACAAATTAGGCTACTTAAAATAAAGAAAACGAGTTTAGCTAAAGATATCTTTGGCTTTCCAGGTGGCACAGTGGTAAAGAATGTGCCTGCCAATGCAGGATACACAAAAGACGTAGGTTCTATCCCTAGGTTGGGAAGATCCCCTGGAGGAGGAAATAGTAACCCACTCCAGTATTCTTGCCTGGAGAATTCCATGGCCAGAAGAGCCTGACAGGCTAGAGTCCATGGGGTCACAAAGAGTTGAACACAGATTGAGCCACACACACACAAGACATCTCTGTCATCATTTTAAAAGCAAGAAATCAACAAAGATTGCCTTCTAGATTTTGACGGGAAACAAAACCTGTCACACACATTGCTGTTTTTGAAGGGAAATAAAACTCATACACACTCCTAAATAGGCAGAGTCTGAGAAGGTATCCACATATTCTTCCTGATAATATATTAACTGGACAATGATCCAGATGTCTTAGATAAACTGTCAATCTTACTACAAAATGATGAATGGTGAGCACAAACACTTACTAAATATTTTTTTTATTCAATAATTTTTAAGTCAATGCTTAGTGCATTAATGTATTAGTTTATTTCAATTCCAATAGTGATGACTTCATGTCGATTTGGGGAAGTCTAAAAATGTGATAAAAGAGCTTCATTAGAGGAAGAGGAGAGAAAAAGCAGTGGAGACAGGACTCTGCAAGAGGTTGTCACAATAGATTCCAGCAACACTAGCAAATGTGTACTTTCTGAAGATAAGAGGTATAACCAAAACTGAAATATCTATGTCCCTTTTTTGAACAAGCAGGACTTTCGGATTGGGTTTAGTTTATAGAAACAAGGAATATGGCATGGAGACATAGAATGTGAAGCAACCCAGACATTAAGACTTGAATTATGAAAATCAACCATCTGGGATACTAATAAAGTATTTCTCTATGGGCTTCTGTGGTGCTTCAGTGGTAAAGAATCCACCTGCAGTGCTAAAGATGAGGGTTTGGTCCCTGGATCAGAAGATCCTCTGGAGAAGGAAATGGCCACCTACTCCAGTATTCTTGTCTGGGAAATCCCATGAACAGAGGAGCCTTGTGGGCTATAATCCATGGGGTTGCAAAAGAGTCAGACATGACTTAGTGCCTAAAGCAGTAACAACTTCCCAAAGGAATCTTTTGCAAATAGCTGGTCCTTGTTGATTTAACAATGAACTTTTAAAAAGACACTAGCAGAGCTTGGAAGCAATACCACCATAATTATGAAAGAAAATAAAAAAGTAGCAGAACTTTCCAACAGATGAAATCTACTTACCAGAAAAATGTGGCTACTTAGTTCGTGAAAGATGTGAGCAATAATTACCCAATTTTTTTCAGTAATAAAGTAATTGCCTTTTTGAGGGGAGACGTCAGAGTAGAAAGGCAGAAATTCAGGGAGGAAAAGGAAAGTCAATAAAATAAAATATGGTCTGCCAAAACTTCCAAAAAAAGAAATAACATGAAAGATTAATATAAAATATATATTTTAAAATATAGGAAAGCAAAGGGAAATAGGAATTATATATTATAAAATACAGTAAGTTATAAAAAAATTTTTTTAAAGTGTGTTCTGTGTGCTAACCTGCTTCAGTCTTGTCCGACTCTTTGCAACCCCGTGGATTGTAGCCCTTCAGTCTCTCTGTCCATAGAATTCTCCAGGCAAGAATACTGGAGTGGGTTGCCATTCCCTCTCCAGGGGTCTTCCTGACCCAGGAATTGAACCCAGGTCTCCTGCATTGCAGGCAGATTCTTTACCATCTGACCTACCAGGGAAGCCCAAATGTAAGCTATGTCTAAGTATTTCTGCAAGATAAATACCTAGAAATGTAATTATGAGGTAAAAATATAAATACATTTAAATGTATTTTTCTAAAATAACGAAGAAAATTAAAAAACGAAACCAACACTGTAGTCTCACAAACTTGTCTTAAACATTTGTACAAAAATTGTTATTTTAATTAAACTTATGTGTGTGTGTGTGCTCAGTTGTGTCCAACTCTCTGTGACCCTAGGGACTGTCACCCTTCAGGCTCCTCTGTCCATGGGATTCTCCAGGCAATAATACCAGAGTGGGTTGCCTTTCCTTTTTCCAAAGAATTTCCCCAACCTCTATTAAACCCATAACTCCTGCATCTCCTGCACTGGCAGGAGGATTTTTTACCACTAAGCCACCACACTGTGCTGCTGTGCTTAGCTGCTCAGTCGTGTCTGACTCTTTGCGACCCCATGGACCACAGCTGGCTCCTCTGTCCATGGGATTTTCCAGGCAAGAATACTAGAGTTGGTTGTCATGCCCTTCTCCAGGGGATTGTCCCAACCCAGGGATCGAACCCAGGTCTTCTGCATTGCAGGTGGATTCTTTGCCATCAGAACCACCATGGAAGCCGATGAATACTGGAATTGGTAGCCTATTCCTTCTCCAGGGGATCTTCCCAAACCAGGAATGGAACCAGGGTCTCCTGAATGGCAGGCAGATTCTTTACCGGCTGAGCTACCGGGGAAGTCTTTAGGGAATGTTTTAAAATTGAATTATTATATAAGACTTCTATATGCAAGAAACAGAACTTGCTGAATAGTGCAGATCTGACATTCCCTTCAAAAGATGGCTCCCAAGTTGAAGAGAACTGGAACTTCTGAAAATAAAGCCTTCAATTTAAAATTTAAAAATAAATAAAGTATTTTACAGCTATTGCCATGCAGATCTACAGTGACATTACCATTCCCTATCCAGAAAAAAGGAATGAAGCCACTTATGTTCTTTTACTTTCATTTTTTATTTTTTAATGGAATAGTTTCACACTGTATACCACCACTAAAAAAGTCTTCGCCACTATGATAGGTGATGTAGTGGTATTACACAGTTGTTTTAACTAAAATTTTAAAATCATTTGGTAAAAGAATCCCTACTGAAGCTTGCATTTCTGTATCTGAAAATTGGCTCTTCACGAACATTTCTCATTTTACTGTTGATTGTCTATTGTTTTTGATATTGATTCAGAAAAGCTCTTTACATGTTAAGTAAATCAATACATTTTGCTGGTTTTATGTATTACAATAAGTCTTCCACAGATTGTCATTTCTTTACTGATGCTCTTTTCCACTTCTGCGGGAAAGCGTTTTAAATTTTAGGTAACTAAAATCATTTTGTGCTTAATTAGAAAGGCTCTCTTCCTCTATAATTTTATTTTCACTTTGCATAAATTCCCCTATATTTAAACTCCTACATAGTGTACCATCTATTGATGCATCGTAGTTTTTTAGCCTATCCCTAGTCATTGATTATTGCTTGTTGTCTTTTATTTATATATTTATTTAAATTCTAAGCAATGTTGATAGAACATCCATAACTTTTACATACATTATTTTAGTCATGTCTGTTTCCCTATGGCTATTTTGTCTTATAATTACAGGTTCAAACAGCATTCTTGTGTTTAATGCTGCCACACAACCCTCAATGAACATTGTAACAATTTACATGCCCACAGGCAGTATACAAGAGATGTCATTTCTTGACATCATTACCAACGCTGAGTATTGTTAGTCTTAAATACATTTTTCAATAGTAAAGTTTTGTGTTCACACTTAGAACAAATATGAATGACATTATTTATACCCAGTCCTTTGTATCTTTTTTTCTAGACTTTTTTTCCACTACTTTTTACTTCAAGCTTAGTTCATTTCTTGTGCCATTCAGACAGAGGACTGATGGCAGGGAGAAATTTACCCTCTGGGTAAATGGTAGACAAAACACACAAAGAGAAATTCAGGTTGTTTCTGCTCCAAATAAGGGGATAACTTGTTTCTAGCAACTTATTTAGATGTTTCTTTTCTTCAATCTAACAGTCTCATTTTTTTTTGTCTTGTGATAAAAACATCATCTCAATTATATTTTGTTTGCTCCCGTAGCCCATTTAAAGTTCCAGGGTATTCTGTTCTCACTTGTCTGGGGAAAAGATGGACTATGTCTGTGAGGCTGAATGAGACTCAGACTTCATATCATTTTCTTGCATTCCTTATCATCATAAGTGGCAGAGCAGGGCAATTCATCCTTTTTCCACTGAAATCTTTCTCTCACATGTGGCACAAAGCTCCAGGCAGGCAGGCTGGAGACTTGCCTGTCCTCCAAAGACTGCAGTTGTAAAACTGCTCTTGCAAAATCAGACCCTTGCTAATTACAATACTAACATCTATTAACTTTTTCATTCATCGCAAATTTTCATTCATTTCTTAAGGCTAATACTAATTGCAACGTTAAGAAAATAATAATGCTAAATAGGGCAAGCAATCTGGGAACCCAAATGGTGTATTCCTCTCCTGATGCACATTCTCTCATTAGACACATTCACAGAGGAGGGAAAAATCCCTCGAAAGAGCTGGCACTGCAAATTATTATTTTTATAAATTATGTTTGTTCTAAGGTTATTGAATATACAATTTTTTTAACTTATAAAGTGAGAGTTTGGGGATAATCGACTTGGTAAGCAGTCTCAATGGAGAGTTTAAAATGAGGGAAAACATATTAAAGAGGAAATAATAAGAGGAGTAAAGTACTAGATCTTGAAACATAATCTAGGATAAACCAAAGGGACTCTTAATAACATGATATTTGTTAAGTTTGCTCTGGATATAACCAGCAAAGATCACAGGAATATTTTGTTAGTAAAGAAAAAACCTCTTCCCTAAAATGATTCCCATGACTGGTCTGTTTTTGACCCTCTAGTGACAATTATCATATCAAAATGGTAGCTAAAATAAAGTAAAATTACTTTCATTGGATGAAAAGAAGAATGTACTCTTATTTTCTTATTTATCAGTTTGGTAAGAATTCACTGATAAGTCAATCCTTATGATTAGTCATTTCCTAGTTAAGAAAATCAGAACACTCCTTTGCTTGTGTTTATTGCTGGGACTTCTGGGTATAGGATAAGTTTCCATTCATCAAAATTGCATTTTAGGGCTTCTACTTCCTAAACTATGTTTGCCATCACTGTCAGAAGCCAAATTAGCACTCCCATTTTATTACAGAATGAGCTAAGATTAAAGAGAGTAAATAGAGTCGTATGAGTTAATAAACTCTAGTTTGTATTCAGGTAAATGTCAACTAACTTGAGATGATAAGTATGCTTACACTTCTTCAGCAGAAATGCCTAGCATGCTGCAGTCCATAAGCTTGCAAATAGTAGGATATGCAGAGTTGGACACAACTTAGAAACTGAACAACTGTTCTTTGACCAAAGTACAATAACATATGCAGCTGCATGTATTCCAACCATATATGGGACTTTGTCTTTTCCGGTTCATCAGCTGCATTCAGGTGTTGAAGATGAAATTTGGGAGCTGGGATAATCCACAGTTGTCACATAATAGAGATGATCCCCTTAGGACTTGTTCTCATCCACAGTGACATTAATTCTTCAGACTTGACTCAAGGAGTTTCTTTCCAATCAACAAACATTCAGTCATTTTCAGAATCAGCTGGGGAAGAGCCAATTATGGGCTCAGTGTGATGACCACTCAAAGGTTCAGTTCCGTCACATGACAGGTTTTGAAGAGCTGCTGCCCCAAATTTTAAGGTTCCTCTTATTGATAATCAGTAATATGTTTCAACAGAGAGGAGAGGGAAATAGAAACTAAAGGTACTTTTTATTATAAATACTGGTCTTGCAAGAATTGCAAACACAGTTGAGTCACTGTTTTTATTACACGATAAAACAGAGGCCACTCTTAAGCTTAGTCATAAGAACTGCTTGTCAAATATAGCTTCTGAAATATGAATACATACAGCAAAACTGGTAAAGGCAAACACTTACACAGTGCCCCAAAGCTAGGATCATGGAGTGTGAGAGTAAATTAAAGGAAAATAGAGCTCAGATTAATAAATATGTCAGTTACAACATGTGTGTTCTTTTGCAATTATCCGTAGTCTAGCTTGTCAATGTTACTTTTCCCACTGTTTCTCAGTTTGGTTGTAGGTCCCTAGGGTTTGTGTCTGACCTGATTTTTGTATTTTGTGCAATGTTACTGCCTTTGATTTTGCTACTTCTAGCTTTTCATACTAAGTAAAACACATAGTGTTACAAGAGCAGTGAGACTGCTGGAGTGGGTTGCCATTTCCTCCTACAGGGGTTCTTCCCAACCCAGGGATCAAACCCTCATTTCCTATGGCTCCCGCACTGCAGGTGGATTCTTAACTGATTAACACAAAGGAAGCCCAAAAGTGTGAACCATATTTGTATTAAAATATTGATACTCTAAATATTCAATAAGAAAATTTTAAAAACCCTAATAGATGGAACTGACAAAAACAAAACAAAATGATGACCTTCCATCAGACACTGGACAAAGAATTTCACTACTGATTTCTTTCAGATATTTAAGAACCAAAAGGTTTCATCTATTTACACTTTTTGAGAGGTTATTTTACAAATTAAAACTTCTCCATATGTTTTTAAAGCTAAACTGATAGAATACAAACAGGATAGCTCAAAAACACTATGGTGCAAAATTACATATAATAAACAGAAAAAATCAAATGAAATATTAACAAGTGTGAAGGAATCCCACTAAACTAAAAGACAAAAAAACCCTATTATCATAGCTGTTATTATATAATGTTTTCTGAAATTTCTAACCAATAAAATTATTTATGAAAACAAAGAAACTGTATAGATATTAAGAATAAAGAGTAACACTTTGTATTGATCAATAATTTGATTCCCTACCCAGGAAACCAAAGTTAATCTGAAAAGCAGTTGTTCAGTAAAATGGCTAGGGACTAAAGAAATAATCTGAACTCATCGGTGTATTAATATTGAGGTACCATTGCTTCAGCATCATCTAGTTGGGTTTTGTTAAAAAATAAAAGCAAAGATGATTTAATATTAAGAAGTTTATTTCATAGTTTTTTCAATATATTATTATCATCAATGGGAAAAAAAACATTTCATGTAAAATTTTGGACTAGGAAATTTTTAACAGACCTTATTGTTTAGAGACATTTTAGGTTCATAGCAAAAATGAAAGTACAGAGTTTCCCATATCCTTCCTAATCACAAAAATTCATAGCCTCTCCCACAATCTTCATCTCCTACCAGAGTGGTAGATTTGTTACAATTGATGAACATACACTGAACCATGATTATCATCCAGAGTACATAATATACATCAGAATTCACTCCCCATGTTGTACATTCCAGGTTTGGACAAATATATAATGAGATGTCTCCATCATTATATTGGGCTGGCTAAAAAGTTTGCTCAAGATTTTCCATAACATCTTGTGGAAACACCCAAATGAAATATTTGGCCAACTTGATAGCATTACATGAGGTAGTTTCACTGCCCTAAAAATACTCTGTTCTACTACTCATCCCTCTTTCCCCTAACTCCTGGCAATTTCTACCCCTAAAATTTTTATCATAGAAAAAATAATTTTGCCTTTTCTAGAATGTCATACAGTCAGAATCATACAGCATGTAGTTTTTTACATTGGATTCTTTCATTTACTAATACTCATTTAAATTTCTTTCAGAGGGAGTGATGTCAGCAAGACAATGAAATAGAAGGAGGTCCCACACTCATATCCTCCCCCAACAACAGTAATTTGGTAGCCATTCTCAGAAGAAATGTACCTCTGTGGAAACTCTGGGATCTAGACAGGAGACTGTGAAATTAACAGGAGTCCAAAACCAAGAAAGGCTCTTTGTGAAGGCAAACCTGTGCCCAACTGTGTGATCTCAGCTACAGACCAAGAAACAGCTCCATCCTCCTGTGGACTATGTTACACTATTTGAACTTGGTATTGCCCAGGCAATGGACCATGAAATGTTTCAGTGATCTGTCTCCAGCTCAACTCAGCTGTAATCTGGAAGCCCCTTGAGTCAAACTCGCCAAACTCAGTCTAACTTTCCATTCTGAAATGGCCCTGTCACTGGGCTCCAGTCCCTCAGCTATAGTCCAGGAGCAGTCTTGTCAGCCTGGAGACCATAGGGAGACACGCCTATTTGTGTCTCTGAAAGGAAGCCAACAGACCTCCGTCTGACAGCAGATCTTAAAGTGGTATTGTGACTCAGCTCCAGCAACTTCCAGCTGTGGGCCATGAGCAGATCAGCCTACTCAGAGACCACCAGGAGAAACAGTCGTCAGTGTCCTTGGAAGTAAGCCTGCCAAACTTGGTCTGACTGAATCCTGAGATGGTACTTTAATTTGGCTCCAGGCTATCCCAGCTGTGGTCAGAGAGCAGTCCTGCCCACCTGGTGACCTGATGGGAGACCTTCGTGTCTGTGCCTCTAGAGCCAGGTCTGTAGACTTTGGTCTGGGTTATTAGTCCTAAAGCAGCCATAGGACTTGTTTAGGTCCAATTCTGCCTGCCCAGGGACCCACCCAATGACCTGGAAGGAGCCCTTTCGGGGCCTTGACAGAAGCCACACAGTCTATGGGGATTCCAGGCGATGCAGCGGTAAAGAATCTGCCTGCCAATGCAGAAGACACAAGAGACGCAGGTCTGAGATTCAGGTTTGATCCCTGGGTCGAGAAGATCCCTTGGAGGAGGAAATGGCAATCCATTCCAGTATTCTTACCTGGAAAATTCCACAGACAAAGGAGCTTGGTGAGCTACAGTCCATGGGGTTGCAGAGAGTTGGACATGACTGAGCACACACACACTTGCGTGTGCACACACACACACACCATATATACACCTGATAACAGCCTCACTGTCTGTGGACCCAACTGCAGACCCTGGAACTGATTCTTGTCCCCAAATCCTCTGAACAAAGTCCTGGAGGCAGTCCCATACACCCAGGGACCAGACAGGATCCACATATGCCTGAACTTCTGGTAACAGGTCCACCAACAGCAGACCCCACTGTGAACTACGTAACTTCTGATTCCAAATAATAATATCTGTTCTCTATGTCTTGGCATTCTCTCAGGGAAAAAATGACAAGGAAATAATTTTTGATTCAATAAAAGTGATAATTTTGAACTGTTAAAACTAGCTGAAACAACAACAACAAAAACCTAGTGTATTTATACTACTTATAACACCAAAAGTGTTCAAGTGAAATGTGTCCCAGTGCTGGTTGATTTTAGGCCTTCCAGTTTGGCTGAATCTAGTTGCATTCAGAAAAGTCAGGATGGAAGAAATCAAGCAAGATATAGAGTCACTGAAAATGACACTAATTTATCCCCAATTTTCCATGTAGGAATGGTGGTAGTTGTGGTGGTAGATGTAGTGAGGTCCTGCATCCAGTATGTTAACTGCTCATTTTCATATCTTTCTAATTTTCTAAGAATGCAGCCATGGTTGACAGAGCTGATGTGCTGTAGTGGAAAACACTAGAGAGATGTTCATGCCTTCAGTGATAATAGGCAAAAACCATTTAATTTCTTATAATTTATTTAGTAATCTGTATAGCAGTGAAAATACTACCTTCTCCAACAAATTACAGTTGGATTACATCAAAAATGAAGACTTTGCTCTGTGACAAACTTTGAAGAGAACAAAAAGGTAAGTTACAGAGTGGGGGAAAATATTTGCAAACCACACATACAACAAAAGATTAATATCTAGAATGCACAAAGAATTCTCAAAATTCAATAATAAAAATAAAAGCAATCCATTTAAAATTGGGGAAAAAACATAACAAAGCTAGTGGAGGTGATGAAATTCCAGCTGAGCTATTTAAAATCCTAAAAGATGATGCTGTTAAAGTGCTGCACTCAATACGGAAGCAAATTTGAAAACAGCAGTGGGCACAGGACAGGAAAAGGTCAGTTTTCATTGCAATCCCAAAGAAAGAAAATGCCAAAGAATGTTCAAACTATCATACAATCGTGCTCATTTCACATATTGGCAAGGAAATGCTCAAAATTCTTCAAGCTAGGCTTCAACAGTACATTGACCAAGAACTTCCAGATCTACAAGATAAATTTAGAAAAGGCAGAGGAACCAGAGAACAAATTGCCAAAATCAGTTGGATCATAGAGAAAGCAACGAAATTCCAGAAAAAACATCTGCTTCATTGACTACGTTAAAGTCCTTGACTGTGTGGATCACAACAAACTGTGGAAAACATTAACTTTAAAAAAAAAAAACTGATTTAGCTTTCTTATATCAAACAAAATAGTTTTTAAGACAAGAAATATTAGTAGGACTAGAGATACATTTTATATGATAAAATGATTTGATTTTATATTTTAATGTACTGAGAAATTATAACAATCCTAAATATGTATGCAACTAATAATATAGTCTCAAAATATAAAAAACAAAACCAGGAAGATTCAACAGGATAAATTGGTAAATTCATAACCACTAGTAATCATTAAATCGTAATGATCTTACATACCATTCTCAGTATGTGATAGAGCTGCTAGTGAAAAAAATTGTAAATTATATCCACACCTAAAACCATGCAACAATATACAAAAAAGGGTATGGAACTGAAAGGTGCCTAGAGAGAAATTAGTTTTTTCTACAAATTTCTTGAAATGTTCTAGGAAGTATGTATTAATTTCCTCTAATGGTCTGAATGCGCTTTTCCATTCTTTCTATTTAACTCTCCCGGAATTTCAACATTTATAATATGAATAATACTGGAAACAAACACTAATTCACTGAATTTTCTTCCCTATGATTACTCACATCCTCCTTATGTTTGTTTGCATCAAGTCTTTGTCCAATTTGGCAATATGCCAACTGAGTCAGGCCCATGTCTAATTCTATAATTGGAGGGCTGTGCACACCATTGTTGCTGCCTAGCAAATGTTGTGATACAATCAGAGTAATAAGATGGGTAGCGTTTCCACATCTGTTAAACAGATACAAGAGAATTTTGTGGGTGTGCTCTTGATATATTTTAGCTTTAATCTACTATTGGGTAATCACCTACTAAACTGAACATATAGAAAAAACATTTTTTTCTAATCTATAAATCTGATAGGAAGCTGAATTTGTAAAGAACATTGATGTTTCCAAAAAAAATGAAAAATGGCTGAGATGGAGAAATTATGCAAGTAGGAAGTTCTGAACAGATATGGAACCCAAACTTTCTTTTCCCAAAACAGAGATGATGTTATTTCCATTATTACAAGAATTTCTTTCTTTGTCTTCTTAACTGTTGTGTCCTTCGTGCCTTGAATATTGCCTGAAATATAATATGGGTCTGTTGTGGGTTCAATTGTATCCCTGAAAAAGTATGTTGAAATCCTAAACCCTGGTACTTGTGAATATAACTTTAGAAATGAGGTATTTGCAGATGTAATTAAATTGAGATGAGGTTTGTTCTTTTTTTATAAGCTCTAATCCAACAAAATAAGAAAACACATAGACATATGAGGAGAGCACCATGTTGTAACAAGACAGAAACTGGAGTGATGCAGCCTCAAGCCAAGGAATGTCAAGGATTGATGGCTACCATTGGAGATTCATGCGTGTGCTCAGTTGCTAAGCCATGGCCAACTTTTTGCAACCCTGTGGACTGCAGCCCGCTAGGCTCCTCTGTCCATGAGATTGCCCAGGCATGAATACTGGAGCAGGTTGCAATTTCCTTCTCTAGGGTTATTCCTAACCCAGGGATCAAATCCACATCTCCTGCATTGGCAGACAGATTCTTTACCAGGGAGCACCTGGAAAGCCCTACCTTTGGAAGGTAGGAATAGACAAAAAAGAATTCCATCCAGAGTCCCAGAGAAAACTTTGTCCTATCAAAAACTTTATTTCAGACTTCTAGCCTCCAGAACTGTGAGAGAATAGATTTCTGTTTTTGTAAGCCTTCCAATTTGTTGTTCTTTTGATATCGCAGTCCTAGGAAACTAATTGGAGAAGGAAATGGCAATCCACTCCAGTATTCTTGCCTGGGAAATCCCATGGACAGAGGAGCCTGGCGGGCACAGTCCATGGGATCACAAAGAGTCGGACATGACTTAGCAACTAAACAAGGCAGCTAATATATGCAAGTGTTCTCAATCACTCAGTACTGTCCAACTTTTTTGCGACCCCATGGACTGTAGCCCAACAGGCTCCTCTGTCTACGGGATTTCCAGGGTAAGAATACTGGATATGTTGCCATTTCCTTCTCCAGGGAAACTAATACCATATTTAGTAAATAACTTTAATAAAACATAGATAAATTGTATTTTCATATTAAAAATGTATCATCATATTCTGATCAATAGTTACAGGACAAATTTACTTCGGAGGAAATAAAACGATCTACGAAAAGAATCCTATCTCATTTTCATCTGTGTTTTGGAGAATTTTCTCTTTATCCTGTTTTGCTTTCATAACTAATCTCAAGTTATTTGTGTACAGCTTCATAGATGAATTAGCTTAATGGATACATACCTTGTGGAAGAAACATAAAAAGCTGAAAACACAATAAAATAGTTCTGAGCAATTTTGTGTATCAGGTTAAAGTCAATATCACAAAACTTTCTTAAGGCAGTTTCTAAGGGCCAGGTACTATGAGCGGGTGCTCTCACACAATGGCATCTTGTTAAATTTTCAGTTTTTGAGGTTCAGGGACTATAAAGCCTTTTCTCAAACACTGAAATAAGAGCAGTGTCTAGATTCAAAATTGGGTTTTCTCAGCTCTAATCAGCCCATTTATTTTGTTTCAAAATAAAATCTATTCGATTGGTTAATTCAAATATACATTAATATTTCATTAAATAAATATTGATCCTACCTTAGGGCTTCCCCGGTGGCTCAGCTCTAAAGAATCTGCCTGCAATGCAGGAGTCAAAGGGGATATGGGTTTATACCTTAACACATATACTTTTCTTTAAATGAAAAAATTGTAAACACTTTTAAAAAGTCTCCTCAAGTTCCTTTTGAAAACAGATTTTTGAACAGTTTATTAAATTTTTAAATAATTTTTTGATGAACATCTTCCCATTGCTCCCATTCCCCAACTCCTGGTAACCATCATTCTACTCTCCGTTTCTATGAGTTCATCTTTTCTAGATTCCACATACAAGAAATTTGTTTTTCATCGACTTATTTTGTGTAGCATAAAGCCCACAGGGTCTATGCAAATGGTAGGATTTCCTTCTTTCTCATGAGTGAATAATACCCCATTGTGTATATTTGTATATATACCACATTTTCTTTATCCATTTATCTTTTGATGGGAACTTAGGTTGTTTCCATATCTTAGCTATTATGAATAATGCTGCAATGAACATGGGAGTATAGATACCTCTCTGATATCTTGTTTTCATTTTTTTTTCTTTTTTTGGATATTACCTAGAAGTAGGAGTGCTATATCATGTGGTAATTTTATTTTTGAGGAAATGACCTGGTTTTCCAATTGGCTATACCAATTTACATTCCTATCAACAATGCAGCAGGGGTCCTTTTCTCCACATTGTCACCAATACTTGTTCTCTCTTTTAGATGATAGCCTTTCTAACTGTTATAAGGTAGTTTCCAACAGTTAATGTGGTTTCGATTTGCATTCTCTGGTGATTAAGGATGTGGGGCATCTTTCCAAGTACCTGTTGGCCATTTATATGTCTTCCCTGGAAAAATGTCTAATCCGTTCCTCTATTTAAAATTATTGTTTGTTTTTGATATTGAATTATATAAGTTCTCTCTGTATTTTGGGTATTAACCACTTATCAGATACATTATTTGAAAATGTTTTCTCCATTCTGTAGTTTGCCTTTTCATTTTGTTGATTTTCCTTTTGCTGTGCAGATGAATTTCAGTTTGATGTTGTTCCACTTATTTATTTTTGCTTTTATTTTTTTATGCTTTTGGTGTCATAGCCAAAAAAATAATTGTCAAGGCCACCTGGGAAGCCCACCATTAGTTGACCATATATAAGAGGGCTTATTTCTGGGTTCTCAAATTTGTCATGTTTACTGGAGGTCGTATGCCTTCATTTCACTTTTCTTTTGTGAATATACTGCAGGTTATAACTTTGTGGTTATCATAGGGCTTACATAAAACATCTAACAGATATGTCTCCGTTATGCTAATAACTTCAATTGCCTACAAAAATTTTACCCTTTCATAATCTCTTTTATATTTTTGATATCACAATTTACATCTGTGTATTGTGTATCTGTTAACAAATTATTG
This sequence comes from Okapia johnstoni, assembly GCA_024291935.2. Lineage (NCBI taxonomy): Eukaryota > Metazoa > Chordata > Mammalia > Artiodactyla > Giraffidae > Okapia > Okapia johnstoni. The sequence goes on from CM044323.1 coordinate 46,256,270, forward strand.
TATTTATAAGTATTTTTCATACTTTTGCCATTTACCTGTTTGTTAAAGTGCCATATTAATACTGCTATATAACAGTGCCACGTAATACTGCCATATTACACTATGAGAGCATTCTGAATCTGATCATATACTTACATTTACCAGCATGTTGTGTATTTTTATACATTTTTGTGGTACTAATTAGCATCCTTTTGTTGTTGTTGTTGTTCAGTTGCTAAGTCTTGTCCAACTCTTTGTGACCCCATGAACTGTAGCACACCAGGCTTCCCTGTCCTTTACTATCTCCTGGAGTTTGCTCAAACTCATGTCCGTTGAGTGATGCCATTGAATTATCTCCTGTCACCCACTTCTCTTGCCCTCAATCTTTCCCCGCATTAGGGTCTTTTCCAATGAGTCGGCTCTTCACATCAGGTGGCCAAAGTATTGGAGCTTCAGCTTTAGCATTAGCCCTTCCAATGAATATTTAGGGTTGATTTTCTTTAGGATTGGCTGTTTGGATCTCCTTACTGTCCAAGGAACCCTTAACAGTCTTCTCCAGCACCACAACTCAAAAACATTAATTCTTCGGTGCTCAGCCTTCTTTATGGTTCAATTCTCACATCTGTATGTGACTACTGGAAAAACTGTAGCCTTGAGTAGACAGACCTTTGTCGGTAAAGAGATGTCTCCACTTTTTAATATACTGTCTAGGTTTGTCATAGCTTTTCTTCCAAGGAGCAAGCATCTTTTAATTTTGAGGCTGTAGTCACCATCTGTAGTGATTTGGGAGCCCAAGAAAATGCTTGAAGAACTTCTTTCAGCACTTCTTGTAAGGTAAATCTAGTGGTGATGAACTCAGCAGAAATTTTTTTTTTTTAAAGAGAGTCTTATCTTGCCTTCATTTTTGAAGGACATCTTTGCAGGGTTAACTATTCTTGGCTGCCGGTTTCTTTCAGCACTTTGAATTTACCCCATTCTTTCCTGTCCTGCAAGGTCTCTGCTAAGAAATCTTCTGATAGCCTTAAGGGGTGTTCCTTTGTATGAGATCGATTTTTTTTTTCTTGTTTTAAAACTTTGAAACTTTTGAAAAAGTTTTTTTCTTTCTTTGATTTAAGTAGTTTTATTATAATGTGTCTTGGAGAAACTTGGGAAATGGGAAATGAAATTTGGGGTGACCTCTTTGTCTTGAAGTTGGATGGAAACTGAGGTCTCTAAGGCTGCAATTTTGGTGACATCACTCTGACGACTTCAAATAAATCTTCAGGGAAAAACAGTTTTTGAGGCAATGTGTTGGTTTAAAGTTGAAACAGATGTGTCTCCAAGCTTCAGCAAGAATTTGGTAGAAACTATAAGCTAAACAGACACATAACTGTAATGTAATGCAGACATTGGGGCTTCCTAGGTGGCTCAGTGGTAAAGAATCTGCTTCCAAGCGGAAGTCGTGGGTTTGGTCCCTGGGTCAGGAAGATCTCCTGAAGAAGGGAATGCCTACCCAATCCAGTATTCTTACCTGGGAAATCCCATGGACTGAGGAGCCTAGCAGGCTACAGTCCATGAGGTCACAAAGAGTCAGACATGACTGAGCGACTAAAGAACAACAACAATATAGACATTGCAGTGGTACTAATAAATTGTTGTGTAAATCCTGGAGGCAGTAACAATTTGTCTGTAGTGACAACTTAATCCATTCTAGGCACTGAATAATCACAGATTAGTCACTGCCAGTTTATGTGTCAGGGACTAACATTGTTCCCATTGCACAGATGAGGCGACTGGCTCTTAGAGAAGCAATTTGTCCAAGGTAACATTTCTAAGAAAGGTAGAGCCTGGATTTAAACCCAAACCTGTCTGACTTTAGAATCATGATTTTAACCACATCTTTACTGTCCTTTTTGTGAGACACCTTCTCTGATATGCCTGGTGTTATGATATGATGTCATATACACTGATACTTTAATAGATGCATATAAGATGAAACTTGTAGTGTCATAGGTAATACTTACATATTCCATATTTTCATTCATATTCTAAGTGTGTAGTGGGTGCAATGAATCTTCTTTCATAATTTGGAGTGATTCCTTTCTCCCAATAGATCTCAATATATTTGGAAAGCTGTCCTATTCCATTTCAAGTGCAATAAATATGGAATTTTCCCATAAGTTTAATCTCATGTTGTTATTGTCTCCAACATTAATTCAGTCTGCAAATCCCTTATTGACCAAATATCTCCTGGGCTAGTATTTTCTATAGTCTGCTTGAGCATCCAAAAAATGCAACTGGTACCAAGTAAAGCAGGTCTTTACAGACAAAACTGGTGAGAGCATCCTATTAGTGGTAACCTGATTCCTAGCATTTCCCCCTCCATTACTATATTTCTAGCTCAAATTTTCTACATTATCCCCAAATTCACCACTGAACCCATTATTACAAAACTATGTGCCTATGACTTGAGTCAGTACCTGGTGTAATGGATACTGAAGAGCAAGTATTACAAGGAGTCATCATGGGTCTTCATCCCCACTTTGCTGAGGTAGATACGATACAGTGCCAGAAGGAAAAGGTGGCTTTGTAGGGCCCCTCAAACTTTTCAGTTTTAATTTATCATCATTTTGATCATGAGTGACTAGAGAGACTGAAACTTAATTCCCTCACACTGTGTTTCTAGAATGTAAAGAAATGGACAGAGCAATAAGACATTTAGTTTAGGAAAAACTGAATGGGCAAAAGTTTTGAGGTGGGAGAACTTAGAGAAGACACCAGAAGAGTTTTCCTTTCTGTTTTCTTGGAGTACAGAGGTTCCATGAAATAAAATATTTGCAATTTTTTTCAGGACATTTTAGAAAGAATTATACAGCAAATAACAGGTGGTTATTGGTGGGCTACAGTCCATGGGGTCGCTAAGAGTCGGACACGACTGAGCAAGTTCACTTTCACTTTTCCCTTTCATGCACCGGAGAAGGAAACGGCAACCCACTCCAGTGTTCTTGCCTGGAGAATCCCAGGGACGGCGAAGCCTGGTGGGCTGCCGTCTATGGGGTCGCACAGAGTCGGACACGACTGAAGCGACTTAGCAGCAGCAGCAGCATTGTCTTACTTATACATTTTTGTAAAGCTGAATATTATCCACCCGTTTTTAAGTAAAAACTACCTAGAACAATGCCTATATACAAAAGAAGCCTAAGAAATTTTTATGGAGAAAATAAGTAAATAATGAGAAAAGGGAATTAATGATTAATATGGGATGTTTTTCTATCACCATTATACATCAGTTTATAAAATACACATCTCTTTTGGAATTTCTCATTGTGATCCGTTTGTGTTTCATGTAAAACAAAGGTCACTGAGGCCACGTTATAGTTCTAGAGTATTTCAAATGTTATCATAAGAAAACAAGCAATTTTAAGTAGCTCAAAATTTTAAAGATAAAAACCACTTCCTTTATAAAACAAACAAATCTGTTAAAACTGAGTACAACCAGAAGTCTTTCAGGCTTATCTCAACCTCTTATTATATCAAAAGATTGAAAACTGTCAGATGTCTTATTATGTAAAACTAATCCATGCTGTATGAATAAAAGCTAAAACATATGGGGGAAAATATTGCATTCCTAGTACCAGAGATCATGCATGAAAGCAAATGAGCATTAATCAGGGATTAATTTGCAATGGAATGCTATAAAACTTAGTAAATGTCTCCAAAACACATGAGTAAATCTTAATTATTTTTTCCTAACCAAAAATTAGTTTACATTTGAACTGGTGAAACTGGGCTTATCTACCATGTCACTCATTTTGAGAAAGGTGTAGTGATATTTTCAGTATGTAATTATGAGTCTTAGAATATCTGACAATGCCATAAAATGTAAAACACATATATTTAAAAAAGAAAAAAAACAGCTATTTTCAGGGCTTGAGGTGGTTACTTTTAAAACCACCCATTGCTGAAGACAGATGTGGGATTTATAACACTGAGTCTTTAAATCCCTTAATATTTCTCAACTTCCCAAAGATTCTCAAAAAATTTAAGTAGAGATCATTAAAATTCTCTAGCAAGCTACCATTACATTTTTGTAGGCATTTCTGTGGTACTAAAAATACACTTTTAGAAAGAATTAATACTAACATACAGATATTTAAAACTTCCCAATTCCTAATATAACTAGGCTAAAAAAGTCATTTTCTTACTGATACAATAATTTAGACTTAATCCCCTTCAGAGGAAATAGGTTTTAAATATAGATACATGAGAGAATAATGTTGCTTTTTAAAAAACTCTTGGAGTCTTTTGTTGGCTGAAGATATTTCTAAGTAGAGCAAATCACTAGATTTTTTTGGAACAGTTTTACCATTAGATTATAGAAAGAAACGGAAGGATGCCTAAAGAGTTTCAGGAAACACGACCCTTATGGAACAAAGGTCGAATTGGGCTCAGTAGATAGAGCCTTTAGGGCAACACATGGCATGATGAGATTACTGATATGGGAACTACAGCAAAGAGATTTGTGTAAGAGCTAATGGAAGAAGGCAAGTCCACACGGGTAGGGAGGATATAGTATGCAGAGGAACCTCCAACACTAGAAGCCTACAGTCTCTACTACCCTAATTGATTTCAGAGATCTCATCTTGGGTCTTCCTAGGTGATATTAGTGGGAAAGAACCCACCTGCCAATTCAGGAAACTTGGGTTCTATCCCTGGGTCAGGAAGATCCCCTAGAGGAGGGCATGGCAACCCACCCCAGTATTCTTGCCTGGAGAATTCCATGAACAGAGGAGCCTGGTGGGCTACGGTCCATAGGGTCGCAGTTGGACAGGACTGAAGCGACTTAGCATGCACACAAAATCTCGTCTTATTTCCTTATGCTTATGGTCAATGAAGAGACTATCACCTGTTGTAATTTGTGCAAGTTTCCTTTATATTACCTATAGAAGAAATGTATTATTAATCAATAAACTTCCTTTAATACTTATTAACATTTTAAAATATCTTGTTTACTTGAAGGAACCCGAGATGCCACTTGAGGAGTAAAGTAATAGTAGAAAGCTGAGATTTGGACTCTCTATTCAGTCTTATTAACTAGCCCAGCACCATAGCCACCATTTCAGGTGTATATGACATTTTCCCCTTTTAGCAAAATCTCTAGCCTGATCTCTAAACCACATAAACTAGAGATTTTACCCAATAGATTGTGTGAACTCCCTCATATCAAAGCCTGATGCCATGCTAATTTTTTTTAAATAAGAGAAAACAACTATAAATCCAGTTGTTCTTTGTAAATCTAATTCAAGATTCCCTTGTATGGAGAGAAAATAGGGATGTTTATGTTTAATGGAGGTTATAATAGTAACTGTCAGATGTAGACTAACAGAAACTGTTGGACAGATTTTATGTGGGAAATAAAGTACTAACATATAGCTTTAGGAATTTGCAAAAGAAAATAGACTACTGCAATACAAAACCAAGAAACAAAGAAACTCCAGCAGAAATAATTAAATGACTGTGGGTAATAGTGTGAAACATTCTTATTTTTCTATCTAAATTGTATTTGTTCATATGAACTATTGAGATAAATACATCTATCCATGTGTCTGCAAAGAAACATAAATAGGTCAGCATGATTTGGAGGCTCTTCAAAGCAGAAAATGCAAAATAATTCTTTTTTTTTTTTTTAATCTCCTGTATCTCGCAGTTCTTACCAGACTTAAAGAGAATTGAACTTGAGTAATAGCTCTATTAGAGCTCTTTTCCAGGAGCCAATTCCTGTGGTCTCTCTGGGTCCAGCTGCTGATGACTCACAGAGGAAGTGGTAGAGATTAGGGTGTACGGGGGGAAAAATCAGAACAGCACAAAAATAAAGCAAATCAACCAACCATTACCTTTTGTGCCAAACAGAACAATGGCTTAACTACTGTGGTTTAGAATGATCCGTCTTATTCCACTCATTTATGCTATTCCTATTGGAAGGACCACCAGGAAACCTGTGAACCACTATGGAACACACACCGGAATCCATGGCACATCTCAATTAATATTCCCTCCTGACTCAACTAGAACAATGAAGAGCATCAAGCAGTTTAATCTCCGGCAATAATTCCTTTTGTCAGGTTGAGAGGTTTCCCCTTGAATTAGGTTTTAAGATCGGATTTTCAAAATTAGTTAGTTATTCGACGTATTGTAAAGTAGAAAGTCCACATTTTATAAACACATGCATACATCTAGGTAGGATATAATGCAGTCTGTGTTTTTAGTTGAGGCATTGCTGCTGTTGGTAATTTTTACTTGCTCTGAAATAACATCAGTCTTTTATTAGCAAACAATTGTAACTAAACTCACAGTTGTTAAAATTCTTTCAATTTTCCTTAAAGTGTCAGAAATGTAAACGGGCCCTTTAAATCACCCAGTAGAATTAAATTTGATCACGAAGATTTTTAAAGACTACCTTGCAAACTCTTAGCTGAGTTGCTGATGCACTGAAACATTTCATGAATTAAAAACATGGCATGTTCTCAAGTGTTTATGAACATATGTAACATATATGAATACATTTATTTTAAGATGATTGTCCCATTGTTCTGTTTAGCCACAATGAACTGCAGAAACTGACTAGTGTGGGGAGCCACTTAACCCCTTATTGACTGGCTAAAAATAAACAAAACATAAAGTTAAAATCATGGGTATATCCTGAATGCCAGTAGATTATTTATCATTTTTATAATATACATAATAATAATTTAGGACTGAGTGCTCTTTTTATGATCATTTCCATTTAAGGAGGTGGTTGAAAAATTATCCTCAAATTATACAAATATTAGAAACTGACTTTAGTGTTTAATGCGTGCTATTTCTGTGATAAAAGTAATGGCAATTTTCTTACAGCATCTTATGCTTAGGTGGTTTAAAATGAAGTTTGTAGGACATTTTCTAAAAATTAACTTCAAAACATACTTTGTTGTTTTGCAATAACATACTAGCACAAATTTTGTTGTCAAGACACTTATATAAAATAAAAACTTTTAAATGAGTGAAATGATTTGTAGATAAAACATTCTTATTTATTGACATGAATAAGCTGAAAAGAATATATTTTGTCAATTAAAAATTTGTTGCTAGAATTTTAAAGCAATGCTTCATTGATCTGATTAAATTCAAGAGATTATTTTACCAAATCAAAAAAATTAATATTAAAAAATTATTGCTGATTATTTAAAATGGCTGACTTATAAATAAATCTGCTTAATTGTTATCTTTCAAATGGACCAATATTCTTTATCATATTACTGACACAATTTGTTGTTGAGTGTGTGTTCTTAAGACTATCACTAAGTACATTGTAGAATCAGAAATAACTGACCTATACATCAGACACAGTATTTACTCACATTCCTTTGAGCAGTAAAAACCATCTGAGAAATTTTCTGAAACTAGAAAGCCAGCTCAATCAAAATTTTAAGTAAAGTCTTATTTGATCAGCAGTGAGGAAACATCCTTACACTAGGACATCATTTCACTGAAGTTTAAAAATCAAATAACTGGAGTTTTAATGCCCATTCTCTATCTATGGACTTCCAGTCACACTTAATCCAGTGCAAAGCACTGACCTAAGGTCTATGTGAATTGGATGACCTTGAATACTCTTCATTAAAATTCTCAAAACAACATTTACAAAAGCATGTTTAATTATCCTAATTCTCTGAATGTACCAAGTGCTTCACATCCTCATCTGGTCTGGGTCTCAAGAGATCTCACCAAGCTTCATTAGATATGTTGTGCCTGCCTACTCTGCATGGACAGAGGAGCCTGGCAAGCTACAGTCCACTGGGTCACAAAGAGTCAGATACAACTGAGCATGCATGGACACACTCTGGTCAGCCAGTGTCTCATTTTGGAAAGAGAAAGAATTAAACTGGGCAATTTGAGACCTCCTGGTGGTCCAGTGATTAGGACTTGGTGCCCTCACCATTGTGGCCCCAAGTTCAATCCCTGGTCTGGGAACTAAGATCCTGCAAACTGCACAGTGCAGTCAAAATAAAAAGAAAGAAACAAAAAACAACAACAACCAAAACTGAGCACCAACTGTGGCCATCAAGCAATACTTTCTCTAAGAAGGAGATTGAAATGGGGATGTGCATGAGTAGGTAATAATGCATGAGAAGTGCTGCACTAATGATAGTGTTTATTCAACAAATATTTATTGTGCACCTACCATGGGCAAGGCATTGTTCTAGGTATTGACAGTCTTAAAAAGATGTGACAGTTGTATAAAATCAAGAGAAATATTATTCTATAATGTTTAGTTGACATAAATCATCAGAATGACAGTTTTTTACCTGGAAAGATGTCAACTGCATAGGATCTAACTACATTTTTGTTCATATTTATTTTTAGAATAATTGACACATAGCTATAAACAATATTATTATAATTTATACAGAAAAAACAAGTATTTACTCCTTACCATAGGATAATTATCAGATATTTTTTTAAGACATAATTTTCACTAGATATTGGTATTCTCTCCATCATGTTTTCTTCAAATAATTTTGCAGCAAACATGAGAATTCACACAACAGTTCCTCTGAAGGCAAAACCTACTACATATTTTCTATCCTATACTTAGTACAGAATCTTAACATTTAATAAAAGTATGGAATAAAATTACATTCCTACCTAAGCTTATATGTGGGTTCAGGAGTATACCTTTTTGCACACATGTGTGTATTTAAGTTCACATATTTTTAAACACGTTTTACATATCTCAGCATATTGAATGAGCAAAGGACCCACGGTCTACAACAGTGGTCAATAAACATTTTGGAGCCAACATTACTTTGCTTGATTAGGCCAAATGCTTACAAAAATGACTATTTTGTTTTAATACGTATACCTATTAAATCGGGCTAATATATTTTATTGTTGCCTATACCTATTCATTCTATGAATGCATAAAAGATACTCTGAAAGTTAGAATGAAATTCATCTAGAATAAACAAAATTTTTAAATGTCTACTTTTTTATTTATTAAATGTTACATCTTAATTTTATCACTAAAGTGATATATGATAGAAGCAATGCCATTTGCTCTTATTCATTATTTCAATTTTCTTAGTTTAATAATTTGAAATATACATATTTATTTAAAGTCCTAGTTTTAAGCTCAGTTTACTTTGTTATCTGCTTAATGATTATTATTATCACCACCAAAAAAGATACTTCTCAAAGGCAGGTAGTCCCAAATAGAAGAAGAATGCTATTGGCCCTTCTTACTAAGTCAGGATGCTAATTTTTCAGTACTATCTTCAGTTATGACAATTTTTATTTAAATTCACTCACACTTGCATGATGAGTATATTCAGCAGCATTTTCTTTGCAGGAATCTTATAAAATCACTTGTCAATATTGAGGGCTAGCTTTGTTAAAACAAACATGGTCCACAAATCCACTTAAATATGTACTGTATGGAAATACAACAAAAGCAAACAAATGCCTTGAGGATTCCTTGATACCTCTGTGTTGTGAACTCCTCTCCTGCCTGGACACATTGCACATGCCTATAGGATCTGGCCTCTGTGTGAGCCCTTGACACAGCACAGCGTGAGGACAAGGATGTGGTTGTATGACACTGGAAGTTCAGTATATTTTTATTTTTAGATGAAATGTAAATATCACATCTTCCAGGCTTACTTCAAGGATTGTCTAGCCAACCCAGGTGGATATCTATACAGGTCAGATATACATGGAGGCGGTACCTGAGCCACAAGAGGGTAACCCAGGTGGATGTTCCTCACTTCAAAGACCCTGGCCTCTCAGTGCATTGACAATGTCAAGCTCGCAACGCCTATCAAATAAAGAATGTTAAATTATTTTTTATAAACGTTACAATTTTTGTCAAAACATTCATTTTCTTCATTTTAGTGATCAAACTCAACAACAGGCGGATTCTTTAAAAAATTCAATTGAACCTAAAATAAACGTTTGTTTACTAGAGCTAATACTTAGTTTACAATTAGTTAATTGATATAAAATAACTTATCTAAAAATTATATATTTTACTGCTTACCCAATTATCTGCACATTATCTTTACAAAAAAACAAAAACAAAGTCCTACACATTAAATACTTAATTTATCTAAGTTATCTGCAATAGCTGCTGTGCTCATGACAATTTCTAATTAATCTTAAATGGCATTTAATAGCCATTGTCACCATTGTCCAACAAGTACAGATGAATTAGGAGACATAATGCTTGTATTATATGAAGAGTGGCCTGTTTAAACTCTCAAATTAAATCCACACTGTAGTCAAAACTCATTTGATGTTTGCATTTCCTACTTCGCAGACGACACAGTCTCAAAAGGCAGACTAGGCTAAAGATGTGTTGGACAACTCTATAAGTACAGTCTCAAGACTCTTGTCATCTTAGCTGTCTAAATTACTTCAACAGAGCTCAAGGGAATTTAAAGAGGAGAAATGACATGACAAACAATTATATTCTAACACTCTATTTATAACAATGCCCTTTCAGATTATTGTTCTTCCAGACTGACACATCACTGTAATCCCAGAGATGAATCAAGGGACTTATAGTTAGATCACGCACAGCTTGTCGGCAAAGAAAAAAGCACGAATGAAGAGCTGACATTCAGGAAATATAGAGTGACTCAAGGATAAATTCAGCTGGGATAAGCTTAATTTATCAATGTCAATAACAACGGTGAACACATCGCAAGAATACATGCATATTAATTGAAAATAATTCAGATTAAATCACTGTAGTTTGACATTTTGAGATAGGCACTTTATCTTTTTAAGAAAAAGAGCACTATAAAATCTTTAATCTGAAAACACATCTTAATTGCATGTTATCACCTCCTAATTGCTTCTATATTATATTAAACATTTTGCTAATTACTAGCCTGATCATGGTGTAAATAGCTTGAGGCAAGAGCTCACATGCTGCTGAAGTCTACCAAGCACAGAAGGGCCAAGAGGAAGTTCAGCACTTGGTGGATTCATGGGCTTGTACCTTCTTCAGGGGATGTTCACCTTTAACTCAGCTCTCTGGTGAGGTAAAGAGATAAAGACACAATAGTGAAGATCAGAGATGTTTATTCATCTGTCATATTCTAATATTATTCTTGGGAAGCGTTCACTCCTTCTGATACAACAGATGTTCTCTTTCAGTTAATGGCATGTCAGTTTCTGTATGATAAAAGAGAAATAAAAGGTTGCATCTACTTTTTAACCTTATCTTTTGGACTTTGTCAGTCTAAGGTGCTAGTATAGCAACTCCTTATACGGAATCTTTGGCAAATAGAGATGGACAAGTTTTTTCCATATGTTAGAATTTAGAGTTCTTCCTCAAAGTAGTGAATAATGTAGATGGATAAAATGTCTGTAATTGGATGGCAAATACTTTTCTGAGAAAAAAAAAAAACACCAAAAAAGTGACTATGTTTTCCCTATCATCAAAACTGCATGCAAGCTAAAAGATAATAATGGATTTTGGGAGTTTAAAAAGTGAATCAATGCAATGATGGTTTTTTGGACAGTATGTTTAGCAAAAAAGTTCCTCAATTCTTTTTCCTCCTTGTCCTCTTTTAATTCTTAAATAATGTCTAATGTTCTCAAGGATTTAAGGAATTGGGATAATTCTACAATGTATTTTCAGGAAAATATTTGCCAGGACAAAATAAAATACTCAAAATGTTCCAAACTGTTTAATACGTGTATTCCACTTCCAAACATTTTTCATGTGGAATTCATAGTAGAAGAATATGTTTCCGAAAGTTTTCCATAGTATATTTATTTTGGCTAGTTACCAAAAAAACAAAAAAAGAACAAATTCTATGTCATTCTAATTATGTGAGATATCTAGAGTAGTCAAATTCATAAAGACAGAAAGTACAACCATGGTTAGCCGGGACAGGGGGCAGGGAGAGTGGGGAGTTGGTGTTCAGTGAGTATAGAGTTTCAATATGGGATGATGAGAAAGTTCTGGAGATGGATAGTGATGCTCATGCCCCATGAATGTGAATTTACTTAACGTCACTGAACTATACACTTAAAATGACTAAAATGGTAAATTTTATGTTATATTTTGCCGGAGTCCTGCCCCAGCTGGCCAGGGTTCCCTCAGGATGGACGGCGTCGGCGATACGAATGAGAAGACACAGCGAGTCTCGGTGTTTCCAAGTGTCTTCTGACTTTATTGTTTTTATGACAGCTTTTATATTTTTAGTGGTACATAGAAACAAATGTAAAGTATATAGTCATGCCAGATCAGCTCGATGGATCAGCAGTTTTTGATCCATATCGGAACCAGGACACTGTTTGTGTTTCTAAAAGGTTTAAAATTGTTTACATCATATTCTGGCCCAGAGGCCTGCTAATATCCTGTGACTCTTTTATTGATAAGGGTTGATCAGCCAAGACACTTTTGTATCAGGCACAGCAGGAAAGAATTCATTAATAGAAAGTTTCAAGGTAAAATCTGTTTTCGGTAATTTACTCTATGCCTTGAGCTTAACAGAAAAGAATGTGGTTCCATAAAGTCATAGTACAGCAAGCTGAAACAATGTAGCACAAAGGTCAGTTCTTAGCAAAATCACCAGCTGAATTAACAAATTGTCTTATTATTTGTATTAAAACTAAACTTTTATTTATATAAATCCCTAACTATTATGCTTTCATTATATAGGCTAAATACGTTAAGAGTAAAAACATAGTGAGTAACTATAGATTAAGTAACAATTTCACAAAGCAATATTTTTTGTATTTCCTAACAAGCCTTTCTTTCCTACAAAGGGCTCTGTGCTCATTGGGGCTTTATATGTGGAGGCTCTCAATACTGTTCTGTTGTTAAGGGGCAGTCATTAGCTCCAAAGGCACAGGTATATTTATTAAACAAACCAATATGTTAGCAAAAGGAATTTAGATCAGCATACTTTATATCCCAGATAATTTTATTTAGGGTGCTACCGTTCAGGGACCTTGTTGATTTGATGTTTCAGAATGATCTGTTTTAGAAGGGAATCAGGAAAAGCCTTTTGCCTAAGTCACAGAAAATAAGAAGAGGTTTATTGTAGCAAACATCAGAAAGACAGATATCATCTTTAAGGTGAGTGCTGAGGCAGCCTCTCGAGAATCCCTGAGGCCTGAGTTGCTCTGCTCGTCAGGTCTTCTCCTCATGACTCTGTCATGGGTGGGATCTCGTGAGCTGGCTCCCAGCAATATTTATTTTGCACTTTTAAAAATGTGCCAAGAGAGCTTAATGTCTGTTTTGTTGTTATTTCTTCCCATTTTATTGAGACATAAGCACAGAATAAGTTAGGCTTCCAAGGTGGTGAACTGGTAAAGAAGCCATATGCCAAATGCAGGAGATGCAGTGTCAATTCCTGGGTAGAGATGATCCCATGGAGAAGGAAATGGCAACCCCGGGAAATCCCAAGGACAGAGGAGCCTACCAGGCTCTAGTCCATGGGGTCACAGAGTTGGACATGACTGAGCACCTGAACACACATGCAGGCACTGGACAAGTTAAGGATACAGCATCATGATTTGACTTACATCATGAAGTGGTTGTCACAATCAGTTTAGTGAACATTCATCATCTCCTATAGATACAAAATTTTTCTGTTTTTTTCCTTGAGAGATGATAACTCTTAAAATTTACTCTGTTAACACTTTTCATATTTAACATACAGCAGTGCTAATTGTATTTATCATGTTGGACATTACACCTAGTACAAAACTAATTGAGGAGGGCATGGCAAGCTGCTTCAGGGTTCTTGTCAAGAAAATCCCTTCGACAGAGGAGCCCGGTGAGCTATGGTGCATGGGATTGCAAAGAGTCCTACAGACTGAGCACGCATGCACGCACAATACTTACTTATCTTATAACTGTGCTGCTGCTGCTGAGTCACTTCAGTCGTGTCCGACTCTGTGCGACCCCATAGATGGCAGCCCACCAGGCTCCCCCGTTCCTGGGATTCTCCAGGAAAGAACACTGGAGTGGGTTGCCATTTCCTTCTCCAATGCATGAAAGTGGAAAGTGAAAGTGAAATCGCTCAGTCGTGTCCGACTCGTAGCAACCCCATGGACTGCAGCCTACCAGGCTCCTCAGTCCATGGAATTCTCTAGGCAAGAGTACCGGAGTGGGGTGCTTATAACTGTAACTTTGTACTTTTGAGTGCCTTTATCCAAGTCCCCCTCCTGCTTCACCTTTGGTAGCCATAAATCTGATCCCTTTTTTATGTTTGTTTGTTTTTGAAGTATAATTGACCTACAACACTGTGTTATTTCATATTACATGACATAGTGACTTGATATTCCTATGCATTTCAAAATCACCAAAAACTTCCATTGCAAAATAAATGAGTCAAAGTTATGAGATGTACAATGTGGGGAATACAGTCAATAATGATATAATATCTTAGTATGGTATCAGATCATAGCTAGATTTGTAGTGATTTTTATCATAGCGTTATTAATTAGATTAGTTATGAAAATGATGATACAAGAGAAAATTATACACACTGTGATAGTCATTTGGGGTGCTCTTCAGTATTCCATGATTCTCTTTTCAGGAACACAGTAAGTGTGCATCTTTCCCTCCCTTTGAAGTTAGGTATAGTCATGTGACTTTCAAACCAACTTATGGATTAAACTGTGTCTCCCCCAAAAGGCATAAGGTGAAGCCCTAACTCCAAGTGTAATTTGTTTTGGAGACAGTGCCTCCAAGGAGGTAATTAAAATTAAACAAATCTTAAGGGCAGGGCTCTAATCTGATAAGATTGGTGTCCTTATAATAAGAGGTTTTCTCCCTTTTTCTCTCCTTCTCTCTCTCCCCATGCTCACACAGACACAGTGAGAAGCCATCCACAAGCCAGGAAGTGGAAGCCATCTCTGCTAGTGCCTTGATCTTAGACTTCTAGTTTCCAGACTGGTAAAGAAATAATTTTCTGTTGCTTTGGCTACTCAGACTATGCTATTCAGTTATATCAGCCCAAGAAATCTAAGAATTCACAATGGGCAGTACTACATGAGTGAGAAAAACAAGTATTTTTGGTTGGTTTTATTGTTTTAAGCTCCTGAATTTGGGGGAATTTTTGTTACCATAGCATAACCTAGCCTAGTCTGATTAATATAGCTAGTTTTGCTTATCTACTTTATAGAATATTAGGTGTATAGTAAGCAAAAATATATTTCCTAATATAAAAGAAGAAACAATAATTTCATTATCATTAAAGAGTCATCAAGAATAAGCTAGATAGTTACTCTCATATGGTATAATAAAATAAGTGGTTTAATTAGTAGAAAACTTTAGTTAAATTAAACCATACCTTATTTTCTTCTTAACAGTGCTTTGCTTCTTCTCTCCTGTGTGTGTGTGTTTCATAAGTTCTACTTTGCATGTAAACTTTTGCTTTGACTACATGTTTTGCTTCCACTGTTACTGATATAATTGACTTAAATGTTTGTTTCATTAATGCTTTGTAAAGACTTCTGAAAGTGATTTTTCTGATTTCTGTTGTCTTTTTTAATTTGGCTACACTCTGCATTTTGCCTATTGGCTTCCATTTTGCCATTAGTATTTCTTTAATTTGCTGTGTTTACCGTAACAAAATACCACAGTCTGTGTGGCCTAGACAACATTTCTTTAATAATTCATAAGATGAAAGATTGACTTCAATAAAGAAAGAGAAACTAACAAAGAGGAAGAAAATTAATCCCTTCTCTTTTTATTGAGTAATATTTGCTGGATCTTTCCAGGTAATTTATTATTTTGTTTTCTCTTTAGTAGCAACAGCTTAATGCCATTCCAAGGACCTTTTTAACATTGACCTCTCCTGCTTGCTTTCAATGCCTATGGTACACCAGTCCCTGGAGACTCAGAGGGTAAAGAGTCTGCCTGCAATGCAGGAGACCTGAGTTTGATCCCTGGTGTCTGAAAGATTCCCTGGAGAAGGAAATGGCAACCCACTCCAGTATTCTTGCCTGGAAAATTCCATGGATGGAGGAGGCTGGCAAGCCACAGCCCATAGGGTCAGAAAGAAACAGACACAACTGAGAGACTTCACTTTTACTTTTCATGGTACTTAATTTAATGGGAGGAAAAGGCATGACCTAAGTTTGTGATTGTTTTTCTTTTTCATTCCATTTGTAAGCAGTTTGCTGTCATCATCTATGTTCACTTATATCCATATCTCCCACCAGTCCTAAGGTATAGTTTCCTATAATGTTTATCATACTTCATTCTCTGTTACGTTTCATTTTACAAGGAATTATAATACTAAGGGTAAAATAAACAGAACTAAATCCATAGCAGACGTCAATAAATATTAGTTCTCTTTTGCTTCCATTTCCCCTGTAAAATTAGAAAATTGTTTTCTGTAGTCAGTCAATTTTATCATATCATAAGCCATGATTAAATCATTTCTCTTATACCGCAAGTCTCCGATATCTCTTTGTAACCATATCTTTTATGATGGTTCCTGCCTTTGTTCTTTCCTTTTCCTTTTCTTCTCTTGTTTCCTTTCTTTTGTTTTTTCTTTTAAAGCACACTCTCTGAGATTTTGTGAAATTCTGTTTTGTTTAAGTTTTTAATTGGGGCATTTGACAAACCAAATAACTGTTCATAAATATTTTGCATTGCTATTTCTGTGTACTGAATTTTTCTTCAGCTATGTCTTAACATAGACAAATATCTTTAGGAAATCTTTTGATGTGGTAAAACTTGGACTGACCTTTCAACTCTGCTATCATGTACTGACTCACCTCAGAATGTGGAACTTTGCAGAAGATTCTGTTTAATAAATTTACTTTCTATTTCTAACACCACAGTGCACATATTTGCTTGAATATGTTATCTCATCCATATTCAAATGGCATATCACAATAGCTAGTAATTCCCGATAGAAATGATACTAAATTGTAAAATATGGTCCATTAGCTGTGTTCCAAATGTATAAATAAAAATATACATGGATATATATTTAAATAGTGATTATAATAATAATATAAATTACGTTAAGGACATGTAGCAGCAGAGGCTATGCCCTTCTGAACAGATGACTTCTCCTCAGAGCATACTGATTAGTTCATTTTTCCTAATGAGATTTTCATTTAGACAGAAGCTACTCCTTACTTCCTTCTTGCTCCTTTTTCTAAGCTAAAGCTGCTGTCTACCTTTTTTTTTTGAAAGATAGAGCAATTTTAGTTAAAGAGAAATTTTGAATCTTTCAACCTGGCTTGAAAGAAAAGTACATGAGGAACTTGTCACTATGGGAAAATAAAATGATTCTCAAGTAATTACAGAGTTATTTTTCTAGAATTGTATTATTTTAGCATGGAAAAAGACTTGAAGATCATCTGAACATTTTTATTCTGCACAGAATAAAGATGAGGCAAAGAGAAAATTAACAACTTGTCTAAGATAGTCAAACAGAAATATTTAGGCCTGATGAAATGATTTTATCACCATTTGTTTTCTCATGTACTGTCTGGAGGGAGCTGACCTGATGTCATTTCCCACCGCTTATACAACTTGAAGAGAAGCATTGTAAGATGTATATAAACAGTAAGATTCACAAACCAGCTCAAGGAGCATGAAGTTGGCAATATATACATGAAAACAAGATATTAGCAATTATTCACAGATATTAGCACAGATTAGAAGTCGTATTGCCTTTGCTTCAAGCTAAAGAATTTCTGAAGACCTTAATTACCAGCAGTTTCATAGACTTAGTGAGTCATTCCAAAGTTTTGGATATTTTTCTTTTTCTTTGAGGTATGTATATAAATTAGCATGTTAAATGGCATAGCTTTGCTTAAAACCAACAGTGAATTTTTTTCCTCAATTTTTAAAGCAATGTAAGTAATGTTTTCCTACTGTTAAAGTCATTTCTCTTTCCTCACAAATTGGAATTTAATCTTTCTAAAACATTACTTCCATTATACCAACTCTTTTGCTTTTAAAAATCAGAAGCTCCCCATTACACACAATTTAACCAAAATTTCCCCAGGCCACACAAGCCTATGGAAGCAAATGAGATCACATTACCATTAATAACTGAAATAGCACTGCCTCATAGCTTCACATACGTTGCTCAGGACCTGAGCCCCTTGCAAACCATACACTCTACCCAGATATTTCTGGGAGTCCCCAGATAATGTTCATTTTTGCTCAAAACAAGTTCACTTTCACTGGGCATGGATGCTACCCTGCTCCCATCTATGGTTCTCCCATTCTACTTCTCTTATTCCCCAGGCCCACAGGCAGGGTAAGCTCACAGCTCCTTTGAGCACTGCAAGAAGCTAGATGCTATAAATGCAAACCAAATGTCATTCTCAAATTAGTCCTGCTTAATCATCTCTTCCTTGCCACTTTATTCTCCTGCTGGGGGTCCCCACTAGTCTGAAGATCATGGAAGATGCCACAGTGCAAGCAGGCACTGCTGATAGTCAGATACCACCATCAGTCTTTTGGACTCGCCTTTCTTGGGCACCACCACGAATGTCCTATAGCTGTCAAGCAGTCTAAGATCCTGCAGGGGTCTACAGTAAAAATGGCACATGCTACAGCCCTGGATGGATTACTAGCTATACTGCTCTTTCCCTAATGATGTACAAGCTTTTCTGTCTTACATATATATATATATATATACACACACACACATATATACATATATACATATATATATATACATATATACATATATATATATTTAGGGTAGGCAAGTTTGATAAGAGAGGGAAAAGTTTTTGTGTCACTGATTGATGAGTTCAGCGAGAGTTCAGTGAGATTGGCTCCTTGGTTGACATCCCATGCTGCTGCTGCTGTTAAGTCACGTCAGTCATGCCTGACTCTGTGCGACCCCATAGCCGGCAGCCTACCAGGCTCCGCTGTCCCTGGGATTCTCTAGGCAAGAACACTAGAGTGGGTTGCCATTTCCTTCTCCAATGCATGAAAGTGAAAAGTGAAAGTGAAGTCGCTCAGTCGTGTCCGACTCTTCAAGACCCCATGAACTGCAGCCCACCAAGCTCTTCCATCCACGGGATTTTCCAGGCAAAAGTACTGGAGTGGGTTGCCATATCCTTCTCCGAACATCCCATGGGGAGTTACCATATTGCCTGTAACAGCTAAGGCTCCCCCACTGGTCAGGCTCACAAGTTACATTCTCTGAGAAGCTCTTAGGTTGTCAACATCTAGAGACCATGTCTATATCTCACCTAGATCCTTTGTACAGAGTCAAATTCACATATTTTCCTGACATCCACAATATTGCTCAATTCCACATATTCAAACCAGTGCCTCACAAATTTGTAACATGATCCTTCTTGCTTCCCAGATAATCCTAACTTTGAGGTCAAGTTGCAAGTCATTCACCAGAGAAGTCTGTTTTTGCCTGCATCAAACTTGCCAACTGGGGCCATACTTCTGGGTAGTCTCAAAAATAGATCTGCTCACATCAAGCCCTGTAGAAAACTTTCTTTGGCAATTTCAGATGAGAGCAAGATCAACTGCAAATGTCAACAGCAAATGACCCTGCCACCTCTCACCTCTGGCTCTCCTTTTTCTGCCCTTCCTCCCTTTGGCCTTGACCTCCTAGACTTCTGACTCTCTACATAGAAATTTGTCTTCTGGTCTCTCATTCCTTCCTTATATAGAACAATTTAGCTCCTTCTTAATTCATACCTTCAATTACATATATCTTCTCCTCGCCGTGTGCTCAGCATGGGCGAACATTCAAAATCACTCTCCTCAGAGGGTGGTGTCATCTCACTTTGCCCTCAGAAAAGTGTTTGCCAGACTGCTCTGTAACCTTAGGTAAATATACAGATACACAATGAAAATTTTTTGGATGCACTTGACTTTATTAATCTCTTGGATCAATCTACCTCCTTTTCTCCCGATGGCTGTAATCAAACTCTATACTAAGACACATTTGGGGATCCTGCTGTATTTGTTTTTATGGGCTGCCACACCGAAGTATAACAGACCTGGTGGCTTAAACAACAGAAATTATTTTTTTCCCCAGTCCTTGAGGCCAGAAGTCCAAGCTCAGCGCATTGGCAGAGTGGCTTCTTCTGAGGCCTCTCTCAGTGTGTCGTTGGCCATCGTCTCTACGTGTCCTCACATGGTCTTCTCTCTGTGTCTTTATCCTAATATTCTCTTTCTATAAGGATACAAGTCATATTGGGTTAGGGTCCACCCTAATGGCCTCATTTTAACTTAATTACTACTTTAAAAACTATCTCCAAATGTAATCACGATCTGAGTTACTGGGGGTTAGGACTTCACTGTACGAATTTGGGGGATGGGGACACAATTCAGCCCAGGCCTGCTTTCCTGCTTCGCCTGGCTGTTTAGGTATTTTGTGCCTTCCCCTCAAAGCAGCTTCTCTCCTTACTACACACAGTCAGGCAAGAGTCTTTCAAGCAGCAGCTGAAAGGCCATGAGTCTTTAGGGCTCTGGGGAATGAGCAGCCATCATGGGGTGAAACTTTTCCTGAGTCCAGCCCCATCTCTCTGATTTCATTTACTGCAGAAGCATTTCCATCAGGAGAATACCCTGCCTCTTATAGTTAACCATTTTAGCAAAGTTTTCTACTGCAAGAAGAGAGCTTAAGGAACCTACCCATTTTTGTCATTTTCCCATTGGTCCAAATGACCTAATCTTGTTGGTCCCCCAGCTCTTCTTACAGCCAGTAAAGCCAGGAAAGGAGTCTCCTCACATGCAAATATTCTTAAGATACCCATTCTCCTCATATTCAAATATTCTTAAGGTACCCATTTTCTTAAAAAAAAAAAAACAAAAAAGGAATATTTCTAAGATGCAGAGTTCTAAGAAATCCTTCATTTTTTCTGTTATATCCTATTTTCCAAACACACTTTATAAACACATTATCTCTTTAGAACGTTTGTCCCTGCCCTCACCTAGAATGCTCTACACTTTCTACATTCTAATGTCACGTATACCAATCTGTTAAGGCTCAGGTGTTCTCTTTGAAGTGTTCTCTGTAACTCTAGTCTACCTCTTGTACTTCCATCAATCGCTTTTAACTACACATTTGAATCATATTATATAATAACTATAATAACACCCTCTCACTTTTGAACTTTAATTGCTTATAATGGTCTCTTCTAATGTTTTTCAGTATTGATCTAGTTTGTGGTTTAAAGCATTAAACCATGATAGTCATTTTTTGACAAAAAAATAAATTTCATCTCATAGGTTAGCTGTAATTTTCCCTTTGGCAACTCTGCATGGAATGTAAAGTAGCCCCCAGGCAGGGATTGAACCTGCACCCCTGCAGTGGAAGTCCAGAGTCTTAACCACTGCACCACCGGTGAAGTCCCTTAGCTGTAGTTTTATTTTTAAAAACAATTTCCTTAAAGTCAGAGGAAGTATATCTTTGAAATCTTTAAGTACCAGCCAAGCACCTTATTTGATATCTACAGTCGTAATTGGTTAATAAGTAATGTCTGGGAAGGGTGCATCACTTCAGTTGCATACAACTCTTTGCACCCCTATGGACTGTAGCCTGACAGGCTACTCTGTCCATGGGATTCTTCAGGCAATAATACTGGAGTGGGTTGTCATGCCCCGCTCCAGCGGATCCTCATGACCCAAGGATAGAACATACGTCTCGTCTCTTGTGTCTCCTGCATTGGCAGATGTGTTCTTTACCACTAAAGCCACCTGGGAAGCCCAATGTTTGGGAAATGGAAATCAGTTCTGAAAAGAAGAAGATGATGTATTGGAGCCAGCTAGCTAACATCTAATAATAATACACTAATATGTATAGGATAATAATGGTGTCCCAGGTGTCATAGCAAGTACTGGGATGTAAAGATAGTCATGAAGACTCTATCTAAGGAGTAAGAGATCAAGACCAATCATGACTTGTCCAAAGGAGAGAATGAAATTCATATGTTGAAAAACTGAGGAAAGCAGGATTTTAAAATCTGTTATGTTACATCATGCTCATGCTCAGTCGTGTCTGACTCTTTGAGACCCCAAGGGCTGTATCCTGTCAGACTCCTCTGTCCATGTGATTTCCCAGGCAAGAAAACTTGAGTGGATTGCCATTTCCTTCTCCAGGGGATCTTCCTGACCCAGGGATAAAACCTGCCTCTCCTGTGTCTCCTGCATTGGCAGGCAGATTCTTTACTACTAGCGCCAGCTAGGAAGCCCCTGTTATGTTCAGTTCAGTTTAGCGGCTCAGTCGTGTCTGACTCTTTGTGACCCCATGGACTGCAGCAGGCCAGGCGTCCCTGTCCATCACCAACTCCCGGAGCCTACTCAAACTCATGTCCGTTGAGTTGGTGATGCCATCCAATCATCTCTTTCTCTGTCGTCCCCTTCTACTCCCACCTTCAATCTTTCCCAGCATCAGGGTCTTTTCAAATGAGTTAGCTCTTCGCATGAGGTGGCTAAAGTATTGGAGTTTCAGCTTCAGCATCAGTCCTTCCAATGAATATTCAGGACTGATCTCCTTTAGGATGGACTGGTTGGAACCCCGTGCTGTCCAAGGGACTCTCAAGAGTCTTCTCCAACACCACAGTTCAAAAGCATCAATTCTTCAGTGCTCAGCTTTCTTTATAGTCTAACTCTCATATTCATACATAGCTACTGGAAAAACTACAGCTTTGACTAGATGGACCTTTGTTGGCAAGTAATATCTCTGCTTTTTAATATGCTGTCTAGATTTCCAACATTTCCCTATCTATTTCCCATGAAGTGATGGGACCAGATGCCATGATCTTAGTTTTCTGAATGTTGAGTTTTAAGCCAACTTTTTCACTCTCCTCTTTCACTTTCATCAAGAGGCTCTTTAGTTCTTTTTCACTTTCTGCCATAAGGGTGGTGTCACCTGCATATCCGAGGTTACTGATATTTCTCCCAGCAATCTTGATTCCAGCTTGTGCTTCCTCCAGCCCAGTGTTTCTCATGATGTACTCTGCATATAAATTAAATAAGCAGGGTGGCAATATACAGCCTTGACGTACTCCTTTCCCTATTTGGAACCAGTCTGTTATTCCATGTCCAGTTCTAACTGTTGTTTCCTGACCTGCATACAGATTTCTCAAAAGGCAGGTCAGGTGATCTCTTATGTTAACATAACCCTGTTTCATTATGTTATGTTAACATAACCCTGTTATGTTAAAACACTATAAAAAGAAGATGATTAGGAAAAGAAAAAAATGAATGGAGACATTGCAACACAAATTCTCTCATGGTTTCCCAGTGATGGATGCAGACCCTAAGAGGCTAGTGTGACTAGATCTCAAGAAGGACCATAAAGAAGGCTGACTGCCAAAGAATTGATGCTTTTTAACTGTGGTGTTGGAGAAGACTCTTCAGAGTCCCTTGGACTGCAAGGAGATCAGACCAGTCAATCCTAAAGGAAATCAACACTGAATATTCATTGGAAGGACTAATGCTAAAGCTGAAGCTCCAATACTTTGGCCACCTGATGTGAAGAGCTGACTCTTGGCATTAGAAAAAGACCCTGATGCTGGGAAAGATTGAAGGCAGGATGAGAGGGGGATGACAGAGGATGAGATGGTTGGATGGAATCTCCAACTCAGTGAACATGAGTTTGAGCAAGCTCCGGGCAACGGTGAAGGACAGGGAAGTCTGGCATGCTGCAGTCCGCGGGGTCACAGAATTGGACACGACTGAGCAATTAAAAACAACAGTGTGCTATAAAAAATAAAGTTATCTCTGGATAAACTGATGGAATTATTGAAAGTCTTAGCATACTGTAGTACAAGTGTATACCCAGTTATGTAATGATTTTCTATGTAAATTGAGATGATCATGTGAGTTTTTAATTTTTTGTTTTAAGTGTATTACGGACTACATTATTTTATTATTTTATTTTCTTATGTTGAACCATTCTTATATCCCTGGGATAAGTCCCACTTTGTGTGTAATCCTTTTAGTATGCTGTTGAATTTGACTTGCTAGTATTCTGTTGAGAATTTTTTTGTGTAATATTCACAAGGATATTCCTATGCAGTTTCCTTTCTTTGTGGTTTCTTCATCTATCTTTGGGTCAAGGTAAGTTGACTTCAAGAATGTGTTAGCAAGTATCCTCTTTGTTTTTTTTTTTTTTTTTTTTGGTTGGAAGAGTTTGAGGAGAGTTGGTATTAATTCTTCTTTAAATATTTGATGGAATTCACCAGTGAAGTCATCTGGTCTTGAACTTTTCTCTTAGAGGGTTTTGATTACTGCATCCATCTCTTTACTCGCTTTAGGTCTGTTGAGATTTTCCATTTCTTCTTTTTTTAAAAAAATATTTATTTAATTTTTTAAAAAATATTTATTTAATTTTTGACTGCACTGGATCTTCGTTACTGCACGCAGTCTTTCTCTGGTCGCAGAGAAGGAGGGCTACTCTCTAGCTACAGTGCACTGGCATCTCATTGCAGAGGCTTCTCTTGCGGAGCACGAGGCCTAGGGCACATGGACTCAGCAGTTGTGGCACACCAGCTTAGTTGCCCCTCGGCCTGTGGGATCTTCCCAGCAGGGATTAAACCCATACCCCCTGCATTGGCAGGCAGAGCCTTAACCGCGGGACCACCAGGGAAGCTCCTCTATTTCTTATAGAGTCAGTTTTGTAAATACTGTGCTTCTAGAAATTAGTCCATTTAATCTAGATTATTAAGTTTACTGGTGTACAATCATTCACTATTCTCTTAATACCCTCTTACTTTCTGTAAGATTGTTAATAAAGTCCCCACTTGCTTTTCGGATTTTAGTTATTTGCACCTTCTGTCTTTTTTCCTTAGTCTAGCTAAAGGTTTTTCCGTTTTTTTCTTTGCCTTCTCAAAGAACCAACTTTGGCTTTGTTAACTCTCTCTGTTAATCACCATTGGGATGCTGGAGGTAATATGTCTTTTTCCCAGAAAAATAAGGAGGAGCTTTTGGATAGCCGTTACATAAATTACTTTAATACTTGGAGACTATCAATTATGCAGCTGTAGAAACTGAGTCAATTATTCAATAACTGGTCTAATATCTATGTGAGTATTAAGTAGTGACTTTCTTCTCCCACTGAACACTCATATGTTTCTCAACAACTATGTCAGTAGGTTAAAAGATAGCAAAAAGAAAAAAAAATATTAAAGAAGCTGAGATATTGTAATTAAAATATACATTACTATTAAGGAAAAATCTCATAGTCTGTTGGTGTCAGGGAGATACTGTAAAAAATGGATTTTTAGCGGCTTTCTTAGTAGATCAGCCAAAATGATATTTCTCTCTTGGACTCCACTCTTTTACCAGAGGTGGGTAAATCAATTCTCAATGAGTACAAAGCTTATAAAACACAAAAGTCAAAAAAAAAAAAAAAACTGAAACACTTGAAAAAGGACATAAATAAGAAATCAATCCAAGTATAAATAAGAAACCATCAGGAAAATTTCCATTTTGCTGATGTGTCTTTGGTTTCCCTAGTGTCCTTGGCTTTCTGTCCACTGTAGTTTTACTAAAGGCAGTTCTGTCCTAGGTCTGTGGTTATTGAATGCCCTCTAGCCATCAATCTGAAATGGAGATGAGCAATCAAGTAAATTCACTCCCAAATCAGATTAGAATCAAACCTTTTTGGAAACTCAGAGAAAAAGTGAAGAATGATGTTAAAATATGGAGTTTTCATTTTGACTGAACTATGTTTTCCAGATTCCCACTTGGGTAAATGTGTTGAAATTCTGAAAGAAAGTGCGCATAGAACACATTATACAGAGAACCCAGCAAACCAAATGTAACTTTGTAAGATTCCAGAATCATAAATGTCCTGAAAAGATTCTCAGTCTCTATCTTTTATGACAAACATAATTGGTTTTAAGTACTGCTTATTGTTGTTTACAATTTCACAAACTTCTGGAAGTAAAACATTTCCAAAGTAAGTTTACTAAAGTGTGCTATGCATATTCTTTCAAAAGAAATTC
Source organism: Okapia johnstoni (assembly GCA_024291935.2). Taxonomy (NCBI): domain Eukaryota; kingdom Metazoa; phylum Chordata; class Mammalia; order Artiodactyla; family Giraffidae; genus Okapia; species Okapia johnstoni. Next base: position 46,282,205 of record CM044323.1, read on the forward strand.
TGGAGCAGCAGAGATATCTCTTTTTTTTTTCTTTTCTATGTGACTTTTATGCAATATTTTTGCTTATCCCAACCCATTATTATATCTAGTAAAGCAAAATAAAGCAAAATAAAAATAAGTAGCACATCTATCAAGACTTTAAAAAACATTCCTGGAAAGGAATTTTAGAGTTGGAAGGAGCCTTACCGGTAAGTCAAATTTATTCATTTTAAAAGATATAAAAAACCTGAAATCTCAAAACGTCAAGACTCAGTAAAAATCAGATAACTTGTGAATGGAATGATCAGAGTAAGAAGTGGATCTCCAGTCTCCCCGGTGAGGAAAATTATTGCTACCCTTAATAGATTATACTTATTTTCACTTCTGGCTTCCCTGATAGCTCAATTGGCAAAGAATTTGCCTGCAATGCAGGAGACACTGGTTCGATTCCTGGGTCAGGAAGATCCCCTGGAGAAGGGAAGGACTGCTGCTGCTGCTGCTAAGTCGCTTCAGCCCTGTCCGACTCTGTGCGACCCCATAGATGGCAGCCCACCAGGCTCCGCCTTCCCTGGGATTCTCCAAGCAAGAACACTGGAGTGGGCTGCCATTTCCTTCTCCAATTCATGAAAGTGAAAAGTGAAAGTGAAATCTCTCAGTCGTGTCCGACTCTCGCGACCCCATAGACTACAGCCTACCAGGCTCCTCTGTCCCTGGGATTTTCCAGGCAAGAGTAGTGGAGTGGGTTGCCATTGCCTTCTCCAGGGAAAGGCTAACACCCCAGTATTCTTTGGCTTCCCCTGTGGCTCAGCTGGTGAAGAATCTGCCTGCAATGCAGGAGACCTGGGTTTGATCTCTGGTTTGGGAAGATCCTGGGGAGAAGGGAAAGGCTACCCACTCCAGTATTCTGGCGTGGAGAATTCCAGGACTGTGTAGTCCGTGGAGTTGTAAAGAGTCGGACAAGACTGAACGACTTTCACTTTCACTTTCACTTTTTAGGGCTTCCGTTATAGCTCAGTTGGTAAAGAATCCGCCTGCAAGGCAGGAGACCCCGGTCCATTCCTGGGTCAGGAAGATCTGCTGGAGAAGGGATAGGTTATCCACTCCAGGATTCTTGGGTTTCCCTTGTGGCTCAGCTGGTAAAGAATCCGTCTGCAATATGGGAGGCCTGGGTTTGATCCTGGGTTGGAAAAATTTCCTGGAGAAGGGAAAGGCTATCCACTTCAGTATTTTGGCCTGGAGAATTCCAGGACTGTATAGTCCATGGTGTCGCAAACAGTCAGACATGGCTGAGCAACTTCCACTCACCATTTTCATTTCATACCTTATACAATTGAGATCATTTCTAATATATAGTCTATTCTATTGCCCTCTTTTTGTCTCTAGATTATTTTTAATAGCAATGTAAGTTTCATTAATAAAGCTGATTTCAACATTCAGCTAAATTAATTTAAATAACAATGGTATTTAAATCTGTAACTTTAATTTAATGCTAATTAATTCTTTAAAATCATATCTTAATATTTTTTCCTAAAATGTATTTGTTTATTGAACTTGGGTGTGATTTGACAATAATTCAGTATTTATCATTTATGTCTGCCCCTTTCCAAATAAGAAAACTGGTGATATTAAGGAAGACACTCAATAGACTGGCAAACCAATAAAGGGTGAGAATGAATAGAAAATCCAAGTAGTAAAACCAGAATAGAGAAATAATTATGAAAAAAAGAAAGATAATCTGTAGGAGATTGTTTCAAAAAATTTCAACTGAACTTCCTGATAACCGGGGGTAAACAAGGAACGTGATGGTTTCTGTGTGCATGCTCAGTCGTGTCTGATTCTCTGTGGCCCCATGGACTGTAAATTGCTAGGCTCCTCTGCCCATGGAATTTTCCAGACAAGAAGACTGGAGCAGATTGCCATTTCCTACTCCAGAGTGTCTTCCCGACCCAGGGTTCAAACCGCGTCTCCTGCATCTCCTGCCCTGGCAGGCGGATTCTTTATCAGTGCGCCACCGGGGAAGCCCATGTGGTGGTTTATAGAAATGCCATTAGACAAAAAGGGATTGTGTTTTCCTTTTTTGGTTGTTTATCAGAACTAAAACACACAGCATACACTGTTTTAATGGTTTTGCAACTTTTCTTTATCTGTTTTCTTACCATGGACTTCTTAAGAAGAATTAATCATATGAACCTTAAATGAAAAATAATGAATTGCATAAGGCATGGGATAATTTTTTCAGTCATTTTATTGTCTTCATTTTAATATTTAATATAGCTATTTTGTTCATGAGTAATTTTTAGATGGATACTAAATGAAAGTAGTGGCATTATTTGAAAATCAAATTATTGTATATAATTGGATAAAGGCAATTTTGTATGACGCCATGGTAATATGATGTGGTTTTGTAGCTTTCTGATGCCATACAATAATGATTAGAATGTAGATGGCGATGAATAATTGTATTTCATAAAGTTGGATATAAAAACATAAGTGTAAAAATATACTTAAAGTTTTTCCATGAACAAAAGACATTTTTCTGTCTAAATATATTATAAAAACTTTAGTTTGATCATAAAAGTAAGAAGAAACTTTTTCATTAAGAGCTGAATATTTCCAACTTTCTGCATCTTAATTGTGCCTTGCAATTCAAGTCAATTATTATAAAGTGAAGAAAATAATTTTTTATAAACTTTGTACAACTCACAAATATTCACATAAAATTTTCCAAAGTTCAAAAGCAATTATGTAAAACAAGAAAAGGACTTTAAAGATATTACATCAAATTGTTAAGTCAAATCGAATTGATGCTTCCAGAATCTGCATCTTCCAACCGCTGCCATGACAAGAGTAAACCTCTTCCATCTTCCTGAAACTGCATGTCAACCCTGCACAAGATCTTTCTGTAATGGGGTCTATCGGGCAGACATTATCTATTTTCTCTCCTTCCATTCATTCTTCCACTCTTGGTTTTTAAAATACTTATTTATTTTATTTGACTGCCCCAGGTCTTAATTGTAGCCAGATCTTTTTTGGGGCATGTGAACACTTAATTGTGACATATTGATAGCTTATGGTGAACGGTGTCAGATTCTTGATCACCGAAGAAGAAAATCAAGCTTCAGGACCAGGGACCAGGCTTGATCACTCAAGAGCTTTTGTGTAGCAGAGTTTTATTTAAGTCAGAATAGGGACAAGAGTTTCCCCCTCACTAGTCTAATCAAAGTAGTTATATACTTTTTAAATTAGCTATTACAATAAATCAAAAGAATGTCTCAAGTTTGTAAAAATTTTACCAGGTCCACTCCCACAATTTACATTTTATGGTAACAGGATTAGAACTTAACAATAAAAAGATCTTACCAGACCCACTCCCATAATACACATTCTAAGATATCAAGATTAGTCAGAAGGTTTTCAGGAAGGAGAAACTGTCCTCAAGCAGAATACATTGTTGTTATATAACCCTAGTACTGAGTTTAAACTGAGTTGTTCATTGTGTAATCTTCAGTTCCAGGCTTAAAATAAAAAAGAAACAAACAAACAAAAAAACGTTTACGTGACTAAGTCTAAGTAATGTAGAGAAAAAGGAAAAAAAAAAAGTTTGTCCTTTCCTCCTCCTTGAGAATTCCAGACCCCTATCTCCTTCTCAAGAGCTCCAGACCCCTTTCTCCTCCTCAGGGACCCCAGACTTCTTGCCAACCTGCCTAGGAATTGACTCTCTCAGTATGAGATCTAGTTCCCTAACCAGGGGTTGAACCTGGGCCCCGTGCATTGGGAGCATGGGGTCTTAGTCATTGGACCACCAAGGAATTCCATGAAATGAAGGTTCTTGACCACCCACAACACAACCAGAACTCTGCTCTGCTGCAGGTTGACAAAGCCTTCTAACACCAGAATCTTTCCTGAATCCTAGCTCTACCCTTGACTGTGTTGGATTTCTGAGTTCCCAACCCATATCCCTTGGCTTTCTTGACATTTCACTTTCCTAACTGCTCCTTTATCTCCATTCAGTGTTCATTTCTTACACTGCTCCCTTTCCCTTAATTTTATGTTAGGTTTTTGAGCTTCCCTGGTGGCTCAGATGGTAAAGAACTTGCCTGCAATTCAGGAGACTCAGGTTTGATCCCTGGGTTCAGAAGATCCCCTGGAGAAGGGAATGGCTACTCACTCCAGTGTTCTTCCTGGAGAATTCCATAGACAGAGGAGCTTGGCAGGCTACCATCCACGGGGTCCCAAAGAGTTGGACACGACTGAGTGACTAACACTATGCTATAGTTGATTCACAATGTTTTGTTAGTTTCAGGTATACAGCAATGTGACTCAGTTATACATATACGTGTACCCTTTCTTTTGGGTCTTCCTGGGTGGCACTGGTAGTTAAGAACCCACCCGCCAATGCAGGACACTTAAGAGACACAAACTTGATCCCTATGTTGGAAAGATCCCCTGGAGAAGGAAATGGCAACTCATTCCAATATTCTTACTTGGAGTCACACAGAGTTGAACACAACTAACGTGACTTCACACATCACGGCCTTCTTTTTCAGATTCTTTTCCCATATGGGTTACTGAAAAGGATTGAGTAGAGTTCCCTGTGCTATGCAGTAGGTCCTTCTTGATTATCTATTTTATATAAGATAAAACTTCCTAATTTACCCCTCTCCATCTTTCCTCTTTGGTAACCATAAGTTTGTTATTCTATCTCTATCCAACATTATTCATTCCTTACACTGCTGCTTTATCCTTATGAAAGCTTACACATCTGTTCTTGATACTTGCAATTTTGGTTTAGCAGGTTTATTAAATCAATGACTGTAATAGATTTTATTTTGTTTTTCTGATTACTTCTAAATGTCAAACTCCATTCATAACCCACTGCTTTTGTCCCTGTGTCTGTTCTTAGCAGCTTACATAGGTCACATAAGGGGTACACAGATGTATGTATATCCAACAGGGAAATTATCTCTCTCCCTCCAAAACAAGCAGTCCTTTCAAATAGCTTCATGTTAGTCAGAAGTATTAATATCATCAACCCCTTAAACTGGAAAGCCCAGATCAGGTTTTTCTTTCATATCTTATATAAAACTAATTTTAATGCTATCATCTATCTGTTCTAAATGTGGCAGAAATAAAAAATCACACACTTCCAACTGACCTTCACAGTTGCTTACCCAGGTTTTATTTCATTTCATAGATGTGTCATGGGATTCCATTTAACATTCCAAATAGAGATTATTCAGGACTTCACACAATCTCACAATCTTAATTCCACCCTATATTCAGCAGATGATCTCAGATACCAACTTTATGGAGAAGATTAATACATGAGACCTTAAAAGAAACAAGCCTGATTCTCTCAGGGAGCTCATCGGGATTTATTAGCCAAAGATTACACTTGGAATCAGACTAAGTTATATTTAAATACTATCAATCTTGGAAGTTTAAGCTTTTTATGCTCAAGATGAGTGCATTTTCAGTGGTATTTCTCTTACCTGAGATAATGTATACCACTCCATATCTATTACAAATGTTTGTACAAGAAGTAATAGATGGCCCAAATATGGAGCCTTAAACAAATATGAGTTTGTTTTTGTTATACAGCAGAAGCCTCTGATGAGCAGTTACTAGTGCTAGGAGCAGCTCAATGAGTTGACCCCAAGGCATTGGATGTGCTCTTGGCAGCTCCAGTCATCACATCTGAGTTCCAACAAGAAAAAAAAAAGGGGGTGTGAAGATGACAACGGGCTTCCCAGAAATCACACAACTAGTTTTGCTTAAATGCCATCATTCAGAACTCTTCTAGGAAATTCTTCAACAGAAATGTGGGGATTAAGTTAACCAATAATATCCACTTGCTCTCTTCTGTCTATTTACAGTTTTTTTCTCAAAGCTTGCCTAAAATCTCACCTCCTTCAAGAAAATTTCTTCACCTGTTGTTGACCACACTCATCCCTAATTCCTGTAGACTTCCATTTCAATGATAGCAGACTCATGCAGTATACTATTAAGAGTTTTTGCACTTAATGTTTTAATTAAGTGCAAAAAATTTAAAAATTAAGTTTTTTTGCACTTAATATTGCACTAATATTTTGCACTTAATGTTTTGTCTCCTTAAAATGTGAATGTGTACTGAGGGTAGAGGCTATGTTGTAGGCCTCTTTGCTGTTCACACAGGACCATGTGAGGCACTTAACAGTACTCCCAGTTATTCAGGAATTTAGATTCATTCAAGCTCAAATCTGAAATGCGTGCATGCTTGGTCGTGTCCAACTGTTTGCAACCCTATGGACTATAGTCTTCTGGGTTCCTCTGTCCATAAAATTTCCTAGGCAAGAATACTTGAGTTGGTTACCTTTTTTTTCCCTAGGGGATCTTCCTGATCCAGGGATCGAACCCACATCTCTTAAGATCCCTGCATTGACACGCAGATACTTTACTACTATTGCCACCGGGGAAGTCCCCAAATCTGAAATAGGAAATCATTAATTTTAACTGTGTACTCCTAGCACGATAATTTACTTTTCGTTCTTCCTCTATAAATGTGAAAAAAAAAAAAAAAGACAGGGAAGATGTGAGAAATCAACATAATAAAATGTAACAAGAACAAGGTATTCCTAATATGCATTATTTTCCTTAATAAAAGCCTGATTACAGTTGATAATAGGTATGCTTTCTACTTAATATAATATGTAGAACTTACATTTTTTTGAAGACCAAAGACTCAAAACTTTAGAAATTAACCCCTTTAGAATTTACTCCATGAAAAAAAAAAAAACTTTGTTTTCCTTAAGCTAAAATATTTTTCATTTTGTTTAGCACTTAGTTCAAAGCTATTAAATATATTTTCAACGATTATATATTCACTTTAGATAGGGGCTTAGGTAATCATATCACAACAATCCTTAAAGATAATATCTTTCATATTTTTAGTCTTATTTTGCTGCAGTTAGAGCTAAGAGGTCTTATCTGGAAGCTTCCTGGCAAATAGGAAAACACACTGTTTTACTCACAGAGTGTGCTTATTTATGAGAGAATGATAAAGATTATGATGTGGGGAGGACACAAATCATTTATTCAACTCCCCACTTAGTGCTACCTCTATTTTATGGCCCTACACGTTTTTGTTAGTGGTTTTATGTTTTTTTTTTCCATTAAGGTCTACTTTTTGAAAAGTTGCTGGAAAATGGTGAATAAAATCAAAATGACCTAAGTACTGTTGGAGAAAAAAATTAGCCAAGAGGTTTGAATGAATTCTTTTTAAAGAAAACTATCACTTCCTACACTTTAATAAAATGTCAATTTTTTCCACCTATACAATATCCTTACAGAATAAGAAAAATGAAAACCAGTTTTAAAAAGTTATCAAGTTATTAAAATATACATGAATAAACTATTTGATTGAGGTCATACCTGAATGGTCTAGTGGTTTTCTCCACTTTCTTCAATTTCAGTCTGAATTTGGCAATAAGGAGTTCATGATGTGAGCCACAGTCAGCTCCCAGTCTTGTTTTTGCTGACTGTATAGAGCTTCTCCATCTTTGGCTGCAAAGAATATAATCAATCTGATTTCGGTGTTGACCATCTGGTGATGTCCACGTGTAGAGTCTTCTCTTGTGTTGTTGGAAGAGGGTGTTTGCTATGACCAGTGTGTTCTCTTGGCAAAACTCTATTAGCCTTTGCCCTGCTTCGTTTGGTACTCCAAGGCCAAATTTTCCTGTTACTCCAGCTATCTCTTGACTTCTTACTTTTGCATTCCAGTCCCCTATAACGAAAAGGACATCTTTTTGGGGTGTTACTTCTAGAAGGTCTTCTAGGTATTATAGAACCATTCAGCTTCGGCTTCTTCAGTATTACTGGTTGAGGCATAGACTTGGATTTCTGTGATATTGAATTGTTTGCCTTGGAAACGAACAGAGATCATTCTGTCATTTTTGAGATTGCATCCAAGTGTTGCATTTCAGACTCTTTTGTTGACTATGAGGGCTACTCCATTTCTTCTAAGGGATTCTTGCCCACAGTAGTAGATATAATGGTCATCTGAGTTAAATTCATCCATCCCAGTCCATTTTAGTTCACTGATTCCTAAAATGTCGATGTTCACTCTTGCCATCTCCTGTTTGATCACTTCCAATTTGCTTTGATTCGTGGACCCAACATTCCAGGTTCCTATGCAGTATTGCTCTTTACAGCATCGGACTTTGCTTCCATCACCAGTCACATCCACAACTGAGTGTTGTTTTTGCTTTGGCTCCATCTCTTTGTTCTTTCTGGAGTTGTTTCTCCACTGATCTCCAGTAGCATATTGGGCACCTACTGACCTGGGGCGTTCATCTTTCAGTGTCCTATCTTTTTGCCTTTTCATACTGTTCATGAGGTTCTCAAGGCAAGAATACTGAAGTGGTTTGCCACTCCCTTCTCCAGCGGACCACATTTTGTCAGCACTCTCTACCATGACCCGTCTGTCTTGGGTGGCCCTACATGGCATGGCTCATAGTTTCATTGAGTTAGACAAGGCTGTGGTCCATGTGATCAGGTTAGTTAGTTTTCTGTGGCTGTACTTTTCAGTCTGTCTGCCCTCTGAGGGAGAAGGATAAGAGGCTTATGGAAGCTTCCTGATGGGAGAGACTGACTGAGTGGGAAACAGGGTCTTGTTCTAATGGGAGACAGCACGCTCAGTAAATCTTTTATTCAATTTTCTGTCGATGGGCGGGGGCTGTGTTCCTTCCCTGTTATTTGACCTGAGGCCAAACTATGGCAGAGGTAATGAAGATAATGGTGACCTCCTTCAAAAGATCCCATGCACACACTGCTACACTCAGTGCCCCCAACACTGCAGCAGGCCACAGCTGAGCCACACCTCCACCAGAGACTCCTGGATACTCACAGGCAAATCTGGGTCAGTCTCCTGTGGGGTCATTGCTCCTTTATCCTGGTCCTGGTGCACACAAGGTTCTGTTTGTGCCCTCCAAGAGTCTATCCCAGTCCTACACAAGTTCTGGCGACCTTATGGTGGGGTTAATGGCGACCTCTTCCAAGAGGGCTTATGCCATACCCAGGTCTACTGCACCTAGAGCCCGTGACCCTGAGGCAGTCCAGCGATGATCCGTACCTCCTCAGGAGACACTTAAACACAGTTCTGTCTCAGTTTTTGTGGGGTATCTGGGTCCTGGTGTGCACAAGGTATGTTTAAGCCTTCTGAACATCTCTGGTGGCTATGGGGTTTGATTCTAAATGCAATTTTGCCCCTCCTACCATCTTGCTGGGGTTTCTTTGCCCTTGGACATGAGGTGTCTCCTCACAGTCGCTTAAGTGCCTGCATCCAGGAACTAACTGGCTCAGATCATGAACTCCTTATTGCCAAATTCAGACTTAAATTGAAGAAAGTAGGGAAAACCACTAGACCATTCAGGTATGACCTAAATTAAATCCCTTACCATTACACAGTGGAAGTGACAAATAGACTCAAGGAATTAAATCTGATAGAGTTCCTGAAGAACGATGGATCGAGTTTCATGACATTGTATAGGAGGCAGTGATCAAGACCATCACTAAGAAGAAATGAAAAAAGACAAAATGGTTGTCTGAGGAGGCCTTACAAACAGCTGTGAAAAGAAGACAAGCAAAAGGCAAAGGAGCAAAGGAAAGATATACCCATTTGAATGCAGAGTTTCAGAGAATAGCAAGGAGAGATAAGGAAGTCTTCCTCAGTGATCGATGCAAAGAAACAGAGGAAAACAACAGAATGGGAAAGACTAGAGAGATTTTCAAGAAAATTAGAGATACCAAGGGAATATTTCATGCAAAGATGGGCTCAATAAAGGACAGAAATGGTATGGACATAACAGAAGCAGAAGTTATTAAGAATAGGTGGCAAGAATACTCAGAAGAACTATACAAAAAATATCTTCATGACCCAGATAATCACGATGGTGTGATCACTCACCTAGACCCAGACATCTTAGGATGCAAAGTCAAGTGGGACTTAGGAAGCATCATTATGAACAAAGCTAGTGCAGGTGATGCAATACAGTTGAGCTATTTCAAATCCTAAAAGATGATGCTGTTAAAGTACTGCACTCAATATGCCAGCAAACTTGGAAAACTCAGCAGTGGCCAAAGGAATGGAAAAGGTCAGTTTTCCTTCCAATCCCAAAGAAAGGCAATTGCCAAAGAAAGGCAATTGCACTCATCTCACCTGCTGGCAAAGTGGTGCTTAAAATTCTCCAAGCCAAACTTCAACAGTATGTGAACTGTGAACATTCAGATGTTCAAGCTGGATTTAGAAAAGGCAGAGAAAATAGGGATCAAATTGTCAACATCTGTTAGATCATCAAAAAAGCAAGAGAGTTACAGAAAAGCATCTGTTTCTGCTTTATTGACTATGCCAAAGCCTTTGACTGTGTGGATCACAACAAACTGTGGAAAATATTTAGAGATGGGAATGCCGGACACCTTACCTGCCTCCTGAGAAATCTGTGTGCAGGTCAAGAAGCAACAGTTAGAACTGGACATGGAACAACAGCATGGTTCCAAATAGGGAAAGGAGTATGTCAAAGCTGTTTATTGTCACCCTGCTTATTTAACTTATATGCAGAGTACATCGTGAGAAACGATGGGCAGGATGAAGCACAAGCTGGAATCAAGATTTCCAGGAGAAATATCAATAACCTCAGATATACAGATGACACCACTCTTACGGCAGAAAGTGAAGAAGAACTAAAGAGCCTCTTGATGAAAGTGAAAGAGGAGAGTGAAAAAGTTGGCGTAAGACTCAACATTCAGAAAACTAAGATCATGGCATCTGGTCCCATTACTTCACGGCAAATAAATGGGGAAACAGTGACAGACTTTATTTTGGGGGGCTCCAAAATCACTGCAGATGATGACTGCAACTATGAAACTGAAAGACACTTGCCCCTTGGAAGAAAAACTATGACCAACCTAGATAGCATATTAAAAAACAGAGACATTATTTTGCCAACAAATGTCTATCTAGTCAAACTATGGTTTTTCCAGTAATTATGTATGGATGTGAGAGTTGGACTACAAAGAAAGCTGAGTGCCAAAGAACTGATGCTTTTGAACTGTGGTGTTGGAAAAGACTCTTGAGAATCCGTTGGCCTGCAAGGAGATCCAACCAGTCAATTCTAAAGGAGATCAGTCCTGAATATTCATTGGAAGGACTGATGCTGAAACTGAAACTCCAGTACTTTGGCCCCTGATGCAAAGAACTGACTCATTTGAAAAGACCCTGATGCTGGGAAAGATTGAAGCTGGCAATAGAAGGGGACGACAGAGGGTGAGATGATTGGATGGCATCACCGACTCCACGAGCCTGAGTTTGAGTAAGCTCTGAGAGTTGGTGATGGACATGGAGTCCTGGTGTGCTGCAGTCCATGGAGCCGCAAAGAGTCAGACACGAATAAGCAACTGAACTTAACTGAAATGAATAAAATATTATAGCAGCTCCTCATATTTTATTATTCAGCTCAAAAACTTAATAGATAAAGAATCTGATTTCATAGATAGTATTAAATATTAGATATCAACAAATAACAATAACATAGTAGCTTAAAATAATAAAAATTTATTATCACAGTCTCTCTGGGTCAGAAATTTAGGAGCAGTTTAGCTGGGTGGTTCTGCACCAATTATGAGGTTGCAGGTAGGATGTTGGCAGGGACTGTGGTCATCTGCAGTAGGACCATGCCAAAGAGTTCACTTCCAACATGATTCTCTCGCATGGTTATGTGCAGATGTCCTGAGGTCCTCAGGGGTTGTTGGAAGAAAGACTCCTTTCCTCAGCACATAGAGTTGCTGGAATGTCCTCATGACAGTTCCACAGTTTCCCCACAGAGCAGCAGAGACAAGAGCTCAGTAGCTCAGTCGTAATTATCTCTTTTGTGACCCCGTGGAGTGTAGCCCTCTAGACTTCTCTGTTAATGGGATTCTCTGGGCAAGAATCCTGGAGTGCCATTCCCTCTTCAAGGGGATCTTCCTGACCCAGGGATTGAAACCGTCTCTCCTGAGTCTCCTGCATTGCAGGTGGATTCTTTATAGCTGAGCCATCAGAGAAGCTCCAGGAAATACAAAAGAAAGAACAAAAAGGAAGCCACAAAAACAAACAAACAAAAAAAACAAACAACCACTTAATAGCTATAAGTACATTTAAATTTAGGAGTGACATATATATATTATTTATCTATGTATAAAATAGTGTATAGCACAAAGAACTCTACTTAATGCACTATGCTAACCTGAATGGGAAGGAAGTCCAAAAGGGAGGGGATATATGTATATGTATGGCTGATCAACTTGCTGTACAGTGGAAATTAACACAACATTGTAGAGCAACTATACTCCAATAAAAATTAATTTAAAAAAAGAATAGATTAAAAAAAGGAAGCCACAATGACTCTCATGACCTTGTGTTGGAAATCAAACACTGTCACTTCTAATGTACTCTGTTTGCTAGAAGTGAGTCATCACACATAGCCCGCACTCAAGGAGTCAAGCTCCACATCTTGCAAGGAGGAGTATCAAAGAATTTTTTAACATATTTCAAAATCACCACAATATATCCACCTACTTTCTACTTATCATCCAGTTATTTTGAAAGGATTCCAGACAATGCATCATTTTATCCATAAATAAAAAAACTCCACAATTTTATTCTCACAACTAAAATAGATAAGTTTTTTTTTATATCAAGTATCCAATATGCTCAAATACCTTTGATTTTTTCATAAAATTTTTACAGTTGGTTTGATTTGTTTGAGTCATTATCCAAACCAGGACCACCTATTACATGGAACAGTTTTCAAAGTGGTGTTAAATCCTCCCTTGATCATCTAATTTGAAATATGCTTGCAATCAGACAAAAGCATAAGATGGCGCTCTTTGTTAATGGTCTTTTGAATGATATGCATTTAGTGCTTTGTTTCTACATTGCTTATTGTTTTTTTCACAAGGAACAGTCAAGAAGCAAGGAGGCAGATTTTCCTAGGTTACCTTTGAACCTGGAATTTATGTTATAGCTTTGGTTATATTCCTAAGAAGCCACAGGTGTCCACTACAGGAGCGCGTGGAAACGAAGATGGGGTCTGATGCCAGTTAATCGTCCATAATCTAGTTATCCTGAGGAACACTTATACATCTGTTACATATTTAGGTATTTGCTACTTGTAGTTTTTTCATGATTTTTGAGCAGAGAGGCATCTATACCTAAAGCACTATAAAAAGGAAAAATGCTATCAAGGGGCCTTAAAGTAGCAAGACAAAGAGAGTACAGCTTTTTGTGTCTGGGAAATGAATGGTTCCATTCATTTCAATAGGGATTTTGTTTTATATGTACTGTATTAGGTTTGGGCACTAAACACTTGACTCCCATTTCAGAATGAATTACTTTGTTAAATGCAGGTATTTAAATAGGATAAAGCATTTTACAAAATTCTTTAATAAGTACATTTATCTTGTTTTATTATCCTCTGTTCTTTCTCTAATGTGTTTTGCATTATACATATGTGGATGCATATATGCCTTTTATATATAAATATTCACGCTTTAAATTTATATGTTCAAATAGCTCCTAAAATTTGTCCCACACTCCCATTTTTTCTTGTATTTTTTAACTGATTATAATTTTAGATCCCAATTTGCAAAAGTAAATGTTTAAGTACAATTATAGTTAATCTTATATAAATGACATTCTAAATGTAAAATGTTCAAAATTTAAAAACCTGAAAGTTTCATGGCTTATTGTATTATAGCTATGTATGAGAAATTTAGATTTAATCATTACTGAAAATTAATAATTTATTTAGAAATATCTTAAACATTATTTTCATGTGATTCTTTCTCCAGTCATTGACAGATCCACTTTTTCAAAAATGCTAAATGATTTTTTCCTGATAGTGTATTTCACTTTGAGCATTTTGTATTAATAAATACTAAATTTATACATTGCTACATTACTCATTACTAAAAGAATTTGCACAACTTACTATGACAAAATTTCTGTAGCTGACTTGTACCTGTTATTTGGTGAAATGGCAAGAATATAATTACTAATAAATTCAAACTACTGCTCAACTTTATTTCACAAGGCACAACCATTTACACCAAGAAATGTACACAAACAAGACTCCTATTTGCAGCTGGCATTAAACTTTAAGAGCAGTTGACTTTGTTATCTAGATCCAATTTTTAATGCTCACTGTTAAGTTTCTTTTTTTATTTTTTCAATTTTCAAACCACCAGAGGATGATTTCCTTAAGAATGTTCTCCCAGGTATGTTCAGAATATTAATTAGGCCCATCTATTTCTGTCGGGTAATAACAATGTCACAGGCTGAATGGACGCTGTGACCTGTGAAAGAACTATTCATATGCTTTCGTCTGCCCCAGTGCATTCTTTAACAAATGAATATAGACCTTTTTCACAGTCATCTTAAATGTTTCAACTCTGCGTTTCATGTTTGGCTCTTGCATCTCCAACCATTTCTTTTCTGCCTCTTTTGGGGAAGACTTCCTTGCTACTCATTTAAACACTTCTGCCTTTATGACTATTTTACTACCATACCTATGGGGCTTCTTACTGTATTTGGCTGTAACTGAAGGAGATTTTAAAGGAATTAAATTTATTCAGAGTAAATCTTCTGGGGGATGCAAAGACATCTTAAACAATTAGCAATAATTAAAAAGCATCTATTCAGACTGGATAAAAGGTAAATAGATTTCATTTAAATATAGTGGTTAGTTGGTACAGTTTTCCCATTTGCATGCTTTAAAAAAAAAACAAAAAACCTCCTGCTGGCAAATAACTTTGAAATAACAAAAGAAAACATTGGTTTTTGTCCTTTGTATAATTTTTTTACTCATGAGTGCTCTTAACAAATTGCTGTACTAAAAATTTTAATTATCTTTAATTTAGGTGGTACACCTAACACTGAATATGATAGCATGAGAATGGTGCCTGAATAAAACCTAGATTTGCTTTTTAAATTTTTAATCCAGAATTAGTGTGGAACTGCTTAAAGGTTTACGGTTTTTTGACTTAATGATTTTTTTTTTGGAACTTTTTTTCTTATATTTATCTACCTCAATGAAATATTTGCTTTGTGTATTTTAAGGGTAATATGTTTCCTTGTGTCCTAAGTCATCCTTAAATTATTTCAAATTAGGACTTATCTTATGGATAGTCAAACAAGATAAATTATATTTTTATTCAAACACATTTACAAGAATACATACAGTATATGTGTAAATGTAGTGATACATAAAAGTAGCCTTATGCTCATGTATGTACATATGAGTATCCACACACATACCAATTTACACAAAAACAAATACACTTAAATTATTTTGCTCAAGAAATGCATAGTTTAGTAGATTAGCCAGCCACTTATATGTGTTTGAGGAGGTACAAAGGAAGGCACTTAAAATCTAACTGTCACTTGAATCTAACTCTGTCATTGGATATCATAGTGTTATAGTTTCATTTATCAGTGTTTTAACTAAAACCATATTTTTATAAATAATATCAGTTAATATATTTTTAAATGATGACCAGACTGTGAAAAAATGTGACATGGGACAAAACAGTCTAGTAGAAAGAGAAAGGCACCAAGGACTAGAGAAAATACTGAAAAAATGTGGCAGACCAAAGATACATATTTTTCAAGGACTATCCAAACTCAGTCATTCTATAATAGTGAAAAATATGTGCAGTGATTTTGGGGGCAAAAATAGCACCACTAAGATTAAAGCAGGCTGTTTTAAGGTTAAGCTTACAGATTCAGTCTCCAAAAAACATACAACTACATTCATGCTTAACTATCTACTCAGTCATTTTACAAATATATTATAAACAAGAAATTAAAAATAAAATAGAGGGAATAAAAAAACCATCTTTGGAGCAGAATGAAAAACAAAATGGAAGATTGACTTATTTTCTAGTGATGACTGGTTGCACAATCTCCAGGAATAGGAAAGAGTGCAATGCTTGAAAACGTTCTCAATTTTTGTGAAACAAAGCACTTTTTGCATAATAATGAACTACAGAAAAGACTCACAAAATAAAGTATATTCTCTCAGAAAATGAAAAAAAAGACTTCATTAAGAAAAAAAATCTGTGTTTAGAAAATGGTTCTGCCATTTTCTCATTGTCTGACAGAAATTTAAATTTACTTCACCAAACATAAACTTTTGTAAGGAGGATAATCATGCATTTCTTGAGGGGTGGTTATGAGGATTAAGAAATAACCAAAGTGTAATAATATAACCTCAAGGAAGTGAAACAATAACATTTCCATTAGTCTCATATAATAATGCTAAATCACTATCTTTGAAATACAGAAAAATAGTACCCTTAGTAAGATATAATAAAGAACATTCACGAACATAAAGTAATTTATAACACAAAAGTCAAATATGTGTTTAGATGATATTTAGAAAGAATTCTAGTGCTACTTTAGCTTGTAAAGTCCCTGAACTTTACACTCATACCTGTAGGATGTATTCCTTTTCTAACTGGCATGGAAGATTGTGGTATACCCTTTCCATCTTTCTCTGTGATCTATTGCTTGTTCTGACTTCTGGAGCTTACTTGGCTCACATCAGATGTATTCACCAAGATGCACCAAGGCTACCAGTCTTCTAGTCAAATATTTCAGCTTCTGAAAATATGTGGCTCCCATTCCTAGTAGTTATTTCATTTCATAAAAGCCTTATCAATAATTTTTAAAGTCCGTATATTTTAATCAAATAATCATGCATTTAATAGCTTAGCTTTACATTCTTAACAATCTAGCATTTTTGAAATTTACATTAGTGGAAAAAGACATATCTAATTGTTGCGCACTGACATTCTATAATTTGTACTTGTAGATTTTAAAAATAGGTTTAATGTGTATAGCTATCCAATAGAGTTCCACTATGCTATGATTTTAGAAGAGTTTCAGTATGATACTCTACTAAGATTAACTTTTAAAATATAAATAAAGGAAATGCTAAAATTAAATTATTATCATTTAATAATATTACAAAATAAAACTTCTGAGTTTCGAAAATTACATGTGCGTAATTTCATGGAAGGAAGTATAACCAAAAAAAAGTTATGCTTCTGATTTTGATTCAGTAGAGATTTTCAAACATCAGTTTATAAGTGAGATGCCAAATAAATAAAGTGACACATAAATTATTGAAATTATTGGTTTGGTTATTGGCTACCTAGTTTATCTCACTGTAGATGAGAAAAATCATATGAAATAAAAAAAAAAAAGACTTAACTACTAGATGAGGTGACCATCTTCTGAAGACCATTCAAGGATATCCCATATTCTTTCAAGCTTGGCTAGAGACTATTAGTTTAGCTTTGGTGGATTTCTAGTATTACTTGTAACTAGCACTATTAATTGGCTTTAAAATTTCTGTGACTTTAGAAAGGCTTGCCCTCAGCTAAAATAATAAAATTCATTTTTAATATAGAAATTTCCCTAAAGAGATCTGTCCAAGTATGAAAAACTGCAGCTTTATTAATGAGCTTATAATGTCTTACTTTAATCAATGGCTATCATTTTTCCACATCAATAGTAGATCTCATTGTCTTAATGTCCAGTAACATGATTTAATAGCTGTATTCTGGAACATACATATTTTTATAATATTTTATTTTGTGCTCTTAAAAACTATTAACATTCTTGCATTCTTATAAAATAGATATAACCCAATATAAATCCCAATCAAAAAATTAGATGAAAAAAGAACACAGTGGTAAGATTGCTTTCAATATTACATTATTCTTTTAAGGTCAACAGAGAAAGCCTATTTTTTATCATAACTTTTTCTTCTGAATCTCACAACAGGCTGTTCCCAAATGTAAAGAGATAATGTGGCATAGAAGAAAGACTTAAGTCAAAGTGGAAATCCCAGTTTGCCATTTATTGATCCTAAGGTCTTAGGAACATTAAAGTCTTTAAAGCCTATTTTCTTCCTCCGAAGAGAGACAAATATTACTCATTTCTCTGACTCCAGGGAAACAAAGAGACAAGTTATTTAAGTTCTGTGTGATATGAAAAGTATAATATTTATCTTACAGAGTTGTTATGACTATGCAATAAATGAGGCAACTATAACTTTTTTTCCAGAAACTATTAAACATGAAAGTTTTGCCAGTCTGAGCATAATTCATGTCAAAGATCTGGACATGGGGCCTGAGGATAATAAAGTTAAAAACAACTTGAAATTTCCTGGTGAAAAATAAAATCTTATACGTAGTCTATAAAGACTAACACATATATATATGTAAGAAAACTTTGAATAGTGATCAGTTCATATTTTGCCTTTCCTTTAAATTTTAATAAGAACACAAAGCAATATGAAGGCAAAACTTGTGCTTCTAAGTAATGTTGGAATAAGCGATTTAAACTCCCAATGAGAACACCTAGAAAGGCCAAATTAAACATTTTTTAAGACCTACTTCAGTATATCAGATAATTTAAAAAGTAGTGTGGACTCACAGGCTACAATTCAGAAAAAAAAATATATTCCTACATTGATGCACCATATCAAAGGGTTATCACTTTTGTATTAGAGGCATCTACCAAGAGGCTGAGAACTAGTAATCTGAGAAACTAGAAGGATCAATAATGGATTACAGTGTCTGCCAGAAAGTACTCTGAAATAAGGCTCTGAAAAGCTATTATCTAGGAATTAAAGGGCTGAAACCCACCCTAGTATGTGCTAAAGTTTATCTTAAACATATAGAAAAACCTGAGGGCAATTAAATTATTTTTGATTGCAAATGTCTTAGTCAACCACAAGGTTTCATTTCATATGAATTATTGACCTTAAATCCAAATTAACTGTTGTTCAGTCACTAAGTCATGTCCAGCTCTTTGCAACCCCTGGATGGCAGACACCAGGGCCCTGTCATTCACTATCTCCCGGAGTTTGCTCAAATTCGTGCGCATTGGGTTGGTGGTGCCATCTAACCATCTCATACTCTGCCACACTGCCTTCTCCTTTTTCCTTCAGGTTTCTCAGCATCACAATCTTTTCCAATGAGTCAAGTCTTCACATCAGGTGTCCAAAGTAGTGGAGCTTGATCTTCATTATCAGCCCTTCCAATGAATATTCAGGACTGATTTCCTTAAGGATTAACTAGTTTGATCTCCTTGCAGTCCGAGGGACTCTTAAGAATTTTCTCCAGCAACACAGTTCAAAAGCATCAGTCTTTGGCACTCAGCATTAAGGAAAGATATTCCCATCTGAATGCAGAGTTCCAAAGAATAGCAAGGAGAGATAAGAAAGCCTTCCTCAGAAATCAATGCAAAGAAATAGAGGAAAACAACAGATTGGGAAAGACTAGAGATCTCTTCAAGAAAATTAAAGATACCAAGGGAACATTTCATGCAAAATGGGCCCAATAAAGGACAGAAATGGTATGGACCTAATAGAAGCAGAAGATATTAAGAAGAGGTGGCAAGAATACACAGAAGAACTGTACAAAAGAAGATCTTCATGACCCAGATAATCACGATGGTGTGATCACTCACCGAGAGCCAGACATCCTGGAATGTGAAGTCAAGTGGGCCTTGAAAGCATCACTACGAACAAAGCTAGTGGAGGTGATGGAATTCCAGTTGAGCTATTTCAAATCCTCAAAGATGATGCTGTGAAAGTGCTGCACTCGATATGCCAGCAAATCTGGAAAACTCAGCAGTGGCCACAGGACTGGAAAAGGTCAGTTTTCATTCCAATCCCAAAGAAAGGCAATGCCAAAGAATGCTCAAACTACCACACAATTGCACTCATCTCACACACTAGTAAAGTAATGCTCAAAATTCTCCAAGCCAGGCTTCAGCAATACGTGAACCGTGAACTTCCATTTGTTCAAGCTTGTTTTAGAAAAGGCAGAGGAACCAGAGATCAAATTGCCAACATTCGCTGAATCATCGAAAAAGCAAGAGAGTTCCAGAAAAACATCTATTTCTGCTTTATTGACTATGCCAAAGCCTTTGACTGTGTGATCACAATAAACTGTGATAAATTCTTAAAGAGATGGAAACACTAGGCCACCTCACCTGCCTCCTGAGAAACCTGTAAACACGTCAAGAAGCAACAGTTAGAACCGGACATGGAACAAGAGACTACTTCAAAACTGGGAAAAGAGACTCTTGAGAGTCCCTTAGACTGCAAGGAGATCCAACCAGTCAATCCTAAAGGAAACCAGCCCTGAATATTCATTGGAAAGACTGATGCTGAAGCTGAAACTCCAATACTTTTGCCACCTGATGCAAAGAACTGACTTATTTGAAAAGACCCTGATGCTGGGAAAGATTGAAGGTGAGAGGAGAAGGGGGTGACAGAGGATGAGATGGTTGGATGGCATCGCCGATTCAATGGACATGAGTTTGAGTAAGCTCCAGGAGTTGGTGATGGACAGGTGGATGCAGTTGGTGTGCTGCAGTCCATGGGGTCTCAAAGAGTTGGACACAAATGAGTGACTGAACTGACTGGCTGACCACAGTGTCTACTGTTAATAATAAATTGCCTTCATTACTCAACTAAAATGGAATATTGTTTCCAGGATTATATTATCAACAGGTATGTCAGGATTACCTATAATTTCTAACATCTTTTGATATTTGAGTTCTTGAAGGTGATTCATGTTGACTTGCTATTTACCTGCCCCTACTCTCCAGTTCCATCACTACAATCTCCTTGGGAACAAAGTCTTTCTCTATCTTCTTTTTAGTTATTTGTTGTACATTTTGCACCATCTCTAACAGATAACAGAAATTATCTACCAAATTAAATTTGAATAAAATAGTTTACATAAATCAAATTAAAACTAATTGATATGAAAAACGTATTCTCCAATAGTCATTCTTTTCCTTTTGATTCTTGTCTAATACCAAATCTGTTACTGAGATTACTTACCCTCATGTTTAGTCTTGATCCGTAAATAAAGACATAATTAGTAAAATATTTTTTCACATAAGAGATTGTTTTGGTCTCTTTGGCTCTTGCAATTTGTCAGAGAGAGCAGAATTTTTATCCTTCAATTTAATTTTATTTCCAAACACATACCTGAAAAAAATAAAGCCATATTTGATGACAGACACTTACCCTTAACATAAACCTCTGTATGGAGATCTTATCAGTTAAAAATCACAGATTAAATTAAAATCTGAAGATGCCACATAGAAATAGAAAATAATTAAAATCAAGATATTGATTATATCAACACCAGTTTAACATGTTAATGAAATTATAAGAACTTCCTTAATTATACCAAAACTTACCAATGCCTGTGCCTGTGGAAGCCTCCTGATTTATTGCACCTCCTTGCATTGCTGGGCCTGAAGAGCTTGATATGAGCCTGTTCTTATTCTTAATAACTGAACCTCCTCTAAGCTATTCCTTTTATACTTACCCTCCCCATTCCAAGTCCCAGCAGAAGGTTTAATAATGGATTCCAAGTTTAAGCATGACTTTCTACACATTTGGCTTAATTCATTAAGATGATTTCTCTTACAATTCTGGTGTCTTGTCTGAGAAAGCTAGAATGCTGTGAAGCAGGTTGGCATCTCTATCTCTCTGCAGGCCTTCCCCATGTGGCTGACTTGGACTTACTCAGGGCATGGCAATCTCAGGATAGTCTTTTTGCGTGTGGTTGGCTTCCCCCAAAGCACTCCTTCTAAGAGCAAGGAAGAAGCTACTAGATACAACAAATTTGACCTTAAAAATCACAGAGTTACTTCTACTGTCTTCTGTTGATTATACAGGGCCCACCTAGATCAGCATAAGAGGAAACCACACAAAAGAATTAATACTAGGAAGCGTGGCTCACTAGGGCCATCTTGGGAGAGGCCCTGCCATCTTTTATAACCCATTAAGCCAAAAAAACAAAAAAAACTAACAGAGACCATTTATAAGAAATGTATTTTTGCCTCAATAGTTTTTTATCTCTTTAATTTTGAAACTATGAATTCAATAATAACCTCTGTTACATAACACAAACAGTAATTTTTGCCCTGGGCAATATATGAGGTATGCAGTAAAGATTCAGTTTGTATCTTCAATTTAGTTTGTCTATGTTCTTCTGGTTTAGCATATATTTCTGAAAGGATTCACAAATTCTTAATTAAAATGCCACATGAAACTAAAATGCCGCATGAAAGTATTTTAAGATATACTTGCTGAATACCTACCATATACTAGGTGCTAGGGATATATCAATGAACAAAAGTCTGTCTTATCTTCAGAAAGTTTAGGATTAGGACAAGCAGTACTTGCTGTTTCCACATTTCAATTTCCCCTTGGACAGATCCTTATATTGTTTATCCAAAATTCTTTTTCTCAGACTCTCACACCTTATCTGAAATGTCTTTCATGCTGAAAAGAAGCTGTCTTTCAGGTTGCAAAAAGAGTTTAGCAAATGAAACACAGTATGAGTGATAAATGTTAACTATTTCTTCTCTCCTTCCCCTCTATGATTTCACATGGGATTTATTAAGAGAAGATGTATTTCTTCTTTTGGGTCATGAAGAACATTTTTTTTTCATCTGTATTCTCTAAGGAAGCTCATGGTCAAATAGATAAAATGTCAGAAATAATTAAGAAAAATGCAAGGGTATCCAACAACCTAAAATTATACCTTTTGGTGATGTCTGCTTTCATCTTCTTGGTCCCTTGACAGATATAAACACCAACTTATCACATCCTTTAGATGATGGTGTGTTAAATCAATGTGAATGAACTCATGGGACAGTAAATGGGGAGGATGAAAAAATTTTCTTAGAAAGCAGAGGTCATAGAACCTAGGAAGTCAATATACACTATGCTATAGATACAAAATCCAGAATCCTTCAGAATTCTTGTATTTAAAGGCTCCTAAATCTGTTTCATCATTTTCACTTGTTTCAATTATACTTTCATTTATCAGTTTTTAACCCACTATTTTCTTTAACCACAGAAATTGCTTTTTTAAACATTTATTTCAGTTTCCATCTCATCTTTCAGTGTTAGCTATTTAGATCACTATGGTAGTAAAAATAACACAGAAAAAGTGGATCACTTGTATCAGAAATGTGATACCTCACAATCATGGGAATCTCCTTTGTAAAGACTCAGCATATATTTCCTTACCTCAGTTGAAATACTTTTGTTCTAGATGTACAAACTAATTTTAATGAAATGTACCTAATAATCAGTATTATTATTATTATTTTTTGGATTAGCTATGATGTGTGCATGTGTGCTCAGTCGTGTCCAATTCTTCGTGGCCCCATGGAGTATAGCCTGCCAGTCTCCTTATGCCTATGGGATTCTCCAGGCAAGAATACTGCCATGGGTTGCCATGCTTGCATCTCTTGTGTCAAACCTGCACCTCTTGTGTCTCCTGCTTTGGCAGGCGGATTCTTTACCACTGCTGCTGCTGCTGCTAAGTCACTTCAGTCATGCCCGACTCTGTGCGACCCCATAGACGGCAGCCCACCAGGCTCCTCTGTCCACGGGATTCTCTAGGCAAGAATACTGGAATTGGTTGCCATTTCCTTCTCCATTAGCTATCATAAGTTATGATAAGTAGATATAAATTATTTGTTGATATTCTATCAATTATTTTAAATACATGCTATTAAAATTTTTGAACAAGTAGATAAAATATCTGTAACTACATTAATATTTGCCTGTCTAAAACTCTTAATTTCTCATTAGTAGTGGTAGTTACAATAAAACAGATAAAAGCTTTAAAATGTATGAGTGTTGAGCAAGTCAAAGAAGTTGCTCACAGCATAAATTTAACTCTGCTCCTCCAAGCCATACATTTTAACAGAACAAGGTCATCCTTAGATTAATCCTGTCTTTAGATGGACACATATGTCTAATTCTGGGAATGATATTAGATATTTCATTTATCTGCACATATTTCATTTACCTGCACATTCTCCAATATTAGCTATATAAATAATAATGGTCTGTAATTGGCTTTGGCTTCATTTTTTTCTGACAAGCTTGGGTAGGGGATAAGTTATTGACTTTCAGACTTCTAAAGATACCAAAAATGCTAAGGCTTTATCTGAATAACTAAAAATTCCAATTAATGAAATCTAAAATATTAGCATTTTGTTACAACTATTACATCAAAGTTGCAGTATGTATTTGCAAATATATATTTTGTATTCCTTCTATAATATCTTGGATACTTCACAGAAGTTCCCATAAGTGGGAAATTTAAAATTATATCCTTGTGTCTAGAGATATAAATTTTGTATATGTGACCAAGAATATATTTGCAATTAGAAAATGCAATTTGAGGTAAGCTGACATTGTTGTAAGTTTAACAAGTTCCCTTCCAAATTTTCAATTCAAGTTTTCACTTGGCAACCATAAGTTGCATAAATATTTGGAACATTTTAAACTAAATACACTTGAAAGACATTTTGGAGATTTAAAATTTTGTACTTTAATAATTGAATTTGAAATGTAATCATGAAAACTGACTTTCCATATACATAAATATGTACTAGCATGTTTTAAACTTTCTATTTTATATACATAAAATTCAATATACTGCTTGTTTTATTGTACTTTTTAACAGTTAATAACTGTGTATATTTAAAGTATACAATTTGATTATTTGATGTGCATATGTGTCTTGAATTAATTACTGCATTCAAGTTTATTAACATATTTGTCCCTTCAGTTCAGTTCAGTTCAGTTGCTCAGTCATGTCTGACTGTTTGTGACCCCATGAACAGCAGCACGCAAGGCCTCCCTGTCCATCACCAACTGCCAGAGGTTACCCAAACTCATGTCCATCGAGTCGGTGATGCCATCAAGCCGTCTCATCCTCTGTCGTCTCCTCCTCCTGCCCCAATCCTTCCCAGCATCAGGGTCTTTTCCAAGGAATCAACTCTTCACATGAGGTGGCCAAAGTATTGGAGTTTCAGCTTCAATATCAGTCCTTCCAATGAACACCCAGGACTGATCTCCTTTAGGATGGACTGGTTGGATCTCCTTGCAGTCCAAGGGACTCTCAAGAGTCTTCTCCAACACCACAGTTCAAAAGTATCAATTCTTTGGCACTCAGCTTCCTTCATCGTCCAAATCTCACATCCATACATGACCACTAGAAAAACCATAGCTTTGACTAGACGGACTTTTGTTGGCAAAGTAATGTCTCTGCTTTTAAATATGCTGTCTAGATTGGTCATAACTTTCCTTCCAAGGAGTAAGCGTCTTTTAATTTATGGCTGCAGTCACCATCTGCAGTGATTTTGGAGCCCAGAAAAATAAAGTCTGACACTGTTTCCACCGTTTCCCCATCTATTTGCCGTGAAGTGATGGGACCGGATTCCATGATCTTAGTTTTCTGAATGTTGAGCTTTAAGCCAACTTTATCACTCTCCTCTTTCACTTTCATCAAGAGGCTCTTTTGTTCTTCTTCACTTTCTGCCATAAGGGTGATGTCATCTGCATATCTGAGGTTATTGATATTTCTCCCAGCAATCTTGATTTCAGTTTGTTCTTCCTCCAGCCCAACGTTCCTCCTGCTGTACTCTGCATGTAATTTAAATAAGCAGGGTGGCAATATACAGCCTTGTTACTGCTACTGCTGCTAAGTTGCTTCAGTCTTGTCTGACTCTGTGCGACCCCACAGACGGCAGCCCACCAGGCTCCCCCGTCCCTGGGATTCTCCAGGCAAGAACACTGGAGTGGGCTGCCATTTCCTTCTCTAATGCATGAAAGCGAAAAGTGAAAGTGAAGTCGCTCAATCGTGTCCAACTCTTCTCAACCCCATGGACTGCAGCCTACCAGGCTCCCCCATCCATCGGATTTTCCAGGTAAGAGTACTAGAGTGGGGTGCCATCGCCTTCTCCATTACAGCCTTGATGTACTCCTTTTCCTATATGGAAGCAGTTCCATGTCCAGTTAACTATACTCATATTGTTGTACATCAGGTCTACAAAACTTATTCATCGTGCATAATTGAAACTTTGTACACTTTGACCAACATCTTCCCACCTGTAACTCTCATCAACCTCTGGCAAGTATTCTTCTCTTTTATATGAGATTTATTATTTTAGATTCTACATATAACTGGCTTATTTCACAAGCATAGTGTCCTTCACATTCAGTTCTAACAGGGTACTTCTGGTGGTGACCAATTCCATCAGTTTTTGTATGTTTGGCAATGTCTGTTCCTCTGCTTTATTTTTTAAAGGATAATTTTGCCAGGTATAGTAATCTTGATTGGTAGTATTTTCCTTCAGTATTTTGAATCTATTATCTGAATCTTATCATATGCAAATTTTTTACTGAGAAATCCACCCTTTATGTTATTTCCCGTTATGCTATGAATTACTTTTCAAATTTCTCTTTGTCTTTGACTTTTAGCAATTTAATTATAATGTGTCTCAGTGTAGATCTCTTTAATTTCATTTTACTTGGGAACTTTTGGGCTTTGGGATTTATGAATCTGGGTGTCCATTTTTCTCCTCAGATTTGGGAAATTTAAAGCCATTATTTCTTAAAATACATTTTTTGCCCTTTTCTTTTTCTCTGCTCTTTCTGGTAACCCCATAATGTTCATATTGAATCTTTTGGTTATTTCTCACAAATCTTTTAGACTTTCTTTACTCTTTTTCATTCGTTTTTATTTCTAAATGACTTGTCTTCAAGTTCACAAATTCTTCTACTTTTTTTTTTTTTTGCTTGAGTTTGCTGTTAAAGTTTTCTATTGTATTTTTCCTTTCATTCATTGCATTTCTCAGCTGCAGAATTTCTGTTTGGTCCCTTTTTATGATCAATCTCTTTGTTGAACTTATTGTTGTGTTCATGAACTGATTTTCTGATTTCATTGAATTATGTTCTCTTTTAGCTCACCAAGCTTACTTAAAAATTATTTTGAATTCTTTGACAAGCATTTTTTTTTATAGCTCTTTATTTCTTTATATTTAGTTTCTTGAAAATTTACTGGGTTCCTTTGGTGGTGGCCTAATTCCTTCATTTTTTATGTTTATTGTGGACTTGCATAGTTGCCTGTATGTTTGAGGGAACAGTCACCTGTTCCAGACTTTATGGACTGGCTTTGGTGGGGAAAAAGCTTCATTTATGGGTGAATGTGAGGGCACTCATGGGTGGGGTATGGTGGTTCTGCGGGGGCTCAGCAGTGAAGACTGATGAGATCTTCAGTGCCCCAGGCTGTGGGTATTTGTGATACTGAAGTCTTCTGAGGTCCTTCAGTTTTCCTTTTTCCCTGCAGGAGGAAGTCCTGGCTGAGGGAATTTCTCTTGGCTTTGGGTCTGGCCTGCAGGTGTACATGCACTGGCAGTAGCACCAGGTTTGGGGTCCCTGTGTGGTTGTAGCAGCAGTGACATTGGTGTCTGGGCTGCAGGAGAGGGGAGTGTTGGTTCCAGCCCCAGAGTTTGCGAATGAGGCACACACAGCAGCAGCTCCTTTGAAAAAAGAATTTTACAGCATTGCTTGCTTCTTCTCCAAGGGAAGTAGGCAAAGTGGCCTGGATTCAGGGCCTGTGAAAACTGTAGGCATCCTAAGTAGTGAATGTTGCAGGTTTCTGTGGTGGTGGTGAGGGCTGCTGGGATCCTCCTGCTCTCCTTTTCCAGCACAGGAGAAGGTTGCATGGAGGGGATCCCTCTTGGGGATGGGCTATGCCAGACTGAGGTATGGGGTGACACAGGCAAATGCTTCCTATGCTTATATAAGAGGTAATCCTGGGTTTCCATGACCCATGGTGTTTCTGCCTACCATTGTTTTCTGGAGCTCTCTGAAAGATATTTTCATTGGCTTGTAGTTGTTCATTCATTGTTCTTATTGTTTTTGTTGGGACCTCCTAGTCTTCCCTCTTGCTAATGTCATCCCCCTGTATACTGCGATTTAATATTTTTTTTTTGCTTTTTAAATTTTTTTTTAATTGAAGGATAATTGTTTTACAGAATTTTGTGGGTTTTTGTCATACAACAATAAGAATCAGCCATAGGTATATCCATGTCCCCTTCCTCCTGAACCTCCCCAATCCCATCCTTCAGCCTGTCACAGAGCCCTATTTGAGGTCCCTGAGTCATACAGCAAATTCCCATTGGCTATCTATTTTATATATGATATTGTAAATTTCCATGTTACTCTCTCCATACACCTCCCCTTCTCCCTCCTCCCCACCATGTCCAAAGGTCTGTTCTCTATGTCTGTTTCTCCGCTGCTGCCCTGAAAATAAATTCATCAGTGCTATCTTTTTAGATTCCATATATATGTGTCAGTATGCAATATTTATGCTATTTAATATTGAATTGATATTCTGCCAACTAACCCATTTGCTAGGGTCACAGTTAAACATATATATTAGTATTCACCATTTTTGTTGCTTTTACTTTGTCTACTCTTTTGTTATGGGGGTGGGGGTAAAGACCAAATATCCTAAAAGACCAGTTACAAATGAGACACCACCTGAGCATTTACTGAAAGGTAATGATTGCCTTGGGAACCTAGTCAAAATTAATGCTTTCAAACCCTGACTCTTCTACTCAGGTAACATTTTAGTTCAGCAGTTTTCAGGTACACTTTGATATTAAAAATCAGATCTCTTAATACTGGTAGAAATGTATCAGCTGAATGCCTTTTTTTCTTCTTCATGAATTGTATTCCTTGAATTGTAGTTTTACTTGGGGTAGGTGGACAATGCAAGACCTTCAGTTATTCCAGCTGAACAAATTTCAGTACACTTAGATAGAAGTGTAATCTATAAATCAAACAACAGGAGAAAATTTTGAATTCTCATTTTTTGTGCATTTTATTCCAAGAGGTTTATTAATTCTAATATGTAATTCTTTTTACCAACTTGAAGAAGTAATATATTTTTTTGTAAAAAATTGTAAAATGTAGAAAAATTAAATAAGAAATCAAAAAGTACCTATAAATCCATCACTTTTGTCTTGTTACATTTTGTTCCAGTCTTTTTATCACATATTTTGGAATGATGCCATATTTTTCTTCCTTTTGCCACTTACACGCTCAGGAATCTGTTGCCTAACAATTCATCCAATTACTATAATAGTTTGTAATGGTAGTATAATACCACATTGGTGGTATTACTATTGCACTGATAATGTATTTGAAATACTGTACTGTGGTTAATTTGTACTATTTTCTTATAGGTACAATGTTGACTCAAACTGTGTGCTATTTTGCAGTTTTTCTTACTTATTGTCAAATTATTCTCTAGATTCTAGAATAGTTCTAGAGTCTGGAATGTCTTCATCAATTTATGGGCCTTCCATCAATGTAAGGAAGCTTCAGTATCATCATCCTCTGTCTAAATTTGGGATTTGCCAACAGAATGGTCTCAATAAGAAAATTTTGCATCTCATTTATTTATTAGTGAGGTTGAACATACTTCTTACTTTATTAAATATTTATATTTATTACTATTTTTAAGTAAATTTTCCTTTAAAAACTTTTCTTAATAGAAAATCAAGAGACATAGAGATGTTATTACCAAAAGTTAAACATCTAGTAAGTGGTGTGTCTAACTGTTCTAATCCACCTTAGCATGGAAAGTTTCCTCTGCAACTTTATAGATGTAAAGCAGTTTTCCACAAGAACTTCCTAGAGTGCTGCTTAATCAGACTTGATTATGGGAAGTCCTCATTATTTAGTCCTGGTCTTTGCACCATACCACCAAGACGCTCCCTTTGCCTATGGTAAACTTCATGAGAATATTGATCTACCGTATACTGCTTTTCACTAGAGACTAGTGTTGCCATCTCTCTTTTGGTATCAAATGCTGTCATCTTCTTATCTACTTCTTTCAAGCATAGATGAGGCCCATTTCCTTGATTTTACATAGGCTTGGACTGTGGACTGTGTTAGTTGCTCAGTCATGTCTGACTCTTTGCAACCCCATGGACTGTAGCCCACCAGGCTTCTTTGTCCATGGAATTCTCCAGGCAAGAATACTGGAAGTGGATTGCCATTCCCTTCTTCAGAGGAGCTTCCCAACCCAGGAATCGAACCCTGGTCTTCTGCCTCACAGGCAGATTCTTTACCATTTGAGCTAGAGGGAAGTCGTAACCACTTGTCTCCTGCATTGGCAGGCGGATTCTTTACCTCTGAGCCACCTGGGTAGCCCTAATATAGGCTTAGTCATGCAATCAGGAGATAACTTCTCACGAAACTTTGCTAAAGGTTCAGAAATAATGAAAGAGAAGCTCAAAATGGAGATTAGTGCACAAGTTCAGGAGGTCTGTCTGGAATGACTCCTGATTTCAAGAAGAGACATCTCAACCTTACTACTTGAAAAGGAAGCTTAACTTTATCACCAGAAGAGGCAAGATGCCCCAAGACTAGCATCACCCAGTAGGGCTTCTGGCATCTTTGTGTGTAATTGGGGCCAAAGTAACTTTTGACTATAGAGGGAGCAGAAAGATTTTCCCTTTTACTCACTCACTCAAATGGTTGTTCACTCATTCACATCTTCAGTCTTAATTTTTCTGCCCCAGCATGCATCTCTTTACACTATAAAGTGTGAATACACATTTCAAATTATGATGCTGGAGAAGACTCTTGAGAGTACCTTGGACTGCAAGGAGATCAAACCAGTTAATCCTAGAGGAAATCAACCTGAATATTCATTGGAAGGACTGATGCTGAAGCTGAATTTCCAACACTTTGGCCACCTGTTGTGACGAGCTAACTAACTGGAAAAGACCCTGATGCTGGAAAAGATTGAGGGCAGAGGGAGAAGGGGGTGACAGAGGATGAGATGGTTAGATAGCATCACTAACTCAATGATAATGAGTTGGAGCAAACTCTGGGAGATAGTGAAGGATAGGGAAACCCGGTGTGCTGCAGTTCATGTGGTCCCAAAGAATCAGACATGACTTAGCAATTGAACAACAACAATGATATATTTCCTTCTGGGGAAACTGCCCCCCTAAACACACACACACACACATATACACATTCACATGCATAGGTCTGGTCTATTCTGATCCTGTGACATCAATAGAAGGAACAACTATAGTGGTCCAGAGCAGCATCAGTCATCTAAAAGAAGCCATGTCAGGTTTGCTCAGATTATTTTTCATTCCTTTCTCTAATCAGCCATCTAAAACAGATGATGATCTCTTCTGGCTATCCTTGTCTGTGTGTGGGGAAAAAACCTCAAAACCAATGACTTTAAAAAAACATTTTGTTTACGTGTTTGTATGTAATTTAAGACTTGGCAGAACTAGTTTGTCTTTCTTTTACTTTGCATCACCAAAGATAGCTTAATTCCTGGGAACTAATGTCAACTGAAGAATTATTCACTTACATATCTGGCAGCTGTAACTGTCTGTCAGTTGAGATCTTAGCCAAGGCTACCCTACCCAACAGAGCACCTATACAGGATGTTTTGATTTGGCCTGGGATTCCTCATAATATTATATTTGGGTTCAAAGGGTGTGCACCCCAAGAGACAGAGAACCAGGTGGAAGTTATGTTACTTTATGACCTGTCATTGAAAGTCACACAGCATCACTTCCACCACATTCTATTAAACCAAAGCAACCACAAAGCTCCATCCAGTTTCAGAGAGGTGGGGGTGGACTGTACTTCTTGAAGGAGGGTTGACAAGGTTCTGGAAAAGTCTGTGAGTACGGAAGTATTGCTGTGCTGATTTTATAAAACAACCTGCCGCAGTCTCCCTTCTGGTTATAAAACACACATTCATCTCACATCTAAAAAAAAAAAATCCATCTCTTTTCTCAGGCTCCCAAAATGTTACTCCATTATAATTTCAGGTTAAGGTTCAAACTCTAAATTGTGTTCAGGTGCTTATCAGACTTCTCAGTATGTGCTCCTCAAGTATTAACTCCTTGAGAATAATTTTTATAGTTTAAAAAAAATTGAACTAAATAGACAAGTTATCAGCTCCGAAGATTATCAATTTATGATGGCAGGACATGCATCAGATAGATAACCACTTCAATCACTCATTCAAGTGGACTAAAGGGAGAGGTTCAGATTAATCAGTGGGCCACAGAACTCTGAAATCCAGGAAGGTTCATGTTGGCAGTCCCTTTACTGGTAACTACTTAATGAGGCTAAAGAAGCTTAAAAGGGACTTTTATTTATTCTTTTATTAACTCCCTAATATTCAAAATGTATACAGTGAGCAGGAATATATGGATTAATTTTTTAAATTATGGAAATAAAAATGTGTTTTAAATTGGAAAAAGATATCAAATGAGGAATTCATAAGGCAAGATGTAGAATTAATAATCTAAGTAGAAATAAAGATTTGAAATCAAAATCATGAATATGACAAATTCTAAATAACTTATGAATACAATGTAAATTAAAATCTGCTTGTAATTTTAAGCCTGTAATTTGAGAATTAATACATGAATGTAAGAGAAAAACAAACAGCTATGGTAACTGTGTTTTGTTTTGTTTTACCTTATACTTTTCTGGGATGTACTAAAGTAATAAAAAACAAAGAAAACCAAAATATTCTGTTATGTATAAAAAAGCTGTTTAGATCCATTGAGGATTGTGAAGTTCTGGGTAAACTCACTCTCAGAATAACGGAAAATTCACCATAAATTTATCAATATAAAAATTTATTTTAATTCAGATGAAAATCTAAAATAGAAATAGTCTCCTGAATCTTTAAATGTAGCTTGCTCAGTTAGAATCATTAGTTTTACTTTACTCAACATAAATATAACATAAGACATTGATAAGCTCAGTATCTATTGAAATATGAAGTCCAATTTTTCCTTTATTTCTATGAAACAATGATTACTATCTTTATTAAATGGTTGAATAAACAAAAAAATAGAATAACAACCCAAACAGAGATTTTAAAGTCAAAGTTGTAATTAGAACATATGTAAACTGATATGACTATTTCAATTCTGTATTTTGAAAATTGGCATATGAAAGAAAACAAAACAAAACAAAGTATGATGACCAAGATTATTTTCTGTATCTCCTCCTGGAATCTACAGAAGGCAAAAGAAATCAGGAAAATGACAGGCTGCTATAATTTTTGGAATTTTGAATAGTACCACTTTCCACTGATACTCATAGACTGTGTGCTAGATGCTCCTGTTGTCATTTGTTGTTTCTAATTTTAACTTCGAAGCTGGATAAGTAAGTCCAGGGCATTGTGAATCAAACAAAATAAATTATTTCAATAAAATAAATAAAACAAATCATCTCTGAGAAGTAGATCCAGATGCTTTTGATAAGTAAAAGTCAATTTGAACTTTGCTTAATCAGGAGTCTTACTTGCTTGACTCACATTTTGTAACCATGTTCCAAACATGGTATTCCTAGACGTCATGGTACACAGTCATGTGGTTACATAGTTTTGTAAAATATTTGTAGCAGAATTCTTAAAGCACCTTTTAGTGGTAAAATGGCAGCATGAAATAAACTTATATTCATCCTTTAAAATTCAGTTCCCTGAGCATTTAGTTCTGGAAGAGAACTGCAGTCTGCATTTTGTTTCTGAGGTTTCCAAATTCTCTTCTGTAAATCTTCCATCAAAATCACACACTGGAGACTAATGGCCAGTACATCTTATGGCAAATGTACATTACTCAACCCTTCGGAGCCCACAGATTATCTTCTAGACTGACTTCACAGGACAGACACCAAAGCAGAAAAACAGCCAACATGCATGATGCTGTAAAACCTTAAAAGCAACAATGGGTAAGACAAGACTCTTGGTATTGAATGCCCCTCTATCCTATTCAGCACATTTTGTAGAGTATCTCATTTTCAAAAGCACTTTGACAATTCACCTTTAATGAAATCAAAGCTTTTAAGGGGGAAGGACTGATGATATTGCAACCCTTGATATCCTCTCTCTGCCAGATGGGCAGAGTGTTAGATGCTTAACTTAGCACAGTGTTAGCTGCAAGATGCATGCGTTCCAAAATGATTCTAAGTGTTCATTTAACATGAAGCTTCCTTTGAGAAAAGGCTGCCAGTGGTGCATAATTGTGCCAAATGTGCAGTAGTTTCATAAAGTGAGCTGTAATCCACTAGGAACTAAATCCTGCTATTCCTCTCTTTAGGGGGACTTCTCAAATTCTGCTCTTCTTACTGTGGATAGTAACCTGAAATAGTTAGAGGTTACTGGAAATCTTTAGAAAAATTGCTGCACATGTGTCAAAGCTTTCTTGCTGCAAGTCTCAGTAATGTGTTTATTAATTGGGCTGTCCCTAGAGCCACAAGATGGGAGCCAACATATCATTTCTTCTCCTCTAATGAGTTATTCTTTTATTTTGTATATTATGGTCATAATTGCATCTTTAAAATTAAATAATCAGTGTCTTCTTCAATGACTAAAATCATTTTTGTGTACTAACAGAGACTCTATTTCCATGGCATTGGTGTTACAATGGGATCTAACTTTATGAAAAAGTAGATCTGTGCAGAAGCACACCTTGCTCGTGGGGATTTCAGTTCATCAATCATGTATTTGTGTGTGTGAGTAAGCATGTTGCAGTGCTGACATTCACCCATTGACGAACAAACCCAGCAACCATTTCCCACAGCACTGCCACATTCTGTGACTGTTCAGGTAAGAAGTGAAGAGTTTCTTATCAAATGGAACTAACCAGGGGCCTTTATAGAAAGCAGAATGCAATTACCCGAATTGCAGTTTGTCCAGGACACAGGATCTAGTGTCTCAATTCTTCCGGGAAGTACCAACACTCTGGTTTTATGCCTTATCCAAAAGTTGATGCCCATGGTCAAAAAGTGCCTTTCTTTCAGATTATTTGGCAATCCAGAGCTAAAGTTGCTTTTTGGGGGAAAAAGTGTAATTGTCAAATAGTGGATTGGTGCGACCAGTTCTCACTGGGGCAGTTGTTTTATTTTTTAAAAGAGAAAAATAAGGATTCTCTTTTTCCCTCAGATCAACTCACAGTTTCCTTTGTTGTTTCAATGACCAACAAACCTAATGCATCTAAATCCTGATTCATCATGAAAATTAACCCCATTTCTTACCAAAGTAAAACAAGATAAACAATAATTTCATTCTTTATATTTTTGCATAATGTGTATCTAGAGTTAATACATTTTGAAGTTCTAATATTAGTAGAGCTTCTATACACCATCAGATAATTGTATTATTAATGATTTATATGCAAGGATTGTAGTAAAACATATTCAAGTTAATTCAGAAGTGATCAGTTTTAATAGAGAGAAGGTACATGTTGTAAATGTTTAATTATACACTGAAAAGGGTTTTCATGATATCTACTGCAAAAGAATTATTTGACAACATTCAGTTTTAACTTAAATATACTTCAATTGATGGAAATAATATTTCAAAATTTCTTAAAATAGTACAATTTCCATATATGTTTCAAATAGACCTAATAAAAGATAATAAATGCATTTTTTAAAAGAAAAAGGCTTAAAGCATTTTTAGCAGCCTTAATTATTATAATAAGATCGGGTTCTTATTAACTAAGAAAATATTAAAGGAAAGGTAATCCTGATGTTAGTTAAAAGGAATGATAATGTAATTTAATTTACAAGTGTAATAGTTTTCAGTTTGTTTTATGTTTCAAATACCTCACAATTATCCAAGTCCCTCTGCTTGTGAGTGGAATTTATTTTCTCATTTATCTTTATGCTCATAGAACTAATCCCAAAGTTACTCTTAAATGTACTGCTCAAGCTTTTCTATTTCCGTTTGGGTCAGGGGGTCAGAACACTATTCTCATGAGGTCAGGGTCATCCTCATTAGCGTTGCTCTCTTCTGAGGCCACCGATTATGCCTTTCGTCCTGAGAAGCCTGGGGTGCCTGAAGGAAAAGCAGATGGATCCAGAAAAATCTATCATAGCCATAAGTACCCCGACTAATGTCAGGTCAGGACTGCCATTTTCATGCACAAAGAATGGCATATTATTGCTCTTCAGCCTCTACATTCTTCTTAAATTTACTCATCAGAAGAAAAGATGCCAATGTCAAGGATAAGCCAAAAAGAAGTTAACATATTTACATTTAAAAAGTAATGTTCCTCTGATAATAAAAGAAGGTCTTTTAAAGCATTACATTTAAAAGTTAATAATTTTTAAAATGAGCCTAATAAAAAAATTTTCACAGAAACCTTAGCTGCATGAATAAATTCTCAAGCCGTAATTTTAATTAAATGGTGGATATATTCAATATTAAATTGGGCAGAAAATTTCATATATTAAGTATATGTCAGCTATATATTAATATATAGCATATGTTAATTATAATATGTCATGTTACTTAATGATGTGATAATGTATATTATGTTACATATTAATTATATTATATTAAACATACTATCATTTATGATTGTAATACTATAATTCCCCAATAATGCTACACATGATTATATCCCTGAAGGAAACAATCTTCATGAAGAGCAAGATCAACATACAAAAGGCAGTGGAACCTTGGGAAAGGATGAGAAGAGAAAACAAGATGATACGGGAGGTCAGGAGAGACTGCAAATAACATAATTTGACACCTTGGATTCAAGTGTATCTGAAGCAGGTCTTATTTACCCCTAGAATTTTAATTACATGAAGTTATAAATCTCCCTTTGTTTTTCTTAAATTGATTTAAGTTAAAGACACAAAACATTCTTAATAACACATATGTTATTAGCTCAATTAATGGGTAGTTAACCAATCAAAGAAATAAACTGTACAATGCTTCAAAATTGAAAGTATGTGTGTTCATGCTTGCCCAGTGTTTTAAGATGCCACTGTGTATGTACATCTTAAAAAGAAAAAAAGGACCTCATTTCATTTAACAAAGAGTAAAAGAGAATATAGTCAAAAAATTTAGAATTAGAATATTTTAAAATGTTTTTAATAATTGTTATAAAATATAATAAAGAGGCAACCTACAGAATAGAAGAAAATATTTACAACAAATGGGAGAAACATTTGCAAACTGTATATTTGACAAGGGGTTAATATCCAAGATATATAGGAATGCATACAAATCAATAGCAAAAAAGAATAGAATATTGTTAAGAAATGGGCAAAGGACTTGATTAGACTTTTTTCTAAAGAAGATATATAAATAGACAATTATTACATGAAAAGATGCTGTATATCACTAATCATCAGTGAAATGCAAAGCAAAACCACAGTGATACAACATATCTGTTAATTTTTTTTTTTTATCAAAAAGATGAGAGATAGCCAGTGCTGGAGAGGATGTAGAGACAAGGAAATCCTCATACACTATCTGTGGTAAGGTAAATTGGTACAGCCACTATGGAAAACAGTATGGAGGGTACTCAAAAAATTAAAATGGGCACGTGATCCAGCAACCCCATGTCTGAGTGTATATCCCCAAATAATTAATTTGTTATCTCAAAGAGATAACCTGTACCTCCATAGTCTTTGCAGCATTATTCACAATAGCTAAGACATGAAAACAAATATACAGGAATACTATTCAGCCAGGAGAAATAAGAAAATTTTTGCCATTTGTGAAAACATGGATGAAACTTGAGAACAAAGAAAATATGGCATACCACCCCAAAGTTTCTATATTATCTCATACATGAAATCAAAAAGAAAAAAAAAAAAGAAGTTGAATGAACTCAGAAATAGAGACTAAAATGACAATTACCAAATATTAGGGGTGGAGGAATGGGGAGATGCTAGTCAAAAGTATAAGATTTTAGTGATACTATGAATAAGTTCGGGGGATCTAATGTACACCATGATAATGGTAGTTAATAATATGTATACTTGAAATTTATATACTTGAAATTTGCTAAGAGAATATTCTCACCACATACACAGAAAAGTAAGTAAACGAGATGGTATATAGCATGATTTTGATAATCATTTCACAATGTATACATATATCAAACTATCATGCTGTATACTTTAAATATATACAGCTTTCTTTGTCAATTGCTCCCCAGTAAAGCTGGCAGAAATTTAACAGAGGCATTTTATATAGTAAGGTGAGTTAGAGACCTTTGATAGCACAGGAAGGAAGCAGCATAGGCTTCCTGTCTCTAAAGTGGTAGAGACAGAAAAATCAAAATCAAAAAACAAGGAATTTGCAACCAAGAGTTGACACTGACAAGCATCTTGGATTGTGATAGAGACAGACAGATAGATGGATAGTGAAACAGATAAACTGATAGATAAATACATAGATAGAGCCACATCTATCTATAGATATATCTATTTGAAACATATCTATAGATATCTATCTATTTGAAACATTTTAAAAATACATCATTGTTTTCCTTTCTAAATAGATATTCCTGGAAATGGCTCTTTCCTCCTACTTCAGAAGTCATTTAAAATTCAAACATACTGTACTTGGAGCCTTAAGTCATTTTTACTACTGCAACATTCCAAAGTGAAGTTCCCGAAGTTCCTCCTTCTGTTTGACTGGCTTTGGTAAAGATCAGGAAAGACCGTAGATGAATAAATAATAGAGATGAATAATCATAGAGAAGGAGAAGTTTCAGAAAGGTATGTAGATGTGGACATTTTCCTGGGCCGTTCCTGGCTCCTACCTTACACAAAAGATGTATTATTCCTCTGCTGTGTCTGCTGTGTCTGAAAACAGGGTGAAGGACTAAAAGACATCACTCCTCAGACTGTTGAGCTCATTCTTTATCGTTCCATATGAGACTATCTGGATTTACAATAAAAAAAGATATTTTCACTTTGAAAACTTCAGCCAACATTTTGGCTCAGCTTTCTCCTCCCTGTTTGATGAACCCACCCAATCTTCTTTCTCTTTCCATCCCTCTTATTGTTTAGGTACCAGCAAATCATGACATTTACACGGATGCTTTGCTTCCAAAACTACTGAACTGGGGTCCTGGTTCTTTACCTTCCAATGCTCTTCCTGAGCTTGCAGAATTGTCATTGTATATTAAATAAAACCTCCAGGAAAACCGTTCTCTGGAGGATTCCTCTACTGGGACTCTTGTATCCTTGTAGGTGGATGTTGCTATGGTTGTTCAAGTCATATTGTTGCCACCAAGTCATGTCCAATTCTTTGCAACCCTATGGACTGCCGTATGCCAGGCTTCCATATCCCTCACCATCTCTCGGAGTTTGCCCAAGTTCATGTCCATTGAATTGGTGATGCTATTCAACCGTCTCATTCTCTGTTGCCCTCTTCTCTTTCTGCCTTCAATCTTTCCCAGCATCAGGGTCTTTTTTCAATGAGTTGGCTGTTCCCATCAGGTGGATGTTAGGGTTACAAATAAATGTTATCAAGTATACAAATCCACAAGTACAAAATCCATGAATAATGAGGATCAACTGTGCCAAAGTCCAAATGTTTATGCTCAGAGAAATGTTGGAAACAAAAAACAATCTATTACCAAAGCAACATAACTGGAAAGAAAACATGATATTCTCACAGGTGTGAAATTACTTACTTTCTTCACTATTTATATCAATGTGTCAAGTTTTCATAACTTTGGGTGTACAATGTGTACAGAGGAAGCTTATTAAATCTTTCTGATGGTCTGAGCACCGATATTCTTAAAAAGCCATCAAGAAGACTTCAGAAGTTGAAGACAGAAAATATTTATTAAGTGGTTCACCAAAAAAGTAAACATGTTTAGTGGACAAAGAATGTATAAAGGACAGAATGAAAGACATCTTTAAAATGAGGCCAGGAAGGCACACTGCCAGCTACAAATGCTTAATATAGCACAGATATTTCTATTTGGGAATAAATCTAAACTCTGTCCTTCTGATTTAGAAGAATAAAAGTTTAACAGGGCCCAAGAGGTAGTCAATAAACTTAAGGTGAACAGGTACAATGGCATGAGCAATGAAGAACCTGCTCTGGAGCTTGTGTCCATGCAGTGGGAGATGCCTTGAGAAGGGAGGACAACTGAACTCAACTCTCAAGATCTTTTACCTATATTTTAAGGGCACCAATGCATCACGCTCTCCCATGACCATCCATGCTCTAATTTTGTCCTTTTTGTATTAAGGATCAAAGACCAACTGTACTAATAGAAATTTGCATGTATGTATTTTTCCCTGGTGGCTCAGATGGTAAAGAATCCACCTGCAATGCAAGAGACTTGGGTTCGATCCCTGGGTTGGGAAGATCCCCTGGAGGAGAGCATGGCAACTCACTCCAGTATTCTTGCCTGGAGAATCCCCATGGACAGAGGACCCTGGCAAGCTAAAGTCCATGGGGGTTGCAAAGAGTTGGACACAATTGAGCTACCAAGCACAGCACATCACACATTTTACTGCAACTGACAAAAAAGACATGTTTGAACCTCCAACATTTTCCTCACCGATGTTGACCTTTGCTAAGTAACTGCCATTCATGAATGCACTAGTATAAAGTAATACCAAGAACGAGAACTGACTGTGGCTCAGATCATGAACTCCTTATTGCCAAATTCAGACTGAAGAAAGTAGGGAAAACCAGTAGATCATTCAGATATGACCTAAATCAAATCCCTTATGATTATAGAGTGGAAGTGAGGAATAGATTCAAGGGATTAAATCTGATAGATGCAGAGCCTGAAGAACTATGGATGGAGGTTCATGACACTGTCAAAAAGGCAATGATAAAGACTATTCCCAAGAAAAATAAATGCAAAAAGGTAAAATGGTTGTCTGAGGAGGCCTTACAAATAACTGAGACAAGAAGAGAAGCTAACGGCAAAGGAGAAAAGGAAAGATATACTCATTTGAATGCAGAGTTCCAAAGAATATTAAGGAGAGGTAAGAAAGCCTTCTTCAGTGATCAATGCAAAGAAATAGAGAAAAATAATAGAATGGGAAAGACTAGAGATCTTCAAGAAAATTAGAGATATCAAGGGAATATTTAATGCAAAGATGGGCACAATAAAGGACAGAAATGATATGGACCTAACAGAAGCAGAAGATATTAAGAAGAGGTGGCAAGTATACACAGAAGAACTATACAAAAAAAAGATCTTCATGACCCAGATAATCACGATGGTGTGATCACTCACTTCTGCTTTATTGATTATGCCAAAGCCTTTGACTGTGTTGATTACAACTGTGGAAAATTCTCAAAGATTAGCAATACCAGACCACCTGACCTGCCTCCTGAGAAATCTCTATACAGGTCAAGAAGCAACAGTGCGAACTGAAGATGGAAGAACAGACTGGTTCCAAATTGAGAAAGGAGTACATCAAGGCTGTATATTGCCACCCTGCTTATTTAACTTATATGCAGAGTGCATCATGCAAAATGCCGGGCTGGATGAAGCACAAGCTGAAGTCAAGATTGCTGGGAGAAATATCAATAACCTCAGATATGCAGATGACATCACCCTTATGGCAGAAAGTGAAGAAGAACTAAAGAGCCTCTTGATGAAAGTGAAAGAGGAGAGTGAAAAAATTGGCTTAAAACTCAGCATTCAGAAAATTAAGATCATGGCATCCAGTCCCATCACTTAATGGCAAATAGATGGGGAAACAATGGAAACAGTGTCAGATTTTATTTTCTTGGACTCCAAAATCACTGCAGATGGTGACTGCAGCCATGAAATTGAAAGACACTTGCTCCTTGGAAGAAAAGCTATGACCAACCTAGACAGCATATTAAAAAGCGGAGACATTATTTTGAAAAGAAAGTTTCATCTAGTCAAAGCTATGGTTTTTCCAGTAGTCATGTATGGATGTGAGATTTAGACTATAAAGAAAGCTGAGCATGGAAGAATTGATGCTTTTGAACTGTGGTGTTGGAGAGGACTCTTAAGAGTCACTTGGCCTGCAAGGGGATCCAACCAGTCCATCCTAAAGGAAATCAGTCCTGAATATTCATTGGAAGGACTGATGCTGAAGCTGAAACTCCAATACTTTGGCCACCTGATGCGAAGAACTGACTCATTTGCAAAGACCCTGATGCTGAGAAAGAAGGCTGGAGGAGAAGGGGATGACAGAGGATGAGATGATTGGATGGCATTACCGACTCAATGGACATGAGTTTGAGTAAGCTGCAGGAGTTGGTGATGGACAGGGAAGCCTGGTGTGCAGCAGCTCATGGGGTCACAAAGAGTCAGACACAAATGAGTGACTGAACTGACTGATAAATGAGACATGGGCCACTATTTCAATATCCACAGCCTTTTCCTGTCCACTTCCTTGAAAATGACAGTCTACATTAAACATAATCACTGTTCTGTACTTCCACATGGTGGAATTGAGGAACCTAGATGGAAGAAAGTCTTTCTGTCAAGAGGAGATGACAGAGTGAGCAGAGAGTGAAGGAGAGAGAACAAGATTAAAGGAGATCTATAAGTGAGAACTTTTCTTTTCCACTGTTGCAGGATAATATTAGCTGAAATGGAGAAAAATCAAGTACTTAAGTGATTGCAATGGGAAGTGTGTAGGTTATAGTTTCAGGATTCTCTTTGAGGGAATAAAAGTTTCTTTTAGAGAGGATGGTCAATAAACTTCAACTGGGAAAAGTTAAATTATATGAATTTAATTATTAAATTTAAGAAAACAAAAGTCTGAGAAAGTACAGAGTAAGATATGTATTATAGATATTCCTTTAGGTCTTTTGCTAAGTTTCTCAGGAGGAAAAGGATCACCACTAACAAAATATATTGAATGATTTTAACTTTTTCTGGACTGGAAAACATTGCCTGTATTCCCAACACTATGGTGTGTGAATAATGAGCCAAAGGAATTTTAAATTAGACCTCTTTTCTTCTTGGTTAAATTTGGCACAATTTACATTTAAAGATGGGGCTTCCCTGGTGGCTCAAAAGAATCTGCCTGCCGTGCAGAGGATGCAGGTTTGATCCCTGGGTTGAATTAATCACCTGGAATATGAAACGGCAACCCACTCCAGTATTCTTGTCTGGAGAATTGTATGGACAGAGGAGCCTGGTGGGCTACAGTCGATGGGGTCATGAAAGAGTCAGACACGACTAAGCGACTAAATAACAAAAGCAACATTTAAGATAGTTGAGAAACATATCAGCTAGAGTAAAAGGACATGTAATTTTGATGCCTGGGAACCTGTTTTAGAAAAATGGTGAAGTGAAAGTGAAAGTCGCTCAGTCATGTCAGACTCTTTGAGACCCCATGGACTGTATAGTCTCTAGGCCAGAATATTGGAATGGGTAGCCTTTCTTTTCTCCAGGGTTATCTTCCCAGCCCAGGGATTGAACCCAGGTCTCCTGCATTGCAGCAGATTCTTTACCAGCTGAGCCAAAAGGGAAGTCCAAGAGTACTGAAGTGGGTAGTCTACCCCTTCTCCAGGGATCTTCCCAACCCAGGAATCAAAACTGGGTGTCCTGAATTGCAAGCAGATTCTTTACCAACTGAACTATGAGGAAAACCAAAGAAAAATGGTAGAAGGAATTGTTTTCTAGAAATGAAGACATGGAGAAGTGGGAAGTCAGAAATCTTTGACTATCTTGCCAATTTTCAGAGACAGAGTGAATAAATTCTCTTTGAAATTCCAACTGAGAAAAAATAGAGTATTGATAATACCTACACCCCAGTGTGGGGTTCTATGAAGTAGTATTTACCTTAAGTAGTAGAATTTTTGTAGGACTTCTGCTAGTATGTGTCAATTATAGCATAAAATCTAAAGATAGCATTAAAAGGTTTGGCATATTTTATATACCTCATGAAGAGGACATAGCAACCCACTCCAGTATTCTTGCCTGGAGAATCCCATGGACAGAGGAGACTGGCAGGGTATGTATGGTCCATAGGGTCGCAAAGAGTTGGACACAACTAAAGCGACTTAGCAGCAGCAGCAGCATATACCTGATAATTCAATTCTTTATAAGGTAGGCACTATAATATGATAGACAATTTGCTGTGAAGAAGATAGAGTGGAGAATAAGACAGTCTTTACCCACAAAGATCTCAGAGTATATTGTGTTGTAAGGCTTTGGCATTTTACGAATTTTTTAAATGTGGAGTTTTGCATAGGA
Organism: Okapia johnstoni; assembly: GCA_024291935.2. Taxonomy (NCBI): domain Eukaryota; kingdom Metazoa; phylum Chordata; class Mammalia; order Artiodactyla; family Giraffidae; genus Okapia; species Okapia johnstoni. The sequence goes on from CM044323.1 coordinate 46,326,156, forward strand.
AGTCCTGCTTTGTCAAGATCAGGACATTCAAAATAAGACTACTTTTTGCTGCAATAATTATCTCATGAAAACAGGAAAAAATTCACACGATAAATTACATACATACTGAATCTATTTGGCTTTATAAAAATGCACCTATAGTGGCCTTATTTTCCTCATTTTGTCACAAGCCAGGAGAAAATTCATCACCAACTTCACCCATTTGAAAATCACTAAGTTTGACACATAAAAAGGGTTTGCAGTATCATGTGTCTTATACTTTCAATTGGAAGGATAAGTCACAGCACTGAGCAGACAAAGGGTGAGAGAGAAAGGGATCATATAGTCAAGCATGTGCCTGCATATCATCTACCAACAAGAGATAAGTTAGGATAATATGCAGTTTTGAAATGTAACATGCTTTCTGAGGGCTTCCTATCCACTTTTGATACTTTCATGTGAATTTTTAATCAAATCATTTCATAACATCTTGATAAGATCTGGTGTGCCATTAGAATTTGCATTTTTACTAGGGGAACAGGGAAAGGCAATTTTGAATTACTAGGGATGTAACTATTGGAAGATTGAGTCTGAAAGGGTTTGAGAATCTGAGGATCGCATGTGGTTTTAGGCATCTGGAAGGCAGGTAATAAGGATAATTGGAAATGAGAAAAGACCAAGAAAAATATTGGGAGAGAGCCAAAGATAAACTCGTGAATTCCAACTTCTTTTGGTTTTCTTCTTAAGATGCCACTCCAACTCTTTTAAAAATAATCAACTCTCTCCCTTTTGGGGACAGAAACTTAAACAGATGCTAATAATTTGAGATGGAAAAAACTTTGGTTCTGGTTAAAAAGGGGAGGAGGGAGAGATCCAACATTCTAGCTGTAGGAGCTGCGCCCTCAGCAATCATAGCTGCCTATATTCAACACCAATGGTTTTGCAAAAAGGATGTGTGTGTGTCAGTTCCTTCAGTTCAGTTCAGTCACTCAGTCGTATCTATTTGCAAGCCCATGAACTGCAACATGCCAGTCTTCCCTGTCCATCATCAACTCCCAGAGCTTGCTCAAACTCATGTCCATCGAGTCAGTGATGCCATCCAAACATCTATATCATCTTCTGTTGTCCCCTTCTCCTCCTGCCTTCAATTTTTCCCCAAATTAGGGTCTTTTCAAATGAGTCAGTTCTTTGCATCAGGTGGCCAAAGTATTGGAGCTTCAGCTTCAGCATCAGTCCTTCCAATGAATATTTAGGACTGATTTCCTTTAAGATGGACTGATTGGATCTCCTTGCGGCCCAAGGGACTCTTAAGAGTCTTCTCCAACACCACAGTTCAAAAGCATCAATTCTTTAGCACTCAGCTTTCTTTATAGCCCAACTCTCACATCCATACATGACTACTGGAAAAGCCATAGCTTTGACTAGACAGACCTTTGTTGACAAAGTAATGTCTCTGCTCCTTAACATGCTCTCTAGGTTTGCCATTGCTTTTTTTTCGAGGAGCAAGTGTCTTTTAATTTCATGGCTGCAGTCACCATCTGCAAAGATTTTGGAGCCCAGGAAAATAAAGTCTGTCACTCTTTCCATTGTTTCCCCATCTGTTTGCCATGACGTGATGGTACCGGATGCCATAATCTTAGTTGCTTAGTAGTGTCTGACTCTGCGACCCCATGGACTGTAGCCTGCCAAGCTCTTCTGTCTATGGAATTCTCCAGGCAGAAATACTGGAGAGGGCCTCCATTTCCTTCTCCAGGGGATCTTCACAACCCAGGGATCAAACCCAGGTGTCCTGCATTGCAAGCAGATACTTTTACCATCTGAGCTACCATTCAATACCAATGGTTTTGAGAGAAAGACAAAGATTTTAAAATAAGGGCTGTTACAGACTGAAACTCAGAGAACTGATATAAGTATTCTGAATTCAAAAAATGTAAGGAGTTTTGTGTCCTAAAATATGTTTTACTTTCGCAACTCCTTATATTTAACCTAAATTATCCTGCAAAGCTGATATGTAAATTCTAAGGTGACAGAAAGTATTGCAAAGGAGGTTGAATAAGATGATAAATTAAACATACACCTTGCTCTTGAACAAAGTTTATTTAGTGTAATGGATTAAATGATTATGTCCCCCCCAAATCCATATATTGAAATCATAATGCCCCATATGTTGGTAGTAGAGATAGAGCCTTTGGGATGTAATTAGGTCATGAGGATAGAACCTTCATGAAAAGGATTTGTTTCCTGGTAAAAAACACCCCAGAGGTCTCCCTTGTATCTTCTGTTATGTGAGGATGAATCAAGAAGACAGCCATCTATGAGTCAGAAAGTGGGCTCTCACCAGACACCAAATCCGCTGGCACTCTGATCTTGGACTTCCCATCCTCTAGAACTATGAGAAATAAATGTTTGTTGTTTATAAGCCAGTCTACGGTATTCTGTCATCACAGCCTGAAAGGACGAAGATGTTTATTTAGGTTCTTTCAAAGTAGATACAAGATACTTGGGCTTCCCAGGTGGCTCAGAGGTAAAGAATCTGCCTGCCAAGTAGGAGATGCAGATTCACTCCTTAGTTGGGGAAGATCTCCTGGAGGATACAGCAACCTACTCCAGTATTCTTGCCTGGAAAATCCCATAGATAGAGGCACCTGGCAGGCTACAGTCCATGGGGGTCACAAAAGAATTGGACATGACTTAATGATTCAAAAACAACAAGATACTTGGCAGGGAAAGGTGATTAGAAGAAATTTTGAGGAAAAATTCTGAATGATGGAAAGCGAAAATAAAAACATCAACCATTTTTGGCCTCACCACCTGAATACTACCACCTATGCCAGGTAGCGTTAACAGGGTATCTTTTGCTCTGTTTTCTTTATGTTCACTTTAAATAACAAATGTGTACCCACCATAAGAGTGATTTTCCAAATTTTTTTAAAACAAAAATGGAATCACACTTTGCCATATTTTTCTGTATTTTTTCTTTTTTTGGTATAATATAAATGTCCCTCAGGATCCATTGGTAAAGTCATAAAGAAGATGTTCATTTGCTTAATTTTTTTTAATTTTTAATATGATTTTCATGTCTCTTTCTGTTTCTTCACCTCTTAGTTTAGCTCCTTATCTATCATTTTCTATCATATCACTTTGTTGTATTTTATTCTTAGCATATAATTGCTCTCTGAAATTACCTTTTTTCTAAACTAATTTATTTTTCATCCTCACTAGTATATGATTAACCAAAGACACACTTTCCTTTATAACTTGCTTTAATGCCAACATTCAAAACAGGACATGAACACTGTATGTATAAGTTAAATATTTGTTGAATGAATAATGAATAAGCTCATTCCTTTTTTATGGTTGCATAACATTTCACAGCATGAGAGTATCTTAACTGATTCAACCTTTCTCTCCTTAATTGGCAATGTAGTTTGCTGATTTATTTTTCCCACTTATATAATGCTACAATAAACATTTTTTCTTATGTATCTGTGTTTTCATTTCTGTTTGATAGATTCTCCAAACTGAGATTATTTAGCTAAAGGATATATGTATATGTATTTATATTTGTATATATATATATATATTTCAATTTTAATAGATACTACCAAATCTGTTCCAAAGGAGTAATAGTATTTCATATTTCTGCCAATATACATAAGAATTCCCATTTCCCCACATTCTCATTAGCACTGAGCATTACATATTAAACACATATACATGTACACATTTTTCCAAGCCTCATGGGTTAAGAAAACTAATATGTTACCAGTATTTCAATTTTCATTTTCCTGATCACTAGTGAAGTTGAATATCTTTCCATTTATTAATATCCATTTTCCACTGGCATTTCCTGTGTGACTTGCTTGCTTACATCACTGCCAAACTTTATTTTTTTGTGTCCTTCTTATGAACCTGTTATTGCTGTACATATTATGAATATTTTCTCTCAATCTAATTTGTTTTTGCACTTTGTTTGTGGCATATTTTTCCACATAATAAGTTCAAATTTCTTTGTAATCAAATCTCTTAATCTTTTCCAGTGATGTTTCCTTTATTGCTTTTAAGGTTTCCCCCTCCTCCCCCACAACGTGTTTGTACAGATATTCTAATAGCTGTCTTGCATATATTGTTTGTCTTTTACATTAAAATTTTTAATCTACTTAGAATTTATTTTTGTAAATGGTATAACAAAATGGTCCATGCTTATGGACAGTCCTGTGACCCAAACTGGCTCATGAAGCACAAGAAAAAAGTGACTGCTGTAAAAACTTTCCTTATTTCTGTCATGGAGCTTTCATAGGTAACCAATTCTTTCTTTCTTTCTCAAGTCAGTTAGGAAGTCTACAGCGCTGACATTGTTGATAGTGTCTAGAGATCCCCAGAGGAAGCAGAAGGAAGATGAAACTGCCAAGGTGAAGGCAGAATGGAGAAGAAATTGAATCTAACTCTAAACTTCCCATTGATAAGCTAATAAATCTCCTTCACTTATGGGTCTTGAACTGCAGCATGAATAAAAGTGACACGAAAAGCTCATTAACACATGGGTTCTTGTCCCCACCTCCCAAGATTCTGATTCAGTAGTTCTAGGATAAGTCCTGAGAATTTGCATTTCTAACAAGATCCCAGGTGACACTAATGCAGCATGCACACTGACCACACTCTGAGAAACAGAGTCCTGCACTGGTGCAGCCACTTTGAGACTCATTTTCTCTTATATTCAACCAAGTGTGCCATAACAGATACACCATCCTGGGGTGTTTTTTTTTTTTTTTCTCTCATGTTCCTCATCCATCACTAAAATATGTTTGCATATTTATTTACTTAATTTTATACTTTTATTCTGGTGGTTCAGGCGGTAAAGAATCTGCTACTAATGCAGGAGACCTGGCTTCGATCCCTGTGTCAGGAAGATCCCCTGGAGAAGAGAATAGTAATCCATTCGAGTATTCTTGCCTGGGAAATCCCATGGACAGAGGGGTTTGGTGGGCTGCAGTCCATGGGGTTGCAAAGAGTTGGACATAACTGAGCAACTAACACTTTCACTTTTTTTCATACTTCTCTTCATTTATGTCCTTTTCCTTTAGGGTTAATTTATTCCTTAGGTTTGTTAGAGGTTTTGTCAACCAACATAAGTACTATAAGCATTTATTTTTCTTGTCTCTGTGTAAAACATGCGTGTGCATACATGTGCATGTGTGTGTATTATATGTCTATAGCTTTAGGACATTTATTAATGTTCAGACAATTAACTAAAATGATAATGAAAAATGATTTGCATTGTAATCACTCTGGTTTTCAAGATATAAAATTTGTCACATTCGGGATTCTGGCAGAAGACAGCACACTCTAAATTTTTCATTGATGAAAGTTTAATAGGCGATTTTTAGAAGAGTTAACAGATTTAAAGGAACATGTTTGAGATGGGGAGGCATTCAAGTGAAACATCAAATAAATATTTTTCATAGATGCAGAAACATAAAATTTATCACCATAAACACTGACAAAAATTAAGAATGTGCATTAGCAAGTCAAGCAATGACTTTTTAAAAAGAAAATGTTGGAAAATGAGTCGAAAAAAATAGTTTCATAAAGTAAATAATTCAATAAAAATAATTTATGATACCTTTTCAAATAATATTCTCATAATATTACTCATAATAGTCCAAATTATTACATTTCAGTGGTGACAGGTGTGCAGGATGAACAGAAGTAGGCAAGGTTCTCATCTCATGTAGGGAAGAAATTTATAGAGCTATATCTAAATAATAGTAGAAAAATGAGTTGAAACATATATATTAAGATTTTAAGGAGATAACACTAGGCAGAGAGAGGATTTATGATTTCAACCTACAGATGGGGGAAAAAAAAAGAACAAGTGATCTTTACAGATCAAATTAAAAGAAGTTGAAGAAAACCCAGCAACAGAACAGAAGAGAATAAGTGTAGTAAGTGATATAAAACAAAATGATATGGCAAGGGAAAATTTAGCATTACAAATCTCAAAAAATAGATTAACTTCTCTACGTAAAAGTTCAAAAAATGTAGTTATAAGATTTTTTAGAAAGATGAGTACCTTAAAAGTAACATTGTAGAAAGACTGAAAATTAATTGATAATAGTTAAGTACTCAGTTCAGTTCAGTCGCTCAGTCGTGTCCGACTCTGCGATCCCAAGAATTGCAGCACGCCAGGCCTCTCTGTCCATCACCAACTCCCGGAGTTTACCCAAACCCATGTCCATGGAGTCGGTTATACCATCCAACCATCTCATCCTCTGTCGTCCCCTTCTCCTCCCGCCCCCAATCCTATCCAGCATTAGGGTCTTTTCCAATGAGTCAACCCTTCGCATGAGGTGGCCAAAGTATTGGAGTTTCAGCTTCAACATCAGACCTTCCAATGAACACCCAGGATTGATCTCCTTTAGGATGGATTGATTGGATCTCCTTGCAGTCCAAGGGACTCTCAAGAGTCTTCTCCAACACCACAGTTCAAAAGCATCAATTCTTCCGCACTCAGCTTTCTTCACCGTCCAACTCTCACATCCATACATGACCACTGGAAAAACCATAGTCTTGACTAGATGGACTTTTGTTGGCAAAGTAATGTCTCTGCTTTTCAATATGCTATCTAGGTTGGCCATAACCTTCCTTCCAAGGAGTAAGCATCTTTTAATTTCATGGCTGCAATCACCATCAGCAGTGATTCTGGAGCCCCCAAAAATAAAGTCTGACACTGTTTCCACTGTTTCCCCATCTATTTGCCATGAAGTGATGGGACCAAATGCCATGATCTTAGTTTTCTGAACGTTGAGCTTTAAGCCAACTTTTTCACTCTTCTCTTTCACCTTCATCAAGAGGCTCTTTAGTTCTTCTTCACTTTCTGCCATAAGGGTGGTGTCATCTGCATATCTGAGGTTATTGATATTTCTCCCGGCAATCTTGATTCCAGCTTGTGCTTCATCCAGCCCAGCATTTCTCATGATATACTCTGCATATACGTTAAATAAGCAGGGTGACAATATACAGCCTTGACGTACTCCTTTTCCTATTTGGAACCAGTCTGTTGTTCCATGTCCAGTTAAGTACTAGGCAAATGCAAATGCTAACTCAAAGAAAGCAGTTATATTATATTGATATTGGACCAAAGAGAATTGAAGAGGAGGTTCGTTAAAAGGGAAAAAGAGGTATATTGGGTACTGATGAAGTTATGAGCCAATATCAGTTACAAAAGTCGTGAAATGCCGGAGTCCAGCTCCGGCAGCCAGGGAATCGCCCTGAAGGGATGGACGGGGTCGGAGAACAAAAATGATGCAGTCTCTCGCTCAAAGCATTGGGCTGCATGTTTATTTTAAGCATCAGGTTTTCTTATACTTTTACAAAAGCATTAGGTCAGAGGTATGACATCTTCAGTTTCCCCTCACCCATATTTACTGTCTCCATAAATCATTGTTGTCCTTCAGAGTTCCCTCTTAAGTGTCCTTGTGATAACATTGTAACTCAAGTTTGTCTCTGGGCTGTATATTACATTCCTCAGTTTATTTCTTATCTCTTTAAATCTTGCTATCCCCTAGTAACTTAAGCTCATCATCTCCTAAAAAGGCTTTTAGCTATTAGTATCTCTAAAATTCCTAGTTTCTATAAGCTATAGTAAAATATGCCAACACTACAACATACCTTAAACTTTTAGCTTCTAACTATTCTTAATTATTCCTAACCCCTAAACTCAGAAAACTTCTTTTGCCATAAACATTCCCCTTACAGGCAAGTTTCAGATAACAATGTTTCCCATGATCTTAGGCTGCAGCCTATGTGCTCATCCTGGAGCATTCTTTGTAAAGATCCTTGAACAAATGTCAATAGTTAACGTTATGGATTATAACATTCTTTCCAGCCAACTCAACCGGAGGAAGGAAAGGACAAGTCAGAATCACAAGACCTAACTCCTTCATCCTGGGACCGTGCCTGCGGGATGAGGAGAGGGGGTTGGGGCCGTGCCTCCATTTTGTCAGTAATGCCTATCGCGGCTCCCACAGTGAAATTTTGCTAAACAGTTTCAGAAATTTTCAAAGTAAAAATGGATGCAAACATCAGGGGAAATCGACAATTTCACAGTAGTAGTGGGAGAAAGCAAGTGATTTGTCTTCTAAAAGTTGATTTGGCGACTAAAAGTTGAAAGATAAAAATCAAGGATAGCAAACATTCTCCGCAGAGGTCTAGACAGGAAACATTTTAGACTTGAAGAACATGTGGTCTATGTCACAATTTTGCTATTGTAATATGAAAACAGCCAAAAATAATACAAACATGAATGGGAGTGTCTGTGTCTCAATAAAACTTTATTTACAAGAGTAGAGCAAGAAAAATAACATTTCCTTTACCCTGAATTCTCAGCTTCTTGGGGTTGGTCTTGATCCCTGTCTCCTGTACAATGTCACGAACCTCTGTCCATAGTTCTTCAGGCACTCTGTCTATCAGATCTAATCCCTTGAATCTGTTTGTCATTTCCAGTGTATAATTATAAAGGATTTGATTTAGGTCATACCTGAATGATCTAGTGGTTTTTCCCTACTTCAATTTCAGTCTGAATTTGGCAATAAGGAGTTCATGATCTGAGCCTCAGTCAGCTCCCAGCCTTGTTTTTTCTGACTGTATAGAGCTTCTCCGTCTTTGGCTGCAAAGAATATAATCAATCTGATTTTGGTGTTGACCATCTGGTGATGTCCATGTGTAGAGTCTTCTCTTGCGTTGTTGGAAGAGGGTGTTTGCTATGACCAGTGCGTTCTCTTGGCAAAACTCTATTAGCCTTTGCCCTGCTTCATTCTGTACTCCAAGGACAAATTTGTCTGTTACTCCAGGTATTTCTTGATTTCCTATTTTTGCATTCCAGTCCCCTATAATGAAAAGGGCATCTTTTTCTGGGTGTCAGTTCTAAAAGGTCTTGTAGGTCTTCATAGAACCATTCAACTTCAGCTTCTTCAGCATTACTGGTCAGGGCATAGACTTGGATTACCATGATATTGAATAGTTTGCCTTGGAAACAAACAGAGATCATTCTGTCGTTTTTGAGATTGCATCCAAGTACTGCATTTCAGACTCTTTTGTTGACTATGATGGCTGCTCCATTTCTTCTAAGGGATTCTTGCCCGCAGTAGTAGATATAATGGTCATTTGAGTTAAATTCACCCATTCCAGTCCATTTTAGTTCTCTAATTTCTAAAAGGTCAATGTTCACCCTTGCCATCTCCTGTTTGATCACTTCCGATTTGCCTTTATTCATGGACCTAACATTCCAGGTTCCTATGCAATATTGCTCTTTACAGCCTCGGACCTTGCTTCTATCACCAGTCACATCCACAACTGGGTGTAGTTTTTGCTTTGGCTCCATCCCTTCATTCTTTCTGGAGTTATTTCTCCACTGATCTCCAGTAGCTCTCAAGCTGAGACTTTCTGTAATGAAAAACAGATAACCAAGAGAAAAAATAGACAGAAGTTCTTTATCATGCCTACTTCACGTATACACAGGAGACACCCAGGGGAAAATGAGCAAACAATGCTCCTCTTCTGTGATAATAGTCAATTTCACTTGGTTGATGAGATAAATAAATTGATAATCATAAATTAATGATGAGATAAATCCCCCTGAGAGTGGATTTATGAAAACTGAGTTCCTTTTGGACGATCTTTCTTTAAGCAAACAGAGGGAGTTTGGAGAAAGTTTCTTTTTGCATTTGCTGTTTTGTAAGTGCCTTCTGCTCAAAATAACCAATATGCCAAAGTGGCATATTCTGGGGTTGCAAGTCCTAATCCCTGGTGGCTCAGACGGTAAAGAATCTGCCTGCTATTCAGGAGACCCAGGTTTAATTCCTGGGTCTGGAAGATACCATGGAGAAGGGAACAACTCCTACAGTCATGGTTTGAGGAAAAACCCTGAGACTTCCTAGTGGAAAGACATTTTCTTTTACTGCAGTGTCCTAATTGTTCCTCTGTGCTACCTTCCCTTGAAGGCTCTGGTCAGATTCCTGAATCTCATTCTAACAAGAGACATCATGCTGGATCCAACCACAGTGGCTGGATCCAACCACAGATGGCCTGGGCTGCCACAGAGGGGTGAGGACACTGCCCCAGAGGTTAGAGGAACTCCCACCAGCACCCTAAAATGCACCATGTGCATTAATAGGAATATTTAATCTGGATTGACTGGATAATTTGACATATAATCTCTTTTTAGGTTTATAATCGCGTATGTGTAATTAGTTTGGAAAAGTTACCTTTGATCAGTTCACACATATTAGGACAGTCAGTGGAGTGAATGCCATAGGCTCCTTGTCAGTCTTTGACCACTTCCCACCAAAGTGGCTTTGACAGTGAGACGTACATATCTTTGGCCCTTTGTCAGTAGACATGGTCTTACCATTCACCAGAGCTCTCTGCTCTGAAGGCACAAGGAGCTTCACAAAATTTGCATCCATTAGATTTTTCAGAAGTGTCTGATATTCTCAGGGACACATATCAACTTGTCTGAGTGGTCTCTGTGAAGTTTCTTTCACATGAGACTTAAAGTGAAGGGGTGGGTGGTCCTCAGCATCCAACAAAGATTCTTTTCAGAAAAAGCCCTCCTCTCTCTACTAACCTACCTCTGGCTAAAGTCTGAGTCTGCAGTTTACATAAGCTGGAAGTGGTTGGTGCACAAGAATTGTGAAGTGGACTTTCAGGTCCTCTTTTGCAGGACTCTCATAACTTTTCACAGCTCCTTACAGTGAGGTGTGAGAGTATTTGCCAGATTTTTCTTTTCGTGACCTCAGCCAAACTTGAGGTAGAAAGAGTTCCAATATAACATTTTGTTACATAAAAATTATTTGTATCCATGGAAATTTCTTTTTTAAAAAGCGTGTAATATTTTATACAAAGAAAATCTGATGAGGATCCCAGATCAGAAATCACTCAGGTTACATTTCTGGGAGTGGACTGCACTGCTGCTACTGCTAAGTCATTTCAGTTGTGTCCAACTCTGCGTGACCCCATAGACGGCAGTCCACCAGGCTCCTCTGTCCCTGGGATTCTCCAGGCAAGAATACTGGGGTGGGTTGCCATTTTCTTCTCCCGTGCAGGCATGCATGCATGCTAAGTCACTTTCATCGTGTCAGACTCTGTGCAATCCCATGGACAGCAGCCCACCAGGCTCCTCTGTCCACGGAATTCTCTAGGCAAGAGTACTGGAGTGGGTTGCCATTTCTTCTCCAGTGGGCTGCACAAATAAAGGCAAATATTTATTTAGATATTAAGAATATTTCTCTACATAACCCTTGGGTTAACTTGGGAAATCAAAGCTAAAATTAATTCTAATGAAAATGAATTCTGGTTAGAAATCTACCCAGTTTATCATGTGAATGTGATTGAAATGCAACACAGAGGAAAATATACAGCCTTGTAAACATTTATTAGAAGACAAATAGAACTGAAAGTAAGTGTACATAAAGAAGCTCTGGGACAGAAAGTAAAAGAGGTATGACTGGGCTGTAGCAATGTGTTGTCAGGTTATACCAGCACACAGTTGGTTGTCATGGTAACAGTTGAGATAAAAAAGGGTGGACTAAGAAGAGGAGAAATCAGGTATATGTTATGTCTCACTAATCAAGATTAGGAGAAAACATTGATCTTCTTAAACGTCTAATTGGATACAAGGCCAAGGGAATTATTCAGTTTGGTCAGTATTTTCTTATGTTCTCTACCTAATGCCATTCTACAGTTGAAAATAAAGCAAAACAGTTAGAACATACAAAGGTGACCTTGCAATTGCATAAAATACAATTAAATTGGTTTATGTAAAGCACCAAGCTGACTGTAGTTAAATGAAACATTGGTATGGAAAATTAAGTAATTCCATCCTAATTCACTCTGCTGTACTAAAACATTTAAGTATACACATTATGGATATAAGGTCACCCACTGTTTTGAGTCTCCCAAAAAGAAGCTCATAGCTAAGTTATAAATTAATTTAAAAGGTTTTATAAGATTGTAAATGTTTTGCTGAGCCTTTAGAAATGCTTCCATGGGAAATTACTAAGAATGTGATAAAAATAGTTTGAACAGGCTTAAACTGGCAATTTAAACTTTTCTAACATGAAGACAATCATTTTTCAAAATCAGCTCAGCATCAGAATTTTTTTTCAAGATTTGAATCCACTCAATAAATAAATTAATTTAATAACTTCTCAAGATAGTTTTGCTTTTCTTCTCCTTTTTAAATTTACTTTTAGCCCATGGTGGATTCATGTCAATGTATGGCAAAACAAATACAATATTGTAAAGTTAATACTAATTAAAAAAAAGGGAAAAAAATAAATTTACTTTTAGTAAAAATTAAAAAAAAAAACATTTTGAATGATTTAAAGAAAACAAAACTAATGTATACCCTTTTGAGGTTAAGGTAAAGCTGATTTTTAAATTGTAGGGTTAGGTCTATTTTATGTTGATTTGTTCTGTTTTATTCATAAGGTTAAATATTTAGTCACACCCTATTCAGTTTTTGATGACAGCTGCTATGAATTCCCTCCAAATACAACACTAATTGTTATGACAATACTAAGCAGAAAAATGAGACTTATCCTGCCAAAGAATCAAGATATAAATATATTTAAGAATTTTAATATATGGAATTTGAAAGATGGTAACGATAACGTGATATGCGAGACAGAATAAGAGACACAGATGCATAGAACAGTCTTATGGACTCTGAGGGAGAAGGTGAGAGTGGGACGTTCTGAGAGAATAGCATTGAAACATGTATATTATCATATGTGAAACAAAACACCATTCCAGGTTCGATGCATGAGACAAATGCTCAGGGCTGGGGCAATGGGATGACCCAGAGGGATGGGATGGGGAGGGAGGTGGGAGGGGGTTCAGGATGGGGAACACATGTAAACCCATGGCTGATTCATGTCCAATGTATGGCAAAAACCACTACAATATTGTAGTTAGCCCCTGACTAAAATAAATAAATTTATTAAAAAAAAATATTTATAGATACATGTAATAAATAATCTAGTTAATTAATAATGAATGGAACAGTTTGAATTTATTCTCTTTTTCCTTCTTCAGATTGGAAGTGCAAAGAAGGGAGAAATAAGTTCTACCAATGGCAGGGAGGTTCAGAAAGACCTCATGGAGTGTGTAAGGCTGGAAATAAATCTTGAATGGCATGTTGGTATTTGCCAGATAGGCAACCAGAGTATGTGCACTTGTGCCCCTTCTCACTGGCTCCATCCTTTCCAGTTAAAAAGGGAAGATTAGGGTTACAGAAACAATGATTTTATATATACATTAAGTGGAATAAATTACTTTGGGTATGTATTTCAACCTCCCAGATATAACCCTTATGTTGTGGGAGATATAACGCCTCCCTAACAGGAGGGAATCATTTTAACTATAGTGTGTTAAATGTTGGTTCATTCAAATAGATCCTGCTCCCACTGTATTTGTAGTTGTACAATTGTTTATTCATTCCAGTAATTATTACCATACCACCTCCACTGAAGCCAGTGGCCAATTAACTTAGTGCTTTTAACCTTGTCAGGAAAGGGTAAATAACATCAGCCTAATAACAGTTTTAAAGGCAGTGACAGGAGAGGAAGGGAAGATGGAAAATAGAAAAGCTGTAATAATATACAAAGATGGTTTACAAAGCTAAAGAATAATCTTTATTTGAAAGTGTAATGAAATATAGAATATCTACCCAAAAGTGGCTCTGGACAAGTTATCATATTATGAGCACATTCCTCAAAATTTAGCCCAGTTTCTTTTCTGAAAAGAATGCTTAATTAAATATTTCAAGTGACCGACGAAATTTTACCATAAATTGAAATGATCACCATGAATTCTAACTAATGACTTACGAGCACTTTTTATGCTCTGTGGCCTCACTCCTATTCATTTCCTTGCATCTTTACTTCTTGGACCAAACTTTGGTCAATCTAAGTTTCATTACAATATTTTCTTGCTAAAGTCTTTATCTTTCTCTCTCTTTTTAAAAAATCATCTAGCATCAAAGCATTTTTACTCATATTGAAAACCCTCATCAACTGCTGTTTGTTTCTCTTTGGTAACATCAGCAACTCCCCTGGATCTAGGCAGTCTTAGCAGGATATATTCCTTTCCCATGTTCTCCTATTCTATTTCCTGCAGCGTCTGATGTAAAACAGATTTTAAAGTTCATGATAGAACAGAGGTCAACATGAAAGACTCTAGGATCCTGGCCTTTGCTTTTTGCTTCTGGTCTTTATTATTATAACAAATAGTTAATTGAACTATTATTTTCCATGTCATGAAAAAATATTAGAATGACAGCCTTTTCTGTTTAATCACAGATCAAGATTTTCAAATACATAAGAAAAAATTATAACAGTATCACAAGATAAAAAAAGGAACTGGAACATTCTTAAGTTTCTAAATAAACAGCAAGCACACTATCAAAGTCTAAGCTTTCCTCCTTCTCTCCTGTTTTGATCCAGAATGTGTCTTCAAACAGTCTCAGGCCAATGCCTCTGCCTGTGCTTTAGATTCTACTTCCTGCTGCTTCATCTGGGAACATACACTGAATATTTTCTCTTTTTCTTTTCTCCCTTTCAAAACAACAACCGGCCTTGTCCCATCTCCACAGTACCCACAGCTTCTGCATAACTCTCTTCTCTTCTGCTGCTGCTGCTGCTGCTAACTCGCTTCAGTCGTATCCGACTCTGTGCGACCCCATAGACAGCAGCCTACCAGGCTCCACCGTCCCTGGCACAGCCACAGTTCTGTAGTGGGTGGCCATTCTCTGCACTTCATTCTCATCTTCCTCTCTCTCTTTTTTTAAATTTTTTTTTTCTTAACCCACTCCAGTCTTTCTAGCAGCAGCACTCTACCCAAGTAACTCTTACTAAAGTCACCAAATCAAAAGGCTATTTTTCAATGCTTCTCCCAGCAGCAGTCAACTGAGAAGGACCCACCTTCCTTTTTGAAATACTCTCACCTTGGGCATCAACATCCTAAGTGCGTGCATGCATGCTAAGTCACTTCAGTTGTGTCTGACTGTTTACCATCCTATGGAGTATAGCCTTCCAGGCTTCTCTCTTCATGGGATTCTCCGGGCAAAAATACTGGGATGGGTTGCTGTGCCCTCCTCTAGGGGATCTTCCCAACCCTGGGATTGAACCCGCATCTCTTAAGTCTCCTGCATTGGCAGGCAAGTTCTTTCCCACTAGCGCCACCTGGGAAACCCCAACATCCTATATGAAGGGACAAAAAATTATGTATTTCATACACTCCCTGTATTTTTCTCATGCCCTACCTCTCCTTTCTTATTGCCCTCTCTCCAGTTTGAGAAATACTAGACTCTTCTGCTTTACTCTGTTCTGGGATTTTGAGATGTCTCATCTGTAAAAGAGAAGAAAGGCAACAGGCAGAGTCACTAAAATATATGTAATATTACAGAGGGCAGGACAGGTGTTTATATAATAGGGTGGACTGATAAGAATGAGAAAGAAAAAGTCAAATATATTCTTTGTGAGCAAAATAGTATTATCTTTTATATCAAGCTATTTTACTCTAAGTGAGATGGAAAACTACTGACATGTTTTCAGAAAGACACATTGGAACAAGTGTAATCTGATTGAAACGGAGCAAGATTAGAAAGGAATTTTACTGAATATTTAATAATTAACAAAAGGGCAGGAAAAGATGGTAGAGCAGAGAAACCCTGGGCTCACCTCCTCCCATGAACACCGAAAGTACAACTACATATAGAGACACTCTCTCTCAGGACAACCCGAAAACTAGCAAAAAAGATTTTCCACAACCAAAGATAAAAATAAAAAGCCATACTGAGATGGGTAGGAGTGGAATTTCCGGCTGGCTAGGACTCACACCCATGGGCAGGTGGGATATGACAGCCTCCAAGATTCCCTCTGAGGAGCAAGGTCTCCAAACGCCACATCAGGCTCCCTAGCCTGGGGAGCTTGCACTGGGAATATGAACACCTGTGACATTTAATGTTGAAAACTAAGAAGATTTACTTCTAGGAGAGCCAGAAATCTATAGGAAACCAAGACTCTGCTTTTGAAGGATTCATGCAAAAACTCTGTTACCCTGAGTGCTAGTGCAGAGGCAGCAGTCTGAAAAGCACCTGAAGGGGATTCATTGACTAATTTTTTTTTTATTTTTACTGATTTTATTTTATTTTTTTCATATTTAATTTCTAATAATTGGAGTATCATTTATTATTATTTTTTTTTAAATAAATTTATTTATTTTTAGTTGGGGGCTAATTACTTTACAATATTGTAGTGGTTTTTGCCATACATTGGACATGAATCAGCCATGGGTTTACATGTGTTCCCCATCCTGAACCCCCTCCCACCTCCCTCCCCATCCCATCCCTCTGGGTCATCCCATTGCCCCAGCCCTGAGCATTTGTCTCATGCATCGAACCTGGAATGGTGTTCTGTTTCACATATGATAATATACATGTTTCAATGCTATTCTCTCAGAACGTCCCACCCTCACCTCCCTCAGAGTCCATAAGACTATTGTATGCATCTGTGTCTCTTATTCTGTCTCGCATATCAGGTTATCGTTACCATCTTTCAAATTCCATATATATGCATTAGTATACTGTATTGGTGGTTTTCTTTCTGGCTTACTTCACTCTGTACAATCGGCTCTAGTTTCATTCATCTCAATAGAACTGATTCAAATGTATTCTTTTTAATGGCTGAGTAACTAATTTTATGGCAGATGTTAAGGGGAAGGATTCTGTTGGAACTTTCTCTGGCTACAAAGGAACTAGTGGGCGCTATTTTTGGTGGGGAGGACTGAACTTATACTTGGTTAAGCTGGTGCTAATAGGTACCATTTCTGACTGTCTTCATCTAACTAACTAGCACTGTTTGGTCTCCCTGGGGTCAGCTGTGGGCCCAACCCAGTGGCATTTCTCCAAAGTGTCCCTCCTGCCTCACTAGTCTTGGTGGGTGCCCTTGGCCAGCACCGGAGGTTCTACAAAACTACCCTGCTCCTGGTCAGTCCTGGTGGGTACCATCAGCTGAAACTGGAGTCTCTCCAAAGTAGCTCCTATCCTTCCAGTTCCAGCAAGTGCTCTCATCCAACACCATAGCCCCTCTAAAACTGCTTCCATCCCACCAGTCTTGGTGAGGCACATGTCTGGCACTGGCAACACCCCAAAATTACTCCTTTCCAGGGTCTGACCTCACATATCAGAATACATGCAAATAGTTGTGACTGGGCCATTTGGCCAACTTCACACATTAGTGTGTGCACAGCATTTGCAGCCCAGTCACAGAGTTCCCACCAAGGACACTCCTGGAGTGACTAGAAACTTAGGAAGTGGCACTACTAGGGCTCCAAAAGACACCTTCTACAGAAAGCCACACTTTCAAATCCAGGAAATGTAGTTGATATGCCTAATCCCTGAAAGAAACCCAGTTGTTGTTCAGACACTAAGTTGTGTCTGATTCTTTGCGACCCCATGGACTGCAGCACAACAGGCTTCCCTGTCCTTCATTATCTCCCTGAATTTGCTCAAACTCTTGTCCATTGAGTCAGTGATACCCTCCAGCCATCTCATCCTCTGTCATCCCCTGCTCCTCCTGCCTTCAGTCTTTCCCAGCATCAGGGTCTTTTCCAATGAGTCGGCTCTTCATATCAGGTGGCCAAAATATTGGAGCTTCAGCATCAGTCGTTCCAACAAATATTCAGAGTTGATTTCCTTTAGGACTGATTGGTTTAATCTCCTTGCAGTCCAAGGGACTCTCAACAGTCTTCTCCAGCACCACAGTTCAAAAGCATCAATTCTTCAGTGTTCAGCCTTCAGAGATAGCCAAAGTGAAGAGACGAACAAATATATTCCAAGGGAAAGAGTAAGACGTAACCTCAGAAAGATAACTAAATGAAATGGAGAAAAGCAAATTTCCAGATAAACAGTTCAAATTATTCGTCATTAAAAAACTCCCTTAACTCAGGAGAGGGAAGGAGGAACACAATGGGAAGTTCAACAAAGAGATAGAAAATATAAACAGGAACCAATCAGAGCTGATAAATAGAACAACTGAAATGAAGAATACACCAGAGAGAACCATCAGCAGGTTAAATGATGCAGAAGAAGAGCCCGGCAATGTGGGAGACAGGCTAGTAGCAAAAAGGAAAAAAATGAGAATTTAAGGGATCTCTGGCACAATACCAATCATAACATTCATAGTATAGAGGTCCCAGAAGGAAAAGAGAGAGCGACAGAAAACCTGTTTGAAGAGATGATGGCTGAGTATTTCCTCAACCTGATAAAAGAAATAGACAGACATTCAAGCCCAGGAAGCACATTGAGTCTCAAATAAGCTAAACACAAAAAGACCCATGCCAAAACACATTATAATTACAACGTCAAAAGTTAAACGTAAAGAGAGAATTTTAAAATCAGCAAGAAAAAAGCAATAGTTACAAACAGGGGAGCCCACATAAGATTATCCCCAGAGAGGGCATGGCAATTCACTCCAGTATTCTTGCCTGGAGAATACCATGGACAGAGAAACCTGGCAGGCTACAGTCCATGGGGTCACAAAGAGTCGGATATGACTGAAGTGACTGAGCATGCATACACACACATAAGATTAGCAGCTGACTTCTGAGCAGAAACTTTGTAATGCAAAAGGGAGTGGCATGACATATTCAAAACAGTAAAAGGAAAAAAAAAATTACAGCCAAAACTACTCTATTTAGCAAGTTTATCACTCAGAACTGGAGGAGACCTAAAGAGTTTCCTAGAAAAGCAAAAACTAAAGGAATTCATCAACTAAACCAACCTTATGAGAGATGTTAAAGGGATTTCTTTAAACAGAAAAGTAAAAAAGAACACAACTAGAAATATGAAAATTATGGAAGAAAAAATCTCACCAATAAAGGTAAACATATGGTAAAGGTAGTGGATCAACCACTTGTGTGTTTTAGTCACTAAGTCGTGTCTGAATCTTGCGACCCCATGGACTGTAGCCTGCCATGCTCCTCTGTCCATGCGATTCTCCAAGAAAGAATACTACAGTGGATTGCCATTTCATTCTCCAGGGGATCTTCCCAACCCAGGAATCAAACTCGGGCCTCCTGCATTGCAGGCAGATTCTTTACCGACTGAACTATGAGGGAAGCCAACCACTTGTGTAGCTG
This sequence comes from Okapia johnstoni, assembly GCA_024291935.2. Classification (NCBI taxonomy): domain Eukaryota; kingdom Metazoa; phylum Chordata; class Mammalia; order Artiodactyla; family Giraffidae; genus Okapia; species Okapia johnstoni. Next base: position 46,345,338 of record CM044323.1, read on the forward strand.
TATTAAAATTAAAAACAAATCTAGTAAAATCATAGATATCTAAAATTAGTCAAGGGATACACAAAACAAAATGTAAAATATGATATCAAAAACATAAAACACAGCAAGGGGTGAGGGAGTACAAATGTGGTACTTTTAGAATGTGTTCAAACTTAAGAAATCATTATCTTAAAATAGATTGCTACATACATAGCTTACTTTATAAGAGCTTCATGGTAACCACTAACCAAAAAATGATAACAAATACAATAAAGAGAAAAGAATACAAGCAGAACACTAAAGAAAGTCATCAAATCACAAGTCAAGAGAGCAAGAGAGTAAGAAAGAAACAGAAAGAACAACAAAAATAACCAGAAATTAATTAATCAAATGGCAATAAGTACATACTTATCAATAATAACTTTAAACATAAATGGATTAAGTGTTCCAATCAAAAGATGTGAGGTGGTTGAATGCGTAAAAAGCAAAAAATGAACCAAAAATTCCCTTACATGGTTATACCTATCCTTCTCAAAATAGTCACAAAAAATTCATTAGGAAGGAACACTTCCCGACTATTTTAAATAATGCCAAAAAAACAAGCAAACTGACTAAAAAATGGACAGAGGACCGAAGCAGACATCTCTACAAAGAAGACATAGACATATTCAACAAACATACAAATAGATGCTCAACATCACTAATTATCAGGGAAAAGCAAATCAAAACCACACGGACCTTAACACTGGTCAGAATGGCTACCATGGAAAAGAACACAAATATCAAGTGTTGGTGAGGATGTGCAGAAAAGAAAGCCCTGGTACACGGCTGATGGGAATGTAAATTGGTGCCGCCACTATAGGAAACAGGATGGATGTTTTTTTAAAATACTAAAAACAGAACTACCACGTGATCCAGCAATTTTACTCCTGGGTATACCTCTGAAAAATTCAAAAAGATATGTGCACCCCAATGTTCCCAGTAGCATTATTAACAATTGCCAAGATATGGAAGCAAACCAAGCATCCATCCACAGATAAATGGATAAAGAAGATGGGGTATATATGTAGAATGAAATACTATTCAGTGATAAAAAAAGAATAAAATCAGAGTATAAACTGGTGGTTGCCAGAAGGGAGAGTGATGAGGGATTAAGTAAAATAGGTGAAGGTGATTAGGAAATATGAATTTCCAGTTATAAAATAAATCATGGGGATATGATATACAGCATAAGGAGTATAGTCAATAATACTGTAACAATTTGTATAGTGACAAGTGGTTACTAGACTTACCGTGGTGACCATTTCACAATGTGATCACTACATTGTACACCTGCTGCTGCTGCTAAGTTGCTTTAGTCGTGTCCAACTCTGTGCAACCCCATAGACGGCAGCCCACCAGGCTCCCCTGTCCCTGGGATTCTCCAGGCAAGAACACTGGAGTGGGTTGCCATTTCCTTCTCCAATGGATGAAGGTAAAACTGAAAGTGAAGTCGCTCAGTCGTGTCTGACTCTTAGCGACCCCATGGACGGCAGCCTACCAGGCTCCTCTGTCCATGGGATTTTCCAGGCGAGGGTACTGGAGTGGGTTGCCATTGCCGTCTCCGATTGTACACCTGAAACTAACATAATATTGTATGTGAACTATACCTCAATTAAAAAAATATATACAAAATAATTAACTGGATTTTTTGATATCTTCAAAGTTATTGACATTCACCAAAGGAGGGATAGACATATTTTGAAATAATGGTATTTTGAATTCTGAATGGCTTGATGTTTTCTTCAGATAAACTTAATTCCTATGTCAGCAAGGATTGGCTCTATGCAAAATATTTCCTAATACATGTTGTCAGCACAGATACGATCTCTTAATGGTACACTCAGATATTCAGCTCTATTTTATATTTCCACCAAGATGTATGAACAGCTTCACTAAATTCAAAATGGAACTCGTGGTCTCTGCTGCATATCTTCTCTCTCCTCCCCCCAAATACATTCTCTTCCTTATTCTTAAGGGTTATCATCATTCTGAGTGCTGTCTCAATCTATTGATATGCTCTGCAATCCTTTGTCTCATCCTAGATGAACCATTAAAAGAAAAAATAACACAATTTATAGTACGGTGCCAGTTAGAAGGTGTATATCTACAAGTAACGGGATATCTAACCAAAGTGACTAATATATCACATAAAAGTGTGAAAGTATAAGTCCATTCACAGGAATTGGTAACTAATCATAGGACTTAGGACTTAGAACTTGGGTACCTACCACAGGGTTCCAAGGTTAGTTAAAGGAATATTTAGGAACCTGGAAAATAAATGATAATTTGTGTTCATCTACAGCCTATGCAACTGTAATTAAACATGAAGTTTTAGTCAATGACAAATCATTTTGAAAGTTAAAATCTTGATGGAGCATTTCATTAATACCCCCAGCCTATTAACTTTTCCATCAATTTTATTGTCATTTTATAAGCTGGGATTTGGAGTTGTTTGGGACTTGTTTTCTTGCCTCCTTTTTAGGGGATGGGGAGTATATCTTAGACGCCTAAGTGAGTGGAGGAAAGGCTGTGGTTCCAGCAGGCATGACTCCATTTCAGAATTGTTTCTATAACTGGAGGGAGAATTTGCTTGCAGGTATTCCAGGCCATAGCTCTCTGAAAGTTCCTCCCACGTGGCTTGCTTAGCTCTTACTTTCATTTTGTATTAAACAAAAAGTCATCTGAGGGCTATTTAATGCTCTGGTTTGCGTGTTCCAATACCAGATAAAAGTTAAACAGATGAACCATTTGGGGGGTAAGGATTGGGAAATCCAAGGCTGCTAAAATGCTTTCAAGTTTCAAAATGGTTTTGTTTTTTTAAACCCATTTTCCATGTTCCAGCAGCTGTGGGTTTTCCCAGGGCTCCCCCTGTGGCTCAAAAGGGAGCTGCTTAATGCTTAACAGATGAGCCAATTGAGTTTTTAAATGCAAAATTAAACTTAAAGTGCACAAAGAGCACAGGGGAATCCACAGCCAAGAATAGGCTGAAGGAGGAGCAGGAGCTGCAAGCACTGGGCTGTGGGGAGACACAGCCTCTTCTACTGGAAGCAGCAGCCAGTGTGAGGAGGGTATAGGCACATCCATCTTTTCATCAACCCTCAAACAGGCTGAATTATACTCCATCTTGCCCAGAGGTTTTTTCATAACTACGTTCTTTAGATTTATTTATGTATGTCTATTTTTCTTTAGGAATAAAAAAAAAAAAAAGGCAACAAGAGATAGATGGATGGACTCCAGAATACAAGGCAAGTGTGTTTTGATCTCCAATAGGTTTGTTCTCTTAGTGATGGTGAGAAAATTTGGTTCTCTCAGCATTATTTTTCCCCTTTAGATCTCTTGATACTTTGCCTCTGGGACACCAGACACTCAGCAAATCATCTAGACTCTCTGAACATTCTGCTTTGAGTGCGAAGAGTCAGGACGATTGGGGACGTTTGTTGGGACAATTTGCCAAGTTACTGAATGAACTGTTTTATCATTTACCTAAGTATTTGAACATAAGAAGCACTGGATTTGGTGTTTAAAACTAAAATCAGAAAAAAAAAATTGCTAAGTTTGAAAAAGTCATCTTTGATTCAAGACAAACTACCTAACACCCTAAAGAAAAAATCTCCATATTATTGGTGTAAGTGTTTTTATTAAAGAGGCTCCCAACATCAAGACTAAAATTCCGTGGATTACTTTCTTTTTATTGGAGATGATAAAACTAACTGTTGAATTCCCAATTTCGGAAATCTTTTGGGGAGTCAATTTCATGATTCCAACAAGTTTTTCATAGCAACATGTACTTTGGCATTCTAGAATGGGATATGATCCCAGTGAGGCCCATCAGACCACATAACCTCCCAGATTTCTGGCAACTACCTACCAGAAGCATGAATTCCTTAGTATGGGAGGTGGGTCGCTTGCTGTCTAGTGCATTTTAATTGCATTTAAGGAATATTTATTATAATCTCAAAATTGCTGAGAAATGACAATCCCATTGGAAAATTTACATTGCTCAGATCTTATATTCAGCTTTTAAGCTAGGAAAACACTTTTGAAGAAATAATTCTAGTGGGTAGTAACCAAAAATTCTGTTTTCATGCTGGCAAAAACTTCCCAATAGGATACCAAGAAGAGGATGCTAGAAAGTTTCAAGTTCACACTTGATATACCACCAAATCCAGCAATGATTAGTGAAATAACAAGATTTAATAAGCCTAAAAAAGGACACAGGCATATACATATATATGTGTTTATGTGTACACATACACACACTCACCTTTCAAACCTTGTCTAAAGTTGCTATTAAACTACAAATTACATTTCTTGGGCATTTTTACTTCTTTCAAATTCTCAAAGTAAATCTTATTGCTTTAGATTTTGAGAGCTCACTAACTTCTTGCTAAAAAGATCAAAACAAACAAACTGAAACAAAAAAACCCACAATCTAGGCAGCAGACTGGTATTATTTGGCCGCAATCTTCCTTGTAAAACTTGACAACTCTTGTTTCATAAATATTTTACCTTGATCATTTAAATTTATAGGGTTGATTATAAAAGGGCAACCTCTAAAAACTAGATTCAGGGTGAATAGTCCTACCCATATTTATGTATTGAGAGGTTTATACCTCTTAGGTAATCAGATTCACTTGACTACATTGACTACACTCAGTCTTGTCAGTTAGCCTGAAGGAAAGATACTGATGAGGTTGGGCTCCTGCGAAAGCAATCATATGGTTAATTGCTTTAGTGTGAATCTAGCCATTGTGATTAAAGCATAGGACTTGTGTTTAGGTAGAGCAGAGTGTCCATGCTTCAAGGCAACTCCTTGGCAGATCTAGTCCTCTCCAAGCCTTGAGAAAATGTGCTGGGACATCAGTATATTTCCCCAAGGACTTACAGTGTTTGGGGGATCATTCAACCATTAGATCATATTCAAAGAAGCTGGGTTAATTTGAATATGTAATCATTGGATCACAGATATTTGTTACCTCTTTGAAAGTGTGACCATCAGAATGCAGATTTAAATAAATAAGACTACATTCAAACCTTAATGTATTATGTGATGGAATTTAATGTGAATTCTGCTCATCCCCAAAGCATCTTATACCTGTCATCTAATGATTATACATCCCTGTATACTACTACTGGTGCACTTTTCATGAACATAAATTAAAAAGACAATCTGCTCTGCTTTTTAATTAGATGCTATGGATTATCTTTTCCAAATTTCAATTTTAGTAATTTCTTATAGAATTTAACTAACAATATTTAGGCCACATTAACATATGGCCTAACATACATACATGTACATATGTGTGAATACACACATAGATTAAATTTAATGCAGAGAACATTTTCAAGCTTTTTAAAATTTTTTTCCCTTTTTGCAAAATTACATAGAATCAAATCAATATTTTTTCCTCTGCAGTGAAAGCCTGGCTTCAGAGTTCACTTTTATAAAGAAACTCTAAAGTATTAAGCAAGTAGAATACGAGCCTTTTCTTTGTTTTTTAAATTACCCAACATACTTCTGGGGCTTTCACAAGCGGAGGTTTACATGAATTGATGCAAAAAAAAAAAAAGAAAAAACAGCTATCTGTGTTCCAGCAATTCAAATCCAAAACCGTTTTGAGTGGATTTTTAATATACTCAAGGGAGTCACACAAGGGTAATTGATGATGACTTTGAATTACCTGCATCTTATTTATTTTAAAATCTATTTCCTAATCTGTTACCATATTATGGATAATAACATAATTCTGTCAGTTGTAAAACAGAGTTTTAAAACAATGGAATTTTGCTAATTTAACTGTATTTATTGCCTCTCTATAACCTCATAAGAAGGGATTCATGTATGTATAAGGTATTTTAGAAACTCTACTTCCTCAGGAATAGCAGCAGTTATTAAGACTTACCATTTTAAAAAATGCAAATGCAAAAAAGGGGACATATTATGGTATAGACATAGGGCTTCCTCATCATTTTGTATTGTTCTCCAAATAGTTCCCTTCATTTTCAGGGTGGATCTCTGAATGTTAAGAGGGGATGCATAATGTGCTGAAGCTGGGAATACACAAGCCATGTTCGGCACATAGATTCTTTGTAGGAAAAAAATGTTACACAAGGCATGCTGCATCCAGTGCTTAATTTCAAAAATGAAATCTTATTTTTTGACCAGTTTGACTCAATATTTCCTACCAATGGAAGAAATTTGCTCCTAAAAGGGTTAAATATTAAAAGCAAATGGAAAGTGAAAGAAACACATAACCTCTATTCCCCAATGCAAAAATCAAATATGCAAATATGAAAATGGGGGGACTCTGCTTCTTCCCCTTACACAGCTGATTAAATTGTCACTGCTGGAGATTACATGAGGTTTTATTCCCTTTACAGCCATATTCAGTTGGACAGACTGAAAAATATATTGCCACAGACGAGCCCCACCACCTGGTACACTGTGCTTCCAGTTGCCTGTAGAGGTCTTGTCCAAAACTTTGCAGCCACCCCTTTAAAAAAAGAAAAGTATGAGATATGATCATTCATGATAGACTGGATGATCTCTGAAATGCTTTCCAACTTGGAGATTCCAATAAGACAAAAAATCCCTCCTCCTATTTACAGATACTAGCCTGAAGTTTAATTCCCATGTAACAAAGCCTTTCTTTTTCTATCGATCCTAAAGCCACTTCATGCATTTTGCATGATATTTTCATTTTTCAAAAATATCAGAAGCTCTTCTCTTTCTGTGTTCGCCCTTTATTTCCTACCTGATGGATACATTCATTTCCCGACTTATCAGTTTTGACACAGAGCCTGCTCCCACCCCCAATGGTTCTTTCCAGGTGGAAATCTTCGATTGCTGCAAAAATTGGACATAGAAACAGAAAGATTACCTTTGGTTCTCTAACGTCTTCCCACGATTCGGAAATGGTTCTCGCAGTCTGTCTGGATGTAGTAGAAGTTAGTTCTCAGATGATGTCGTCTGCCTGTGTCACTCGGCACTGCGGGCTGAGTAGAGAACTGCCTCCAGCTGCAGTCTAGGGCCTCAGTATTAAGGACACACAGAACTACTTTGTTAATGAGATCGTTTCTCTAGTGCATAGAGATGTAGCCCTAAGGACAGAGAGATTTAACAAGCAAAAAAGGTGGTAGGGGGATGTTTTTGAATTGGAACGTTCAAGAAAAAAATAACAGCAAAAAAAAAAAAATTGTAAGCAGATGCTTTCTTGTAAGAAAAAGTGAACAGGAACATCTATTTGCCTTTAGGTTTGTGGTAGAGTTACATGTGCTACTTTGCTATGGAAGTGAGTAACAGACCCGCAGAGAGTTTTTCGATGGCTTGTTGTGTGGCTGGAGAGAGTTTTGTTGCTCTTGTTACTTTACCTGTTCAACCAAATGACACTTATGGAGATTTTTAACTAATTAAGATCTCTGCTGTATCTGTTGATATAACTGCAATTTGAAAAATTCATCTTCTCTGATTGGATGAATAAGTAAACAATAAATGTCTCACTTCTAGTATCCAGATGGGTAAATTTATAGTGAAATAAAGTGATGTCTCCCTGCCCCAAACCCAGAATTCCATATGCATTTTAAAACACAGACATATATTATGCTTAAACTGCAAACTTGAGAATTAAACAAAAAAGAAAAAAAAAATCATTACTTTGTCACACTAGTATGCCTGTTTCTTCTAGTAAATCAGGCTCAATTCAGGTACCTTTTGCTGTCAAACTTAAATGCACAGTTGTGTGTGTTCCACTAGCTTGAACATACTCACACACCAACCTTTTCTTCTCTGTTTGCTTTTTTCCTGTCTTTCCCATGTTTTTTGTTTTTCTATTCTTTTCTATTCTAGACTTCTCAGAGTTTTTGTTTTATCATATTGTTCTCTTCACATCGCTCAACTGCTTTTTGATAAAAGTTCCATATTTGATCTAATTTTATTGGTTTTAATTTCCCTATAGTTTTATATTGTTGCTTTTTTCCTTTTTTCCTTCTTTTCTCTTCTCATTGTGCTTTATTTTTTTTTCCTGAAAACACCATTCCAAAAGTCAGAAGAGTCAGAATACAGATAAACTTTGTTATTGAGTGTTCTTACATTTTCCTATCTTGGTTCAATAACATCTTTATTCCCTCAATCACTTTTATTGACCATTTTTAATCATCTTTTTATCTTATCCTTCTGTTTCATTTTTCCCCTGATGCTTTAATTTCCCAGGCTTCTGGTCTCACTAAAATGTAACAACCATTTATTCAACCTTTAATATAAGTACTGCCTTCCTTACAGCTCTTACTACAACACTGTGAGGTAGGCGTTTTTATCTCCATCTGATACAAGGGAAGACAGAGGCCTAAGGATTAAAGTACTGCCTTAGGGCCACACAATAACTGTGATAGCAAGTATTTGTTCCAAGAATATCAGGCACCAAATCACCTTCTCTTTCAACTAAATCCTATTGAGACAAAAAATCAAAAGTATGTTTGTTTTGAAATTCTGTTGTGTACAGGGGAAAATATATGCATGCTTACTTCATTATTTGTATGTACTTATATCTGAAATTATTAAGTATAAATTTACTCCTTATATCTTCCTTTTGATGACACTGTGTAGTTTTCTTTGTGATTTCAGAAAAAGTAGCTCTAAACTCAAATTACTATCTTCAACAAAATTTTATCTAAAACTAGGTCCAAGTCTTCTTTGTACATATCCCAATTTATTAACACACAGTCGTAAATGTAAACAGTGAAAGCAAGTTCTTATTAGTAAAATAAACAATGGCAGCTCTAGAAGCATGAAGTGACTGTGCTGTCTACAAACCCATTGCTTTATCATATCAGCCTTTCCAGTAATGACATCAGTGATCAAATATGTTTTTACAGTTGTCAAATAACGGATCAGACATTTAATTCCAGCTTGCTTGCAGCTGCTTTTTCCCATCTTCCCGTCCCTGTATTATATTTGCCTTTTGAGAGAATTATGTATTCCTTTATGTTCTTCATTCAGATTTAGAAACTCTCATACTTCTTGCTATGATAATGGGATGTAGGTATTATTCTCAAAGCAGGTCAGTTTGCAAGTTCCATAAACCCACCATTTAATCATTGCCACCTCCTTCATCTTATTCTTGCGAAGATATTATAAATATGTATATATAAATATATATATATATATATATATATATACATACTTTTAAGAAGCAGACACTTACATTTGATATTCCATTAGAAGTCTCTAAAATTGCTACAGCTATTGCCATGAAGAAAGTTATATTTCTAGACTTTGGACAAGAACATAATAAAGTTCTCTTTGATGAATTACAGTCCTGAAAGCTGTTCTTTTACTAAGCTGCAATTAATATTTGTACCTAGCAGTCTCCTAAGGAATAGCAGAAGGAACAAAGTTAGCAACTAGCAGACCTGAAATAGCTACAGAGTGTTTTGACCACAAAGAGAGGAAAACAGTAATGCAGTAATTAAGAGGAGAGACTGGGAAGTAAGAGAAACTTGACCTTGAACTTTAGCTCTACGATTTGCACCATTATGGCTTGGGCAGGTTACCTCATTTTTCTCATCCTCAGTTTCTTTATCTGTCAAATGGGGATAATAATGCCCAAACCTCCAAGGAATATCAGAAAAATTCAATCAGGTAATGCACATAGAGCATTCATGACAAAATTTGGTGTTTAGTAAGTCCAGCATAAAAGATCGCTGATAGTGTCATCATCTTTTATCACCCTTATCATTACTACACAGTAACTGAAAATTGACTTCTCTTTTTTCTTTCAGCACCATGTACTGAACCACTCAGTCACTGATCCAGCTTATGAGTAGTCTTTGAGGTCTGAATATTTTCTTGTTACCGTTTCCTCACACTAATAATAACTTTGTGTATAAGATCAAGATAAAATATGAACTAAATGAAACATTCATGAGCCAGCACTTCAGCATACATCATAGTGTGTGGAATTCATATTCATTGGTAAGTATTGAGTATAGTCCACATAAGGCTCTCATGTTGCTATGTCAACTTTTACTGGTATTTAATTTCCTGAATAAAAAATTCCCAAGACTAAACCTAATGTCTGGCAAATAGAAAATACTCAATAAATTACTGGTAAAATGAGCTGAACTGAACCTATACATCTTATCAGCCTTAGGAAAAACCTAAATTCATTAAAGGTAAGCTTTATTCATTCATTTGTACAAACATAGATACCTTCATTCATTCAATAAAGCAATTGTTATGGGTCTACAATATGACAGGTACTGCTCTCAAAATAATCCTGCCAAGGGCACAGGCCATTTCTTTCTTTACATAACTCTATCCTTTATATGTAGCATAATGTGTGGCATATGAGAGGTGTTCGAGAAACGTTTCCTGAATCAACAAATTCTATTTTTGGACAGATTGTATTTCAAGACACATAGGAACAGCCTGAAGAACTGCATGATGAAAACAAAAACGATAAGCCGATAGTAATAAGATCCATCTTTCATGATTACTTACCAGGCTAAGAGTAATCAGAGCTTAAAAGTTTGCTTCAAAGTTTCACTACTGTAAGCCAGTATGTTTTCAATGACATCTGTCAGAGTTTTCCTAACAACAGTTTCCTAATCAACAGTTTTCCCTTGAAATTAAAAAAAAAGATGAAAAAAAAATAGAGCTATAAACAACAGTATTAAATATACATTACTAGGAAATAAGGATAGATTAGCAAATCTAATTATTGCTGGTAGGAAAGGTCCAGGTATATCAACTTTATTGGAAGTCCCTAAGAAGTAGTATATTTTGGTGAGAATCATAGAACTTTATTACCTTAGATATCAGACTCTCACTCTGATTTTTACAGATGAAAAAGTAAGACTCCAAAGAAGTTCAGAGAACCACCCAAGGTACTTGGAGCCAGAACAAAGGTCCTGAGCTCTGATATTTAAGAAAATAAATGATCTCACTACTTTATCACAAGACCTATTAACTATAAATGCTAACACGGATAATTCCATGAATAGTGACACTTTAAATTATCTGTTAGACCTTGAAAATACTAACCAAAAGCAGAAAATGTGCAATAAAATATTCAACATGCTCTTGGTGTTGTTTTCTGTAAAAAAGGTTTAAAAATAATAGAAACTTCAGTTGTTCAAGCATAATGTACTTCTATTCAATTGAGTCCCTAAATCCAGATTAAGAGCAGAGTAAGTTCCAATGGGCATGCCTTTTTTCCCCTAGCCATTCATATTGAATTTTAAATTCATGTTAGCAGCTGCCTATACAATATAAGGCGGGGGCGGGGGTGGGGGGTGGAGAAGGAGGGAGTAAGGTTAGGGATGATGGTGAACAAGTTTGTGAATAGACATTTGCAATTTAATCTTGAAAGATGAGACTTTTGCAGGGTTCCTGTGTCTAAAACATCACACAGAGTTGCCTGCAAGTAGTGATGTGAAAACATTAAGAAATATTCAAACTTGGAAACTACCCTTTACAAAGTAACCATCCAAACAGTAACCAAAAAAAGTGATGATCAGTTCTATAGTAAATTTGTTCATTTGGAAGAAAATGACACAGCTTTGGGGGTGCTATATATTTATAATATTGCTATACAAAAGAAACAAAGGGCAGTAATGTTAATTTCACAGAAAGTGATCACTTGGGAGAGGAGTAATTAAGCTTTCATTCCTAACTGTATAGTCTTTACTTTGTTATTTAACTGGATGGCATAAACATTCTTGAGAAATGAATCTATCTGTATAATCTTCTATAACATAACAGTGAAAAGTGACCTGGGAGGACCAGGATTGAGGCTTTAAAATGAATGAATAAGCGTGTGTAATTATTTCTTTGGGATTTATAACAACATTCTTGCTGTTAACAAATATAAATGTAACATTTACTAGGAAATAAGAGACTGCAGACGGAAATAAACAAACCTAGGATGTAGTTCATCTAAGTAAACACTGAGGTTATAAACCTTCAAACTCAAATATCAAGAGCCCTGCAAATTAATGCTACACACAATAGACCCTTTGGAAGCTAACTTAATCCACCCCCCTTAATCTACATGAGGGCCATGCATAACAATGCAGGAGCTGGGTTTCCATTAAGAGTTTCCTCTGCAGGCTGTCAGCTGTTTGAAGAAATAACAATTTCCTAGGAACGAAAGCTTTTTCAGAAGGTTCCCACTGATGTGTAATAAAAGTGACTTTCCTTTTTTTTTCCTTCTACTTCTTCTTTTTTTTCTGCCCTTCAGATGTAACTTTGTAGGGAGAAAAGGGGTGGACTAGGGCCATAGGCCCCCTACTAGCTTACCTTACTGGATTATCAGTGCAGGTGTTAATATAATTGAAGGTGTGGTAGCAGATACAGCCCCCTAATAGCTTTTCCTATATGGAGATTACCTAGGTAGAGAATGCCAGAGTACCTGAAGAATAGGCAAGTGAATACCTTATTAACATATCACCATTCAGCGGCAGCTGCATATCTGGAAGAAGAAGAAGAAGAGAAAAAAACCTTTAAAGAGCCTATTCATCTATGTTAATGGGCCCATTGCACAGCACATTGTGTGGGAAATTAAGTCTCTGGCTGTGAACTTCCTGTGCTGTGCAAGCTGCCTTGACTCTTTTTTATTGCTTCAGTGTTATTATCTCCTCCTGGAAATAAAAACAATCATGTTCTCACATTTGAGAAGCCAAAACATTCTGAGATAACAAACTGGAGTTGCTGGTTGAAAGTTTCTTTTGTTTTCCTTGTTAAGTGAAAAAATATGTATTGAAATTAAAACAATCCCCAAATTTACATCAAAGCACATCAAATTAACTGAGCTGCCCAGTGAATGACAAAGTTTTTCTTCTCTCTCTTTTCTTGTAAAATATACAGTTAAATTGTTTTCCTGGTTATGGTTCCTTTTCTAGAATTAATTTTTGGTGACAAAATATGTTAATGTATTCAAATTAGACATGGTTTTTTTTTTTTTTTAATGTAAAACTGGCAAAAGACCTGCCTTACTCCTAAAAGATAAGTATAATATCTATTGGAAAAAATTAAAATACTGGTATTTATCCTCAACAAACAATTTTAATTTCAAGACAAGCTTGGCCAACACTTCAAACATGACAATGGAAAAGTTAATCTAACATCAATCCTCCTTTGAGTCTAGATGAATTCCTAAAATGTTTGTTCCTGTCTTTTTCTTGACTGCTGCAAGACTACCATGTAAACCAATATACATTTGTCATACAGACAAATCCTCTTCAAATGAATAGGACACATTTTCATCGTTCTGTGTGCGTGTTACATCATCATCATCACCATGATCATCATTAACAACCTCATCATAAAATAAACAGCTAATGATCAATACTACTTGATTACAACCAATTAACAGAGAATTTCACAGTGCAATTAAAAAATATCTAATTTCCTTCAGATTTGAGACTTTTTCAAGTTAACCTAATATGGTTTACTATGTAGTAAGTTTAATGAGTATGGAAGACAATAAAAAGAATACTGTAATTCAATCCGTGGCTTCACTGTGCCAATGGCCATTCTGTCTCCACCAGCAAATTGGTCTGAACAGAATAATTGTTATAAATAATTATTATTTATTTATAAATAATTATTGTCTGCTTGTTTCTAGGTTAAGCAGTTATAAATCTTTCCTTTAAGAATATAGCAAATCAGTCAAAGATGAAATGTAAATTTGCATGCATCCAAGAGGGATATATGAACCCCACGGAGTTCATCAAGGAAATTCTTAGGGTATTAAAGACTAGATTGTTTGTTAGATTTGGTTTCTTTTCTTAAAAAATAAGTAAATAAAATTTGTAAAAGAGAAAATAGTCAAATAGATCCTTCTGTGAAGGATATGATGGCAAAGATGATTATTCTGTACAGTAAAATTGACATCGATATTTGAAATAATGTGCACCATCAAGCTTTTTCCCCAAGGATGAGCATATTTTCCAAGTTACTGCTTAGTAAGTAGGCTTCCCTGGTAACTCAGTTGTAAAGAACCTGCCTGCCAATGCAGAAGATGTGGGTTTGATCCCTGGGTCAGTAAGAGCCCTTGGAGAAGGAAATGGTAACCCATTCCCAGGTATTCTTGCCTGAGAAATCCCATGGACAGAGAAGCCTGGTGGACTACAGTCCATGGGATCACAAAAGAGTTGGACACGACTTAGCCACAGAGCATGCATGCAATATATTTATTTGAAGCATTTGTAAGAGATGAATCTATTGCTCTGCACTCAGTTGCTTGAGTCTCAGTGCGATGTCTATAAAAGGTACATTTTGATAGACTTTGGGAGGGACTGCTGCCTTTCTAGTGGCTTCCTAAAGAGAAGACCTGTAAGAGTACAGTAGAATAAAGCTTGACTAGCCATTCCTTGCTTAACTAGTTTATATTTCATGTTGCTTCATATAGACTACTAGATAAAAATACATTTTTCTAGCTTGAGTTGCCTCTTTCAGATTTTGCTATTTAGAAACCCCCTCTTTTGATAAGGTATCTTGTAGAAAATGAACATTTTTTACACAAAATACCCTATAATTTGGGGGGGGGGGGCTAACATTTTATGTAGGAAGAGCTGAACAGTACTATTTTCTACAATATGGAAGCAAGTGATATCTCAGAAATCATGGAGACCAGTAATATAAAGAAGGGCTAAAAAACAATTGAACTACTTTCTTAAAATAACTCAGATTGATGGGTCATTCACAGTCCTGTTAACACATAACAACTGTATGCTCCAGGTAATTAGGATGACATTGTTGCCAGTATAAAAGTGACATCAGAACCTGTTTTCATTGGCATTGGATCTGCCAGCCCTGTCACCTCTGACTGCCTGGTCCCACATCTATTAACCCTATTGATTGGGAGTCCTGCTGAGCCTCACCAGAAAACTACTCCCTGCTGAAAGCTGGAGTGGATCAATCCTGAACCATGAACAAGAATTCAATAATACAACACAGTACGATGTTTAATCATTAAGTATTCCTTAAAGTAAATCAAATTACGGACCTTGCCATAATGAAGATCTTTTAAGATTTTGAGAAGTCAATTGATTTCAAGTCCCCAAAATTAAACTATCATCTAGAAGGGGCATCAGGCTGTGACAAGAGATACCTTATTTTACTCTGTTGTGACCTAATTAATTGAAATAATAAGAAGGGCTGAGTTTGTGTAATCAAGATTGCTATCACCTGTAAATAAGTAGCTTTAAAGTCAAACCTTAAAATATTGTTATTTTCATAACAAAATGGAACTTTATGCAGATTTGCAGTGGAAAATATCACAGTACAAAGAAAAACATTTTCCTCCATAGTTACTAAAATAAATTTACTTATTAGTAGTCTTTAACAGGCTACTGAATTTTCTAAAGTTTTCGGTAAATTTGCAACCTTTCTCAAATTCATAGTTAATAGAGAAGATAGATGGAGAGGTTCAGAACTTCACATCTCTCTACAAAGAGAGAAATGATCTATGTTTATGCCAATGATTTTAATGGACTAAGCTACAAGTTTATTTACATTTAAATATAATTGAATTTCTTCAGAATTTGATTCCCATCTTTTCAGATAGTATATCCTTTGGGTTTTGTTTCTGCCCAGTACCCTGATCTGAGCATCAAAAAAAAAGCTTCTCTTCTGAAAAACCACCAGTGAGATTTTTCACTTGTAAACTGAGGAATCTTACAGGACCAACCTAAACATCCTACATTCACAAAAATACAGATAGATTAGATAGATAGATAGATGGATAGATAGGTGGATAGATCAGTAGATACATATAAATATATATAATATTTTAACATGTAGCATATATTTACTTTTTGCATTATATATGTATGTGTATATATTATATATGTAATATATATTTTTTACTTCTGAATGGTTCTTTTTTCTCTTAATTACATTTAAAAATGATTATTTTTTAATTATGTTTATAATTAGTGAATGAATATTCCTAGTTTTGAATAAAACACTTTTGCAATTAAAAATGCAGAGACAATCTTTATTTTAAAATTAATATCAGTTGACATTTTGTTTTCCCAAATAGTTTCTATAAAATAGCTTGGAAAATTCAGTGTTGGGATTTTTTTTTCTTTGCTGACAAATAGTCTATTGCCTGTTCATTGAAAAATGACCCAGTCGATGAGTTAATATAGTAAAATTAATGCCACGTAACTAGAATAATGGAAATTCATGTTTGCTTGCCATAATTGGTGTTTATCTTTGATCAATAATGTATAATGTTCTATGTGAAACAGCCAACATAGAATATATCACGTTATCTCTATTTAGCACCTCTAGGCAAGAATATTGTATAGGGAAAAAAGCCAAAATGACTGTTTTTCTTTATTAACGGCTCTCTAAGGAATACATTGGAATGAGTTCTGTCTGCCAACTAATTGATAATTATTTAATTAGCAATTTATAATGACAATGGGATTTTACCCCCCACCAGTCCATCTCTTCTTTAAGACTGGAGTAGACAACCTTCTGCATTTTTGCACTAACTTCTGGGAGCTAATACAAGCCAAAGTGTGCCCTCACTGAGATTTCCCAAGTTAAACTCCAAAAGCAGTATGTGCCACCACCTCCTTGAAACCATAGCACTTCCTTTTCCTATTAGAGGGAATGACTGGCACTTGAACAATGTGTGTGGGTGTACAGCCTTGTTGTGTCACTGTGGACAGTTCTAACAGCAGCTTCATTAGTTCTTTTTACAACAAAAGATAGGTTTTTTCCCCCTGCCTTTTTCTTTCTTTCCCTTAGTTGGCATGCGGGTTGAATTTTGCTTGGACCCCCTGCTTGACTTTTTTTATTCCTGAACTTTTTTAGAATGGTGCAGCTATTCGAACTCTAGGAATTGTAACTGATAGACTGTTTGCAGGGGAATTCATGAAAGTTCTCTTTGTTCTCCCTTCTTTAACCAGGTTTACCAGCCCCTCCCTCTCACCAAAAAGGAAAAGGAAATCCACTTTTAATTATACATTGATGGAAATCACTGTGTAGGAAGGGAGCATTCACTGGAGAACGCCCACTTTTTACACTTTATTACCAGCAAAAAGAGGGGCTTGCCTCAGAACATCAATTCTCAAGTGAAAATACATCTTTCTCCATCACCCCTCTGTTCAGTTTAAGAGTTTTCAATCAATGCAAGAGTTCTGTTTAAGAAACAAAACTGCGTAGTAGCTTGCATATATTTTTAAGGATGTATATGAAATTTAAAAGAACAGTAGCTTAAAAATATACATATATATGTATATAAAATGAGTCATCTTCAATTAACTATATAGGAGGATTTTGTATGTATATAAAGGACAAGACTGAATCTCTAGCTAAATCTCTGAAAACATTTAAAGTAGCTATTTATTTGGCTGAAGTATTTGACAATTCATTCCTTTCATATTTTCCACTCAAAGAATAGGTATGAAATCAAAAAAGTTCGCAATACAAAGAGGTGGAGTTGTGGGATCTGGATGAGAATAATGAGGGAAATATTTTAATGTTACATTTAATATTTTAATGTTAATGATTAATCAGGAACCCTCAATATTCTTTCTAGAATGGAAGGGAGAAAAAAATTAGAGGATCAAGAAATAAGCATATTTTTAAGTGGAAATTTCAGTTGCAATTGCCTTTTTTTTTTTAATTTCTAAGGCATACACTTGTTTTTGAGATTAGAAAATACTCTTTTTTGTCATTTAAGGGTTTGTCTCTACAAGAAAGAAAGGTAGCAAAGTCCTATATGTTGGATCCAAAGCCCTTGCTTCCTAGGATCAACAGTCAGGCTACAATAATGCTGTACATATACAGTTTCCACCCCAGGCCCATTATTACCAGAGTCTCCCTATAGAAGCAAGAGTCAGACAGGACAACCCACTTTTTATTGGCAAAGCATCTAAGGCTTAAGAGAGTAAATAATTGGCCTTATTATACTGGGTCTGCAAAGAAAACAGCATCACTACAGGGACTTTGTGAATAGGGAATTACTATAGAAATTACAGGAATGTGGGGAGAGGTATTTAAGTGCAGGTCTGGAAGAGGGAAACAGAGGTCAGAGATACAGTTAATAACCAGATCCAAATGAAACACTGGCTTAGGAAAATAAGTGAAAGCTTGCAGAAACAGTTGAGAAGTTGGGCTTGTCTTTAATCTCATTGTCAAGCACGTAATGGTGGTTTTGGGGCCATGATGGGCTGGTAGAGGCAGTGGTCAGAAAAACAAGTTACACACGATACAGGAGGAGAGCATTGACCAGCTGGGGCCAGTGGGGACCTTTGCACCTGTCCCGTGGCTGACATATCTGACCACCATGGCTTTCCAAGAGTAATGTCCTCTTTTTTGGCTTTTAGCTTCCAAATCTCATGCAAATTCATTTCTTGGTCAACTCTAACTCAGAATCATGTGGGGATAGGATTTCTTGAAAATGTATGGTAGTGCCAAGTTGGCAACCACAATCCAGCACATTGGTGTAAGACCACAAAGCTGGAAAGTGGCAGAGACTGAATTAGGGTAAGTTTTTGACTATGAGGACAAGGTTGCTTCTACCCTGTCAGGCTATGTTGAGCTGCCTGTACCAATAAGAGGCTAAAGCAAAGAGTGAAGGACATCAGTCTAAATGTCATGATCAGTTGCAAGTGACAGAAATACAACTGAATGTTGTTTAAGACAAAAAGGGGATTTATTGTCAAATGGGAATTAGTGGTCAAAAGGAAATGTATTCCTCAATTGAAATATTCAAATTTCAGGAATGACTTGATCCTGGAATTCAGATGGTATTATTGGGACTCATTTTTTTCTTTCCCTCCCTTGGCTCTGCACTCCTCTGGATTAGCTTTATTCTTATCTACTAAGAATGGTGAAGACTGGGAAAAAAATCATTAGGTCCTGAAGGCATAAATTCTTCCATGGAGGAAAGAGTTTTAGGCCTATTTCATGGAATTCCATGACTCCAAAGGAAGACAATGCTTCTCTGTCTTAACACTTTGATCATAAATATCCTAATCAAATCTTGTTGGCTTAGCTTGGGTCAGATGTTCGTTTTTGTATTAATAATAGAGGCCAAGGGATAATTGTCTGTGCCTTGAATTTGAATTCCTTCCAGGAATCAGCTAGGGAGAGAGAGTACCATCCAAACCTGATTGGAAGAAAGATGGATTTCCTGTGCTTAAGAACATGGAATGGACAATAAATATTTACCATGCTTATTAAAGATCCTTTTTTCAATGCACTTAGTTATTGCATAAAGGAAGTGAAAGAGGCGTGGGCTAATCAACTCTAGCAGTCTAAACATTTGTGAAGCAAAATTGCAATGGAATAATAATCAACAATTTTTGATTAACCATGTGCCCCATACTTTTCTGGACATTAAAGAGAATATAAAAGTATAATCTGCAGTCTTTAGCTACCTTAACAATATTTACATTTTCATTGAAGAGAAAATTTATACATACAATAATTAGCAAGCAATTGAAGATAGAATGTAATTAATGACAATGTTATGTGATATGGGTCAGAAAGAGGAGCAGACCTTTAGGAACAGGCTACCTAGGAAGGCCTCCCAAAGGAGTTGGTACCTTGGCCTGCCTTTGAAGAGTGATGAAGATAAGGAAAGGCATTGCATTCTAGAAAAATAATATAAATATAGGCACAGAGTCAGAGCTAAGCATATTATGGGATAATATAACAGATATTACTTCCCCTTCTTCACTAACAGAATCTTTTTGGTCATGGTTAAGGTTAACCATTTGCCAAGTTTAGGAGAGGAATATTTATTGTTTCAAGCCAAATATAAAAATTTGGTCCTCTTAATTTCCCAAATTTTTGAACAGCAGGGGAGTCTGTGTGAGCCAGCTTAAGCCAATGATACGAGTGATATCTATTGGAAAAGTCTGGGGCAAACTTTCGCATTTCTGATATAAGAGTACAGGTATGACTGATGATGGTGGTCAGAACACGATATCCCAAAATATGGTCCGTTCACACACTAAATATTTTAAGCTGAAGAGTTTAAGAAAATAGCAGAAGCCAGAAGGTCACTCTAACCTTCCCCCCACCTCTCTCCCATGAAACAGATCATAAATCCTCAGGAGAGAGATGCCCTCCCTATACCTGCAGGAAAGCAACATCTTTATCTCTGAAGACAAAATTATGCCAAAAGAATCCAAACAAATAGATCTGGCTGAGCTTCCCTGTTTATTACATTTACCTCCTACATGTTGTTCAACCATGTTTCTACATGGCTGTCCAATCTTCACCAAAGCTAGCATAAAAACACTCAGGTTTAGTTGTTTCCTCCAATCTTCCTTTCCTTATAAAGCCTCCTGTGTCATACAAAATGTATATTAAATTAACTTGTATGCTTTTCTCTTGATAATCTGTCTTTGTCAGTTTGATTTTCAGACCCACCCAAAGACCCTAAGAAGGTTGAGGAGAACTTTTTTTTTCACTTACATCAGCAGAGCTTTATTTATTTCCTTTCTGTCTTAAATATAGTGTTTGAAGGTATAATAGCCACTTTCAACCATGAGGGGCTTCCCTTGTGGCTCAGCTGGTAAAGAATGCTCCTGCAATGCAGGAGACCTGGGTTCGATCCCTGGGTTGGGAAGATCCCCTGGAGAAGGGAAAGGCTACCCACTCCAGTATTCTGGCTTAGAGAATTCCATGGACTCTATAAGTCCATGGGGTCACAAAGAGTCAGACACGACTAATCAGTCACTTCAACCATGAGACAAAAAGCTTGAAAAATTAAAGTCAATAAGCTAAAAGTGGTAAAGCATAATATTAAAAAAAAAAAAAAATCTAAAAGCAACCTATCGCCAGACTCTTTGGGGTAAAAGAAGTCTTTATTTGTTTGAGCCCCAGTAAGTACATGTTGTTTTGTGCTGTGCTGTGCTGTGCTTAGTCACTCAGTAGTGTCTGACTCTTTGGGACCACATGGACTGTAGCCCACAAGGCTCTTCTGTCTCTGGGGATTCTCCAGACAAGAATATTGGAGTGGGTTGCCATGCCCTCCTCCAAGGAATCATCCCAATCCATGGATCAAACCCAGGTTTCCCACATTGCAGGCAGATTCTTTACCATCTGAGCCACCAGGGCAGCCCAAGAACACTGGAGTTGATAGCCTATCCCTTCTCCAGGGGAACTTCCTGACCCAGGAATTGAACCAGGATCTCCTGCCAGCTGAGCTACCCAGGAAGCCCACAGCTGGTCTTATTTGCAGTCAAATTCATTTTTAACTGACATAGATAGGAAAGATATTAACCTGGATGGAAAGTTATGAAATGTATGATTTCACTAATCACCACATTCACATTTCCATGATTTTATGGGGTAAATACTTTCAGTCTAAAATATTTTTCTTTCTTTACCTAAAGTCATCTACTTAGTCCGGCACATTTGTTATTTCATCCGTGAAAATTTCTCTGTTTACCACCATCAAACTAAATGAAGCTTTGGGTACCAACAAAACAGAGCTTGTGCTCAAGTTCAGCACTAATTTTCTTTCCAGTCTTATAGTATGTTTAGACGTTTAGATACTCATCTCTTTTAGTCTGAAGACTTCCATTAGACAAAGATGTTTTATTCAATTTTATGTTTTATACAGAAATGTTTTACATATATCAGATTTTTATCCAATTTTGTTTAAAAGAAACCTTGTACCTTCTATTTTGTCGACATCCTTGCCCTGAAAAAAGGAAAAAAAAATGAACAAACAAAGCCATAGTGGCATTATTTTTCAACTCCTTTCCTTAGCAGTAGTAGTAGTAGTAGTAGTCGCTCAGCCGTGTCCAACTCTTTGTGACCCCATAGACTGTAGCCTGCCAGGCTCGTCTGTCCATGGGATTCTCCAGCCAAGAATACTGGAGTGGATTGCCATTCCCTTCTCCAGAGGATCTTTCTGACCCGGGGATCAAACTCAGGTCTCCTGCACTGCAGGCAGATTCTTTACTGTTTGAGCTACAGGAAAGATACAAGATGAGAGGAAGGCAAGCACAATACAGAAAAATCAGAAAGAGGAAAACAGCAGGCCAGAGAAAATAAATCTAAGAAACAAACCAACTGGACCGTGACAGCTCTAGAAGACACTCAAGGAATCTGGTCAATTTAAGAAAACAAGACTTTAGAGCTGAGATGATAAAAACAACAATGAGAAGGAAGGTTAAGAAAACAAACTCAGGATCTAAACAACAGCATAACAGAACTCTAAACACATAAACAACAATCAGAAACAGACACCTTTCCTTAGTAGGTGACATTTATCTCTGCATTCTTAAATCTGATTTGACTCTGTGACTTACTCTGTCAATGTTGTTGTTGTTCAGTTGCTAAATTGTGTCTGACTCTTTGCCACCCCATGGACTGCAACATACCAGGTGTCCTCCACTATCCCCTGAAGTTTGCTCAAACTCAAGTCCATTGAGTCAGTGATGCTGCCTCCCTCCTCTCCTTTTGCCTTCAGACTTTCACCACGGTCTTTTCCAATGAGTAAAGTCTTCACATCAGGTGACCAAAGTATTGGAGCTTCAGCTTCAGCATCTGTCCTTCCAATGGAATATTCAGGGTTGATTTCCTTTAGGATTGGCTAGTTTGATCTTGCAGTTCAAGGGACGCTCAAGAGTCTTTTCTAGCACCACAATTTGAAAGCATCAATTCTTTGGCACTCAGCTTTCTTTAGGTCCAAATCTCACATCTGTACATGACTACTGGGAAAAACCATAGCTTTGACTATAGAGACTTTTGTCAGCAAAGTGATGTTTCTACTTTTTAATACACTAAGTTTGATGTAGTTTTCCTTCCAAGGAGCAAGTGTCTTTTAATTTCATGGCTGCAGTCACCATCTGCAGTGATTTTGAAGCCCAAGAAAATAAAATCTGTCACTGTTGCCACTTTGTCCCCTTCTATTTACCATGAAGTGATGGGACCAGATGCCATGATCTTAGTTTTTTGACAAGGCTGTGGTCTATGAAGAGGAGTTTGTCAATGGGATGTAGCAAATGAGACACAATTAGAGACTTAAAATGTTATGATGCAATGGGGCATTTGTGCTGTCTCACTGATTTTTAGAACCCCAAGACTCCTGTGGAGAATCCCATGTTTGTCTTCTAGATGATCAGAGACCACACAGAACAGCTGTTTTTCCTGTCACTTAAACTCAGTTGCTTGAGAGCTGCCAAGACCAGCAATAGAGCTGTCCAAATGAGCCCAGTCTCAATCAGTGACACACAGAATTTATGAAGTAAAACAAATGATGTTTTAAGCTACCAAATTTTGGGGAAGATTATTGTATAGCAAAAATTAACAGAGGGACTATGAAGTTTTTCAGGATTACCTTTAAGAAATTTTCAACTCAGAAGGTCCGTTGAAGACATAGAGATGATTGGAGCAATTGTATCTTTTGGTTGAGATGGAATCAATTTTCACAAATTTTGGTTGACCACAAAAATTGCTTAACATACCAGTGCGTAATATAGGCCCATACTAACTTGTAATGTAAATGGAGTGTTGTCAGTTTTCAAAATCCTGTCATGAGACCTACAAAAGTAAATGCAATTTATCTGATGTTTAAGATTTTTGCCCACTGGCACAGTTTCAAGCTGTTAGAAGACAGAATATTCTTTATAAAACTCATGAGGATATGTGTTCAACTCCAGTTGCATTCTTCTTTTGTGAAACTTATGTGAGGAATATTTTAAAGTTTTAACCCAGGGTATCAGTAAAATTTTCCATCTGGTTTTTATCTTGATTCACATGGACTTGGTTCTTCTTGAGTAATAATCACATCCTGACATCACACCTCACTAAAAATGAACCCATTTAATACATCTATTTGGTGTGAATTTCAAAGCCATAATCAAGGTTCCTTAGTTTCAGTTCTTAGTGAACTAACTGCTCTAAACCAAGGGCAGTAGGAAAAGCAAGCCTTTGCCATCTCAATGGCTCATGGTCAGGCTTCTTGATGAGACACAGTAAGATCTGCATCTTTCAAATGCTTTGGGGGGAGGCTCTATACCCCTCTCCCTACTCTCCCTGCTCCAGCTTCTTCCTGCTTGCCTTCAGTCATGAAGCTCCCTTTTCAGTTCTGAGGATAGAGTGTGAAAGAAATGGGACTCTTTGGCAGCACCCTGCACAGCTGGAAAGCTGGGCACTTATTCATATACTTTCACTTTCCCTCACAGAAGAAATCATGGTCAAGAAGATTTCTTACTGAGCTGTGCTGTCTTGAAGGCAGGGTAGTGCAAGTAAAGTTAAACTGTTCTTCTAACCCTCTTCAGTGCATCCCAAGCCCACATATATGTATACGTACGTACGTATGTATGTATATATATATATATATATATATATATATATATATACACACATATACTCCAGTGAAGTGCTAGAACTTCTTTGCTGTAAATCTGGACTTTGACAAAGGCTTTTTTGTCTGGTTGAACTCAGAGAGTGTATTCCAGGGTCTTCCAGACTACACCCAAGTACTAGAACTGGAGCAGGTTTCCGAGTCACTGCAGAGTCTACAGCCAGAACTGAGGTCTATATATTACCCAGTGCACATGTATTACCCAGTGCACATATCTGGATCCCTTGATATATTGCTGTAATACGCTGCTCCCTCAAAAACACCTTTGTCCATGTATGGATGCCAAATTATTGTTATTGTGTAAGGGTACAAAGAAAGGACCCCTTAACCAGCCCTGTTGCTCAGATACCTCTAAAGCATCAGCCTTTATTGAGCTGTTTCACCATCCTCCAGTCAAAGCCATCTGCTGCAGTCTCTCAACAGTCCAACACAGCAGGGAGAAAAGAAAAAGAGAAACAAGACCCTTACCTCCAGGAACACTTTTCAGTAGTTGAACATTACATATTCTCTTACCTCTTTGGCCCAAACCTAGTTGAACAGGCAAATGCAGCTGCAAGGAGGCTGGGAAGTACAGTCTTTATTCTGGCAGTCTTGTACTCTGGGATCCTTTTAGTAAGGAATAAGGAAATAAAAGATATTGGAGGAAAATCGTCAGTCTTTTCTAGATTTATTAAAAGAATGTGCACAGAATTCTCTGAAAGCTACTCTTCTGGTATGGGGAT
This sequence comes from Okapia johnstoni, assembly GCA_024291935.2. Taxonomy (NCBI): domain Eukaryota; kingdom Metazoa; phylum Chordata; class Mammalia; order Artiodactyla; family Giraffidae; genus Okapia; species Okapia johnstoni. The sequence goes on from CM044323.1 coordinate 46,370,437, forward strand.
TCTGGTGCGGTTGGGTTTTTATGTCTTACATAGGGATTGCAGAAGTAGAAAATGCAAAGTTCAGTAATAAGAATTAAATCACATAACTGAGAATAGGTTTAGGTCAGTTCAGTTCAGTCGCTCAGTCGTGTCCAGCTCTTTGTGATCTGTCCTTCACCAACTCCCAGAACTTGCTCAAACTCATGCCATTGGGTCGGTGATGCCATCCAACTATCTCATCCTCTGTCGTTCCCTTCAACAGATTTAGGTAGTGTGAGTGTGTATAAAAAGTGGTATAGGCAGTGTGTATAAAAATTACTAAAAGACTTTCAGTCGATTTTATTTTTGAAACTTTTTATATTGTTTGAATTTTATTTTTACTTATTTATTATGTTTATATGAAGAAAACAAACTTATTTCCTTGGTAGAAAGAGAGAAATTGTTTTAATGGACTTTATTTAAGAGCAGTTTTAGGTTCACTGTATAGTTGAATGGAAGGTCCAGAAATTTCCCATTTATCCCCTAGTCCTACACATGCATAGGCCACCCCACTGTCAACATTCCTCATCTGAGTGGTACATGATTAAAATGGATAAACCCACATTGACACATCATTATCATATAAAGTTTGTAGTTTGTATTAGGGTTCAGTTTGGTGTTGTACATTTTTATGGGTTTGGACTAATTATCATGATGTGTACCCACCAGTTTAGTATCTTATAAAATAGATTTGGGTCCTCTTGGGAACAAGACATTTGTGGATTGTGACATGGAGATGTCCAGTCAAATCTCAAGAGAGAGAGCAGGCTGTAAGTTTGACCAGTTGCTTCCTATTTGCTTAAATTTTAGGATTTCTTGCTGGACTTTCAGTGCTAAAATCGGAAAAGTCCTGGGAAAATTGGAATGAATTGGTCACTCTGCATGTTGTACATATGGACTTAGGGTATTGACAGCACACAGATGTTGAGTAGGAACAAGGATTATCCTCATGTCACTCTCATCACTACTTGAGTGTATTTTCTCTTAGCATGTACTGTAATTATTTGCAACTTGCATCACCCTGATGAACTTAATGAAACTTGTCTTTCAAATGTTCCAGTCTCCCCATTGATCCAGCTGCATTTTGTATTTACAGTTGTAAATAACACACTTCTGAACTCTCTAATCTGGGATGACATAATTATGTCTAAAAGTCTAGAGAGTGAGATTCAAGGTCCTTCTTGGAGATGGAACAGTTATTTTGTTTTTGCTTTGATAACTCTAGCTGGGATTGGGCTTCCCTAATAGCTCAGTTGGTAAAGAATCCACCTGCAATGTAAGAGACCCCAGTTCAATCCCTGGGTCAGGAAGATCCCCTGGAGGGGGGGTAGGCTACCCACTCCAGTATTCTTGGGCTTCCCTTGTGGCTCAGCTGGTAAAGAATCCACCTGCAATGCAGGAGACCTGAGTTCGATCCCTGGGTTGGGATGATCCCTTGGAGAAGGGCACGGCTACCCACTCCAGTATTCTGGCCTAAAGAATTCCATGGACTGTACAGTCCATGCAGTTGCAAAGAGCTGGACACAACTGAGTGACTTTCATTCACTCACTAAACTGGGATTGGCATTGATATTTTACCTGTATATTAACATTATAATTTATAAAGCAATATTTTAATGTTCATTAAAAACTCATAAGATAGGCATTATCTTCTTTATACAGAAGTGTAAATTTAGGCAGCATTTAAAACAATGAAAACAAAACAATAATGACAAGCACCACTTGCTGAGAATCTATTATTCATACAGCATTGTGTTAGGTTCGATGTGGTTGTAGTTGTTGTTTAGTCACTAAGTCATGTTTTACTCTTTTGTGACCCCATGGACTGTAGCCTGCCAGGCTCCTCTGTCCATGGGACTTCCCAGGCAAGAATACTGGAATGGGTTGTCCTTTCCTTCTCCAGGGGATCTTCCTGACCTAAGGATCGAACCCATGTCTCCTGCTTAGCAGGTAGATTCTTTACCACCAATCCACCTGGGAAGCCACAGTTAGCTTTGATACACATATGTATTTGACGGTAATTCTGTGGGGCAAATACTATCCCCTTCATTTTAAAAGAAGGAAATGGAGGCTTAGAAAAGTTAAATAACTTGTCTAAGGTAATATACCTACCGTGAGTGGTGGTGACAAGATTTGAAATGTCTGACTCCAAAACTTATCTACGCAATTTCTTTTGTTTTTCATTTTATGTAATTTTAAATTTGTTTTTCACAGTCAACACTTCCATTTTGATGTCCTCCTTTTAAAGTTAATTTTTACTGGTGTGTAGTTGCTTCACAATGTGTAGTTTCTGCTGTACAACAAAGTGAATCAGCTTTTTGTGCATATATATTCACTCTTTTTTAGATTTCCTTCCCATTTAGGTCACCACAGAGCACTGAGTAGAGTTCCTTGTGCTATACACTAGTTTCTCATTACTTATATATTTTACATATAGTACCAGTCATGTGTATATGTCAATCCTGATCTCCCAGTTCATCCTAACAATCTCCCCATTTCTCTTCTTGGTGCCCAGACTTTTGTTCTCTGCATCTCTATTTCTGTTTATAACCCTCCTTCAAGGACTTAGTGATATGAATACATGTGCACACACACATACATCTACACAAGCATATATACATATATATATATATATACACACACATACACACATTTATTATAGGGGACTGGAATACAAACGTAGGAAGTCAAGAAACACCTGGAGTAACAGGCAAATTTGGCCTTGGAGTACAGAATGAAGCAAGGCAAAGGCTAATAGAGTTCTGCCAAGAGAATGCACTGGTTAGAGCAAACACCCTCTTCCAACAACACAAGAGAAAACTCTACACATGGACATCACTAGATGGTCAATACCAAGATCAGATTGAGTATAGTCTTTGCAGCCAAAGATGGAGAAGCTCTATAGAGTCAGCAAAAACAAAACCGGGAGCAGACTGTGGCTCAGATCATGAACTCCTTATTGCCAAATTCAGACTGAAATTGAAGAAAGTGTGGAAAACCACTAGACCATTCAAGTATAACCTAAATCAATTCCTTTATGATTATACAGTGGAAGTGAGAAATAGATTCAAGGGACTAGCTCTGATAGACAGAGTGCCTGATGAACTATGGACAAAGGTTCGTGACATTACACAGGAGACAGGGATCAAGACAATCCCCAAGAAAAAGAAATGCAAAAAAGCAAAATGGCTGTCTGAAGAGGCCTTACAAATAGCTGTGAAAAGAAGAGAAAGGAAAGGCAAAGGAGAAAAGGAAAGATATTCCCATTTGAATGCGGAGTTCCAAAGAATAACAAGGAGAGATAAGAAAGCCTTCCTCAGTAATCAATGCAAAGAAATAGAGGAAAACAACAGAATAGGAAAGACTAGAGATCTCTTCAAGAAAATTAGAGATACCAAGGGACCATTTCATGCAAAGATGGGCTCAATAAAGGACAGAAATGGTATGGACTTAACAGAAGCAGAAGATATTAAGAAGAAGTGGAAAGAATACACAAAAGAACTGTACAAACAAGATCTTTACGATCCAGATAATCACGATGGTGTGATCACCGAGAGCAAGACATCCTGGAATGTGAAGTCAAGTGGGCCTTAGGAAGCATCACTGCAAACAAAGCTAGTGGAGGTGATGGAATTCCAGTTGAGCTATTTCAGATCCCAAAAGATGATGGTGTGAAAGTGCTGCACTCAATATGTCAGCAAATTTGGAAAACTCAGCAGTGGCCACAGGCCTGGAAAAGGTCAGTTTTCATTCCAATCCCAAAGAAAAGCAATGCCAAAGAATGCTCAAACTACTGCACAATAGCACTCATCCACACATTAGTAGAAGGCAATGGCAACCAACTCCAGTACTCTTGCCTGGAAAATCCCATGGATGAGGGGCCTGGTGGGCTGCAGGCCAGGGGTTGCTAAGAGTCGGACACGACTGAGCGACTTCACGTTCACTTTTCACTTTCATATATTGGAGAAAGAAATGGCAACCCACTCCAGTGTTCTTGCCTGGAGAATCCCAGGGACAGGGGGGCCTGGTGGGCTGCCGTCTATGGGATCACACAGAGTCGGACACGACTGAAGCGACTCAGCAGCAGCAGTAGCACACGCTAATAAAGTAATGCTCAAAATTTTCCAAGCCAGGCTTCAGCAATACGTGAACCGTGAACTTCCAGATGTTCAAGCTGGTTTTCAAAAAGGCAGAAGAACCAGAGATCAAATTGCCAACATCCGCTGGATCATCAAAAAAGCAAGAGAGCTCCAGAAAAACATCTATTTCTGCTTTATTGACTATGCCAAAGTCAATTGACTGTGTGAATCACAATAAACTGTGGAAAGTTCTGAAAGAGATGGGAATACCAGACCATCTGACCTGTCTCTTGAGAAATCTGTATGCAGGTCAGGAAGCAACAGTTAGCACAGGACATAGAACAACAGACTGGTTCCAAATAGGAAAAGGAGTACGTCAAAGCTGTATATTGTCACGCTGCTTACTTAATATATATGCAGAGTACATCATGAGAAACACTGGGCTGGAAGAAGCACAAGCTGGAACTAAGATTGCCGGGAGAAATATCAATTATCTCAGATATTCAGATAACACCACCTTTATGGCATAAAGTGAAGAAGAGCTAAAGAGCCTCTTGATGAAAGTGAAAGAGGAGAGTGAAAAAGTTGGCTTAAAACTCAACATTCAGAAAATTAAGATCATGGCATCCGGTCCCATCACTTCATGGCAAATAGATGGGGAAACAGTGTCTGACTTTGTTTTTCTGGGCTCCAAAGTCACTGCAGATGGTGACTGCCACCATTAAATTAAAAGTTGCTTACTCCTTGGAATGAAAGTTATGATAAACCTGCTGCTAAGTCACTTCAGTTGTGTCCAACTCTGTGCGATCCCATAGATGGGATATGACCAACCTAGACAGCATATTAAAAAACAGAGACATTACTTTGCCAACAAATGTCCATCTAGTCAAGGCTATGGTTTTTCCAGTAGTCATGCATGGATGTGAGAGTTGGACTATAAAGAAAGCTGAGCGCAGAATTGATGCTTTTGAACTGTGGTGTTGGAGAAGACTCTTGAGAGTCCCTTGGACTTCAAGGAGATCCAACCAGTCCATCCTAAAGGAGATCAGTTCTGGGTATTCATTGGAAAGACTGATGTTGAAGCTGAAACTCCATTACTTTGGCCACCTGATGAGAAGAACTTACACATTTGAAAAGACCCTGATGCTGGGAAAGATTTAGGGCAGGGGAAGGGGACGACAGAGGATGAGATGGTTGGATGGCATCACTGACTCAATGGACATGAGTTTGGGTAGACTCCGGGAGTTGGTGATGGACAGGGAGGCCTGGTGTGCTGCAGTTCATGGGGTCGCAAAGAGTCAGACAGGACTGAGCGACTGAACTGAACTGACACACATTTATGGTAACTTCACGTGAAAGAGCTTAACAGTAATTGCAGAGATGGCGTCCCTGATGGCTCAGACAGTAAAGACTCTGCCTGCAATGCTGGAGACCCGGGTTTGATCCCTGGGTTGGGAAGATCCCCTGGGTTGGGAGGGCATGGTAACCCACTCCAGTATTGTTGCCTGGAGAATTCCATGAATAGAGGAGTCTGGCAGGCTACAGTCCATGGGGTTGCAAAGAGTCAGATACAGCTGAGCAACTAACACTTTTACACTTTCTTTCTCTCTAGTTACAGTGGAAGATATACACACGCTCTCCTAAAATTGTCCTTTGGCGTGTAGTTGCTTGACAATGCGTAGTTTCCGCTGTACAATAAAGTAAATCATCCTGTTTGCCTAGTCGAGGATTCTTAATGTGCTATTTTGTTCTTCTATATCATCAACTGCTCTTCTCTCCTGGTTCTTCCTACTTGAAAACATAAATTTTATTCAATACCTCTTTAGCCACCACTTTATTCTCTGCTGAAACCAAAAGCAAAACTACTTTAAAAAGTTGTGTAAATTTAGATTATCCTTTCCTTCCCCTCCTGTTTCTCTTCAGCAAACTTTAACAGGCTTTAGCAGGCTTCTATCTTCTCCTCTCTGTGAAAGGACTTCCATCAAGGTCATCAATGACAATTATCTTACCAAATAAAATGATAGCATCTCAACTGATCTCTCAGCAATAGTCAATAGAGTTGAATTCTTCCTTCCTATAATACTTTCCTGTGCTGGGCTCTACTTAATTAAAAATTAGTCACTGCCTACATGCCAGGAATTGTTCCAGGTCCAAAAAAAAGTTCTGTCCTCATAGGAAGCACAGGCAACAATATTGTAAATAAAATGAATAAAACTAGAGAAATGGAAATCAAAACTACAATGAGATATCACCTCACACAGGTCAGAACGGCCCTCATCAAATAGTCTACAAACAATAAATGCTGGAAAGGGTGTGGAGAAAAGGGAACTCTCTTGCACTGCTGGTGGGAATGTAAATTGATACAGCCACTGTGGAAGACGATATGGAGATTCCTTAAAAAACTAGAAACAAAACCACCATATGACCCAGCAAACCCACTCCTAGGCATATACCCTAAGGAAACCAAAATTGAAACAGACACGTGTATCCCATTGTTCATTGCAGCACTATTTACAATAGCTAGAACATGGAAGCAACCTAGATGGAAATCTACAGATGAATGGATAAAGAAGTTATGGTCTATATACACAGTGGAATATTACTCAGCCATAAAAAAGAACACATTTGAGTCAGTTCTAATGAAGTGGATGAACCTAGAACATATTATACAGAGTGAAGTGAGTCAGAAAGAGAAAGATAAATATTGCATTCTAACACATATATCGGAGAAGGCAATGGCACCCCACTCCAGTACTCTTGCCTGGAAAACCCCATGGATGGAGGAGCCTGGTAGGCTGCAGACCATGGGGTCGCTAAGAGTTGGAAACGCTTGAGCGACTTCACTTTCACTTTTCACTTTCATGCATTGGAGAAGGAAGTGGCAGCCCATTCCAGTATTCTTGCCTGGAGAATCCCAGGGATGGGGGAGCCTGGTGGGCTGCCATCTATGGGGTCGCATAGAGTCAGACACGTCTGAAGCGATTTAGCAGCAGCAGCAGCAGCAACACATATATAGGGAATCTAGAAAAATGATACTGAAGAATTTATTTAGAGGGCAACAATGGAGAAACAGACATAGAGAATAGACTCACGAACACAGGAAGAGCAGAGGAGAGGGTGAGATGTATGGGAAGAGTAACATGGAAACTTACATTACCATATGTAAAATAGATAGCCAATGGAAATTTGCTGTATGACTCAGGAAACTCAAACAGGGGCTCTGTATCAACCTAGAGGGGTGGGGTGGGGAGGGAGATGGGAGGGAGTGAAAAAAAGAAAAAAAAATGAATAAAACTTATAGTGCATCAGATACTATTTCATGCTATGGGAAAAAGAAGCAGGGGAGAAGGCAATGGCACCCCACTCCAGTACTCTTGCCTGGAAAATCCCATGGACAGAGGAGCCTGGTAGGCTGCAGTCCATGGGGTCGCTAGGAGTCGAACACGACTGAGCGACTTCACTTTCACTTTTCACTTTCATGCACTGGAGAAGGAAATGGCAACCCACTCCAGTATTCTTGCCTGGATAATCCCAGGGATCGGGGAGCCTGGTGGGCTGCCATCTATGGGGTCGCACAGAGTCGGACACGACTGAAGCGACTCAGCAGCAGCAGCAGCAGCAGCAAGGCCATATACTGTGACCCTGTTTATTTAACTTACATGCAGAGTACATCATGAGAAATGCTGGGCTGGATGAAGCACAAGCTGGAATCAGGATTGCTGGGAGAAATAAAAATAACCTCAGACATGCAGATGACACCACCCTTATGGCAGAAAGCGAAGAAGAACTAAAGAGCTTCTTGATGAAAGCGAAAGAGGAGAGTGAAAAAGTTGGCTTAAAACTCAACATTCAAAAAACTAAGATCATGGCATCTGGTCCCATCACTTCATGTCAAATGGAAGGGAAAAAAGTGGAAGTAATGACAGATTTTATTTTCGTGGGCTCCAAAATCACTGCGGACTGTGACCACAGCCATGAAATTAAAAGATGTTTCCTCCTTGGAAGGAAAGCCATAACAAACCTAGACAGCATATTAAAGCAGAGACATCCGTTTGCAGACCAAGGTCCCTATAGTCAAAGCTGTGGTTTTTCCAGTGGTCATATGTGGATGTGAGAGTTGGACTATAAAGAAGGCTGAGTGATGAAGAATTGATGCTTTTGAATTGTGGTGATGGAGAAACGTTTGAGAGTCCCTTGGACTGCAAGAAGATCAAACCAGTCTATCCTAAAGAAAATCAATGCTGAATATTCATTGGAAGGACTGATGCTGAAGCTAAAGCTACAATACTTTGGCCACCTGATGCGAAGAACTGACTCACTGGAAAAGACCCTGATGCTGGGAAAGATTGAGGGCAGGAGGAGAAGGGGGCAACAGAGGATGAGATGGTTAAATGGCATCACTCAGAGTTAAGCAAACTCTGGGAGATGGTGAAGAATTCCTGTTTGATTTTCCTCTACTTACTACAAGAGTAGCTTAATGGATGTCAAACCAGGAGAGTAATTTATTAAAGCAGTGTCGTCAAACTAGACTGTATCTGAGATATACTTTAAATGGTTTTCCTGAGTCCACAATATTATATGGACTCTACTACAAAAGTTATTTCAAGATAATTTTTAAGTAGATTAAAAACTACTCTTTGGGGCTTTCCTAGTGGCTCAGTGGTAAAGAATCCACCTGCCAGTGCAGGAGACACAGGTTCCATCCCTGATCTGGGAAGATCCCACATTCCATGGAGATACTAAGCCCATACACTACAACTACTGAGTCTGTGCTTTAGAGCCCATGATCCACAACAAGAGAAGCCACCGCAATGAGAAGGCTGCACATCACAACTAGAGAGTAGCTCCTTGCTCACCACAACTAGAGAAAAGCCTGCACAGCAACGAAGACCCAAAACAGCCAAAAATAAATAAAATTATTAAAAAAAAAAAAAAAAGAAGCAGGGAAGTAAATTAAGGAGAGTTGGGGTGGGTGTCATTTTAAACAGGATGTTCAGGAAGATCATCTACAAGAGTGAACACAGCCAAAGAACCTGAAGGAAGTGAGAAAACATGATGATTTATGGGGGAAGTTTTCTGGGCAGAATGGTGACCAGTGAAAAGAACTGAAGTGAGAATGGGCCAGCTGTGCCTGGGGGATGGTGATGAGGCTAGTGTGGCACAAAGAGAATGAGTCTGGGAAGGAGAGGGGATAAGAACAATAATGGTGCAAACTGTTGAAGGCCTTAAGAACATGGCAACGGGTTGACTTTAACCTCAGATGAGATGGGAGCCCAGTGCAAAATTTTGAGCACCATCCATCTAGTAACAGGATCACCTGGCTTCTTGAGGAAAAGGGTGAAAGCAGGAAGTTATTCTAGCAATTCAGTCAAGATAGAGGAGGTTTGGAAAAAATTGGAAGTAATGGATATATTGAAAAGTAAGAGTCTGCATCAATTTTGAAAAGGCACATCATTTGTTAATATTAAAATGTCCTGATTTTCATTTTGCAAACTTGTTCTCTTCTCTGTCTCTTTTGCTGGCCTACATTCTTTTCAACTTCTGAATGTCCGTGTCTTTAAACTTCAGCTCTAGTCCTTATTCTGTTTTCTGTGTCTCTAATCTAGGTAATCTCGTTTTGTTCAGAAATTTTAAATAACACATCTGTGCCAATGAAATGTTATTACTCCAGACCTTGATGTTTCCCCTGACCTCTAAGATTCTTATATCTACCCACTTGCTACTCACTCCACAGAGGAAAAAAATCAAATTGAACGTATACAAAACAGAATAGTATCCCCAGTCTTAGTCCTTTGTGTCCTCAGTCTTGGTCCTTTGGTCTTTTCCATATGAGTAATTCATTCAATTACTTGGCTTGGAAATCTGAGTTTGATATAATCTTAACTTGTCTTTTGCCTCCCATCATCATACTCAATAAACAAATATTGCCTTGGGATTATACCTTCAAAATATATGTAATACTAATCAGCCCCCTTATCTTATCTCCATGCTCACTTTTGACAAGCTAACATCTTCTCTCACCTGAGCTACTGCAACACTCCAACCTTGTCCCCTTGGTTCTATTCTTGCTTGCCCCATCTAATTCTTTCTCTTTTTTATTTTTATTTTTTTTATTGTAGTACAATTGTTTTACAATGTTGTGTTGGTTTTTGCTGTAGAGTGAAGTGAATCAGCTATATGTACACATATATCCCCTCTACGTACCTCCCTCCCTGACTTGCCATCCCACCCATCTAGGTAATCACAGAGCATTGAGCTGAGCTTCTTGTGCATTATAGTAGGTTCTAGGAAATCCTATAGCTTCCCTGCTTGAAATCCTTCAAAGGTTTCCATTTTCTTATAATAGAGTCTTAAGGTCCTACATAATTTGCTCATATCTTTAAGTCTATTTCAAATTACATCCTTCAAACTTACTATGCTCAAGAAACAATGGCTTTCTCTCTCTTCTTGCAGAACTTTATCTTATTCCTGCAACTGAATCCAAGCATTTGCACCTGCCATTCTCTCTGTGTGAAATATTCTTGTCTCATGTCCTTGCATGACTGGCCTCTTTCCCTTGGTCAGCATTTAATTCAAATATTATCTCCTCTCAGAAGCCTTGCCTGACAACCATATCTTAACTATGTTATCCTACAACCCTTGAATACTCTCTATTTCATTATTATATCAATATAATTCACCTCTATCTGAAATGTGAACTGTTTATTGTTTCTCTTCTTCCACTAGCATGGAAGCTACATAAGAACAGAGCTTATTGTTTGTGTCACTGCTGTACCTCTATATCTAAAAGAGTGCTTCCTATATAAAAGGCACACAATAAATATTTGTTAGAATAATGAATAAATAAAAGTTATTAAACTTCTTTATATACTATGAGGGCTTCCAACATGGCACTAGTGGTAAAGAACCACCTGCCAATGCAAGAGACAAAAGAGATATGGGCTCGATATCCCTGAGTTGGGAAGATCCCCTGGAGAAGAGCATGGCAACTCACTCCAGAATTGTTGCCTGGAGAATCCCATGGACAGAGGAGCCTACTGGATTACAGTCCACAGGGTCACAAAGAGTCAGACACAACTGAAGAGACTTAGCAAGCATGCACTCATGCATACACTATGAGAGTTATGAAACATGAACTATAAATTCAAAAACAAGAGTTAAGTAGAAAAAGTAACTTGCAAGTTCAGTTAGCTCAGATGACCTTTAAGCTTTCTCAACTCTGCAGCACCCCTCTCTGAAAAATTAGCTATATTATCTGATTTGCACTGAAATCTTCTCTAGGTCAGAATTGATTTCAGAACAACTGCTATTACTCTGGCCAGCTGTGTGTCTACTTCATAACTGAAGTTAATCAGCCTTCTCTCAGCTTGTCTGCACCATGGGCACTATGGAAGCTGAAGACCAAGAAATCACAGAAGCCATCAATTTGGGGGAGTCTTGATGTTTCCTTTATTATAACTTTGCAGAGGACAGTGTGGTGGGGTACAAAATGGTCTCTGAAGAACTCTTTGCCTCTTGGATCACAGTTCCAACCAGCTACATTAAATGCATTTTTTGAGCTCAACTCTTGAGTTTTCTATATCTTCATAACAAGTGGAGAGACCACTTTGAATACTGAAAGGCATATACAATTGATGCTTAATTATCTTATGTGTAAAACAGCTATCATTAAGTGAATATTACACTTCGTATGTCCTTTTGTCTAATTGCTGGGGAATATTAGATGTATACAGGGACAATGAAAGAGCTGGGAATTTTCATGAGGCTGAACATGTCTAAATTTAAGGTTTTTGGGTTTAAGCTTATCCTCTTAAAATATATTTGGTCTCATGTCAATCTGTTTAGGACAGCTGTATCTAACATCTTTCTATTAAGTACCAAATGTCAGTTTTTACTATGAGATTTTCTCTTGTCATTTCACTTATTGCTGTTTTGTTGTGTTTTTAATGGAGTGAAGAGAACATGTGTTTAAATAAATAAATGGAATAAATTTTAAGTGTTCCATACAATATTCCAGTTGAATGTCTGTGCTCAAGCACTTTGTTTGGAAGTCGTGTAACATGAAAATACTTTATACAAACCTTAAATTCCAGGTTAGTTATTACTAGGAGAGCTTTGCAAGTTATCAAAGGCTTGAATGAGATAAACTGCTTTACTTCTTTTAATTTCTCCAGATGTTCACTCTAAACTGAGGAAAATCTGAAGCTAGATGATTTTCTTTCTGTCTGCTTTTCATTTGCTGCAAACTACAACCACAAACTCTCTTGACAGAACAAGGCAACTGTCAAGCCCCATAGTTTCTGTGGCTATTTTTGTCTGAACAAGGAAAAATGAGCATATGTTTACAATTGGACAGCAGCAGGAATGCCTCTCTCACTGGTTGTTTTTCTAGTCACTTGTTCTTCTGTCGCCATCTGTAGCTATAGCCAGTTAGAAGCTTCTCTCCTTTTGCCTTCTATTAAAGGGAACTGGTTTCCAGTCTATCTTACCTGACTGACTGCTTTCTTTTGAACAGGTTTTATATCACAGTCTATTTGAACAGTCACACTAATACAAGGCAATGATTATAGCATTGCTCTGTTTTCACTTCTCAACACTATAGTTTGTTGCCGGGAGCCGGCCCACGAGAGCCCACCCGTGACAGAGTCATGAGGAAGAGGACTGATTTGAGCACGGCTTCTCAGCCCTCAGGGATCCTCGGAAGGCTGCCTCAGCGCTCACCTTAAAGATGATATCTGTCTTTCTGATGTTTGCTGTAATAAACCTCTTCTTATTTTCTGTGACTTAGGCAAAAGGCTTTTCCTGATTCTCTTCTAAAATAGATCAATCTGAAGCCTCAATCGACAAGGCCCCTGAACGATAGCACCCTAATAAAATTATCTAAGATATAGAGTATGCTAATATGAATTCCTCTTGCTAGCATATTGGTTTGCTTAATAAATATACCTGTGCCTTTGGAGCTAATGTGCTTGGCTGCTCCTTAACAACAAAACAGCATTGGGCACAGAGCCCTTTGTAGGGAAGAAAGGCTTATTAGGAAATATAAGAGGTATTGCTTTATGAAACTGTTACTTAGTCTATATTTACTCACTATGTTTTTGCTCTTAACATATTTAGCCTATATAATGAAAACATAATAGTTAGAGATTTATATAAATAGAAGTTTAGCTTTAATACAAATAATAAGACGATTGTTAATTCAGCTGGCGATTTTGCTAAGCACTGACCTTGGCGCTTTCAGTTGCTGTGCCATGACTTTATGGGACCACATTCTTCTCTGTTAGGCTCAAGGCATAAGATAGAGTACAGAAAACAGGTTTTACCTTGAAACTCTGAGTTTGTGAATCCTTTCTTTGTCATAATCTGCTGTGCCTGTTTTCTTTAAAAAATGTAACCCTGATACTTTCTGTGCCTGATGCAAAAGTGTCCTGGCTGATCAACCCTTATCAATAAAAGAGTCACCAGATGTTAGCGGGCCTCCAGGCCAGAAGATGATGTAAACAACTTTAAACTTTTTGTAACTGAAAAACACAAACAGTGTCCTGGTTCCGATAAGGGTCAAAAACTGCTGACCCATTGATTTGATTTGGCGTGACTTTACACTTTACATTTGTCTCTATGTACAACTGAAAATATAAAAGCTGCCCTGAAAACAATAAAGTCAGGAGACACTTGGAAACACCGAGACTTGCTGTGTCTTCTCATTCTTATCGCCGACGCTGTCCATCCTGAGGGAACCCCTGGACCAGCTGGAGCAGGACTCCGGCAGTTTGTAATTTACTTCTTTGCAGTCTTAGAAAAAATGAGTAAATTGTAGGAATATGAAGAAAGTTACAGAAGGACTGATAGAAGTTACTTAGGAATTTTACACTTAGCTATCTTACAGAAGTATGCATGCGCACTAAGCCATTTCAGTCATACCTGACTCTGTGACCATATGGACTGTAGCTCACCAGGCTCCTCTGTCCAAGGAATTCTCCAGGCATACTTAGAGAGGAACATACATACTTACACCATGAATATTTAACCTGTGTGGCTTTAAACTTGTTAAAGCACATCAATGTTTTCAAAGTTTAAAATTGTTCTAAATGTTATAAAAGTTATAGGAAACAGGATATTATCTTTTTGGGAAAAAAGTGATCAATGTCAGAGGCCAAAATAAAAACCCTGTGAGAGAACTATGTCAGTAATTATGGAAACTAGATACAGGATGGGAGAAAGAAGTTTGGATTAAATTAAACTGTGGTAGAAAAATGTAAAAGTACTTTCTTATAATTGAAAAAGTGTCCTCAATAGGATTTCACACAGCCTCATACAGCCACATTTCTCCTTAAATTTTCTTACTTTTTTGTCTTGTCTCATGAAATGAGATAAGCAAATGTATATACACTAGAAACTTGAAAAAAAATGAGACTGTTTGGTCCTTTGATCAATTTTAAGTAAGAAATTATCCAACTTTCCTGTTCAAATACAATCTAATATGTGTTGTTGCTGTGCTGTACTTAGTCGCTCAGTCGTGTCCGATGCTTTGCGACCCATGGACTGTTTTATGTGATCTGCCTACAAAATCCTAACGTCATTCTCAAGCGATGCACACACTGGTGTATTTAGTTATACACTTATTCTCCTCCTCATCTTATGCAGAATTAAGTCATCAGGAATCTCCGTGACAGTGGATAGCCACAGATGTGAAGTCCTTCAGACTAGAGACAATTGTATTCCTTTTTTAACAGAGAATCTGGAAGATTAGAAAATTTTGTTTACTTGGCTAAACTCAAAACATAAAACAAAGCTTAGATGATAAGTGAAACCATCAATTTACAGTGTTTACACATGTGCTTGAAATGTGGCTTGTTAACAACTCTAGTCATTAGAAACTGCAATGGTATCTGATTCTCTTTTAAGACTGACAGTTTCTCCACTTAACCTTGAACTGATTTTACTTTGAATATCTTCCTGCTCAAAAGTAATCACTATCCTGTACATTGTGCTTATCATCTTATTTTTAAACACTTGTTATATTCTTTTTTATCCAACAAGAATATTAGGCTGGATATTTGGTTAGTATGGCATAACTGCCATCACTTTCAGGGTGTCCAAAGGACTCTGCATTGCAGAGGGAAACCAGGAACAAGTTTTCACAAAGTGCTTTTTTTGGCATGGTTCTGGGTTAGAGTTTGCCAGTGAGAAGCGCTTGAGTGACATTTGGAAGATAGGAAAGAAAATGTGGATAGGATTCTTTGGAGGTTCTTTCAGAAAAACACTGGGTAGGTTGCAAACAAGAAGACCATAAGAGCTTTCTGGCAAGCTCACCTGCTTTAGTTCTGTAAACAACTAAGCTATCAAGTAAAAGCTTCTTGAGAATCAGTGTTTGTTTGCTGGAATAGCCGGGGCTTTTCCTTGAGTCCTGAAACTTTCAGTGTTTTCGGAATAATATCATGGAAAATAACATCTCTGTTATTACCACTAACTAATCGTCCCTAGTGAATTCCTTTACTGTACCCCTCCAGTCTTTTCAATTGTTTTGTACACCTCTAATATCTTGTATTAAAATTATTAATACTGGAATGTAATGTGGCTTTTAATTTCCTGATCAAAAGCTATCTGATAGAAACAGTATTTTTTATACTATTTTGAGTTTTATACAAATGGCAATCTACTCCGCCTACTCTTCCTCAATTTTCTTTTCCACTCACTTACACTTTTGAGGTGAATATATTTTAATACACGTACTTTTATTTTATTCATTTTAATTGCTATATAATGTGCCAGTGTTTTCTTTACTACAATGTATTTATCCAATTTTTTTTCCAGTTAGGTCACATTTAGTTGGTTGTCAATGTTTTGATATCACAGTAACATTAGAATGAAAATCCTCTTCTTTGTCTTGTCTATATAAAAAAGAATTCTTTTTAAGGATTTATGTAAGGAGTAGCATTAATGCCATGAAAGGTATCAGAGTTTCCTATGTTATATATGCTCATTAAAGCTTAGAATTATCAAACTTTATAAAATTTTGTCAATAAGTAGTGAACAGAATTGCATTATCATTTCCATTTGAATTTTTCAATTCCTACTGAATAAAAACATAAATTCAGCTGCTTTATGTAATACAAAATTGTAAATTTTGCTTACATGCATGTTTTTGCTTAAAAAGCTATTTTATAATAAGAGCTGAAAAAGCCATTAAAAATAAGCAAGCTATTGAATATTATACCATAAAGCATATGAAAATAAAAATTGTTCAAGGATGACGCTTTTCTATGATTAGATTATGAATTTCTCAATAATTGGCTTCATATTTTTATTTGTAAATCCTCTGAATCAAGCTTCTAGTTAAAGATGAAAGAATAGAGACATTTCTATTCCTTCTTCTCTTTGAAATCAGCCAAACATTGCAAAGAACAAAATAATTGTAAATACCACCTCCAATGAACTAGAAAACAGCCACAATGCCCAATGACAAAAATTTGAAATTTGGGTTAATTTGAAGGTGAAAGCCAAGAAGGATATACACCTCTGTAGATCTACTGCAAATTTCAGAATTTTTCAAAGGAAAAGGGCCTCATCAATGTCCCTGTACTTGGTCCATGTAGCTTTGGGGAGGGATGACCTGAGAGATTATCTCTGGCCTAGTATACGTCACAAGAAAAAGATACAGTTGAGTCAGAAGAGCTGAGTCACCTCTCTAAGAGGAAAATAGTCTATTTCCTAGGGTGGGAAACAGGTGGAGGCTATTTACTTTGAAGCTGCTGATCACAGGCAGCTAAAAATATGTAGGTAAATGCTAGGTCAACACACAAAAAAGAGTGACAGTGGAGATTTTGCTGTGATTCTCATAAATCTTTCGCTCTTTCCAAAGGACAGCTAAGAAGATTGGGTAAATCAATCCCTAAGGCAAAAACCCAAGAGTATTTGGCATAAAGGTTCTGAGACACCATATCTAAAATGGATTTTCCTGATTCCCCTACTTTATCTGTTCATTGTTCTTTACCTTTTTCTTATACAGTAAGTTGATTCAGATAGAACTGACCACATTAAAAGATTGGTAATAACTAGAAGAAAGCAATCATGGAGTTAGGCAAAAATGCATAATAAGTTTGAGAAAAAGAAGGAAGAAGTGTAAAGGAACCTGGAAAAAGGAAACTAATGTACATAAACAGAATGGGAAATTATCAAAATAATTATGCCAGACAAATAAGAACATATTGATGATCTGAAAAACTAAGTGAAAATATGGTTTATTTTTAAGAAGTCAAAAATATATACATAGGAATAAGTAAAGATATGAAAGTAAACTGTTAAATTCAACTTACCCTTATGATTAAAATATGGCCAATCATTTAAATGCCACTCCTGAAATCACAGGTGGGGATATGGAGGACAGACAAACAAAATGAATTTCAAAATGCATAAAAATTTAAGAAAATCGAGAAAAATACTAATGGAGGACACATACTGAGGATGAAGCATGTGGTTATATGTTTTAACTGGAGAAGGATGCAATCTAACTGGAATTAAAAATATTTGACACACTAGAATCTGAATGGGGCTTCCCTCATAGCTCAGTTGGTAAAGAATCTGCCTGCAAAGCAGGAGACCCTAGTTCAATGCCTGGGTCGGGAAGATCACCTGAGGAAGGGGAAGAATACCTACTCCAGTACTCTGGCCTGGAGATACACTGGAATCTGAATACTGAACACTGAGCTATATCTGAGAAATAATCGATACAGAATAATCAACATCAGGTTATATATTTATAAAATTATTAGAATTCAAGGATTAAAAAAGTCACCTCAGTTCAGTTCAGATCAGTTCAGTTGCTCAGAAGTGTCCGACTTTTTGCGATCCCATGAAACGCATCATGCCAGGCCTCCCTGTTCATCACCAGCTTCCGGGTTTACCCAAACTCATGTCCATTGAGTTGGTGATGCCATCTAACCATCTCATCCTCTGTCATCCCCGTCTCTGCCTGCCTTCGATCTTTCTTACATCAAGGTCTTTTCAAATGAGTCAGCTCTTCACATCAGGTGGCCAAAATATTGGAGTTTCAGGTTCAACATCAGTCCTTTCAATGAACACCCAGGACTGATCTCCTTTAGGATGGACTGTTTGGATCTCCTTGCAGTCCAAGGGACTCTCAAGAGTCTTCTCCAACACCACAGTTCAAAAGCATCAATTCTTATGTGCTCAGCTTTCTTTATAGTCCAACTCTCACATCCATACATGACCACTGGAAAAACCATAGCCTTGACTAGACAGACCTTTGTTGGCAAAGTAATGTCTCTGCTTTTTAATATGTTGTCTAGGTGGTCATAACTTTCCTTCCAAGGAGTAAGTATCTTTTAATTTCATGGCTGCAATCACCATCTGCAGTGATTTGGGAGCCCAGAAAAACAAAGTCCGCCACTGTTTCCCCGTCTATTTCCCATGAAGTGATGGGACCGGATGCCATGATCTTAATTTTCTGAATGTTGAGCTTTAAACCAACTTTTTCACTCTCCTCTTTCACTTTCATCAAGAGGCTCTTTAGTTCTTTTTTGCTTTCTGCCATAAGGGTGGTGTCATCTGCATATCTGAGGTTATTGATATTTCTCCCAGCAATCTTAATTCCAGCTTGTGCGTCTGCCAGCCCAGCATTTCTCATGATGTACTCTGCATATAAGTTAACTAAGCAGGGTGACAATAAACAGCCTTGACGTACTCCTTTTCCTATTTGAAACCAGTCTGTCGTTCCATGTCCAGTTCTAACTATTGCTTGCTGACCTGCATACAGGTTTCTCAAGAGGCAGGTCAGGTGGTCTGGTATTCCCATCTCTTTCAGAATTTTCCACAGTTTATTGTGATCCACACAGTCAAAGGCTTTGGCGTAGCCAACAAAGCAGATAGATGTTTTTCTGGAACTCTCTTGCTTTTTTGATGATTCAGCGGATATTGGCAAATTGATCTCTGGTTCCTCCACCTTTTCTAAAACCAGCTTGAATATCTGGATGGAGAAGGAAATGGCAACCTACTCCAGTACTCTTGCCTGGCAACTCCCATGGACGGAGGAGCTGGTAGGCTTCAATCCATGGGGTCGCTAAGGGTCGGACATGACTGAGCAATTTCACTTTCACTTTTCACTTTCATGCATTGGAGAAGGAAATGGCAACCCACTCCAGTGTTCTTGCCTGAAGAATCCCAGGGATGGGGGAGCCTGGTGGGCTACCATCTATGGGGTCGCACAGAGTCGGACACGACTGAAGCAACTTAGCAGCAGCAGAATATCTGGAAGTTCATGGTTCACGTATTGTTGAAGCTGGCTTGCAGAATTTTGAGCATTACTTTACTAGAGTGTGAGATGAGTGCTATTGTGCAGTAGTTTGAGCATTCTTTGGCATTGTATTTCCTTGGGATTGGAATGAAAACTGACCTTTTCCAGGCCTGTGGCCACTGCTGAGTTTTCCAAATTTGTTGACATATTGAGTGCAGCACTTTCACAGCATCATCTTTTAGGATCTGAAATAGCTCAACTGGAATTCCATCACCTCCACTAGGTTTATTCGTTGTGATGCTTCCTAAGGCCGACTTGACTTCACATTCCAGGATGTCTGGCTCTAGGTGAGTGATCACACCATTGTGATTATCTGGCCATGAAGATCTTTTTTGTATAGTTCTTCTGTATTCTTGCCACCTCTTCTTAATATCTTCTGCTTCTGTTAGGTCCATACCATTTCTGTCCTTTATTGAGCCCATCTTTGCATGAAATGGTCCCTTGGTATCTCTAATTTTCTTGAAGAGATCTCTAGTCTTTCCTATTCTATTGTTTTCCTCTATTTCTTTGCATTGATCGCTGAGGAAGGCTTTCTTATCTCTCCTTGGTGTTCTTTAGAACTCCGCATTCAAATGGGTCTATCTTTCCTTCTTTCCTTTGCTTTTTGCTTCTCTTCTTTTCACAGCTATTTGTAAGGCCTCTTCAGACCGCCATTTTTCTTTTTTGTATTTCTCTTTCTTGGGAATGGTCTTGATCCCTATCTCCTGTACAATGTCACGAACCTCTGTCCATAGTCCATCAGGCACTCTGTCTATCAGATCTAGTCCCTTAAATCTATTTCTCACTTACCAAAAAAAAAGTCACCTACTGAGGGTAAAAATTAACCTGCTCTTGGATTTTTGAATAGCAGCATTTAATACCAGAAAACAGTAATGCAATCTTAAACAGATGTTTGGGAATGGAAATATGATTCAAGAATTTTGTATTAAGTCAAGTCACTGCTCAGAAATAAAGGCAAAAAAAACCCATAAATTTTCAAACATGCAAGAACTCATAGCACAATGCTATCACTGGTATGATGAAGTTTGGCCAACTTATAGATGACTAGAGAAAACATGGGAAAATATTTGGAAATAAGTATTGAAGCCAGCTTTCCTGGTGGCTCAGGTGGTAGAGAATCAGCTTGCAATGCAGGAGACCAGGGTTTGATTCCTGGTTGGCAAGATCCCTTGGAGAAGGAAATGGCAACCCACTCCAGTATACTTGCCTGAAGAATTCCATGTACAGAAATGCCTAGAAACCGACAGTCCATAGGGTCACAAAGAGTTGGACATGACTGGGCGACTAACACTTTACTTTTTGAAGAGAGTAGTCAGTTTGTTGAAGAGTATATAAAAAGCTTAGCATGTATTATGTACTAAATGTTTGTGTCACCCCAAATTCACAATTTGATGTCCTAGCTCATAGTGTAATGGCATTTGGAGGTGGGGCCTTTCAGAAATAATTATGATTAGATGAGCTCATGAGTGCGAAACCCTCATGATGGGATTTGTATCCTTGAAAGAAGAGATCAGAACTTGTTTGCTCAAGCACATGCATTATGTCCCTCTCTCTCTGCACTACATGGGGAAACAGAAAGAAGGTAGATGGCCAGGAAGAGAGCTCTCAGCAGAAACTATATTGGCCACCTCTTTTATCTTGAACTTCCCATTCTCTAGAACAATAAGAAGATAAATTTCTGGAGTTTAAACCATTCAGGCTTTGATATTTTGTTATGAAAATTTGAGCAGGGTAAGATAGTCTATGTTAATTTTGTGATGTCTTCTATACATCAAGCAGAGAGTTGGATATAGGATTCTGGAGTTCAGGGGAGAGTTGGATCCAGAGATAGGAATTTGGAAGTCCTCATTCACAGATGGCATTTAAAGCCAAGTTGAAGGTGTATTGCTCGAGGTGTGTGTTCTTGGTGTGGTTCTTCTCTACAGGGAAATGAATGGACAAATTGTGCTTGGAATTTCATTTATTTAAAAAGTTCATATCACATTCTGCCTGCTTTTTTTCTTGGCTTACTTGGTTTTGTATGTAACTCATTTTGTTCTTTCTATTCATTTTCAAATATAACCATTTCATAAAATACTTCTATTGCCTGCCTTTCTTTAATTCCTTGAGTCAGATCCCAAAGGCCAACGTCCCTTTATTATTAAACCCAGGTCTGGTGTCAGACCACTGAATTAGTTAAGTCTGTATTTTTTCCCACCATGATTTTTATCATACATGCCAAAAAGTTACTACAAAGCCAGTTATATACTTTGCATCACCAAACAAGACAGTCTGCCCAGGACTGGTTAGGCTTACACCTATTGTTCTGGCATAATTATTAATAACACTCCCTTTCATTTTCAAAATTGAGCAACAAATTTTATGTTCATCTTAACGATAGTTGATATTTTTTTCTTCACAATTCATTAGATGTGTGTTAGCTATAGATTTTAATTCAAACTATGTTGATCTATGATTATGCTTCACAGAGTTTAGTAGTAAAAGGACATATTTTAAAAGGAAAATATTATTTGGAACTCTTAATATCAATTAGGGTTAATTATATATTGGTAAATAAAAATAAATATAAACCTGATATATAAATCTTATACTAGGTAACAATAGGCTTGCCTGGTGGCACATTGGTAAAGAATCTGCCTGCCAGTGCAGGAGACACGGGTTTGATCTCTTAGTTGGGAAGATCCCCTTAAGAAGGAAATGGCAACCCACCCCAGTATTCTTGCCTGGGGAATCCCATGGACAGAGGAGCCTGTCAGGTTATATTCAGCGCATGAGTTTGCAAAACAGACACAACTTGGCAACTAAACAACAACAGCTAGGTAACAATGTCAGATTTTTAAATTAAATGATAAGAAAATCTTTATATAAACCATAAATTCAAAGCTAACAATTATGATTTAGTAGGAAAACTGATGTTATTTTACAGAAGCTAAATCTCCTCTTAGAATATAACTATGGTTGTGTGTGCTCAGTCACTTTAGTCATGTCTGACTCTTTGTGGCCCTAAGGACTATAGCCCGTCAGCCTCCTTTGCCCGCAGAATTCTCCAGGCAGGAACACTGGAGTGGGTTGCCATGTCCTCCTTCAGGGGATCTTTTGACCCAGGAACTGAACCTGCGTCTCCTGTGTCTCCTGCACTATAGGCAGACTCTTTATTGCTGAATCACCAGGGAAATCCATAATAAAACTACAGTACTTATGAAAGTTTCTTTTTTTTTGAGTTCTCCCAGAAATTTTCTCTTTTTACATAACTATGGGCTTCCCCTGGTGGCTCAGATGGTAAAGAATCTGCCTGCAAAACAGGATACCCAGCTTCAATCCCTAGGTTGGGAAGATCCTCTGGAGAAGGGAATGGCAACCCACTCCAGTATTCTTGCCTGGAGAATTTCATGGACAGAGGAAACTGGTGGGCTACAGTCCATGAGGTCCCAAAGAGTCAGGCACAACTGAGTGAGTAACACCATCACCATGGAATTATTACTCATCAAGCACACCATGCATCATGTGGTCTTCACTGGCATAAAAACATCACTTCATTTCCAAGTGTGTTTTGTTCTTTTCTCATTACTGATAAATAAAGTTGTGTTAAGTTCCTTTTTTAATCATAAAGCAAACATTGGTAATAAAAGCATTTAGTGATACTGATTATATGGTGATTCTCTAGATGGCCAGAATACACCTCTGTAATTTCTCTTCATAATTTTATTCAAATGGAAACACAAAATCTGAAAAGTTATGAAGATCCTCAAGAAGAAGTTTGTTGAACCATATGAGTCTATACATTTTTATTTGTAAAATGATGCTGAAAGATTTAAATCTGATAATTTATGCAATAAGTACAAATGATCAATAAACATTAATTCTCTTCTTACTAGGAATAAAAAATGAAAATTATTGATGATGACAATTATAAGTACTTTGGGGATTCAGGGTAAAGGGTTCTTATCATTATACATCTATCTTGGGATTTTAATTGGGTAAAACATTTCTTGAAAGCAAATTGATTATGTGTATTAAAATGTAAAAGTATGCATATCCTTAGACACTTCTAGAAATGTATTCATACTTAAACATTCATATGCATATATAAAGTAGCATAATATTTGACACATGTATATTTTACTTGACGAATATGTTTTCCACACACAGACACCTACACACATACATACTACACATGTTTGTCAGTCAATGTGCCAGGCACTGAGTATTCAATGATGACAAGTTCCTGTTTTCAAGAACTTAGAGTTTAGTGTTGGAGACATTAAAAGTCATACAAACATGACAACCATGCCAAGTGCTATATAAGGGCGATACAAGCACCTTTAAGAGATGTTTTTAACACAGTCAAAGAGATCAAGGAAGGCTTCTCTCAGGAAGGCCCTTGAAGCTAAAAGCTGAGTGAGGAACATGTGTTAACCCGAAAAGAGAAGAAAGCAGTTTTCAAGCAGAGAAGTAGCAGGTGCAGAGCCCCTAAGGTAGGAAGAGACAAGGTGAATACAAGGAGCTGACAGGAGACAATTGTGGCTGGAAAGGCGAGAGAAGTGAGACTGCAGTGTGCAACGATACAGGGTAGATAAGAAAGCACCAGAGGTCTCTTGTTTTTCCAGAGTTTTATTCTTTTGCTCAAATAACTACAGTTTACTTCCAAAGCTTGAATGAGTTTTAAATATAAGCAGAATTGTTTTTGGAAAGATTGCTTCAACTATGTGTGTGTGTGAGGATGAATAGTTGAATATTTGTTAGATAAATGAAATTAGTCATGATCTTTTATTTATAGTCTTTTCAATCATGTGTGCTCAGTTGCTCAGTCATGTCAGACTCTTTGCAACCCCATGGACGGCAGCCTGCCATGCAGTGTCCATGGACTTTTCCAGGCAAGAATACTGGAGTGGGTTGCCACTTCCTACTCCAGGGAATCTTTCTGACACAGGGATCCAACCCATATCATTTGTGTCTCCTGCGTTGACAGATGGATTCTTTAGTGCCACCTGGGAAACTCCTTTTTAATCATAATTAAATATAAAAATAACTTAAATATACAACAGTAAGGGTTAAATGACACCACCCTTATGGCAGAAAGTGAAGAAGAACTAAAGAGCCTCTTGCTGAAAGTGAAAGAGGAGAGTGAAAAAGTTGGCTTAAAGCTCAACATTCAGAAAACTAAGATCATGGCATCTGGTCCCATCACTTCATGGGAGATAGATGGGAAACAGTGGAAACAGTGGCTGACTTTATATTTCTGGGCTCCAAAATCACTGCAGATGGTGATTGCAGCCATGAAATTAAAAGACGCTTACTCCTTGAAAGTAAAGTTATGACCAACCTAGACAGCATATTAAAAAGCAGAGACATTACTTTGTCAACAAAGGTCCATCTAGTCAAGGCTATGGTTTTTCTAGTGGTCATGTATGGATGTGAGAGTTGGACTATAAAGAAAGCTGAGTGCCGAAGAATTGATGCTTTTGAACTGTGGTGTTGGAGAAGACTCTTGAGAGTCCCTTGGACAGCAAGGAGATCCAACCAGTCCATCCTAAAGGAGATCAGTCCTGGGTGTTTATTGGAAGGACTGATGTTGAAGCTGAAACTCCAGTATTTTGGCCACCTGATGTGAAGAGCTGACTCATTTGAAAAGACCCTGATGCTGGGAAAGATTGAGGGCAGGAGGAGAAGGGGACGACAGAGGATGAGATGGTTAGATGGCATCACTGACTCAATAGACATGGGTTTAGGTGGACTCAGGGAGTTGGTGATGGACAGGGAGGCCTGGCGTACTGCAGTTCATGGGGTCACAAAGAGTCGGACGCGACTGAGCGACTGAACTGAACTGAACTCAAGAGTTAAATATACAATTAAATGAACTTTAGTACATTCACACAATGAAATATTTTAAAATTTTTCACAGTGATAATACTTCAGAAGTATATCTATTGGCATGAAGAATTGTCCTTAATCTATTACATAGAGAAATAACATGAGAATGAAATATATATCTATATACACATATATATGTATGTGCATGTTCAGTCGCTTTAGCTGTGTTCAATTCTTTGTGCCCCTATGGACAGTAGCCTTCCAGGCTCCTCTGTCCATGGGATTCTCCAGGCAAGATTATTGATGTGGGTTGCCATGTCTTCCTCCAAGGGATCTTCCTGACACGGGAATCGAACCCATGTCTGCCTGCATCTCCTGCATCTCAGGCAGATTCTTTACACACTGAACCACCTGGGAAACCCATATGTGTGTGTGTGTGTGTGTGTGTGTGTGTGTGTGTGTGTATAGATATATATATATAT